>CM073483.1:31127500-33527500 GCA_037074505.1 Albizia julibrissin
GTCAGATTTTACATTAACGACTTCACTTTCATGTTTCACAACTTCATATATTTATCATATGTTGTTTAATGACAGTTTACATAATTATATTCACCAATAACCTGAAACCCAAAACATCTGTGACAGTGACTCTTTTACATATTCACATATTTAATAAAAAAAGGTACATTAACATTGCACAACTACATAATGTTCCTTGTCACTAACATGATAGTACATAAGATATTGTGAATACATTACTTACAAAATGGTTTAGGTGTATGAAATCAACCCATCTCCCAAAAAAATATGAGTGGGTTAACAGTAAGTTCACAACAACATAAAGATTACATTCAAAAGGGTAAACTTCAAAAGATTGTAGGTACTTCTACTTTCAAAAGGGTAACTTCAAAAGATAACTTCATCCAATATCAGTTTGGGTTTAGATTTTTGCATGTCCTTCTAGTATGACCGGCTTCATGGCATCTTGCATAGTGGTGTATCTTCTTATTTTGGTATTATGATTCACGCTTATTGCTTCTTGGCCTTCCAATAGGTTGGTTGGTCCTAGGTGTCAACAAAAAATGTTTGACCTGAAACATTTTCCAACATGTAGTTACTTGGGTTTGGTTTGTCAATTGTGATAACTGGAATCATGCTACGCCTATAAATCTTTTTGTTGGGATGTGATTTTGTAGCACTCTTCCATATAGCCATAAACATTTCCATGGACATGCTTGATGGCTGCACAAAGGGTTCCTAACATTTTCCATGCTTCACCGCTATAAAGACTCAAACTAAGATCAATATTTAATGATCCATATTTGGTATGGACACAAAGCCTGCCCCCTCCATAATTTATAGGTGACATATGTTTAGCATTACCGATATTTTTCTTCACCATGGAGCCTATGTTGGAGCCTACACCATTTTTCCACTTACTCATTTCCATCCTAGTTGCATACATCTTCTTGTAACCTTCTTACGATGTTCATAGATAAGTTGGACAACATTGTGTTTTCTCTCCTTCACCGTCTACGCATTAAATGATTCAGTAATGTTGGTAGTTATCTTATCCCATCTTTTGAATAGGAACTTGCTCAATGCCCATCTATCGATATCCCTATGATAAATCAACCACTTATACATCTCTTTATAGGATTTTCACATGTATTCCATTTCCTTATCGAAATCTATCTCCAACCTTGCATAGGCAACATTATCAAGCAAGCATAATTCATCATCCTTTGAACACCCATTAGTCCTTCTCTTACCTCTATTTAATTTATGCAATAGTGAAATAAAATTCTCCTTCATATGCTTATAGCAATAAGCATGCCTGTCACCTCCAAAAATATATGCACAGCCCCTTTAATTGCAATGTGACAATTTAACACTATTGTCAATTTAATTAAGCCAAGTATTTGTTTTATCTTGTGTAAAAACATGACTAATCCTCTAATGTCTCCCCCTTTACAATTGCGATTGCAAAGGGCAACCTTTCATTGTCCGTATCATAACCAGAAGTTGAAAAGTAGTGTTCCCTTATATGGTCCGGACAAGTAGGTTCCATCTATGTATAGCACATGTTTAGCACTAGCCATATGCAATAAATACTTGCTCAAATATGTTATTCCCACTTGCTTTCCATTCAGCAATAGTTTTATCATATGATTCCTTCAACCACTCACAAATCCAAGGTATTAACATATAAGAATGTTTTGGTCTACCTTGTATGTCTTCCATTGCATTTTCATTGGCCCTGTATGCTTGCTTGTATGTAAGAGTGACACCATATGCTGTCAGCAACGTCTTCCTTGTTTCATTGAGACATTTATCAATGTGATTTCTCACCTTATCAACTGTAATTGAAGATGACAAGTTAGATCTTCCACCATAGGTAACTTGAAGATTGTCTTGGCTACTATAATAATGTTCATCTTTGAATGTTGTCACACGTAGTAATAGAGTTGTCTTACAGATAGTTTTTGTTGCTATCCTTCAGGACAACCTAAAATTTTACATTTAACTAAAATGATGTGCTTGCTATTTTTCACATATTCGAACTCAAACTAGTGTGCAATGCTATACTTGTATAGTGCCTTTTCAAAAGCATCCGCATGTAGAAGAGTCTGCATCACTTCTGAAAAATAATCCCTTACATCTTGTATAGTTTTACTTCAGCATTGGTGTAGGTGCACTCTCTACTCCACAAAATAGCCTATTAGATCCTCCACCAACTTTAGCTGTCAGACAAGTAGCAACACTTTCATAAGAGAGTGGTTGAGAATAGATTTTGTTGTGAGAGTCCCAAGAATTTTTCAACCTTATAGTAAATTACAACTTTTGTTACTTAATAATCAACAATATTATAACAAATAATAACTATCATACCTAAAATATTTTCACATATGTTTGTGGGTTATTGAATATCTTGGATACATTATCATTCCATTTTAGTGAGATATAGACATGCCCACTCCTGTCATTATAGACAAAAAGTTTTTCAACTTTGCCATGATCATTTAAATCTATTAGTGTCTTCTCATAAAATCTCATTGTATATTTCATCTCACATATGTTACAATCAATATCAAGCCATGATGATATCATCAACCTTAAATTTGTAAGTGTTATCCCCTCTTTTATTCATTTCACCTTCACAGTACCACCATTATATTGAATTTTATCTTCATCATTACACACAAATTTCCCTCTAACATGGAAATAAAAAAATAGTTCCTTTAAACATGATAACCTTTATTACATGTCATTTTGCATGCCTACCTGCAAAAAAAAAAAAAAAGACACCACTCATCATAATGTATATTCAATAAGCTTGTGAGACAATGTTTATTAAACCAAGTTACTTCCCATATCATCACTCAATACCTACTATTAACAACAACGTTATATGTTTTAACATCTTCAACTTCACTATTAACAACACTCTCCCTATATCATCACCCTGCATTTACTATTAACAGCAACATAATATGTTTTCATATCTCCATGTTCAATATTAACAACATCCTCCCCCAATCTTACTATCGATGGCCAAACTTTATACCTACACAAGACCCATCAACATTACACCTTTAATTAGCCGCCAACAAAAAAAAAGACAATCTTTAACAATAATGAATCCAAACACAATGAAATTGATCATACAAGCATGAAGATTCTCCCATTAGTTTAAAGCCGCTACCTTATCTCCATCTTCACCAAGACTCCTTTACCCACAAAATGAAATCTCTGAAATCTGAAACCATAATGAAAAACCATAACAAATATTGCCCAATCTATATGGAAGGATTAAGACACAAAGAAGATTTATCTATAAAAATTGATTACATGTGGCTCAACCGCTTTATGCTTTCTTCTTCACTTTTTTGTTACTCCTGTCTTTCACTTTTCGCGCCACCTTCCCTTTCTTTACTCCACTCGTGTGTTTGCTTTTATTTTTATTTGCCACTTAATTCAGGGCAATTTGGTCATTTAGTTAGAATTGAAAATCTCATATTCCTACTTCAATTCTAACTTGGGATTTAATAAATTAGCACCACCAATTTGTCTTTTCCCATTTTTAATTGTATTTTTCTAGTATTTTCCTTAAAATTATTATCTAAATTATTGAAATTATTTTCAGGTCAATTCAAATAAAATGGTAAAATAATGGATATAAATCATATAATAGTTAATGGTATAATTTATTGAAATATTTCTAAATCACTACATAATATTTAGTTATTAATAATAAAATAATTAATATAATATTTAGTCCCTCAAGTTTTTTTTAACCATGAGGGTCCCTCAAGTTTTAAACCATAAATTTTGGTCTCTCAAATTTCATTTAGCTTAAAACATTGGTCCCTATAACTTAAAATCCTAGACTATTTTTGCCTTTAGAGGGATCGAAACCATTGGTTTGAAACTTGTGGGACCAAAACTAAAATGATGGAAATTTAAAGGACTAAAGATGGTATTAACCCATAATAAAAAATTGATAGTAAGAAACTATTAATAATAAAATATCTTATAATTTTAAAAGGATTATTCTAATTTGATCGAAGGTTTCCTCCTCAAGGCTTAGAGGGTAAAGGGTTTTCACTTCTCCCAACAAGTGCGCTTCCCCGAGATCGAACTTGTATTTTCCTTCTTATAAGGGTGAGGTCCCTTACTACCTCAACCAATAGTTTGTTGGTAAAAAATTATTAAATCAACACAAATATAAGAACATAAGGTAATAATATTTTGATTTATTTTCAGCTCATCTCTAGTAAAAAAAAAACTAAATATTTTCTTCATCTTTTACACTTGTAAAATTTTTTATTAGATAATAAAATTGATAATAAAATAATTTTTTATTTTTTATAAGTATAAGTATCTTCTTATTATAATAAGTCATGTGTGTGTTTTATAAGGAAAAATAGTTTTTATAGTTTTAACTTTGACTCGATATAACTTAATTCTTTTAATTTTAAATTGATTGACATTTCGTCCATTCTTAAATATTAACTCATTATTTTAATCATTTAAAATGCCAGACTTAACATTTTTTGAAATAAAATTATAAAGACTAATAAACTATTTTTTGGAATTCAGACTAATGTTTAGAATAGGTAAATCTATAAGGGGTAGGGATTGACTTGTTACACAAAATTAAAGTCCAATAACTAAGTTGGGATCAAGCCATAATTATGGGGCACACATTGAATGAATGATATTAATTATCAATGACTTTATTGATTATAATTTATACATATATGTCTAGAAATAAAAAAATATAATGAAAACAAACTCAACGTATCTCTTGTATTACTTCCATGTATGGTCATAATAAATAGGAAAACATGGAGCACACTATATATAATTAGATTGATTTCTTAATTTTATAGTTTTCCTACAAAACGCTATAAAAAGTACAATACATGAAAACGAAACACGTGTTCATCAGTACTTTCTTCCAAAATTTGAAGTGTTGATCAATTTGTTCTACATCATATAATCAAGATAATAGCTTGGAAGCATAATTTCAAATTGACATGATTTAGTGTTGTTAATGCATAATCAGTAGGCTTCAATCGATACCCTACAATACATAAAGATATGAGTATTAGAGAAATCCTACATTGATTAATTAAAGAAGAGATTAAAGGTATATAGCATAAAAATAGAGTTTTATCAAATAGATTAAGCTACTTCCTCTAATCCATAATATAAGATTCACTACTACTAAGATATTAAGAAACGAAGGGAGTATTTTGATAGAAAAAAAAACCTTAATGCACACCCACACCTATATCTAAAACTCTAATAATGAAAACATTTCCTACAAAGTATTGCAAATAAATAATCATCAAAATCGTACTGTATCATTTTTAAAACCGATGAAAGAAATTAAATCAAGAAAGAAGAAGAAACAAACTACAAAATGGAGTAGATATGATCCATCATCGTTAATCAAAGCATCAAAAGAAGATTGAGGTAGACTTTCATCGATACCTTATAATATAGAAATATGAGTATTAGAGAAGTTTGACATTGATTAATTAAAGAAGATATTACAAGTATACAAAGTAAAAAAAAGGGAGTTTTATCAAAATAGCTTAAGCTACTACTTTCAGTCCTCAATATACAATCTACTTTGTAGCTAATACAAAGTTATTAAGGACTAGAGAGGAGTATTTTGACACAAAAAGACAACCTTAATATGCATATCCCTATATATAAAATTCTAACGATAAGAACAAATTTCACACAAAGTTATTACTTGTTGGGATGTTTTCAAGTATATCAAAATTATAATCTAAATAAATAATCACTGAAATCGTACCCTTTCATATTTAAAATTGGTCATGGAAACTTGTTACTTGAGGTAGTGGGGATGGTAAAAATAAATTGAAAAGCTTAATTATTGTTGATGATAAAAGGTACTTTATATAAAGAGTAGTCATATAATACAACTTAGTATCCTAACCAAGTAGACAAATGAGAGTAGTTATTTGAGCCAAGGAGAGGAGAAGAGACAAGAATCAATCCATGATTTTCATTTAGATGAATATAGAAGGACTCTAAGGGGTTATACATGATGGATGAATTTGAAGGGTGAAAAGGGTTAAGGAAGTGGATGACACTCTTATACCATGTCACTTTATATAGTCCAGATAGTAAAAAAAACACTAAAAGGCTGGATTATTATGGATGATAAGAGGCAATTTATATAGAGAGTGCTCATATATGTTGCTCAATATCTTAACTGTGTGGATACACAAAATAATAATGCACCTTATCAAAAATTATTAACGTGCAACTACTCAAATATAAATAAATATCCTAACGGAAAATGACATATATAAAATATCCTATGTCACACCACAAGTTAGAGAATATATATCTATCATTATCAGCTTGTTAATGCTAAGATAAAAGTTTCCACACCTAGGAATTTGATGAATGAATTAGCTAATTGATGGAGAAACAAGATCGAGTAATAGTTAGGCTAGAGAGAGAAGGAGAATCAAGAATCAATCCAGGATTTTCATTTGGATGAACATAAAAGGGACTCTAAGAGGGGTCATCCGTGATGGATGAATTTGAAGAATTGGTCATGGTGGTGAAAAGGGTTAAAGAAAAGGATAATGCTCTGATACCATGTTACTTTAGGTAGTCTGATAGTAAAAATGAATTGAAAGGCTTGATTATTATTGATGAATAGAGACAATTTATATATAGTTCTCCTATACATCACTCAATATCCTGACCGTAAGAATGCACAAAATAATCCCTTATCTTATCAAAATACCTTATCATATAATTACTCAAATATAACATATACTAACTATAACAAACATAAAATATCCTATGTCCAAATTAAATCAAGAAAGAGGAAGAAACAAACCAGAAAAATGGGGTAAATATGATAGCAACACTAAGGTGGTAGATGAAGGTTTAATAGTAGATGTTGGCGATGACGACCGCAATGAAGTAGTATAGTCAACATAAAGCTTTAATAGTGTAACATACATATTAGTTCTTTACAAGGAGCATATGTAGCTCATGTCATTATCTCGTGGTTTAGAGCCCCTTTTAAGATCATTGTCTAATGAAGATTCAATGGGGCTAGCAAAATAGTTCCAAGCAAAAGCCTCCATGTTGAAAATAATTAGAGTGATAGACTGAAAGTTTAATTTAAAGGTAAGTTTATACGTGATTTGTATGAAAAAACCCGAAAAATATAGGAATTGATCAATTAAAACCTTATAAGAACCCATCTCGAGTTCCTTAGCTATAAAAAAGGCTCAATAAGAGATAATCAAACTCTTGCAACATGACCGTATTCTATGTAGAATACAAAGTCACAAGTAGCTCTACTCGGAAAGAAATTCTCATTCCAAAATATGAAAATAATTGAGAACAACTCGATCCTTAAATAGAGAAACTTTTTAACCCTAATATGACTCAAATATTAAAAATAGATATTCTAAGATATTGAGAATAAGATGCCATCTAAAAATAATTGAATCAAGGAATAATGAGATATTAATAATATCCTTGAGATCCATATTTGGCAACTCATATATCTATATTAATATCTTAAAAAGAAAACTACTAATAAATTTTAAAGATTATTAAGATAATACAAAACATATGAAAGATATATCAAATCTTCCTAATAATCTAGAAAATACAAAATGACTCTTTTAAATAATAAAATTACATAGAACATAAAAATAAAATGATTTAATTTAGAGTCCATTTATCTTGCATATCTTGAAAGTTGAATGCCACATGAGATGGATAGTAAAATTGACAAAATTTCCCTTTTGATTCCTATCATTCTCCCCTTCTTTAAAAAGAGCCATCCCTTACTCTTGAGATTCTTTAAGAGATACCCAAGAATTAAAGATATTTTTGTTGCCCCTGAAAAAGTAAAGGAACCAAATATAAAATGAGTTGTTGGAACCTTCCTTTTCATTTGCACTCAAATCATCCTCAATAATATGCTCCCCAATCTCACCTTCTTTTTGCTCTTTATTGTCATCTTGAGAAATATCTACATTATCAATTCCTCTCTCCTCTTTTTCTATCTTTTGCTCTTCACTCAAAAAAGCTAATTTTCTCAAGAACTTTGATATAAATTTAGACTAGCATTTCCAAAATAAGAATTTTCAAAAACCCAAGTTTGTCAAACTGAATTTTAAGTGTCCCCACTAATTGTTTTTACTAAAATGATAATATGTGTCTATATATTTTTGTTGAGGAACTGGACCATCACTTTTTCCCCTTTTCTAAACTTGTAAAAACTAAAATATATGGATATGAGTTGAACGTTGAACCTAGATGATTGAAAATATATAATATAAATATGTAATCATCTTTTTTTTTATTTTTAGATCGAAAGCATAATAAAAAAATAAGAAATAATTAAAACTTAAACATAATAAAGTGATGATCATAAATATTTATTGCATTTTTTAGAGAATTAGGTGAGCAGGTGCAAGAGAGATAGAGAGAGAGCAGAGTGAACGAAGGCAGTGACACCAGTAGTATTTTGTATAAAAGATATAAAAAAGTATATAATAATTCAGGTTATTAGACCCGAATCAGACCGGTCCTGTCCAGTGAACAGGTATGGGTCAACTTTTTTATTTTTTAAAAAAATTATTTTTTAAAATTTTTTTCTTTAGAATTCCATATTAATAAGCCTAAAATCTTTAATTTCTCATCGGTTTAGCCCCAGGTTAGCTTTCATTTGACTCCAGTCTGACCCTTGACCTAGTACCCTGATTGGTTCAGTGACTAGTACATGTTTAATTACCTTGATGATAATATCTTTTATATAACTAATATCTATTTAAAAGAGATATTAGTTATATTTTTAATTAAAATATTACATATTATGGTAAAAATAAAAATATTACATATATTAAACTAATAACAACATGATTCTAAAATAGGACAAAAAGATGGAATGAAACAAAGCCCGTCCTGCATCCCATACTATCCTAGTAATAATTTTGTCTAGTCCCAAATAATCAGGATCAAAACGAGATAGCCGGGATGAGATGGAAGTGAACACCCCTAATTTTAAGGATCAATAATATTTTAGAGTATTTTCGATACACTTCCATGTGATCGCTTCAAACTCAACATGGTATCAGAGGAGAATTTCTACGCTCAGTGGTATTGCATAACACACTTCGGCCAGGGAGATTTAAAGGGTCCTGATTGACTAGATCCCAAAGTCTAACCCCCATTCGAGTGATGTGTGTGTCTTACACGTCGATGAAATATTATTAGGATTGATTATTTAGTATTTATTAGGATTAGATATTGATATTTATTATTATGATTAGATTAGATTAGATTAGATTAGATTAGGATAAATTCTAAGTTTAGTGTTAGTCTGTTAGTTTGTTTATATAAAAGTCTTTGTACTCTATTTTATTTCAAGGATCAATAATATTTTACAGAATTTTTTATAAGCTTTAAAGTGATCTTTCAAACTCAACAAAATTATAATGTTACATGACTAATTATCTCCATGTGCTCTTAAATCTTATCTATAATCATGTTATAAATACAATTCATTTGCCTTAAAGACAATCTAGTTAACGAACCTATAAGCTAAAAAAAGTAACTTATACTTCAAATCTAAATTGGGGGGACAAAATCCATTTTTATATGTTAATCCAAACATGCCCACTTTAAGCCTAATAATCCATATGTATCTTGCAACTTAAACCAATTGTAATTGGTATTTCTTTTTAATTGTATTTTAATATTTAGGGTTAATACAATGTTTAGTCCTTGTACTTTAACTTCATTTTGATTTTAGTCCCTGAAATTTAAAATCTATGGTTTTGGTTCCTAAAGTTTGCTCCATTTAAAATAATTAATCCCTATACTTTGAAAAGGACTTGAATATGGGATTAATGGTGTTAATTTTGCCTACATGGCATTAACACAGTTTAAAATGATTATGTGGAAGATGATTGTACTTGGTGATGTCGAAAAAATGATTCAACCCATCAATGTGAAAATTGAAAAGAAAAATCCCATATGTCTTTGTTTTTCTAAACATGGGTTTTCAGTTCTATCTCTGCCTCTTCGATGAATTGTAGCAGCTCACAAATCATAGGATCAATCTCGGGGAAGCTAATGGAGGAAGTGATGAAAAAATCTTACAAATTCCATAATTTGCCAGTGGATGAAAAGGAGGAATTTGTTGACCAAGGTACCTCGGCACCCATACAATAGAGCACCAACTTCTACCCTGAAGTAAAGTTATTTCATTACTAGAGAGACTACCTAAAGGTTATCACACTCCCATACTTCAATTTTCCCACAAACCTATAATTATCAAGTAAGTTCATCAACTTTGTTTTCTCATATTCTTAGATTGGCATTTTTATAATCTACTACTCTATGTGACCATGTGTATATGGAGGTCACCTATGATTATAGCAGGAAATAAGGGTAGTGGAGAGGACTTTGCTCCATGGGACATCAGACAACTTGGGATTAGAACCTACGACCATAATGGAGTCTATTAGGTTTGATTTTGGTTTAAATATTTTTTTTGTCAATTTGTACCCTCCTAGGCTTAAGCCATATTCTCATCCTCCTTATTTTTTAAAAAAAATTCACAAGAACGGGCTGATTTATTTTTTTTCCCATATTAGCTAGTCTAATCAGCATCCACATAAGCATTTTAAATGGTGTTAATGCCACATAGGAAAAGTTAACACCGTCAATCTCACCCCAAGTCCTTTTCAAACTACAAAGACTAATTGTTTTAGATGGAGCAAACTTTAGGGACCAAAACCACGAGTTCCAAAGTTTAAGGACTAAAACCAAAATGGAGTTAAAGTATAGGGACTACACATTGTATTAACCTTAATATTTAACAAGAAAATTATTTGGAAAGATGATAGGAAAAGAATTATGAGAAAAATGTACAAAATCCAATATGTATCATAAAATAACATAATAATAAACTCTACATTTATTGTAGATATTGATTATTTATTTTTGGGAAAATTACACTGTAGTCCCAAGCAATTAAAAATATGAAGAAACGGTCCCTCGAAATCACAAAATGAAAAATTGGTCTCAAGGAGTTGTTAATAGAGCCCCTCAAGTTGTCAATTAACAACTTGAAGGGCTCCATTAACAACTCCTTGAGACCAATTTTTCATTTTGTGATTTCGAGGGACCATTTTTTTGTTTGGGACCTCAATGTAATTTTTCCTTTATTTTTTAGGTGAGTTAAGTCCTGCGAGTATACTAAGGTCAGATATGTCTCTTGGAAAATCCTTTTCTTAAAACTTGATTATCCATACACTAAAACAAAATCTCAGGATAATCAACAATACTATGGCAAACAAAGAAGATTAAACCCAAAGGTCTACCATAGTAGAAAATTATCATCTTTAATTTTCAAACATTAGATACTATTATCAAAAGATTCTCTTTCAAATTGAAGTTAGTCATGATAGAAAAGAATTGGACTAACTCATTTGAAAACACCTGTCATAGTTAAAAGGATTAAAACTACTTAATGAATTATTCATGATAGAAAAGAGACAGACTAAACTTTTAAAAGCTATAATGGATAATAAAACATTTCTCATTATTTTGAAACCAAACAGCAATTAATTAACAACTTGGGCCTTGAGCTTCTCAAAGCCCATAATATAACATTCAACCATAAGCCTAAGTGATGAAACTATCTTCCACATGAAACCAAAACAAAATTCCATCATTAGAAAATATCGAAACAAGCACTTGTGAATCCACAACTATCATTCTAAGAAAACTTTAAAGGTCTCTGGTCTTCTACTAGCCCTATGAATGGCAATATACATCTTTTTAGCACATAAATAGATAGAAGAGTCTATATAGAGATATCAAGCCTTAGGAGCTCTTCCCAAAGTCCCAGCATAGGAAATATCACCTAAAAAATGTTAAGAATAACGAGATGAGATAAAAGCCTCAGTAATTAAAGTTTCAACTCATCATACATACCAACAAGTGCTAGTGTGGTGTCAAGTGGGACATAAAATAGTAATTTACATAATGTCATTTAAATAATCTCATAATTATACTCATTAACTCATTTGAGTCTTTCCCAAAGGAGGTATGCATGCACAAGCCCAAAAAGGCATATCCCTATTATTATAGAGATGAACACACAAGCCATATGAGCCTATTCCTTTTTCTTATGATGAAAAGAGCTATAAAGGCAAGTCCTCCTCTCTAGAACGAATGAGCCATGTAGGTCTATCCCAAAAGGAACAAATAACCAACCCCATATTCATCAATGGGAAGTCTTATTATGTGATAGTATTTTTCTCACATGCAAGCCATAAGGCCCCATTCCTTTCTCTTAGTAATGAGAAGAGCTACAAGAGACTATCCTTCTCTTTTGGATAAATGAGCCACAAAGGCCTATCCCAATAAAGACAAATAACCAACCCAATATGCACCAATAAGAGGTTTTATTATGTGATAGTATCTTTCTCCAACTACGCTCTATCAATCACAATCAATCAATATCACAATAACAACTCATGCAATATGTTATCTCATGATTACTCATGTTCATAATCCTACAAAAACAATAATCAAGGTAAAGCCTTTTTCCCTATACTTTTCAAATTTCATTTCAAAAACACAAGTCTCAAAAGACAATTTTCTCAAATGAAGAATATATACCATACCAATAGAAATTTCATATCTCATTTTATAACATCCTCAATTATAGCACTTTGAGTTAATTATAGCTTAAGTTATATTTAGTCAAAGAGTTTGAATAAATTAATACTTTAAAAAATATCAAGTTCAAAAAATATCTCTATAAAATAATGAAATATATCCTTAAAATAATTATTTTAAATATATGAGTATGTGTGTGCAAACTTATCTTATTATTGGAAAGTAATATTCTTAAAAAAATGTGTGTTGTCTGAATTTTATACCCATTGTTATTATTTTATTCTTTTAAAAAATATTTTTTTATTCAAAAGCTCACCCAAACCCTAAATTCTCTCTCCTATAAATACCACATCTCTCCCTCTCAAAATGAAGCCATAGGCCGCCTCACCTGCAAAAGCTCAGGTTCATTGTTTTCTCCATTTTAATGTTCATATTTTTTCCACATGTCTCTATTTGTTTGATACATGCCTTTTCATCTTTACATTTAATTGTTTTCTCTTCTTTCCTTTGTTTAAGATTTGAGGCCGTGGCTTCTTGTTATTTCCTTGCTTACTGTCACTTCGTTATTGTAGATGTGGGGTATTTAAATATAATTTTCAAACAAACAAAAAACCCACCAGTCATTTCCCACCTTTATGTGCACCATTTATCCTGACTCCATTTTCCCATGTGTATAAGCAATTATTTATTCCTCTTTTTGTGACCCATTTGACCCCATGTTTTCCAGCAATCAAAGCGTTGAGTGTACACCCTACAAGGCCTATACCTCTTTCATCATTTTCTTGTGGTTTGTGTATATATTTCTCTTTCATAATCGTTCAAGATCATTCAGTGTGCGCACTTTTCATTCTTTCATTTTCTTATTTATTAGTGTTTCATTAAAAAAAACTTGATATCTCAAATGCCAAATATGACTTTTGACGAGTTAGGTGAGAGTAGGAATACTCCCTTCAACCAGCATCATTTTGTCCTTCTTTTATATATGTGTGTGCACACACACACACACATATATATACATACATACATATACATATATATATATATATACATATATATATATATGTATATATATATGTGTGTGTGTAACAAAATTCCAACATTTGTTGCTTTGGCTTAGGAGATAATTACCTTGACATTTCCACATGCGTGAGTCTGGGTGTGTATATATGTACATTTATCTTTTAAATTTAAATATCTTGATTTGTTTTAATTCACAAATAAAATTAAATCTCAACATAAAAATAATTATGAGGTAGATAATGAGAATATGTGCAATAAATAATATTAATTTTAGAGGATTGCACAAGGTCTTGGAGTAGTTTTAGGTAATATATTGATAGATATTTATATTTGTGACCTTGTAGACTCTCATTAAGAGCTTTGGAGTAAAACAAACATTTGTGACCTTGTAGACTCTCATTGAGAGCATTGGAGTAACACTTTTATGATTATTTATACTCTAGGGAGTAATAAGTAATTTTGAATATTCTTTCATATACTTATAAATTATGTATGATTGTGAATGACTATTTTTTTTATAGATGAAGGTGCAATTCTTCCCATAAACATTTATTGAAAGAGCTACTAGTACAATAAACATTTTTCGGGTGCAAAAATACCCATGAACATTAAAAAGTAGACCGATAATGCCAATTCAGTTAATTTTGCTTGGCGGCGTTACTTTTTAGTTAAAAAAATAGGTGAGGCCCATATGAACAAAAAAGTAATGACGTTAGCCCAAATTAACAGAATTGACATTATTGGTTTACTTTTTAATATTCATAGGTATTTTTGCACCCATAAAATGTTTACTGTACTGGTAGCTTTTTCGGGAAATGTTTATAGGTTGAACTGCACCTTCGCCCTTTTTTTTGTAAAAAAATAAACTGAATTATATGTATATGTGTATGTATTTAAATTCCCAAATAATTAATGTTACAAGTAAATTTCTCTATAATTCATTTTCTTCACATAGTTAATAATTTAATTATAATTAATGTATTGTTGGATTATTATTTCTTTTTAAGCATGTTTGAATATGTGATGATATTTGATATGAATGGAAGTATGATTTATTGTACCTTATCTTTTAATAATATTATATGTATTGGTGATTAAATATAACAGTCATAACGGTTGCATTTATGATGGGTTGGAGTAAGCAAGAGTTTGTATAGTGAGATAAGTTACTATGTGGTATGCTATCACTCGGTGTACAGATTATGACACTTGTCAGGGTCCCTTCTTCCATGTTTTCTTTTGGCTGAGATTGTATTGTAGTTATGGGACATGCGACACCTTCTTAGTTGTGTTTTTTTATGGAGGGGAACCATAGTCTAAACTTAAACTCTACTACTCCTTTGGCCAGGTGTATCTTAAGAATTGGTGAGCTTGGGACAATCTAGTCAAATGGATGGATTTCTATTAGACTATATATTAGCCTTGGCTCCAGTCAGTGGTATAAGGATAGACGGTGATATAAGGGAGGTTGCATCTTGCATATTGTATAACTAGTCATTACATGTTATGATAAAAATACAGATTGACATAATGATGATTAAATTCATAATTTTTTTATATAAGGATTATGGCACATACAAATATATACGTAATCAATTCCTTTTTTTATCATAGATGGTTTGCTTGTGTATAGTAGAAACTTTCAATAGTTACTGAAACGTGAAATCTTATCCCTTATATTAACATGTGTCACCACAAACCATACAGATTGTGTGATTATTGACCACACAGGTCGTGTTGCTACAAACCACATAGGTTTACATGGGTAATATCAATGTACACCATACAGAATGTAATATTGTTGGCCACACTGCCTTAGCAGCATATTTTACGCATTGCCTCTTAACCACAGGGCTACTTGTGCTTTTCGCCGGTGTAACCAAGACTCTCTTCTGGCCACATCAGGGGTGCATCCTGATCATAAGGTTGATTAACATGCTCTGATGGGGCTGCCTCACTATTGACCACACAGGGTAAATCATTGTATGCCGCACATACTATGTTACTGTAGAATACACAGGTCTAAACATGATATGGGATGATCAATACTAGTGCAAATATTAGCCTTTCCTGTTGTCCTCAAGAGTTAAACATAGATTTGTTATCCTACTCCACGATTTTATTTGCTCATAATGGCTTCCCTTGTGCCACTCTGATATTTCATCGCTTCATATGAGGTTTAATAATGTTGAGATGATTGATAGGAGTTCCATAGGAATCTCCTATGACATCTGACTGAACCCAAAAACTATGTACCTTGGTGACAATTCCTGGCCTCTTTCGGCTCAATACTGTTCCCACTTTATTAGGATATACTGGCCCCTATTCTATGAGTCAACATGTCGTAGCACCGCTCATAGGGGCTTCTCATGTTTTTTTTCTACTCGTTGAGTATATTAGAACGTCAATATCACAGGTAGTCTAAACATGGTTAATATTTTTCATGCTATGAAAAATCACTACTTAGTAAGGCAGGAGAAAATCAATCCTCTGTCAGTTGAGGATCAAACTTTCCTCGTGAAATAAGGGCGTCAGCCTCTGTCAACAGCAATTCCATGTTGACTAAACTATATTGCTCACTTTTGTAAACTATCTCCTACAGAAGCAGTTCTAAGCAGAGGATCCTGTTTATGTTCCTCATGCTATATAAATTCACTTCCTGTCCACCAGGTTATTGTACATTTCTCTATCTATATTCTATTCCTGATGTACCCCTCACAGCTCATCCCTCAATTCATCCAGCATAGTCTATTGTATTATTATTATGCCCAATAGTTATTGTATTGGATCAGGTCTAGCTTCTTGACCCTGCCTAGCACCTCCACCTCTTGTTATACTTCTTGTTCTCACCATCTTTTTATTTCATTATATTAAAATAAGGAAAAGGTATATTTCACATAGTCATAAGGGCGTATTCATCATTTCACAAAATTCTGATACATCAGTAGTTCACATTTGACATACAACAGACAATTACAATAGTTTAGGAAAAGTTTGTAACCATATTAACCTTATAAACTATTTTATAATATATTACACATCCTATCTTAATATGTATATGTGACTTCCTAATAGGTCACCCATCCCAACATTTCCCTAGGCCAAGCATGCTTAACTTTACTATGTTTGTGCAAAAATGCGGATACCAGCTAAAATCGCTTCCAAGTACTAGTACCCTATGACTGTCCTTGTCCTATTAAGTCATGCAAACTATCTCCATATAACAAAATACTGAGTAAAGGCCCCATATTAATACATGTATATATGTCACATCACATATTTTGTCATGTGCTCCTTGAACTTTGTGAAACTATCCCTTGGGCCCTGCTCTATAATATCATTTTTCTTCTGAACCCAAAATGCCGTATCTAGGAAGAAATACAATATGTTTCACATTCAATCCTAGTCCAAAAACTTTATCTCGAGATGTCCCTGGTCCCAATACGTTGTGTCTACATCGTATAAGAACTACGTGTACTGAGCCATCGGGGAGAAACGCATATCGACATCATGCATATACAGGTTCTTGATGTATCCCCATAACTCCTCATCCAGCCGCAGGTCATGTCTCATAAGCACAAGCTTTGCTCTAGAACTAGTGGCGCCGTATGGATCTATCTCAAACCTATCTATAAACGGTTGCTCTAAGCCTCCTACTGATGTGCTATGTGATGGCGCTGGAGTCGGTCTAGGGTGGGGTCCATAGACTGGTCTTGCCCGTACACGTCCCCTTAGGGTATCCAATGTCCTAGATCCTCTTCTACTCTGATACGATCAAGTTGACTTCTCCTCTAACGTTTGTTGGGTCCCCATGGGCAAGTACATTGATGGCGGTGATCCCTTCCTCTGCCGTCGTCTCCCGCACATATCTCCTCTTCCCATGCAAACAAGACCATATCAATATACTATTCTGAAAATTTGAAAATCGCTTTAAGCTCTAATACCAAAAATGTCAAACCCCTTAATATTTTGATATCCATAGAGTAATAAGCGCATAGTCCACAAGACATACAAAAATAGCAGAAACATACTGACATTAAGTACTTGTTTACAATACAAGAAATCCCTATAGGATTTGAAAATATATACAAAGTCTCAATAAAAATAAAATGTCAGCTATAGATAACCAACAGCAGCCTCTGCATGCACCGGGACTCTACTCACCGGTAGCCACTGCCTTACCCTTAGAGTCGCTAGCTTCCTCTACAATGTGTTTAGATGTTGAAAAAGGGTAAGATTCAAGCGAATTTCAGTAGTAACAGGAATTCAGACATATAAAATGTGAAAATAGATATGCAATACACCATGTTATGCAAGATACAAACTCATAATGTTGTGTACACATTGTCCAAGGTCAAACGACTGTTTGCAATATTGGCTTAACTCTTGTACCATCACTGGATCCTAGACCACAGCTAGGTTGTGTATGCCCTAGGCACTGTCATGTTATAAAAGATGGCATACACAAAGCATACAATAATCACATAATGTATGAAAAAAGCTACTACTTGGAATCCCTTTTTCTGCTCTACTGTCCAATACTCTTGTTCTAGCTCGGGCTATTACCAATTCCTATAAATTAAAGTTAATAAGTAACTGGTTATTACTTATAATACTACTACCTTTATTCATAGTTTGTTGGTTATCTAATGAAGTAACAATTTCTGCAGAGTACAATTCTGCACAGTGCATTTTTATAGTTTTCCAGAAATTGGCAAATTTTCAGTCAAATTTGAAAATTCACAATTAATTCTAGGAAATTCCAAATTGACTAATTCCAAAGCCTATGTGAAACTCCTTAAGTATAATTTTATCAAAAAATACTAAAGTCTGACCTTTATTATTACCTTACTCCCAGAAATTCACTAAACCTCCACTGTTCTAGATTGCATTCCAAAAATAGAGCTCTGTTAGATATGATTAGTTTTGATGATGTTAAATACAGATATCAAATACTAAGAGAGCAAAAAGTTTGTATCATATACTTATCTAGTATATTGACTAACTACTAAATATAATATTGCATATATTATAGATTAGTCAAGCAATGGAAGAAAGAAATTGAGGAATGAAGAACTTGCAAGAATTAATGAAAAATATGAAGATTCAAGTCTATGGGTACTGTAGCATACGGTTACTGTAGCGTATGGCACTGTAGCACACTGTAGCATCGAGTCATTTTCAGAATCACTCGAGTGATTTTAAAAACAGTGAAAATCACTTACAGTGATTCACTATTCACTCGCGTGATTTTCAGTTCTCATGCTCTGTTTTTCGTCCAGCTGAGCGAGATCTGGTTATTCGATCATATCTCTTAAACCATAACTATGATTGAGGTGAAACTAGTTGCATATGAAACTAGACTTCCAATGCGTCATCGTGACACTAGAATCAACATTAAAGGAGTTTATATGAAGGAGATATGAGTGTTACAAGATGAAACTCAAATCAGCGTCACTTTCTAGAACATGTTCGGTATTTTGGACATAACTCTCAAACCACATATCCAATTGAGCTGAAACCTTTCCCATATGAAACTAGATGTAAACATATTTCCATGAATATATAATATTGCAATTTTGGAGTTATATTCGAAGAGTTATGTCATCTGGAAGTTGACCCATGTTTGCTGTCAAATTGAAAGAGCGGCTATGAGTTCAAGTGGTCTGAACAGAGAGCACTCGAGTGATTTCCATAATCACTCGAGTGATCAGGAAGATCACTCGAGTGAAATATGTCAGATGGCATATTACTCGAGTGGCACAAAAATCATCGGAAGAATTTTTCACTGTTCTCAAAATCACTCCCAGTGATATCGAAATCACTCGAGTGATTCTGTTGATTTTGCAAATCACTTCCAGTACAAGCCAAATCACTGCAAGAAAAATTCACTATTTGCAATTTCACTTCCAGTGATATGAAATTCACTCGAGTGATATGAGATTTTCCAAAATCACTTCCAGTGCGTCTGAAATCATCGGAAGAAAAATACACTGTTTTGGAAATCACTTCCAGTGATAGTCAGATCACTCGAGTGATATTTAAAATTTTCATATTCACTTACAGTGGATTGAAAATCACTGCAAGAAAAATTCACTGTTTACAAAATCACTTCCAGTGATGTCAAATTCACTCGAGTAATATATGAAGTTTTCCATATCACTTCCAGTAGATACTGAATCACTTCTAGTGAATATTAAAATTCCTCAGATCACCTCCAGTGTCATAACTGATCATTTCCAGAGAATACCAATATGCACCAGATCACTTCCAATGAACTGATATCCATTCAAGTGATCTTCTGTTTGTGAGATAGCAGTGAATGAACTGATAACTCAAGTGATGTGCTGATTTTGATGAATCACTTTCAGGCTTGACAGAAATATGAGATCACCAAAGCAATATTGTGAGCCATCCAAGTGATATATTTAGAAAATCACCCAGTAAACCAGATCACCTCCAGTGAAATGCTTCTACATTCGAGTGAAATGTTGGTTTGAGAAAATCACTTCCAGTGGATTGTTTAATCACTCGAGTGATTCAGTTCCTATCAGAAGCACCTCCAGAAGATGACTGAATCAGAGTGAATTTCAGAGTTCAATCTCTAATCAGTATGTTTACACTTGTTACTGTACTTAAACATCATTTAACAATTATTTCAAGTGTGAAACAGGAGATCAAACGTTTGGGTTGCATCTTTAAGTTTGGAGGTGACTCACAGCAAACATCGTCACTCGAAATGATGAATCCCAGAAAACAGAAAATCAGTCTCTAATTGATCATTCAATGTATTCATGTCTTATACTTCATTGTATCAATGATTGAAGTGCTTCTCCATATTAACCATAAAGAAATCATGGGAAGAGACGAAAAGCTGTTTCACGAGAAGCCGAGCGTCCACTAATAACGGCTAGTTTTTCTAAAGTGGAAATATGTCAGAACATCTAATAGGTATGTTGAGATGTTATCAATAGATCAATGTTTAAAGACCTATCTGACAATGAATCATGGGCAGCAATAGAATTAAACGAACAACCAACAATGTGCTAATTGTAAGCAACGGCTGAAGCATTTGTCGGATCAATGAGAAAACACTAAAGTATCTGTTAGACACAAGATGGGCTTACAACGGGAAAATATTTGAAGGCTCCAACAGTTCTCAACGCATCTCCTATATAAACCGAAGCATTCAGACAAGAAGAGCAGATGATGCGACAACAACCAAATACACAAGAGATGAGAACCCAACTGCCAATATGCTGATACTATAAGTCATCTGGTTCACATACTCTATGTTCTTATCAGTTTACAATATCATGTACATTTGACAGTGAATATTTGTATTATACTTCAGTGAGCATTTATACACTCTGTGAGAGAGCTTGTAAACACTTCAACTGTATTTCAGAAGTGTTCTCAAGGTAGAGGGACCTTGAGAGGATTAATCACCTTACGGGGGAAGTTGTAGAGCGACAGTAAGACTTTCTGCTCATAAGACTTACAAGGTGCAAGCAGTAGAGAACGTTGTTGCTTGTAAGACTTACAGTGGTGTAAGAAGGAGAGGAAGGTCCTTGGGATTGCTTTGCTCGACTTGCCGTAAGAGAGTGTAAACCTTACAGTGTGTAAGGGGGAGTAATTTTGTAAGAGAATTGTAGAGGATTTTCTTGTGCCCGGTTAAACAAGAAGATAGTGGATTGGAAATCTCAGGAGGAGCCTGGGGACTGGACGTAGGTCATCGTTGATTGGACCGAACCAGGATAAATCACAGTTTGCACATTCTCTTCTCTAAGCTTTTATATTTCCAGCATATACGATTTATATAATTGCTTGTGAGTTTATACTTCCATATATATATTGAGTTAACAATCTGCGAAAAGATTTTAAAGGTCATACATTCTTACCATACACCCAATTCACCCCCCCTCTTGGGTGTCAACCAGTTCTAACAAGCTCAACTTCAAAAATTCATATCTTTTAATCTACTAGTCCAAAAATTATTATCTACTATCAAATTAAAGCTCTACATGTCTACTTTAATCTTGTAAAGGTTCATAATATTTAGACTAGATTTAACTAACGAAATTGATTTCACAACGACATTGCTTCCAGGAATCAAATCAAACAACATTTCCCCTTAAATTCAATAATTTCCAGATCTGCATACAATTATCCAAAAATTATGAACTTATATATTCCCACACAATTTTTCCTTGTAAATCCAATGGAACCATTAAAATTACAAAATTCCAACTTCAGTAAGATGAAAATGCCCCTGGACGAAATCTAGAAAATTTAAAGAAAAATGAGTTCTTTTGATTTTAATCCATAAACTACCCTCTTTCCACCTCTAATCCCATGTTTAACCACCCAAACACCTAATGAACATGATCAATGAGGATTTGGGCAGCATAACCCCTTAGGGTTTCATTATCTCAAATCACACACCAAGCCAAAACAAAGCCAATAATCACCCAAAACCACAACAACCACCATTAATCTAACAAGATTACAAGGTTTTATGGCTTTACCTTTGATTTCTCTTCATCTTCCTCAAAATCGTAGACTCCCTCCTCCTCTTTCCTTTGATTTTCTTCTTGCTACATATGTTTCCAAGGAGAATGTGAAGATTACAAGAGGCAATCTAGAGGTTGAAGGCAAGAACAAGTGGAAATTACTTGTAACTTACTTTGATTTGGCTTCTTGATCCTCTTGAGCTCTCTCTTGCTCTTATGTTTCTCTAATAGCGCACTCTCTCTATCTTGTTTACCTGTTGGCTGAAAATTCCTTTTGGGAGATGATAATGATCTATTTAAAATACCACAACTTCACCTCCTTAAATATTATATTTAATTGTTATTTCAACACATGTTAAAATTTTGACTTTTCCACTCATTTTACTTGGCCATAATACTTCACCTTTTGCTTTCCTTTCCTCTCTCCATAATTTATGTATATGTGGCCCTTTGGAAGAGCAAAATTGGCTTCTTGAATAAGTCATTTCCACCTCCTTAAGATATATTATTTAAATGTTAATTTTGCACATGTTAACCTTTTGCTTTTTCCTCCCATTTTTTACTTAGCTAATACTAATCATTCTTGATTAATTTAGACCAAGCATTTTATTTCTCTCTTGCCTCTTACTTTTGACCAAAAATATCTCCTTAATTTGGAAAAATAATTGCTTCTTGCTTTATTGGTCAAATGACCATTTTACCCTTTCATTTTTGTAATTTCACACTTGTACTCAATCTTCTAGAATTTTCATCAAATTTTGAAAATTCATATCTAATTGTATAGATGTCAAATTGTAGTGGTTCTAAAGGATATGTGACCTTATTAAGTCTATTTTTAAGGAAATATATTTTCCTTAGCCAATTGGACGCTCAAAATTTCAGAATCACCATTTGTTAGATGTTGTCATAGAAACTTGCCAATTTCATTTGGCTAATTGCAAAAATACATAAATCTTTATGTACAACTTCAAATAATTTATATGACCTATAAAATTAAAGTTTGATCATTCTACTTTCATTCTAGAAAATTTCATAGGCATTGGACATCATTTTCCTATTTAAAAATATCACACAACAAGAATACCACACAGGAAAACTCACTGGCAGCAAATATAGTTTCTACAATTTGTGTTCCAAACATAAGCATGTTGTGTGTGACCACTAATTGCCTTATTTTTAACATTCCATGTACACCAAAATTCACCATTTTATTCCTTTTAATATCACAAATATACAAGGAATATTAGTAAATAAAAGGAAGAATGTTACACTTTATATAGCACCCATATGCAATTAATACATACTCAAATATGTTCCCACTAGCCCTATAAGCTTGTTTATATGTTAGCTTGACAAAGTAATCCTACTGCAATGTCTTTCTTATTTCATGTGGACATTTATCAACATAATTCCTTACCTAATAAATTATAATTGTTGATGTCAAGCTAGATCTTCTAGTGTGTTTGACTTCGAGAGTGTCTTGAGCATTGTGAAAATATTCATTTATGAATTTTGTCACACATAGAAAAGGAGTGCTCCCTATTGTACTTGCAGTTACCCTCCATGGATATCCTTCAACCATACATTTCACTAACATCTTGTCCTTATTGTTCTTCACATACTTGAACTAAAATTGGTGTGCGATACTGAACTTGTCCACTACCTCTTTGAAAGCATCAGCATATGGAAAACTTTACATTACTCCTAAGAGCAATCCCTTCTATTTTACAGAGTTCAACTCAGGCATTAGTGTTAGTGCATTCTCAACTCCACATGGTAGGCCTAAATTATGTCTTCCACTAACTTTATAAGTTAGGCGTTCATTTACATTTTCATAAGACATAACCTCATAATTGTTATCCCAATTCATAGGTACCTTTGCTGACAGTCTCAGTAAATTCTTAAAGTTGCAACCACAATTACAACTTTTGTTACCACATTGACAATAATGATGTAGCAAATAATAGCTTACATTCACAATAAAATTGTCACACACGTGTGGATCATCCATTACTTCTTATGTGTTGTCATTCTCTTTACAACCAATATACACAAACGCGTTGATGTGATTATATCAAAATAGATTTTCAACTTCCCCTTCATCAACGAAGTCAATTAATGTCTTCTCATCAAAGTCTACGGTATATTTTATATCACCATTATTATCATCAACACCAATCTAGCCTGAAATTATTCCTTTCAAATCTTCAAGTGTTATCCCCTCTTTTATTGTTTTCACTCACATATAACTATCATTATATTTAACTCCACCTTTAGCATTGTCTACAAATTTTCCACTAACACGAAAGAAACAAAAAAAAAAGTTCCTTTGAAGATGTTAACCCAATATTGCCTGTCATTTTGCATGCCAACATGAAACAAACAAGTGAGCAATTAATCAAGATCGTTGACTAGAAGCATGAGGACATCCCTGAAATTCCATCTCTCTCAAATTGATTTTTCATAGGTTAAATTCATACAATTGACAAAAAGCAACCAATAAAAAGAGGAACCTTACTTGAACCAAAAAGGAACCCAATTAGCAAAATCAATTGAGGTGTCAAAAAAACAATCACATAAAGGGTAAGCCTTCTAAGTTATCTAGGTTCAAGCAATGTGGGTGTAAATCTAAACTAGGAAGGAGCTATTGGACACCCTGTAAGCTTATTCAATTCCAATGCATACTAGTACATACATGGACAATAAACTATTTCTCTTCATCCTCATGCTTCACACACACATTATCACCACATAAATCCCTCAATCGCCAATAAATAATCACTTCAAACTCTAAGTTAGCAACAAACACAACCATATAACCTTTTGAAAATACAAACAAAAAAAATAAATAAAGAATCAATACAACAAGTTGAAGGTAGCTTGGTTAACATCGGCTAACATCATATCATACGATTAACTCCCTCTCCTATTAGAACTGGATGACACCTAAGAGGGGGTGAATTGGGTGTACGATAAGATATTAAGAAGTTTCAAATTCTTTTTGCATCTTATTAAATCAATAAGTATGGAAGTATAAAATCATAAACAATTATTTAAATCATGCATGCTAGAAATATAAGAGCTTAGGAAAGAGAAGATGCAAACTGTGATTTATCCAGATTCGGTCTAATCTACGATAACCTACAACCAGTCTCCAGACTCCTCCTGAGATTTTAGTTAATTATCTCCCTCAATTTTAACCCGGTACTTGAGCACCTCTACAATCCTACAAGTTTGATCCGAGCACTTGTGAAGCCTTTATAATTCTCACACTGAGATAATGACTCCCACTTATACACTGTAAGGATACAATATATTTCCTACTCAAGATCCCACAACCTTGAGTAACTATCATAACATAGGATGATTACAATGAAAGCATACTTCTCTCTATATGAAGTGGATGACGATTAACACTGAAGTACATGGTGGGAATATGATTACAAAGCTTTTGCTAAGATTCAGAGTTTTGGCATTTCAATATTGTGTATATAAGCTCTCGTGCCTTTGTTCATATTGAATGTCTCTCTTTTTATATTTGATGAAGATTTATGACCGTTGAGCTTTTCTTGTTCCGTTGATGCTTACAAAATATGACCGTTGAACTAGCCGTTGGAAGCTTCTGACACAAAAGTGGTTTTTCAATTTATGTGTAAATATTTGTTTGATCACTTGAAAAATGCTTAATCACTAATATGATGAAGTGTTAGAGTGATTAGAAGCAAGAAGAACAAATTACACAAAATTTCAATGATTTTCAAAAGTTTTGAGGTAATGCTCTATTTTTTGGAAAACTTATTATTCGAATACAGACATTACTATCAGGATAAAATGGTTCTTTTCTAGTTAAAGACTATTTGAATAATTACCTTACTATTTGAATAGTATTTGACATTTTGAACATAGACTATTCGAATAGTCTGAACTACTATTCAAATATTTCCTTTTGAAAATCAAATAAAGTTATCCTAATAAAATGACTAACTATTCAAATACCTTTTTGAAAATGAATTGGAAAAGATAAGTTTCAAACCTTAACACTATTCAAATACTT
Organism: Albizia julibrissin; assembly: GCA_037074505.1. Taxonomy (NCBI): domain Eukaryota; kingdom Viridiplantae; phylum Streptophyta; class Magnoliopsida; order Fabales; family Fabaceae; genus Albizia; species Albizia julibrissin. The sequence continues at coordinate 31,153,790 of CM073483.1, forward strand.
TCCTTACTATTCGAATAACCTAGTTTTGAGAATAGTGGTTTTCAGATAAAAACACTATTAGAATAGTTGGCTCATTATTCAAATACTCTTCCTTATTGATCTTTGAATTATATTATGATAATGTTTATGGTATTCGAATAATCTTGAGATATTGATTTGGAAAGACAATTTAGATACTCCTCATAGTATTCGAATAGTTTTGAGAAATTTGATTGGAAAGATTATTCAAATAGCGAGTTTACTATTCGAATGGTAATCTTACTATTCGAATAGTTATCCTATTATCCAGATAACATTTTTATAAACTCAGTTTGAAAATACAATAGTTATTCGGATAATGTCTTGACTATTAGAATACTTTTTCACTTGTATTATTTTCATAAAAGTTTGTTACTGTTACTATTCGAATAGCCTTCTTTGATAATGAGTAATCTTTATTCGAATACTTCATTCCTTATCCAAATAATCCTTCAAAGTTTAAAATGTATTCGAATAGTCAATTCCCTATTCAAATAGATTTTCACACAAAATATGTAACACTATTCGAATAGTGCTTATTGCTATTCGAATAAACTTCTTTCAAAATAAGAAGAGATTATTAGAATACTACAACATCTATCCTAATAGTTCACTGATTGTAACAGGCATAACTCTTTGGATATAACTCCAAATTTGGAAAATGACCTATCATCGGAAAGGTCTTGCCTTCTACATTCCACTGCAAAAAGAATCAGCTCCAAACTCATTGTATTCTGCAAGTTATAATCCAAAGAGTGTCTAATGTTCTAGACATTGTTTGAATTATAGAGCATCAACTTCCATAAACTATACTGATTTGAATATAAATCTAAATTTGACAAATGACCTATCCATAAAAAGCTCTTTAAGTATAGTTTTGACCGGTTTCAACTCAATTGAACGTGTAGTTTTGGAGATATGTCCAAAATACCGAACATATTCTAGAATACATCACTGATAATGAGTGAAATTTTTCAAAATTTATATATCTTTCATATGAGCTCATTTTGACTTGATCTTGGTGTTAAAATGATGCATTGGAAGCCTAGTTTCATAAAAATCAAGTTTCAGCTCAATCAGAGTTGTGGTTTAGGAAATATAGTCAAATTATTGAACCTCGCTCATGCTGAATGAAACAGAGTCCATTGTTATTCGAATAATCCTACTGCTATTCAAATAGCATAGCTACTCTTCGAATAAAACTTCCCCTATTCGAATAAATCCACTATTTTGAAAGACCAAACTTCCATTTGACCATAAAGACCTCCAGTATCACTTCAAAGAGTTTGAATCTTGATATTCTCATTAGATATTGCAAGTTCTTCTTTCTTCAATATCTTTCTTCTTGACTTTTATCTTCATGATCATTCTCCATAACCCAACTAGGTAGCTCTTTTATTTTTCTGACTATCTTCAATCTTCCTCTTTTTTTCCTTGACTAATCTACAAGAAATTTCACGTTAAATATAGTAGTTAGTCAATGTAGGAGATAAGTATATTAGGAAAACTTTTTTACTTTCAATATTTAATATATATATTTGACATCATCAAAACTAATTATATCTAACATCTCCGACAATAACACCCACTTACCCATGAAAGAAACAGATGGAAAAAGAAAAATGACACCCCTAGTATGATGTTTGTCGGATTAAGAAAGGGAAGAAAGAGATATTTGTATTAAAAAAATTACTTATGTTTTCCTCCTTTGCTACTAGCCCCTTCTAAGCTTTCCCTCCGCTTCAACGCCAATAATCTCTAGTTCTTATCGTTTAGTTTTTATATAAGTCAGGGGCAATTTAGTCATTAGGCCTAAATATTCATATTCCAAATTAATGATCTGCCTCTCATTTGTCCTTTATCAAATTTGAATAATCTTTTAGGTTTTTATAAGTTTAAAGGGTATTTATTTGCCTTTTTCCCTAACAACAACAACCACCTCCTTTATTCTCAAAAATCATTTTTTGGATAAATTTCCTTTATTTAATTAGTTATATGGTAAGATTCCATTTACCATGAATTAATCTCTTTCTAAAATAATTTAAGAACAAAAACTAGGATGTTACACCTTCAAATTCCAAGAGCGCTTACAGAGATACTTATATATTATCTACCAACAAAATCCCCACATCTACAGCAAAATTCAAACTTAATCTTATATATTATGAGCTAACTCCTTATCAACTAGACAAATTTTTTAGCGCATATTGATTATTTCTAAGTAAGCTTATTTTCTTATATTCAGATGTAATGAAGACATTCCCACAATTATCAAGGAGATTTCCTAGTTTTACTCTGGCATAAGTTAGTGGTAACTTTTTAGTTCTTTTTGGCCTAGATAGTATCTATCACAAAGTGATTATGGGTTTAATCGTGACAACGAACAGGAATTACAAAGAGCTTGTCTTTTCTTCGTACAGTAGAACCAAATGACTCAGCCATGTCAAATTCTTCAATCTGCATTTCATTGGGAAGCTTCCAATCAAAATTGTAAAGCAACTGAGCGAGTGACTGCTCAATAAGAGTTATGGCAAAAGTGATTCCTGGGCATATCCTCCTTCCACCCCCAAACGGTATGTATTCAAAGTCTCTTCCTTTGAAATCAATTGGACTATCAACAAACCTATCTGGTTTGAATCTCTCAGCTTCATTCCAATACATGGGGTCTCTTCCTATGGCCCAAGCGTTCACAATGACTCTCGTCTTTGCAGGTATCTCCCACCCGTTGATTTCACATTTTTCCACGTTTTCTCTTGGAAGTAACAGTACTGCTGGAGGATGTAGCCTAAGAGTTTCCTTGATGACCAGCTTTAAGTATTTCAATTGTTGAAGGTCTGCCTCATAGGCATAACCTTTTTCTTTGAAAACCCTTCTTACCTCTGCTTGTGCTTCTTCCATAACCTTTGGGTTTTTCAACATTTCTGACATTGCCCACTCTAGTGTTGTTGATGATGTATCAGTTCCAGCTCCAAAAATGTCCTGATTAATGATGAAGCTGATTGAGTTAAGATTGGCACATCAAGCAGAAACATAGAAGAAATGTCTAAGAATATTGCATACTATTTTTAAGAAAGTCTTTTAATCTATAAAAAGTAGATGTAGGAGCTGGATAACTGATTTTTAAAGATTCAAAATCAGTTAGTTAATTATTGTAATAAATATGTGTTGATTTTCTGAAAATATCCTCTTTAATTATAATTTGCATTAGAACTATTTCTTGATGAAAACTCCCTAATAGGCATAATTCAAAGAAAAAGCATAAATTTGAGAGAGAAAGTTTACATTTAGAACCAAAATAAAGCCCTAAGTAGCTCCCACATTTAGGATGGGGGAGTACTAAATATTCTTTGTGCAATATAACAATTATAATTTCAAACAAATATTCCAAATATGAGAACATTAAATTAAGATGCCAACAGCCAATAAAAAAATATAATCAAGACGGGATCTGAAAGCTACTGATAAATATTTGAATGTGGCTGCTTCATCTCTTTTCTCAAATGCAGCATGTTTTAAAATCACTTTAGGATTGTGAAATATAAAATAGATTAGCATATAGTTAATGAAGAAATAAGGTACTCCTCCGGTCCTTATTAAGAGATATCTACCTAATTTTATTAGATTAAAAAAATTATTAGAGTTAGTTAATATGACATATAATTTTTAAAATACTTTAATCATCTTTCTCAATTCTTTATTCCCTCTCCTCTTTGATTATTGTTAAAAAAATACTAATAGAGGTAAATTAAAGAAAAAATTAACAAAAATATAAATTCTTTTCTTATATTTAAGATAAAAAATAACTCCCAAAATATATGTTATTAATTACAGGAGCAGGAGTACTAACCAGAATGACAGCTTTGATATTGTTGTCAGTAAGTTGGGGGGTGTCCGGGTCATTCTGCTGTTGAAGCTTTAGCAGAACATCAACTAGATCTTCTTCTGCTTGGCCATGGCTAATCTTTTCCTCTTTATGATCCTTGATAATGTTCTCAAGTATTCTATCAATCTTTTTGTGCAGCCTCTCAAGCTTACCTCTCATTCCACTGATCACCGGAAGAACTTTGACTGAAGGATACAGATCAGAAACAGAGAAACCTCCAGCCAGCTTTAAGGCTTCCTCCATTGTTGATAAGAAAGCTTCATGGTCTCTATATTTTTTACCAAAAGTCGCTCTTGATGTTATTCCAGTTGTGAGTGAGAAAAGATACTCGCTGAGATTAATCACGGATCCTTCATTTGCAGAAATTTTTGTGACAAGAGCTGAGACCTCTTCTTCTCTGATATGTCTGAATGATAGGACTCTCTTTGCTGATAATAGCTCCACAGTGCAGATTTTCCTCAGGTACCTCCAGTAGCTTCCATAAGGAGAAAAACCAATGTTGGTTGAATTGTAAGAAATGACTCTTGAAGCAAGAAAATAGGGTCTATTAGAGAAGATCATATCATGGGTTTTCATGATCTCTTTGGCCATTTCTGGGGATGAGACTACAATGTTTGAGGTCTCTCCAAGCTGAAGATGCATCAAGGGTCCATATTTGTTTGCCAAGTTTCTTAGAGAGTGATGGGGTAGTGATCCTACAAACTGATGTAAATTTCCTATGACTGGTATCTTCCATGGTCCTGGTGGTAGGTTTCTGAGAGACTTTCTGAAATAAGGTCTTTTAACTATGCTTAATACCACTAGGAAGAAGCAAAACAAGGTGAAGAGAGAAGAAATAGGAACATGAACCTCCATGACAGCTGTGTTATCACCTAAAGTGCTCATGCCAAGTTATTAAATAAATTTATAATGATAACAACTTTTATTTCAAATATTTTAAGTAAATTTTAAGACATTTTCAGTTATCATGTCATTCGTACCAACGCACATGAAGAACGGGAAAGTTGGGAAGTTCACTGATTCAGGACACAAAATGTCTTGAGGAATAATCAAAACAGAAGAAAAATCAGTATTAGGTACTTCAAAAGTGTTGCTGGCAAAAACAAAAAAAGTACTTTAAACGTGTTGAAATTTCTGTGCTTCAAGTTGGCAAGGCTAAACTTGCGGCTTATTAATCTATGAATTGAAACGATAGCTCCGAGCTTAGCAAATGCAAGTCCATTTTCAATAATAGCACTTCACTTTTGAAAAAAATAAAACCCACAATTTTCAATGTTCAATGAAAGATCATCATCTGTTCATTAGAAAAAATGGTGAAAGGCAAGTGAGAATGCCAAGCCACAATGTCAACCACAATTTTTCATTTTTCAATTTTCAATGCAAGATCATTATCTGTTTATTAAAAAAAAATGTGAAAGACGAGAGAATCCCAAGCCAAAGTTGCAGCCATCTTTTTTTTTTTTTTTTTTAAGGTCGAAGCCAGCTATCTAATATATGGACGGAGCACAATAATATACTGTGCAGCATGTAACACCACATCCATATAACCAATATATGTACTTAAGGTTCAATTCATTAGACCATATTTATAGGTTTTTCCACTCTGTCCCAAATATACAAAGTGACAACTGATTAATTCTAAATTTTGTTTATTTTATCTCACCATATTCATTTATTTCAGAAATTATTTTAGGTTAATTTGGATTTATTACAGTTAAAAAATTTTAAGAAATAACATAAATCTGAATTAATTATGAGATTATTGGGTTGAATTGCTAATATTTTGATTGACTGTCTTGTGATTTAATAATATTTCTAATTATATGATAGATCACAATTTTATTTAATTCTTATAGGATAAGAAAAAATATATTAAAAAATCTTATGGTATAGAATTTTTCTTAAATGTTAAAAGAGAATTCCATGGATGAATTTTACTCAGCTACTTCAAATTTTAATGGATTTGAGTTTTGACCCCAAAGCTCCCTCCTCGTCCCCTTCCACCAACCCATCCATCCCCACCAACCACATGCCCCACCAACCATCTCCACAAACCATGCCGTGAGTTTCATGAAGGAGCGACTTGAAGAGGAAAAATTCACGGCAGTGAGTTATTTTGGGAGGCAATTTGGGAAGAGTATGGAGGAAGCTACAATCTAAGAACTTACATTTGAAGATCACAAGGAAATATTTTTTTTCAATAATTATTTTGATTCAAGTCTTGAGATTATTTAATTTTAAATAATTTTGAGTTATACTAATTAAAAAAAATCAAGTTTTACATTGTAGACATATTTCTTTTGGATTATATTGATATTTTAGAATACTATGTGCTTGAAATATATGCTAAAATTTTTTTTTACAAACATTTGAATTGTCAATTAAATTATTAATTGAGTTTTTATGATTAATTTAATTGTCAATTTGGTTTATCATCTTGATTGTTTAATTGGGTTGGTTAATTGTCTAATTGTTCAATTGAACAATTGTAAACAAAAGTTCTAAAATTATTTTGAAATTAATTGTGATTGGTTTTTAATGAGTTTAATTAACCACCGCTTATTTCATTATGAGTTTTCTAGTGGAATAAATGTTATTGAGCTTGAGAGTTTTTCATGTTTCAATTAGTTGATTAAATTTATTAATTACAATCCTTCATCAACCTCACTTTGATCTAATTAATTAATTTGGATTAAGAAAGTTAACTCCATATAAATCCTAAGTTGTTCCATTTATCATCATAACTGAATTAAATATTTATTGTTCGTCTTGATTTTAATTAGTCTCTTTACTTAGGATTTTAATTCCTCTTTCACAAAAAGCCCCAAAAATTGCATTTAAATTCATATAGATTAGTCTCATTCTCATATAGGTTTTAGAGTCAATCACATAAGTATGTTTAGTTAGTTTAATTTCATTTAGATAGTAGTATTTTGCATTCTAATTTTAATCCATTCTACTGCATCTTTTGTCACTAAAAAAACTCAATCGTAAAGAAAACCCACAACTTACTCCTTGGAAGAATGACCTAGGTTGATCCTAAAGTGTATAATTAATTGAGACCTAATTTAATTGATTGCTTTAATTACAAAAGCTCACATCAACAACACTAGCCCAAAATTTCTGAATATTATTTCAAAAGTTTAGTTTAAAAAAATATTTACTAATCAAAAGATTTTATAACGTAAAAATAATCTTAGTGTCATGGAAATTAAATATAAAGTTGTATAACATAGCCCATAGGTGTTTTCCATTACTTCCTACTAGAACAATCACCTAAAAAGTATTAATATAAAGGGATGAGATTTCATGTCTTAGTAACTACTGAAAATTTATACTATACACGAGCAAATCACCTATAATTTAAAAGAAGAAAGTGATCACATATAAATTTACATGTATCATGATTCTCAAACAAAAAAATTGCAAATTTAATTGTCATTATGCTAATCTATATTTTCATCACAATATATAATATATAAATTATGTAATATATAATATACAATCTCCCTTATATCAACGTGCAGCCTTATTCCACTGACTAGAGTCATACATAGGCTAATGTAACATCCTAAATTTTTATTCTTAAGATTTAAATTAGTTATTAATTAGCTTGAGGTTTTAAAAAATCAAATTTATTGTTTGTAGTTTGAAAATAAAGAATTGTAAAAAAAACAAACGAAATATGATTGAAAATTTGACGAGATATGGGATCTAATTATATTTTTTTAGGTATCAAATTAATTTTTATAGAAAGGAAGTACAAAATTTAAGGTCGTAAATATTTATTAATATTAATTTGAGTTTAATGAGAATATTTCATGATAATTGAAATGTATAAGTTAATTATTTAAATAAGGATTTAATTATTGAAATATGGTGAAAATTTCATTCGGACAAAATATATAAATTGAGTCCAGCCCTTTGGAATCATAAGTAAGTGTTGGAAAAGTTATAAATATATATACACACACATATAATAACATAGACTAAAAGAAAAAAAAGAACATTCAAAAGAAAAAGGAGATAACTCACTAAAAGGAGAAAGAAAAAAAATATTTAAAAAAACGATGAGGTAATCAGATTTGCAAGAAGTGGGTGGGACCCACATTAAACCATTACGCCCCCTTTTATTTCCTTCGTCTGGACGCACAAATATCCCTATGGTTTCCTTCGTTTTCTTTCATCTTCATCCCGCCTCCTCTTGCTTCTTTGACTTGCTCAGCGCAGTGAGTGAGAGTGAGAGTGAGAGGGAGGGTTGATTTTGTTCGGTCTCTCCCATGGAGTTTTGTAAGCTTTCTATCTTTTTTATCTTTTTAGCCTCTCCTCTTTAATTTTTGGGATTATCTGTGGTATTTTATTCTTATCGTTCTCTTCTCATTCTCTTTTTTTCCTCTACTTATCTTAGCTTTTAGATTAAAATATAAACGGTTTAGATTTAATGTTTTATAAAAAATTATTTTTAAATATTTTTTATTACATGTTTAAATTATCATAACTAAAATTTAGTATTTTTGAATTTATTTAATGATGTTTTAATAATTTGATATCTTTTAAATATTTTTATAAATATTAAATTTAAACCGCTAAGATTTTAATCTAAAGGCTAAGACGAGTAGTGGGGGAAAGATGATAAGAAGAGAACAATAAGAGTAAAAGAACGTAGTCAATCCTTTTTTTTTTTTTAGTTTCTCATAAAGGAAAAAAATCTAGGATTTGATTGACATTGGAATTTTGAAGTTTCTAGTTGGTGATTTTATTATTGATTGGACTAGTAGGGTTTGGATAAGAGGTGTATGGTTTAGATTTTTGTTTGAGTAGTTGATTTAAGGAAACTAAAGTTAAGGTTTGGTTGAGAAATTATGATTTTTTTGATAATGGGGTCACTAAATTCGAATTTTTATAATTTAGTTATATTTATTTGGTGTTGTATTGAAGATTTATAGTTTAGTTTTGAGAACTATGTATGTGGTTATAAATATTGAGAATTTTAGTTGACATTCAAATGTAGGAAATTAGGTGTTTTTTGAATAAATTGAGGAGTCAGTGATTAATTGATAACTCTAAGAAGTGAGTAAGAGCTAATGGGAGAAAGAAATGGGATTATGGTGATGATTTGTAAAATAGTTGATTTATAGGCATTTTTTTAATAGGATTAAAGTGAGGAAAATTTTGGGGATTTTATGATGATTGGATAGAATTATTATTTCCAACAATTATAATGAGGGGAGTAGAGTTATTTGTTGATAGAAATATGTTTGGTATAGAGAAATTGAATGATGATGGTGAATTGAGAATTTTGGGAATTTATATTAAAGTGAATAATTTGAAAGTTATATAAAGATTTGAAATAGAGTTTGATTTGTGTGTTACATTTTAAGTTGGTATTGATAATGTGATTAATGGAAATAAGGTTTGATAATTGGGTTTATTAAGAATGGTCAAAGATAATAGTTGGAACTTGTAGAGAGATTTTCAAGTCTCTAATTTTTTTTTTGTTAACCACTCAATTAGTTTAAATTTTAAATGTGGTTCCAATTGATTATTATAGATTGATTTGTGAATTACGGTTAGCTTGGAGTTTGGATTCTTATAGTAGGTTTAGCTTTAACGAGATGTAATTACTTTCCACTTATTATGTTTGTTGGTATGTTGTTTGTGAGTATTTTGTGAAATGATTATGAAAATGAAAATAGTACATTAACATTGATTAGATACTTGCAGGCAAGAAAAAAAAAGATTATATACTTTAATGAGTACTTTGAAATTTTTATTAAAATTGAGAAAGTTATTATGATGTTGATGAGTATTTGATAGAAATTACCTTATGATTTGAATTATTATTATATATATATATATATATATATATATATGAGTTGAGAAATGAAACATTACGTCATGTATATAAAAATGATTTGAATATTATTGTATGAATGTAAGAGTCTTGAGAAATTCCGTTAAGCTATTTATTAATAGTTATTGTGATAATTGGATTGGGATGAGATGTAGTAGTTTGTTTTATCACGTAGTATAGCCTTTATTATGCACGATGATTAATTTTCTATTGTCCCACTAGTTCAATGAGGGGCTGCAACACCCCTCTAGTTCAACAAGAGGAAAAAAACCATGGTTTGGGCATGTGTTTTATAGATTTTGGCCAGTCTTCATCACATGATCAGTGAACTTTTGAGTGACCAATAATACATATATTAACTTAGCCTATAGATCTAGTTAGCGGAAATAAAACGATTCAGTTGGATTGATAGGAGGAAACTTGAGAATTGTGATATAGAATTTATGATATGGAAATTGTGATATATAAATTATGATACGAATTTGTGATATGTAGATTGTGATACATAATTTGTAATATGGAAATTGTTATACAAAATTTGTGATATGTAAATTTTGATATAGAATTTGTGATATGAAGTTTATGAAATGGAATGTGTGATATGGAATTTTGTGAATTATATCTCTAATATTTTGTTATATAAACTGTTTCACTTGGCACCTCATGAGCACATATTAGCATATGTAATGAATTGAATAGTGGGTTATTGAGGCTTTTGTGTCACCCTGTTGATTTAACATTTTTCAGGTTATAGTTCTTTTGCTAGTCAATTTGGGAAGGCTCCAGAGGCTTGATTATTGTGATAATCTCTACAAAGCCTTCTCTTTTTTATTTATGTGATGAATTGTTGTGTATTGCCATTGTAGGCTCATATTGTATACTCTGATGTGATATTATGTTTTGGATTATACTGTTTTCCATCATGGATAAATAACTAATATGGATATTTGAGAAAACTATTGTTTAAGTAATTTGATAATGGAGTTTGATATTGGGCTTGTGGTTCAACGATTATATTCTGGATTTCTAGAAATCCAAGGCTTAAGTGTGTTGATTAATTATAATTTAGTTTGTGAAGCAATAAGAAGAGTTTTATCATCCATGATAAATTTTAAATGACTAATTTACTCTTTTCATTATGAATAGATATTTGCAGTGATTTAAATTCTTTACAACAATAGTAGTGTTTTTAAATGGTTGATTGAACTCTTTTTGCACCATGATTAACTTTTAAAAAATGAGTTGCAATCTTTTTCTACTATAGTAGACCTTCGGATTTAAATTTTTTCTTTTACGCCATAGTATTATTTATTATCTGAAGATTTGATCAAGTGTATGGATAATTTAGAACCCATTTGGTTCAACCCCATTACATGCCGCAATGATAATCATGATTGCATTATCAAGAGAAGAATGTTTGGTTACTCTTTAGCATGATAATAGGGTTTACCATAATAATGATGATTACTAAGAAAATGGTAATCCTCATTCATTCCTCCCCCTATGAATCCTCATTACCATCCCATTGCATGGTTAAAAAAGTCTAATTTACCCTTTAGTTTCACTTCTCTTTATTTTACTTATATTTTTTCACTTAGCCACATCACGCCACAACCGCTACTGTCACTACCTCCTCCTCCACCGTTGTCACCTCCACCTGCCGCCGCCGCCACCACTACCTCTTCCTTCGCCACCCCTCACCGCCGCCACTACCTCCTCTTCTACTACCACTGCCACTTGCTACTACCTCCTCCACCGCCGCCCACGCCACCCCCCACCATTGCTGCTACTACCACCCATCATTGCTATCGCCACTACCTCCTCTTACTCTATCCTCTTTCGCTACTACTACCTTCTCTTCCACCACCACCACTGTCACCTTCACAGTTGTCACCACCACCATGACCTCCTCCTCGACCAAACCTCGTCACCACTATGTTCACCATTGCCGCCATCCACCATCACAACCTCTTCCTCCACTACAGTCACCGCAGCCACCACGACCTCCTCCTCCACCATTGCCGCCATCGACTCCACTACCTCCTCCTTTTCCACCTCCACCGTGTTGGGATTGGAAGAATTTAAATTATTTGCAAAAGTATTTCCAATCCCAATTACGGATCTATCAATGGTGTTTAAATCAATTTCAAATGAGAAGTACCTTTTCGATTTTTTTTTCCTTTTCGAACTTCAGAAGCCAATTGCTCAGATCGGCTCCCTCTACTGGTATTCACATAAATAAGACCTAATACTGGCAGCGTGCTAGTGCCTCCAATGCCTCTCTAGGGTTTTCTTGTGGCTCTCTATTTTTCTCATACCCTAAGGTTCTCTAGCCCTTCATTTTTATAATTAATGTGGGCCTTATTGGATCTTCAAAATCAATCTTAATTATTTTTGAAAAATGTATTGGATTAAATAAATTTGATTTAATTAAATCTTTCCAACATATTTAATTTAATCTATTTATTTAATCTAAATAAAGAGCCAACAAATTTAATTTATATTTATAAATTATATCTGAGATATGAAATCCCTATCAACATTAGTTATTTAATTTATCAAATAAATTAAATATGAAACTAACACCACATATTCTTATTATTATATATGTATATAATATTATTATTGTTTTTGAATTTATATCAAACATATATATATATATATATATAATTCGTCCACCCTATATTAAATATTATATTCATTGAATCTTAGACACATCTTAGATTTAATAAATCTGGACATTATAGCTAGTATTAGGTTATTCTTGTGTGCGACCTTGTAGGCCCGTATGAAGTTGACAGTGGGCCAATAATTGTACTAGCCCACAAGTCGCAATAGCCTCTTGCAAGACAATATGACTACCCAATTCATATGAGGATCATTAGCATGATGCAACCTATCATACAATCATGTTTCATCTCTTTTGTCACACGATATTTCGGCCAAGAATGAGACATGGATAGTATCATCCTCCTATTCCTGACCATTACTTTCTCGATTCTTGAGTAGTCTGACAATAGGAATGGAAACTTCTTTCCATCGTAGTATAACCATAAATTTCTCAGACTTACTCATCAAGGGCCCAGTCATATCTCTCTACTAATGTGAGGGACAAATTCCATCTTGACTATTCACATTCATGTGCATGAAAACCACTAAGCCTGATTGTAGCCTTTATCATCACCCGGTGAAAAGTGACTTTTGACTAGGTTAAAGCTTAGTGACTCCCATATAGGAATCCATGATAATCTCAGGTAAAAGGGCATTATGACGTGGTTATACATGAAATAAGCTTATGACTTAATTCATGCAGCTTTCTCATGTATAGTGGGTCAGTCCAGCACCTTGTACTCTTACAAGTGCCTAAGACTTTGATTCGTATCTTCATAGCTTATCAAAGTCATACTTATCTTATTTCATCTTTGTTCCCGCATAGATAACCGACCATGAACATTTAGGATAATCTTTATGATTCATCCAATGATACATTTATCACAATAAACATGCGAATGAGATGATAACAAAATGGAGAAATTCATTAAATAACAATAATGTTCAAAGTATAATGATTAACCCGTATGGCACAATTTCCAACACACCGTCGACACCCCTGTCATCGCCGCCACTACCTTTTCCTCCACTGTTGTTGCTATCACCACCTTCCGCCATGCCGCCACAGCACCGCTACCAGCCTCCACCACTGCAACCATCGTCATCTGACGATCCTCGACGAGATAGCGTGACAGTTATATGAGGTAGCGCGATGACTCTTAACTATTTTTTTTTACAAAGATTATAGTAAGGGTAAAATAGACTTTGTGTGATATATTAATTTTAAATAATTGTTAAAATAATAAATTATTGCACGTTACTTAAAAATCAAATCAAATACTAGCCCTGTAATTAATATTGCATTGCATTACTATTGCATGGCATTGCACTGTACTGCAAGGTATAATGGGATCAAACCAAATAAGCCCTTAGTTTTAAAGAAAGGATTTTATAGCTAACACATAGTCTAACAAAAACTCATCCATTTGACTATTTTGTCCTAAACTCGCTGATTCTTAAGATATACCCAGCCAAATGTGTATAGCATAAATATGGACTATGCTTCCCTTCCTTAAAAGAACAAAACTAAGGAAGTGTTACATATTTCACAGCTCCAATGCAATCCTGGCCAAAGAAAGACTTGGAAGAAGGGGTCCTGACAAGTGTCATCTACTGTGCATCAAGTGATGTCATACCATGTGGTAAAAGATCTCACCATACAAATTCTTCCTTCTTACTCTAACCAATCGCAAATGCAACCGCTATGACAGTTATATTCAATCATCAATAAATATAATATTATTAAAAGAAAATGCACAATAAATTATGCTTCCATTATATCAAATATGGTCACATATTCAAACATGCCTAAAAGGAAATAATAATCCAACAATACATTAGTTATAATTAAATTATTAACTATGTGAATAAACTGAGTTATAAAAAAATTTATTTGCAACCTCACTTACCTAAGAATTTATTATACATACACATATACATACAATTCACCGGTACAAAAATCACTTTTAAGATCGGTTAAAAAAGATATTTTAGACTGGTTCTGGATCAGATCTTGATACAGTCGGTCTAAAAAGTATTTAACTTTTTAGACCGGTTAAAAATCCGGTCTAAAATATAAACTTTTAAGATCGGTTCTACAACAACCGGTCTTAAAGTTTAACTAACGGAACGAGTAGGGAAATTTCAGTATAAAAAATAACAATTTAAGACCGGTTCTAAATTTAACCGGTCTTAAATATGAATTTAAGACTGGTTATTAAGAGAACCGGTCTTAAAAGTTTACTTCTTTAAGACTGGTTCTCTTAATAACCGGTCTTAAATATAGATTTAAGACCGGTTAAATTTAGAAGCGGTCTTAAAGTTTAATCTTTTAAAACCGGTTCTCTTAATAACCGGTCTTAAATTCATATTTAAGACCGGTTATTTTTAGAACCGGTCTAAAAATTTTGTTTTTTTTTTCATTTTATTTGTTTCAATCTTACCCAGGCCAGTAAGCCATATTCAACAACATCCCCCCTATGCCACATTACATACACATGCATATATGTATATATTAACAATCAGAAGCAGTGGCAACAACATTTTTATTTCCAGAAACAATTGGTATTTCTCAGAATGTAAACTTGCTCCAAATATAGAATCATGAAGCCTAAAATCCTTATTAGTTCCCTTTTCCCTCTTTTGTTAAATATGACCTTAGTTATCGTAATTGGTATGAACCTTTAAATGTCAGTCTGTTCAAGGGAAAAACACTTGGCCCTTACAATCCTCAACTCTCAACAATCAAAGAATGAACATTATGAAAAAAATCATTGAAAACAAACACATTCAATTCCAATGACTACCAATAACACATGATCAACTTATTGAATTCTCAGAAATAGTACAATATTAACAATTTATAATTATCAGGCGTTTTGAACCACAACACCACAATTAAACAATGATAGCATGAAAATTGCGACATTGTATGAACTTGCAATCCCAAAGCTTGTAAAGAGAAGGAGGAAAAGAAATATTTCTCATTATATGGAAAAAAAATTCCTAAGCTTTACAGAGAAATGAAAAAAGTGGAGGAAAATTTACAATAGTGATCCCTTGCCTGAATCAACAGCTAACTAGTATCACCAATATCCAAGAATTTGTCCTAAACAGAGATATAAACCAAGTTAAATATATATATGAAAATCATAAGTATTATTAGAACAACATAGGATCGGATTCAAAAACTTACTAATATTGTAAAAGCTCATAAATGAATTCAGCACAACAATTGCGGATGAAATCAATATCTTCTTCAGGAAAGGGATCAGCAAGATCAAACATCTGTATGTGTAACATCGAAGCCAAACAAAACATTAACTTACTAACTTAAAAACAATAAAGTAATACAAAATATTTGAAATATACATTTATTACCTCCTCGGTAAAGTCAGTCATGCCTAGGCTGATAATATTGTAAATTTGCATCAACATATAAAGACCACATAAGTTGGAGCCCGGTGGTTTCCTACGAGTCTAAAAAAGAACATGATATCATCAAAGCAAGCATAAAAGCATAGCTTATGAAACACATCTTAAAGAAAATAAATATGTACTAACCTTTGGCGTGATCCATGTAGGGTCTTTTAAGTCACGAACATGCCTACCACACTTAGCGTGTAGGAAAGTCCACATAGCCCTATGATCAAAATCACAAAGATTACTTATTCTGCACATAAACTTTTCACACAAAAGGTAATAAAGTAAGAAAACTTATGAGTTCATGGTCTTCTTCAAGTCATTCCCCGGTTTGAAGTGAAGGGAGCAGAGGAGGATCACTGTGTAACTAGCCTTACACAGAATAACCAATTGCCAATGATCCCTTAAAAAAAGAGATGAATGTTAAGAAAATATAAAGAATTATATGTGATGTTTCAGAATATAAATTTGATGTTTAATTTCTTACCCATGCACATAAGGAACCAAGAAACAGTCAGTTTCTGTTTCACTGAGCCTCTGTGATAAATATCTATGTCTGATGGCAGAAGTAGTCCATTTCTCCGTGGCATGAGCTAGGCACATGAATCCAAATTTAGCGCTCTGCCCAGAGGAAACCAACCTACGATTCATGTACCTACAAAAATGGAAACACACAAATTAAGGTTACATAGCGTAATTTTTAAGATATTTACTTCCATTTGAAAAAGATACTTACATCAAAAAAAGATGGACAATCGCAATCGTAAGATTTTGTCTAGGAACGACCATGGACATTAAATCATCGCTCTCAAGATAGCATGTCGCCCCTGACGGTCCAACAACTGAATCCATAAGCCAATTTTTAGTCAGGAAAGATGTATCAAATGCCATCGAATCACTTGCTGCATTACATTCAGTGGTGGAGGCTATGAAACTTCACGAGAGAAGGGAGCTGGACTTGGGGCTCTGATCAGGGAATCTGCATCTCCAACAGAAACAAGGTTCTTTGGTCATGATATGAAAGTACCCAAGACATCGGTCACAATCTTGAACTCCTCAGAAGGGATAGAGACAGGTGCGTCTGAGATAATAACCTCCTCAACTGACACCCTAACCTAATCATCTGTCATCTCGAGGTGGTGAACAGTTGATCCTAGGTTGTGTACACTCCCCCGTGCAACTAACCGTCTCAGAGGATCCTCAACATATAATTCACAAGGCTCAGCATCGCCCTTTCTAGGACCTTCTGATGACTGTCCCACATTGCAACAACTCCCTTTGGTGCTCTGCTTATAGCGATCGAGCGACTATGCCTGGACAGGAGCGGTGTCTTGTCTTGTGCTCACCATGGCATATACCTCGTCCTTCATCTTGCTCAACCAGGCATCCAATAGTGCATCAAATGATGCTTCTGCCTCGGCCCTTGCTTCCGCCCTCGCAGTGGCCAACATACGCTCCAATTCGTCTCTCGTGACCACGTTGGAGGAGGAACTGCGTGAGGAGGATCCAAAGTAATCCTTTATACCCACCCCTCCTCCAACTCCCCTAACGTGGCCTGGATGCTCATGTTTTCCAGTAGCAACCGTGAGAATGTCATTCCTCCCCTCCGACTTGAAGGCTCCCTCGGCTTTCTTTTTTTGAAGTTCCTCCTGTGAGATATACAAAAAACACACATGAGTAATGAAACATGTTTATTAAACAGTTAATAAGAACAACGATACTTACAATTTTTTCACCGACTATACGAGACTGGTAACTCGTATAGGATCCACTACTCTTCCGGCGAGCATGCAACCACAACTCTTCGCGCCGTATCGGAGATGGTGGAGATAGCAGAATAGAAGGATCGGATTGAGATGCTTCTTCCAATCTCCTCCGTTTGGCCGCCAAAAAGTCTTTCTCGGCCTTTGCGTATCCCCCACGAGACATTGTGTGGGGGAAATCATTCTTCCTGCCACTCTCTTGTGCCTTTTGCCTTCTTGCCTGCGAATAAGAAATGAGAAAAAAATGTTACAAACAGTAAAGACAAAAGATAATTAAATAAAGTACAAAATAAGTTAACTCACCAAAGCCTCTGGAGTAGTCCGAAGCCTAAAAAACTCCTTCTATGTCGCTTCATCGATGTACGAATACTTGCTGCAAGGAGTAGGACGAGGCTTACCAGCTGGCACCTCAATATGCACGTAATTGTTGGCCAGATTCGTCTTGAACTTCCTCCAGCGCTCACAACAATACATCATAGTCTTGTGATACAAGATCTCACTCTGAGGAACGTCGTAGGTGAGCTGTTATTCATGAATCAAAGGAGTTAGTGACAGTAATGAAACGAATTTGATAAAAGAAACATACAGAGGGAATTTTATACCTGAATAGTGTCTCAAATATGCTGCTTAACCTTTTTGTCGACATTCCTCCACTCCTATATCAATATGTTAGGCTTATTCCGTGCGAGGAGGCCGACAAAACTCCTAAAACGACTGGCATTCGGCCCGATCGATTTCCAGTATTGATCAAACTGGATCGGTATCCTCTCCCCGACAGACCGACTCAGGGAAACATCCCTCAACTGTGTGGCCATCCTGCCCCTCTGTCTGGGCTGGTGACTCGGCTCACCCGATTACTGCCCCTGATTAACACTCTGAGGCTCACTGTGCTGAGCAGTAGGGTGCACCTGATCATCTGTTGTAGGATACACCTGATCCTCTGCTGTAGGATGCATCGGATCCGTCATTGTACTGTTAAGACAAATTGTTGAGTTAGTAAGTTATAAAATAACTATATATATAATCTGCATATAAGTTATAACAATAATGACTTTAAATAGATAGCTAACATTTAAAGTAGATTTATAAAGAGATATCCTCCTATATCCCTTCACGATGATCATTTCTTGTGCCATGTTCATTATCAGCTTCATCTTCTTCGTTCAATGCAGGAAGACCCCTAGAAAAAGAAGGGGTTTCGAGAAGATCATAATTTGAACGACTTTCCTCTTCAATATCGATGACCCTTTTTCGTTGGAGAGCTACAGACCACATTTTATTTGCCCGATCAATAATATAGAACACTTGTTTCGCTTGATCTTCCATAATGAAAGGTTCATCTCCAAAACTTTTGTTGTTCAGATCAACTAATGTAAACCCTGACTTATCGATCCTCACACCATTATTGACATCAACCCACTTACATTTGAAAATAGGAAATTTAATTTTAACATAGTTAACCACCCAAATCTCGTCAATAACCCCATAATAAGGTATGTCCGCCAATGTAGGGTTCTTATCTTTTGAACTAGAGAAGTGCATAGATTCAGCTACTAACATAACACCGCTGTTCTGGACAGTGCTCCTATCATCCAGGGACTTTATGTAAAAGGTATACTCATTGATCACAAACGAAGTCCAACTTATGACATCAAACTCAGGACCATATGCTAGCCATTTAATTGTATCAGAAACACATTATTCTCCGTCAACCTTGTGTTTAAACCAATGTGCAAAGGTCCTGGTATGCTCCCTAATTAACCTTTATTCATTCAATCGACTGTTCGCTTTCCGTACAATTTCTTTATGAGCATTTATGTAATCTTGAACTGCATCAACATTATTCAAAATGTACAGGTGGACTTGTTGTAATTCATCAGGATCCACACTCTTGACGGTAGCCCCGCGCCTACCCCCTTTTTCATCATGTTGTTTAGGAAGGCCGATATGTCCTACATTTGCCAAATAATGTTGACAGAATTTCATGGCTTCTTCATAAACATATTTCTGAACAATAGAAGCTTCAGGCCGGTTAAGGTTATTCACATATCCTTTTAGGATTTTCATAGTTCTTTCAATTGAGTACATCCATCGAAAATAGATAGGCCCACACAATTTTATCTCCCTCACTAGATGAACAACTAGATGTACCATGATGTCAAAAAAGGAAGGAACAAAAAGCTTCTCAAGATAGCACAAGATCAGGTAACCTTCATCTTCCAATTCATCCAACCTTTCCGTCTCAATGACTTTACTACAAATCGCATTGAAGAAGAAACAAAGTCTGGTCAATATGTGTTGAAGATCATATTCGGCGATGCCTCGAATAGCCACTGGGAGTAGTTGTTGCATCAAGACATGACAATCATGAGACTTTGATAATTGAATATTTATTACACTCATTTGTATCTCTTGATTAATGAATTCAGATTGTTTAGTAATAAATAATGGGCTTTTATGCTTATTTGGGCTTTGAGTGTTTTATTGGATTTAACATATTTTAATAATAAAAATTCCATATTTACAACCCTTTTCTATTTTGAAGCATGTCCTTGAAGGCTTCAAGTGCTTCTGAAAAACTCTTGTCGCTTCATCCATGCCGTGCTTTCAAGCTTACCAATTTCAATACAGCTTTCAACAATTGGTATTTTGTGCACCCCGGGTATAGCGGCTTCTCAGAATCACTGCACATAGTACCATATGCATATGATTGCTTAAAAGCCTCTTCTCCAACATCACGAATAATATCTTCTATCCGGTCATTCAGAACCGTGTCATTATCATCAAAGGTGACCCCCCTTGTTGAGTTGCGCTTGGAATTTCTATTTCTTCACCATGCCATACCCATACTGTATAACTCTTACAAAATCCTTCACAAATTAAATGTGTATATATATTTGCAGCACTAAGTCGCTTCTCATTCAGACATTCTACACAAGGACAATAGAACATCCCACTATCATCATTATTAGAATTTCTTCTAGCAAATTCCAAAAAATCCCTCACCCCATTATCATATTCAATACTAGTCTGTTTAGCGTTTATCCAACTACGATCCATATATTTCAACACCTTTTTTTTCTTCTCTTCTGTATATTAACTGCCCTGGAAAATGTAGGAGTATGAAAAGGTTACACTCATCAATTTATCTAGTTTAACAGAATTCTTCATTAGAATTCCGCATAAGATATAATTGCAGTCTGTTCCATTTTCTTCAAGTAATATGGAAAATGTATCAACATACACTAGCAATTTCAGGACTTAAATTAGACCACATACACAAGAATTGCTTTAGTCTAAACCTCAAATCACTTCTCCAAATTTAGTTTCAAAACTAACTGAATATTATGTAACAATTTTCTAATCAGTCATTCATAAGCATACATGCCAGGAAATTTGACACAATAACTTAAGCAATCCAGAGACTATGAAAACTAGCAATTATCAGTACCCTAATCCTCAAATAATCAAATCACACCAGTTCAGGACACCATTAATTAAGCTTCACCAATTAATTTCCATTAGAGTAAATGTCATTTTTTTCTCCATTTCTATTTTAATTTCTAGTTCAATTATAGTACAGATTATTCTTGGATAGACAGTGAATACACAATGTCTATTTATACGAAGGATTGAGACAGGGGACATTACCTGTTTGAAGTAACTTGGATCGTGGCTTGAGGCGCAGGAGGAGAGGGGTAGCAGTGGCTGGAAAACACGCCGGAGGGAGATAAAGGCTGGAGAAATAAGAAGCTCAGCCGCCCTTCACGATAGTACTTACGGCGACTTCTTCGCAGCAACAGGCACGTACAAATGGAGAAGGATGGAGTATTTTAAACACCGACAACAGAATATGGAAAAGAAGGTGGAAGCGGTGGCAGCGACTGGAAGGGTAGTCGGAGAATAAGGCGAAATATCACCTACGATCCTGGACTTAAGCAGTTCGCGGCGGTGGAAGCAGAGGGGGAAGGAAATGAAACGTAACTGATGAAATGAACTTTCGCGGACGACTAGGTTTGAATATTAGACTTTTAAGACCGGTTGTTTAAATAACCGGTCTTAAAAGTCAATAATTTAAGACCGGTTATTAAATAACCGGTCTTAAATTATTGACTTTTAAGACCGGTTATTTAAACAACCGGTCTTAATAATAACGTGATTTATTTATTCATTTTAATAATTTTGTTTGTCAGACCGGTTGTTAAAATAACCGGTCTTAAATTATTGACTTTTAAGACCGGTTATTTAAACAACTGGTCTTAATAATAACGTGATTTATTTATTCATTTTAATAATTTTTTTTCAGACCGGTTGTTTAAATAACCGGTCTTAAATTATTGACTTTTAAGACCGGTTATTTAAACAACCGGTCTTAATTATTTTTTGAGACCGTGTGTTTATATAACCGGTCTAAATAAGGTTTTTTTAAACAACCGGTCTAAAAAATTGATTTTAATTACTGAATTGCCACTCCGCCTTTCTTTTAGACCTTATCCACAATAACCGGTCTAAATGATGCGATCTAAAATGCCTATTTTGCACTAGTGATTCAGTCCATTTTTTTAATAAAAAATAGTTATTTACAATCATACACAATTCACAAGTATATAGAAGAATATTCATAGGTCATATATAATCACACAAAAAGCTATTCCAAAGCTCTTAATGAGAATTTACAAAGTCATAAATATAAATATCTATTAATATATATCTCAAAACTACTCTAGAGTTATTATAATACTATTCTAAATGTGTGAAAATAAACATAAGTGCTTATACACATAAATCGAGACAATACTCGTCTCACATACTTACTTTATATACTGTAAATCATGATTGAAAAACTAATTTTAAAAGATTTCAATCACTATTCTAAATGAGCACATTTGTGGATATTAATCTGAACCATTGAAAATAAGAGAGGTCACACACAAGAGAGACACAACTAGTTTGATAGGAAGCGATTAGAGAACATTTTAATTACTCTCATGTAACAAGTGAAAACTAAAAATAAAAAAATAAAAAGAAATTGATAGTGAAATGAATTAAAGATGAAAGGGGCTGGTATTTAATGAGCGAGAAACACAATTTGTTTTTTTATAAAAAAAGTCACGTGGGTCTGGATGTGAAGAGATTAACAATATAGATATGCATATAGGTGTGAGTAGTAGACACAGTGATTTGGTTAGGAGTTTGTGGGCTTATGAAAGAGAGATAAAATACATTCGCGTGCGTGCCCACAAGAAACTAAAACGAATGGAAAATCTGGATTAAAGGAAGAAAAGAAAAAAAAAATATAAATCTCTCACACACACACACAGACGGTAGAAGGAGTTGGTTCAAGAATTACAAGCTAAATGAAAAGACCATGAGAGAGAGAGTAAAGTATGCAACTGTCACGAAAAGAATGGATCTGCCTTCAGTCCGCTGCTATCAAATAATTACACTGTTTTGGTGTAGTTTTGGGTGTAAAATGATGTGGCTGGTCTTTTTTTAAATGGTGTTTAGTATTTTTGATGTATTTTTTTAAAAGTATTTAGTATTTTAAAATATTTTTAAATAGCATTTAGTATTTTAAAATAATTTTTTATACTTTAACCCCTTAAAATATTTTTTTAGTTGTACCTAGTGTCTTATCAAACTGATTGCAATTTTACCCTTAATTATTTTTCAGCTTCAAAAATTACTTTAAAATATTTTTTGGTGTTTTTTAACCATTTAAAATATTTTTTCAGTTGTACCCTGTGTTTTAGGAGACTGACTACAATTTTACCATTAATTTATTATTCTTAGTAATAACAAGCTCTCAAAACTTAAGATACTGATTTATTGATTTTTGCCCACTCTAAAATATTCTTCCAATAGCACATAATATATTAAAGTAATTTTTAGAGCTGAAAAAATAATTACGGGTAAAATTGTAATTAGTCTGATAAGACACTAGATACAATTGAAAAAAAAAATTTAAGAGGTTAAAGTACAAAAAATTATTTTAGAATACTGCATGCTGATTAAAAAATATTTTAAGATACTAGATACTTCCAGAAAAATACTTTAAAAATACTATATAACATTTAAAAAAAAAAAAGATCAGTCCCATCACTTTACACCCAAAACTAAAAAAAAGATTGACAGCGAACTGGATAGCAGCGGACTGAAGCCAGATCTAAAAAGATTACCCACACACTCTAATGTGAAGAAGAAATGGTATTTATGACAAAACAAGATAAAATATTGAAAAAATGGAAAGAGAAAAATAAGGAATGAATAGTTGAAAAAATATGGTTAAAAACCTGGGAGCTATGGAAATAAGGAATTTGAAAAGAGAATGAGAGAAGAAAATGAACCAGGAAATCCGACGCCTAGGGTTGTGCACTAAGTGGGAAAATAGAACATTTATTGGAGAGAGAATTTAGGATTTAAGTTGTATTTTGAATAAAATAGTATTTTTTTAAAAGAATAAAATAATAATAGGTATAAAATTCAGACGACACATTTTTTTAATACTATTTTATAATAATAAGATAAATTTACATACACATACCCATATATTTAAAATAATTATTTTAAAAAGATTTTTCATTTGTATTATTTTATTCCATAGAATTTTTTTTTTTGGAACTTGATACTTCTTTTTAAAGTACTAATTTATTCTAACTTTTTAACTAAATACAACTTAAGCTACAATTAACTCTAATAGCTAAAAATAAGGAGTCACACAGTACATATCAGCCCCCAATGTGAAAAATAAACAATTTTAGCCTAACTTGTGCAAGCTTGGTTAGGAGCCAACTATTCTTGATTCGGCAACTAAAGTGAGTGCGAAACTTTGGTCAGTTGGTTTTGGCTTTCAATCATTTTCATCATAACCTAAGTATCCAGAAGCCTGGCTGTAGAAAATAATAAGAAGAAATATTTCTAAAAGTATAACTGTGCAAAGAGCTCAACTCCAAGGCTATGCTTGTCTATGTTTTTCTCCGTTTCCCACCAGTGCTACTAAGAAAATCTGGAGGAAGCTGGACCTTGTTGATCCCGGACTCCGAAAAGGACGAGGAACTGGAACTATCATCGTCAGTATCAGAACCATCCACCAGATTTTTATTCAATCTATCAAATGAATTTCCACCTTCTGGAAACCATTTTCTTTTGAGAGATTCAAATAATCCTAAGACACTTGAATGCCCAATATCATCAACTGCTGGTGCAATATCACAACTTGCTTCCTTTCCATTCAAAGTTCCACTTGCAATACACTCATCATCATCATCACTGTCTAGGATCTCAACAACAACTTTTCGTGACCCCAAACTTGCATTAGCTGACAAAGAAAAGATAAATTAGACCAATACACACGAAGAAAAAATAAGGTTTGCCTACAAAAATTTTCCAGCAAAAGCTAAGAAATTGAAGATTAGATTTCATAAACTGAATACAGTCGTGATTGTTGCTTCTCGACATAAAGGACAGTCCAGCCTTAGATCCTCTGTTTATCTAAATATCATGCATATCCATGCAGCAAAACGAGATGCAAGCTAAATATTCATACCTGATGCGCCTGGCCCAGCCGTGTTTGGAGTGTTTGGGGATTGTCTATGATCATCATCAACAGCGAGATGATCATTTCCACAATCGTCAGACTTTGTTTGAGATGGAGAATTGTCTGCAGTGAGATTTCCACACTCATGGTCATCCATATCAACTTCATTATCTTCCTGCTTGTCCATGTCTTTAGTGGAAATCCCTGGATAAGCATCATTAAAATATCAGAGTATCCACAAGCAGGACCCTAGTGATTAATCCATCAGGTCAACAACAAAGAAGCAAGATGAATCTTAATCTCCAAATATAAGAATTCTTACTTGTCATTCTCCAAATTCATTTGACCAAAAATAAAGCCGTAGAAGGCATAACAGAAGAGAGCTCGTTTAATTGATAATCATCAATAATCAATAATAAGTACTATAAAGCGTTCATGACTAAGAAATGCAAAGTAAACAAAAATTCACAAAAACATTTGGCCACAGAAAACTTCATAGATCTCATTATAAAAAAGAAAATTTCATAAATTTGAATGCTTCTTGTCTTCAGCATACACAATTGCATCAGCTTAATCACTATACCTTCAAGAAAATTGAGAGTTGAGCGTACCCTATTCATATGTTACAATTTTTTATACAGTAACACTGCAAATGTACAACACATAGGATGGAGTGGAAAAAATCCCACTTATCAGTAAATTGAAACTTGCCTCAGTTCTGTTGGTTTTACCACATAAATGTATGACAGAAGATATATTACTAGAGAATTTTCAATATAGTTCAAAACGCAGGGTAGGTAAACATCTCTCTATTTCCCTTCAATATAAAAAATTTTCTTGACATTATCCTTTTAAATCCTAAGCACATGGTTTGTTATACCACAATGAAAAATATTATACGAGTAGCCTTAACCCCATGCAGTCGTAAAGGAATTCATTTTTTCTTTAAAAAAAAAATACACAGTATGTGTAAAACTAAATTAATTGCAAGCAAAAAATCAACAATCAAATTAACAATAATAGATGAACAATGAAGAAACAGTAATCAGCCATTCTATTTTCATATAATATATCAATCCTTCAAATGGATCTACATGCCACACAGACAAAACAGGTCTCTAGTTCACTAAAAATGTCATCTTTCCTTTAAACTAGTCACAGTTATGTATCATATCTTGCTTTATAAAGCAAGAAATGTCAATATGCAACTACTGCTGAGACCAAAGCAACATTTTTAATCCAAAAACAATAATAAATACCACTCTGATCCTTTTTATAAGTCCCTTTTAACTAAATCTCACATGCCAAATAGGGGTAGTTAACTCAATTATTATGAGGTAAATTTCCAACTATACTCTTATTTATGAATTGGTACTTTTCAACTCTTTCTTCTCTATCTATCTTTAAATTATTTCTTCATTGATACAATAAAGAGGGGCAAAATTGTCACAATCTCATTTACTACACTGAAACTGGACTTATAAATAAGACCAAATTTTTTATCAAAAAAGACTTATAAATAGGATTAGAGTGATAGATTCCATCCTATCATTTCTATCTCATTCAAAAAGTTTCCGAGCAACATTACTCATGCTTATCCATGTAGCAAAAAGAAATGCAAGCTAAACTTAAGTATTCTTGCTGTCGTTCTACCAATTCATTTGTTCGGAACAAAGCCATAGAGTGACTAGAAGAAGAGCTAATTTAATAGATAATTAATATACAAAGCCATAGACTTGTTTGGTATCACGTTGCAAAATTAATTTTGCAATTTACAAGACAAAACTACTCACATTATTTTAGTCAAAATCGTGTTTTAACCAAATCCAACAGATTTCCAGACACACGCTGAGGCTCACAAAATTTTTTGCATAAAGCAAATTTTATAGAATTGAATGCTTCTTCTCTTCAGTAAACAATCACATTAGTTTAATTTCTTTTTCATCAAAATAATCGAGCCTTCAGAGTACCCCACTGATATGTTGCAAATTTTCATGTGCAGTTCCACCACAAAAAGCACGACACCTTAGAAGGAGTGAAAAGTTGACACTTACCCTTGAATTGAATATTGGCTTCCACACCTGTTCATTTACATACTAAATGTATGACGAAAGATCTATTTCCATTTTAACTAATGTTCCAAACAGAGAGTAGGTAAATATCTTCCCCCTTTTTCCCTTCAATACAAACAACTTTGTTAACCTTGTCCTTTAAATTCTTAAACAAATGATTTATTAATCTAAAATTACTTTAAAAAATTTTACGACCTTTCGAACTGCCACAAGATCTATGCACAACATATGGACCCAATTAATCATTTGCTCACTACAAATGCCCTGTTCCCTGTAAACTAATCACATATTGCCATAATAAAGCAAGAAATGTCAAAGGGCCAGCTAATACAGCTACCAAGTTTACATCTTTAACCCAAGAACATTACTAAATTAAAATTTAATTCAACCTATATTTCTATCACA
The DNA here is from genome assembly GCA_037074505.1 of Albizia julibrissin. NCBI lineage: Eukaryota > Viridiplantae > Streptophyta > Magnoliopsida > Fabales > Fabaceae > Albizia > Albizia julibrissin. Next base: position 31,181,355 of record CM073483.1, read on the forward strand.
TTTAAAGATTTTGCAAGCCAGAATCAGCCTTACTTATCAAAACAGAAAAAGGAGATGCATGCTACACTTACATGAAGCACGAAGCAGAGCCTTGTTTGGAGAGTCCGAAGATTGCCTAGTGACTTCAGCAGTAGAGACATGGGTATTTCCAGACTTGAGGTCCTTTCTCTGTGAAGAAGAGGACCCTGCAGTTGTAGTTCCTTGCTCATTGTCACATATATCATTAACATTCATATCCTTTTCATCCATGACTTCATCAGAAACCCTTGGATGAGTGTTCCCTCGAATGCAGGAAAGATCCTCAGCTTTTCCTCCAATTCCTAAATGAACATCCCCATTCATGAATGAGTTCACACCTTTCTCTACCATCAAAAGTCGTTCACTCAACTCCTCAAATTTCCTCTTCCAAAACTCGGCTGCTGATTCAGCCAGACGTTTTTCTTCCTCCAATTTATCATTCTTTATTCTTAGCTCAGAAATAGTGTTTTCATGATCCAATTCATTATTATTCTTAACCGATTCCAGTAGTATCTCATATCTCTCCGCATTCTTCCTCCCCTTACATTCCTCTTCAGCACTCATCCTTACCAAAGTCTCCAACTCTAATTTCTCGGTTAGCGCCTTAATCTCGTACTTTAATTTGGTTTCATTCTCAGCCAATACCTCCACCACACGGTCAAAATCAACTGGGCGAAATGCAGTTCGCAAATTTGAAATTAACTCTGGTATACTTAGAGTCATCAAATATTCTTTGTATTCATTGCCATCAACTGGTGGGGAAGACCCAGGTTCCATTTTAATGCTGTTCAAAGTGCAACTGATTAGAGAAGGTAGCCCAAGAGTGGCTGCCTTCGACTTCGACTAAAAGAGAAGGCATTCCCCAAAATCAAATTACACAAAACGAAAGAAGTGCAAACTTACAGATACATGAAGCGAAGGCGTGCGTGGCTTTGATATGGCAGAGGCGAGAGGGAAGAGACGATGGCGGAGCAGCGGAGGGCGAAGGCGATAATCCAAGAATGAGAGCGTTGGACCAATGCGCAAGCGAGAGCGGAGAGTCTAGCTTCGTCGTCCGATGATCGAGACTGCGAGAAAACGAGAGCGATGACTTAGGTCTGACATCTGATGCCCTGAGCGAGCGAGCGAAAAAGAGCGAGGACTGAATTACAAAATTTTTTGGCCCAAACAAAATTACAAAATATTAATATATTCATCAATCCATCCTCAATCAATCATCGATACATATCCTTTATAACGGGATTGTTTCTTAATTTTATTTATTTAATTTAATTTATAATTAATTGATTAAGGAATCTTATTTAAAAATGATTTGATCATTTTTAAAATTTTTTTATTTCATGATTTTCTCATAGAGTGATTCATGTTTTAAAAGATCAAATTTATAAATATTTTACATTTATTTAATTTATTTCATATATTTACTCAAAATTTAATTATTAGGTTAGAAAATGAAAAAATTTGGAGATAAATTTCCATTTGCCAAATGAATTAGGGTCAATAAATATAAAGAGTGAAGACTAACGCCTAATGATGTAATGGTCATTGAAATGGCCTTAGGCCACACCTCCCCCTTTAAGAGTTCGACTCAAAAAAAAGTATAAGGAGTAAAAAAGATAAAATTATCCTTAATGAAAGTTAGAAAAAGTAATTGGCAAAAATAAACAAAGAAAGAAAAGTAAGAAAAAGCTAAGTCGAAGAAATCAGGGCAGAGAGAATTTGAAGTTCCTAGGCAAGCTAGATGGACGAGAGGAGTGAGCAATGACATTGATGGAAATGCAATTGAGCTTCCCTGAGATGCAGTGCAAATGAGCTCCCCGAGATGCACCTGAGCGTCCTTGAAATGTAATTGAGTTTCCGTAATATGTAATGAGTTTATTTGATATGCAAATAATGCAAATGAGGTTTCATAAAATGTAAATGAGCTTTTTATGAAATGTAAGTGAGCTTTTTTAAGGTCTATTTGGAAACCTATTTGAAAAGGAAAAAAGATCATTTACTTTTGAAAATCTTAGTTGGCTTGCTTTATACCGTTTAAGAATCCATTTTGATCCACTGGGCTTTAAGATTAAAAGCGGCTTTTATTTGGTAGCTTCTTTACGGCTTCTCATCAACTTGAATGTTGTTCAACATTCTCTGTTCAAGCCATGAATATATCAGGTCAAAAAAAAAAAAGTCATGAATGTACACCCCTCTCCTTTAAATGCTTGTTGTTTTGAGTATTGGCTCCCTTCACTTTTTGTTTTTTTTTTCTTGTATTTATTTACTAGATGGCAGATAGAAGTAGCTGAGTTGTTTTTTCCAAATCATTCAAAGGATGTTCTTCTTGATTCCTTTACTTCAAAAGTATGTATATTTAATTTCATATACTTTTTAAAATAGATGACATAAATGAAGAAGCAATGTTATTCTCAATAATTACATTTTTTTATTTTAAAATTTTATTTATATTTTTTAACATCAATTATAATAATATATATACAAACAATATATATGTAATATTCAGCAAGGTTCATGCCCTTTTTAGTCATTTTTCATCTAAACAGGATTTTCAAATGCTTATCCAAATAGGTTTAAGGTTAAAAAAAAAGTCACTTCTTCCACCGCCAATCCAAATATAAATCACATTTACAAAGTGACTTTTTTTCAATCTAGCTTTTACAAAAGTCACATTAAAAAAAAAAGTCACTTCTCCACTGTTAATCCAAACACACACTTAATATGCAAATGCAAATGAGTTTTCATAAAATGCAAATGAGCTTATGCTAAAAGCAAGTGAGCTTTCTTCACTAGTGCATAAAAGACTTTTTACATGTGATAAAAATGACTTTTTACACTTGACATATGACAGGTGTAGAAAGAACAGGTGTAGAAAGTTTAGACTTTCTACACGTGTTGTTGAACACGTGTAGAAAGTGAGACTTTCTACACGTGACGAGAGATATCAGGTGTAGAAAGTCCACTTTCTACACCTGACGTCTCATGTCAGGTGTAGAAAGTGGGACTTTCTACACGTGATATCTCTCGTCAGGTGTAGAAAGTCCCACTTTCTACACCTGACATGAGACGTCAGGTGTAGAAAGTGGACTTTCTACACGTGATATCTCTCGTCACGTGTAGAAAGTCCCACTTTCTACACGTGACGTCTCACGTCAGGTGTAGAAAGTCCCACTTTCTACACCTCTCCTTGTTTGTCAAGTGTAGAAACTCATTTTTTGAAAAAAAAAATATTTGTTTATTATACTACAAACCCATTTACATAATAATAAACAATCAAACCCCTGAAAAAATAAAAACAATACAACAAAATTAATCTGAAATATCAAATTTATTATAAATTCCAATCTAAAATATTAACAAAGTTATATCAATGCTGGTAAACAAACTTGGCCTCACTTTTACAATGAAATTTGTACAATATATGAGCATTCTCTCCTCTCCTTGAATGTAACAACCAAGAACCTTAACAAGATTACGATGCTGAAGTTTGGCACACAACTTAACTTCATTCATAAATTCATTTAGCCTTTGGGAAAAACTTTGTGAAAGCCGTTTCACCGCAATTTATTGTCCATCTGCGAGTATACCCTACAATTTTTACATCATAAATGATTGTCAACATATAACATCATAAATAAGATGAATTGTAATATTTTAATCTTAGTAACAAGTTAATTGTATACTTACCCTGTATATAGAACCAAAACCACCTTGGCCAAGTTTTTTGTATGATGATAAGTTATTAGTTGCATTGACTATTACCGCAAGGTCATATATTAGTACCTCCATGTTTCCTTCATAGCCTTCACTCTCATAATACTACTATTAATAATAAATTCCTCGTGAGAGATCAGACAACAATATACTTTTGGTAAGCATTATATTAGAGATGATCTCTTCATTGTGATGGTGACTTTGCCTAGCTCTATGGAGAAAGATAGTTGAAAGTAAAAATAAATTAAAGGAAGTATAGGGAAAAAAGGGTGACTAAATGTGGAAGCGCCAGCTGTAACTGTGATGATTTACTGATTCACGATAAAGAGCAGAAAATGTATTAATAGTTAAAGGAAGTGCGCAATAAATAATGGACAGTGTGTGGAGTTTATTTGTGATTTCTAGAAGAGGTAGGGAGACAGACATTGGATGCTGGTTGAATGTAATTGAAAATGGGAAGATTTGCTTAGGATGATGATAATGATATATATATGAAACATTAAAGAGGATCCTTTAATTTGAGGAATATGAAATTGTGTTGGAGGAGTATGCTCCGACGCTTATCGAATGATGGCTCTTTTCATCTCTCTTATGTTTCTTTTTCCTTAACTTCCACTAATATGCTTCCTTCTTCCCTTCCCATAGTGGTGGTAGGCCCTATTCTCTCTCATTGACGCAATCACTCAACCATATTTCTCAAGTTTGTATCACAATTCAGCAAATACATCAATGAAGCCAAAAAAAAAACACATTGTGTGCATATTCTAGCAAAACAAGCTCAATTTTTGCAAGTCAATAATCAATTCATACTTAAAGTTATCTATCCCAACAGCAAAAACTCCCCAGGTGACAGATTACACAATAATGATGCAAAAAAATCATGCACTTAACTCAATGTTAGATTCTTCAACGTGCAACAGTTCAATTCAAGCAATGAAGTTAGGCTAAAATCCACATGGCAGTAAGCAATTCAACAGCGAAATGTAGCAACTCATAAAATTCATATATGACTCTTTTATTCAAAGTGCAGCAGCCAAGAGTTTCAGAGTGTAATGCAAAGATTCAGAATAAAATTGGCTCTTTAGTTCAACAGCACTTGAAATGACTTTCTTATTCTCTATTCTCTCTTCTGTCTTTTTATTTCAATACAGAATAATGATTATGTAGCACATATTGACTGATTGAACAACCACTCTCTAAGACAAGTCTAAACTGAATTATCCCTGATACACATGTGTGTGTTTTCACCTCTTTTTAGAAAATCCAACTTATGGGCTGTAATTGCTATTAGCACATACGAACTATCAGAAAAGCAACATATCTGTCATCTTGTGAGCACAATTACTCGGTCTTGAAAGCCAAATGGAAAATTGTGATAAAACTCAAACCTAAAGGAAATACAGTAATAAAGAAGTTCCTTTAAAAAAAATCAGATCAAGGAGCAAGTAAACTAAAAATGAACTAAAAAAATAGCAGATCTGACTATTCATGCATTTTTAACAAGAATGCATACCCAAATTTTAAGGAAACAACCAAAAATGCAAAGCACGAGAGAATCAGTAACGATACACCTTCTCGAGACTCCGTGCTTCTTCCTTAATGACCTGGCCTCTGTGAAGCACCTTGCTGATTTTATTAGCCGGCTGTGAATTCGATGAGGAAAGTTTAAACAACAAAGTTAATATATGGGTGCGACTGAACCTAAATCAAAGAACTATAAGTATGGAGATAAGAGTAACCTGAAGAGAGCGGATGCCGGAGCCAGTGACGGTGGCTGGGGAATCAGTCGGAGGAGTTTTGGACCATGTGAGAAGATATGAGGTGGAGCTGTTTGGCTTCCTCACCGGTTTCATCTTCTGTTGGAGTAAATCTTGCGGCCGTGAAGCTGCAAGCAATGATTAATAGGAGGAGGAAGATAATGTGAGTTTTTTTTTAAACAATTGAAATACTTTCTACACCGGTTAGGCTCCAACCGGTGTAGAAAGATTTCTTTCTACACTGGTTGGGCTCCCAACCGGTGTAGAAAACATACTTTTTACACCGGTTGGGATCCCAACCGGTGTAGAAAGATTTTTTATTTTTTTTACAATGGACTTCCAACCATGATAATATTCTTTTAAAAAAAATTAAACTAAAAATGACTTTCTACATGTGTTGGGATCCCAACACGTGTAGAAAATATACTTTCTACACGTGTTGGGCTCCCAACACGTGTAGAAAGTAATAATTTATTTTTTAAAAAAATAAAAAAAATTTAAAAATAAAATTAAAGGCATAAATAACACATGATTCTAAATATACATCTAAAAAATGATAATTTATGAAAAACAATATTGTTTAAAATTTACTTTCTACACGTGTTGTCTTTCCAACACGTGTAGAAAATTCCTTCATCTTGATATATTTACAAAAATGCCACTGGTTACACTTTCTACACGTGTCCTATTTTATCAAGTGTAAAAAGTAGGTGTAAAATCGATATTTTGTACTAGTGCTTGATATGCAAATCCAAATGAGCCTTGGTAACATGCAAATGAGCTTGAGCAAAATGCAAGTGAGCTTCCTTGATATACAAATGCAAATGAGCTTTTCATAAAATACAAATGAACTTTCGTGAAATGCAAGTGAGCTTCATTGAAATGCAAATATAAATGAGATTTCAAGAAATGTAAATGAGCTTCCATGAAATGTAACTGAATTTCCCTAATGTGTAAGTGAAGTGAAAATGCAATTGAGCTTTTCTCATATACAAATCCAAATGAGCTTTCATATAATGCAAATTGAGCTTACACAAAAATTGAATAGAAATTATGAATACAAAAGTAGAGGCCATAATCAAATAGAAATTCCCCAAAGTATTAACCACATGTCAATCAATCAAATGAGCCAGAGGGTAAGCCACACTAGCATCAATTATTTTTTATTTGAATTTATCAACTAACCCACGTGTAAAAGTGAGCAGAAATTCAACACAACAACTTTTCAAAAGATTTTGAATCTAGGATTGAAAGAATGCAAGTCGATATGCCTTTACTCATTATTCGACCAAGAAACATGCCTCACAATAAAGATTAGAAACCACCTATCTATAGAACCTCTGTTTCCAATACTTTATCCATCAAAGTCATGCACCGTAACAATCATAATCTTTTTTCTTATCAACATGTTTGTTCAGCCTTCCAACTCCCATTATGCCTTCCAACTCCCATTATTGAACCACTGCAACTTCCTTCAATCAAGATAGAATGGTTGGGGGTAGAGATTGAAACCAATGGGGAAGAAATCAAGATGCAACGTTGACTAATCTATTTATTATTAAAAGGGTATTTTAGTCTTTTCCAATCAAATTTATTTACATTAAAGTACCTCATAACTTTACTTTTTTTTTCCCAGGAACACTAGTCAATTAATTTGGCAAATGGGAATTTTTACCCCAAATTTCTCTAGAAAATAATCTTTTTTACAAAATCTACTCCAATATTTTTTATTTTATAGATTTTTTTGGATAAAAAGATGATTTTATTATTGTATAAGATAAAAAATACATGAAAAAATGCCCCACCTGCTAACCCACCAAAACGAGGACCAGTAAGGCCTAAGTACAAGTATACAACATGAAAGTAAACAACAAACCAAAAACAAACAAACAACTACACAAATCAAGCAAACAATGAAAAAAAAAAAAAAGCTAAAATCCTCAATACCATAGCATCCACCATGTAGGAAACCAAGCTTCACAAGCTTGCCGGGTCGCACAAGGGAAATAGAAGGCCAACATGAGTAACATGAATGGAACAAGAAGACTGTAAACTAATAATAAGAAATTAATTTATAAGTAAAATACTATAAGAGATGAGATGATATAAATGTCTTATGAGACTATTTGAAGGGATAATATGGAAGGGAGGAGGGGCTCTTCTTTTATAGCCCAAAGAGCCCCCCTCACATTCTCAACCCACCGATATGAGACTTAGTTCTAACACTCCCCCTCAAGTTGGAGCATATATATTGATCATGCCCAACTTGTTATAAAGATACTCAACTCGTGTCCCATTTAAGGTTTTTGTCAGAATATCTGCCAACTGATCGTTTGATTGCATGTGTCCTGTAGATACAACATTCTCTTTGATCTTGTCACGAATAAAGTGACAGTCGATTTCAATATGCTTTGTACGCTCATGGAACACAGAGTTTGATGCTATATGAAGTGCTGCTTTATTGTCACACCATAGCTTTGCAAGCAATGTCGTAGCGACGCCAACTTCCTTCATGAGTTGAAATACCCATACAATCTCTTGTACTGATTGTGACATGGCTCTGTATTCTGCTTATGCACTTGATTTTGACATAACACCTTGCTTCTTACTTCTCCAAGATATCAAGTTTCCACCAACAAACACACAGTAACCTGTAGTTGACCGTCTTATAGCCTTAGATCCTGCATGATCCGCATCACAAAAATATTAGACTTTAGTATGCCCATAATCTGTATAGAGAATGCCACGACCTGGGAAACTTTTCAAATAATATAAGATATGCTTTAAGGCTTCCCATTGTGCTACTGTTGGGGATGTCATGAAATGACTAAGTACACTGACCGAGAATGTTATATCAGGACAAGTTACTGTCAAATAGTTCAGTTTCCCAATGAGTCTTCTAAATCTCTCAGGATATGTAAATGGCTTTAGCTTCTCTAGATCAATCTTCTTCTTCAAGTCATCAGGAAGCTCATCAAACATGATATCATTAAGATCCAGGAACGGATTCGATGTCATAGGAACGTTGCTCGGTGCAGCTCCAAGCTTTCCAGTCTCCTTTAAGAGATCGAGAACATATTTCCACTGAATCAAAAGGGTGTCCTTCTTGCTTCTCAAAACCTCAATACCAAAAAAGTACTTTAATGGTCCTAAGTCCATTGTTTGAAAGTGGGAGTTAAGAAAGACTTTAAGTTTTGAGATTCTAGAGGTGTTATTCCCAATAATCACAATATCATCAACATACACTACTAAAAGAATCATGCCTGCATCGGACTGCTGATAGAACACAGAATGATCACTCTTACTTTGGCTCAATCCGAACTTCTGAACCACATTACAAAATCTATCAAACCAGGCACACGGACTCTGTTCTAGACCGTATAACGACTTTCTAAGATAACATACTTTCCGACACTCCCCTTGAGCAACAAAACCAGGAGGTTGCTCCATATAAACTTCCTTAAGAAGATCACCATTCAAAAAGACATTCTTAACATCCAACTGATGCAAATCCCAATGAAAGGTGGCAGCTAGAGATACAAGAAGACGAACAGAAGTGAGTTTAGCAACCAGGGAAAAAGTCTCAGAGTAATCTATACCATAGGTTTGAGCATAACCTTTTGCAACAAGCCAAGCTTTCAGTCGTTATAAGGAACCATCAGCCTTAGTCTTAACTACAAACACCCATTTACATCCAATGGCCTTCTTCCCAGAAGATAGATCAACAAGAATCCAGGTACCAGCTTTGTCAAGGGCCATCATTTCTTCTTCCATCGCAGCACGCCAACCAGGGTGGGCTAAGGCTTGGTGAAGGGTAGTAGGGGTAGAGATGGACTTAAGGATAGCCACAAGGGAAGTGAAAGTAGGGGATAAGTACTGGTAGGACACAAAGGAGGAGATATGATAGGTACATTCAGCATATCTTTTGGGAGGACAATGAGGATGGGTACCTTTCCGAAGGGCAATAGGTAGGTTATCAAATGAATCAGCAGCAGAATCAAGGACAATTGGATCAGGGGAAGGAGTGTCAAGATCTGGGAAGCAGAAGCAAGGACTAGGGAGACATGAACAGAATCTATTGGTGAAGCAGTCACTGGCGAGGGCAAGGCATTGGTAACATCAGGACCATCGATGATATTAGGTTCTGGCACAGCAACCTGTACTGGTGAGACAGGGACACGATAATCCAGGACATCATTAGGCTCATCAACAATAGAGGGAGACTCAGATAATATTGAAGACTTAAAAAAAGAGATGACTCATGAAGGGTCACATCAATGGACACAAGATAACTATGAAGATCAGGAGAGTAATACCAATAACCTTTCTGAATTCTAGAATAACTAAGAAAGACATACTTCAAGGACTTGGGATCGAGTTTACTAACATTTGGACGGACATCTCAAACGAAGCAAACACACCCAAAAAATTTTGGATCAATAGGAAACAGCTTAGTGGTGGGAAACAGAACGGAATATGGAGCGTCCCCACTAAGGACAACCGAAGACATACGATTAATAAGGAAAAATGTAGTAGACACAGCATTAGCCAAAAAGATTTTGGGATATAAGAGTGAAACATGAGAGCTCTGGCAGTTTCTAAGAGATGACGATTCTTTCTTTCTGCAACACCATTTTGAGCAGGTGTATCAACACAGGAGGATTGGTGAAGAATATCATGATTGTGCATATAATTAGTGAATGAGATGGAAAAATATTCTTTCACATTATCACTTTGAAGAATTTTCACAATAGTATTAAACTGAGTTTGAATTTCAGCACAGAAATTGTGAAAATGCGTAAACAACTCAGAACATTGTTTCATTAAGTAAAGCCAAGTGGTTCGGGAAATATGATCAACAAAAGTGACAAAATATCGATAACCAATTTGAAACAAAACTGAACAAGGACCCCAAACATCAGAATGAACTAACTCAAAGGGGGACGCGGCTCGTTTATCAACTCGAGGTGCCAAATGAATATGATAGTGTTTGGATAACTGACACGACTCATAATCTAAAGTAGATACAGAAGAAAACTGAGGATATAACATTTTTAAGGACGGAAGTGACATATGACCTAGACGACAATGGACATCAAACGGAGACGACCTACCAGAACAAGTAACAGAACGTGGCACCTAATAATCAAGGATGTAATTGGCGCTTCTCTACTATGCGCTATTCATGGTGCTACCGTGGAAAATACTCTATTTGAAGATGGTGATGGCGCAAATACATTCCGTGCTTTTAACCCAACTCAAGCCGAAGAAACTTATTCAATGGTTACCGCTAACCGCTTTTGGTCCCAAATCTTTGGGGTTGGGTCTACCAGATTCATAGCCCCTACCAATAATCTGTTTTATCGAAAGATCCTGAATTAAACAGTGGTCAGGGAATAGTGTGATAAAGCAATTCAAATTATGAGTCAGTTTACTGGGAGACAAAAGATTAAACGTAAGATCGGGAACATTAAGAACAGAAGATAGCGAAATGGATATAGTTGGTTTAACAGTGCCTGATCTAAGTACACGGATTGGGGAACCATTGGCTATGAATATGGAGGATGGGTTGGCATAGGGAGTATATGATGAAAATAAATGATGGTTACCTATCATGTGGTCGGTAGCACCAAAATCAATGACCCACTTCATGGAAGTAGTAGCAAGACCAGAGGACCAAGTACCTGTAGCTAGGCCCCCTGTAGATGATGGTCTGAATCAGAATGATCAGATACCTAAGCAATATAAGCAAGATTACGTTGCTGATCATGTTGCTCTTTATGCTGTAATTTACGACAATTTTTCTTCTTATGACTAGGCTCTTTGCAATAATTGCAGATAAAACTGCCAGAAGACATGTTCGGAGTATTAGGGTCTTGTTTAGACCCATAATTCTTGTTGTTAAAGGAACCACGCCTAGCAAAAAACACTCACATTATGATCAACAGACGAGCAAACCAAATTATCAACACGAAGAATCTGTGAGAACACATCTTCAAGAGATGGAATCTCCTAACTAGATAGAATTTGAGAGCAAACATTCTCATAAGAGGAGTCAAGTGCTTCAAGAAAACTGATAATATCAGAGTTCTTCGATTCAGCCATAGAAAATTAACCAATAAGCAAAGAGAAAAATATTCCAATGAAATCTCGAAGTATCACAAATTTCAAAATACCATAAATAGAGCAAACGAAGACCTCTAGATCCTTTAACCAAATGTAACTACAACCACCAAGGGTAAACACCCTCAAACAGAAGCAAGACCCAAGAAACAGAGCAGAAACCACTGACCGTACCATGATGAACAGTGTCGGGATGAATAGTGCTAAGAACAGTACCCTCACCAGAATATGGAAATCCCCTGCCGAATGAACAGTACCAAATAGCGCTGATGAACAGTGCCTATGAATAGTCCCAAACAGTACCCTATAAACAATACCCTATGAACAGTACCAATGAATAGTACCTTCGATAAAAAGTTACTGCTGATGCAAATGCCTAAATTAATTATCTTCTGATATAGAAGTTCAGACTATGCTACAACCACAAAACATACTCAAACAGAACCAGGCTCTGATACCATGTAAACTAATAATAAGAAATTAATTTATAAGTGAAATACTATAAGAGAGGAGAAGATACAAATGTCTTATGAGATTATTTGAAGGGATAATATGGAAGGGAGGAGGGGCTCTTCTTTTATAGCCCAAGGAGCCCCCCTCACATTCTCAACCCACCGATGTAGGACTTAGTTCTAACAAAGTCCAAAGCTCTGGCCTTTGAAACATGTTACTATAGACTAGAATCCTATGGACATAAGCATCCCAAAGGAGGAAGAGAAAGAAATTGAACATTACCATCTGCCAGCAGAAAAGAAACGACAATGATAAGCTAGGAGACAAAGAAACTTGCAAGGAAAAGCTATAAGCTAGGACCAAAAGAGTTTAGTTAAACGGAAACCGAGTAGCCTAGTGAAGGAACCAACAAATACACTACTTTCTATGTTGCATTTACAGGTGGAAAAGAAAGCTAAGAAAGAAAGGTGGTGGAAAAGAAAAGAAAGAAAGGCGGTAGGACCTAGATAAGAGGGTGGGAGCTTTATGGTGGTGGAAAATGAAAGCTACGAAAGAAAGGTTAGAGGAGGAAAGGTGGCCAATAAAGGCAGGGGGCCATGGATGGTTTATGGAAATGAAAGGGTGGTTGGAATGAAAAACAAAAAGAAAGGCAATGGAATAAGACTTAAAGGCGGTGGGTAGAGGCTGAAAGGTAGAAGAGAAAAACAAGGGATTAGAAGAGTATGCGAAAGAGGTTATGGCAAAAGGAGGAGAAAACAACACATACCAGATGCCAGAAGTTAAAGGTGTTATATCTCACATCAGCTGGGGAAAGGAATGAAAGACGTTTATAAGGGTCTAGATACCTCCCATCTCGACACATTTTAAAGCTGTGAGGGGTGACACGATCCCATAGCAGATAATATTGAGAGTATGACACTGAGATGTTATAAATGGTATCAGAGCTAAGCTTGAGTTGATATGAGTCAATGTGCCAGTAAGAACGTTAGGCTAAAAGATGAGTGGAGTATTAATCCAACATTGGTTGGGGAGAGGAATGAAAGATGCCTTATAAGAGTCTAGATATCTCCCCTTCTCAATGTGTTTTAAAGTTGTGAGGGATGATACTAGGTGTTCACGGTCTTGCGAACTTATAGAATTTCACTGTATTTAACTTTAGGAATTTATAAAGAATTATCTCGTGTGACTCTAACACACACACACACATTTTGTAATGATGAGAAAATGGTATGATATAACTGTGATAATTATTTATGATTATGGGATTAAGAATATAAGATTGATATACTGTGACCTGTTTATTACACTTGTATTATGTGTTCTAAGATAACCATGTAATTAAAGATAATCAATGATAAGGGAAGGAGTTAGAAGAAGTTGAGTATTGTAGTGCTATGTGGTACGCCACCATACAATATACCATGGTTGGCTTTTATTGTCCCTAAGCGGTAACCTAGGACTGTGGCCCCTCACGGAATAAAAGGAAGGGAATTCATGGTCTGTTTTGCTCTATATGGTACTTTGGCTAGTTCTTACTAATAAGTAAAATATTTTCATATTTATTTTCCCTTATATGAAGATTTTTTGGATGATATTTGAGCTTAATGTAATGAATTTGGGTTTAATTGATAAATAAATAATGATTTTGACATAAATAGAATTCATTGAAAAATACTAAATTTTAACCCTGTTTCAGTTTTCAGGAAATATCTGGAGCTCTAAATGTCAGATTGGGACGTTCTTATATAGATAGAAAGATAAGAAAAATTCTTACAACTTTCACTTTGAGGCTAAAACTCAGTTATACCTTTAAAAGCTCCGAATTTTGCTTAGAATTTAAAAACTCATTAATTTGGCCATAACTGGAGCTGAAAATGTTGAAATGATAAGCTCTTATATGCGTTTTCAAGCTAAGATCTAGATCTATAACTTTCATGAAGACAAAAATATGAGATTCCACCATTTTAATTATCAAAAGTTAGCCGCAATCAAGGATCAAGGTGGTCACAAATTCAACATTGGTGGCTCAAAGTCAAGATTCTTACTTAACAAGTGGAAATTTTTACACCCCATTCATCTATAAATAAAGGAGTAGAAGACACAAGGGGACACAACATCTTAGATTTAATTTCATGCATTGTATTGTTTATTGCATGCCTCCTTCTTAGAAGGCTTAGATAGTCTTCCTTTATGTATGGCGTAAGATCCTCTCCTTAATTCCATAATATTAAATATTATCTCTCGACGACTAATCATAATAGAGATAAAATCGCACAAACTATTAAACATTATAATATCCAATCCATGATACGATAATACAAAATATGTAGTCAAACAGAGTTTATAGGATGTAGGCCCTATGAGTGAAAATATATATCAATTCAACACATAATAAACCACAAGAGGCCATAGAGATATATCTATGCCTCAGGAGCTCCTCCCGACATTCCAGCACGGAAACTATCACCTGAAAAATGTTAAATCAACAGGGTGAGACAAAAGCCTCAGTAACCAGCTTTCCAACTCATTACACATGCTGACATGTATTCATGAGGTGCCAAGTGGAACAGTTTATATAATAAAATATTAAAAATCTAATATCATTGTTTTGTACACAAATCTCATGTCAGAAATTATAATATTATATCTCAAATCTCATATCACAATTCCCAAATGCCTCCCATCAATCCATCCGAACCGCCTTATTTCCGCCGACTAGACCCATGGGCTAAGTTAATATCCATGTTACTGGCCACTCAAAGAGCTCTCCGGTCACATGATGAGGATTGACCAAAATCCACAGAGCATGTTTCCAGACCATGGGTCTTTCCCCTCATTGAACTGGTGGGGTGTCGCAGTCCCTCATTGAACTAGTGGGACAGTCCCTCATTGAACTGGTGGGACAATAAAAAGCCAACCATCGTGCACCAATGGAGGCTATACCACGTGGTAAAAATAACTTCCTCCATCTCAACCCAAACCAAACAACCCAATATGTATCAATAAATAGTTCAATAGGAATTTTCTCAAGATTTCCATACACATATGAGGATATTCAAAATATACAAATACATCTTATAATTTAAATCACATGGTTCCACAAAGCAAGTGTATAACAAAATACTCCTCAATATTACTCATTGAAATAATCTATAATATCCATATATGATTTTGCAATCTCATAATCATTTTACAAAATACTCACAAACACACACCAACACACATAATAAGTGGAAAGTGGTTACCTCTCGCCAAAGCTAATTATTATCACACTGTTCCAAATCCAAGAGCTCAAACACACGCCAAAACCAATCTATCACAATCAATTTACTACCCGTTAATAATTTTCTAAAAAGTCAAAATTATAACTTATTTACAAATTCTAATAATAATATCCTATAAAAACTGAAAATAATAATTTAGGGTTTAAATTATAAAATAACAGTTTAGTCCTTCGAATTTCATAAATAACAGTTTAGTCCTCTAAATTTCATAAATGACAATTTAGTCCTCCGAATTTCCCAAATGACAGTTTAGTCCTCAGAATTTCATAAATGACCGTTTAATCCTACGAATTTCATAAATAACAGTTTAGTCCTTCAGATTTTAAACTATACCAACTAAAATTTCAATAATATCTCCATTAACCCAAATAAATTATTTAATCTAAATTTAATCGGTTTAAAAGTCCAAAATAACATTATTTATAAGTTGATATATATAGAAAATTCATTATAAAATCTTATATCAACTAAATAACAAAAATAAACCGATTAAAATTAACTATTAATTATCATCTATATTCTTATAGTCATATACTGACAAAACTCAAACTTGCCCAAAATTCTAATCCTAAAATATTCTCTAATCAGTATAAAATTAATATCATAAGAAAGAGAAAATTATTTAGAAAATATTTCATAAAAGAAGTTTTATAATTAGAAGAGATTTTGAATACCTTATTGATCCCCGAAGAAATGAAAATACTCCTATCAGAGCATTGCCCGTCACCCTATTACACAACACTTCACGCAGAAATTGCGTGAAGTGTGTGTGAGGAGGGGAGGTATTTATATACCTCCTCCTACCTCTTTTTATTATTTTTTTATTATTTTTTTTTTTACAACGTATGGCACCGTAGGTGCCACACCTTGATTTTCAAATGTGGGGCGCCGCCCCCCACGTTTTTATTATATATATATATTTTTTAATAATATAATATAATATATTATATAATAATATTATATTATATAATAATATAATATTATATTATAAAAAAATAATATTTTATTAATTAATTAATTAATTTTTTTAAAAAAAATTTATTTATTTATTTATTTATTTATTTATTTTTAGTACTAAAAATTACCTAATAAAAATGATAATTTTCTCTAAATTATAATTATATCCTAAAAATAAAAATGAGGATGTTACATATGGTACCTACATGAAAGGTTTTACCTCCTATAAGGATGGCTAGATTTTTTCCATTTTCATGCATCTTGTAGTTATATCTTTATGTTTTAAAATTTCATAATCAAGTTTTATGCAATGTTTATGAAGTTTTCAATTTATTTTGGTATTTTTTAAATTTCATCATGAGCTAAATTTTTATTTTCCTATGGTGATGATGTAGCTTACTAATGACGGAATGAATCTTAACTTATTAAATATAGTTCTAATTTTTTCTTCATGATTGAGTTTTGATTATTGTTCTTAATTCTTTCAATTGATTGATTATTTTATGAATGATTTCAATATGCATGTTGAGACCGGAAGGAGATGCATGTATGTAGATCCTATAATTAAAACCATTACTTGCATATGAAATAGGAATATATTTATATGGGTTATGTAGTCTTAATAAGTTGTATAAATTTTAATACATGATTAATTGTTTTAATTCATATAGGGATATATTATATTAACAATTAATTATAGAATTGCTTAACCTTGGAAGAGGCTTGTAATTAAATTAGGGAAGCTCGACTATCAATCATATATAATACATTGGAAGCTCGACTATCAATCATATATAATACATTGGAATAGAATAGATAGGTGATTCAATCCAAAATTTGCCAAGTAAAATATTATCCCTAAGGCCTTTTCTCATATTTATTTTCATATCAATTGCATTCATATTTAGTCATTATTATTTTTTAATCTTAATCACCAAATAATCGATTGACTAAATAGAATTAAAATTACCAATTTTGGTACTTAGTGATCAATTCTCGTAGGAACGATACTCTACTCACTTCTATATTACTTGTTTACGACAATGTACACTTGCACTTTTTAATAAACCATTTACACATCATAACAAGTTTTTGGCGCCGTTGCCGGAGATTGTTGTCATTAATATCAATACTAAGTAATTTTAATACTAATTTGGTCTTCATATTACATTTATTTTCTTTTTGGTTTCTTGTGTTTCTTTTTAGACTTTTGCTTAGTACATGATCAGATTGAAAGATATTGAATTACAACTTTTTGATTTTGAGATCGAGAGAACTTGTCAAAGAAATTGAAGAGATTGAAAGCATTATACTTTAATCCTAAGCAATCCAATGGAAAATCCAGCAGGAGAAACAATAGATACCTAAACACTCCATGATTATGCAACACCAACTGTCATGGAGACAACTTCTGGAATCATAAAACCGCCACAAGCAGCCAATAATTTTGAAATCAAGCTTGCAATTATCCAGATGGTGTGAGCAAATCAGTTTGGTGGTTTACCAACAGAAGATCATAACACACATATAGCCAACTTCCTAGAAATTTATGACACATTCAAGCATAATGGTGTTACTGATAATGCTATTAGACTTAGACTTTTCCCTTTTTCACTTAGGGATAAAACTAAGAGCTAGTTACACTCTCTACCAGTGGGAAGTATAACTACATGAGATGCATTGGCACATAAATTTTTGGCAAAATACTTTCCTTCGGGAAAAAAAATGCTAAATTGAGGAATGAAATTACCTTATTTGCCAAGCATGAACTAGAAAGCCTCTATGAAGCCTAGGAAAGATACAAGGAGTTGTTAAGGAAATGTCCTCATCATGGGTTACCAGATTGGTTGTAACTATAAATATTCTATAATGGGATGACACATACCACCAGAATTCTTGTAGATACTGCAGTTAGATGATCTTTAATGGGAAAAATTCTAGAGGATGTCTATAATCTACTTGAGGAGATGGCAACCAATGCATACCAATTTCCTTCTGAATGTAACATTTCAAAGAAAGTGCTTGGAGTGCACGAGTTGGATATTCTTACAACTTTGTCTTTCAAGTTGCATCTATATCCAAGCAAGTGAACTCATTGACAAACCAAGCAAATGTAATCAGAACTCCTCATGAAACTTGTGATCGATGTGGAGGACCTCATGTGAGCACGCAATGTCAAGAAGGACACTCATCCATGCATTCTCAGTCGGAGCAAGCTCATTACATCAGAAATCAAAGAAATTACCCATTCTCAAACACTTACAATCCAGGTTGGTGGAATCATCTAAACTTTGTTTGGAGGAATAATCAAAATGTGTTCAAGCTATTGAACAAATAAGTTATTAAATATGGGGAGAAATCAAGAAAAGAAAGGAGTTATTAAGTTTGATTATTGAGAATGATTAACAAGGATAACAAGGAAGAAGAGAAGAGATTGAAGAAAGAAGAACTTGTAAAATATAATGGGAATATCAAGTTTCAAGCTTTTAGATTTGGTATTGGAGGTTGTTATGCTAAATTGGAAGTTAGAATGGTTTAATCGGAAGTTAAAGTGCCTTATATCAAAGTTATATCAACTTCACTTAAGTTATACTTCATTATCACTTGAGTGTATCTCCAAAAGTGATTTCTATATATTTCACTCGAGTAATAGAAGTTCCACTCGAGTGATGATTATATTTCATCATACTTTGTTCAACTCTGTTTTCATTCAACATGATAAAGGTTCGGTAATTTGATCATATCTTCCAAATCAAAAATTCGATTGAGTTGAAACTTATTTCATATGAGACTAGACTTCAAATACGACACACAAACACCAAGATCAAATTCAACTGAGTTCAGATGAAAAAGATATGAGTTTCAAAATTTGACACTATAATTTCTAGCATTATTTTAAAATAGGTTCAGTAATTTAGATATATCTCCTACACTAAAACTTTGAATAAGGTGCAACTTGTTGCATATGAAATGGAACCCAAAATGTGTTTTTTAGAAACTATGATTAAGCCTAAACAAGCTCAGACAAAAGAGATATAGACCTTGAAAGTTGATGCTCGATGTTCTCACAATATTCCCATGATGTTTTAGAACAACAATCATTCTTCATATCATAACTTTATGATGAAAATGATTTTAGACTGAAACTTATTGGATATAAAACTAGACTCAAGAGGCATTTTAACAACATTAAGATCACACTAAAAAAAGGCCAGATGGTAGAAATATGAATTTTGGATTTGAACAATCACATAAAGACATCTCTCTATACCAGCTACTATGAATTTGATCTTAACTTTCAGAATATAACGAATTTAGAACTGCTTCTTGTTGCATTGGAAAGAAGACTTAAAGATCTTTATGGGGATAGTCATTTGCCAAATTTGGAGTTACAGTCGAAGAGTTATGCCCACTGGAAATTGATCTTTGTGCCAAACTATTTATGTTTTGAAAATGAAAAAGGCACTCGAGTGATAGTAAATGCACTCGAATGATGAAGCTTCACTTCTAGATTTTCAGCAACTCATTTGATAGTGATTAGATCAAGTTAAGAGTTCAAAGATAAAATCACTCAAATAACGAAATAAACACTCGAGTGGTGGGTATCACTTTCAAGTCACCTGTAAGTGATATGAGAGTTAGTGAACTTGATTGATTTTTTAAATCACTCAAGTGATCCATGATTGCTTGAGTGATTTTTAAATATCACTCGTGATTGAGGAAGTCACTCAACTTTTTCTAGCTCGTTACTTTTCTTTAGATTAGGATCTTCTAAAACAGACTTTTAAATATATCATTCAAATAAGTTTATATCAAACTAATTTTTTTTGATAAATAATTTATTCAAATATAAATTACATTACAATAATTTACTTTTATCTAGACTTCAATTAGTAAAAGTCATATAGAATAAAAGTCGTTTTTACTTATATTAATCCAAACAACCCCTTATATGCTTCCAACCATTATAAAAAGAATAAAAGATGCAAAAGCAACCGTCAAAATTACGCCAACTAATCAGATCACTAGAAGGAGAAAAAACAGCAACCCATGGGACAAACATTGGCGGGAAATGCAGTATTATTTGGTGACAACGACAATATATCCTAGCCATTTTTTTGATACTCAATCATCCAAAAAAAAAAAAAACAATCGAACATATGCTACATGGGTATTTAGATTAGACAGCACTTCCTCACTTCCTTCACTATGCAAAAATTTAAAAAACAAATCAAGACGGTGGAGGAGGATGACTCATGTTTGTCATTTCTTATCCTTTCATTCAAACGCCCAAACCACACTTTATTTACTATATTCAATAATAAAAATAGAACAAAAGTTAATTAATCAGCCCTTATTTATTCGTCACCCTCAATTTTAAGCAAGTCCTCACAATCAATCAACATATCTATCTACTTTCTAACTAAGAATTAAAATGACGGCAAAGAGGTGTTTGTTGCGGTTTGTTAATGATGGCCTGTATTTGGGAGCATTTTTTTTCCGCGGTTTGTTAATGATGATTTTTGTTTGCGAGCACATTTCTTGCTCCTCACTATGATGAGCGAAAATGTATTCATTACTTATCTATACCATTAGATTGATTTTAAAAGGTTGAAATTTAATTTAATTTAATTTTTATATTTTAAATAAATTTTTATTTTAATATATATAAAATTAAAAATAAAGATAATTTTATACCAATCAATTCTCATAAAAATGAATTTATCATGTAAAAAATCATACATTAAAAATTTTGAATTTTGACTATTCAGAATAAATTTAAACTTGAACAGTTAAGATATTATTATAGTAATGAGAAATAAGGTGCTCATAACTATGATGAGCACAAAATAAAAACTTGTTTGTGTTTACACTACAACAATTTGTTATTTAGTTATGACGAGCACAAATATTCTCATCATCCATCTATGTCGTTAGATTGATTTTAGATGGTTTAGGTTTAATTTAATTTTATATTTTAAATAAATTTTTATTTTAATATATGTAAAATTTAAAATAAAGATAATTTTATAATTATCACTTCTCATATAAATAAATTTATCATTTAAAAAATCACAAATTAAAAATTTTAAATTTAGACTATTAAGATCTAAGATTAAATTTAAATAATTAATATCTCATTAAGTGATAAGAAATTAGGTGTTCATCAATGCATGAGCACCAAATTTTGACACTATTTTGATTAATGAGGTTATCTCACCAACGATTCATCTCCTCTTAGCGTAGGTTAAACCTTTCTGATCCCTTTATTTATTTGTCACCTACTAATCATTAAATAATAATAATCAAGGTTATTACACCAACGATTCATTTCCTCTGCCCAAAGTTTTTTACACATTCCTGTTCCCTTTATTTTTCATTTAATTTTCATTCAATAATATTAATAATAATTATCAGTAATTAATCTCTCCGATCCTAAATATAAAATATAGTTGACTTATGTTGGAGATATTAAGAAAATTAATTAAATTACTTTAGAATACTCATATTTATTATTTTTTCTCCAAACTATTTTTCCTAATATATAAACTAATATATAATCTAATGATACATAACATATGATATAATTAAGTAAATTATGTAGCTTCCTCAATTAATCTCTCCAAAAAAAGTCAACCATATCCTATATTTAGAACCGAAGAGGAAGTAATATGAATGTAGGAGGCCATTTTTTAAAAAAGGGTCTGATTTGTCTGTGTCCACATGTAACCAATCTATCTACTCATCACTTGATTTGCAATTTATACTTTATTTATCATCCATTTACTTCAGCTCTAGCTCTAAAAACAATATCAGAATATGATAAATATTGTTCATGAAATAATCAATGACAATCACTACAAAAAAAACCGTCCATTTCTGACAGAATTTGAGACGGAAAAAAATTCCGTTTCAAAAGTTGTCCAAAGACCGTTGGAAATTTTCTGACGAAATTTGCGACAGAATTTTCAATGGAAAAAGTCCATCAGAAATTTTGTTGCAAATCAGAATTTATGACGAAAATTTCCCATGGAAAAGGTCCGTCAGAAATTCTGTAGCAAATAACAATTCTAACGAACCTTTTCTATAGAAAATTTCCGTCGCAAATCCTAATGTAACGTTTTTGATGAAATTACTGATGAAAATTTCGTCAGAAAAGTTGACAAAATTGGTTCGTAGAAAATTCCGTCAGAAATAGGTATTAATTATTTTTTAAAATTTTTTTATTATGATTTATTTAATTAATTATTAATCTATTTATTATGTATTAATTATTTTATTATTAAAATACATTATGTTAATAATTTAGAAAAATCATATACAAAGCTTCCTAAAATAGAGAAATTCTAAATAAAGATGGTAAACTCAGTAAATCATTAATCGAGTCATTAACTCAATTTAGAATTTTAAAATTTAAGTAAAATGACTTTAATGCTTCTCATCTCTTTTCTCCCATCTTTTTTACTAGCCTCTCTTTTCTCTCCTCTTAAAAGAATATTATTGCTTTATGATTTTATGCCTCTATATATCAACATTAATATATGCTAAATCAAATGAATTTTTTGTTTTCTAAAAGAATAATAAAAAAATAATTCAAGCATGTCATGCCATGATAGTATCATTGATATCAATTAAATAATTTTTAATTGAAAATCAATTAATTGATATTAATGATTAAAAAATAAATGTGATTTTTTTATATAATATAGTTATTTTTACCAGGTGAGACAAAACAAAACAAAAAAACAAAGGAAGCATAACCCATACCAACTTTATTTTGCAAAAATGAATTGAAATAAAACTCATTTTTATCAATATTAGCTTAAACTAGAATATTTTTTCTTAACACATAAATGTGACTTTTTAGAAAATAATTTAGTTAATATTTCAATTTTTAAGTTTTTCATTATTTAATATGAATTATTAATATTAATTACTATTTTCTGACAAACAACGTGTAAATTTCATATACTTTTATGGATATTTTATAAAAAAGATGCAAAAGGCACTTAAAATTTCATAAAACAGTTTACATCAATACAAAACTTTCCAAAAAACATCTGTGTGTGTGGGTGTGTGAAATATAGTAAAATATATACTTAATATATTTATTAAAATATATCCTTCTATAGTGGCATATATTATAAGTTTTTTGAAAAAAAATTGTTCTTGTTAATAAAATGATCTCTTTGTTCAAAATATTGTATGTCTTTGTACTGATGATGATAGTTAATATATTTAAACTAAAGATGAATCATATTTTGTTGTATTAAAATTAATTTTGATATATACAGTTATACACATGTTGGGAAACATAAGTTAGGGAAAACTCTTTAACAAGGAGAGAAGAGAAAGCATTAAAATTATTTTACCTATATTTTGAAATCCTAAATTGAGTTAATAACTCAATTAGAGATTTATTAAACTATTAAAGTATCTCAAAAGTTTTTGACTCAAAAGTCTTCTAAAGATTGATGAAAAATGTCCATAAGAAATTCTGTCGGAAATTCCATTTGAAATTTCGTCACAAATCCTAACGTAACATTTTTGACGGAATTACAAACGGGAATTCCGTCGGAAAATTTGACAAAATTGATTCGTGGAAAATTTCGTCGGAAATATGTATTAATTAATTTTTTAAAATTTTTTATTATGATTTATTTAATTAATGATTAATCTATTATATATTAATTATATTATAATTTAAAATTTAAATTATTATTAAATTATAATATAAATAAAAAAATTATTAATTCATATTTATTATTGAAATTGATATATATATATATTTCAATAATATATTATATACAATTAAAAATAAAAATTTTATAAATACAATAAAAATAAAATATATAATAAAATGAATGAAAAAAAGATAGTAATAATAAATAGGGAAAATGGCTCAAAAATACCTTGTAAGGAAATTATTTGCTGATTTGTACCACGGGTGCAAACAAGCACCCCTTATGTGCAAGCATCATTCACATGTACAAAATTCATCCCTGCGAATGTGCAAACACCATCCCTCATATGCAAAATATCACCCACCCGTGTGCAACTTATCACCCACCATGTGCAATGGTAGCAATTAGCAATTAATTTGCTTGCAAGGTAGTTTTTAGCAATTGTCCCTAATAAATATTTAGATATAATATTTACATAAAAAAAAGAAAACTAAATTGTAATATATATATATATATATATATATATATATATATATATATATATATATATATATATATATGATTTTGCATTTAAATCACACATGTTCTTCCTAACTCAACTGGCAAAGGCATTGGCACGCGTGTGAGAGGTCATGGCTTCGAATCCCTATTTGGTCATAAAATGCAACCAATTTGTGCTATGGACACGTGGCGAGTGACGGAGAGCGACACGTGGCACACGATGGAAGGTGACATGTGGCAGTTGACTAGGACACGCAGTGGTTGACCAGGACATGGGTGGTCGGACTCTGGTGGCGGGGGCCGACGGTGATTACACATGGTGGTTGACGGCCGGAGGTTTCCGTCGAAAAATGCCATAGGCAAATTTGCCACAGAATTTTCATGGCAAATTCCCTTGCAAGTTGCCATAGAAAGTTCCATCGCAAATTCCCTCTCAAGTTGAGACGGAAAAAAATCTGCTGCAATTTGAGACGGAAAGTCATATTTCGTCGCAAATCAATTTGCGATGGCACTATTTCCAACGGAATTTTTTCCGTTGGAAATTCCGTCGCAAATTGGTTTGATAGTGCCGACGCAAATTGATTTGTGATAGAATTCCGTTGCAAAAAACCTCCGTTCTGTCACAAATTCTATCTGAAAATCAATCGAAAGTTACCTATTTTTTTGTAGTGAATATCACAACGATGAGGGATGACCAAAAAAAATACATGCCTCATTATTGCACATGTACTTAGAAATTTTGTCAGGTAACAAGATCCTGTCATATGCTCTTTGGAAGATTAGCATAATTATGGTGGATGTGCAAGTCTTTCAATCAAAAATTTTCCTTACACTTTCCCTTCCACATGAAACGCTTTCCCTTCGTTCGTTATGTTGGTCACGTGAATAATACATGTAGGGGCGACCAGGATATAGGGTTTTGTAACGAAGTAAAGGTTGTTAGAACATTACATGAAAGAGATTAAGAAAGGTTAAGTCTACTGTAGAAAATTTTGAAATACTTCACAATAATGGCCAATATAAAATGAAGAACTAATTAGTTAGAAACATGCATTCTTTATTCTTTATTCCAATATATATTTATTTAATATTTGTCCTACCACTCCAATTTCAGTATTACAATAAAAAAGATATAATCAAGAAGAAGAAAATTCAGTATCAAACACTTAAAATGTGATAACTCTGCTTCAAGTTGGCAGGTCTGAATTTGCCGCATAGGCATTCCATTAATTGAAATGATGGCTCCTTAACTAATACAAGTTCATTCATGTTCAACAATAACACTTAGCTCTTGTCAAAATAAAAGCCACAATTTTCAGTGCAAGATCATTGTCCACCAACCCCACAAAAACAAATTATCTAATAACTGATCTCAGCACAACAATATACTGCAATATACACATCAGTCCCCAATGTCAAAATTAAACAATTTTAGCCTAACTTTTGTATGAACAAACTCAATTAGGAACCCAACTATTCTTGATTCAGCAGCTAAAGTGAGTGAGAAAGTATTTAGCTTTTGGCTTTCAATAATGCTCAACATAACCTAAGTATCCAAAATCATGGCTTTCAATAATACACTCGCCATCGTCATCATTATCACTGTCTTCGATCTCTATAACAACTTTTTGGGATCCCAAACTTGTAGCTGGCAAAGAAACAATCTATTAGGCCTACATATATACATGAAGGAAAAATAAGGTATATATATGCTTACAAAACTTTACAAGCAAAAGCTAATGAGAAATTGAAGATTGGGTTCCATAAACTTAATGTAGTCTTGATTGTTGCTTCTAGATATAATGGAAAGTCCAGCCTTAGAACCTCTCATTATCTAAATATCATGCATAACAAAACAAAACAAAAACATGAATGCTAAATATCCATACCATCATGCTCATGCTTCTCCAAGAGCGGCCACGGTTGAGTGTGGATAAGGTTTCTTGCAGCGTTGACGTCCATGGCCAATTCCTTTTTCCAGAGCTCCCAATAATTTCTTGTTCCTCTTCCTGATACATAAAACAGAGAAGCGAAACTAAATTATTGTATAAAATAACAAAACTAACGTAAACAAGATAACTTTTAAACAAAAGCAAACTCTACCTTTTATTCCTTTGCAAGATAATAAATCATTTTTCTTGCGCGCTTTCACATTTACCGAACATGCATCAGAATATAAAATTTTATTAAAGTAATTATATAAAATTAAAATAAGAATAGTGATGGCATATAACTTACAAACTTCAGATTATTCAAGCATTAGTTATTTTCACCAAGCGTGCATCACGACGTGAATTTTTTATAGTGTTGCTTAATTTGCTGGCCAATCCACACGCCAGCGGGAAAGATGCAGGCAGCTTCTTCACATTGTATAGCTTGCGCAAAGGCCTAATATATTGCAAAGCAAAAGCCTAAAAAATAAAAAATAAAATAAAATAATAATGTGACTTGCATATGGTTTAAAGTAAATATTGTTCAAAGCAAATCTAAAAATACAAGGAACGTCCTTACCATTAGAGCAAACATATATACACCCTCCAATGCCAGCTTTGCTCTCTGTTGAAGATTTAGAAACCCCCCCGGGGGGTGTGCAAAGCTCTTAATCTCATCAACATTTGTCACAAATTGTCCATATATTACTCTTATATATATATCCCCCGGAGGAATGAGGAAAAATAATACATCCTAATAAATACAAGACAACTGCCCTAATCCTAAGCTCCAGAGAATAACTATAATTATCTCCATTTTTGGTATTGGCAATCTTCTTTAGCATGCTCAACTTTAATCCCCTATTTTTATAAACCTCAATATTTGGAAAAATTTTATCTGCTATAAGTTGCCCATCCATTTGTTGTTCAATAATATTTAAAACATCTCTTAAACCAAAATATAATGCGACTTCTCCGTCAGAGCCAAAAGTAAATATCTGCTTCTTATAATCATATTTTGATGCTAAAGATTCAATCAATAACCAACAGCACCTATTCTCATGTTGAGCAAGCTTCAGCAGATTTTCAAACCCACTATGTTGTAGAAAATCAATTACTTCATCTCCAACATCAAAATCATCTAGAGCTTTGGAGTGCACATAGACTTTCCCCAGAAAAGGTCTTGCAATCAAAGTAAATCACATTGACCCAAAGCTTGGGTAAACATATTTTCAATTAGCAACGTCGTTAATAAACTAGCAACTTCAATCATTCACACGTGATCCACTCCTTTGTTTCTCCTCTCTCCTTTATTCTCTCTCTCTCCCTCCCCTCCCCCTAGTTGTTCAACGCCGTGAAACTTCACTATATTTAATTGCTCGTTTGGTTGAGCGGTGTTGAATCGGGCTTATTATATAAGCTCGATTTACATAAATCGAGATAAATATCCTTCACATATTTATCTTGTAGACCGTAAAAGCACCTCGTAAACCGTAAAAGCTACTTCGTATTCCGTGAATCACGATTTATAAGCACTTATGAAGCTTCCATAAGTTAATCTAAAAGAGCCATGCATGCTGTTTATTTAGCAAAAAAGATATGCATGCTATAAATCCATACTTGGTGGTGTGTTTGGGATGTCTTGGGATTGCCTTTCATTATCACCATCATCAACAGCAAGACGGCCTTTACGATCGTTTGTCTTTCTTTGAGCGTGCTTGCCCATGTTTTCAAATGGAAAGCCCCTGGATGAGCATCAAGAAATATCAAAGACTATCCACAAGCAGCTAGGACTCTTATTACTAATCCATTAGGTCAAACACAAAGAGGCATGCATAAATATTAAGAATTCTTACTGTTGTCATTCTCCCAATTCATTTGACCAAAAACAAAGCCGTAGAAGGACTAATAAAATAAGATAGCTAATTTCATCAATAATAAGTACTAAAGAACGTTCATGACTAAAAATTGCACGTTATACTAAATTCCAAAAATACCGTGACAATAAAGTAACACAAATAACTCATTCTACTTAATATTAGAAATGATATTTTTGGTCAATTTGAGAACATTCATGTGTACTGATCACCTAAGAAAACTTTATAATATCATATGCGCACCCGAGAAAAACTTCATTTGCACTTTAACCTTCCATTAAACTAGCTATATTTATGTTTTATATATTGCCTTAATAAAGCGAAAAAAATGTCACCATGCAACTAATGCATCTACCAAATTGACTTTTAAGCAAAAACCATTAATACAATTGAATCCATCCTACGATTTCAATCTCAATTAAAAACTTTCCGAGAAGACAAAGAGATGCAAGATAAATTTTAAAAAATCATAACTCGCTGTAATTTAAAAAAATCGATGATTGATATTTGATAATAAGCACAATAGGTTTCATTAAAAAAGAACGACTCCTGTAGTATAAATGGTTAAGATGCAAAAATTTGCATATAGTAAATTTTAATCATTATTCCTTTAAAAAAATTGAGTGTTGAGAGTACCTTACTGATATTTTGCAAATTTTCACACACCTTGGATGGAATGAAGAATTTTTACTGGCACTCAATCCCCCCTATACACCGATGTTAAAGATCAGTATGATTAATTGTGCATCCAACATAACAATAAAAATGTTTTAAGTTACACTAATAAACTCGTAGTCTAGTTACATTCCTCAAGCCGTTAGTTGATCCGCATAAATTTTTTTTAAAAGAAAAAAAATGAAAGATTCGGGTCAAGTGAGTTTCCACTTCCAAGTTCAATGAACTACAAAATATTATTAAACATTAAAATGTCGAATTAAACAAAGATTTTCTGATTGGGAAGATATGGGAGGCATTTGAAGATTGATCCATGATGGAAGGCCGAGGGGATTTTTTTTGTAATCTTCAAGTTCTAAACTTGCCTCTTGTATTCTTTTTTTTTTTTTTAAATAAAAAGACAAGAAAATTGAATCAACAGCATCTGAGTAACTCTGCAGATCCCAACACAGCCCTTTAGGCTTCTCTTTAGTTATTTATTTATTCTTTTTACATTTTCTTATTATCTCAAGAATCAAACTCAGAACAGTTTGGATTTAATAGCTTACAAAATATTTTCTATTTTTAGTTATAATTTTAAACCGCTTAGACAAGTTTTTACGGCTTGGATTTATGCATTTTTTCTAATAGAATTTCACATTTTAAAATATAATAGTTGAGATGGAAAAATGGAGAAAAATTAAAATAAAAATAAATAGAGAAAGCCAAGCCCTTGTTTGAGATCACGTAGGTGATCTCTAAAAGTGTTTCTTAACGTAAATCGAAGCAAAACTTCTCTCACTGACTTATTTCGCATGTCATAGATCACAATTGAAAAACTACTTTTAAATGTTCCAATCGATATTTCAAACATGCACGTTGATACAAGAAACCCTGGCTTGTATGAATTGCAGTGAAGAAGAGAAATTAAGATAGAGTATAGAGGAAGCCTATGAAATCAATACTTCCTCCAGTCCTAAATATAAGACAGAGTTATCTTTTTTAGAGATATTAAGAAAACTAATTAAATTACTTTAAAATATTTATATTTGTTATTTTTTCTTCAAACTATTTTGTATAACTTATAAATTGATATATAATTTAAGGATATACAATATATGATATAATTAAGTAGATTATTTAGTTTCCTTAATATCTCCAAAAAATTTAACTCTATCTTATATTTAGAACCGGAGGGAGTATTTAATATAGCAATATCAAAATAACAACAATAAGCTAAATTTTTACATGTTGGGAATCTCTTCAGAGGGTATATATGTGAGTTATAACATTTTTCTTATAAACTATTGACCAAAAGTCCAATCAATAACCATTGTTTACCTTATTTAAGTTGAAAAAAAAAGAAGAAAAATAACAACTTAAACTAAAAAGGAGTATAATGCTTCGGCTTAAAATAAGATCCATTTTTGAGTTTAGGATGTAGTAATATTAGTATTTTTGAAACCTTAAAAAATTTTCCCTGTGAGCTTGAGTTGTTAGTGGTTTTTCAATCCCACTTTTCTTAGACCTGTAGAAGCTGTCCCTCAGATTCATATTAAAAAAAAATCAAAAATTTAAACCCGAAGGACCATCGCAGGACTTTGGCGGCAAGATAAATAAAGCCAGGCCACAGCAGTGAATGGAGCAGAAGAAGATGATGATGGAGGAGGAGAAGGAGGAGGTTAAAAATAGATAAGATAAAAAAACTAAACATCATGAACAAAGAAAAAGTAAAAGTTGAGAATAGATAAGAAAAATTAATGAAAATGGAAAATGAAAGAAGAAGAAGAAGGAAAGAGCAAAAACCTGAAACTCTTGTTGCAGAAAAGTGATGATATGAGAAGGAAGAGAGAAGCCAGCCGAAGAGAGACAGAGTGATCAGGTTAGTGGCTTAAAGTGGACATCTTAAGAAGTCAAAGGATTAAGCAAATACCGATGGTCATACAAGTTATTAGAAGTTACTTCATGTTTCACGTACTCTTTTTTATAAGTAATTTTTTATTTTAGGGTAGTCCTTTTTATAAATAATTTTTTTTTTATATTTTAAATTATAAAATCATTTTTCCTTTTCAACTTTGGAATCCGACTGAGCCGGACGGTACAGCTGACCAGAGATAAAGAAGACTCAAGTTATACCTGAAAACCACTTTTGTCGTTTGGGCGTTTTGAGCCACTGTGAACCGGCCTTTTAGCCGAAAACCGCTTTTAATTCGGAAACCGGAACGGATTTGGAAAAACAATCCGGCTTGAGCTTTCCTTGAATTCTGAAATTTTTTTCCTGATTCACATACCTATTGATCCTCAAATATCAATGAACAAGCTACTCCCCCTTTTTAATATTAACATATGCCCAGGGTTTCCCTCCTTAATTTTTATAAGAGAAAGAAGTACATGAAAGAAGACGAACTTACAGTCACCGAAGACGAAGAAGAAAAAAGGAGGAGAAGAAAACCGTTGAAAATAAGAGGAAAGAGAAAAAAAAAACTACATGTATTATGATATTGGAAAACTTCTATACAGACGTTGCGTGTGATGATCCATCTACAGTCTGTAACTTCTGTGATTTCAGATTCCTTGAAGAACGTGTTGTTGACATGTAAATGTTGTAGACTCCCTACATTGTAAGCATTTTGGTTACTGTTGCCTTTAACTTGGTTTCCCCCCCCCCCCAACGTTTTCTTTAACTCTTTTTCTAATCATATGCTTTTATTAAGCTTTTAATATTTAGATTATTCTCTTATATACCAATTATATATTACATTTATATTTATATTTATATTATATATATTTAATATATATTATAATTGTTAATAATTTTTTATTTCTATTTTTTTCTTATTAGTCTAAATTTATATAATTCAAAATATATTTTTAGCATTTTATTTATATTTTCTGTATTATAACCCATGGGTTTGGATGGATTGTTTACTTGTTAATGTGTTACTTTCAATTATTTCATTTTTTGGAACATATTTTGTGACATTCTTAACTTGTAATCTTGTATGATTAATTCATGGCAAAAAAAGTATTGTATGATTAGTTATGTTTATATTATTATATATGTATATAAAAATATTTTTTAAATTTTGATTTAATTATTAAGTCATCCGTTCGACCAAACAATTCAATCGATACAACCGTTTGAACCATGACCCACTAGGTTTTCCGGTTCAATATTTGATCCGGCATTTAAAACATTGTTTTCAACCCCTATTAAATACACATCTTTATATTAATTATCATCCACTCACAACTAATTCTCTTTCATTTACTCATTTATTACACATTTTCTCTCATATTTTGTATTCATGCTTTCTCATATTTGTTACTCATTCTTTCTTCTATGCTCCTTTCATAAATAGAGGCATCTTTGGAAGAAACTTGACATTTTTTACATATTTATTGTTTTAAATTAATCTTAATTGTCAATTTATTTTACACAATAAGGATAAAAATTACTTATAAAAATGATCGGAGAGAGTATTAAGCAAATACCTCAATAAGGAAAATCTGTAAACGTACCCTCCCATCTCCTTTAAATTCTACTCATTTATAACTGGTGGTTTCAATTTTCTAATAATAACTCGCAACTCACTTATATATATGTGTGTATTTGCCCAAGAAACTCACTTATATTTAATAAGTTATATACGAATAAACATTCAATTATTAAATGAGGTCTGGCTACAAAAAATTACTATTGAATAAAGAAAAATTAAGGACTAAGTTATAGACGAATCAAAAATTTAAATATTAGACTGAATTAGATTGAATCATAGTTGTGGAATATAAGGGAGTTAAAACTTAAATGACCATGAAATTAGGGGATGATTGATTCCATTTTTAAGAACTGTTTTTTTAAAAAAAAAAATTGTTTAAGAAAAACTTTTTTCAATAAGTTGTTTTTAAAAAAATAAAAAACAGAAAGTTGTTTTTAAAAACTAAAAAATTAAAACAATTTTTATATGTTTTCCTATTTTTATTTTTCTATTTCTTATATTTTGATGCCACCACCTATCCACTATCGACATCACACCTTCGTCGCCGACTACCACCATGCCATCATCAATCATGGCGGTCACACATCACTTCAAAAACATATTTTTTTTAAAACAACTATCCAAAAAAATTGTTTTATTTTCAAAAAATTTTAAAAAAAAATTTCATAAGACTATTTTTGAAAAAAAAACAGAAAATACAAACAAACAAATCATATTTTTTCCTTTTTAAATTTTCTCATCCTACTTCTTTTTGTTTTCTACAGCAAAACTCTTAAGAATGTTGTTGACATTGTATGGGATGGCTCCAGCTGACTTCTAAAAATGTAAAGCACTTTAAATTTAAGTTGAATATATAAAAAAAATATGTTTGATAATATATGGGTTCAAGGACAACATAAAATTTCAGGTTAAAATGTAAATTTGTCTCATAAGTTTTTACTGAGGGAGCAATGTTGCCCCCATAACGTTAAAAAACTAACGTTGACTATTAATTTTTTAACGGAAATAGGTAACATTACTCTATTTTAACACTTTTAGGATAATATTGAACCTAAAAACACTTTCAAGGTAACATTGTTCCTTAACGAAAATTTTGAGACAAATTTACACCTTAACCCTAAATTTTTTGTCTAAAATTCATTTTAAAGTTAGTCGTAACCTTTTTAGCTTTTACTTAAGACTTTTCTTGATATTTAATTTTTTTTAAAACTGACTTTTTACTATATGATTCAAATAAGTTAATGTCAAACTGATTTTTTTAATAAAAACTTATTCAAATATAAATTACATTGTACTAATTGATTTTTACCTTAATTTAAATATGCAAACATCATACAGAGTAAAAATAAAAGTCACTTTTGTCAATTATAATCGACAGAAACCCTCAATATTTACATGTAGGATTTAGAATTTTTGCTATCCCTGTTCCTGAAATCAACATTGTATCTATTAACTATTCCCCAAAAAAACATTGTGTCCGTTAATCATCAATCAAATATTCCTATTTCAAATTAAATATCTTTTGCTTGTTTTAAAAGTCAATATTGGGTCATATTTTAAATTTCATTTTCTGATTGATTCTTCATATTTGATTTTTTGGTAGTTTACAGTATTTTGATACAATGAAATAATAATTTAATTAGTTAACAATTGCTATTAAGAAATTAAATAACCAATTATTTAGTGATAAAATATGTACTTCTTTTTTTTTTGGCCGAGTAAATATGTACTTCGTTTCCACTTAGGAATTTAAAACATTATATTTATACTTATTTAGAATGGTCCTTTTGCCAACAGCCGAACATCTCACATTTTCCACATAAATTCAAATTTCAAAGTATTTTTTTCTTTGCCAACGAATTTCCAGTGTAATGTGATATGTTCATGGAGTGAAAAACCGGAGACGGACCAGCCGGTCGGACTAGAAAATCAATGAATCGGTCCCAAGTCCGGTCCGGTTGGCTACCTGTAAGGGGGGAGGGTCGACTCAGTCAAAACTGCGTCGACCTGGCCAATATATGAATGACTTGGCCAAACCGCCGAGTCAAGCGGTTTAGCCGAGTCAATTTTTTTAGTCAAATTGTCCCAAAACAACGACGTTTTGGGACATTAAAAAAAATCAGAAAGCACAACGTCAGAACTCAAACAACATGCGATTTGGGTCTGGTTTTTCCCCAATTTCATTTGCCTATCAGTGAACTACATCCCTCCCCGACCGTGTGCCCTAGTGACTACGAACGGCTGGACCAGCTTCATGAATGGCAAGTAACGACGGCGAGGAGCGATCGATGACGGCTAGCGGCGAGGAGCAAGCAACGGTGGTGAGCGGCAAGAGGCGAGGAGCGAGATACGGACGTGAACGTTGACTGTGATTTGGCCATTTGGGATTTTCTTGAAGCCTTGAAGGTATTTTGATTTTCTTGTCACATGTATGATGCTTAGGTAGATGAGTGACCTGCCATAGTTAGTTCCCTTCTTCAAGACATAACATATGGATTCTCTGTAATGTAAATGACTGTAAAAGTTCCTAAAATGATGAGAACAAGGGGTGCTGAAAATTGAATTTGATTTAGATGAAGATAATTAGGATAACATGAAGTAAAGAAGAGAGACTCCCTTGACTGTAATAAACTACATATACCGTCAAAATACCAATAGGCACTACGATTTTTTTTTTTATGTAGGCATTCTTTCTTCTCACAGTTAGGCATTACTTCTTGAGAAGCCCATTTAGAAATCTAAAGCTCTCAAAGGTCAATTAATTTATTTGGACAATGGTACTCAATATGATTAATATTAATCACATGTTGCTGATTCATTGACAAACCCATGAGAGTTCTTTCTGCAGCTGGTTGTATTATATGCTTCCTTGGTTTAGTTTCTAATTAATGGCTCATTAGTTATTTCATTGTTGAGTGGTTGCTTCCTATGAAATTAGTTGAATAAATCATTGAATTATTGTTTTAATATGATGAGAGTATTATGTTGTTTGGTGGTAGTATTTTGTTTTTTTCCTGATTTGGAATGATAATTAAATTTTTTTTTTGCAAAAATGGATATATCGAGTTTAGGAAATGAGAATGACACTCATAGTTCTAATACCAAACCTGACACTCCTAATACCAAAACTCACACTTCCAATTCCAACACTAATCCCACTCCTACTATTCGGTCTAAAACTGATCCAGCATGGGCATATGTTGTCTACAAAAAAGGGGTGACACAGAATGTATACACATGTCTCTTTTGTGGTAATAGCTATAGAGGAAGAGGCATAAACATGATGAATCAACATCTTACTGGTGTGGTTGGTCAAATTGCTTCTTGCAAAAAGGTTACTTCTGATGTGCGTTATAGGATTGCAGAGTCTTTGAAAGAGAGTTCAAAGAAAAAGTCAATCGAAGATATAAGAGAAGAGGAAGTTTATAGTGAAGCTAAGAAGAAAAAACCTCCTGGGACAATGGATAAATATTTTTCTCCTAGGACAACTCCTGGAGCTAAACCAACTATCAAGAGTGTCTTAGCATCGAAAGAAGTACAAAACAATGTGAAGATGCTTATTGTTGAATGGGCTATAGTCAACTGCATTCCATTTAAAACATTGGAATGCCCTTTATTTCAAAAATATGTGGATAGAATGTGTTCTATAGGGCCTGGGTTTAAAGCCCCTAGTGCTTATGATTTTAAAACCAACTTGTTGAGACAATGGAAAAAGGAATGACAGTTACTCATTGATGATCATAGAGATAAATGGAAGAAAAAATGTTGTACACATATGGCGGATGGATTGATTGATGTGAGACAACGGACTCTGATAAACTTCTTAGTTTATTCTACCTACGGAATGATGTTTGTTAAGTTTGTTGATGCATCAGATTTAGTCAAAGATGATAAAACTTTGTTCACATTGTTTTATGAAGTGATTGAGTGGGTTGGTTTCAAGAATATTGTTCATGTGGTGACTGACAATGCTGCCAACTATGTGGCATATAGAAGGTTGATCAAGGAGAAATATAAAAATATTTACTGGTCTCCTTGTACTACTCATTGTTTAAATCTTGTATTGAAAGACATTTCAAGCATGCCTCATGTGTCAGACATTGCAGTAAAGGCATCAAAGATAACAATATTTTCCTACAACCACGTAATATTCTTGTATTGGTTGAGGAAAAGGCTAGGTTGGAAAGAAATTGTGCGTCGTTGTACTACAATGTTTGCCACTATCTTTATTACATTGCACAGCATATACATGTACAATCATGACTTGCAAGCCCTTGTTGTTGATAAACACTTTGTGGACCATAATCTATCTAGAACTACTCCAGGAAAATTTTTTAGTGTAATCATATTAGATAGCCGGTTTTGTGAAGATTGTAACTCCTCTGATAAAATTGTTGAGAATTCTTGACTCGGATGAGAAGCCTTCATTGCCATATGTTTATAAAGGCATGCAAAGAGGGAAAAAAAATGGAATTAAGGAGATGTTCAAGAGGAATAAAGAAAACTACAAGCCTTACACAAGTATCATTAAAACGAGATGGGATACGCATTTGAAGACCGATCTCTATGCAGCTTCCTATTTATTGAACCCGGCATTCGTATATGTTCTAAACTTTGTTCACAAGGGAGGGTTAGTGTAAGCTTTGATTGATGTGGTGGAGGCTAACTCAGATGAAAATGTTGATTGCTTCAGGATAATGAAGCAAGTGACATTGTATCTTGAAGGCAAAGAATCTTTCAGCAGAGAGACATATAAAATGGGAGCTCAAAAACTAAATCCTTGTAAGTAATTAAGTATTCATCTTTATTGTTTAATGTTTAATTACCATATTAATTGAGAAGCAACTAATATTATGTACATGTTTCATTTTATAGATGAATGGTGGATGTACTATGGCAATTCAGTTCCAGAATTGCAACATGTTGTAATACGTGTTCTTAGCCAAACGTCTGCTTCTTCTGGTTGTGAGAGAAACTGGAGCTTATTTGAGCGCATCCATACAAAAAGGAGAAATAGATTGGAGCATCAAAGGTTGAATGATTTGGTTTACACTAACTATAACTTACGATTAAAGCATAGGTAACTTTAGATATTATGAAAAATGTTTTTCTTTACTATAAAATGGATTTATTTTTAAATTTTAACTGAAATTATTTGTCATTTGAAATTTGAAGGACTGAATTGAACAAAAAGAAGACAAGTTATGATCTCATTAACTATGAGTCAATTGATGAGGTGGATTTTTAGGTGACTGAAGAAGATCCCATTCCAAAATTTAATGATGAAGATGCAGAAAATCTTGAAGGTGTTCTTAGTAATGAAGGCATTGCACTTTCATCAACTCTAGATAGGATTAATGAAGGTTTATATATCCTATTAATATCCTGTTACTAATTTATTATCCATCCATATAATCATTTGTTACACATAATTATTGATATTAATTATTGTCATGCATATGCATAGGTGACGAAAACATGGACGTTCCTGATCCCTCAAATTTGAATGATGATCTTATTACCACTTACCATTTCCCCAATCCACCTCCTAATGACTCATCTCCAATAGATCACCTTGATGAGTTGTAGAGTTTGATGATTAAAATTGCAATCTTTTGACTATTTTGATATTGGTTTTTGGCTATGTTTGATGAATGATGATTGACATCATTATGTTTGAACTATATTTTGATGTTAGTTATAGATTTTGCTTAAATTTTGAAGAACTAACTTGATGTTAGTGATGACTTATGAATTATGAATGATGATTATTTTGTTACTATCAATTAAATTGTAATATTTTAATATGGCTGGTCCGACCACAATTGACCCATTGACCCTTGAACCTATGCCACAACCAGTTAATTGTCTTATCCGATTTTTTGTTCCTTGGATATGTTGCATTAGTTTTGTAAGTTGTAACGAGGTATTCTCCCCGTGTGTTGTACAGACCAGTGATCTACACGATTTTTTTAGAGATTAAAGATCATTTGGGTAAGGAGATGCAAATTTACAAGCCTTTGCCGTAATTGTAAGATACTAATTTTTGTAAGGTGGTGCTTTGTTGTGGTTTTTCGAATTGCGAATAGAGTTCCAGTAGTTGGAACATGAGGGAGAAGAAGCCTTTGCATTTCCTTGGTTGGAGTGTTTAAGATTGTTTCTTATCTTGGAAACGCTTAAAGTTAATTTGACAAGTTCACTTTGCTAAGTACCGAGCTTTTGTCTCTATTTAAGAGCTAATATTAAACTATGGGACTAGATTTTCTTGTATGAAGTTGGCTAATTTTTTTATTGTCCACAGAATCAAAAATTTCCACTCCAACAACCCACATTTTATCTATATTTTGTTCACTTCAAGTCATCTGGATGCTTGCTTTTTCACTATTTTATTTATATTGTTTGTGTTTGTTCTGAACATGTCATTTTGATCCCCATAAATGCATTTGTGACAAATAAAACACTCTTTATTATATGCCCGTGAAGTCAAGATTGGTCACATATGGCTAAGGGTCTATCTGGGAACGTGGTAGGGCAAAAAACAAACCCAGTTGGCTAACCAAACCTCACAAAAGCCTAGTTGGCTTGGTTTGCCTCTGTTTGGGTTCATGATTGGTGGTACTAGGCTTTTTTTAAAAAAAGCATATGCTTATAGAAGTTTCTTCCAAGAAGGTGACCATTGGGGCATTTAGTGCCATTCAAAACTTGTCCGGACCTTAAACCATTACTCCCATATGCTCCTACCGAAACCATTATTCCTCTTAGCTACCTCATAGAACCGGAGTTGCTTCTTCTTTCTTCATCATTGGATCTTCAACAGAGTTTGGCACCGTTGAGTGAAAGGGGTCGTTGGAGGTGCCAAGTAAAGGTCATCGTTGGTAGGTGGGTCCAAAATTGAGAGGTGGTGCTTCTCTTAGCAGTCCCTTCTTCATCCCTGCATGCAAGCACCACGTCAGCATCGTTGAGCTAGGAATTTTCCGGTCGCTGCAGCAGCATCATCACCGTGGTCAAAGCTTAAACGGAATCTCCAAGGACTCCGATGACCATCTCGACCTCTTATCTAAGAGTCATTGTGCTCTCTCCATTGCCACTTCCGATGGTATGCCATTATCATTTCCCGCATCAGTTCCACCTCATTCATGTTTCTTTGATCTTGTTTTTAGCTCAGATACACTAAA
This sequence comes from Albizia julibrissin, assembly GCA_037074505.1. Classification (NCBI taxonomy): domain Eukaryota; kingdom Viridiplantae; phylum Streptophyta; class Magnoliopsida; order Fabales; family Fabaceae; genus Albizia; species Albizia julibrissin. The sequence continues at coordinate 31,220,984 of CM073483.1, forward strand.
AAGCCCATCAATGATTTGTGTATTTTATTGTTTCTCTATTATGTCATTTTTGTTCTGTATCGAGGGCTTTTTTGTCATTCCGAATGTTTCTTATTTTGATATTGCTTTCCGAGATTTTTCTTCTTTTGGATTTTCCTTCAGTTTGTATGCTTCAAAAACACTTGTTGTTTACTTCATTTTGCAATAAAGTGATGCTGGAATAATAATAATACCTACGGCCTAATATTAGAATACCAGTGGATTGCATTATATGTTGTTAATAAATATCAAAGACGTTTAATTACCATACTTTATTATTGAGTTTACGTTATAAAATGTTTTCAGTTTTAGTTATCAAAAGTTTAATTTGATTGGATTGAATGAAGGAGTTCTCTTACAATAAATGTTTTTTTTATTTTATCAAATTTTATTTATATTTTTTACTTCAATTATCACAATATATATATATATATATATATATATATATATATATATATATATATATATATAGACTTTTTTCTAACCTTAAACATATTTGGATTAGTGTTTAGAAAGCCAGTTTAGATGAAAAATGATTGAAAATGGCATGAATCTTATTGAATACTACATGTGTGTGTGTGTGTTATTCAATAAGATTCATGCCATTTTCAGTCATTTTCCATCTAAACGGGCTTTTTAAACACTAATGCAAACATGTTTAAGGTTAGAAAAAAAGTCACTTCTACCACCGTCAATCCAAACACAAATCACATTTATAATATCACTTTTATCCTATCTGACTTTTGTGCAAAAAAAAGTTACTTCTCCACCGCTAATCTAAATGGGCACTAAATGACACTACTAAAGCTAAAGCAAGTAACATAACAATTTCATCATCATAATCGAGCAGGTGAATTAATGTCATGTTTGTGGTTGCATCTAGGTGTTGTGATATTAAAGCCTCCTATTTTATGATGTTGTTATTTCTATTATATTGAATAATGCCACCAAATTTGTTCAGAGGTGGGATTCCTCAGTTTATGCCCCCTCTAAGTTCTGGTCTAGTAGATAGTGATGTTGGCTCTCTAAATGTAGGAAAGGATTGAGGGTGACCCTTTTCACATATTTGTAACTGTGACTATGCACGGTCCCTATTAAAAAGTGAGTTTCAAATGTTGGTTACCAATCAATTCTTCATTTTTGGTAGTATAATTGGCAATATTTTTTAGGGGAATAAAGTGGAATACTACTTTAGGGATTGAGAAATCAACTTCTTGAAAATATGTGGCCTTGTGGAATTTGATCTTCCAAGAATGTGTGGTCACTTTATATTTATCATTGTTTTCCAGCATATCAAAATTTTCAACGTGGTAGACTTCTCCCTCCTTAATCTCTTTCATGTACACTCCAACAATCTATGTTGTATAACAAAACCCTCAATCTAGATACCCTACAAGTATTACCATTAGTAATAGCGAGAAAAGCACTATAAGGAATGGTGGAAAGGCACTACATATGTACCTGCTCATCCACCAAAATCATGCCAACCTTCCAAGGAGCATGTGGTGGGGTCTTCTTACAGGAAATGAACTTTATAAGAACACGTGCAATAATAACCCATGTGTCCTTCCGGTAGTCGATTTCATAGAAATATGCATGGTCAATAGTAGTCATATTGTACTTTAGAGGGTTCAAGTTGCAATGAAAATGTGCAATTGGCATTTTGGACTCAACTACAAATAAATAAATGAGTAGGGAGTGTGTTTTACCGTGGTCTTATAAAAAATTGCATGTAGGTATAATGATAAGGGTTAAAGGTGTATTTTGCCCCTAAAGTTGTCACGATGGAGTGATTTTGCCATGGAAATTTTGGGGTTCAATGTCACCCAGGAAGTTTCCAAATCGTAGCAATTTTTCCATAACTTTATCTCAATTAAGGTTTGGCTATTAGTTGACCAAATATGCTAAGCTGACAGTCTAAGTGTCATCCACGCCATTTTTGTTAAAGCTCAAATTTGTTCCGAAAGTTTTCATTTAAGAGCAATGATGCCCAAGAAGTTTTCAAATCATAGCAGTGTCACTCTGACACTTATCTAAGTTAAGTTTGACTATTAGTTAATCAAATATGTTAAGCTGACAGCATGAACAACATTGAAACAGAAGTTACATATGGAGGAGGAGCTCACATTCGCTAGAGGATAATTAAGAAAAAGATTCAATCACTAGATGCATAACACACTAAAGATGATTGTTGAAAACAAGGCCATCAAAAACTCTTTGCCGTCGTACCTCAGTGATGCCTAGATGGGCAAGTACCTCTTTGATTTTCTCTTCATCGCACAAGATGTTTTTGCTTCTTTAATTGTCTTTAATCCTTTAGACGAGATGCATTTTTTTAAAAAAATTCTTACTTATTTTTAAATCTAACTTTGTAAAAAATGAAGTGGATGACACATGGACTTATTAAATAAGCATATTTGGTCAACTAACAGGCAAACTTAACCTACATAACGGCCAGGGTGAAATTGATACGATTTGGAAACTTCTAATGTAACATTGCTCATGAGTAAAAACTTCCGAGGTAAATTTGCACCTAAACCCAAAACAAAAAAAATGACGTGGATGACACGTGGACTGTCAGCTCAGCATATTAATTTGGTCAACTAATGGTCAAACTAAATTGGAACGACGACTATGGTAAAATTGCTACGATTTGGAAACTTTCATGATGACATTGCACTTTGAAAAACTTCCTTGGCAAAATTGTTCAACCATGACAACTTTCAAGGTAAAATAAACCCTTAACCCTAATAATAACAATTACATATTTGAATTAACTAGTATTAAATGGCAGATTATTCAAGGCAGCCGGAAGGTGTAACTTGAGGCATATGAAATGTGTATGGGTTACATAATACTACATTGAAAAGGATTGGAGAAGGAATTCGAGTTAGTAAAGTTTTTGTGATGAGAATAAATAAAGAGGGGGTGTTGCATTATCATTAAATGGACCCAATGTTTGAAGGTAGGAATTTGAATCGGTGTGCTTTGGGTGTAAATAATTAGGGGGTTACATATTATTTCAATTACATGGATGGTTGGTTTCACCACCGTTAGTGAAGCCATGGAAATTCCATAAACATCCATAAACAATTAACAACAAAAGAGATGCATCATGAGCGGTGTGAACCGATACATTCTTCCCTTATTACACGCTTTCCTGTAAGAAAGTATATACATAGATAGATAGATTAGATAGATATACAAGTATTAACATTAATTAATGCAATCAATTAATTTACACACACACACAATGACTGCTATTATATGGAGGATACATTTAAAATATTTCAAAACTGATTTTATTTGAACTTTTTATATGCACAATTTTCCTAATAAGTCTTACAATTTTTAATTTAGTGTTCTATTTCATAATAATGATCAGTATCATAATTACTAAAAGTAGAATAATCAATTTTACAAACAGTATGTGCAACTAATATATAATAAATAAAAAACATTTGCAACTAATATGTCAAATTTTAACTTGTACTTTTGAGTAAATAAGGAGCCCATAAATAACATATATGAGTGCATAAATTTCACATTAAGCCTGCAATAAAAAAAAGTTAAAAATTTTCGATCACAACTAATATTTTAGCTTTTAATTAACATAGACGTTTTGGGGGGGGGGAATCATTTACAATCTATAAAATAATTTAATCACAATATTCTTCTTTCTTTTTTGCCAGCGAATCATATATAATATTCATCATAATAGCTAAAGCCTTGGCGGTACTTGTATATGGCAAATTGAACACAAATGTCTATGCATAAATTTGGTTTGGAGCACGTGGGAGGAAATTATGTTGGAGGAATTAACAACCAATAGCATGTTTGGAAATTCTATTTACAATCGGGCTTATTTTATAAGCCCGATTTATATAAATCGAGATAAATCTCCTCCACATATTTACCTCGTAGACCGTAAAAGCAATCTCATAGACCGTAAAAGCAATCTTATAAACCGTAAAAGTTACTTTGTATTCTGTGAATCACGATTTATAAGCACTTATGAAGCTTCCATAAGCTAATCCAAACGAGCTACAAGTCTCAAGAAGGGACTTAATAACTACCGCGCTATTTTTATTTATTATCTTTAATATAATTCAGTTTTAGAATAATAAACACATTTTTTAAATTTTTATCTCTATTAATTAAAATAAATAAATAAATTTATTTATATTGACTGTTGGAACCAATTATAAATAAAAGTAAAATTAAAAATTTAACCCATAATTAATAAGTTAACTAACTCTTTTTAATATATGAAAATTAGTTAATTTAGACCTATAAATAAGATCAGAATAGCAAAAATTTTCAATGACGCCTAAAGAGATCCAATGTTACTTGTACATTTTGGTAATTAACTTCCTTCTTTAGAACCTCATATAGTAATTCTTCCACTTAAGTTTCAACGCGTGCTTTCGTAGTTTGACAACTTTCAAAATTTGTCCCTTTCAAAATGCAGTAAGTCGAGCCAATCAGTCATGTTGTTATTATAATGAGTTAAAGATAGTGCCTCTCTTGCGTTGGAAATAAGCAAGTAGAACTAATTATGCGGGAAACGGTTGAGCTCCCCCACGTCATGTTCATTCAATTTTTCTTGCTTCTACAATCAAGATTTTTCCCTTTTATCTAAAATCGTGTAACTTATAATATCTAAAATTATTTTTTTTTCATAATATAAGATCAAATGGCCTAATTTAGTTAGATTGAGAAAATTAATCATATTAGTTATTTATGATAAATATAGATTGATTTTCCTAAAATATTATCTTTTCATAGTGACGACTATCTTTGAATAGAAACCCCTTAATATATGCAATAATAGTGATACTTTAAGGAAAAAATTATAAATTTAAAAGATATTGTGGATTGATAGAAGTCATATATTTATGACCAAATCTAACCCCCATTTAATATATTCTCTCCTATCCTATTTAATAAAATGGTTAAAATTAGTTAAATATAATATGTCAAAAATAAACTTTTTTTAAGTATATCTTTATTAATAAGGGGGAAATTAAAAAAAGAGAAATAGAGTAAATTTAAGTATCACCAATTCTTTAACACAGACACACATAATGAGGGGAAAAATGAAAATAAAATATTATTTAATATTTAAACAACTCTTAGTGAGCTCTTATAAAAAAGATTAAGGTAATTCAAATTTTGATATCTTATAAAAAGGACCAGAAGGAATACCTATATTCCTTAATATAAGATTCAATTGACTAATTTGAAGAGATCAATGAAGCTAAATAAATCATGTTAAAATATTTTTATTTTTTATTTTTCTCCAAATTAATTTGTATGACTTATAAACTAATATATTTTGGAGAAATCATATGATATATGCTATAATTAAATAACATATTTTGCTTCTTTAATCTCCTCAAAATAGTCAACTAGGATCTTATATTAAGAACCAAAGTACCATGTGCTTTACATGATGGCAAAATTGTAGTTCTAAGTCATGTAATATATGCTATAATCAAATAATTGATTTTACTTACTTAATCTCTTCAAAACAGCTTCATGATATTTTATATTAAGAATCAAAGTAACTCGTGCTTTACAAGATGGAAAAATCGTGGTTCTTGGTCACATTATCATCATCCAAAGTTTCAGAAAAATATAACAAATGTTGAATTTGATTCTATAAATTATAGTATATGTTATGTATCATTTTATTATATCAGTTTATAAGTCACATAAATCAGTTAGGAGAAAAATCATAAATATAAATACTTTAAAGTAATTTATTTATCTTTTTTAATTTTTCTAAAATAATAATTCAACTAAATATTATAAAGGAGGGAAGTAACTATATCATTGCAGAACATGTTTTGATTGATAAATTATTATGTATCCCCAACATAATTCATTTTTTAAAATGTCAAATATTTTGTTCCTCAAATGTCATTAATAAGTTTCAATTAATCAAAATGCTCCCATTCAGATATTAATATTTTCAACTTATCTACTGGCAAAAGAAAAAATTCAACTTATCTATTTGAATTTAAAAATTCAATTGAATTATATATCTGAACAAAAATTAATAAGAATTAAGATTCAAATAAAAAAAATTTTGATCAATCTCCAATTAAGAAATAAGCATTGTCGTTTTCTGTCCTGAGATCCACTTAAATAATTCACTACTCAAATGCATTATAATATTTTTCTCATTCCGCGTACAGAATGATCTAAGTTTTACCTAATATAATTGACTTTTATTCAAAAAAATAAAAATCTAAGTTTCATACAGACAAATCATATTTTTAATTTATTGGCATATTATAATATGGACAATAGTTACATCAAGTTCTTATATCTATTATATCGAGTTTTCTAATCACACAAGATCATGTATCCTATTTTTATTATATATGTTTATAATTAAATGATAATAATTCAAAAATAGGACATATAGTTACATGTAATTAGAGAATTTGACGAAATTGATATAAGAAACTTGATCTAAGTATTTTTCTTATAGATATGATATACTTTGTTTAATTTATTATGCCATTCCTCATTTCCATTCTAAGATTTTCTATGTTAGAGTAATTAAACAATTATATTGAAGATGCTAAAGCAACAATTAAAATCTGACCAGCTAATCAATCAAATTATTCAGGTTAAAAAGATCAAATTATAAATAAAAGGGAAAAAAGCCAAAAACACAACCAAAAAACAAAACATATGTAGAAAATTCAATAGCTCTTTTATTGCGTAAATAAACATAATACTTGTAAATGGTTTTTTGTGTCATATTTATTTAAAAAAACAAAAGAGGAAACAAATATAGCTATTGCAAATATTGCAAGCCACCATCTTTGTTGAGAAAAAAAGATGTTCACTTTTTATTTTGGGCTAAGACAGTGCTTTCTTTTTTTTCTTTTTTCTTTTTGAATGGTATAATTTCTTTTGAAGCATAAGTATAAAAGATTTTTATCTCTTTCAATAAATACATTTCTCATTATTCGAATTTGCATTCTTCTTCTTATGGGTAAGGTCGCTTACCAACACAACCAACAATTTGTTGGTCAAGAGAGTGCTTTCTTTCTTTCTTTCTTTCTGTTTTTTTTTAATTACCATGATAGTGCTTTCTTTTTTTTCTTTTTTTTGGTCAACCATGATAGTGCTTTCTTGTTCGAGGCTAAATGTTAATATACAGTATTATAGTATTTGATTTAGAAAACAAACACAAAAACTAGAATTTTATAGGTGAGATGAAGGGAGTTCTAATTAGCTTTCAATGGAGTACTTCCAACAATACTTGTTGGAAAATGAGATCTTAGATTCTCAAATTTATTACTCTCTCCCATCTTTTAGTATAAGATCTATTTTAATGAATAAATTGAACTACAAACTAAATCATATATTAAACATTAGAGGGAGTAATTTTTTTGTTATTTATACTTTGGGATGCACTTAAATAAATGATCCCATCCAATGCATTATAATATTTATATTATTATATGTCCGCAGTCTAGAAATACTAAGCATGCTTTAAATTATTGAGTTACTATAATATTCTATTGGTTTTATGACTAAGATCATTCTCCCTCTTTCCAACAATTATGAAAAGATGCAAAAGCAACTGTCAAAATCTCAGCAACTAACCAAATCATTAAAAGAGAACAGACAACAACCCAAGGGAAAAAACGGGGGTAGAAAAATGCAATACTATCATTTGATGACAACAACAGGAACTTCTTCAATGGACAATTACATATATGAGTTTAAACTTTAGAACTTTACCATGCTCCATCCAATTTACCGTATTAAATTGCAGATGAGCTATACTTTACAGGAATCAGTTCCAAATCATATTTTTTCTTCACAGACATGCCAAAGGATTCATCCATGTCTAGATCTTCAGGCTTTTCCCCATTAGGCATCTTCCAATCAAAATTGAACAGCAAATTTGCAAGTGCAAGTTCAACATTAGCTACTCCAAATGTTATGCCAGGACACATCCTTCTTCCAGCACCAAATGGAATGAGAAGAAAATCTGCTCCTCTGAAATCCATTGAGTTATCAATGAATCTTTCTGGGTAAAATTTCTCAGCGTCAGACCAATACTCAGGATTCCTCCCTATTGCCCATACATTAACCATCATCTTGCTTTTAGGTGCAATCTCATACCCATTAATCTCACATCTCTCACTGCATTCCCTTGGGAGTAACAATGGAACTGGAGGGTGCAGACGCAATGCTTCTTTGATGACTGACTTCAAGTACTTCAGTTCATGAACACTTGCTTCATCTACATAACCTTTTCCTTCATAGACCTTTCTCACCTCAGCCTGTACCTTCTCCATCTCCCTTGGGTTTCTTACAAGCTCGGCAAATGCCCACTCTATGGTTTTTGAAGAAGTTCCACTTCCAGCACTAAATATGTCCTGCAAGACATACTATCATTAAAAGAATTTCAACAACTTATAGCAGTAGCTTCTACTAGTTAATGATTCCAACTTGAAGTGACTAAAATATAGTTTCAAATTCAAGAGTCTAAATTATGAAGAGATGTGGCTTTTCTCTCTTGTCACTCCAATCATTTTGTACAAGTTTAATTTGACCTGCTGCTTCTTAGAATTGTCAGACTAAAAGGTTAGAATGGATCTAGTAATTCTACTTTATAATAGTCTAATAAGAAACTATAAATGAAAGTATGTTCAGGTGTGTTATCTACAATTTCCTCTTTCCTTTATTGTATACAGACTTTCACTTCAACATTTTGCAGCAACTTTTGCATTTATAAATCACATAGAACTGCATTTTTATATGATCACTATATGGTAAAGCACAAGTTCATATTTAACATCTAGTCATTATATTCAAGTCTTTCCTTTTCTGCCTGCATTTAAAGTAGTCAAACAAAGAGAATCAATGACTTTACAGGGTGACATTGTTTCATGCATCAGGCCACATCAAAAGCAAGTACTAGGAATGAACATGGTTCAAACATGTAACTCATTTCTCTAAAACCGTTATGGTATCTTTGGTAGTTAATTTTTTCCTCTATTTGGGTGCCAAATATGTAAGGATATTCATAATAGCAAGATTCTAACCAATATGGTTGCTTTGATTATTTCATCAGACACAGGATGTTCAAGGTTGCTCTGCTTCTGCAGCTTCAACAGAACATCAACTATATCTTCTGCTTTTTCATAGGCTGCTTCTGTTTGTGCATCTCTGTCCTTGTGATCTCTTACTATGCTCCCAAGTATCCTGTCCAATTCTTGATGAACCTTCTCAGCCTTAGACCTTAAACCTGTCAAAACTTGAAGAACTCCAATTGATGGGTACAAATCAGCCAGAGAGAACCCTCCTACCAACTTCAAAACTTCCTTCATAAGTCCTATATAAGCTTCTTGATCTTTAGATTTCGCACCAAAAGCTATCCTAGCCGTCATGCCATAGGCCATAGAATTAATCTTCTTAGTAAGATTGATCACTGACCCTTCACTCAAAGCTATCCCCTTGACAAGTTTTGAAACCTCTTCTTCACGAATGGGTCGAAAGGATTCCACACGCTTCGGCGTTAGTAGCTCAAACGTGGAAATCTTCCTCATCTGCCTCCAGTAGCTCCCATATGGAGAGAAGCTCATGCTCTTGGAGCCATAAGTGATGATATCTGCAGCAACAACATAAGGCCTATTTGCAAAGATGATATCATGAGTTTTCATAACTTCTTTGGCCATTTCAGGAGAAGATACCTATTGCAGAATCAAGAGAGAGCATTAACAACAGTGTCACAGTTATTTGGTTGTAAAGCTCAAAAAACTTCACATATCAAGAGCGCACCCAAACAAGCAAATATTGATGGTAAAACTCTAAATCCCATATTGAAAACCATAATTAAGATGAATACCACTATGGTCGAAAGTCCTCCAAGCTTGAGATGCATGAGAGGCCCATATTGCTTTGACCATTTCGCTAGGGTTTGATGAGGCATGGCTCCAATCTGGTGCATATTCCCCAGGATAGGTACCTTAGGCGGCCCTGGAGGCAACTTCGAGTTTGAATTTTTGGACTTCGATCTCCAAAATATGTAAACTACCATGAACGAGAAGAGGAAAAAGGAAACGATTGAAGAAGGTGAAAAGATTTGGAGCTCCGACTCCATTGCTTGGTTGGAAAAGGAAACTTAGACTACTCCAATAAGATGATAGTTTGCTAGGCTGAAGACGTACATGTCGTGGAGAATTGAACTCCAATAAATAAACCGAAGGTTGTGTAATTGACAATGACATCTTATGGAGAATTGGACCGTAATGAAGAAAATGGACATAGATGGATGTTTCTTTCGGTTGCCGCCGAGAGAGAACTCACGCCGTGCTCCGGTGTCAATTTGTGGGCGATCAGTGACGCTGTTAGAACTTAGAACTTCGAAGCATCGAAACATCGGAGTGTAGAGAGAATGTTGAATATTTTCTTTCATTTCCGTATGCGTGGATTATCTGGAAAGTTTATTTGCTTTTGGGGCATGTAAGTGCGTGTTTGGTTTAAGGTTTAACCGTGAGATCTCATATAAGCATCATTGAAATCAAAAGGTGATTACAAATAAGTGCGTGTTGGGTATAGTTTAAACTTAAAAAATACTTCCTCCATTTTTATTTATAAATAATTTTCTCTTTGATTGCGTAAAACGAACTGGTAGTTAAAAACAATAAGTGTGTAAAAAATGTCATATTTTTTTTTCTATATATGCCCCTATTTATGTAGCAGAGAGAGAATGTATAAAAAGTATAAGAGATAGTAAACTAAATATATTTTCTCAATGTTTTGTTGACTTCATTCACCTAATGAATACTCTCTCTCTCTCTTAAATATAATTCTTGGTGTGTGTGATAATTAATTATAAATAATATGTATTTAATAAGGGTAAAATATGAAAAATGAGCTTACATTTTCAGACACAAAGTGAAAGTTGCTTATAAAAGGGACCAGCCCCATGAGAGAGAAAGTTGCTTATAAATAGGGCCGGAGGGAGTAAGTGTTTTTTACGTGAGTCGAGATAAAAATCATTCACACATTTACCTCGTATACCGTAAATTACGATTGAAAAACACTTTTGAAGGTTCCAATCGCTATTCCAAACATCATAGTAGAAGTTTTGTCTCGATTTACGTGAATTGCACTTATAAAAAAGTGGAAGCTGAACCAAACACCCTGGCGATTTGCATAAGTACTTTTGTAAAAGTGAAAATTTATTTGGATTTACGATTGTATAAATGTTTTTATGAAAGTGAAAAGATGTTTAGTTTGGCTTTTGTGATATTTAAGGAAAAAAATTTAAAAAATTGTGAAAAGTGAACAAATTAACTTTGAAAATTTAGCAATGGTAAAATACATAATAAAATTACAATAAAAATGCGAATAAATTAGAAATTATACAAACTTAAAGTTTTTGATAAAGTAAAATATAATAGAACTAATCAGATCAAAGGTCCTGTACAATTTGGTCCCTGATGGTGTCACGAACATGATTCATTTGGGTTGAAGATGTTCGAGCATCATTTGGTGATGATGGCTTTTGATCTTGACTATTAGCTACATCAACTATATTATCATTTTCTACATCTTTAAAGTCCACATCAGTTTGGGAATTTCTTCTAGTGAAATTATGTATAGCCATTGTTGCACAGACAATGCGGACTTGCGTGTCAAAACTGTACTTGTGCATTCTTTGTAATATTTCGAACATATTTTTCCACACTCCAAATGTCATTTCACTACAAAAAAAAAAGATAATTTGTAGCAGTTAACGTCTAAACTGCTACCAATTTGCAACGGTAAGCTCCTGCCAAATGGCGAGTGTGATAGAATGAACTTTGTAGCGATTCTCAAAACCATTTGTAGCGGTTACTTTAACACTAACCGCTACAAGCTTCATGCCATATGGCGCACCTATTGTGGGGGTTAAGTTTGTAGTGGTTATAGCTGAATAAATCGTGACAAATTAGGCTCAAGCTTGGCGCCATATGGTGTAAAGCTGGCCCGGATTTTGTAGTGGTTAATGTTACCATAACCGCTACAGAATTCAAAAAGCCATTTATTTATAGCGGTTAAGGGATCTACCGCTACAGAATTCACACAATCTGCACCTTTGTAGCAGCTATGGCTTAAACTGCTACAAAAGTGAAGCTTATAAATATGCTTGTACGGAGTCAGAGATATGAAGGAAAAAATTTGCAACATGAAGCTAAGAATTTGTTTCCAAGTGGTTGCCAACACATAAAAGAATGGAAATGACATGTGATTCGTATCATGTTATCATGTTACGTAACATAATACCAAGCACATGACGTTTGCATTGTTTCATGTGATTGACAACTACTTTCAAACCAATTATTAGCTTCATGTTGCAATTTTTTTTTCAGATAACCACCGGTAGAAAAATGACTTTCTAGACCAGTTTTAGATGAGGTCTTGATACAGCCGGTCTAAAAAGTGTGATATTTTTAACACTTTTTAGACCAGTTGTTGAACAAACGGTCTAAAAAGTGTAACTTTAAAACCGGTTATTCCAACAACAGGTCTAAAAAGTGTGAGTTTTTAGACCGGTTATTTGAATAACCGGTCTAAAAAATACTTTTAAGACCAGTTATGTGTCTTTTTTAGACTGGTTATTTGAATAACCGGTCTAAAAAGTGTCTTGTTCTTTTTTTACTAGTCCATTGATTACGTTAATATACTCAATCTGTACATATCCTAAAAGCATGCTTCCAAGGCCATACTTATAATTACTTATCACGAATAGATCCTAGTGGAGTCATACATGAAGAACCAAATGAGTATAGCTCAGGAATCTCGCAACACCCAATACAAATACATAATGAACTGTGAATGGCTCAACAATATGAAATAATATTAGGAAATGAGTTAGAAAAGAAAGTAATTAGAACGTAAGTTGGAAGATAATTTTTATTTAAGAAATTTTATTAGAGAATAAATATTTAGAAACAGGAAAATGACAAAAGAGAACACTAACATCGGCCCTTAGTGAAGAATCCAATTTGTAAGCTCTCTCAAATGTCGCAATTGGAAGCCTAAAGCAAATATGAGTATAAAATTTTACAATAGAAATTGATCTGAAGTATACGACGGTAGTTAATTTAAAGTATGTATAAAACTAATTAAGTAGAGCGCTTACCTTAAACCAATCGGAGGGAAGAAAAGCCAAGCCTTACAGTAATGGATTCCACCGTACCTCTGCGTTGACGGCGGAGATGGTCAAGGATGGAGGAGCGATGTGGGAAGGAGGAGCTACCGCGGCATGAGGGAGGGGTTTACAAGAAGCTTAATGAGTATCAGATTTCAAAATTGAAATTAGGCGCGAGCTAAGACCGCGAGAGAGGATTTTAAATATTAGAATGGACTTTTAAGACCGGTTATTTGACAAAACTGATCTTAAAGAGTTCACCTTTTAGACCGGTTATAAGTTATAACCGGTCTTAAAAATAAAAAATATTTAATTTTTTTAATTTTGCATCTTTTAGACCAGTTATTATCAACAACCGGTCTAAAAAGTTTTATCTTTTAGACCGGTTATTAGTAACAACCGATCTAAAAAGTCTTAAATTTTTTTAATTTTTAATTAATTTGATATTTTAGACCAGTTGTTTGGATAATCGGTCTAAATAATATCTTTTAGACCGGTTATTTTAAGAACCGGTCTAAAAAATTCTTTATAATTACGAAATTGTCACTGGTCATATTTTTTAGACCTTATCCATAATAACCTGTTTAAATGATGTGGTCTAAAAAGACTATTTTGCACTAGTGAATTGACAATTAGTAGCGGTTATAGGTACAAACCACTACAAAATGCATCGGTTTGTACCGGCCATTTAGTAACCGCTACAAATGTTGTAAATAGAGAATCTTAATGGTCTTTATATTTGTAGCAGTTTTGGTTTGAAACCGCTATAAGATGTCAACGAACATTACATTTATAGTGGGTATATATTAACCGCTACAAATGTTGCTTAATATTTGTAGCAGTTTTGGTGTAAAACCGCTACAGGATGTCAACAAACATTACATTTGTAGTGGTTATTTATTAACCGCTACAAATGTCATGAATAGAGAATCTCGATAGTCTTAATATTTGTAGCGGTTTCGATGTAAAACCGCTACAGGATGTCAATGAACATTACATTTGTAGCGGTTTTTTGTTTTAATTGCTATAAATATTTAAACACATTAAATGAATACGTTTTCCCTAGGCGCTTTTGTAGCTGTATGGGTAGCGGTTTTTCACAAAACAGCGACAAAGTTCACTACTATTTAAACCCCCACCCTCCTCCTTTCTCCTATTTTGTCATTATGTTTTCTAACGCTTCTCTTAGAGGTTTCCTTCGAATTTTAGGTTTTTATTTATAACTTCAGAAGATAGGGGAAGGGGAAGGGGAAGGAAGTTATGTCACCCCCAAGATCGCTTCTGCGTGGTATCGGCAGTAGAGGAGGGGTTCATAGCAAGGGTCAACGTGGAGTAAGGGGGACCGTGCCACAGCAACTACAGGAGGGGGCCCCATCACAGTGTATAAAATTCGCCCCACCATAGCCACAACAGACAGCCTCACAAGAGGGGACCACACTACAGGTCGAGGTGAGATCGATCTAGACAACTTGGACAAAATGATGAGATGTTCAACTTCTACGACATTCCTATTAGTGAGTTGGAGCGGTTGCTAGATCAGGAGGACGCGCATCAGCAAAACTACCCATGACGATCATCTTCCCGGTCGACTTGGTTTGATGTGCAAGTGTAAGATAAATGTAATTTTTTATTTAACTTTTCTTCAAATACAATTCTGTTAAATGTGAATTTAAATTTAACCAACGTATATGGTACTTGTGCATATGAGCATGGGAACATTTCCACTAGAAGGCTGGACGTGGCCAGTTTAAACAGCATGGACCAGAGATTACAACTTATTGTTTCGGGGAATGAGCCCACAAACCAGCCTATCGACAATAGGGGTCACTTGTTCAACCGTTACCTGAACAAGCTAGGCTTGAATTGGATACGGTTCCCCATTCACTTCAGGACGTGGAAGCATGTTCCCAAGGGGCCGAAGGATCTGACGTGGGAACAGGCGGTTACGATAATTAATAATTTCATTTAATTATATTAAATCATTTGTAATTAACTGTTTTTAATTATTATTTTTAAATTTCATATTTTTGAAATACTCGTATTTAAATATTTTTTATTTAATTGTATTACAGGATAGGTTCTTCGTCAGAGACATCAGTAAGAGGTACAAGCTGATGAAGATTGGCGATGGCTGGAAGAACAAAAGGAATCGTCTCTACTACATTAAGAATAGAGATGGGAAGATTCCTCTCGAGCAGTTGATCAAGGACGTCCCGGATGGCGTCCCACCAAATTACTGAGCGAGTTTTGTCCAGAACAGGAGGAGTCAAGAGGGGCAAGTTTTTTTAAATAATTATTATTTGACCAATTTTAGTTATTTTAATATTTTTTAATAATTATTATTTGAGCAATTTTTGTACGTGTTAGCCGTCTAGCTTTACTGCAAGCGTACGGGTCGCAAGTAATATAAAAAGATCGTTTCCATGAGGACTAAGGAAAGAAAAATTGAGCTAGTTATAGAAATTATATTCTTAATTAGGTTAAGCAATTTATCTTTTTAAGTTTTAAAAAAATCAATGGAAATAACAGAAAATAAATCGGACTTAACTTCACGAGTATTAAAGACCTAGAATTATCTGTCCCCTTTATATTTAATGAATTAGTTAATTTATTCTCAATAAGCAATAAACAAATATATGTATTTGTCTAAGATTCAAAGACATTTGATAATACTCTCTTGAGTCAAAACCAAATATTTATCCTAATAAACTTATAAATCTCTTACATCAATTAATAAAGACTAACTTTAGACGCAAATCTTAATCTAACAATGTTAGGTTAATAACTATATCTCTATGATACTAACAAACCATCCGTTTATTATCTAAACTACAAGTCTAACATGATTTTACCCAAGTTCTACACTTAAATTATCTTTCTCAAGAGTAATTTAAATGACCAAGACAACTAAATGTTGATCAGGCCTTTAGAGGCATTAAGAGTAACATAAAATCAATACAAAAATTCATTTAATGCAAAAGGAGAGTAAATAAATAGTTCAGTTCATAAATAGGTTCAAGAAAATCCTAGAATGAGAATATTAGCTATTCATGTTCATCAAAATAATAATAATAAATCATTCCAGAGTTTAGATTTCGAAGAGAAAGAAGAATGTTAACGAATAGTGTTAATACAATTTATCATCAAACTCATACCCTTAATAATGTCCTCTTTCTTGTAATCTGACTTTGCTTCTCACCTCCTTTTCACGTATGTTGTCAGGTCCTTCTGTGCGTTCGCGTCCTCTGGTTCCTTTTATATTTATAGCATTCCTCTTTCAATTCCCCAATCCATCCTTGTAAAATCCATTCAAATCTTCAGTTGTGGGCCCACAAAGCCTAATCCAAAAATATCTTCTTCTTTTTTTTTAGATGTGATATGCATATATCCTATATATTCTTGTAGATATATATTACATGTATACACACACACACATACACCCCCCAAAAAAAGGATGGTGATTCGAACGATTTAAAAGAAGATAACTTCAGGTATGTATATCAAGTGGAGCTGGCATCACACACACACACACACATATATATATATATATATATAAATCATATTTGATATCTTCTGCTAAATCACATGATATCTCCCTTTTGTTTTTCTCATTTGTTATCTCCTTCTAATCTCCTGTAAAATAGAATCGGATATAAGTAGATTTTCAATAAAAAATTTTATCATTTTATATTTGATTTAAGATAGGAAAAATATATAAGAGATAATTAAATTGGTATAAAATATTCATAAATTTAATTAAATATATCTCAAAATCTATACCTATTTAATTATAAAATATACACTTATCAGTAGGCTCTTTCTCAGAGAAACACGAGGAGCCAAGAGCAGCAGACGATCCACCACATAGCTGGATCGAAGACATTTGCTGTGACCAACAGCGAATTGATATTTTTTTACAAATTCAGTTAATTTTACATTAACAGTATTAATTTAATTTTGATTAAATATTTATAATTTTAATTTAATATTTTCATTGTTTCAGGAGCGGAAGGCTCAGGAGGAGAACCGCCAGACAGATTACGGAGAGTTATTCACGGTGACATATACGCATCGGGACGGGACTCCGACGTCTCAGCAGGCAGAGGAGGCCATTGTAAGTATAATAATTACAATTATTGTTAATAAAATGTTTAAAACAAGTAATTTATTGTTGATAATAATTATTATTATAATAACTTGTTGTTTAAAATTCTAGGCGCAGATTCAATAATCCCAAGCTGAGCTAAGAGAGACACAAACCTAGGAGTCTCAGGGGTCTGTAGACCCTACTGCACCACTGAAAGCTGGTTTGGGACCAGTCGAACACCTTAGGCGCATAAGAGGGATGGGGTTAGGCGCCAAACCTAGCATGGTGTATAGGAGGAGCAGCAGCTCTGAGGTAGGACCTTCTCGAGCACAGACGATCAGGAGCAGACATCTGAGGGAGGAGACTGTTGAGGACATCCGATTGGAGGTTGCGAGGGCATCTGCCATGATGGCGCAATAGATGCAGGAGCAGGCCGATTACTATTACGTGCAGCAGACACAGTAGCGGGATATCACGAACACCGTGCTTGAAAAGGCGTAAAGTCGCATGTTCCCTGATGAGGCATTCCTAGAGGTTTGCCCACTCCCGAGGTTAGTTGTGAACATATCGTCCTCCATCCGATAATGATGTTGTTGACTCTGCCAAGGCCCATCGTCCGCCCGCCCTTGAGACAGGACCTAATAGTCAGACTAGTGACGGTGCCCCCCTAAGACAGAACTTGTTTATCAGGCTCCTGATAGTTAGTTTAGTTTATTTAGGATTTGTTTTCTTTTTTTAACAGTTGTAAAAAAATGTTTGAATTAATTTAATTTTTTTACAAGATTTTTTTATTTTTTGTTAATTTTGTTATTTAATTTTGTTAAAAAAACAATTTTGGGAAAAAAATAAAAAAAAGATGTTTTTAGTAGCGGTTAGGGAAATATAACTGCTACAAAGTGTTACAAATTTTAATTTTAAATCTGTCATTCCTGCCAACGGTCACATCCCTTTATAGCAGTTAAGGAAATATAACCGCTACCACTTTTTGTACGTTGAATTTTGAATAGTCATTCCTGCCAACAATCATATCCATTTGTAGCGGTTAAAACTGACAAACCGCTACAAAAGGTCATGAGCATTTGTAGTGGTTATATTAGTATGACCGCTACAAAGTCATACAAATTTGAATTTTGAATCTGCATTCTTGCCCACGTTCATGAACATTGGTAAGAGTTACAATTGTTTGACCGCTACAAAATGTTGCTCATTTGAATTTTAAATCTTCATTCCCGCCAGTCATTAACATTTATAGCGGTTAGATTAGATAACCACTACTAGTGGCACTACTATTTGTAGCGGTTTATGGGAAGTAACCGCCACAAAGTGTGTCTTAGTAGCGGTTAAGGTAGTGCTTTTATAACCATTACTAATGTTTGAACGTTGTGAAACTTCAATTTAAACATCTTGTGACGCGTCATTTGCAATTTCACTCATCTTGTTAGTTAAATTTTTTCCTCTAGCTATGGATAAATCATGGATCAAGTTGCCACACAATTCTCCAGCTTATTTATATAGATTAAACAACTTCTTGGATTTCGCTTACTCTCACGCCAGCTGTAATGGAAAGATTGTATGCCCGTGTCAGAGATGCAAGTTCAAGAAGTGGCATACACGAAAAGTTGTTAAGGAACATTTACTTGTGAAGCCTTTCTCTGAAAAGTATACATTTTAGAGAGTTCATGGTGAGAAAGTTGGTATGAGATACGATGATACTCTTCCTCAAAATTCACAAGTAAGAGTTCAAGTATATGAAGATAATCCTGTTAATGATGCTATGCGTGATGCGTTCGGTGTTCAGGACGACAACTTCAACGAAGAAGTGCAAGGTTCAGAGCATTTATTCTTGAAGAATGAAGCAATGCGAGATTTGTTTCAACCTTATGGATAACGCAGATCGTCCTTTGTATCAAGGTTGTCGAAAATACTCAAAATTATCTTTTTTGATCAAATTGTATCATATCAAGTGCTTGTGTGGAATCACAGATAAGGTAATGTTGATGTTGCTGGAATTATTACAAGATGTGTTCCCCGACGCACAGATTCCTACATCATTCTATGAGGCCAAGAAGATTATTACAGATTGGGCTTAAACTACCAGAAAATTGATGCATACCCTAACGATTGTATGTTGTATTAGGGAGATAAAGCCAGCAGGGAGGATTGCAAGAGATGTCACACATCGAGGTACAAGACAATTCAGAAGGGCAAAAAGTAGAAGAAGAAACCTGCAAAGATTCTAAGGTATTTTCATTTGAAGCTGCGGTTACAAAGATTGTTTATGTCGTTCAAAATAGCTGAGTACATGAGGTGGCATGATGTTGATAAGAATGAAGATGATAAATTAAGACATCCACGGGATGCAGAAGCCTGGAAAGCGTTCAACTCTGAATTTCCATCTTTTGCGGCGGACCCTAGAAATGTTTGGCTTGCTTTAGCGACTGATAATTTTAATCCCTTTGGAAATCTTAGTACAAGTTATAGTATTTGGCTAGTAGTCTTAGTTCCCTACAACTTGCCCCTTTGATGTTTATGAAACAAAGCTCCTTCATTTTGCTTATGATCATCCCAGGCAACAAGGCACCCGGTAATGACATCGATGTGTATCTCCAACTGCTTATTGCAGAATTATTAGACTTGTGGTAGGTCGGCATCAAGACATATGACACATACGAGAAGTCATTGTTTAACTTGCGTGCAACTTTGATGTGGACCATAAGGGAATTTCTTAGGCTTGAAACGTTATCCAAGTGGAATGTGCATACTAGGACGGCGTGTCCAGTTTGCAATTTTGACTCCGACGTAGTGTGCCTTCCCTACAGTTGAAAGTGGTGCTTCATGGGTCATCGAAGGTTTCTCGATGGCAAATACAAGTTCAATGTAGTGGAATCGTTTCAATAGGAAAACGGAAAATAGAGGACCTCATCATATTTTAACCAGTTTAGACATCTTATAGCAGCTTCAAGACGTCGGATTCAAGTTTTGAAAAAGCGACGATTCAGCAACTGTAGGGCGAAAGAGTAGGAGGACTACTTTGACTTCTACACCTCAGTAATGGCGGAAGATAAGCATCTTCTTTACTCTTCCATATTTGAAAAATAATTTACTTAAACACAGTCTTAATGTAATGCACATTGAAAAAATGTATGCGATAATGTGCTATACACGCTGCTTAATGAACCCGGCAAGTCAAAAGATCATCTTCAAGCGAGGAAAGATTTATGGGCTATGGGAGTTTGTGAAGACGTGTGGCCTGATGAGCATAACAAATTTCAACCGGCAAAGTTCACCCTTACAAAATAGAATAAGGAAGTCTTCCTAGCTATGTTGAAGAAAATAAAAGTTCATGAATGGTATTTAAGCAACATTTCACAATGTATTGACATGCAGGCACGAAAGGTTGTTGGCTTGAAAAGTTATGACTCACATGTTTTTATGCAACAATTACTTTCATTGGCTATAAAGAATGCACTTCCTCCCGATGTGTCCATCATTTTGGTGGAGTTGAGCTCCTTCTTTCGGAAGTTGTGTTCTAAGAATTTGATCGTCGAGGAGCTCGATCAGCTGTAGTCCAAAATCATTCTTACGCTTTGTCATTTGGAGATGATCTTTCCTCCTTTTTCACTGTGATGGTTCACCTGACAGTCCACGTTGTTTATGACACAAAGTTCGCTGGCCCAGTTTAATATCGATGGATGTATCATATTGAGATGTACTCATTTTACATATGTGTGTCATCATTACTTTCTCAATTTGTTAGTTGCCCATTTCACCATTTAGTATCATTTCTCTCTCTTTACTTTATAGGTTTCTTGGTAAATTGAAATCTTACGTGAGGAATAAGGCATGACCAGAAGGTTGTATAACTAAAGGTTATATAGGGGATGAAGTCTTGTATTTTTGTTAAAGGTACTTTGATGACATTGAGATGGCTTTCAACCGACCGCCTCGTGTAGACGATTGTCCTAAGCCTGAACCAACAATATCCACAGAGTTGTTAATCCCTTGTGTTGGTAAACAGTTGGAGGAAGTAAGAACTTCAAACTAATTGCAACTGAGAAGTTGCAAGCACATAGACATGTCTTGATTGATTGAACTCAAGTTGAACCCTTCCTTTAGTAAGAATTGTATACTCATATGTTATTCTACAATTATCCTTACATTTTTATTTACATTTCATTATCGTCTTCCTATGATTACTTGCAGGGAATTCAGAAGTCATGTGAAGTGTCAACTCAGGATCTGAACACAAACATCCTCCGAACTTGACAAAAAGGTCCACAGAGAATTCCCAAATTGGTTTGCACGCAGAATATTAAATGACCACAACCCACACTCACCAGAGTTCAGAGCTTTGCAATTGGCCCTCTTGACCATGCATAAAGGTTTACAGCATACAATGTCAATAGTTTCAAGTTTTGCATGGTATCAAGAGATCAAAGATTGCAAACTCAAAATTTGGGTGTTTTTGGCACCTTTGGGACAAGGAGGCATGCGAGCAGTAGTGACGACAACATGCAATTCGAAGGTATCCCTTATTATGGAAAACTTCTTGGTGTTGTCAAACTAAATTACCAAGGTTGTTTCACTGTTATAGTGTTCAAGTATTTGTAGGCAAATACGACAACATCCTAGGGACTCACAACTGACGATTTAGGCATCATATCAGTAAATTTCTCACATCCAATATCCACAGGTCAATCTGAAGATGATGAGCCATATATTCTTGCTCAGAGGCACACCAAGTTTATTATGTCGAGGATGAGAGATACAAGGATTAGAACATGGAGATTCACTTAAAGCCTCAAGACCTTTACAACATAGGTGATGGTGACAACATCACCTACGAGAGTTAGCCATTCCATCCCACCAATTTTGATAACTTCTTTCCCTAAGGCGATGATAATTTACTTATAATTTTGTGAGTTTTTACAAATTCACATCATTTAAATTTAATCTTTTATATACAACAATACAACATTAACATTTCCTCCACAAAATTTTTGTAAGGATGTCGACGAAGAATAATTAAGTGAAACCATGTTTTTGTTCTTCTAATTTTTAATTTTCATTAAAAAAATTCTGATTAACATTTGTAGCGGTTTTATAACCACTACAAATGTAAAAAAACCGCTACAAATTGTCACCGCTACAATAATTGACATTAACCGCTACAAAAGTCACGCAGATCCCTATAAATACCACATACTAACTCTTTTCATACACTTCTCCATTTCTTTACTTCCTTCTTTTCTCTCGTTTTTTCTCATTCAGGGTTTTTTTTCAAGAGTCCAAGATCTAAGTAAAGTCATCAAATATGGTAATTTTTTTTATCAATTCTTTCATCTTCACATTTTTTTCTTTTACTTATAATATTCGTACTTTTTTTTTTGCAAAAATTAACGGACTATTCCTCAACATTTTTTATGTTCCTTCCATAATGATTAACATCTACGAGACAACAAAATAAATACTTGTTACCTAAAAATTCACAATATTATCTATACTTTCTCAATATTATGTATATAAACTTTATATTCATGTGACTCAATTTAATTTTTTTTATTAACGTAATTCAATTTTTTATATAGTAATCAACTTGTTAGAACAATATTAGGACGATTGAATTAAATTATTAGATTTTTTTCCATTTTCCCAAATAATTGTAGCGATTAGTAGAACCGCTACAAATTTAAAAATGGATTACATTATTGGCACGCACTTTTAAAATTTCATCCTAATTTAGTAATGGTTTATTAACTGCTACAAATGTTTTGGCACCATTTTTAAAAATTTCATATTTCAACTTAGTAGCGGTTTTATAACCGCTAAAAGGAGTCAAAAATTTCATTTCCCATTTTCCTGCCATTGGAAAATATTTTTAACAATTATATATTGGCGGCTCAACATTTGTAGTGGTTTGATAACCGCTACAAAATTGTCATATTACGAGTTGACTTAATCCGACTATTGTAGCGGTATGCATAAACCGCTGCTAATTCAGTACCGATTTTTGTCCTTGAGTAGTGGTTTCGTTTAACCGCTACAAAATCGCTTGCAATGCGGGTTTTTGTAGTGGTTTTATTAATCATTACTAATGATATTTGTAGCAGTCAAAACCGCTACAAATACACCTTTTTAACCGCTACTAAATCACTATTTTTTTGTAGTGTTTCTATTATGCACCTCAAGCTTGAATGATAAAAATTAAAGGCCTTATTATGATTCTGAAACCCCCCCCCTCAATTCTTGAATTCTGGGAGGTGGTAACGTTCACATCTGTTGGGACCAAGATACCCAACTGTTGTTGGGTAGCCAGCATCGACCAAATAATATTTTCCTAACAAGTGTTAAAATCATTGTAAATGTGAGATTATTTGAAAAGCGAAATGAAGACAAAGTATACCTTGGGGTGGATAGGGGAAATTCATGGCTGGATTTGATATAGCAGAGTGAAAAACACAAGCATCATGTGCTGAACCTTTCCATCCCACTAACACGAACGTGAAGTACATATCTCAATCACAAACAACCATAACATTCTATGTGGGATATCTCCCGATAAATTTATCTCGACCCGTCCACTTATCACACACCTGATATGAGTACCATCAATAGCTCTAATGGCATCCTTAAAATATGGGAAATATCGGTTATCGTTTGCTATTTTTGGATGACATCGATTGAATTCAGGATTGCATGGCCTGATAATTTTGGTTGCAAGATTAAAGCCGGGCTCTAAAACTGTGTATAGGAGCCTACTTACAGTTTTGCCCAAATGTTGGAATATTTCTTGTACCAGTCTATTTCCTACTCCGTTTCCGATAGTGAGCAAGAACATCGCAACCATTTCTTCGATACCTACATTCTTAGAATTTCTTAACCCATGCTCACTCAACTTATTGCATAAGCTATAGAATACATGTTTTTCCATTCTAAAAATTTCATGACATCTTGAACCTTCAGTTGCCAACATTTCTTATACCCAATAGTGACCTATTCGCTTACTTGTTCTACGCGGTTGTTTGCACACATATGGCAGCAAATATTGACAAAAGCAACACACATAATTGTTCATATTCATCTAACTCAGCCTCAATAATTGAGGCATCATCACTATCTTTATCTTCCTCCATCCCCTGCAAACTATTTTAGTTATGATTTTCCATTGATGTACCTGTGATTGTGGTGAAATTGTGGTGTAAGTATGACAATTAAGAAACATAACATATGATACAAATACCCACAAGATGAAACGGTTCTAAATTATAGGTAAATTAAACCAAAATGGAAAAAACTAAAAATATATTAATTCAAGTGTCCAGACATCAAGTTCAATTAGAGCTATTGCTCCCCTACGATAAAACGCAACCATGTCATCAAGTACTCAGGGTCTCCTTTTAATGAGACAAACATTTCCCGACGTGCCTTAGTATCCATAGCCTACATACACCAGACTCCAAAGGTTTTGTCACGTTTCACGTCCTCAAGGGAGAGCAAAAATTTCATAACAACTAGGATACTACTTTCTTTATTTCCAATTAATGTCGCTGCTCTATCTAGAGATACATTAGCAATAGCACTGACAGCATTAGCTATTCTCCTTGCATTCAAAACTTTCTACTTTTTGCTCTTATTAGACTCTTCACCTCTCTTCCCTTTCTGTAGGCTTCCAGATGCACTAGGACCAATATCTGATGGTGTTGATGTTGTTAATCCAATAGTTTCTATTTCATCTGTGACTCCTGTACTATTTCGTCCATCCGGTTTTTGTAAATGTATGCCCAGTGCGTTCTTTTTTGTACATTTATTCTATGCATGCATTGATAAATATCTCTGTTAACTATAAATCCCATACAGCTTTTGTGTCCATATTTCTATACCAAAAAGGTCACATATAACACACACCAGACATAACAAAAATCTGAAATACACATAGAAACAGTGGAAATCATACCCAAAAAAATCCAATAGAAGTAAAATCCCCCAGTAATTCAAGGAGATAGACCCTTCCACATGGATACACAAATTCTAACTATCTCTCCTCATATTGCATACTATTAAGTTCCTTAAATATCAAAGAAAATACAAGTAAGGCCTCAAGAAAAAAGTCATAATTTTAATTTAAAAACACAATACTAGACTATTAAGTTCCTTAAATATCATGGGAAAATGGTGGAATCACAGAGAACTTGAGAGATGGAAAAGAAGTTTATCCAAAGAAAATTGGCTAACTTTATTCCAGTGAAACAAAATTTCAATCAAGGAAAACACACCATCACAATCACAAGGTCAGCAAAAGCTTAAAACAATACAAATTTGAGCAAGACTTGTAGCTCTAGAACAAACAAAATTGTTTCTTTTCTTCAACAATTTGATGAATGCTGATACATGAAAAAAAAATAACTAACAAGTTACCGAGAGAGATAGTAAAAGGGGAAGTGATTGGACCAAATAATATTTTTGATATATTTCGCATTTGGGTTGAGAATAAAGCATTTAGGTTAATGAATTATACAACACCAAATTGATGGTTTATGCATTATATAGCACCAAATTGTAAGTGAAAATACATTATAATCATCCCGGATTTACCCTGGAATTAGTTTGACATTTATAATCCAAGTTAGAATATTTCATGATAATATGTAATTTAGATATGGTTTGCACCACACTGTAAGAGTGAAAACTAAATCAAAGCATCTGAGAAAATTACTATTTACATATAAGAACAAAAGCACAAAAGCAGAGTTGGATCCAACCAAAAAAAACACAAACCTATATATGGACATAAGAACCATTCATTTTGTCCAATATATGTTATAAATATAGAGTTATGTTACTGAAACATTACCTCAATCATTCAAAGAACATAACAAAGACACAATTGACAAAAACAAACATAACAAAGTCATTATTTTCAACCATAAAGAGCCAAGAACATATTTGGAAGGTAAAAAAAGTTCCCACTACTGCTATACAATCACCAGAACTAACCTTTTTAGTAGCAGCCAGTTTAATGATAGTACAACTAAGATCGAGATTATCATTGGTAACAAGTTGTACTACTTGTTCAAAAAAAAGGAAGAGGGAAGGAAGAAGAAAGGAATAAAGGGAGTTGAAAACAGGGAATTATATATTCGTTTCTCAAAAACTGGAGCAAACGTTGCAAACAGGGGAATTTTAGTTTTCATATTTTAGAGCTGAGAACTATATGCCTTCGTATTGAGTTCTACCCAATTTTTTCTACAGGATGAACAAGCTTTAGCCTTCGTACCACTGAACCAGCTATCCCCAGAGTTAAGACCATGCTCGATGAAGTGAAGAAGTGAAGAAAAATGACATAACACACCCAATAGCAGATCAAACATGGTTTCATTCTAATCCATCCAAACATTGAAGGAACATAGGAGATCTTGTTTAAATTAAGCTGTAAACCTTACCTACCGAAACAGAGCAGTGGCACAGACTAGATCAACGGCCACAGGAGCTTCAACTGTAGTGACAAAGTTCAAAGCCAAGCAAGCTAAAATGGCCTTGCATGTACAGATCGGCCACTCTCAGACTTAACACCATCTGAAACCGCACCTCAATACATCGTCCAAGTTCAACAGCATATGCCGGCCTTCAACACAGATCCTTCGACTTCAACGCTGAGGAGACAGAGAAGAAAAGGACACAGATCACCGGACGACAGCCTAGAAGACACACCTCAAAAGTACGCCGGACACCAAACTTCATCGCCAAAAGTAGATGGTCGCCGCCGCGAGATGGATTTTGCTCTCTATTTTTTCGACAAGAACACTATAGAAATAAAGGAAGAAGAGTGAGAGATTCTATGAGTTGGGGGGTAGGTATGATTTTAAAATGTATTTAATGCTGTAATAACGGTAAAATGGGTTCTAGGATTGAAGTCATAAGCCATGTCTGGTTGCTTAACAAAAAAAGCTGTTTTTATGGATAAGCCCAACACTCAAATCACCTAACCAAACATACCCAAATCGCCTTAAATTAATGCACAATATTTTTTCCCCCCAAATCGCATTATTGGCATGTATAATCGCTAAACCAGACATACTGAATTATAAGTTGAGTATAAGTGATAAGGGGATGTTTATGCAATTGAAAATCCCAATTGAAACTTCTTCAATAATAATTTTTTCAATTTACCCTCAGATCCTTTCTTCAAAATTTTCTTTAAATATTCTCTACATATTTCTTACCCGTTACTTCTTAATTAAAGTAGTTCAAATAATTATATTTTAAATATTTTTTTGTCAATTACTTAACATGAATTTTTAAATTATTTTAAATAATAGAAATTATGATTAAAAAATAATATTTAAATATTCATGTCATTTATTAAATCAAATTTAATAATAATTATTAAATATTCAATTATCTTTAAACAAAAGGAAACTTATGTAATTAGAAATAGCAATCGAAAAACACGTATAAAATAATAATTATTTTAAAATACTTATAAAAGTAAAATTTTTTCTTATGCTAAATCATCAATTCATCACTTAGATAAGGGACAAAGAAACAAAACTACTGAATATATTTGTGGATATACTCCTTGTTTTTTTATATATAAGGTTTCATTTTTTAAAATGTACTTGTCCCTTTTTATAATATCTTATTTGAGTTAGTCTAAAAAATAAATACATTTTTACTTATTTTACCCTCAATTAATTTCTTACAATACATTAGTTAAATCCTCTTTATTCACTCTCATTCCTTTTATTCTCTCAAATCATCTCCATCCCATAGATTCTCTTTTATCATTTTTTTCATTATTACCCTCTCTCTTTCTCATACATAAATAAAGGTGCTCTTGAAAAAAAATTTATATTTCTTATACTTTTATTATTTTTAACTACCATTATGATCATTATTATAAATTATTATAAGTTGAGTTTAACCAAATCTCACATACCAAAAAATAGAAGCTAAAACATTTAATAGTATATCTTAAATTGATTGACCTTTTTAAATTTATACTTATTTAATAAGTATTGAAAAAGAGGCTATACATTTTCTCTCACTTATTTTTTTGTACTCAATAGGGGTAAAATTAGAAAATAATAATTAATGATGCTCAAGGTGGACTTATATTTAAGACCAAACATTTTTACCATCTGGAATATAATAAGAATCAAAGTGATAATTATAACTATTTTCTGAAACCCTACAATTCGATTAAAAAGACCTTATATATAGAGATGGAGGAAGTACTTCTCTAATCCTATTTACAATGTAGAGAGAGAAGAATTTTTTTTATCCTACTAATAAGGCACATCATTAAATTTTTTTTCTGCAAATGACAATTTTAACCTTGATTTACTATTGTGTTAAATTTGTTTTCATGGGTATAATGTACATTAGATAGAAATAAATTTGTAAACTTGTTGAATTTTAAGGTGAGTTAATGAAGTTTAAGATTTTTTTTATCTGTCTGAAACATGTTGGAAGTGAGTTATAAATAGAACTAGAGGAGTATCACTATAGTCCTTATTATAAATCTAATTGGTCAAAAAAATTTTATACTAAATATAAGTCCACACTGGGGTTCTTAATAACTATTTTCTAATTTTACCGTTATTAAACAAAAGAAATATGTGAGAAGAAATATTTAACTTCTTTTTAAATACTCATTAAATAAGGATAAATTTGAAAATGTCAATCAAATTAAGTCCTTTAAAATGTGTTGACTTCCATTTCTCAATTTGTGAGATTTGGTCAAAATTTACTTATAAATTAGGGTTAAGGTTTAATTTTAGCAAAAAATTTTTACCTGAGAGGTGTCTAGTATAAATAAGTTTTAGAATTGATAAAACTAACAATGAACAATTAAAAATGATGCAAATTTAACAAAACCGTTAAATTTGACCTAACGGTGTTAAATTATAAGAGAAGAAAACTCTTAATGGCGTTAGGTCAAATTTAACGGTTTTATTAAATTTGCACCCTCTTTAATTTTTTTATTATTATTTTTGCCCCTTCTAAAACTTATTTGTACTAAACCCCTCTTGGACAAAACTTTATTACTAAAATTACACTTTAACCTTATAAGTTATAATAAAAAGCAGAGTAGTAAATCTTAGTCCAGATTCTAAAATGACCTACTTATTGTGAAATTTCTAAAACTAGATTAGGATTAAATTTCATAACGAAACTACCTAAATACCCTTAACTTGAAATCTGAAAAACGAAAAACACAACTACAATTTTAATACAATCACAAATGCAGTTGGAGTGATAAGAGGATATTTGAAATTTGAATAGAACATTATTGATTAGGGCTCACCGTAAATTAAATAAAAGAAGATAAAAAGTTGTTAGTGGCATTAAAAAGTTAAATAATATTTTATAATTAAGAAGAAGATGATTTTAAAATAAACAAAAATAATAATTTTTTTAAGCATAAATACCCTTCTATTAGAGGCAATCATGTTCTAGAGCACTATCACAGTAGAGATTCAAACTTTAGTAAGTCATGTTATGAGTGACTAGTCATTTTCGTTAGATCCAACCCCATTGATAACAAATAACATATTTGATAACGTGGCTCATACTATCAAATTTAACGGTGTTATATTATATTTAACAGTCATGATATTTTTGCGCTCATCTTAATATTTATATATGTTTTTGCATATCTAAAAGAAATATCATGACAGATGCATTTTTAGTATAAATTTATCGGTATTTTTTCACCAAAACTCTATATTAACTGTATTGAATATGTTGAATATTGATGATTGATGAAGATAGTACTTGTAAACGCTATTTTTTCATCACTTGATTAAAAAAGACGAAACAAATGTTGCAAATGTTGCAAGTCGCCATCTTTGTTGGAAAAAAAAAACATATACATAGTGCTTTCTTCTTCTTGGAGCGATGTAATCATTTAAGTGGGCCAATAACAACGCATATGGAAATATATATTAATGAACTGAATATGTTGAATATTGATGATTGATTACTACCACCAACATTGGGGCTAATCACCAATGACTTTCAAATTTCAATACATAATACATAAAATATATATATATATATATATTAACTCCTTATATAATTTCGACTGCAATTAGTCTTTCCATTGTATTTTGTCTTTTCCTCCAGTAACAAAATCTCATTTGGGACCTCGTGCCTTCTTTGGTATTACTGAATTTCGGTGCATCTCTCCATTCTTTAATAATTTCCAAGTTCTTTTTCTGGAATTTTTCCATACTGTATTTGACTTTAAAAAAACCACTAGAATTTGTATAGGTCAGGTGAAAGGGGGTTCTAATTAGCTGCCAATGGAGCACAGCCAACAATAATGGTTAGAATATGCGATCTTAGCTTCTCGAATTTATTAGTTTATTATCATTTATACTATGGGATGCACTTAAATAAATGAGTCATCAAATGCATTGAAATATTTATATGTCCAGTGTCTAGAAATACTTTATATATGCTTTAAATTATTGAGGTATTATATTCCAGCAAAAAAAAAATATTGAGGTATTATAATATTCTCTTGGCGTTATGCCTGAGATCATTCTTCCTCTTTCCTTTTAAAATTCCTTCTAGGATACTTCCGAACTGTCAAAATCTCAGCAACTAATTAGATCAGTGAAAAGAGAATAAACAACAACCCAAGGGAAAAAAATCAAAGATAGAAAATGCAATTTTATTTAACGACAACAAACAGGAACTTCATCACTCCACAGTTTTTTTAATATACACACATATATAATGAGGTTAATTTTAGAACTTCACCATGCTCCATCATAACCTTATCACTTGAGCTTGTCACAGATAGCTTTGCGGTAAAGTATTAAAGTGCAGATGAGCTATACTTTACAGGAATCAGTTCCAAATCATATTTTTTCTTCACAGACATGTTAAAGGATTCATTCATGTCTAGATCTTCAGGCTTTTCCCCATTAGGCATCTTCCAATCAAAATGGAACAGCAAATTTGCAAGCGTAAGTTCAACATTGGCAACACCAAATGTGACACCAGGACAGATCCTTCTTCCAGCACCAAAAGGAATGAGTTGAAAATCTGCTCCTCTAAAATCCACTGAGCTATCAATGAATCTTTCTGGGTAAAATTTCTCAGCTTCAAACCAATAATCAGGATCCCTCCCTATTGCCCAGACATTAACCATCACCTTGCTTTTAGGTGCAATCTCATACCCATTAATCTCACATCTCTCACTGCATTCCCTTGGTAGTAACAATGGAACTGGAGGGTGCAGACGCAATGTTTCTTTGATGACTGACTTCAAGTACTTCAGTTCATGGGTACTTGCTTCATCTACGTAACCTTTTCCTTCATAGACCTTTCTTACCTCCACTTGCGCTTTTTCCATTTCCCTGGGGTTTTTTACCAGCTCTGCAAATGCCCACTCTATGGTTTTGGATGAAGTTCCACTTCCAGCACTAAATATGTCCTGTAAAAGAATTTCAACAATTGCTTATGGTAGTAGGTAGAAGTAACAACAAGATAGTTTCAAATTCAAGAGTGTAATCTTTCAAGAGATATGACTTCCTTTCTTTTGACACTCAAATCATTTTTTTCAAGTTTAATTTGATGTGCTACTACTTAGAAGTACATTTCAATTATTACTATGGAGAAAATCAAACCTGTAAAGTAATTAGAATTGTCATAGACTAAAAAGTAAATATAGCATGGATCTAATGACTCTATATTAGCCTAATAAGAAACTGTAAATGAAAGTATGGTCTGGTGTGTTTTCCAAACTTTTCAATTTACTCTTTCCTTTTTTTTTGGGTTCCAAAGCCAAACAGATTTTCACTTGAACCTTTTGCAGCAACTTTTTTGCATTTATGAATCACATAAAACTGCACTTTTATATGATCACTAAACGGTTAAGCACAAGCTCATATTTATCATCTTATCATTCTATTTAAGTCTTTCCTTTTCTGCATGCATTTAACAGTAGTCAAACAAAGAAAACAGGTATTTCTACAAATACTAAGAAGCATGGATACAGTCAATGACTTTACAGTGTGACATTATTTCAAGTATCACGCCATGTTAAAAGCAAGTATTAAGATTGAATATGGTTCCTACATGCAACTCATTTCTCAAAAACCGTTATAGTCCATTAATCTTTGATTAGCTAATTTTTTCCTCTATTGGGTGCCAAATATGTAAGGGTATTCATAATAGCAAGATTCTAACCATCATGGTTGCTTTGATCATTTCATCAGACAGAGGATGTTCAAGGTTGTTATGCTTCTGAAGCTTCAACAGAACATCAACTATATCTTCTGCTTTTTCATAGGCTGCTTCTGTTTGTGCATCTCTGTCCCTGTGATCTCTTAATATGCTCCCAAGTATCCTGTCCAATTCTTGATGAACCTTCTCAGCCTTAGACCTCAAACCTGTCAAAACTTGAAGAACTCCAATTGATGGGTACAAATCAGCCAGAGAGAACCCTCCTATTAACTTCAAAACTTCCTTCACATGTCCTATATAAGCTTCTTGATCTTTAGATTTTGCACCAAAAGCTATCCTAGCGGTCAAGCCATAGGCCATAGAATTAATCTTCTTAGTAAGATTGATTACTGAACCCTCACTCACAGTTATTTCCTTGACAAGTTTTGAAACCTCTTCTTCACGAATGGGCCGAAAAGATTCCACACGCTTCGGCGTTAGCAGCTCAAATGTGGAAATCTTCCTCATCTGCCTCCAGTAGCTCCCATATGGAGAGAAGCTCATGGTCTTGGACCCATAAGTGATTATATCTGCAGCAATAACATATGGCCTATTTGCAAAGATGATATCATGAGTTTTCATCACTTGTTTGGCCATTTCAGGAGAAGATACCTATTGCAGAATCAAGAGAGAGCATTCACAGTAACACAGCAATTTAGTCTCAAAGCTCAAAAAGCTTTACATATCAACAACAACCAAACAAACAAATACTGACGGTAAAACTCTAAATCCTATATTGAAAATCATAACTAAGAAATTGAATCAATCAGAATCAAAATCTGGAAGAATACCACTATAGTCGAAAGTCCTCCAAGCTTTAGATGCATGAGAGGTCCATATTGCTTTGCCCATTTCGCTAGGGTTTGATGTGGCATACCTCTAATCTGGTGCATACTCCCCAGGATAGGTACCTTAGGGGGCCCAGGCGGCAACTTTGATTTTGAATTTTTGGATTTCGATCTCCGAAATATGCAAACTGCCATGACCAAGAAGAGTAAGAAGGAAACGATTGCAGAAGGTGAAGGAATTTGGAGCTCCGACTCCATTGTGGGTTGGAAAAGAAGCTTCAGACTACTTCACTAACTTCAGTAAGATGAGAGTTGACTATAAGCTGAAGATAAACATTTCGTGGAGAATTAAACTACTATAAATAAACCGAAGCTTGTGTAAGTGATAATGTCAATTTTGTGGAGCATTGGACCGTAACGAAGAAAATGGATATTGATGGATGTTTCTTACGGTGGCCGCCGAAGGGGAACAAACGCCGTCCTCCGGCGTCAATTTGTGGCCGATCAGTGACGATGCAATAACTTAGAAGCATCAAATGATCAAATAGTTTTTTTTTTTTTTTTTTTTTTGCCAAATATCAAATGATCAAATAGTAGAGATTGCAGAATACTCTCTTTTATTTCCAACAACTTATGAACTTAATAATAATAATAATAAAAGACAAATTCCATATTACTAAAAAAGAAAAATTAATTAATCAGAATCAGAAATAGCATTCGAAAACCTGTATAAAATAATAATTATTTCAAAATACTTATAAAAGTTAATTTTCCTTTAAAAAAATAAATCATCATTTATATTAGGGAGCAAGACACAAAAATACTACGAAACCTGCGCTCCGAAGTTACTGTGAAGTTGATAGAATAGTTTGATATTAAATTTTATAACAAAATTATTTCAATTCCCCTAATAAAAAAAGAATTAATAAAACATTTAACAAATAATGGTTTTAGCTTATAAAATGATAGCAACAACCAAGACATTTACAACTAATTTTATGAAAAGTTGTGTCTTTGTATTGGCAAATGTTAGTAAGTTGTTTTCTTATAATTTTACCAAA
Source organism: Albizia julibrissin (assembly GCA_037074505.1). Lineage (NCBI taxonomy): Eukaryota > Viridiplantae > Streptophyta > Magnoliopsida > Fabales > Fabaceae > Albizia > Albizia julibrissin. Next base: position 31,255,358 of record CM073483.1, read on the forward strand.
TCGAACTCACCTGAGGACCAAAGTACGATTAATGGTACCCCAACATAAGTTGTTGCATATCAATAGTAATAACAATTGAAAAAATTATATTTAGGTCAAGAGAAAAAAAAATAGTCTGTAGAAATTTTAAAATTCTTAAAAAATCATGTGGTATTTTTTGTAATAAATTCTAATTCTACTGATAAATCTATAGGCGTCCACTGATAAGTTCATAAACACGTCATTGACAAATCTAGAGGCATTTATTAACAAATCCATAAGTATTTATTGACAATTCTATTATTAAAATTTATTGTAAAAAAATCCTACGAGACTTTTTGATAATTTTAAGATTTCAAGAGACTATTTTTTTCTTTTTATCTGGAATTTGAATGTAATTTTCCCATAATAATTTGACAAATAATTACAATTGTAAATCATTAATTCATCTTTCAATTATTTGTTTTGGAACTTAATCATTCTGATAGCCAGTATTTTTTTATCCTTCTCTCATTTTCAAGAGATTGTAAGTTTGAAACTTCATGAAATATAAATAATAACAATTTGTAATGTGTTAATAGTGTTAGTGTTAGCAACTTTAATCATTAAAGGTTTCTTTTACAAGTGTCGTTTTCATCGGTTTATTGTTGCTTCAGTTCATCTCTGACCTGTTCTTTTTTCTGTGATATGCTTCATCCTGTCCTTTTATTTGGGCCAAAGTCCAAACCACCACTTTATTTGTTATATTCAATAATAAAAATAGGGAAAACTAATTAATCAGTCCTCATTATTCCTCACGCTTATCTTTAAGCAAGTCCTCACACTTCAAAATAAAAATTCGTAAATAACTCCCTATAATTTCTTTTTGATATACAAATCCCTGTATTTCTGCCCTTAACATATTAATATTATTATTGGTCTTTATAATTTAAATAAATTTTAATTTTATTCATGTAGTTTTAAACTGTGGTTTTTAGTCCTATAGATGCATGAAAAATTTTTAAGGACTATAATTAAAAGGAAAAATCACATCAAAATTTTAGTTAAGAAAAATAATGTCAGAAAAGTCTTATAAGTTGTCAATGCTGACTTTTTCACTTGTTAATGGTGACTCTTTCACTTGTTATTATCAAACTAAGAGATTTTTTCGTTTGTCACTTTTTCACTTATTAATGGTGTGATTTTTTCAAATTAAAATTCATTAAAAATATAGAGATCAAAATCAAAATTCGGTGAAAATGAAAGACACAGTACCAAATTGCATAACCAAAATTATGAGTTTTTTCTTATAACAAAAATTATGAGTTTTACCTAAACTTCAAATTTGTAAAAATCAATTGAGATTAAAGTCACTCTTACAAACTCAGTCCAACATGGACACCTTGAGATAAGGTGGTTTCACCGGTTTGGAGAAGCTATGGCTATATCGGTAGAAGAAACCACCATTGCTGACACCTTTGCAAGCTTCATTGCATGGGAGGCCTATATTTTTCTGAAGTTTTCAGAATCTATGGGGGAGGGAGGCTGACGCTTATTGTTGTGTATGTTTCCTATGTTTTTAAATAGGAGTGAACATTCAGTTTTTTTATTTAATTTTCACTGAAAATCAAATAAATTTAATTGTGAACACTGAATCAAAAACTGATTAATCAAATTAGCAGATATATTTTGGTTCAGTTAATAGTTAAATTAACCGATTTTTTTTTTTTATTATTACGACATAAAGTATATATGAATGAATTTTATAAAAAGATTACTTTTTATCCTCAAGATTAGATTTAGGAGAAAATATATAAAATAAATCAAATAGATTTAAAATATCTATAGATTTTACCTAATATAATTCAAAATATATACATATTTAATTATTAAAAAATGAACTTATCAAATCTTATTTATTAAGTATAAATATTATTTATATATATATATATATATATATATATATATATATATATATATATATATATATATATATATTGATTTTTCAGTTTTAACCAAATTATTTTTTAATAACTAAACCAATATTCTTAAAAAATAAAAACCAAATTTTTAACTGAAAATTAAATTAATCGAACCAAAAAAACTGAATTTTTTCGGCTGGGTTTTCAGTTATAATTTTCTCACCCTTAATTGGAAGCTTCCATGTCGTGAGGTAAGTTCTAATTATGTTTTTGTGAATCTGTTGATTGTCGTTTGAAGACAATGAGACTGAGAAAGAAGGAGGTCAATTGAAGGCTTAGGATCAGCTATCCTGGAGACTTGGACACTTTCTTTAATTTAAAAAGGGATAATTAATCTACGAGCCCTTATAATTTCATGAAGTTTTGAAGGAGGTCCTTCTATTTTTTTTTTTTTTTTAATTTTTGGTTGAATCCTTGTACTTCACTCAGTTAAATGTTTCCGCTTTTCCGGTAAATACTCCAAACTTCCGTTAATGACAAGGAACTGCAATGAAGAAGCTTGACATGCGGACCAGATTCACTCCCCCCAACAACATCCTTCTCTTTCATGTTCATCATTTTCTCCATGTTTCGCCCTTTTTTGTCACCTTTGGATTGTTTCAGTGTTGGTGTTGGTTTGCTTTTTCTGAAACACCTCCATTTTCTTCCTACCCTCTCGAATGCTCCCCACTACCCACTAAAACTCCTATTTCCTTTCACTCTTTTCTTCGGGTCAATTGCCTTCAGAATGAAAGAGCATGGAGAGAGAGACATGAGCTTTTATTCTTTTCTTAATTAAATGAATATGTCGTCTCGTTGAAACTTTCTAAGAAATGGAAACAATAAAAAAAAGAAAAAAAAAACTCAAGACTCCCAATTTAACAAAGACTCCAGACTCTCTCTACACTAGTAAAGCGGTTGCGACAATCATAACGGTGGAAGATCCGCTTATGCTGAATCTGTTCAAAACGGAAAGTCCCCTCTCAACAGGAGGAGAAGCCATTAGTGAGCTTGCAGATGGCATCGCAGCCATGGCAACCGGATTCATCACCTTCCATGGAACCGCCATTGGCAACTTAGCCGGAGAAGAAGCAAGAGATTGTTGAGCCATTGTTGAGCTTACCAACAAAGCAGCAACTAGCATCAACGCAACACTGGAGCTCGTCGTTGTAGAGATAAAGAAATTCTAAGAACAGAGCGAGAGAGAGAGAGAGAGAGTATGTGATTGAGAATTCAGACGTTTAAGCTGTAGTAACGATGCTCTCGCAGGGTTATGAAATCTAAGTTAATTTTGAGCTTTTACTCTGGGGGGGAGAGAGAAAGTCTAGTCCACGTCTCCAGCTTCTTCATTGTGGTCCCCTGTCATTAATGGAAATTTGGAGCATTTAACAGAAAGGACTGAAACATTTAACTGAGTGAAATATAAGGATTCAATAAAAAGTAAAAAAAAAAATAGAAGGGCCTGACTCAAAACTTGATGAAACTATAGGGACTGAAATTAGTTTTCCCATTTAAAAACTACAATATAATCAATTAATTAAAAGAAGTAATACTTTCGGATGCAAATAAGGGATTGATACAGCAAATAATAAAGGGATATAAATCAGTTGGCAGTTTAACTTGGTAGATCCACCCTATCTCACTGGTTGGGTTTTACGCTTTTCCCCAACAATGAATAGAACTTTACCTTCATAAGCACTTTTCCTCCACTTGTTTATAATTTTAATAGATGAGAATAAAAGTCGGGAAAAGAACATGTGAGGAGAGAAAATGGAGATAATAAAAAATGGAATAGAATAGCTTGAGAAATTGGTATAATGAAAATGTCACTAATAATACTATTAAAACTAATCATAGTACCTGCATGATAAAATTCCCAACACAATGATCATGGAATGTATAAACAAAAGGGTCAATAAGTCATTTACATGATAAGCATCGTGACAAAGGGTCTGTGTTCCTTAAACAATAAAATGGCCAAAAATTACAAACATCATGACAGAAGGTATCCTCTAAACAAAAAAGGCCAACATGTCACCACATTACAAAAGATTTATATTCAGTAAACCAAAATAAAGGACCACACCATACCTATGCTTTTTTCACTGAATCCCAGCATCAGCCATCAACTTGAGCAATACTTGCAATCGCATACGAGGTGGAACCCCAAAAAAAGTTCCTCTGAGTCTTTCTTCATTACACAAGAAGAAGTAACATTTAAATTTGTGCTCTTCAGTTACTCCAATTTCCTCAATTGCAGCCCACACTTCCTCTTCACTAAAATGACGAGGCCTACTCTTTTCAAGTACTGAAAGACCATTTTCAGCAATTTGAGCACGCTTCTCAGCAACTTCAGCATGCCTCTCTGCAATGTGAGCATGCTCCTCTACAATTTGAGCACGCCTCTCTGCAACTTCAGCATGCCTCTCTCCAATTTCAGCATGCCTCTCTACAATTTGAGCATGCCTCTTTGCTATAGCATTACCATCTCGAATGACATCAACTAGTTCCTTTATTGCTGCTGTCATTTTTTCAAACTTTTCTCCAATAGATTCCATCATTGAAGCCTTGCGCTTTTGTCCTATGGCTGATGTAGTCCTCACCATGCTCTCTCTTTCAGTATCATCATAGCTTGTATCAACTAGTGTTGACATCTCTCCCAACAAATAAATTGCATGTACAACATAATAAACACCTTGTACAGCACACATTCGCCTACGCCACTCCCAATCTCCTAACATATGGTTCAAGTTCAAGCTAAGACCTTCATTTGCCACTTCAAAATTCATCAACTTTTTAACTTCAGACTCAAAATCCACCATTTCTCCCTCAAGATCCTTGAGCAATCCTTCCTTATTATGGTTGCTCATCTATATAACATTCCAAAGCCACACAGCCAAACATTGGCACAAAGTTACAACGAATAATCAGAACAAAACAAAACAAATTATATCAGCTCAAATTATAACGTGATCCATGGCAAGAATGTTACACAGACCCCACCCCTGTTTGCTTACCCCATTCGAAAACAATGCAACATTCTCAAAGGCATAGAATAAACATCTCAATCAGTCAATAACAAGATGATCATAAGGTAGAGAAAAAGAGTAAAACGGAGTTCCGCCTAAAGCAAGGATTTGACTATTCATGGGGATCCATTTTCCCACCAATAATACGGATTAAAAAATAAACTCCCATCCATTACACGATCGAGACCCCTCAGATTGATTACTTCAGAAAGACCACTAAAGTGCTAAACTACTTATCAAGATACCAAATAAATAAATAAATAATACAAAACAGCCCACACCCTAGGTGGTCTCAGTTTGAATGACCGAGGAACCAAGGAGGGTCCGAGGTAGGAAAATTTAATTGAAACAGGAATTTACAGAAATTCCATGAAACCGTTGGTGGATAGGTCAGACGATTCAGCAGCAGTGGGTAATTTACTTTCAGTTGATTATGTAGTTTTCCTTTTGTTTTTGAATTTGAATCATGTTGATTCTTTGATGCATGACAATCTATTTGCACACAGAAGACATAGACGGAAAGCGTTATTGAGAAGCCGAGAATGAGAAAAAAGATATAGAAGTGAACCTGAAGAAACTCAAATGGCGACTGAAGAGATCGTGCAGAGAAATAACGATTGGTGATGAAAATCGGAGGGAGGTTCGAACGGCACGATTCGAAGGTGGATTAGAGACGAGGTTCGCGCGGCATGATTCGAGCTTCGTGCCAAAAATCGATGGAGAAGAAGGAGAGCTTCGCGCGCGAGGTTCCCCAAATTATACCCAGAAAAATTTCGTCCCGCCTCTTATCTCACATGGATGCAGGAAAAACTTTTTATTTTTTCTCTAATTTTCCTTTCTATTTTATTATTTTTTTTGGGTTACGTGTGTACTCTGTACCTAGGTGCACGTTTTATGTTCATAATCTATTTTTATTATAAGATTGATTTTAAACTCTTCAGATTTAATTTAATTTAATTTTAAATAATTTTTTATTTCATTATATGTATAATTAAAAATAAAAATAATTTTATATCTATCACTCTTTCATGGAAATGAATTAATCATTTAAAAATTACAAAATAAAAATTTTAAATTTAAATCATTTAAATTAAAATTTGAATGGTTGAAATTTTATCATAATAAATTAGGTGCTTATCACTGTGACAAGCACGGAATGCAAACCCTTGGTATCCTAGGCCTAACTCTTTCAACTTGAGGACTTCACAAGGACAGAGTAATTTAAATCAAGTTGGGTGATACCCTTTTAGGTGGCAAGCTCTGCTATCGAGTATTTAATGTTGCTGCAATCTCAAATTCAAATTTGAAACGTCTGGATAAGCTAAAATAACTCTCTCACTAGCTGATCCAAGTGTGAGGTGGTCTTTTTTATTTTCTTTTTACCCCTTATTTTCACTACATAGATTAAAAGCAACTAAAATTAAAGAAAGAGTATAATATAATTTATTCTATTTTATTTTAATTTTTTTTGTAAATATTTTATTTTAAGTTTTATTTACACAAACTTCTTTTTTTTAATTTTAAAACAAGGTACTACAATTTTTAAAAAATTAAAGGACAAACTTTAAAAAAAAATACCTTCAAACTATCAAAATCAAAAATTAGTTTTGTTTGCTACAATAATTTAGGTATTGACTACACCTGATTAGAAATTTACAACTCATTTTAGTAGAAAATAATTGATTTAAGATTTTTTAAATTTAGAAATTATTTTTAAAAAAAAATTTCAAAATTGAAAGTTACATACTAACGATTTTTCTCCCTGTTTTTAAGATTTTATTTTCATTCATTTAATTAATTATTAATAAACTGTTAAATAGCATATTTTAAACAAAATTATACCTTTATAACCTAAATTTTGCTTGAGTCATTTAAGTTGTCAAAACCTTTAACGTATATATTTTAAGAATTTTATCATTAAATATATAAGGTGGCTAAGATAGTATTATAAACACATAAGAAGTAGGTAAACAAAAAATTTAATAAACTAGTCTATAAAAAATATTACGGTGGTAAAGGTGTAAATCTACCTATAAATATTTTTTTAAAGAGCTACTAGTACAATAAAATTTTTTGAGAATAAAAGTATTTATAAAATTAAAAAATAAACCAATAGTATTGATTCCAATAAGTTGAGTTAACAGTGATATTTTTTTTAGGGAAAATTCTAAAAAAATATTATTTAATTTTTAAAATCTCAAATAGGTGATTTAATAATAAAATGTTTTATCAATTGTATTACCATTTTTGTTAATCCCATTAACAACAGGATTTTAAAATTTAAAAGGTATTTTTTTAGAATTTTTCCTTTTTTTTTTACGTGGATCCTACTTATTATTTTAAAATAATTTCTTTTAAAAAAAAAAAAACTCCCACGCTCTCTCATCACCCCCTCCTTTCCCTCCAAGCCCTTGCTCGCTCCTCTGTACCTCCTCCTCCTCTCCCCAATTTCCTCATACGAAACGGTGACGATGGGCAACATTTGGCGCCCTTATTTTTCTGGTAAAGAATGCATTTTTTTCATCTTTAAACTTTAAAAGAGATTATCAGTATGGAGCGACGAGTCCTTCATCAGTAGCAAACCCAAATGATCACTAAAACCTGCAAACTTTGTAGGAAGTTGAAAACAGAAAAGGAATTTTGTATTTGTCTCCTCCACCCATCATTGGCATAGGAACACCTCTCTTCACTAGGATCACGTAATTTGGCCTGTGTAAGTCTTAACCAAGACTCCTTCAACAAAATTTGAGAAGTTCTTGAATTTGAATTGTGTCTCTAAATGGGCAAAAGCATCATCTTCATGCAACTGATAATTGCGCACTCTGTTTTCTTCTTTTCTAATGGATCTTACCTTAATGTCCATCTCTAACAAGCCTGAAACTTTCACTCTCACACTATTGGTTTCATCTGTTCTTTCCACTTCTACTTCTCTCTCTTCACTGTTTGTCTTCCATTCAGCATCAGCACCAGTAGGAATGCTCACTGTTTCCCCATCCCACTATACCATCAAAGAGTCAACATTATCATCCCATTGAGATACTCTGTTTGCTGACACAACGAGAGTGTGTGTGTCAAACATGACCAAAATGGCTTGGACCCATGTCTAGTCACGAGTCCTTCCCTGGGGTCTAGAAACGATGAAATGGGCATTGATATGGAGATTGTCATCGGAGACGAAGGCAAAGTTGCAACCTTTGGCTACATGGAAGTAGAACATGACACCATCACCACCAACAAGGGAAAGAAGGAGGAGGTAGAGAGGAGCAAGGAAGGCCTTGGAGGGGAAGGAGGAGCTGATGAGAGGGAGTGAGTTATTTTTTTTTTTGGAAAATTTTTAATAAAGAACATTAAAAATCTTATATGGCAAAAATATATTTTGAATATTTATAATGTCACGGTGCATTTATTATATATATATATATATATATATATATATATATATATATATATATATATTAAAAAATATTATTCTCATTGAAGCTCTAGTGACACTGGAATATTCTGTCAGGAATCAATATTCCTAAAGTGATAAGGGTAGGGTTCAAACCCTCACTACTTGATCTGCTCAAAAGGTTGGTGGCCTTTAGGTGACCAATGCCTTTCAATATATTATAGGCAAACAAATGTGTGTATTAACTTTTAATCTTTAACCCAAGCCTTTTCACAAGTTTTTTTAAGGAATTCACAACATTTCATTAGGTTTTAATAACTTTTGTTTACAAAGTAAAAAATTCACACAATCAGGTCGTTCATAAGTTCTGTTAAGAAATTCATGACATTTCATTAGATTTCAACAACTTTTATTTTTTAAAAAAAAAAAAGCATACTATCATATTATTCATAAGTTTTGTTAAGGAATTCACAATATTTCATTAGATTTTAACAACTTTCATTTTTTTTTAAAAAAAAGTATACTATCAGGTCATTCATAAATTTTATTAGGAAATTCACGAAATTTCAGTACGTCTTAACAACTTTCGTTTTCTAGAAAAAAAAAAATTCAAACTGTCAATTCATTCACCAGTTTTGTTAACAAATTCAAGATATTTTGTTAGACTTTAACAATTTTCGTTTTCCTATAAAAAAATTCATAAGTTGTTAAAACCTAATAAAATCAGGTGAATTTCTTAACAAAACTTGTTAATGACTAGATGGAGTGAAAAAATTTTTCTGAGAAAATAAAAGTTATTAAAACCTAATGAAATGTCGTGAATTTCTTAATAAAACTTATGAATGACTTGATTGTGTGAATTTTTTACTTAATAAAAAAAATTTTAAAACCTAATTAAATGTCGTGAATTCTTTAATAAAATTTGTGAAAGGGCTTAGGTTAAAAATCAAAAGTTAACACATATATTTGTTTGCATATAAAATATTAAAAATGATTGGTGGCCCAATGACTACTACCATTTTAGGCAAACTAAATGGTGGGGGTTCAAACCTCACCCCATCACTTTGGGAATATTTTGCACCAGAGCTCCAGCGCCCAACCGCACATTGGAGCTCTGATGGCGAGAGCCAATAGGGATAATATTTTTTTTAAAAAAAATATATAAGGGTAATTTAGTCATTTCCTTTTAATTTCAAAAAAAGACAAATTGAACATAACATTTTTTTAGAATTATAAATATTCGAAACACCTCTTTATCTTTCAGGATTTTTAAAGTTTTTTATTAGGGATTTTCCCCCTTTTTAAAATAATCATCTTAAAACAATAGGTGGGGCCCACATAAAGCGAAAAAATAACATTGTTAGCTCAAGTCAATAGAATTGGAATTATTGATCTACTTTTTAATGTTTATGAGTACTTTTACACCTCAAAAAATATTTACTGTGCTAATAGCTTTTCGGGAAAATGTTTATTGGTAGATTTACACATTTACCCAAAACCTAGTGAATTATGTTTTACATTAGTTAATCTAATTTATATTTATTTTATTTTTAAAATATTAATTTTTATATAATTATTTTTATTAATTTTAATATAATTTAAGTATTACCATATTTATTATTTATTTTAAAAAAATCAATAGAGGAGAAATAACAATTAAGTTATGAGGGAAAATTAATAGTGCATAATTTTTAACATAATTTCAATTAATAAAATAAAGTATTTTAAAATATTTAGCGAAATATTGTTAATGTTATTAAAAATTGAACTAAAGTGTAGGTTTTTAAAGGCATGAAAGAAATTCAAGAACCTTTCCAATAAAACACTCATATTCAATCCAATGTTCGGGATATCTTGTAATTGAGTTTCAGTTTGGTGCTCTCATATTCAATCCAACGTCCACTATGAACTCTCAGATGTATGAATGCAATATAATATCAAACCCTAGTGCAAATATGAATTCATTGATGCACAGTGTGTGGAGTAATACAACTATGGCACTATTTGCATTCAAAAGCCCTAACACAGCTTTCCAAATTCCCAAATATGTTTTTCTTTTTTTCTTTTTAAGATTAAAAGGAAGGCACTGACAGCCTGATGTTATAAGTGAGTTGAATCTACGTCTCGTTTATAAGAAAGCTTTCATACAATTAGGCTACAAGGTCTCTGGAACATATAAGGTTTTTTTTTTTTCGGCACTTAGAGAAACCATTTTGTAGGGTAACTGTGTATTTTTCCTTCTTAATTAGGCTATGAGGTCATTAATTTTGTTTAGTTAACACCATTGCGCTATTAGCACTGTTAGCCCCTGCACAAAGGTTTACAATACTAAACGAGCAAAATTAAAGCACTTAATTAGGAGATAAAAATGCTCAGGTATCAAATTAAAAATTAAAAAAGAATATAGGTACCTGCAAGTTAGTTTTTCCTTTGACACTTCGAAGTAATGAAGTTTTAGTTGAACAATGACGGACGATGATTATGACGACAATGATGATAAAGAATTGGCAAGGCTTAGTACTTGTGAAAGTGTCTGCATAGGTTTTTTATTTTTTCACTGAAACTTGACAATGAACTTGTGATATGTTTCTGATAGTGAGGACCGTTCTACAATACTAATACCATACTTAGTTGCAATTGAAGTTAATTATTGTCGGTCTCTCAAAATTCACATGTGTTCATGGGAAAGTTAATTGCTTTCTGGTATATCCGCAAGGGCCTTCAATATGTACAGTGTGAACAATTATCAGCTTTTAATGTTTAATTGATGTCACTTTCTTCATATTTACTGGAACAGATAACTAAATTGTAGTTTAAAGTTAAACTGAGACACATAATGAAATGCTCTATAACGTATGTGATACATACAATTAACTTGAACCTCTCTAAACTCGCTTTGACAAATATAACAAACAGGTAAACTTTTCACATTTTGGCATTGTTTCTGCCTTTATTTTTTTTTTTCCTTCTTCTGTGCAATGAATTTAGTGAAGATGACCTCATTGTGAACGCTACAATCTAAGCCATTGGTCTCCATTTATGAAGCTTCTGTCCAGAAAAGGCCTTGCTTCCTCATAAGTGAGAGATTTTGACCATGAAACTCTATCACTCCTCTCTGCTCCTTTTCCTTTGCACTGAAACTCTCCAAAAAGTGCAGTCCTGAAACATTAAATTCAAATTGAGTAATACATTGAAAATAGTAGTGCAAATATATATATATATAGAATTGAGAAGGGCTTAGTAGTTTATCTATATATATGTACTTCTCTCTTGAAGGGTGATTCCATTCAGTCCAGCCTTGTGGGATTATAATGTCGTCCATATAACAGTTTGAGTATATGATTCTTGAATAGTCTCCCCATGCTCTCCCAAGGTAAACCTGACCAGTTCCTTGGATTGAACAGTCTACAAATGAAAACCCTGTGTCTTCATTGGGTGTGTCCCTGTGATGAGCCGCAATCGCTCCATAGCTATCGGCCGTCGACTTTAGACGACAACCCTAGTCATCCAATACCAACAACCTCAAGCATCAGAATCATACTCAACAAGAATGCACAACGATATATGCAAGTAGATCCTTTGTACTAGTATGGTAAAAGTGAAGTGTGGTTTATAAGTCATAATCATCTAATATCAATATTTATAAGTTCAAAAGGCTCTCTCACCTAATGAACTAGTCTTTAAAAATGGAGTTTCTATTTGAGCTTGAGCTTATAACATGGTGTTAAAACTCCGTATAGTTGAAAAGAAGTCATAGGGCACCAGGTACAGGGCATGCTAAGACGATTCTTGTGTTGAAATTACATGAACTTACCTCATAAAGTGATCTTGCACTGCCACAGATGAAGTCAATTTTGCCTTGGATGAAACACTTGAGGAAGTAATGAGTTCCTGTGTCATCCAAGAGAGTGTCCTGTGTTCCCAAGAATCTAACTTGAAAGAACATTGCTCTTTCACTGTCTACCCTCAATGCTACTCCTTGCATTCCATGTCCACCAGCCTTTGCGACTACAGAGTTCTGTAACCAACCCCTAAAAAAAAATTCACTATCATTCAATTTGGTAACAAAAAAGGGTTAACTGATTTCTAACCTCAAAAGTGATCCTATTTGCACAGAAATAATCAGATTCTACAGCTACAGTTGCAGAACCATAAGTCCCCAATTCTTGGCCATTTGACCCAATGTCCGATGACTTGCTGTTCCAAGTAATTACCACTTCATGTGTTTTATTTCTTTTCCCTATGAATGACACATATGGCTTGTTCTTTGGTACAAACACCTTTTCTCTGCATTTTCACCCAAAAAACAAAAAAACAAAAAAAAACAAAAACAAAAAACAAAATTTAACAAAACAAAGATCCAACCAACCAAACCAAACTGGCTTTGTTTACTCGCAAAACACTAATGATAGTAATCACATCAATGCTTTCACTTCTTTGAGATTTCTGAGAATATTATCTTCAGGGGACCATAGTGTGTGTGTGTGTGTGTGTGTGTTAGATCTTTGGGTTTGATGAATAAAAATTAAAAGGGTTAATGTCTGACCTGTAAGTTCCTGGAGAAATGTATATCTTGACCCTCTGTGTGTTATGATCTGGAACCATATCTACAGCTCCTTGAACTGTAGAAGAATGTCCATTTCCATTCTGGTCAACCAGAATAACTTGAAGATCGCTGTTAGATTTTGAGGAGGCTAAGCCATTTTCATCCACAGTTAAATCATCCCACGTAATGTAATCTCTCACAGACCCACCATTATTATCAGCACTTTCTGCTGCTAATACACCCACCAACGAAATCACCAAAGCAAACAAAACTAAAACTCTGTATTCTAATGACAACCCCACCATCTTCATCACCACCTTCGTCTTCTTCTTGTGCCTCTGAATCTCACAGAACATGAAGATGAACCAAGCTCAAACGGAAAACAAAAAAGCGGGGTTCAGTGTATATATATATATATAGAGAGAGAGAGAGAAAGAGAGAGAGAGAGAGAGAGGTATGAAGTAACGTATGCTTTTGGGGGTGATGAGGACTTGAATTGAATGTTATGAAATGGAATACAGAGAAAGAGACGTTAAGATTTTACAAGTAAAGAAAATGGAATGCGAAGATGGGGATGGGGATGAAATTTATTGAAGAGAAATGAAAAGGCTGTGTGAGATTGTGGAGTTTCAAGTTTTGGGTTTAAGTTCAGGCCAAAAAAAAAAAATGTTTTGGGTTTAATTCTGTGATGATTGAAGCAGAAAGAGCGTTTCGGTTAAGCAGAGAAAGAGATGCTTTAAAAGTTGGATCATAAAGAAGAAGGTGAGGGTATTTATAATAAGTTGAAGAAAAAGAAGAGACTTTTCACAGAACATGGGTAACAAAAAGTGCGGCAAGAAGATGATTATGAAATGCTTTGCTTGCTCTGAATAATTATTTTGCTTCATGGGCGTTTTAAATGTCTCATTAAATTCTTATAATCTCTTCGATTAAATCATGTACTGCTTTTTTTTTTTTTAAAGATCTTAAGAGATCAGGGGATGTTTATTAAGTTTTTCTATACAAAATTAAGTTGTGCTGCTGCTTTTTTCCCCCCTGCAGTTTTACCTAGAAAAGTTTTATATTTTACACGCTTTTGTTCTAAATGTTGGAGATAATTGAATAGTTTGCTTATTAATGGAAAAAATTGAAGGGTTTGTTTTAATTCTAAATATAAGACCTATCTATTAAATTTTTAACTTTTTTCTTTAAAATATCTCTATTGATTATTAGGGGTGTTCATGGAACGAGACAGACTTATTCCGCATCCTTTCCTGCACAAGGGTACGGGATAACCAAATTGTCGAGTTAAGGTAGGAACTAGAACGGGGATAGGACATCCCATTTATTTATTTTGGAGGATCTAGAGCATCGAATTTTTCCTCTTTTTGAATTTGTAAAAACTAAGATATATGTGTATAGGTTGAACATTGAACCTAAATAATTGAAAATCTATAATACAAATATGTAATAATCTCTTTTCGTATTTTTAGATCCAAAACATAATAAAACTAAGAAATAGTTAAAACTTAAACTTAATAAAAGTAATTATCATAAATATTTATAGTATTTTGTAGAGAATTAGGCAAGTAGGTGCAAGAGATACCATGAGGGAGCGGAGTGAAGGAAGACGACAACACCATGCTAGTGAATGTGAGGGTTTTCTTAAATATTTATAGTATTTTGTATTAAAGATATAACCAACATATGTGAATATCTTTTTATATGACCAAAATTTGTCTAAAAAAGATTATATGATAATATTTTTTTAGGGTTAAGGTGTAATTTTAGCAACGAAATTTTGTCCAAGGGATATCTGACACAAATAAACTTTGAAAGGGGCAAAAATAATAATGAACAATTAAAATTTAACAAAACTATTAAATTTGACATAACGTCGTTAGGTCAAATTTAATGGTTTTATTAAATTTGTATCATTTTTAATTGTTCATTGTTATTTTTGCCTCTTGCAAGACTTATTTGTGTCAGACGCTCCTTAAGAAAAACTTTGTTATTAAATTTGCACCTTAACCCTATTTTTATATAACTAACATCTATCTAAAAAATATCAGTTATATATTTAATAAAAATATTAGATATTCTAGTAAAAAATAAAAAATATATATTATATATATTAAACTAATAACAACATGGTTTCGGGACGAGACAAAAAGCCGGATGGAACAAAGCTTGTCCCATATCCTGTTCAGTCCGATAATAATTTTGCTCCATCCCATAATGACCAGGATCGATATGAGAGGGTCGCGACTAAACAGAAGTAAACACCCATATTAATTATATGTATTAAAGGGAATATTTATCAATGGGGATAATAATTAAACGAGAAAATTTAGAAATGCATATTTGTTAC
This sequence comes from Albizia julibrissin, assembly GCA_037074505.1. Taxonomy (NCBI): domain Eukaryota; kingdom Viridiplantae; phylum Streptophyta; class Magnoliopsida; order Fabales; family Fabaceae; genus Albizia; species Albizia julibrissin. The sequence goes on from CM073483.1 coordinate 31,270,593, forward strand.
AAATAACTAAATTAACTTATTCCTTTTATATTTGTAAATTAGATAGATATATAGCTACTACGTTTAGTATAGATGAAAATATCATGAATATTCAAAGGTTAATTTAGTTAATACTAAAAAAATCAATTAATGGCATAGACATTCAACATATAGTTTAATTAATATTTCAAATGGGAGTTTGGGCTGGAAAAATATTTCAAATCGAAAAAAAAAAATTCCAATGAAAAAAGAGTTTTGGCTGACAGTCAATATCTATAATAAACAGTAATTTATGCAAAGAAAAAGTTGGTTGGTTCAATGGCTATTAATTACAGAAAATAATAAATTGGTTTTCAGAAAAATGAAAAGCGGAAAGGGGAAAAATTTAATAACTTACGAGAATGAAGGGAAGTTGAAAAGCAGAGACCCCACAAAAGTAATCGTTCCTTGTAGTTGAGTCGGAAAAACTATTGTAACTGTTACAGTTCTTAATTGTGGGTGTGTGTATAAGGGCGTCTTTGGTGAGTGGAGGAAAATAGAAAAGAAAAAGTAAAAATGGACAAGAAATTATGAAATAATATCTTTTTTAATTTGATTAACGGTTTCTTTTTTTGGAGGCTTATACTGTAAAGATTTTTGGGAAAATGTCAGAAAAAAAATTTTAAATTACAAAATCTTAAATTAGGTTTATTACAAAAAATTAATAAGGAAATAATAAAACTTGATAAACAATTCATAACTCATTTTTTAGAAAATCTTTAATTTAGAATTTTATAATTTCAAAGTTCTTATTCTATTTTTTTTCAAATTTTTTTTGTCTCTTCCCACAAATATACGCTTCTCAAAATATTTTGAACTTGTACTCTTAAAACAAGAAATTCTTGCACTTTTTTTTCATTAAACAATTGTATCTGTGACACCCTCACTTTCAACACCTCACAAGCTCTTAGTTCCATTAAATCAAAGTAAGCGATCGATTATTTTAATAAACTAAAAGCCGTTCTCTTTATTTACACTAAAGCGATCCTCTTATTACATTAGAGCGGTTCTCTGCTGATCCATTCATGCATGCTTATACATACGCATATACATCAAGCCACACAAGGCTATCAAATGTAAATCCATTACATTAGAAAATCTTCTCCTCAGCAATTCCTTCTTCGAGCATAACTCCATGCATCCTTCAACCTGTCTAAAATGGTTGTTTGGGAGGAGTGAGATTCGAGAGAATCTCAGTAGCGAACATTATCACTATGCATGAAAGATATATATGAATGCATGACATGCTTGCCTAAACTATTTCATGCCAACATAATGACATGTTGCGTGCTCGATGTTAAGACATACTAATGGCCAATGTACAAATATAACAAAGCTTCAATCAATTAAATATACTCAACACAAATAGGCATAACAGTTACATAATTAATGCATAAACATACATATCACACACATGCAAGAAATGTAAGTTCACCACCTGTCGGACTTCACATCCGTCCTCAAATCATCGTCCTTGCTCCGGTTCGGGCACGTCCGTCCATAGAGTCCTAGAAGTCCAAATATATTTAATGAGTCACCACTCATCCATATAACATTCTAGACTCGTTTTCAGTTGATAACTTAGCTCAATTACGCTAAATTATCAAAATGCCCCCGGAAGCCCGGCCCAACTGTATTTTTACAGAAATTATAACATGGGCCAATCCTATACAATTTTACGTGTAAAATCCATTTATGACTTCAGATTAGTCAAATTTAGGCCCGAATGACGAAAATACCCTTGATAGCCCTTACTTAGAGCCTTTAAGGGGTAATTTGGTCATTTTACACTCCGGGCCTTTTCTCACTTCTTCATCAACATGAACCCTACACAATTTGCTCTTCTGAACTCAATGGAATCATCCAATTGATGAAATTTCAACTCATGGCTCACACCCCACACATGACAGCCAATATAGAGTTCTCAGAAGAGTTGTGTCGGTTTCTTCCTTTCTTTGACTTAATACATTCCTTTCTACTTCTTATTACATGATTAGCCGTTTAGACATCCATTGGACATCATTTTGACCTCCAAAACACTGATAGAACGAGATATGAACAGTACCATACTCTCAAAATACTCATCCAAACGACAAACTTAAATGGTAGAAAGGAAGCTTACGCTTACCTCTACGCTTTTCTAAATTTGGTTCGGAATTCCGGCGACGCTCCGGCCGGTGAGACATCACCAAACATCTTCAAACGAGAATCTGAAACCATAGAATCAAAGCTTGGGATGAGTAGAGTAATGTTTGTACTGGGTACTTGGAGAGAAGACGTCGTTTTGGTCGAGTTTTGGTGAATCACAACTTTCTCTCTCTTCTCTCTTTCCTCTGCGTTCTCGTTCCCGTTCTTGTTCTTTCCGTCTCATTCTATTTCTCTCTGATTACTCATTCTGATATGTTTCTCTTTCTCTTTCCTGTTTTAACCCGAGAATGAGAGATTAAAAGGATGAAGAATAATGACTTTAATGAGTCATCCAAGTGGCCACACAACATTAGTCCCCTTCTTTAATTTTCTTGCATGACAATCCATCTCTTTTCATGCTTCTTCATCCATTAATATTAATGAGAGATAAGAGTGTATAATTCACTCTCAAATTATCCCATTATACCACCTCAAGTGGTCAACCGAAGCCTTAAGCTTCTCCGCTTATCGACTTTACTTGATAATAATTCACCCGCTTGGGCTTATAAATCATCAAGTATTCATTTTCCTCCTTTTAATTCCCATCCAACTCAAATCATTGGGAATATTAGGAAAAACCATCATTTCTCATCTTTTGGCAAAATTACCATTTTGCCCTTAACTTTTATTTCTTTTTAATATCCAAAGATATTAAGGAATTTTGGAAAAATTATTATGTCCCCATAGAACATTTGCTAAACTGGGGTCTAACAGTTCACTTAATCCAGACTTATCCTCAAGCCTCTTATTCCAAAATTCAGGGTATTATAGTATCCGTAGACATACCTGTTAATTCATAGATAATCATGGATTAACTAAGTATCCTCAAGTCTCAAGAATTGTACTTGAAGACTTGATAAGGCACTTATGCAAGTTTTTTGGGTTATCAATGTGCTTTTTGAAATGAATATAAAATAAATGTAATTTTAAATTATTACTAATTTAGAATGTGATATTATTTCATCGAAAAAAAAAGAATGTGATATTAATATTCCTTTTCATTATATACACCAAACATATCTTTTATGCATGTTTGGTTGGAAGGGCTGAATTACCGACAGAAGATATAGAGATGTTATGTGCAACGAATTGAGGTCCCAAGAAAAAGATTCATATTATTTATCTAATGTAGATTATTACTTTATATTGATTATAGAATAATACATTTTAATAATTTTCCCAGAAAATATCTTCATTAATTATTTTCTCTTTTTCTATCAAACATAATTCTAATTTATTATTTTATATTTATATCATCATGTCCAACATAAATTATTCCATCCTATATATTTTTATTTTCTTATCATTTTTATGGCGTGTACCAATTGAATCCTTTGCTCCGGCCAAAAAAAAAAAATTGAATCCTTAGCATTTGGTATATATGCTTGTGCATATTTTTTGGTTTGCATATGGACCTATAAATAAATTATAATGTGCCAAATCTTTTAGATGTAACAGATATTGATTATAAGTCAGTGGCCATTTAAGGCAAAAGGTATAAATAAGCAGTCCTCATGAATGTGCTTCAAAGTCTTCTTCTCATCATTATTATCACAACTCTCTTTTTTTTTTAACCAACACCAAACACTTCTCTCAAGCTCCTCTTAAATAAGGTTTATCAAACTTAAGAGTTTATGTAAAATGGTGATAATAATATAAATTGTATCGTGAATTCAAATAATAAATTTGTAAGAGTTTACTTTTTGTAATAAATAAGTATTGGTAATGAATAATTAAATAATTAAACTATATAAATGGAAAAAATTTAATTTAAATTTACTTTATATCCAAATAATTAAAATTAAATGTTAACATTCATAATTTATCATACTCAACAAAAAAACTTCTATAAAATTTATATATAAAGCTACCAAATGTTAACACTATTTTATAAGTTAAAAATGTAAAAACGGTAAATTTGATATATAAACTTATAAGTTTAACTGAATTTATAACTAACATAAATTTAATAGTATTTTAATACGATTTTATGAATTAAAAATATAAAAAGGATAAATTTAAAAGGTCAACTTCCAAAGTTTGATAAAGTGTTCTTAAGTGTACTTAACTTGTGAGTTTAAATCCTCTGTAAAGAGAATAATAGATAGTCACGTGAGTTATGACAAAATAAAACACTCTCTCATTAGAATAATACACAGTGGAAAGAAGTTCATGTTGGAATTTTGAACAATAATTTCATGGGTTATGAATATTAAGTAGGTTGGAAGAGAAGAGGGAAAAGGAATGAGAAAATAGTGTGTGGACAAAAGTCCCACATTGGACAAATCAAGAGAAATAAGAGTGTATATAAAGCTCAACTTCTCACCTCTAAAATGGGCCATTGGGCCAATCCACTTTTGTTGAGGAGGAATGACATACATGGGCCTTGGTCCACCACACACATGCGCCGCCGTCAGGTCGGTCGGTCATGATTTTCCTTTGTCCGAACAATCACGTTTAATTCCTTTATACCCATTCGTGATTTTCCAAACAGTGCGGATGTGGGAACCAATGCATCCGTTCGTTCTGGTGCGTCTTCTGGTGTGTCTGGTTGCTCTGTTCTGATGTGTCTATTCGCCGTTCCGGTATGTCTTTTCGCACGACGCGCCGGTTCGCTTCAAGAGTCGAGTCCATCTGATCAATTTCCATCAACTATAAATAGGACGTGCTAGTGACAGGAAAAATCACTCTCAATCTCAAAACACTCCTCTCTTCTCATATACTGCATAGTGCATTCTGCAATCATCTCAACCTGTGCGATTCTGAAAGCAATATCATTGTGTCCGTTCGGGCTTCTGACTGATAGTGCCATCATTCTGAAGATGCAATCCGTTCTATCCTGGGAGACAATTGTTCGAGAACCTTGGGCATCCGTATAGAGGGAACAAATTGTCTTAATGAGACAACGTACGTTGGGCTCGGATTTTTTCAAAGTTCATTATTATTTTCGGCAGTCTTGTAAGTTCTTATACAGTATACATAATCGTTCTGTGTTTTAAAAATTACGACATCTTAGTTATACAGATTCTTATTCAATTTTCTACTTTATAAGTAATTGGGGACAACAGTTCATGAAGAAATTCTTTTGGGGGGGTAGAAACTTATCTTTTAGAATATTAAAAATTAATCACCGAGGGTTTGTGTCATGTACTCCCTAATTAATACGCAGACGAAATATAATTTGAGAAAACAATGCGAGGATGTGTATCAGTGCATGTCATGATTCAATTTCGTTACACACACACACACACCCCGAAGATCAAATATTTTCACAAATTGGTTTTTGAAATTTCATTGCATTACTTAATTGTAATCCTTTGCTAATCTTCAACTTCCTAAATTTTAGGAGTTTTTAAAAGTAAGAGCTAGTTGAAAAGTTTACTTTCATTTTTAATACAAGATATCAATCTAATTTATCTTTTAAATTTATAATTTTTATAAACTAACTATGCTTATTGATTGCTTTTGCGAAGGGGGTTTCCATCTACCTATGAGGATAATGATTAAAAAAGACATAAAAATAACCAACTTAACTAATATTTTAATACTATAAATTAGTTTTATACCTCCTATATTTTAATTTTTTTTAATCCCCATACATAAATTAATTAGATACAACATGTAAATAAGAATAAAATAATATAAATATACAAGGAATATATATATAGATATTCCCTTCAGTTCTTAATATACGACCTAATTGAGGGTTGATCTTGGTTCTTAATGTAAGAATTATTAGTTTTTCATATTTGTGAATATTTTTCTAACTTACCTCTATTGATGCTCCCTCAACAATAATCAAGTAAGAGATAAAAAATAATTAAAAAATAAAATTAGGATATATTAAAAAAAATGTGGTGCACCAACTTAATTAACTTTTTTAATCTAATCAGATTAGATAAATATGTTTTATGTTAATTAAAGATATAAAAGAGTATAAAATATGGACCACCTACCCTGTGAGCAGCATATAGATGGGGGGACGACGTATAAATGATAGTTTGCTTGTTTTAGGTGAGAAGACGTCACCAAAATGACCTTTATTCAGTAATCTCAAGGAGAAGTAAGCCAAAAATGGAATGCTAATAAAGAGTCTCGTGCTAACCTTTATGTATCAAAATCCTACTCAAAGGCCTTGGGTTGAGTTGAATTTTGCGGCTTGTAATGATTTTAGTTTAAAGAGTTACGTTTCCACTATATTACCGTCAATACAAGACTTTATTAACATGTACATTGTGTGTTTTTAATGTTTGGCCCCACCCAACGGTTCATCTAACCTCAACGTAATTTACTTTTTTTCTTTTTAGTAAAAATGGTTTGGCTTAGTTAAGATATGGATTTGAATGGGATAAAAAGGGAAGATTGGCAACTATAGTACTCCAAAAACTTAATTAAGAGGAATGTTTTTACATTTGGAGTTCTTGCCATATTTACATTCCTAAAATACTCAAACGTAATGCTACCTCCATTACTAACTAATTTTTACCAATATTAAAAATTTTTGTTAAATTAGTTATTTATAATAAATATATATTGGTTTCTCTAAAATACTTTATATAATTATACCCATTGAAACTACCCCATGATGAAAAACTCTCTTAATATATACAATTAATAAATACTTTGGGGAAAAATTATTCGTTTGGGAAGCAAAATAGATTGAAGCTAAGTCTTATATTTAAAATCAAAGTGAACTCTTTATCAATTTCATGTATTTAAGATAGAAGGGACTGTATTGGAAGAAGTGAATTTAACTAACTCAAGTTAGGCATAAGTGGTAGCAATGGTCGTCACTTAAGCAAATGTATGTAGTGGTTGTTGGAATTTCAAACTCAACCCTTGCATGGGTAGGTAACAATTTAGTTGGAAAAGATTTACCTTTTGCCTTCAATGTTACTAAAGATGAGGTAATCTCTGTTGTCTGTGGGATTTGCTCCTTGTGCTCGCAAAAAGAAAGGTGAATTTGTGGGGAAAAATATAAAATATAAATAATATTCCATCAAGTCTTAAGTATAGAAACTAGTTGAAAGATTTATCTTGATTCTAAATGTAAGACATCAACATATTTTGTCTTTCATATTATAATTTTTTTTCTTAAACTATCCCTATTATTACACATATCAAAAGAGGGTTTCTATGAATGAGGTAGTTTCCCATGCAAGTAATTAAAAGGAAATATTTTAAGGAAACCAATACACTTTTTTTTAATGATTAATGATTAATTTTTATATATCAACTCTCATATTTAGGACCGGACGGAGTATGCATATTTTTAACTTAAAAAAGCATTTAAGAATTTCACTTCCTCCAATCCTTAATGTAAGACTTGTTCACTTAATATGATTAGGTTTAGGAAATTAGTTAAGTTAGTTAATATAACATGTTTGTTTTTAAACCCCTAATTATCTTCCTTAATTCCCTCAATGTCTCTCTTACTTAATTATTTTTAATTATTCATATTCTTAAAAAGAGAAAAATTAGGTCCAGTTCCTCCAGTTCTCCAATCAACAAGTGCAACCTAGATTCATTTAACTCATCATGATTTAACCGTTCTCCTCTTTTCCGCCGCCGTTCAATACCGCTTGTGATAACCCTGTTTGCCGGAAGAATAGACAATATCATCGTAGGAGACGACCCTTCATGTTTTGCATAGCCAAAACTGTTGCTCAAGCCAACCTTCCTGAAAGCAATTCTTCTTCTCTGTCAGTACAAAGCAATGATTCCAAACCTCTACTTCTCTCCAAAAGAAACCATGACTTTACTTAGAAAGAAGCGCAACACTTCTCCCCTCAAGCCCACTGTAGTCCAAATCCTTGGTTGAATAGATTATTAATGGAAGATGTGGTTCTTTTTTGTTTGAACACTCTGTTTTTCCCCCCATCCCGTCTCTCACACGTTTGAAATCAGGGAGAATTATTGAATAGATGATTAATGGAAGATGTGGTTTGTTTGGTGTGTAAAGTAGAGAAGAAAAAATAGAAAGCAGCCAAAAGAGAAAGAAGGAAGCAGGGTCCTTGAAAAGGTGGAAATAAGTTAGGTTAGACTATACTTTATTTAAATAGGTCTGGTTGTGTAATAGAAATTTAAAATAAGTTTTTTTTAGGCCTGAGTCTGAATCTTCAAAAGACTTGATAAGGTCTGAAGCCTGTTTAAAGGCCTGTAGGTATTTAAATAGCCTTTAAAACATATGCATCTAAATTCATATTTAACATTTTACACTTATTTACAATTATACATTATGTTTTAAAAGCCTAACATCCATTCTCGCCGTAATATAAGAACTTAGTAAAGAAAAAAAAAAGAATGTCTAGTGACAATATTTGTCCGAATAAAATAAGAAAAATTAATCGTTTGTTGACTAATGAGATATTTTCTAAAATCGACCAAGAATAACAAATAGTATGTAAAACTATATTTTACTATTCTCACATAAATTGTGACAAACTACTCCTACTAAGATTATAATATTTCATTTGGCACTAAAATAAAATGATAGCAATCATTATGCTTTAATGGATGATGTAAATTAAGGGATAGGAATTGGGTTAGCATTACCATCTCTAGCGATCGAAGAGAAGAGAGATATGGGTGAATGATTGATGTGAGAGTAAAGATTGAGTCTAATGACGATGAGATGTGAAACTTAAGACTAAGGTTAAGTTGGTAAATTTATAAAATTATTTAGATGATATTATATATATTTATATGATAAAATAAATTCAAAATAGTGGAACTTGTTAATTGGAGAACTAGTGGAACTGGATATAAAGAACTAGATTTAAGTTTTCTCCTTTTTAAAATATATTTAAATTAAATTATTGTCATTTTTATATTTTTTTATTATTTTATTATATACTTTTAACACCTATTTATCAATAAAAATAAATTTTTATGTGCTTACGATTTGAGTTTAATATTCGAATTTACATTCTTATCTCGATTTTACTTAAATTCGTGAGGTTGACAACTTTGATCTTAATGGATAATCAAAATTTTAATATGAAAATAGTGTTATAATAATATAAATAATTTTTATTCTTGAATGCATTTTAATGATTTTTTATTTATATAGTAGTTTTTTTTTCCATTTGGTCAAGCTTAACAACACATAGGATTTTTATCTTCCTCAACAAATGTACTTTTCAAAAGCTAAACTTATATTCTCTTCCTTTTAAAGGTGTGGTTGCTTCCGTAAATTAACAAAAAAGTTAATTAATTTAATAAAACTAATGATTAATTTTAACAATATGATCTAAATTTAAAATACAAATGGCATTGTAAAACAAACCTATGTTGTTGGGTTAAAGTGCATTCTCAAAAATATCCTCAAAGGAGTAATGAGCATCATATCTCTAGTCAGTATGATTTTCTTTTTTTGTTGATAAATTGATTTTTTAATTATATATTTCTATCACTATTCGGGACTTTTGGTTTTGGGGGGTTGGACTGGGGGAGAGTAACCCAACTTGGGTTTCCTAAGCTTATCTAAACCCCTTCTTACTTTTGTTTTTCGTCCCCCCCCCCCTCACTGTGAAGGATTGAACTAATGACAGGGAATGGGTAGTAATACTTTGGCAACTCGGGCTGATGTTGAGCTACTCACTCATAATCATAATTTTTATGTTTTTCGTTGTTTGCTTTTGTTATCATTTTGTTTTGCAGCAGTTGGTTAGCTTCTAGTCAGTTTTTGTCGTTTGCTTCATTTTGGCCTCATGAACAAAGAGTTGTGTTGGGCCCTTCTGTCATATCTCTGGTCTAAGGCAAAGGAAAGTCTCTTACAACTTTTTAGATATTTTATTATGTAAGATTATATATTTTATTATTATTTAATATATATTATATTTAGATATTATCTTATTATTATTTTTGAATAATTTTTTTTTTGATTATGACCTGTGGTGATTTGGATAGAGATTTGATTTAGGGTTATCTGACTGGCTTGTAAGCTATTATAAGCCTTGATGATATAAGTTTTGATGAGAGGTTATAAATAACGTAAACCAAGTTTTAGAGCAATAATATTGAAATACGCTTACTTGATCTTTAAAGATTTCCTGAAGGGTGACGGCACTATTTTCAGACTATCGTTGTACCTCATCTTTTCATTGGAAGAATCCTGAGTTACTTTTTTCTATTCTTCATTTCTCTTTTTCAGTTCTTAGGTTGTGAGATATAACTTATAGAGTTATTATGATTAGATGTACTACTGATAAAATCTTTCACAATTACTCTTAATTCTAGAGTTTATATATTATATATTTAAGAATTATTTCTTTATTTATTCTAACATGTCCTCTTTTTATTGTCTTATGCATGTTAAGTTATTTTTCTCATTCTTAATAACACGATATCTTATTTCTGCAAATTTTTCCAGTTAATATTCTTTTGAGACTTTCGGTTATATTTTATCGATGAATATTGTTCCGAGTCGCTCTTAATATGTTAGTCGATTAAATCTTGTTCTTTCCTTTTGATGAATTGATGGATCTTATTTTTCCCATTTGGAGGAATTACTTTCGAGCATCTACATGGGTTTTGAGCTATTGGCTTGGTTTTAATATTATGGGTTTTTGGAATTGTTTTTATTCCATTCACGTACTCATTCTCAATATGAATATATATACAAGTTCTTGAGGTGTTGAGATAAGAATCAGGTGAAATTCTATAAGTGTTTATAAATTATGATTTACGGAATACGAAATAACTTTTATGATCTATGAGTTAGTTTTTACGATCTACGAGATAAATATGTAGAGGAGATTTATCTCGATTTACATGAATCGGATTTATATAATAAACCCGATCCAGAAAAACTGTCCCAAACAGCCTCTATTTTTACTGTCTCCTATGCTCCCAAAGTCACTGATTTGGTTTGTCTTTTAAAATCCATAATTTTTTTTATTTGATTGGAACTGAGTCTTTTGAGCATGATTCATTTTGTTTTATGCACATATATATTGCTGTCCACAATTATGCCATCGATGTTGGGATTTATTGCGTCTCAGTTTTGGGTTTCAAAATCTAAAGTTTTTTATTTGAATTTTTTAATTTTTGGTGAAATCTTGCACCGTTTGCTCTGATTTGTATTTTGTCATTGCTTTTGGTGCAATCACAAAAGAAAAATGTTTGCCATTGAGGTCACCTGATTTCAAACGTTGAAATCGCCGGAAAACGGGTCTGAAATCACCTGGAAACAGCACTGGAGTTGCAGAATGCAGCGGCTCCGTTGTAGGGTTTGCGTCCAAGTCGCGATGGGGAATTCAGGTCGGGTTTTTAGGGATCCGACATGTTGGGGGAGATGATGCAAAAAGACGTCTTCCATCCACAAGTAAAACGAACCGTTTCACTTATTCAGAGTGGGCTGGATGAGCGTTTTGGGCCAATCACTTTGGGTTTCTCGTCCCCCCCCCCAAAAAAAAAACCAGGTCGTGACTGTTATTTTGGTCTTGTGAAAATTTTCCCCCCCTGTTTTACTTGATGAAAGCATCTGGGCCGAAGGAGCTTATTGGATTTTACGTTATACTAATCTATTATTTGCTGCATTTGGGGTCTGTGCATATTTTTTATTTATTTATGAGTTTTGAAATATTTTTATTCTCTGGGTCATTTTGTTTGGGCCTTGTATTTTCAGTTTAATTATTTTTTCAACAATTCTAAAAATTATTGGGCTAGTTTTTAGGCCTATTTTGATTTATTCTTAGAAACTATTTTGGACTTAAAACTTTCTTAATTTTTTATTTCTGGAAATTGCTTTTGAGTTTCCTTTAAGGCCATTATTGTTTTGGGCCTTATAGTTTGTCTTCATAAGCTTATTCAGGCTATTTATATTTGTTTTTCATTCTGGACAATTTCTATTTGACTCTACTAAGTTTTCAATCATTTGGACCATCAAGTTGACAGAAAGGGGAGGATATATTCTCCTAGTTATATTTTTTATTCACATTTTTTATCAGGTAAGTATTTGTTTTAATTCTAGACAATTGTTATTGTTCAATGTATTGAGTTATAGATACTGAGGCTTTCAAGTTTGATTTCTAAATATTATTTTGGTTCAATCAAATTTCCTAACTCTATTTTGTGCTCAATTTTTTTGCAATTTCCCTTCTTTTCAAGAAATTAGACATTTGATTAATTGTTGGGTTTCATTTCTACTTCATCCCATAAATAATTTATTTGATCAAACTATTTGAATGTTGATTTATTTTTATTTTCCATTTTAATTGTTTCAATATTAGAAAATTAATTTTGGCTATTTTTGCATTATGGTAATTTGCAAAAATTTTGTTTTAGTATATCATTTACTTACCTTAATATGTATGTAATTAATTTTGGACGAATTTTCAACTGCTTGATTTTGCAAAGTTATATTTGAGTTGAAATATGCCGAAATTGATTTCTTACACAATTTTTGGATACATAAAATAATTGGAGGGTTATTAATTTAATTTTTGTTGATCAAATTAATTAGTCCCTCCATTAAGATGTGCATATATTAGATTTGATTTGGATGCACAAAATAGTGAGAGAATTTATCTATGATGATTATTTAGTCACATTTTGTTGATTGAATTAATCAATTAAATTCTCATCAAAGATTTGTGCATATTTGGAATTTAAATATACATTGTTGATATTTGTGATTAACATACATCTTGGGGAGTAGCCATAACATCTTCAATGTTGCATGTGTAAATAATCACTTATGGATTTTCAAATCATCGACCTTAATCAATGATTAATTAATTCAATCAAAGTTGGAGAATTTTAGGTATTTAGTCACTCATGTTGATTATATTAACTGATTAAATTCTCATTAGGTTATTGGTGTATATTTATGTTTTAAATACACATAATATTTGTAGTTAGCATTCTTGTTCCCCTGAGAGTAGCCACATTATCCTCAATTTTGTAGCATGCACATTTATAATCACACATGACATTATAAAATATCAGTTGTAATTAAATATATCATTATAATTAATCTTTCCCTGCTGGTAGATAATTATAATTGCATACTTAATTAGGGTGGAATAGAATGATATTGTATTTTCTAAGTAGCCCACAAGTATTAGAAAATATAATTGATTTTAGACTCATCAATTCGAGATAAATTCATGCTATACTAATACATTTGACTATAGGTAGGCCTTAGTGATATGAACTTATAATTGTATGATTTACATTGATAAACATATGTTTATTTGTGATGGTTTTTTCTTTGCCCCTTATATTTATTTTGTAGGCATGATTTTTATTTTTATTTTATTTTGACTTGGTAGCATATGATTGTTATCTATTTAATTATTTAGTTTAATAGAATTTATTAGAGATAACTGCTGAGCCTGTAAGGAGATAAATATTACACCTTCCATTAAGATAAAATTGGCACCAGGAAAGTTCTAGTACTTAATGATACTGGTATAAAAGATGAGATAACATTATGAGATGTAATTGTCTCATTAAATTAATCTCAATTAAGAGCTGGTCATCACGGTTACATAAGTATAGAGCAAAGTTAAGGGTTAATTATAGGCTATAGAATGAATTTAGAATTTATCATAATTGTTATTACATTGTTTTGTTGACTATAAAAATGATTATCTATAATAGGATAAGATGCCTCCATTAATTTTGGTGCAAGAGATCCTTAGGACTCGTTTGGTTAGATTGCATTGCCACCTACAATATAGTGCAATGTAATACTAATTACAAAGATGATGTTTGGTACGCTTTTTAAAATTGGCTGCAATGAGTTATTTTATAATAATGTTTTAAAATTAATATATTGTTAAAAGATCACTTTACCCTTTAAAATAATTTACAGCCTCTAAACCTACTTTCTTCGACAATTAAATTGAACCCTATTGTCAATTATGGATTAAAACCCTCATAAGTCTTGTGATCTAATATACTTCTCAATTATGAATTTAAACCTCCTTAAGTGGCTTCTGTGTTCTGACCACCCTTAGATCTTTGATCATCTTATGCAAATAACAATGTCCTAGCCAACCTTAAGAATAAATATTGATATGCAAATTTTCAAAGTACCAGTTCCCTATTATACAATTCAAATGATAGATTTTGTGCCATTAAGTTTCCAGAAGGAAGCTCCATTTGTATTTTAATTACAAGTGCTAGCTAACAACATTATCCACAATGGAGCTACAAAAAAAAAACATCATCCATGGACCTGGGTAAACTAAGCAGCAGGGGAAAATGCAATTTCTCTCCTTAAATCAAAACCTAATTATGACTTTACCCTCACTTTCTTTTCCTTCTAATTCCTGTTTAATTCACCTAACTATAAATGATCCTTCACATAATCATTACAAGCTATCACTATCAACACAGTTTTACATTATTTTTAATTAACTGTAATGTAATTTTAGGGTCCCCATAGAGTTATTATAAATGGAGTTATAAGATGACATTTTATGTAATTTTAGTTGATCTCATAGAATCTGAAATTTATCATTCATATGCTGATCACTGAAGTATTGTAAGACGATGAACAAAAAAGAATAGGACGTATGACTTATTAGATATTTTTTGGTTTTTTACCCCCTTTGTTAGCCAGAATGTAGAGATCGAAATAGAAGAGAAATACTGAGATCGACTAAGGAAGGAGCTCAATTAACATTGAGGTTGAAAGGAACTTGCCAGTTTTCTAGACTTACAAGTGTTCGAGCAGCTCTCTAACGTCAAGATCTAACTTGCTAAATCTATAGGTTGAAGGAAATGCATAAAAAGAGTACAGAGTCAGAATCGAACCTGAGAGAGAGTGAGGAGCAAAGACCACAGCCACAGTGGAGCAAGTGAAGCAAACAAAGCGCAAGAATATCTCACCCACCACATTGTTGCTTTCGACTTTCTTCTCTTAATGTTAGGGCTTTTGAGCTTTTGAGCTTTTGAGAAGAAAAAGAACGATGGTACTTTGCCGTGAACCACCGTACTCTCAACCTTTGTTGCTTTCGACGTCTTTCTCTCAACGTTAGGGCTTTTGAAAAGAAAAAAAAAACCGATTACAGCCTCTTTTTAATGATTTGTTTAGTGAGGGAAAATCTTGTCTTTTTATTATATTAGTAGGTTAAAATTGAGATTTCATCAACAATTACAAGTCTGTAATGAGTTTTCATAAGGGTCTCCCTATAAATGAAGGTTACCAAAAAATGTGCAATCTATTTTAAAATTGTAATCCACATTATAATTAATAAGCCCAACCAAACAAGCTACGAATAGTAATGTAATAAAGATTACCATTGCAGGTGTGCAATGCAATCTAACCAAACAAGCACTTAGTTTATTATCTTATATTACTCCTTTTTACGAGTACATGCATAGATATTAGGTATTCATTGATAATGTGTATATATAAGTTTTGCTCATACTTGGAAAAGAATGAGATTCTAAATTAGGGATATCAAGCTACAAACTCCAAAGCTATAAAGTAATAGGCATATAGAGAATAATGTGCTTATAGTTAAAATGTTTGATTGGGAAGCAGTAATGGAAATATACTTGCCATTGATTATATTCTAATTGGTGAAATAATTCATCTATCCTTATAGTTGATTTTTTACAATATCCAAATGATATTTGCTTTATAATTGAGTAATGTCATTTGATGTATTTGGAGTATATAAAACAAAATTGGGTGGTTAATTTGATAAGCGAACTAAATGAAATTAGTTGGAAGAGATGGGCGACATGATAAGTACATCATTAGTGGATTAGAACTTAATCTATATGTAAAGTTTAGTCTATATATAAAGTTTCTTCATACTTGAACTCACCTAATATAGGTGAAATTGTTGCGAGAAGAAACATAATGTTAATAGACATTTTGCATGATACGGTTTTCCTCTTAAAGGACAAACTAAAGACAATTTTGTATATTTTAAATGAGATTCCAACAAAATTTATATTTAAATTCTTTTGAAACCTTAAAGGTTGAAAGCTCGGCTTAAAGTATACTCTTACATAAAATTGTCTTATAAAAGGAAGAGTGTAGAAGAGAAATATTCTGAAAGACTGAAACTACATATTGTGGTGAAAATGCAGAGAAGTCTTAGGAATTCAAATGAGTTGTCCATTTTATTTTCAGTTTGTGTAGTATTTTGAAATGCCATAATATTTAGGAATGCCAAAATTAGTGGGAGTGATCAAACTCATTGAGAGTGATCACATATGGAGGATTGCTCTCAAACCCCTCAATATTTTGACATTTATCAGAGTATTAACTCATAGTTCAATGAGCGTACAAAAATAACATAAACATATTGATATAAAGTATTTTGTTATATTACAGGAAATCCCTATAGGATTGTATATAATAATTACAAATCCTAAAATACATAAAAAGATTGCAGATAATCAACACTAAATTCTTGATCAGGATCAGAACTTCTCAGTTTCTGGTGTCAACCTCCTTGCCCTTGGAGCCACTTCATCTAGCTGAGTAAATTTTAATTTATGGAAAGGGTGAGATTCATACGAATCTCAGTAGTAACATACAATCAATAATATAAAATGCGATAAATAAACATGCAATGCACCATATCATGTAACAAAAATAATTACTTTAAATTGGTCTGCTTTGCTTGACGTTCAGGATCAAAATGACTATTTTGTCCCTACTAGCCACACTGTAATCACTGTTTAGGAATAAATGATTGTTTGACCCCTACTTGTCTCACTACCTCAGCTGGGTCCTGTTGGGCCTGATGGTACTTATGCTTTTCCCATTGGATGGTATTTGCGCTTTTCCCACACTACGACGGGGAATTATATCAACTACTTAGGTTGGGTCTCACTGGCATGTTGATACTTGTGCTTTTCCCACGCCACAACTTGGAATTTGTAACATGCATTTCATATTACAAAACATGGCAAACACAATGTATATAAACAATCACATAATGTATGAAAGATAGAGTTACTACTTGGAATCATTTTTAATGCCTAGCTAGTATCGGTGCTCTAACTCTTTGTTTGGCGCGACAAATGTCAAATTCTAAAATTCTAAATTTATAATAAATGATTTATTACTCATTCATTTCTTATTCAACAACTCATGTAGTTGGTTATCTCTACCAAAAAACGCATAATTACCAAAATGCTCTTAGGAATCTGGTCTAATTCTCTTTATACCCGATATAATTGTATTTTACCAAAAATTATGACCGGAGCTATTCCTACACAATTTCGCATGTAAAATCCATTTTGACCTCAGTTTAGCCAAAGTCACACTCCATTTCCCAGAATGCCCTTGACAGCCACAAAGTCAGGGTCTTATGGGTAAAATTGTCATTTCACACCCTAAAGTCTCCATACTTCATTTTTCACATGTTTCCTACATAATTTTGCACTCTAAACACAATAGAATTATCAAATTCATCTAATTCCAGGCCAAACACCCCAAAACTAGGCTGGCAGAAAATATGAAAAATTTATGGGAAATGAAATTTTATGTTTTCATTTCTTTAATCACCTTCTTTTCACTCTAAATCACTTGTTTAATTACTTAAACACCTCTTGAACATGATTAATCCAAATTTAGGCAGCACTTCCCCTTAGGGTTTATGTATCCCAAATAACAAATTCATGACAAACCAAGCCAATAATCACCATAAATCACCAACAACAATCACAAATCAACAAGAGAAGACAAGCTTCCAAGCTTACCTTGAATTCTTCTTGCTCTCTAAACCGCAACCTCCTCCTTCTTGTTTCCTTTGATTTTCTTCTTGCTTTGCATGATTTCAAGAGGAATATAAAGATTAGAGAAGGTTTCTAAGAGATTGAAGACAAGAACAAATGATTTCACCTACAATTTACCTAGTTTTCCTTCTTGATTCCTCCTCTCTCTTCTTTGCTCTTGTTCTTCACTTGCTCTCTCTCTCTCTTCTTTCTTTAATGCTGGCCAAAAATATGGCTTTGGAAGAGCTCAATTAGCTCTTAATACTATCATCTTCCACCTCCTTAAATATATTATTTTATTGTAGATTTTACACATGTTTTTACTTTATCCTTCTTCTTTTTCCATATGGCATAAAAACTTCCACATGGCATGCAAGGTGAAAAAATTCTATTTCCCCTTACCTTCTCTTCTTGGCCGACTTTGGCCATTATTTAAGGGAAAATATGAATTTTTTATTTTATTAGTCAAATGACTATTTTGCCCTTACATTTTCTTTAATTTTTGAACTAATTATTGCTTTGCTTCGTCCTTTTTTGTTTTGGCCGAAATTTTCATAATAAATTAGACAAAAAATTGTGCTCTTCCATTCTTAATTTTAAGCTTTAATATTAAATTTTTGTAAAGACAAAAATTGAGCTTTATATCTTAATTTAGCTAAAATTTTATATAACCCGTACTTCTAATATTTTGATCATTTTAAATACACAAAAATTCACCATTTTATTCCTTTTATTATAATCAAATGGGATCATCTTAGGGAATGTTGAAATGGAAAACAAACACATTCTCCTTCGAATCATTGATTTCAGCCTTCCCCTTTAAGTGCCAAATTCTCGAGATCATCTTACGGAATGTTGGAATGTTCACTTTCCTCGACGACACTAATTTTCCAACCAGTGAATAGCTCCCTTTCTTACCTCCTTCGTCGTCCTAATCGAGAATACACTCCTCCCGGTC
Source organism: Albizia julibrissin (assembly GCA_037074505.1). Classification (NCBI taxonomy): domain Eukaryota; kingdom Viridiplantae; phylum Streptophyta; class Magnoliopsida; order Fabales; family Fabaceae; genus Albizia; species Albizia julibrissin. The sequence continues at coordinate 31,289,455 of CM073483.1, forward strand.
TTCCATTTCCACATACATTTGCCCAAATATCTTCATTCTGTTAGCTAATCGAACCAGATTAGGGCACCAACCCCACACCCTTCTGCCTCAAAAATCCTCCCAATCGAACCAACAATTGACCCCTAGAAGCTAAGAGATGAGATAACATAAAGTAGAAAAGAAAAGAAATCACTGCGGCGCTCACACAACAGAGCGATCGACACTCACAAGGTGGAGCAATGAAACGCGCTCATAGAGAGGAGTGAAGGGTTGCTCTCACTTAGAGAGAACCAACTATGGGGTTATGTGATTATTCTAAAGCAATTGATTAGCTTATTTCTTTGAGTTATAACATTGCCAAACAAATCATCTTCCTCCTTGCTCACATCTACCTTCAGCTTCTCCAACCTCATCTCCCTCTGTCTGTCTCTCTCTCTCACCCATCGTCTATCTCCCGCAGTCATATACTCACACACACCCATCGTCTATCTTTGTTACTGAGATCTTTGAACGCAGAGTTTCATTGTCTTCAAACTCATTCAAGCAAATGGCGCATTCTAGCGAGGTCCTCCCCATCTTAAGCCCCTGGACGACGGAAGTGAGAAGAAAGAAAGAAGAAAGATAGAGAGAGAAGAAGCGTAGCAGGGAAGAGAGTTGATGGGATGAGAGAGAACGGATGATGAGGTGGGACCCACAAAAAAATAATGTCCTTCTCTGAGACATCTAACGGTTGTGACACTTTTTATAAAGTTTATATATAATTTACCACTCATAAAAACTTAATAGTTCTGGTGTACGGATATAAAATTTTATTATTAAAATTACAACTTTATTCATTTTTTTATCAATGATTTACTTTAAGGGCTACTTTTAGTGTAATGTGGACTGTAGTCCATTATAAGCCCATTTGAGCAGATTTGGGCCTTTTTTTAGGCGCACCCATTCACAATGTTGTGTTGCGAGCATGTATTAGTAGTATGCCTTCTTATTTAAAAAATAAAAATAAAAATAAAAATAGAAAATGTTGTGGATAACTCTGTCGGGAGAGGGAAGAGGGCATTACCTTTCACTTCACTGGGAAAGCTGAGGGAAAGCAGAATCAACGAAGAGCTTCAATGGCTGTTTCTTCCATTTCTTCTTCGTCATTAGTTCCTTCTCTTTCACTCATCTCATCGTCTTCCCTGAATTCTAAAGCAAAATTCTCCTTTTCCTTCTGGAACACTGGTACTAACGCGTTTAAGCTTCAAAGCTCAAATCCTCTGCTATCGTCAACTAGGGTTTATGCTGCTCCCGAAGTGTTGGATTCCCCAGATTCCGCTGAAGTTCCTCCACCAACCCCTGATGACTCCGACTCCACCGCCCTTGAGGTTTGTATATAATGCATTTGTTTCCGTTTATTATGTGTCCGTTTATTATGTGTTTGCTTGATTTTGAATTTACCTTTTTGCGAATTTCGATGTAGAATTTGAATTTCCTAATTAAAATTTTAAATTGCGGCATTCATTGTTCTTTTCAAGCCATATATCTGCATACCTGTGGATAGTATATTTGCCATATCCATTCTAGTATCTTACTTATGAGAAATCTTAGTAACGGGTATATGAGATGGGCTTAAACATTATTCTATTTTTCGCTCGAGAATGAAGTGAAATTTGGATGTCAAGTGGGAAGTGGCATGGTGTTCCAATAATGTATTCATTTTTCAGGTTGGAGACTTGGGGACTCCAAGCACCTCATCTCTTAGCATTGGTGCAGATGCAGATGCGGTATGTTCATCGATAACTTGGTCCCCTTGCTGTTTAATTTTTTTTTTGTTTACGAGTTTCACTTTATCAAATTGTGAGGGCTAAATTCCATATATTCATTTTACCTTGACAAAGTTACCGAAGAAATTCTTTAAGGAAACTATTAGAAGTCCCTGTCTGAAAATTGGGTTTGATAATTCAGCTAGTTTCTAATAAGTTGAATGATAATAAGACGGTAGAAACACATGCTTCCATATCGGAAGTATAACATAATTCCTTGAAAAGTTGGTGCCCACATTCACCAATGTAAATGACCAAAGGTACTTGGGTTTGCCAATTGTTAGTTAATTTTATGACAATGATGAATAAGGGGAGGATTTGATGGCTAATTGAAATTTTAATTTGTGTAAATTATTATGTATTATTCTTGAAGAGTATAGTTGCATGCTGTTCCTTTAGCGTCTCATATAGAGTGTTGGACTGATAATTTTATACTACTTTAGTGGTCAAGATTGGGTATTAGAATTTCAGGAGATGCTTGTGTCAAATAATATAGAAACATAGTTGTAAAATATATAAACATATTAACATATTTGTTGTGTCATAAAATATACAGTTTATGCTGTCTAAGTCTGAAATTCCAAGCATATACTGTTTGTTAACCTGAAGCTATGATCTACTCTGGGTGTGAAATTGAAAATTTACTGTGGTTTGGAGCTCAGCTGAACCACTTGTTACCAGAAAGTAGTTTACAGTTAGCTCATTTGAGCTGAACTGATGATTTCGATTGCAGGATGTCCTAGTATTACTTTTGGGCCAAAAATTCTGTGCTGCATATGGTTGTATGCACACCCACATGTATGTGGGGCTTTGTAATGTTAAGGCTGCTACATGTGCTACATCTGGTTCATGTTTTCACTAGTTTAAATTAGAAAATTGACAGAATTGATTAATGTGAATTCAGCATTCGCTGTTGGCCTGTTTTTGGGGGGTTTATTCGAAATCAGTTTTTATGCACAGTAAAAACAGTCCAGAGTCCAAACAGCAGCCTAAGGTGATGGAAAACTAAAAGACTTGTATGCTAGGTCTATGAAAATGTAGAGTTTAATTAAGTTTATTTTATGTTATCTATCATCTTTACTTTAGAACTTAGGCTTATAGTTTATTTGGAATTAGGATTTATCCTATTTTATTGCATCTTATGTGGGTTTAAGTTAGTTTAGATTATTATTATTTTCATGGCTGTACTTAAGACTCTATAAATAGCCCAAGAGGTAGTCATTTGTTAGAATTTTGCCTACTGAATGATGATTGAGGTTATCTTAAGGTTCTAATTTTCCCTAACCTGTCCTACATCATAAGGTTCTGAAGATGTATTTGAAAATTGACGCGTTGCTTTCTTTTTCATTTTGCCAACCACCTATTTTAATAATATCAACAGCTTTCTCTCAGTTTCTGTTATAGGTTTACAAAATTCAGACCATCTTATAAATTTATTTGTTTCCATTCTCAGATGGCTCCAAAGCAGAAAATTAGAATCAAACTTAGATCTTATTGGGTTTCCCTGATAGAGGATTCATGCAAGCAGATAATGGATGCAGCAAAAAATACCAATGCAAAAACCATGGGTCCTGTACCATTACCAACTAAGAAACGAATCTACTGTGTTCTTAAATCTCCACATGTGAACAAGGATGCCCGATTCCATTTCGAGATAAGAACCCATCAGCGTCTCATTGATATTCTATATCCTACTGCCCAAACAATAGATTCTTTGATGCAACTTGATCTTCCTGCTGGTGTTGATGTGGAGGTCAAACTCTAAGGATATCTACTTTTGCAGGTTGTTGATCATATTGGACTCTAGGTGAGCTTCGTCCATCAATTAATTGTTAGACATTATGCATCATTGGCAAAGAGACACACACACACACACACACAGCATCCTGAATCTTGACCTCTATAAATGGAAAATAAAACGATCTGTTCCCCCCCCCCCTTTCTGTCCATACCAAGGTTCTCAGACAGTTCCTGCCTGCTTTGGCATGAACATTGTTATACCATAAACAATTATTTTTAATTCTGATATAATGAGCAATGGTGTCCCCTGCTAGTGCTCACAAGGCTATTTCGTCAGTATGAAAAATTGTGCAGTGTTCTCCTGTATCCTAAAATTTGAAAAAGAAGCTAAACAGTTGTAAAGTCAGGCTTTCTGATTCTTTCATAAACAAAATTGCACATCCTTCTAGTCTGGATTCAACCCAAACTTGGCTCCAATTAAGGGGGAAGCTCTCTTAACATAATCTTTTTCCTATTGGCATGGTTTGAATTTGAAATCTTAATTAAGGGGTTTGAGTCTCTTTACCACCCAATCCAATCGTTCTTTTAGACCTACATGACCCATCCCAAATCTTCCACACCTAATTTTCCCCTGTTGAACTCTGTTTGTATAATGTAGGAAGATTATTCATTAAACATCAATAGAATTTAATCTCAACCTTTACTTTGACTGAAACGTTTTCAATCCCCTATCGTCTGGACCTGTTTCTGTGGTTTCATATGCATTTTACTTCTTTCTAAGTTCTAGCAACAGGGTTGATTTCATATAATGTTGTTTCACTCCTCTAAATACCCCACCTTTTTCTGTGAAACAAGTCCAGAATACATTTGTATACTAGGCGACTCTGTTTTATAATTTATTTTAACTCTCGGATAATGATTTGGCCACAAGTCCAATAACTGTCTTCTTCAATTATGACATTCCTTAATAATTTTTCCCCTTATAATGACAACCTATCTTATATCCTTATTCAGTTTCTGGCCATTATTGATTTTCCCCCCTTTTCCTTGCATGGGAGTTTAACTTCTCATGGGAACACTTATCTTTTTTGGCAGAGGAGAGACATCATTTCTAAATTAGCATTCAAGTGTAACTGCGGGAACAGTTGTGTTGAACAGTATAAAAATTGGTGAATCATACTCATCAACGGCCAAGTATAGTGAGAAGTCCAGTGGAATAGTGATTTTGGATGAAACCTCCTTAGGCACACCCTTTTCAGTTTTTGTTCATTATGTATATTGTCATTGTAGTGTATGGGGTTGTTGGTGGATCAAATGTGAGGCATACAATTGCATAAGCTCTCTACTGTTTATGATTTGCCATTTTAGTTTTTCTAAGTTCTACTGGTAGCTGCAGCTGGATGAACCGATGAAGTACTTATTTTAATCTCAACCAAAATTGTAGATTAATTATAGTTTAAAGGCTTATTTTCCCTCTTTTTTTTTTTTAAAAAAAAATTTATGTGGAGCCTGGTATTAGCTCGTTTGGATTAGCTTATGAAAGCTCTATAAGTGCTTATAAATCGTGATTCACGGAATACGAAGTAACTTTTACGATTTACGAGGTTGCTTTTACGGTCTACAAAGTAAATATGTGAATGAGATTTATCTCGATTTACGTAAATCGGGTTTATAAAATAAGCCCGATTGTAAATAGAATTTCCATACATGTAGTCACCCTAGGTTGAATTCATTTATCCTCCAGATTGGATTAGAAGATCCTATATTTCTGTTGTTGAATTGCTGGTTCACGCCATGTGTAACAATAAATTCCCCAAACGACCATATTGATTAGGTTTACGTTTTGAAAATTTATTTTTATTCTAACCAACTATTTTAAACTGAAATTGGAGTAAAAGTTAATTGGTGTAATGTGATTTATATTTGGGGAGACTCTTAAAATAGTCTGTTTAACATGAATCTTATTTAGATGAAATACTGAAATGTTAGTTTTAGATTGTGAAAAGTCAGTTTTAGATTGCTCAAATGTAAAAAGAAGCCGAAAGTCAAAAACCTTCTAAACTATAGTTTCTGTAAATTGAGATAAAACTTCTTTTACATATTTATCTTATAAATTATAAAAGCTATTTTTTAAAATCTAGTCCAAACACACTTAACATCAATGTAGCTTTTTTTTTTTAAAGAAAAAAGAAGAGTTTATTTGTCCCACTATTATCCCAATTCCCAAACATTACTTTCTCATTTAATTGGCTTTTTTTGGGGGATGCAATGTTGATCCTAATGTATTTTAATTAGTTCAATTTGTGTTGGTGCAAATGGTAAGATGCTTGCGTTTTTTTAAGTGCTCTAGTCTCGGGTTCGATTCTTGGGGCAGCATGTATGAAAAAAATTCATTTAGGAGGATCGGGCCCAAAAATATCTAAGAGATTAGTTATCTGACTCGCTCTGGTTGATACCCTGACCCTTGAGCTAATAGTGCATTAACGACCGTTTTCTCCAACCTCTCGTCTCTCTTCTCCAATTCACCTCTCCATCTCATGTATGATCTGCTTCTCCCCTGATCTGTGTATTCTTTTTGTTTTTCCTTGATTGTATCTCTTTTTCCAGGCAATTTCACCACGTCCAAATAACAAAATCATTGAACTGACATTCACCACGTCCAAAATAGTCTTTGATCAGAAGCCGAATACAAGGGGCTAGTGTTTGAGGAGTCATAAATCTTACAAACTTAAACTTCAGGCCAATAACGCAAAAACGAGCAAACTCAATCACAATATCCAAGTGACCTCATTTTGCTACTATATGAAATGCTTTCATAACATACTTGGACCCAATCTTTACCACTTCTAAGTCAGAGAGCTTGAGAAAGTAGATGAACACCTCACAAAGATTATGCTCTGAAGCGAGCAATGTTCAGAGGCGTCTCGCCAGCTTCGTTCTATAGAGACATGAGATCAGAAACTGAGAACTCTTCTAAAGATTCATGGAGTCCATGAAGCAATTTCAAGTCGTCTCCTTCTATGGAAAACAGCCGTTTATGCACTGTTAGCCTAAGGGTGAACTTAAACCAATTAAAGTATATTAGGATCAAAATTACACATCTAAATACCTTAAAGTGTTAATTATACCTCCAAAATTACCTTACGCTGTTAGGTGCACCTTTACCTTTATTTCAAACACGTACAAATTGTCATGGCTAAGTTGCGACATGAATTGTGTGAAAATATACATAAAAGAGAATCAATTTTGAATGAAATCCCCAACAAAATTTGGGGGCAATCTTGGGATTTTAATTTCAAAAAGAAAATTATAAGGCTTGTATCAAAGTAGAAGGAAACACTTGCAAGAATTATGTATTTTTATTTAATTAATGTTTTACTGAATTCAAAATTTTCTCTATTAAAATTCAGTCCAATAAGCATAAATTAATGTGTTAGCAAACTTAAGATAACTGTAGTTAAGGAACTAGAAAATCTCGAGTGACAGATGTGATCATGGCAGAAAATGAAAGTATTAACAGCGTAATTCGTTTATCACTCTGAAGTATAAAAAAGCATACCAAGGTTTAGCAGTTATAAGGGAAAATAAATCCTTTGGTTTATGTAATTTTGACTTAGTTACGTTGCCAACAAAAGTTTTCACTCAGTTACAACTTATTCTTAAAATTTAACTCAATACAACTTAGTTCCTATAGTTATGAGTCAAATGAAATCCAGCGACTATGATTTGATTCAGTGTAACTCGGGTTTGATTTTTTTAATTTTTTAAAATGTTAGTTCCTATATTTTTAAAAAATTATAAAGGCTGAAGTTATTTTTAAATAAGTGTCATTTTATAAATTTCAAGGGCAATTAATATCTTTTTACTTAAAATTTTATTATAAATAAATAATTATTGATTGATATTATGTAACATACCTCACATAAACATATGATTTTTCTCAAAACGCCTTATATTTAACGGATGGAGTATCAATTGATGCACTTTCATGTCCTTATAAGTTGTTCTTTCTCAACAAAAAAAAAAAAAAACCAAAAAACGGAGACTTGCATATTTAATTCCTACACCAGGGAATTAATTAGAAAATGGGTTAGGGTGCAATTTTGACATGGAAGTAACCACTCAAGAAAATTAGGTATTTGAAAGTTTTTCAATGAGTACTTTGGCCTCAGAATTATTAAAAAAGGATCAAATTCGCCCTAACCATTAAAAAACTAATGTTAATGATTAAAAATTAGCACCGATCGTTTACATTTTTAACGGCAATGGACAAAATTACTACATTTTAATTACTTCCAAATCAAAATTGTTTCTTGAAAAACTTCAAGATACCAACTGTTTCTTATGATTATTTTTAAGGTAAAATTGTTCTTTAACCCTTAGGCTTTATTTGGTTTGAAGGTGGGGGAGGGGTGGGGAAATTTTGTATTGTATTTCCCTCCTTTTTCTTTATTTTACATCAAGGATCTCTCCCCTCCCCTCATTTTGACAAATCAAACAAGGAACGTATCATCCCTTTGCTCTTTAACCCTTAGGCTTTGTTTGGTTTGAGAGTGGGGGAGGGAAGGAGAGGGGAGGGAATAGGAAGAAAAATTTTATATTGTATTTCCCTCCCCATCCTTTATTTTACATTAAGGATCTCTCCTCTCCCCTCATTTTGACAAACCAAACAAAGAACATATCATCCACTTCCTTCAAACCAAACACACCCTTCGAAAATTGCCACTTCAAATTGTAAGAAGTTTTTTTTTAGCCAAAAGTGATTATGCATGTAATTTTTTTCATCCACTTGTTAACCTGCCCACTTACCAAAGCCAATGGTCAAATTTTTACACCAAATCCAATTTATGGCTGAGAAATCAAGGAAAAGCCAGAGATACCTATTCATAAACTCAAATTAATCCATGTTCAAATCCTAATCATAGCATTTGGTAAAAAACATTCCGTATCATAGAAGTTTAATACCACTAATATTTTTCTTACTGAATACTATGACATTATATAGTAGAGAAAAGACAGCATCCACACACACACACACACATATGTATGTATGTATGTATGTATGTATGTATGTATGTATGTATATATATATATATATATGTATATATGTATGTATGTATGTATGTATGTATGTGTGTGTGTGTGTGTGTGTATATATATATATATATATATATATATATATATATATTCTTTTTTCTGATTTTTCTTACTTCCTCCAACCTTAAATTGCAATGATGAATAATATTAGTTAAATTAGTAATTTATAAAAGATGTGCAGTGGTTTTCCTTAAAGTATCAATTTTAATAATTAACATTGGAAACCACTTCCATAATGAAAAAAATCCTTAATAGCGCAATTAATAGGCCAGAGAGTCAAAGAAAAATAATTATAAATTTAGAAAATAAAATGAATTGACATCTTATATTTAGAACTAAAATAAATTCTATAATAATTATTACATTTAGGATTGGAGAGAATACTAATATTATACAGGAAAAAACATACCTAAGTTAAAAAGTTTAATGTACAAACAATTTGACATGTCGTCATTTAATCTAAAGAAAATTGAGGAGTTAGTCCATTATATCAAGTAGGATCATACTGGAATGAAGAAGTTATGGCCTCTTTTTTTCCCATGAGAATCAACGGTGTGCCTAATATTAAACGACAATTAGTCTAACAGTGTGCCTAATTTTTTTGTTTTTTCGAGTGAGGATTCAAATATTGGTTCATCATGTTATGAAAAATTAGTTATTTCAGTTATACTCAACCTCTGTGGTTATAAGCATGGAATAAAAAACTAGACCGGGTAATGAACCAGTCACAACACTGATTTAAGGGTTAATGGTTCAATCGGGGTTGGACCGATAATCGAACCGGTCATATTAAAATATTACAATTTATTAGTGGCAATATATATATATTAATATGTTTTTAAATTTTCATAGATTAAAATAAAGATCTTTAGACAAAAAAATGCTTAAAATCTATTAATATTAATTATGATGCCTATATTTATATAATGACATCTCATTTCCTATAATTAATTAATTATTATATCCTCTCAAAATAATTTTTTTTTAGATTTGTTCTTTTTTTACCTAATTTTCTCTTCATCTTGGTCTTCAAACTTTCATTTTTCCCTAAAAAATAATGCAAAGTAGTAGGTAAAGGAATAAAAAAAATGTATTTTATTAAAAAAAAAGGCAAACCGGATGAACCGGTCGAACTACCAGTTTTGACCGGTTCGAACTGGTTCGACCGGTTCACCAGTTTATTCCATGAACCGGACCGGATCACCTATCGGACCGGGTTGAACCGACCGGTCCGGTCCGATTTTTTTTTCAGTGATTATAAGTAACATCATTTAACATATGGTTGATTCTAAATATAAATAGCATACGATTTGTCTAAAAGTTTAATATACTTTTTTTAATTTTTATCCTCAATTAATTATATATCCATCTCATTTCTTTTTCCTACTTATTATTTCTTTCACTTGTCATCTTTATAAAAAAAAAAGCATAATTCAATATATGTGTGCACGCGCGCGTTACAAGTCAGAGAACTTGGCATACTGACTATTTGGGAATTAATCCACTTCTAGACTTTTTTATTTTGGGCTCAGCCCTCTTTTGTAGCAAATTATGTGTTGGTTTGGAAAGCTTTCAAATCATGGTTTGTGTAAATTGAGATAAAATTCTTTTCACATACTTATCTTGTAAATTATAAAAGTTATTATCAAAAACTAATCCAAACACACACTAAAAAGAAAACCCAGCCCGAGGCAAGACTGGTCGGCCTAGCCCAACCGCCAAACTGGACAAGAACACCGGCTCATGACATGTCTAACCTGATCTGGTCTGGTCACTATAAAATACTCCTTGCTGTCTTTTTTTTTATAAACAACAACTATCTAAATATATATATATATATATATATATATATATATATATATATATATATATATATATTGTAAGTTAAAATTAATTAAAAACAATAAATAGATATAATTTTGTTCCAAGTATACCGTTATTCTTGAAGAAAATAAATGTGAGAGAGAATGAATGGGAAAAGAGATGAGAGAAAATGAATAGGAAAAGAGACTGAGAGACATGTAATTAAGTAGTAATAAAAAAAAATACATTAAATTTTTAAATAAAACTAAATTATTATATAGTATGAGAGGAAGTATAAAAAGTATAGCAAGCTATAATATCTATAAATTTATAAATTATGATAATCCCATCGTTATTAAAACTGGGCATAATATACATGAAATACATAAAACATCAAAATAATTAAACTATGCTCTGCTATTGATTCCAGGACAAAAACATCAGGGCACTCAATTTGCTAACAGGAGAACGAGCATTCTCAAATAAAGTATTTCTCTATCTCAAAAAAAAAAAATTGTTAAAATTAGTTAAAAATAATACATATCTGAAAAATATGCTTTTCCCCCAAATATGTCTTAAAAAGATGAGGGAGAATGTATGAGAAAAAATCAATGAGAGAGAGAATACTAATTCAAACTTAAAAATGAAATGAGTGAAAATACATATAATGTTCATATAAGCAAAATAAATTTTATAAGAAGGGAGTGACAAATTCAAAAATTTGGATCGTTAATGTCAAATCAAGTTCATGTCTTTTTCGACCCACTTGTTAATCTACCTGCTCACCAAAGCCAATGACTTTACTTAATTACGGTGGATCCGTGTCAAATCTTTACACCAAATCTGATTACTAATGGCAGCTAAATCAGTGAAAAGTTAGAGTTGGGGGGTGGAAATAGGCCATGTCAGGCCAGATTTGCCTGGTACTGAATGGCCTGAGCCTGACATGTGGCCTATTAAGGAGGCCTGTAATTAAAAAAAAAATTTAAACAGGTTAACAGACCACATGTTTCACAACAGGCCTGCTTCAAATATGTCTACTTCTAACAGGCCAAAAATAAGCCCAATTACATAAATTAATGATCCAAATACATAAATTAATGATTCACTTAAGATGAGATTTGGGAATGAGATTTAGGATTAGGATGTGAGATGTGTGGAAATTTTTTTTAAAAAAATACTTTACAGGCTCAGGCCGGCCTGACAGGCCTAACATGCCTGTCAATAAATATGAACCTGACCTTTTTAAAAAAACAGACATCAAAGTAGGCCTGGGCCAGGCCTTTTAGCCTAACAGGCCATGTCTGATCAGGCCGGAAACAGGCCAGGCCGCAGGCCGCCTGACCTGTTTCCACCCCTAATCAAAGTTACCTACTCATAGGCTAATATAAAACTCAAATTAATCCATCTTCAAATCATAATTAGTAGCATTTGGTCGAAAAAACATTCCTTATCTTAGAATTCTAATCCCACTCATCTTTTTCTTCCAGAACACTAGGACTTTATATCATACAGAAAAAAGAGCATCCATATGCTATGTATACTTTCTTTTCTTATCCTTCTTTTTTTCTTCAAGCTAAATGTAAAAGTTAGATAATTAATTTTGTAGTGATTATAAAAATTAGTTAATTTTTTTACCAAAAATGTGCGTCTTTCCCCCCCCCCCTCAAACCATCCCTTTTAATAATTTGCATTGAAAACTGCTATCTTAATGGAAAACTTTCTAATATGTGCAGTTAGTAGGGAGAGTTAAATAAAAAAATTTAAAATTTAGGATTAAAGTGGAATGAGATTTAAAATAAACATCTCCTCTAACTTTTACGTTTAGTTTAGGATCTTAGGGAGTATTATCCTGTACAAAAACATACCTAAAGTTGAAAAGGTTAATGCACAAATCATTTAACCTAAAGAAAACTGAGGAGTTTGTCCATTGTATTAAGTACGATTAGGCTTTTATTACCAAAACACGCACACACACAACAGAAAATGCATGTAATGCCAGTGATATTTATTTACTCCTTGATTCTACTTAAAAGTCATTTCCATCATGTTTTGCTTTGACAAAAAACCTAAACTTCATTAATTATATCTTAAAATTTAATTAATTTTCAACTTTATCCCTATAAGATTACCCCTATGAGAACAAAATCGATGCAATATAAATGAAGGAAAAAATTATAGTACTTTTATATGAAAAATTTAGTGATATGACTTATAAATAGGATCAAAATAAAAATTTCTCTCTCTACCATATAAATAGAATCAGAAAAGTATTTCATAATAAAAAGCAGGTTTTGTACCGTACAACATACTCCCTCTAATCCTAAATAAGTAAATATAGGACATAGATTAAAAGTGAGTTTTGGTTTTAAATATATTACATTTTTTTCATTCCATTTCTTATATTTACAATTTTCTAAATAATAATTTTTTAATTTATAAAATGACATATAATCTAATTATAATATATAATCCTATAGAGTATAATTGAGGATTAGCAACTAGGATAATATAAATAACTCAGTTAGTCCACTCATTAATAGTAATATGTGAAGTACGATCCATAGTGAAGCTTTGGAATATAGTCATGGGTTCAATTCAATAGAGAGGACCGGAGGAGAGGGGGTATTTCTTGTATAGTTGGGAATAGAATGTAATTTGAAGTTTTTTCTTATAATCATGTAAGTTCCGCTAAAGATAATTAAATCCGCACCGGTCATTGAATCAGTCAGGTACTGGGTTAAAGGTCAGTGGGTCAGACTGTAATCAAATCAGAGCCAAACCGGAGCCAAACCAGTGAGAAAGTAAACTTAAACGATAATATTTTTTGAAATAGTTTTATAATTTGATAACTTTTTAAGATCAAATGATAATATTTTTGAGTGATTCTTTTTTTATTAGAAAGTATACATCTTAAGCTTTCCATAGAGTTCTAATTTTTAATTTTTAGAAATATGTAGAATTAAATATGAATTTTTAAAATCAGAAAAATCTTAATAAATATTGGTCGGACCGGTATGATCGGATCGGTTAGATGACCGGTTCAACAGTTCCCATGGTCGAACCGGTCAGTCTGATCCAGTTTTAATTACATTGGTCCTGCTAGATCCTTTTTAGTTTTGAGTTCATCTTCTAGAGGAGACACTTATTATAAGAGAGGCAGTCACAAACCTTAAATCAGATATCGGATGATAACATTAAAAAAAGTTTTTAGAAAAATTTCACCTAACTCTCACCGTAGCAAAATATTTTCCAAACGCTAGCCCCCACAATATTCCGAAACATCATTGCAATCTTAAGGGGGAAGTGAAATTAATTTAAATAGTGAATGGACAAGACTACCCTCCCAAAAGCCCCATTATAATGTACAAAACACATATTAGAATACAAATTTGTTTATTTACAAGACAATGGTGCATGTTTACAAAACAAATAAGCTGATCTGTAAAGCTAATAATTGAAATGACAATAGCTTGTATTAAATATCATATATCAACAAACACAAGTGTAAATTATAATTATTGGTCTTGCATACCGGTTTAGTTTTCTTTTAGATTATCACATGTATCTTATAAAAATTTATACTTATCTTCTGAATTTCCTCTTTTTCTTTTATAAATATCATAATTGTTATTGTCATTTCAATTATTAGTCTTGCAAATCAACTTATTTATTTTGTAAATACACATGATTGTCTTATAAAAGGCACATATGTCTTGTAATTGCCATCTTATATAGTAAATAGCACAAAGTATTGTCATTTTAATTATTAGTCCTACAAATCAGCTTCTGTCTTGTAAATGGGCACATGTGTCATGTAAATAGCACAAATGACTATCATTTTAATTATTGATCTTACAAATTTATTTATCTTATAAATATGTAAGATTGTCTTATAAATGAGTATATTTATCTTATAATACCCGCTTTTTACTTTATAACCGGACTTTTGGAAGGATTATTTTTATTCATTTGCTCCTCAAATTAATTTGACTCTCGTCTAAAGTATTGCAGGGAAATGTTCCCAAGTTTTTTTTCTTATAATATGACAATCTTATTAAAACTAAAGTAAAAATGTAAGTTAATTGGGCTTTCTATGAAATGGAGGTATTTAAAAGGTGACAAATAAGGCAGAAACAAAAAATAAGATTGGGCAATGAATCAGTCATGGTATCATATAAGTTTAAGGGTCAATGGGTCAATTAGGGTCTAACCGATGATTGGACCGGTCATATTAAAATATTACAATTTATTAATGATAATATATATATATATATATATTTCAACTTCTATAGATAAAAATGAAGATTTTTAGAAAATAAAAATTCTTAAAATCTATTAGTATTAATTATGGTGTCTATACTTATGCAATGATATCTCATTTTCTATAATTAACTAATTATTATATTCTCTCAAAATCTTCTTTTTTGTTAGATTTGTTCTTTCTTTACATACTTTTCTCTTTATCTTGGTCTTCAAACTTATAGTTATGAGTCACTTGAAATCCAGTCACTATGGTTTGATTCAGTGCAACTCGGGTTTGATTTTTTTAATTTTTTAAAATGTTAGTCCATACATTTTAAAAAAATTATAAAGGCTGAAGTTATTTTTAAATAAGTGTCACTTTATAAATTTCAAGGGCAATTAATATCTTTTTACTTAAAATTTTATTATAAATAACTAATTATTGATTGATATTATGTAACATACCTCACATAAACATATGATTTTTCTCAAAACGCCTTATATTTAACGGATGGAGTATCAATTGATGCACTTTCATGTCCTTATAAGTTGTTCTTTCTCAAAAAAAAAAAAAAAAACAAAACAAAAAACGGAGACTTGCAGATTTAATTCCTACACCAGGGAATTCATTAGAAGATGAGTTAGGGTGCAATTTTGACATGGAAGTAACCACTCAAGAAAGTTAGGTATTTGAAAGTTTTTCAATGAATACTTTCGCCTCAAAATTATTAAAAAAAAGGATCAAATTTGCCCTAATCATTAAAAAACTAATTTAACGGTTAAAAATTAGCACCAACCGTTTACACTTTTAACGGTAATGGAAAAAATTACTACGTTTTAATTATTTCTAAATCAGAATTGTTTCTTGAAAAACTTCAAGATTCCAACCGTTTTTTATGATTATTTTTAGGGAAGAATTGCTCTTTAACCCTTAGGCTTTATTTGGTTTGAGGGTGGAGGAGGAGAGGGGAAATTTTGTACTGTATTTACCTCCTCTTCCTTTATTTTATACTAAGGATCCCTCCCCTCCTCTCATTCTGATTACTTTCAAATCAAAATTGTTTCTTGAAAAACTTCAAGATACCAACCATTTTTTATGATTATGTTTAGGGCAAAATTGCTTCTTAACCCTTAGACTTTGTTTGGTTTGAGGGTGCAAGAGGGGAGGGAATGGGTGGAGAAATTTTGTATTGTATTTCACTTCCATTCCTTTATTTTACACTAAGGATCTCTCCCCTCCCCTCATTTTGATTACTTTAAAATCAAAATTGTTTCTTGAAAAACTTCAAGATACCAACCATTTTTATGATTATTTTTAGGACAAAATTGCTAACCCTCAGGCTTTGTTTGGTTTGAGGGTACAGGAGGGGAGGAGATGGGTGGATAAATTTTGTATTGTATTTCCATTCCCTTCCTTTATTTTACACTAAGAATTTCTCCCCTCCTTTCATTTTAACAAACTAAACAAAGAATGTATCCTCCCATTCCCTCAAACCAAACACACCCTTAGAAAATTGTCAGTTCAAATTGTAAGAAGTTTTTAAGCCAAAAGTGATTATACATGTAATTTTTTTCATCCACTTGTTAACCTGCCCACCTACCAAAGCCAATGGTCAAATTCTTACACCAAATCCAATTAATGGCTGCTAAATCAAGGAAAAGCCAGAGATACCTATTCATAAACTCAAATTAATCCATGTTCAAATCCTAATCATAGCATTTGGTAAAAAACCATTCCTTATCATAGAAGTTTAATGCCACTACTCTTTTTCTTACTGAATACTATGACATTATATAGTAGAGAAAAGACAGCATCCATATATATAAATAAAATAATCCAGTTAGTCCACTCATTAATAGTAATATGTGAAGTACGATCCATAGTGAAGCTTTGGAATATAGTCATGGGTTCCATTCAATAGAGAGGAACGGAGGGGAGGGGGTATTTCTTGTTTAGTTGGAAATAGAATGTAATTTGAAGTTTTTTCTTATAACCATGTAAGTCTTGCTAAAGATAATTAAACCTGCATTGGTTACTGAATTAGTCGAGTATTAAGTTAAAGGTTAGTGGGTCAGAACGGAATTAAATCAGAGCTAAACCGGGGCCAAACCAGTGAGGAAGTGAACTTAAACGATAATATTTTTTGAAATAATTTTATAATTTGATAATTTTTTAAGGTCAAATGATAATATTTTTAAGTGATTCTTTTTTTTATTAAAAAGTAGACATCTTAAGCTTGCCATAGAGTTCTAATTTTTAATTTTAGAAATATGTAGAATTAAATATGAATTTTTAAAATCAGAAAAATCTTAATAAATATTAAATCGGTCGGGTCGGTTAGATGACCGGTTCAACGGTTCACGTGGTCGAACCGGTCAGTCCGATCCAGTTTTAATCACATTGGTCCTTCTAGATCCTTTTTAGTTTTGAGTTCATCTTCTAGAGGAAACACTTATTGTAAGAGAGGCAGTCACAAACCCTAAACCTGATATAGATGATAACATTAAAAAAGGTTTTTAGGAAAATTTCACCAAACTCCCACTGCAGCTAAATATTTTCCAAAAACTAGCCCCCACAACATTCCGAAACATCATTGCAATCTTAAGGGGAAAGTGAAATTAATTTGAGTAGTGAATGGACAAAACTACCCTCCCAAAAGCCCCATTACAATGTACCCAACGCATGTTAGAATACAAATTTGTGTATTTACAAGATAATCATGCATATTTACAAAATAAATAAGTTAATTTATAAGGCTAATAATTGAAATGACAATAGCTTGTATTAAATATCATATATCAACAAACACAAGTGTAAATTTTAATTGTTGGTCTTGCATACTAGCTTAGTTTTCTTTTAGATTATCACATGTATCTTATAAAAATTTACACTTATCTTCTGAATTTCCTCTTCTTTTATAAATATCACAACTGTTATTGTCATTTCAATTATTGGTCTTACAAATCAACTTATATATTTTATAAATACACATGATTGTCTTATAAAGGGCACATATGTGGTGTAATTGCCATCTTATTTTGTAAATAGCACAAAGTATTGTCATTTCAATTATTAGTCCTATAAATCAGCTTCTATCTTGTAAATGGGCACATGTGTCATGTAAATAGTATAAATTATTATCATTTTAATTATCAGCTTCTATCAGTTTTACCGGTTCATGGGCTGATGTCTACACCGGATAGGACCATTGACCGATCATCGATTCAACCGATCGAACTAGCCGGTCTAATCCGATTTTTTGTACAGTGCAAATATGCACTTATAATTTTATTTAGATTTCCTTTTGCTCAAAAATATTTTGTTTTAAATTTTTTTCTTATTTTTTATCCTTATAATTTATGCAAGTTCTTATTTTGGTTTTCATATTTTTTAAAAAAAAACGCAATTTATATTTTTTTGGAAAAAAATTGAAGAGAGAAAAAACTGGCAACAAATTTAAAGAGAGTTGAAAAGGCTGAAGAGAAAAATATAAACGCAAATTAATTATTAAATTAAATTGTTTAGTTTTGGTTTCAATACCATATAAAATATAAAAAGCATATCAAGCCCTTATATTTATAAATTGTTAACAAGTTATGATAATCTCATCATTATTAAGTGTTTAAAACTGTTTGATGCCCAAAAAAATGTTTTAAACTGGCCATCCCATAATATACAAAGACACAACAAACAACAAAATAGTTAAACTATGCTTTTAATTCTACTACAAAACAAAAACATCAGAGCACTCAATTTGCCAACAGAAGAACGAGCATTCTCACTGGAACAAACAATTATTGCCCACAAAATATCATCCAACATGCAAACAACAACAACAACAACATATCCATATGCCTCTCATAGTTGAAGAACAGCATCTAATCTAATTAATCAAATAACATAATCACACCAATCATAAATACGAGAAGTATGATCCATAGTGAAGCCTGGAATCTTATCCAGCCTCTTAGGATTAACCTTCCCTCCTATCAATCTAGCTGGGTTTCCAACAGCAGTACTCATAGAAGGAACTTCCTTAAGAACCACAGAACCAGCACCAATCTTAGCTCCATTACCAATCTTTATGTTCCCCAGAATACAAGTGCCTGCTCCTATAAGCACTCCATCACCAATCTTGGGATGTCTATCTCCTGAAACTTTACCTGTTCCTCCCAATGTCACATTATGCAGAATTGACACATTGTTGCCTATCACTGCTGTTTCTCCCACCACCACTCCTGAAGCATGATCAAGTAAGATTCCTCTTCCAATTTTGGCTCCTGGATGGATATCCACAGCAAATACTTGAGAAACTCTGTTATTAATTAAAAGGGCTAACACGTTTCTTCCCTGAGACCATAACTTGTGAGCAATTCTGTGAGCTTGAATTGCCTGGAAGCCTTTGAAATTTAGGAAGCAATGGACATAGCTTATGCAGGCTGGGTCACGTTTTCTCGCGGCTCTCAGATCGTACTTTACAGATTCCGCGATTTCTTTGTTTTCGTTGAGGATTGAAGCGAAGAGATCGATTAGGGTTCCGATCGGAAGACTGGAACTGCTCAATTTGTGGGAGAGAAGATTGGCGAGCGCGATTTCTAGAGATTGGTGAGACAGAATCGAAGCGTGGTAATAGGAAGAAAGAATCGGCTCTCGTTCTACATCTAATTTTGCTTCCTCCTGCATCTTCACCCAGAGATCATCATCTTCTTCTTCCTCCGAAAATGAACAGTCGGAAAACGTGGCTCGATAGAATTTTGCATACTGGAAGGATTGATCGGCGGCGGCGGTATGGCGCTTGTTTTGAATCCGAAAAAGCGGGTCAGATTCGCAAATGCCCATCCTTGAACAGTCACAAGCAGCCATTGGAAGGAATCAGAGAGACTGAGTTTCGGAGGAATTGAAGAAAGTGAAGGGAGAAATAGAGAACATTGAATCGGAACTTGGAAGTGGAGTGAGTATTCAAGAGTAGGGTTCTTATATAGGTGTGTGCGCGTGTGTTTAGGAGAGAGAAAGCCCCATTATCAGGGCAAGGCGTGTGGGGGAAGGAGGGAGGGAGGATCAGATTCAGGTTTGTTTTGGTTTGACTTGAACACTGCCGATCTATATGTCATGCCTGACATCAACTTTCTTCGCATGTGGTTCTGATAATTCAGATTTAATTTTTTAAGAGGGTGATTTTTAAATAAAAATATCATTTTTTAAAAAAATATATTTAAATTTTAAAATATTAAATCAATAATTTTTTAAAAATATGAACTATTAATTGATATGCTTTTTTGGGAATCTTATTATTCTTATAGTTAATAAAATTAATTTAGGATTTTGAAATTTAAGTGGTATTTATTTAAAATTTTTTATTTTTTTAATGGTAATTAAAATATTATTTTTATTTTAATTCTCTGCCCATTAATTTTTTTTTAAAAAAATAAAAAGTAAAAAATTAAATCTGGACTATCTAAAACTTATTTGGGGGTCATATGAGATAAACCCTCCCAACCTCACTTTAGTACTTGTTTGGATTAGCAGTAGAAGCTGCTTTTCTAACGTGATTTATAGTATACGAGATAAGTTTGTGAGAAAAATTTTTATCTTAATTTACGTAAACAAGCTTTTCTACATCCAGCCTAAACAAAAGACAGGGAAATTGGCTTTAGAGTTAGAATGGAACGTGAAGTAAAATTAAGGGACATGTAGACATAGCAAATAAACTACGAAACAAGGTAACATGTAGACGGAGGAGATTGGACTCGAAACACAACTCGAGAAGGAGAAGACGAGAGAGATTTCAGGTGATTATTATAAGGAAAAATGCATCAACACCATTTCAACTTTTAAAATTAAGAAAAAGTCTCTTAACATATACAAAAGAGAGAGAGACAGGATGATGTCGGAATATAGGTTTTTTATGTTTAGGAGAAAACTAAAAAACCCTCATTACTCAATTATTTTATACATATTGTCAGTACTAATTGATTTTGTTAAAACTATTACTCTTTTGGTCAAACTCATTAATTGGTTACAACCCAAAACTCTTACTTAATTATTTTATACATATTGTCAGTACTTACTGATTTTTTCAAAACCATTACGGATTTCATCAACACTACAATTCATTTCATTAATTTTATTACTCAATTGGCCACAACTCAACTCTTTTCAATCATTTTATACATTTTGTCAATATTTCATCAATACCACTATTCATTTCATCAATACCATTACTCAATTGGTCACAAAAAACTATTTATCAATCATTTTGCATATATTGTCAGTCCTCACTGATTTTGTTAAAACCATAACGGATTTTGTTAAAACCATTACTCTTCCACTCCCTTAAGAAAAAATAGTTGTATTGTATTCTAAAGAAGCGAGTTCATGTTGCAAGATTGTCCATTAATGAAGTTCCTAGAAAAACATAGGAATGAGTAAGCCAACATGAGATTTTGGTACTATGAGGAGTATCATATTACTACTAGCTTATATTACTTTCACAAGCTATAAGCTTCATAGTTTCTAGGGATGTTACTTAATCAGTTATTTGCACTTTGGGCACTTTCTTCCACATTTATCCACTGTAGATGGAAGGCATTTTTTTTACAAAAGATGCATAATGGTAGATATTGAATTAAAAAAAAAACTGTGAAGGAATAACCCATCGAAAAAGTCTATTAGTATCTTAGCTCACGATGAAGTCAAGCCCTTATTGAATAAAGGGGCAATTTAAAGTATGGAATTGGAGACGTACATGTGTCCACAAAGAGTAGTACTCGGTGTTGAAAATTGTGTCCGATGGACCAATCATTGTATGTTGAACATTGTTATTTAATGAATTTTTTCATTTTGTTATCATATTATTCTATGATAACTATATCATTGGATAAATCATAATGATTGTCTTAAATGTCCCTGATCGATCATTTGTGCGAGAGTAAAGATGAAATAAGACCAGTATGACCTTAAAAATGTATAGAGATACGAATTCAAGTCCTAGGCACTTGTAAGAATACAAGGTGCTGGACCAACCCGCTATGAGAAAGTTGCATTGATCAAGTCATAAGCTTGTCTCATGTATAACTACATCACTATGACCTTTGATCTGAGATCATCATGGATTCCTATATGAGAGTCGTTCATTTAGAGGAATGAGAATGGTCAAGATGAAATTTATCCCTCACATTATTAGAGAGATATTACTGAGCCCCTCAATGAGTGAGTCTAAGTAATGTATGGTCATACTACGATGTAAAGGAGTTTCTATTTCTATAGTCAGACTACTCAGGGATCGAGAAAGTAATAGTTAGGAATAAGAAGATGACATTCTACATGCCTCATGCTTGACCGAATATTGTGTGACAATAAGGACGTGATATAGTTGTATGACAGGTTGTATCGGTTTATCGATCATCATATAAATTGGGTAGTTGTAATGTCTTGCTAAAGGCCGCTTATAACTTTTAGGTTTGTATAGTCATTGGCCTACTACTAACTTCATATAGGCCTACAAGGTCACATCCAAAAATAACCCAACACGAGCTATAATGTCCAGATTCATTGAATATAATGGTTAATCTAGGATGGACGAATTTTACACACACACACACACAAATGTTGTGTGAATATTTATTTGATAAATATATATATGTGTGTATGATAATATTATTATATTATGTTAGTTTTAAATTTAGTTTTATCTTGATAAATTAAATTTAATAACTAACATGATAAAAATATAATATCTCTAATTTAATTTTTAAAGACAAATTAAATCTATTTTCATGGCTTTTTATTATATACATACATACATACATATATATATATATATATATTAGTATATTGTATTAGTTTTAAATTTAGTTTTATCTGATAAATTAAATTTAATAACTAACATGATAAATATATAATATCTCGAATTTAATTCATAAAGATAAATTAAATATATTTTCATTGGTTCTTTATTCAAATTAAATAAATAGGTTAAATTAAAACTGTTGGACATATTTAATTAAAACATATTTATTTAATTTGCTTATCAAAAAAGTTAAATGTTAATTGATATGATATGGATTTTGAAATTAATTAAGATTAATTTTCTTGAAAAAATTCAATATCTATTATAAAATAGAAAACCTTGACTAGTTATTTAAGTGAGAGCTAATGTTTTCTACGGATGATGAAAATAGATAGAGAGTTATGAGAAAAAGAAAACTCTAGAGGACATTGGTGGTGCTAGCACATTGTCCGTGTTGAATTCCTATTCTTGTAGATATCGGTAGAGGGAGCTGATTCTAGTTGTTAGCTCCTTGAGATTGAAAGAAAAGACTGAACACATAAGAAATGTACGTTTTTTACTATTCGATTTAAACGCTGTTGACAAATCCGCAGTAGGGATTGAAAAAGATTTTAATTTTCCAATATGCCTACCAATCTCAATACTTGGTTCAAAGCATATCTTTAGACAAATCTGACAAAGAAAATCGAATGTCAGCATGCCAAATCAAGAAAAAAGACGGAGAAATTGACATTAATACGAGATCTTCAAGAAAAATTAGAGCTCTTACCGCACAGGAAAGTTCTCCCTGAGTTGATCAATATAGGGAAGAGCAAATCTCAAAGAAGAAGAGCCAGAGTTGTGCTGGTCACGACAACGAGGGTTTGTTTGTTGGTGCTGTCGATTTGCTTAGACTTGGTGGTGGGCCACTGTGGAGGAGGAGGCGATGGAGCGTTGGTGGTGGTGAAGGTGATGAGAGATTGGAGGAGGAGGCGGGGTAGTGTTGGTGGTTGGGTAGCAAATGAGAGAGAAAGAGGGTAAAGAGGAAGAAGATAGAGAGATGGAAGTGAAAAGTGAGGGCATCTTGAAAAAAACATACAAAATTAAAAGACCTAGATTCCTATCCCATCCTTTTTTTTCTTTTATAAGTTTTAATAGATTTTTTTAGATTTTAAAAGTTGAGGTGTCATTTAAATATCTTTTTCTCATATTATAATTAGTCCAATAGTCCGTTTTTTTTTAGAGATGTCGTATTACTCCAAAGTCGAATAGGGTATATGTTGGTCCTTTTCTCAACTTTTCAATCCCTCTCTAATGGGCTTGCTTGATACAATCGATTTGGAGTCTTTGTAAGAATTTGTATGACTTGGGTTTTAAGAAAAACTTTAAAAAATTGGGTTATACAATTTTAATAAAAAGAGGAAGTAAGATAAACAAGTAAAAAAAAATTAATTAAAATTTTTTATGACGTTTCTCTAAATTTTTAGATTAATCGTTATTGGAGGAGGATAGTAAATACATAAAAGTAAAGTTGGTGATCAGATCAATGAGCTATTAAGAAAAATACATGCACACCTATAACATAATTGGAGGATTGGATTTGGATAGTACGTACTACATACTACATACTACATACATAAAATTAGGTTTGAGTTGATGATTAGATACATGAGCTATTAAAAAAAATGAAATACATACATTTGTATGAATGTATCGCATGAATGAAGAATTGGAAGGTAAATATATAAAAGTAAAGAAGTGATACTCCATTGACTAAAATTATAGGGCATTTTTTATAAAGTAATATGTTTAAAAATATGAAGCATTTTTAGGGGTTTAAGGTTGCAATGAATAAGATTTTTTTTAAAAAAAATCCCCTAATGAGTATTAAATATTAAAAACTATTCATTCTCGTAGTTTCCATGGCAGAAACCATAATATTAAATGAAGGTAAACATGAAAGAATGTTTATTTTTCACTGACATTATAACTGATTTATTAGGTGATATCCTATAATTTTAAATGAATAATATCTTTCAATAAGTATATTAATTATAATTATTTTTTAGTTCTTAAAAGGAGCTAAATTCTTAGGAAATTTAAATTTTTATTAATAACAAATAAGTTAAGAAAATATAATCAGATAAGTCTTGCTTTCCTAATACTTTATTATTATTATTTTCAAACTGACCGTTAACCTACTCATTATTCTTTTACAAAATGCTCATGTTTTCGTTTAAAATTAATAAAATTACTATATTTATTTGAAAATATTGAACTTCTATAGTTAAAAAAATTGAAAAAAAAAAGCTTACTTAAAAAAAATTTAAAAAGCAATCAGTTGATCCTCATTGCAGCAGGTTCGGTAAAGCTATAACTTTTTAGACGAAGCAAAAGCAAAGGTAGCATGAGAAAAGTTTAGTCAAACATTTTGCTCACATATGCCACTTTTGAGGTAGTAAAACATTATTTTAGTTAAAAAAAAATTATAAAAGCAAAAATAATTTTGGCCTTAGTAGATTATTTATGAGAAATTTTTTTAAAAAAAACTTTAAAATTATGAAAAAAAAGTGTTTCGAATATTTATAATATCAGAAATGTGTCAGGCTCAATTTATCTTTTTTTTTTAAAATAAAAAAAATACCAATTTACCCTTATTTTTTATTTAAAAAGAAATTACCCCATTGGCCGGGGTTGCTGTCGACCACCCCGCTGGCAACGGCCAGGGGCAAGGGGTCAGACCTCTGGTAGGAATAAATATTCCTAAAGTGGTAGAGGTGAGTTTCGAACCCCCACCATTTTATTTGCATAAAATTATGGTAACTATTGGGCCACCAAAGCCATTCAATCTAAATGATGCAAATATTATATATATATTGACCTTTAATTTTCAATCCAATCACATTCATAAATTCACAAGTTCAGATAAGGAATTCGTAACTTTTGTTTAAGTAAAAAATTCACTTACTCTTTCAAGCCATTCACAAGTTCAGATAAGGAATTCACAAGTTTAGATAAAAAATTCCCAAGTTCACATAAAGAATTTGTAATTTTTGTTTAAGTAAAAAATTCACTTACTTTCTGAGGCCATTCACAAGTTCAGATAAGGAATTCACAAGCTCAGATAAGAAATTCCCAAATTCAGATAAGAAATTTGCAACTTTTATTTAAATAAAATATTCACTTACTCTCTCAGGCTATTCAAATACAAGGAATCCAGCTATTTATGTGTGCGCTAAAGGAAACAAGTGGATTAATGGTAGGCTTTAACTTTAAACAAATATATACTAAATACTTGTATATATTTGAAGATTTTTTTATCTAGAAAAATATAATGATTATGTTGTTTATATTTGGGAATCGAGACGCCTTAGTATTGTGGGGAAACTTGTGGATGATAGTTGGTTCTAGCAATCAAGTTGGAACGCAGGCGTCAAATTTGCAGTCATTATCTGAACTTGTGAATTCCTTATTTAAACTCTTGAATGCCTTGAGAGAGTAAGTGAATTTTTTACTTAAACGAAAGTTGCAAATTCATTATCTGAACTTAGGAATTTTTTATTTGAACTTGTGAATTTCTTATATAAACTTGTGAAGGGGCTTGGGTTGAAGATTAAAGGTTAATATATATATTTTTGTTTGCATTATTTATATTGAATGACTTTGGTGGCCTAATAGTCACCATAATTTTGTGTAAACAAAGTGGTGGGCATTCGGAATCCACCCCCACCACTTTGGGAACATTTATTCCTAAGGGAAATATTCTGTGCCCATCGGAGCTTTGGTTGGCTGCCAGAGCTCTGACCCCCTGCCCTTGGACACCGTTGGCAGGGTGGTCGATGGCAGCCCCAGCCGGCTATCGGTAATTTCTTTTTAAATAAAAAAATATAAAGATAAATTGGTCTTTTTCTTTTAATTTGAAAAAAAGACAAATTGAGTCTAATACCTTTCTGAGATTATGAATATTCGAAAGACCTTTTTGTCTTTTCATGATTTTAAAGTTCTTTTTGAAGGATTTTCCCATTATTCATTGCATGTTCTTAGTAGATTATTGAGGAAATGTATAAATGAACTTCACATATTTCTTAACCGACCTAAAATTTTATACATGAGATTATTTATATGTACCCCTCTCTCTTTTTTTACAACAAATTTTATATATAACCAAAAACATTTTGGTCTAGTGGCGTCTACTCCCCTTTTTAGATGAAGGTCACTAGATCAAACATATGCTTGGGTGTGTGAGTGTGCTTGCAAGTTATATTTGCATGTGTTCTCTCCTTTGACCCTTAGCCTGTAAAAAAAAACAAATTTTAAATATCTATTTGCTTCACACAACCAACAGACACATGCACACATATAAGAAAAAGAAAGCAAGATAAATCTCTGAAATATACATAACTCAAATAAGGAATCTGAAATGCTTAAATGACATTGAAGTCCTTTGTGATGATTCAAATGGAGAGAGAAGGAATAATTAATTAATGTTAAATTAAAAATGTACGAAAATTAAAAAATAAATTAAAAAAGTTATTAAGTTATCTATCCTATATTTAATAGAATCTTTATAGTATTACAACAAATCTTAACACGATATAAGTTAAATTTTCTTTTGGAACATCTTTTAGTTGATTGCTTAATTAGTTGATGAAGATTCACAACATATTTTGAAATTTAAATATTAAAATACATTAATGTACAAAAGAAGATATTTAGTAAGTATCAATAAATCTTATCACATCTAAAGACATCTATAGAACTATCTAGAAGGCTCATTTAAATTTTAGTAGCATGGTTTTGTTAAAAATAATATCAATAAAATTTTAAGACTTAAATCTCTATAAAACCTTAAATTTCGAAACCTATTCCTCATCATCCACTCCTTAGTCTATGTGGCTAGAAGCCTAAGCTGCAGGCGACTCAACATTCTCTCATTTGTCCCTTGCTCATGGTTCCTTCTTTTCCTTTATGCCTCTCAACTAATTTTACCACTGCAACATTGGCTTCTTTATAACATCCTAAATTTTAATATTGAGGTTTATATCTAATTAAGATTTGATTATGGAGGAAATTAAGGTATTAAGTGGTTGGATTTGGATGTTTGAGGCTTAGAAACATTAAGGATGATGATTGGAAGTCATATCTTTAGACTTGCTTGAATAGTCTTGAGATTTGAGAATTTTGAGGATGAAATGATAATGTTTTTTAGTGATATCCTTTGCACTAGAAAGTAGACATCTTAAACTTTTCATGGATTCCTAATTTTTAATTTTTGGAGATGTGTAGAATTAGTTATGAATTTTTGAAATTGGACGTTTTCTCTTTGTGCCACTCGCCGGGTCAAGTAATTTACTTGTCAAGGCGAGTGAAACTCATAGATGCTTTATATGCCACTTGCCAGGGGTAAGATGAGTGTGTGATTCTATAAATACTACTGTCGTAGACAACATTCAAAAAATTAGGGTTTCTGATGTTGGGATCGATCTATCTGCTAAGGTTTGGCCATTTTTGACTTAGGGAAGCATTCCTAAGCCTTAAAACACTCTGAGTAAGTGTTTCTAAC
The DNA here is from genome assembly GCA_037074505.1 of Albizia julibrissin. Taxonomy (NCBI): domain Eukaryota; kingdom Viridiplantae; phylum Streptophyta; class Magnoliopsida; order Fabales; family Fabaceae; genus Albizia; species Albizia julibrissin. Next base: position 31,317,456 of record CM073483.1, read on the forward strand.
TCATTTCTACTCATCTTTTTTGGGATTTTCATAATTATGAAATGTTGAAACTTGATATTTTGGAGGATTTCAAAATAGGTGAAGTTTTCACCAAATCTTTTGGATTTAAATGAGTTATATCAAGTAGATTGATGGTTTAATCAGTTTTGTTTGGCTAGATTTTGAGTTATATGAGATTATGAACTAGGGTTTGATATTTAGGTTAAGGTTTAATATGACTTTGATAATGTAGTGGTTTGAGAAGTTGTTTAATGATTGAATTATATTTATGAGTTAGAAAATTAGTCTAATTGGTTTAGAATTGTGATATTAATGATTTTATGATAATGGGTATATTGAAGATGAAACTTTAAGTTATGAAACTAAGTGATTGATGTAGGGAGGTATTGTTGAGGTTATCTAAGGATTCTAATAAGTGAATTGATCTCATGAGAAGTGATTTATGATCTTGTGTTGTTGAGGTTACCGATTGACAATGAAATTGGGTATTAGGGTTTTAGTGTAGAGTTGGAAATTAAGAAGTATTGTTTAATTCCTTACTTTGTGTTGTGATTGACTTGTGTATCTACATTGTTAATATAGAGCTCTTTTGTGACTGGTGATCACTTGTACTTTACTCCTCAAGTGAGGTTCAGTTTGAAGTTGAGGTAACCAGGGTTAATTTATTCTATATCTATGTTTTGGATTGTAAAGTATTTTTCTAAACTTTACTTTTTGTTGGAATATTTTAAAATGAAGATATTTTTTCTTTGTAAAGTCATATTCTTATAAATTAAGGGATTTATATGAAAATTTTTGTAAGGAGTTATAATGCTAAGATTCACCAAGGTTATGTCAACAAGAGGTCAAACTCAATGCTTTGTCTTTAAGTGCACACAAAGATAAGTTAAATTATCATTTAGTAAAAGTCATTGTTGTCCTGACTTGAGTGTTGGGGGGTGCAGTCCATACTCAAGGGTTTTCATTATATCCTGCAGGAAATTCGCTCGTCAATTCAAATTATATCCTATAAGATAAGTATAGGTGGGACGAATTAAGTTTAAAGCAAAGTGTTATTCACGTCTTGAAGACATTATGTACTACTTTATTCTTCATCTCTTCTTCTTGTGCTCCTCAAAGATCTAGTCCCACCAACAATCTTTAGGCTTAATTCATGAATAAGAATGACATCTTTGATGGAGTTGACAACAAAATTTTGTGAAGTTGGAAAGATTTGAAGGAGGCAACTTTTTGAGATACATCGGTTTTGGTTGCTGCAAGAAATGGATAGTTTGATCTAGGAACTTTGCAAAAGAGTCATCTTGAATATGTATGGCCTATGATAAAGGAGACAAATAAATATATTTGCATCTCTTTATTGAATATGGTTTATGGATTTATTTAGTTTATTCATGATCTGGTTATGATGCAATTATCTTGCATAAAATTATGTGGTTTATTACTTGTGGAATCATGAATCTTTAAATCATTATTAGAAAGTGGTAAGAAGCATAATAGATTTTGAATTTACTGGATTGATAATTATCATGAGAAATTTTGTTGTCAATTAATAAGTGATCATTACCATATTGTGTTTTGATTTAAATTAGAATGATTGATGATTATTATGGAATAGATGCATGAATTGGACATGGTTTGAATAATTTCAAACAAATAACATGCATACGAATAAATTTATTATTATCTCATCAATCATAGATAAACTTACTCCTTAATGGAAAGACTTGGAAAAGAGTTTAAATTAAACATAAAAAGCAAATCTCTTTTGATTAATTAGGTGATTATCTTAGCTTAGAAGAGGAGCGTGGTAAATGGCCTAACACATAACTATGTGAAAGATTTGATTTTGAATGGAGTAATTTCCATTAGTTATATAAGATCTAAATTAAATCTTGCAAATCTTTTGATGAAAAATCTGATATGGTGTTAAAAACATCAAAAGAGATGGATTGAAGCCCTATAAACTTTGATCACAAATATTGTAAACCCAACTCACACTTGACCATCATATCAAGTCTTGAGTTCAACGGTGAAAGTATACTATCAGAGTGATTGCAAATACTTGACTTTTAATACATCCTAGGTTGGAAAGTACTTGGTAACCATGAGACTAAAAGGGGATAGGTTGAGCCTAAAATTGGCTCTTAATGGACCTGTAAGCATATATTTGTTGGAGCATTTATCATGGTGATGCTCTTGATGAAGTCTACCTATGAGAGTAAAGTGAGACCGCTTCTAAGAGTCTAAGGGCTTAACTTTGAAAAGATCTCATGAAAAGGATACAAACATAAGGCCATGAATAAACATGTCATTTGAAGTGGCATACAATGGCTTAAGGTCCCATGCATAATTTATGCACACTTATTCATATGAGATAATTGGTTCAAAGCTTAGTCTACCATATTATTTCATATGGGTGAAACCATGTATATATTACTGAGGTAAAAGGTTCAAATCCTCGAGATACCTTAACTAATAATATGAGATTTTCAAAGTGATAAGAGTTTGTAATCATTTTTAAATGGAGGGGATTGTTAGAATAATTTAAAATGAAAAGATGTGTTCTTTGTAATGTCATGTTCTTATAAATTAAGGGATTTATATGAAGAGTTGTGTAAGCAGTTATAACATTAAGAGTCACCAAGGTTATGTCTCTTTAGTTCCTAAAGATATGTATGTGATAGCCACCACTTGGTGAAAAATTGTGTTGTATTTATGAGAAAACTTTATATAATATAAAGGTATAACTTTTCATATGTTTGTTCATGAACCAATATATGGGATTCATGAATCTAACAAATTGTGGTGACTTTTAATTGAAAATGTGTTGCTTTAAAAGACACTACTTTATGGCCTATAAATGGCCAGCACCATTAGTCCATTCTATCATATCACAACACACAAACAACAATATATCAAACTCATTGTGTAACACCATCTCTAATTAACCCTAAGCTTAATGTGATTTTTGAAATTTTTTTCAAAGATGACCTCAAAATGAGTTCCTCAAATTAACAATCCAAATTAAGTAAATAAACATTATAGGTCCTCAGTCGTCTATCAAAAGAGTGTAATTATTTATTCTAAGTAAGTTCACATGTAGCATGATGTAATAGGAAAAATTTCCTAAATGTGGCAATAAAAATGAAATAAGCAGCAATTGCTAGCTACTCAATAAGGTAGCCATATCATCATATGCCTTCCCAGTTGCTCCTGCCCTCGAGCTCTCACCTGAAAAAAATGTGAGAAGTAACGGGATAAGACCATTGTTTCAGTAACATAATCACTACCCACCTTACCTACCGATACTAGCCATTGGTAGGTAGGATTAACATACAAACATGTCAAGCAATATATTAGGTAGAAAGGCAAGCATATATAATAAGCAAGAGGTCAAGTAAATATACTAATCAAGAGCATGATCATATCCATTCATATTCTCAAAGAACATTTATTCACAAAACAACATATTGTTTTACAAAATGTCATTATGCATGATTACTCTTTATCTTTCATTGACCCCTAACCATCTTTATATTCTCCTTATTTCCTCCGACTAAACCCATGGGCTAAGTACTTTCCATATTATTGATTTACTCTCACAAACTCTCTACAAGTGTGATGTAGATCGGCCAAAGTACTACATAGCACACAAGGGACCATAGGTTCCTCCAGTAGGGTTACTGCCCTCGAGAATATTGCACGAAACTCTGGAATACTGCCCAAAAGCCCCCAAGAGTGTCGTATATGGAAATACTTCCCTATAAAGTATATGCCAGCTAGTGGTGCACAATAACCAAACTAGTAGCTTGCCACATTGCATTTAGTTTTTATCAATCACAACCCATTCACTAACTCTGCCATTTATATCATATTATTCTCAAGAGGTTTTCATATTCTTATACTCATATATTCCAGTTCATAACATAGAATCCACATATTCTAACACATGCATACATCCTTTATCCAATTAATCAACAATATATGAATAGTGCAAAATCTCAGTGCATCACATACATAACACATAAATTCATCATTTCCATACTCAGAAACACATTACATCAATAGTTCAATTTCCCATATAGAGCCACTCGTGAGGCATGAATCATAAAGATACTAAAAACATATCATTTTACACATCCAAACATATAGTTGTCTCTAATGATTCCAAAAATCAATCTATCTAATCATATAATTCATATAAGGTCCCAAAGGTGTTATTAGTCATAAAATAACAAGGTTTATACTAGTTCTACTCATTCTAGGCTTGTGGAGTTTTTTAGAAAAACCCACCGGCTACACCGATAAGTAAGATAGATAGGACCACGTTACTTGGTATTCTTTAAATTCCAACTTAGGAAAATCCTTACTAAAGCTCAGAGTAACAAAAAACTTAATTAATGCAAAATCTTTTAGCAATATTAGATGCTTATAATTTCTCCTCCATCGTGTTGCTAAGAATTTCTTATAGGTAGGAAATGTTATATTAGAACTTTACACTACAAAAAAAAATGATGATTAGTAGCGGTTAATTTGAAGCGGTTGGAAGAAATCGCTAGTAGTAAGCTAATTTGTAGCGGTTAAAGCTAATACCACTACTGATTTGCAACAGAAACTAGTGAGTCATGTTTTATGTATACTTTATAGCGGTTATATTGTACAAAACTGCTACCAATTTCGCGCCAACTTAACACCACATGGCGTGCGATTTATTTGTAGCGGTTACTTGACATAAAACCGCTACCAATTTGACACCAAATTAGCTCCAAATAGCGTGAAGGTGGCGTGCCATTTGTAGTGGTTAATTTGTAGCGGTTATTTGGATTAAACCACTAGAAATATTAACTGCCAAATGGCGCGAAGCTGAGGCGCCTATTATTTTTTCATTTAGTTGTGGTTTAACATACTCTAACCGCTACATAATACAAATAGACACGTATTGGTTATGGTTATATACTAAACCACTACAAATCTAATCACTATAAAATGACGTACAACCACAAACTCAACAAAAATAATTTACAACACAAAGTTCACAATAGCCTTCAAAGGTGCTGATACCCTGAAAGAAAGGAAAAGGCATATGACTCGTATCATGTTACTTTACATGATACCAAGCATAGGCCATTTCCCTTATTTCAGGTAGGTGGCAGCGACTTTGAAGGCTATTATTTGTTTTGGTTGCAAGTTTACTGTTACTGGCACTTAGTAGCTGTTATTATTATAAACCGTTACAAAATAGATTAATTAATGACGGTTGGCTTTAGTGGTATTTTGTAGCTGTTATATTCTTTATAACCGCTACAATTGTTGTCAGGCCATTTGAACAATCATCATATTAGTAGTGGTTTTGTGCAGTAACTGCTACAGAATGTCAAAAGATAGGTATTTGTAGCGGTTAATTTTGATAAACCGCTACAACTATTTGGCATATTTATGAGCCACAATTCACAAGGTGATCTTTGTAGTGGTTTTATGATATAACCGTTACAAATACCAACTCTATATAACAGCGCCCCCTTATTCTAATTTTACTTACCATTTTGATTTGTGACAATTTTTTCTCAAAAATTTTACCTTTCTACATATGGCTTCAGGAGATAAAGGAAAGGGGAAGGAGGTAATTCCACCTCGCAGATCTCTATGTGGAAGCACTAGTAGGGGAGGTAGAGGTCGTGGCAAGAGTTAGCGTAGGGGAGTGGGGCTGCATGACTACAGTTGGGCCCAGAGCAACGACATGAGGGGGCTACAACATGCGGCCCTACAGGAGGGGGCCCCAGCATAGCCACAGCATGTGGCCCCACTACAACCCCAGCAGACGGCCTCACATGAGGGGACCGCACTACTGGACCATCATGAAAGAGATGGAGGTGAGATCAGTGTCAGCGAATATGAGGACGAGGATCAGGAGATGTTCAACTTCGAAAGCTTTCCTCTCAGCAATTTGGAGTGGTTTCTAGATGAGGAGGCTGCGCTGGCCCTGGACTACACACGACGGTCATCTTCCCGGTCTACTGGGTTTGAGGTGTAAGTAAGAGGTAAATGTAATTTTATTTTTTAACTTTTCTTTAAATATAGTTCAGTCAAATGTGAATTTAAATTTAACTAACGTATATGATAATTGTGCAGATGAGCAGGGGAATATTTTCTCGAGGAGCCTGGACGTGACCGGTTTGAAAAGCAAGGACCAGAGATTACAAGTTGTGGTTTCGTGGAATGAGCCCACAGACCAGCCCATCGAGAATGGGGGTTACCTGTTCAACCTCTTCATGAGCGACTTGGGCTTAGATTGGATGCGGTTCCCCATTCACTTCAAGACGTGGAACCAAGTTTCAAAGGGGCTGAAGGATAAAGTGTGGGATGGGGAGGTTAAGGTAATTTAATAATTGCATTTAATTATATCAAATAATTTTTAATTAACTATTTTTAATTATTATTTTTGAATTTTATATATTTGAAATAATCATATTTAGATATTTTTATTTAATTGTATTTCAGGGTAGGTTTACCGTGAAGGAGAGCTATAAGAGGTATATGCTAATGAAGTTGGGAGACGGCTGGAAGAACAACATGAATCGTCTCTACCACATCAAGGACAGGGATGGGACAATTCCTCTGGAGCAGCTGATCGAGGACGTGCCGGACGACGTCTCACCAAATGAATGGGCGGGTTTTGTTTATTACTGGAGGAGTCCAGAGGGGTAGGTAATTTTTTTAAAATAAATATTATTTGACCATTTTTTGTTCTTTTAATGTTTTTTAATAATTTTTATTTGAGAAATGTATGTAGGCTCTATCTCAAAGAAACACGGCTAGCCGCGCTCAGCAATCGATCCACCACACTGCTGGATCAAAAACATTTGCAGTGACCTACAGCGAATTGGTATGTTTTTACCATTTTAGTTAATTTTAAATTAATAATAATAATAATAATAATAATAATTTAATTTTGATTAAATATTTATAATAATAATTTTGATGTTTCGATTGTTTAAGGAGCGGAAGGCTCAGGAGGAGAACCGCCAGACTGATTACGGAAGGTTATTCATGGTGACACACAGGCACCGAGACGGGACTCCAACGTCTCAGCAGGAAGAGGAGGCCATTGTAAGTACCATAATTATAATTATAGTTAATTGATTGCTTAAAACAACTAATTTATTGTTGATAATAATAATGATTATAATAGCTTGTTGCATAAAATTGTGGGCGAGGATTTAGCAGTCTCAGGCTGAACTGAGAGAGACACAGACCCAGGAGTCTCAGGGGTTTGTGGACCCCACTCCGCCACTGAAGGCTGGTTTAGGATCGATCGAGCACCCAGGCCGTGTGAGGGTGATGGGGTATGGGAGGAGCGGCAGCTCTGAGGCGGGACCTTCTCCAGCACAGACGTTCGGTAGCAGACGTCCGAGGGAGGAGACCGTTGAGGAGATTCGGACGGAGGTTGCGAGGGCATCTATCGTGATGGCGCAACAGATGCATGAGCAAGTCGATTACTTCTACGTGTAGTAGATGCAGTGGCGGGATATCACAAACTCTGTGCTTGACAAGGCGTGGAGTCGCCTGTTCCACGATAAGGCGTACGCAGAGGTCCCCCCATCCCGATATTTGTAGTATAGCTTGCTTGTCACCCCATCCAATGATGGTGCTATTAACTCTACCCAGCCTCGTCCTCCACCCGCCCCTAAGACAAGACATGATGACCAGACTTCTGATGGTACCCCCACTGAGACAGGGCCTGACCATGACGCTCCAGCTAGTTAACTTCATTTATTTAGGATTTTTTATTTTCTTTTTAAAAATTATACCAAAATGTTTGAATTAATTTAATTATGTTATCACAAATTTTGTTATGTTTTTCTAATTACATTATTTAATTTCATTAGAAACATCAATTTCTAAAACAAAATAAACAAATAACCAAACATTAGTTGCGGTTAAAATTTCGTTTGAAAAATTAATTTCTCAAATAAATAAATAAATAACCAAAAATTTGTAGCGATTTTGTGGTATTAACCACTACTAAGTTATATAAAATTTAGATTTTTGAATTTGACTTTCCCGACAACAGTCAAATAATGTGTAGCGGTTACAAGTAAAAACCGCTACCAATACTCACACCATTTGTAACGGTTCAAACTTCGTAACTACTACAAAAGGAGAACAAATATTTTTGAATTTTAAATATGCGAAACCCGCCAACAGTCAAATGACATAAATTTGTAGCGGTTTAATATTATTAATCGCTACAAGGATTTACAGATACAAAATTTGAACGTTGTGAATCTGACATACCCGCCAATGGTCACATATGTTTGTGACTGTTATTTGTAGCGGTTAAAGACTATTAACTGCTAGTATTTGTGAAAATATTTGAATTTTGAATCTGGAGAAATCCCGCCAACGGTCACATGACATGAATTAGTAGCTGTTTTAAAGTTATAACCGCTACAAATGTTGTAAGAGTAGCAGTTTGGGTAGTGGTTTTGTGAACCGCTACTAATTATTGAACATTGTGAAACTTCAATTTAAGCATCTTGTGATGTATCATTTGTAATTTCACTCATTTTGTTCGCTAAATTCTTTCCTCTAGCTATGGATAAATCATGGATCAAGTTGCCATGCAATTCTCCAGTTTATTTAGATGGATTAAACAATTTATTGGATTTCGCTTACTCTCACGCCAGCTGTAATGGAAAGATTGTATGTTCGCGTCGGAGATGCAAGTTCAAGAAGTGGCATACACGAGAAGTTGTTAAGGAACATTTGCTTGTGAAGCCTTTCCTGGAAGAGTATACGTTCTGGAGAGTTCATGGTGAGAAGGCTGATATGAGATACGATGATGCTCTTCCTCAAAGTTTACAAGTAGGAGTTCAAGTAAATGAAAATGATCCTGTTAATGATGCTGTCCGTGATGCATTCAGTTTTTAGGATGACAACTTCAATGAAGAAGTGCAGGGTTCATAGCTCGTGTTTTTTTAGAAATGAAGCAGCGCGGGATTTTTTCACCCTCACATATGATGTAGATCGTCCTCTGTATCAAGGTTTTCAAAAATACTCCAAATTATCTTTCTTGATCAAATTGTATCATATCAAGTGCTTGTGTGGAATCACAGATAAGGAAATGTTGATGTTGCTAGAATTATTGCAAGATGCATTCCCGACGCGGAGATCCTAACATCATTCTACGAGGCTAAGAAGATTATTAACAGATTGGGATTAAACTACCAGAAAATTGATGTATGTCCAAACGATTGTATGTTGTATTGGGGAGAAGAAGCTAGCAGTGAGGATTACAAGTGATGTCACACATCGAGGTACAAGAAAATTCGGAAGGGGAAAAGACAGAAGAAGAAACCTGCAAAGATTCTAAGATACTTTCCTTTAAAGCCTAGGTTATAAAGATTCTTTATGTCATCAAAAATAGCTGAGCACATGAGGTGGCATGATGTTAATAAGAATGAAGATGAAAAATTAAGACATCCACAGGATGTAGAAGCCTGGAAAGCCTTTGACGCTGAATTCCCATCTTTTGCGGTTGACCCTAGAAATGTTCGGCTTGCTTTGGCGATCGACGATTTTAATCCCTTTGAGAATCTTAGTATAACTTACAGTATTTGGCCTGTAGTCTTAGTTCCCTACAACTTGCCCCCTGGATATGTATGAAACAAAGCTCATTCATCTTGTCTATGATAATCCCAGGCAAAAAAGCACTGGTTAATGACATTGATGTCTATCTCCAATCGCTTATTGCGGAATTGCTGGACCTGTGGCAGGTCGAGATCGAGATATATGACGCATATAGGAAGTCACTGTTCAACTTGCGTGCAGCCTTGATGTGGATCATAAGCGACTTTCCTGGGCTAGGAACGTTATCCGGGTGGAATGTGCATACTAGGACGGCATGTCCAGTTTGCAATTTTGACTCCGACGCAGTCCACCTTCCCCATAGTTGAAAGTGGTGCTTCATGGGTCATCGGAGGTTTCTCGATGGTAAGCACAAGTTAGATTGCAACGGAATCATTTCTATGGGGAAATGGAAAAAAGAGGACCTCCTCATACTTTAATTGGTATAAACATCTTACAACAGCTTCAAGACGTTGAATTTGAGTTTGGAAAAAGCGTCGATTTAGCAACAATAGGGCAAAAGAGTAGGAGGACTACTTCGGCTTCTGTACCTCAACAATGGTGGAAGATAAGTATATTGTTCACTCTTCCATATTGGAAAACTAATTTACTTCGCCACAGTCTTGATGTCATGCATATTGAGAAAAATGTATGCAACAATGTGCTATACACGCTGCTTAATGAACCTGGCAAGTCAAAAGATCATCTTCAAGTGAGGAGAGATTTACGGGCCATGGGAGTTCATGAAGATGTGTGGCCTGATGAGCATGACAAATATCAACTGGTAAAGTTTACCCTAAAAAACTGAACAAGGAAGTCTTCTTCGCCATGTTGAAGAAAATAAAAGTTCGTGATGGCTATTCAAGAAACATTTCACGATGTATTGACATGCAGGCACGAAAGGTTGCTAGCTTGAAGAGTCATGACTCACATGTTCTTATGCAACAGTTACTTTGGATGGCTATAAAGAATGTGCTTCCTCCAGATGTGTCCATCATTTTGGTGGAGCTGTATCCTTCTTTTAGAAGTTATGTTCTAAGGTTTTGATCGTTGAGGAGCTTGATCAGATGTAGTCCAAAATCATTGTTACCCTTTGTCATTTGGAGATGCTCTTTCCTCCCTCATTTTTTACTGTGATGGTCCACCTGACAGTCCACCTTGTTCTTGTAATTCTGCTCAAGGTACTTTGATGACATTGAGATGGCTTTCAACTGACCGTCTCGTGTCGACGATTGTCCTGAACCTGAGTCAACAACATCGAGAGAGTTGTTAATCCCTCGTGTTGGTAAACCAGTTAGAGGAAGTGAGAACTTTGAACTAACATCAACTGAGAAGTTGCAGGCACATAGACATGTGTTGATTAATTGCACTCAAGTTGAACCCTTCCTTCAGTAAGAATCGTACACTCATATATTATTATACAACTATCCTTACATTTTTAATTTACATTGCATGATCATCTTCCCATGATTAATTGTAGGGAATTCAGAAGTCATGTGAAGCGTCAACTAAGGATTCAAACACAAACATCCTCCAAAGTTGACAAAAAGGTCCACAGAGAATTCATCGCCTGGTTTACGCGCATAATATTAAATGACCACAACTTGCACTCGCCAGACTTCAGAGCCCTCGCAATCAGCCCGCTTGACCATGCAAAAAGGTTTACAGTATACAATGTCAATGGTTTCAAGTTTTGCACGGTATCACGAGATCAAGGATTGCAAACTCAAAATTCGGGTGTTTTTGGCACCTTTGGGACAAGGAGTTACGCAAGCAACAGTGACGGAAACATGTAGTTCGGAGGTATCCCTTACTATGGAAAGCTTATGGATGTCGTCGAACTAAATTACCAAGACTGTTTCATTGTTATCCTTTTCAAGTGTTTGTGGGCAAATATGACCACATCCCGGGGACTCACAACAGATGATTTAGGCATCACAATAGTAAATTTCTCTCTTCTAATTCACACTAGTCAATCTGAAGATGATGAGCCCTATATTCTTACCTCAGAGGCACACCAAGTTTATTATATCCAGGATGAAAGGTATAAGGATTGGAACATGGTGATTCACTTAAAGCCTTGAGACCTTTATGACATGGGTGATGGTGACAATATCACCTACGAGAGTGAGCCATTCCATCCTGCCAATTTTGAAAATTTCTTCCTTGAAGGTGATGATGATTTACCTATAGTTAGGTGAGATTTTATAAGTTTAGATAATTTAAATTTAATATTTTCTACACAACAATATCATACTAATATTTCTTTGACAAAATTTTTGTAGGGATGACGAAGAAGAATGATTAAGTTGAACTATGATTTTGTTTTCCCAAACTTGATATGTATTACATTAAAAAAAAATTGAATCATATTTGTAGTGGTTATATAACGGCTACAAATAAACAAACCGCTACAAATTGATAAAATAACCGCTACAGATAACAATAAACCGCTACAAAACTAAACTGCTACAACACATGACATATTAATCGCTAACAAAAATAACCGCTACAAATACAGTGATATTAACCGCTACCAACATCACGCAGATCCCTATAAATATGTTCCCATAAACTCTTTTCATACACTTCTTCATTTCTTCTCTCTCTTCTTCTCTCTCATTTTTTCGTATCCAGGATTTTTTTTCCAACAGCTTTAGATCTAAATAAGTTGATCGTCATACATGGTAATTTTTTTTATCAATTCTTTCATCTCTTCTTTTTTTCTTCTTCTTATAATATTCATACTAATTTTTTTTCAGATATTAATGAACTATTCCTCAGAAACTTTACTTCCAAGACGATCCACATCTAGGGGACAACAAAATAAGTACATATTACCTACAAATTCATAATATGACTTACACTTTCTCATTATTATGCATATAATTTTGATATTTATGTATATCAATTTAATTTATTTCTATACCCAATTTAATTTTCTTAAATAATAAATATTTTTAATTCATTTATATAACTAATTAAAATGTAAAAAGAGATTATAAAAATTAAATTATGTTATTGAATAATTTTTTTAATTTTTCATGACAACTAGTAGCGGTTATTATAACTGCTATAAAGTTAACAGTGAAATTTCAAATATGTTTAAATGTTGCCGCCAATTTTTAGAACATTATTTAGGTGCAACCCCTCCTACGGCGCTTCTATTGCATAATTGTTTTCTTTTTCCTAATGAAACTCTTGATCTGTATTTACATCCAAATCCATCATCAAACTTGCAGGTTTTTCTTGCAATATTGAATTCTCATCTTCATCTATCAAGCATGGAAGAACTCTAAATAAATATCTGGAAAAAAATTATGTATACACATAAGATCCATGACAAATTTTAACTAAAAAAAGAGAAGAAGAAGAAAAAAACATACAGATTTTAGCTCAAAAATTAAAAAACTTACAATGTATAGGAAGCTTAAGAAGGTAGAGTTGAAAGTTCAAGTAAATACCTGGAAAAAAATTAAGTATAAATATAAGATTCATGACAGATTTTTAACTAAAAGGAAGAAGAAGAAAGTATAAAGATTTAAGTTTATATATATAAAAAAACACTTACAAGCTAAGGGTCTTCTGTAGGAAATAGGGACCAAGACAATAGAGCGGAAATTGAAGGGATAAGACAAGATGATGGAGTAATGGAGATCTAAAAAATTGGGAGCTGGAGGGCGCGTGAGGAAGATGATAATGACGGGCTGGTGAAAAGTTAAAATAGAACCTTATATGGCGCTTGATAGACGAGTGGCATACAAAGTCTAGAGAAGCTTCAGCGCTTTACTAACAAGCGTCATAGCTTTCAATGATTAAAAAAAACAATAGCGTTAATTAAACAAAAGTCATTAAAGAAAAATAGATATATGTTACTTTAAAGAAAATATTATATATATATATATATATATATATATATATATATATATATATAATATAATATAATATATGAATTGCATTGGCCGTTGGCCAAGGCAATTTATATATATTGCCTTGTTGCCTCAGTGCCGGCGCTTCACATGATTATATAAAGTGCCGGATAAGGCAATTGCCTTATCCGGCGTTTTGCATGAAGCGCGGCTAAAGCCATATTATTTTTTCCCTATATTCTTTCTTTACAATAAATTTTTTTCTCTATATTATTTTTTTTACGATAATTTTTTTTTGCTACTGCTGCTGGTACTTTGGATATATATATATATATATAGTTATATAGTTACACTATTAAGTTAATTAATAGTGAATCACATATACTTACACTAACATATCTATATATACTATGTACATTTGAGTGCATGCATGCGTGTACTTAATTATACATTATTACTAATAAAACTTGAATCCTTGGATGGCGCTTTCATAAGGGAGCGTCATCCAAGGCTTACCACCAGCTATGACGCTTTGCTACAAAGCACCATAGCTGACACTTAATTTTTTATTTTTTAAGAAAAATCTTATATGGAATTTTCTTAAGAAAGGGCCATAAAAGGCTAACACTAAGCTATGACGCTTATAATAGAAAATTGCTGTAGGTTATAAATTTTTTAATAATTGCCTACGACGTTTCTTTGAGAAACTTTATTAGAGGTGCGCCACTAAAAGCCTCTTTTGTGGTAGTGTTATACACACATAATTAAAATTAAAATTAAATACTCTCATTTAACATTTACCAACTTTATTGTTTTATCTTTTTCTAAAGAAAATCAATAATAATAATAATTGGTTAATTATATTTTTATTAGACTTTATTTAACTTTAATGTCTTAATTTATTTTAGATCTATCTTCCTTATTTAAGCCATTATTCACTAAATCATATTTACAACTAAATGTTTCATTCATAAGATTATCTATGTCTTATGAATGAAAATTTAAGATGTTACACAATGCCTTTGTCTTTGAGTGTACAAAAAGATAGAATCAAATTATCACTTTTTAAAAGTCATTATTGCATTGGCTTGAGTGTTATAATTGCAATCTATACCTAAGGGTCTTCATTATATCCTGTAGGAAATTCTCCTGTTAATCCAAATTGCACCCTATAAGATAGATATAGGTGGGGGCAAATTAAGCCTAAAGAAAAGTGATGCTCATGACTAGAGTCAGGAAAATGGGCCGAGCCCGTCAGGCCAGCCCATTTAGGCCCTGAATTTATAAGGGCCGGGCTTAAGATTTTTGCTTCAAAAGTGAAAGTGGGACTAAAAGGGCTATCCTTGTAGGGATGATGACCTAAAAGAGCCGGCCCTGTAGGGTCACAGGCCGGCCCTTTTGGGCTTGTATATATATATATATATATATATTATTTATATGATAATAATATTATTAATTTTTTATATTTTGTTAATGATGTTGCAAATATTTATTTATTATTATCTTTTTTAGAATTAAGTTTCATAAGAATATCTTGTATTAAGAATCCTAAAAATTAAGAATCTATAAAAGATATTTTTTATTTTATAAGAAAAATACGTTAGATATTTCTTATTTATTCAAAAGTTTCACATATGATGTATTTGGATAATGAGAGGTGCCAAATCCTAAGCTAGTACCAAATCCTAAAAATTTACTAATTTATTTGTATTTTGTATCTGTTATAGAGTTATTTATCATTTTGGTTTATTATTTGTTACAGATAAAGATTATAAATGTATTCATGATTCGGGAGAAAAAATTCTTGATATTTTTACCTCTTAAGCAGAGCCTACTACTCAAAGTGAAGCATAATTAAACTTCCTTAAAATTGATGATAGTGGCGAAGAAGATGAAAATAATAGTTGACATACTCATATTGTTTAGAGTGTTTAGCTTCTTGCCTTCTTATGCTTTGTGTGAGACTGTGAGTTATTTGTAGACACTATTTTTTTTACCTTTGATTATGAATCAGTAACTGTATTTATTTTATTGTATGAGGCGTGTAAACATGTAGTTAAATTTTGTAAAAATGGCTTCTGGCCTTGTGGGCTAGCCCTGGCCCGCATGTTCTCAGGCCAGGGTTTGAAAAATAGGAATTTTTCTTACCTCAAGCCTTGCAGGGCCGGCCCTTTTAGGCCCTGGCCCGTCAAGGACCGACCCTGATTCTCAACTCTACTCATGACTTGAAAATATTGTGCATTACTTTCTTCTTTATCTCTTCTTCTTGTACTCCTTAGAGATCTAATCCCACCAAAAATTTGTTTACGTTATTGAAATGTGTATTAGAAAATCCTATATATGTTCAATATATACTTAGTTCGGTGAAGTAGTGTACTTTCAACCTATATGTGTGTAATTGGATTATATTTGAGATCATGCTGCTTGTGATGATTAGTATATTGTGATGGAAGTATGTATGAGAATTTGTCTTGATGTGAAATGTTTTTGAAAACTTTGTGTGTGCTCGCGCGTGCTATTTTGGGGTTATAGTAGTATGAATGATGAGTGGTGAATTTTATGCCCCTTGACTCTCATTCCTAGCCTAGATTTGAGCTGAGTTAGTATAGGTGGACACCTCCTTGTTATGGTATATCATAGGTGGCATAAGAGGTGGTAGTACTCTAAAAATGACTAGCTAGTTTGCAGGCGAGTATACTAACATTAATAGGCTGTACCGCATCCTGCTGTTATAAGGTGAAGCAGGTTGGATGGGTGTGATTGATTTTCATTACTTAAAATTAATATGTTATTTTTAACTACTAAGAATATTATTATAATAGTTAAACATACTTCTCTGACTCGCAATCCCAACTTGCATATTCTGTAAATTAGTTTTGGTTATTGAGATTTTATGTCTCATCCCATTGTTAATAATTTTCAAGCTAGACCTCTAATCCTAATAAAGGTCAAGAGGTGTAGCTAGGAGCATAGGCATCGGTAGCTAGGGGTGGAAATAGATCAAGCCAAGGTAAACTTTTCCCTTAACAAGCTAGACTTGTCTTGTAATAAGTCGGCCTAAGCCTGACCTATGGCTTGTCACATGCCCCTTGTCACAAAAGTCTGACCTAGCCTGAAGCTTGTTAAATAGGCCTAATGAAAAGTTTCATTCTCCAAATATGGCATAGCTGAACTTTCATAAATGAAAAGAGAACCATTAAAACAAAGAAGAAAATTTCCATTGCACAACTGCAAATAAAACAAAATGGAAAAAGTAAAAAAAAAAGTTGAATTGGTGTTTGGGAAACTCACCAAAGAAGAAAAACATGAGGAATGACAATAAAAAATAAAGGTCATAAAAGGAAGTAGAGAAGTGTAAATATAAGAAGTTAAAGACGTGAAGAAAACTAAGATAAATAAGCAATATGATTATAAGAAAGCATCAGAAGTTGACAAAACAAAATCTGAAAGAAAAAAAAGTAGAGGAAGATCGAGTGTTCATATTTAAATATGCTCATATAAAAAACACCCATATCAGACTTTAAATCACAGTTTCGAACCCATAATAAACTCAATCGATTATCAATTAATGAAAAAAAAAAACCATATCACAAAACCCCTCTGTCGAAAACGCAATATAAACCACTTTGCAGCTCCTTCTAATATGATTATTCTCTCTTTTTCCACCTGAATTGGGCACAAATTGGTAGGCATGAAATGGAGTGGGCAGTGAGATGGACGAATAGAATAATTAAAGGAAGAAGAAGGAAACTTATCAGTATACTTTTTTTTAAGAAAAAAGGAACCAATCTGTCACTTCCTATTTTGGAATCATTTGATCTTTGAGGAGGGTGGCCTTCAAGTTGGACTCCAATCTCTCCCTTTCTCTCTATTTTTCTCTCGGAGAAGAACTAAGAGGAGAAAACCCTAATGTATTTTCATTGAAGGAATGGTTTCATATTATCTTTTGTTAATCTGATTTTTAGTTGGATCATTATGGTTAATTGTTTGTTTATGAGAAAGGGTTTTTCATTCTTCCCTCTCTCATGTAACAAATCATATTCAACATTCTACGGACCCTTGCTGCCAACGTTGCCCAATCATCTATTGTTGAGTACACACACGGTGATATTCTTGTTAACTCCTAAGCTGGTACCAAATCCTAGAGTGGTTAAAAAGGATCTCTACTATTGATCCCGACAGGTGAAAGTATGATTAGTAAGGTGGCACCTCTCATTATCACCGTTGATATGTTTTCTAGCGGTAATAATTTTTTTGGGAAGCAAATTCTAATTTGTTTGTCTCTTCTTGATTATTTTAAATTGTACAAATATATTTGCATCAAAATTATAATTTTTTGTTTCATCTATATTTTAATCAACTCATGGGTTTTTGAACTTAAAGCTTGTGTGATATTTATGAAAATTTACTATGTTGAGTGACTATTGTTGGTGTCTTGCTTATTCTAACAAATTATAATTTTCCTTAAATTTAAGTTATGTGATTATATGTATTAGTATCTGAATTTTAACCATCACTTTTATTTTCCTCTTATGTGTCTTTTCACTTTTCTTTTTGTATAACTATTTTTCAATTGATATATTTTCTTATCTTCTCTTTTTATTTAAGGTCAAATTTTATTTTTTAACTTGATATATATTTTGAAAAAAAATATATTTCTTCAGCACTTCTTTATATTTCACTTTCTTTCTGAGTCTTTTCCTTCTTATAATTTAATTGATTTCGTTTATCTTTATGTTATTAATTAAAACAACTAAATCGATAGAGTCTTTTGGGGAGGGGATGTACTTTCTGTGATGTATAGAAATAAAGAATGTATAGTGTGTGTACACACACCAAGGTGTGGGTAGGTAAAATAGTTATTTCACACTATAAGTTATATGGTATGCGAGATATGAGATAATTATATAAGTGAGATGGTTATGCTTCACTATGAGTTTTTTGGGATATGATATATGAGATATTTATGTGGGTTAAGTGAGATGGTTATTCTTCACTATGAGTTATTTGGGATATGATATATGAGATATTTATGTGGGTGAGATGCTTATTCCTCACCACGAATTACATGATATATGGTATATAAGATATTTTTGGGATAGCGGTTAGAAGCTTTATAAGTGCTTTTCAATCGTGATTTACGAAATACGAAGTAAGTTATGTGGTAAGGGTTGTCTCGATTTATGTGTCCAAGCCCATAAGTGTTTTTCAATCGTGATATTAAGTGATCACAAACAAACTAATTAAATTGGTGGGACACTTATTCCCCACCAAGCTTGGCATAAAAGTGTTGTTATTGAAAGTTGGTTGATTATTACAAATTGTTTGATTCAATAATAAGGAGTGAGAAAACATTTTGTTTTTAGCGTATACTATCTTCAATGTGAACATTTAAATATTTTATGTTCTTCTTGTGAAAATTATTTGTCAAAAAACTCTTATATGCATTTGCTTCCCTTCCACGAACTTTATTATTTATACTCTCACCAAGTCATTAGTAGACTTAATCCTCTCTCTACATTTTTTTTTCCAGATAATGTAACTAGTGGGATTAATTGTAGTCAATATGTTTCATAAACTTATGGAGTATATTGTGTTGAAGTGTCGCGTCCTATAGGGTCTTTTGACGGCATGACTGGTATGATGATATCAAGTCTTATTGTTGTGGATATGTTTGTCTGAGAGTCTATATGAATTGTTTTGGGTTGCTAGATTAAGTGGAGTTATTTGACTTAGTCTATGCATCAGCGACAACTCAAATTTTGGGTCATGACCATCCTTGATATTTTGGAATTGCCTTTTTTTTTTTAATGAAATCTTCAAATTGCCCTCGTGTAAAAAAAAAATAAAAAAAAATAAAAAAACCTCCTACTTCTGCCGATAGTCAGAGCTCATGTTGTTAATAGCTATCATTGCCTTGACCAACCTTTGTCAAAAGTTATCCAACTCCCGCCCTCGGAGCTTTAGGGTTAGGTGTTCATTGTAGGAGACTTGGCCATTTGGGGGTCAATACCGGAACTTCGACCATCGATGGCAATGGCCATTGAAGGTAAGAGTTCTTTTACGTGATAGTAAAAAGATCATTTGAAAGAAAAAACTTAAGTTTGAGAGTGACTGTATCAACTCTGTCTGTATTTTATAATTGGTCTCAAATTTGGATAAAGAAGAAGAATTGTGTTAGACCCTTGACAATTAATGTAAAGTTCTATCAAATCTTATGACATGAATGAATAAAAAAATTGTGGTTGATAGAGTATAATGAAGTGCAAATCATATAACCAATCATATCTAATAAGATAATAGTTTATTGTTATTATTGTTTAGAATTATTGTATGATAGTGGGGGGACTTCAGTGTAGTTTGAGTATTTCGAATTTCTCATTTGAATTTTACTTACTTGGGAGGGATTTGTCTATATTTTTCTCGTCCATTTGTATATAGTGAGTTAACATCAAATGCCTAATCATAATCACCGACAATTTGTTGAGGACAAGAAATAGGTGTTGCCTTTTTCAAATTGCTTGTGAAATTTATTTAAACAAACCCAAATAAAAAATAGGAATAAATGTGATGTCATGGCTTACATAGGTGGGAACTGTTGAAGTAAAAGGAACAATATTGAGTCTAAAGCTTCACGTCTCTTTCCTTTGTATTAATTTAATTAATAAAGGCCACGTCATTGGGAGTGGATAAGGACATGGATGGAATATACTTAGAATTAAAAATGAGAAAATATGGTTGGACAAGTGTACACTCAACTCGCCACATTGACGTCCTCCTTTGTCTTGAAGGGTCAACACCTAACAAAATACTAACAACCCTCCTTTTGTTTTTTCCTGTTTAATCAGAAAATACTCAGCTTTCTTTTCTAACCACGTTAGTATTTGTGTTTGGGATACTGTTTTATAAGCCGACATCAAATAATAAAGGTTAAGGGCTCTTGATTTTTATGATTTAATTGGCTATATCTGCAATTGTAATCGAGGGCATAAATCCATAATAATCAAATAAAAATTTAATAAAAATAATTATATGCATATATAATAATATTGACTGAGTTGCTAACGGGTCTAATTAATGATCTGATTGATTTAAACTATTCAATCTTACTACTATATCAGGTCAAAAAAAACTATTCAATCTTATCAGGTTCTTTAATCATTGGTCATAATAATTCCTTACTGTTAACTCTTATAAATACAGCAAAAACCACTCTATTGATGTATTATTATATGTACCTCATGCAAACTTCAATAGGGTTACGGGTAGGGTTATTGGTTAGCTTAAACGATAATGTAATTTTGCCTTAAAATCTTTTTCATGAGTTACGGGTATTGGATTTTTTTTTACCAATATTATCTTGAAAGTGCTAAAAAAGAAGTAAAGTTAGTCTAACCGTTAAAAATCTAAGATTGACAGATAAAAAACTAATGTAGATTATCAATATTTTTAGTGGTTAGACGTGACATTGTTTTTTTTTTAATATTTTCCGTGTGATATTGATTCACACAAAATTCTAAATACTCATAACTTTTATACAAAAACTTAAATGAAATAGCACCAAACCATTAGCTAGCTCGAAATAGATAATATAATTAAAAATCTTTTGGGTACCGTAAACTATATAACGCCATAATTTTGCTAACATAACTATTTTTGTAAAAGGATAAATTTATGTCCATTTACTAATATTTCATTACAATAATCAAATCTCAACATTTTGATTATAGGGTTAAGATGTAAATTTAATAACCAAGTTTTTTCTAAGGGGTATATGGCACAAATAAGTTTTGGAATGAGCAAACATAATAATGAATTATTAAAAATGGTACAAATTTAGCAAAACCGTTAAATTTGATTTAACACCGTTAGGGGTTTTCTTCTTTTATAATTTAACGCCGTTAGGTTAAATTTAATGGTTTTATTAAATTTACACTATTTTTAATTGTTCATTGTTATTTTTACCCCTTTCAAAATTTATTTATGCTAGACGTCTTTTGGGAAAATCTTAATTGTTAAATTTACACATTGACCCTAGATTATATTATAAATGCAATTTATAGCCTACTCCTTTAGCCCTTCTTATAGTTAGATATATCCTCTCATCTTATAAAGACCTCTTTATCTAATTTGAAGAGATTAATAAAACTAAACAAATTACTTAATTTAACAAATGAGACATGATTTATCTAAAATACTTATGTATTATATTAAATTATCTATCAGTTTATAAGGCAGACAAATTAGTTTTAAAAAATTGATAAATATAAGATAAAATGAAAATAAATTTTATATTTATAATCAAAATTTAGCCTCAAACTAAATCCTAAAATCTAGGATGGAATGAGTATTCTTTTGCCTTTTATATAAGTCATTTCAATAAATTTATTATATCAATGTGCAATTTTGTCGCTGATTTATTGTTTTGATAAAATGAGGCAAAGTAAAAAAGTTATTAAGCTCTACTATGGCACTTCTTACGAATCCTTGCATGCAAACAATAACTTGCCAAATAAGAAAAAATTTGTTGAACTTTAAAATTAAAATAATATTTAAGATTTTTCTTAGCTTAAATAAAATATAATGTGGCGGTTTTATAAATACCAAACAAAAGCCTACTCGGTTCAATACGCATATGTAAAGATTGTGACATGTGCAAATACTTAATAATTGTTAATTGATTGATTGATTTTTTTTTTCTTTTGAAAATTGATTGATTGTTTTAGCCATCAGAAGTTGTCTTTTTTTTCTTCTTCATTTTTAATTTTTTTTGGACGGAATGCTTTTTCCATTTTTAAGTTTTAAGTTTTAGGACCTAGTAACCCTTTTGTTGTATCCTAATTACACAAACCTTTTTCTATTCTCAAAACATATATTTAGGTTCAAATTGTTAATTCCATTAAGAATATTTGAAAAAGATTCTAAAAGAATATTTTTAATCAAAATTTATATTAAAATAAATTTTAATTACTAATTTACCCTTTATCATATCAAATCCCTAATTTATTTTTAAAAGTTTGTAAACTTCAGAAACAATAATCAATTGCCTCAACGATGAATTATTCATATAATATCTTAGTTGTATAATTTATTTTGACAAACATAAATGTATAAATAATTCTTACATTAAAAAAGAGTATTTTAATAAAAATATTTGAGAGTCAAATATAAAAGATAGTCCATATAATTAAAATAAAATAAAGGGGTGGTTAGAATATTTTACTTCAACTTTTTAATTATTCAAGATTAAGCACAAGAGATTGCATACTATATAAAAATATTATTAGAATATAGAATATAAAAAAATATATTATAATAAATAGAATAAATATCAACCATTACAATTTAATATAATGAGAGATATATAAAATGAAAATGAAATGGAGAAAAAATGAATAGAAATATTGTTGAAAACTTAAGGGCCAGACAAACCAAGTTGGAGGCAATGTGCTTGTTTGTTTGAGCTTATTTGAATCGGGCTTATTATATAAGCCCGATTCACGTAAATCGAGATAAATCTCCTCCACATATTTATCTCGTAGACCGTGAAAGCACTTCGTAGACCGTAAAAACACCTCGTAGACCGTAAAAACTACCTCGTAGACCGTAAAAGTTACTTCGTATTCCGTGAATTACAATTCATAAGCACGATTGAAATTTTCAACCGCTGTTCCAAACAAGCACAATGTTTTTGGAACTGGATGGGACGGTCATATTGGGCAGACTATCAACTGGAAAAAGGAATGGCTTGTCTCATACAGTGAGATCGTTTGAGTAGTGAGACCAGATTGAGCCGCCGCAAACCACCTTTTGAGCCATTAATCAGAATCTTGTTGGGAATCAGAACGGATTATTAAGAACCACATGAGTCTTAAAAATGATACAGACGAAGATCAGAAAAAATGAAAGACGTGCAAAGCGAGGAAGAATATTGATAAGCAAAATAACAAAATGATTACTGAAGAAAAGAGTGTATAAGTTTTATCTATGACACAAGATCGATTCTATCTTAAAATAAAATAAGAAATTGATCTTCCTCGTACTCTTCTCCAACCTTTATGTCCATCTTTCATCGCCAAAACGTCTGAGATAAATGAAGTGAGGAAGAAAAGAAGGATGAAGAGGCAATCGTTGGAAAGAGGAAAAAGAAATCCGTACTATCCTCGCAACACATTTTGACCAATTCAAGGAATCAATTTGTTTATATTAAATATTTCTTTCAAAAAAACTTATTATTTATTGTTCATAAAAATCATTTTATTATATCTATAAAAAAAAAATCTCTTCATTTTTAACCAGCGCCACTCACTTTTACTTCATCGAATATGTAATGATAACAAGATTTTAATATTTGAAATATTTTTTGAAAAAATTATAACGATTAATATAAAGTTAAGTTATATACTCAAACCATTTAATTTTCTTAATTTTTTGAAGATTTAATATTTTATTTCTTACACATATTATCCTATAATTATATAATATTATTTTTATTTAATTATTATATTATCACAACTCAATATCCAGTTCCAACGATCCAATCGTTTGACTTCTAACTCAATATCCATTCCACTATCAAAACATTGGTTCGAGGGTCCCCCGCCCGCACAAACCGAGTTGGACGGTCCCGCGCGCGCACGAAACAAGTTAATTGCCACGGTCCTGTGCTTCACGCCTTGGCGCCATTTCTTGTCGGCCTCCTCTTTCTTCACCACTTCTATAAGAAGCCCTACCCCCTCCCCCCTCCCACAAGTCGCCGATTCAATTCTCTCTCCTCTCTTTCTTCACCTCCCACTAAACTCACTTCATCTCTAATTCCTTTAATGGCTGTTTGTGAAATTAGAGCTTCGAGGATGGGGATATGTGAATCCGATCCACTTTCTCGGATTCCAAACACCACCGATCGATCCTTCTACTCTGCAAAATTATGTCGATCCACTTTCTCTGATTGTTCTTTCATGGAGGAATTCGAGGAAGAAGAGTATGACCTCTGGGCGAAGATGCAAGATGAAGCAAGGTCTGATGTGGAACGAGAGCCGATTCTTTCTTCCTATTATCACGCCGCGATTTTGTGTCACCAATCTCTGGGAATCGCACTCGCCAATTATCTCTCCCTCAAATTGAGCAGCTCCAGTCTTCCCAGCGGAACCCTAATCGACATCTTCGCTTCGATCCTCAACGAAAACGAAGAAATCGTGGAAGCTGTAAAGTATGATCTGACGGCAGCGAAAAAGCGTGATCCAGCCTGCATAAGCTATGTCCTTTGCTTCCTTAATTTCAAAGGCTTCCTGGCAATCCAAGCTCACAGAATCGCTCACAAATTGTGGGCTCAGGGAAGAAAAGTGTTAGCCCTTTTGATTAATAACAGAGTTTCTGAAGTATTTGCTGTAGATATCCATCCAGGTGCCAAAATTGGAAGAGGGATCTTACTTGATCATGCCTCAGGAGTGGTGGTGGGAGAAACAGCAGTGATAGGTAACAATGTGTCAATTCTGCATAATGTAACATTGGGAGGAACAGGAAAAGCTTCAGGAGATAGACATCCCAAGATTGGAGATGGAGTGCTTATAGGAGCAGGCACTTGTATTCTGGGGAACATAAAGATTGGTGAAGGAGCTAAGATTGGTGCTGGTTCTGTGGTTCTTAAGGAAGTTCCTTCTATGACTACTGCTGTTGGGAATCCAGCTAGATTGTTAGGTGGGAAGGATAACCCTAAAAGGCTGGATAAGATTCCAAGCTTCACTATGGATCATACTTCACATATTCATGAGTGGTCTGACTATGTTATTTAATTAGTTAGATGCTATTTCTCAACTACATGGCATGTAATTATATGTAAGATGGTGTTGTGGGGAATTAGTTTGTTTGATGAGTGAGAATCCTCTGTTCTCCTGTTATTAACAAACTGAGTGCTCTGGGGAGATTTGTGCTGGAAACAAAAAGCAGAGCATAATTGAAACTGTTTTGATGTTTGATGAGATAGAATAACAATTTGTTAGACAAAAAATTTATAAAAGCCTTGTATATTGTGCCCTAGTTTTGTATGTGTATAATTGAAGTCACGAATCGAGTATCCTCCATGAAGATCATAAAAGGAAAGGAAATTTGAATGTGGAGGTACGTTGAACTTCTTATTATGAAATATTTGATCAGATTTATTATGAGCAGTGTGGTAAAGCAATGCGCCCGCTGCTGTATTGTGATGTTTTTTTTTTCTTTTTTTCATTTAGTCAATGGTATAATCCTTTTGAACCTTATAATATAAAGTGTTTTTGCCCCCTCTTAATAAGTACGATTCTTAAAATTTGAACTTGTGTTGTCTCTTTATAGAACAAGGCTTTATTGGAGGCTTTATTGGTACTGTAGTTCTATGATCTGTTGGAGCATATTTGACGCAAATTTGGTTTAGTTTTGCTGTGTAATATTTCAAGCGAAGAAGCCAGAAGAACATTAAGGATGTGGTTGAACTAGTAGGTTAACGGTGGGTTCGGATATAGTTTTTGATAATAGTTTATAGAGAAAAAGTGAAAAAAATTGATTTTTTTAATAGATTATAAGAAGAATAGATTATGGGAAAAATGATTTTGATAAAAATGAGTGTTTGGATATTAGGTTGTGAATCACTTTTTTTAGTGGTCAAATTATCAAAAAAGAAATTAGTTTTTGTGATAATTATATATAGAGTATAAGATTATATTTTATCAACAATAAGAGAAGAAAACTTCTAACAGTGTTAGGTCAAATTTAACGATTTTGTTAAATTTTTATTTTTTTAATTATTCATTGTCATTTTTGCACATTCCAAAATTTATTTGTACCAGATGTCCCTTAAGAAAATCTTGATTATTAAATTTGCACCTTAACCTAATATTTAACATTAAATTTCTTAATAAATACAAAAAATAAAATAAATTTATCTATATGTGATATTAATTAATTTAACTAATTTTTTTAATATAGTAAAAAAATTTATAATTAAATTTATAGGATAGATGAGAGACAATTTCAAAAAAAAAAAAGATAGGGGAGAGAGAGAGGGAAGTGGGTCCCATAAGGTGAAAAAAAGCATTAGTTTGTTGTGTGGGGTTCACTATAAGAGATGTGAGGAGCCCACAAACCAAGAAAAAAAAAAAGGTTTTTCCCAAAATCATGATTTTAGACATTAAAATCATGGTTTTGGAACAAAATTATGGTTCCTAAAAAAATGTGTATTTAGTTAATTTTTCTCAAAACCATAATTTGACACTAAAACCATGGTTTTAAGAAATATCTAAAAACAGTCAAAGAATTTCTTTCTCAAAAGAAAAGTCTCATCTTAAGAATGACATTTACTTCATTCAGAGTGGGTATAAGACCGACTGAATTACTTTGATCCTTCCCAAATCCTTAGCTATGTGATTGAAAATATCATGAATTACTCACATGTTTATGACATTACAACCTCTGGGGATAAAAATTGGAAGGACCATCAAACTAACCTTTTCTTAATATCTCTCTGTGCATTTGGAAAAAGAGAGTGAGGAAGGACCACCAAAGTGATTGACAAAATAAAAGAAAAATAGAATTGAGGATGGGTTATGGATTACAACATAGATAATGTGGGGTCTTAGTCAAATCATCATCTAATCTAATTTGGCCTTCCTTTTTATATTTCTAGTATAAGACAACAAATAATAGCAAATGTCACATTCTTCATTATCAATCAATTATAAGGTTAACCTCTATAGTAAGATGTTAGTCATTGGACCACCAGATCCATGATTCATATGTCGGTATCATTGTGATGGAGTAGCTCTTTTTTGGGAGCCAATAATATGGGCTGGCCTGTGGGCTTAGCCTTCCAACCAGTAAAAATTTGATAGATTGGGTTATAAAAAATTGGGCTTATTTTGATACAAGTCAACTAATCTCAAATAAGTGATAGGCTAGCCTGTCAACTTGCAAGCTAGTTCGTATTGTGTTTTGTTTTTATAAGTTTTGAAATTATAAAACCAAATACTTCTTTCCCTTACCTCTCACTTCGTGCAACCTTTAAACCCCCCCCACCCTTCAATTTTTATCATAAAATTTTTCCTTTTACTAATAAAAATACTTCTAATACTCATATTAAACACATTGTAATTTGTTCAAGTTGTAATAATTGATAACTCACATCCCAAAAAGAAAGTTTACGAAAATATATAATCTTATTATTTTATATCACGCTTAGGGTCATATATATATATATATATATATATATATATATATATATGATCAAAAAAGGTTCTTAGGTAAATAATTAAACGACAATGATCATTCACATTAAATCTGCCTCAGAATAATTAAAAAAATTATTGAACATTGAAATGTGACTCCCTTGGAACTCAAAATTTAGGTTTGGAGAGAAAACATGGCTGTCATGAGTGCATATAAGATAACTGAATTCATTATATATTCTATTTGGATATTATATTGTGATTATAAGTAAAAATAAATGTTGGGTCTGGGAGCATCTCCAAAATATGCAACAATCTACATTAGGATAAAAACAATAAAAGATTAGGGAATTTTATATTCTATTTGAATTTGATGTTTTATGATCCCTTTTATATTTTCGTAATGTATTTTTATGATTTAGATTTGTGAAAAAAAATATTTCATTATGTTGATTTTAAAAAAAAATGAAAAAAAAGGAAAATGGGTTGGGCGGGTTAGCTCACAGTCCATTGATTGTAGCTTGGATTGACTAAATCTTAGGCCGTTTTGATGTGAGTCTTTTCATTTCGACCCACCGGGCTAACAAACTGCCACATGACAACCTGTAACTAGTAGATTGACTTGTTTGACCATTTCTATCATTTTTCTCCACTAAATCATCCAATTTTGATGCTTTAGATTTAAATTGTTATAAAATTATTGTTCATTTTGATCATAAATGTAAAAGCTAGATAGCTAATATATAGAGATTAAGAAAATTAGGTAAATTAGTTGTTAGTGAAAAAATGTGTTTTGATTTTCCTATAATACCGTTTTTAATAATTATTTGCATTGGAAATACATTTGATGAAATATTGAAAACTACTTAATATGTGCAATCAACATGGATATTTTGAGAAAGAAATTACAAATTTAGAATATAAAGTGGATTGAGGTCTTATATTTAAGACCAAAGTAAACACTCTAATTAGCTTGTATATTTAGGATATAAGGGAGTGTTATGATTTTATATAAAATGCAAAAATAAATTTAAACTATTAAAATTAATTTGAGAAATTCACTTATCTAGACAATTTAGAACTGTAGTGGGAAAGGTAGAAGGAAAAAAAAAATCTACTTTATAAAATAGGGTTAATGTGTATCCAAGGTTCAGAAGTCTTTTGTAGTGTATAGAACAATTTGAAGTACTTTTTAGTTGCACATATCACCCTAAAGTTATTTTAGGTGTGTCTAGTACGCTAAATTTTTTTGATGCATTCAACATCTTGAAGTATTTTTTTAGGTGTATCCAACACACCTAAAAAGTACTTTAAGGTGATAAACACACCTAAAAAAACAAAATATTTTAGTGCACTGAATGTACCTGAACAAACACTTCAAGGTGCCGGGTACATCTTAACTCTAAAAAATATGTTAATAATTGCATACAATTGTGAAGTGTATCAAGTTTTAATAATTTTAATTTATGTAGATAAAATCATAATAATCATTTCATAAAATATTAAATCTGGACTTCTAAAATTTCACTACAAAAAAAAGGTATTAGACACGGAATTTAGCAACGGAATTTCCGTTGCAAATTCATTAGCGATGGAAAATGTTCCGTCACTAAAAAGGGCATTACTAATTCAATTTGCGACAAATTTTGAAATTCCATCGTAAATTTAGAGACGAATTACCGATGGAATTTTTGACGCTAATGAGTGATTCTGTCACTAATTGATGTAATAGCCTATTCCATGTTTGCGACGAAAATTCTGTTGCTAATTTAGAGACAGAAATTCCGTCGCTAATGAGTAATTCCATCACTAATTGATGGAATAGCCTAATCCATGTTTGCGATGGATTAGCGACGGAAATTCTGTATCAAATTTAGAGATGGATTAGCGACGGGGGAAATTCCGTCACTAATGAGTAATTTCGTTACTAATTGATGGAATAGACTATTCCTTTATTGCGACGGATTAGCGATGAAAATTCTGTCACTAATTTTTGAGACGAAATTTTGACTAACTTTCCGTCGCTAATTTGCGATGGCTTTAGGACGGAATTTTTGCTGATTTTTCACAGATTAGCGATGGAATTTCCGTCGCTAATCTTAATTTTCAGTTTTTTAAAAAATAACGTCGTGACGGAATTTCCATCATAAATTTGTCTCTAATATTTTTTAAAATTTTCCTTTCCTATTAAATATTTTCTGTTATTTTAAATTTAATTGTAAGTCAACGTCAATAATGATTAAAAAACTAAAAGTTGAATTAGATGGAGTGCAAATAAAAACAAATTCACACCAAATTATAAAATTATAGTAAGTTAATAACCACAAAGCAACAAAAGTACTAAAGTGAAAATGTAGATAATGTATCAAACAAACCACACAGATGTTTAATATAGTCAAACAACCTAATAACCACCCTATCTTATGAAAATTCTGTCACTAATTTTTGAGACGAAATTTTGACTAACTTTCCGTCGCTAATTTGCGATGGCTTTAGGACGGATTTTTTGCTGATTTTTCACAGATTAGCGATGGAATTTCCGTCGCTAATCTTAATTTTCAGTTTTTTTAAAAATAACGTCGTGACGGAATTTCCATCATAAATTTGTCTCTAATCTTTTTTAAAATTTTCCTTTCCTATTAAATATTTTCTGTTATTTTAAATTTAATTGTAAGTCAATGTCAATAATGATTAAAAAACTAAAAGTTGAATTAGATAGAGTGCAAATAAAAACAAATTCACACCAAATTATAAAATCATAGTAAGTTAACAACCACAAAGCAACAAAAGTACTAAAGTGAAAATGTAGATAATGTGTCAAACAAACCACACAGATGTTTAATATAGTCAAACAACCTAATAACCACCCTATCTTATGGTGTGCTATCATGGGTGTAATGAGCTTTAGGGTTTGAATTGTTTGCAGCCCCAGAGTGTTTTTGCTCAAGTACTTCCAACCTAGTTAAGATGATTTCATGCTGTTGCTTAGGATTTTGATTCTCTTGTCTAAGCTCTATGACAACATTTTCAATATTAAGTTGGAGCACAGTGTTGATGGAAGGAAAAGACATATAAGAATAAGGTGACGAATCAACATCTTTGGCCTCAGATCCTAAGCCAAATATACGACCCTTCTTGTTCTTACCACTTGCAGCCTCTAAATATATGTGCATTTCTTCTTCATCTAGTTGATTTGATTGCACATCACTTGGAGAATCTGTATTAGAACTTCTAGATGCCTTGATCCTCATGTAATAACCCTATAAAATAAAAATAAAAATAAAAATAAAATAATGAATACAAATAGTCAAAGTATATAAATAAGTATAAAATAAGATCTTATTTTGACATGATGTATATGCTCCTTGATAATATTATTAAGATAATAAAAAATAAAAAAGTAGCATTTTCTAAAAAGTGAATTACCTTAAAGAATAAATATAATCCATATATAACTAGTTACACTTTATGGAATAAAAGTAATTTATATTGTTGCTGTCATTGTTGAAGATGGAAATAATGCCCGCTAGTAATGGAAATTAATTATAATATTATTTCATGATTATCCTTAATCAACACTAGTAATGGAATGATTTGTTGTTGTTGTTACATTGTCTTTAATTTCTCCCCATTTTATAAGTACTCTACAAGCAATACCCTCCCATCTCCCAACAGAGGAAACTGCACTACATAGAGAGAAAAGAGAAATGCAACATTAGGGAATAAGGACAGGGTAGATGTCTGTGCCACGCATTCATAGGATTTCTGCTACTTTACCAAAAATATCTCAGTACTCTCCAATCACCATTATGGCAACCATTTTAAATAATTTATTATAAATAAATAAATAAATGTTTCATTACCCCCAATTATAGTCATCATCATCATGGTCATTGTCGTCATCACCATCACCATCATCTTCTTCCATATAAGAAGAATCTTCTTCATCCTTCGGAAAATAAATAAATAGAGGTAAGAAGGTCTGATTATGTGAAATTTACACTCTTGTGGTGTCGTTTAAGTCACATAATGCTACATTTATCCTTTATATTTTTAGAATATGTACCTAAATCAAAGGATCTTGAGAGTGGAGAGGTTGGTTTTGTAGACATGGCCAATACAGGAACAACAACTTTTCTTATAGAGCTTGAGCATAAAATAGCTATAAAGGCAGGTGATTATCATTTACCGCAGACATATTTAGTGTAATATTTAAGTAAAGTTTCTTATATATTTTATCATAATTTCAAATAATATTATACATTTTGGCCATTTATGGATACTCAGTTATCTTCTGCACTATTTGCTTGTCTACCTGATAATTTTCTTCAACACTAAATGATTTAAGCATTATATAATAGAAGATACATATATACACATGTACCTTTTTTTGTTTGCTTTCCTCTTCCTTTTCTGTTAATTCCTTAGCTATATTGATACCACTCTGCTCCAAACTTGTCAATTGGTAATTATGGTCTCACCAAAATCGCAACAAGTATGCCTGCTACCATTTGACATTTTTATCACATAAAAAAAATAAAATGGAAGAACAAAATTTTAGAGTTCATGAAGCATATATAACAACAATATTTTTTACTCATTTAGCAAAACTAGTTCCAGTAATTTTAATCCAATAATAGCAGCTACTAGCCCAACCCATTTGTGTGTCATAGTCCAAATGCCCTCACTTAGGTTATAACTTATTAGTTTATGGATCAACAAAATCATGTTAAGACAATTATTTCCAATTTCATAATTGACACTAGTCATGCTCAAATGTAGGTAGTTAGTAATGCTCAATATATAAGTTAGCCATGGGAACAAAAATCAATCAATTAGATATCAATTCATTTTCCCAACCTGTGCAGCATATGATATTTGTGAGCAAAATATTTACAAAAATGACTAGAGAAATTAATTCATTTGCCACTCAAGACACCAAACTTCTCAGCTTATTTGCTAAGGTATTGTTTCAGCAAAAATCTGGGTGCGTTTGTGAAAATATATTCCATTATGCCAAAAGGTTGCTAACAATCTTTGAATAAAATGAAAATTCGAATCAACTTAATTCCCCTCTTCCACTCATAAACAACCAATCAACAATTGACTCAAATAGCCATCTTAAGGTTAAATTTGCTAGCAGGGTTTGCCTTTCTAGCTTCCCCTCTTTGCCAAAACCTTAGTAAGATGATACTTTAGTGGCTCGAGTCAAAGGATTAGCATCGAATCATCTTTTGTTCTCACTTCCTATTTATGATATTTACCTACCATGTAAACAATCAATCAAAAATTGAATCAAATAGCCTTCTTAAATTTGCTAGCAGGGTTCACAGTTAATAAGCATACATCAAAACACAAATTCCAGAAACAAGTACCAAAAATGGATAAAGACTCGGCCAAGATTGAACGCTCTTGATTTATATGCAACTGGATATGAAACTAGGAAAGGAAGTCCCAACAATACCTGAACCAATGCTGCACCAGCTACCGTAAATAACACCCCACAGATATCCATATTAGATATCAGTTCATTTCCTATAGATATAATTTATTTAGACATATTGGTTCTTTCAATGAGTTGTAGACTTCAGAAACCATAAAGCAAACAGAGACAGAAAAAATAATATAAAGCTTCTTAGAACATGGGTTTAGCAAATAGACCTTGACAAGTCTAAAGCTTTAAAGAACTAGAGAGAATATATACAAAGAGTAGAATTTCATAGAGAAGTTTCCAGTAGTGTAAGAAGACAACCACATAAAACAATTCTAAAAGAATTATAAAATTACTTACTCTTAATAACAAAGGAATGTGCCAAATATTTTGAACATCATGAAGAGTAACTAAATTTGAGAACTGCAAATAAAAAAACAACAACAGTGAAGTCATAATAAAGAATGGATTTCAAATTGCTGATTTTGTCATACAATGCCTAAAATTGAAAGAACCAGCAATCAAATATTGCCAATGAAAACGTGCAGAAAAAGAAGCAAATCGCAAGAAGCATTCAACTGAGAAGCAGATCGCAAGAAGCATAAGCAGAGAATCAAATCACAAGACAACATTTGGAATGGTAAATGAAATAACCTACAAGAACCTAAATAGGATGCACACAACATTTAAGAGAGTAGAAGTAGAGAATTAAATCGCAAGAAGAAATAAACAAACCAGCTGAGGAAGAGAGAGTTCGAGAGAGGAGAGTGATGGCTTACAGAGAAGGGAGGAGAGCTGCGACGGTCGATAAAGACATGAGAAGATGATGACTTTGTGAGGCCGAACAAGTGATTGAGAGGGAGAGCTAGAGACACGGCAGTCGGCAAATCTATGATAGTATGAGAGAGCCCTAAAAAAATTGCTCAAGTATGGAGGGAAATTGTAAAAATTTTGGAGGGGATAACAAGAGCCTTTAAATTTTGTCTCTCAAAATTATCTATAATAAGTTCCTTATTATTAAAAAATTATATTATAATTTAACATTATTGTCCAGTAATATTCAAGCACGTACAACCATGAGTATATATTGAAAACATATGTCATTATAATAAATAAATATTTCTATTAACTTTTTAATTTTCTCCAGCATTATATTATATTGTTAATAAAGTGAAATTGTGCATGCTTGTATGTATAAAATCTGAAGGGATAAATATTTATCAATGATATGGTTGATTTTAGTAGGCGGAAC
Organism: Albizia julibrissin; assembly: GCA_037074505.1. NCBI lineage: Eukaryota > Viridiplantae > Streptophyta > Magnoliopsida > Fabales > Fabaceae > Albizia > Albizia julibrissin. The sequence continues at coordinate 31,351,830 of CM073483.1, forward strand.
ACAATTTTATATAAACAAAAATGAGTATAAAAATGACTTATAGATGGAAAAATCAAAATAACATTATATTTAGAGAGTTGTCCCCCGTTAGGTTAATTTGATTATACTTGAATCTATGGCCTATACTAATGATATACGAAAATCACATAAGAACAATATATATTTCTAAATAAAATTAAAACTCTAAAATAAGAAATATTTTAGAAACAATGAGAGTATATTTATCATATTGAATGTGGAAATAATAAGAGTGATCAAATAAGGATCAACAACATTTTATAGATATGATGATAAATAAAAGTTATATCTTTCTGCTCTTTAATAATACTATAAATAATTCATATTGTATAATCTATATTTGGTATAGGCATTGATATATATCTTAATTAAAATTAAAGAGTTTGTTGTATCCACTTAAACATATATGCTTGAGTTCAATGTTTTTGGAGATTATCTCTTGTTGAATACCCATAAATTATCAAATATAAATTATAAGATATATCTTCTACCTTGTTTTTTAAATGAATAATTTACTTTCGAAGTCTTGATGAAAAATTGTCAACCTAGCCCTAATATATTCAGTCTTTTATGAATGGAGGGAGTGTGCAAATTTTTATATCAACCCTAAAAATTCTTATATCAATCTGGTTGGTCATGTTATTTTTATTCTAACCAATTAAAATATAATAATTCATGAGCTGATTTGACACCTCCTAAATATTAACTAGTATATTAAAAAATTAAAATATTTCACAATATTTATTTTTCTTTATTTGTGAATTATTAATTAAACGATTTGAATTTTTAAGAAAAATAAAAATATGAATAACATGAGTAGCCAACTAAGATAAATATTAGTTAAGTTGTTGTATTTTAACTGATTATACCACATATGACGTGGCAAACTATATTCATACCAGAATTGCACAAACTAGCTCCACCTTTGATTTAGCTTTCAACATTCTCAATATGCTCAGAAAAATAGAAAATGAAGTGAATGAAATTTTGGAAGGTTATATGCATATATACCTGTACTTAGAGGTTCCTTCGGCTAGCAAGTGTGGCACATATATACTTCATAATTACCGGGTTGTTTCTCCATACGGAGTACAATTAATGGTGAAAGGGTAAAAATACAAAAAAAAAATCATTAGTCATTGACTTTATTATTTTCTTTGGCCTATAGACTACCACTTTGATCCTATTCATTAGTCTCAATTAACAAATCAAATGAGTATTGAACATTGAACTAATTTTAAAACTTAATATTATTACATCAATGGTAAAAAAATAATTATTTATAATGTTATTAATTGTACAGAAGAATAATATAAGAAAAAAATATTTTTTAAATATTAGACTAGGCTTATATATTGAAATAGCTAGGAAAAGCTACAATATTGAACTTTTGTTCGATAAAATTACAATAATGAACTTATACTGTAAATCAAATGAGTATTTAATTACACATTCATATAATATATGTAGTAGTAGTTATTTATGTGTTTTTATGTATTGTTTGAAATTCTAGAATGCATTATTGTAATTTGTTACAAATTTTATATTTTATAAAAAAAATCCTGTGCTTTGCATAAAACTCAAGAAACAAGTTATGATGTTTATACTTTGTAATTGTATCATGAGTTGTTATGAATTTTAAATTTTATACATAATTATATTATCATTTACACTCTAAATTATGAAAATTTGAAATTTTCAAATTAGTGATGGAATTAGTGACGGAATAGAAACAGAAAGATTTACCCACGGACATTAGCGACAGAAATTAGAGATGGAATAAATTCCTCGCTAATTTCCGTCCAAAACTTAGAATAATTTACCCCAAAATCAGTGACGAAATTTGGGATGGAATTGTCATGGAATAGTGATGGAATTTAATGATGGAATTTATAGACGGAATTAGAGACGGATTAGCGACATAAATTAGAGACGGAAATATTCTGTGTCTAACTTTCGTCTATGATCCTGTCTCTAAATCAATGGCGGATTAGTAATGGAATTTGTGATAGAAGTTTTGACAAAATTTAGTGACAGAATTTAGAGACAGAATTCAGAGACGGATCAGCGATAGAAATTAGCGACGGAAAAATTCCGTCTCTAATTTCTATCGCTAAATGCATTTAGGGACGGAAATTAGCGACAAAAAAGTTCTATCTCTAAATTCCTTCGTTGATTCGTCTCTGATTCCATCTCTAAAATTAATGATGGATTATAGACGAAATAGCAATGGAAGTTTTAACAGAATTTTGTAACAGAATTTAGAGATGGATCAGAGATGTAAATTAGCGATGGAGTTCTGTCCATCGCTAAGCTGTCCCTAAATTCATTTAGCGATAGAAATTAGCGACAGAAAAATTTCGTCTCTAAATTCCATCGCTGGATGTCTTTGATTTTGTCTCTAAAATTAGTGACGGATTTAGTGACAAATTAGAGACAAAATAGTGACAGAATTTTTTCCGTTTCTAATTTTCATCTCTAATTTGTGATTTTTTTGTAGTGTTTTGATCCATAAAAATGTGGGGCAAAAAAAGAGAGAGGGTATCCCATTCTCGGTTCCAGCAATGAATCAATATCATTCTATATGTGTGTTTAATGATCCAATAATAAACCCGAGGTGTAGTTAAAAAACATAACGAAAGGGCCAATCATGTAAGCCTTTAACTTTATTTTACACAGTTTCATGCCCAAGTCTCTTTTTTTAAATTAAGCCAATATTTGTTTACCTTTTGCCTTTAATTTCGTGGTTATAGGACTTCAATATATGAGCATTAGGTACCTGAAAGTTTTCTAGGGTGTAAATGTGACTTGAAAGTTTAAAAAACGGGACAATTTTGCCCCGTCGTTAACCAACCTTAATGGTTAATGTTTGTTGATCAAATATGTAAATATGGTTTGCCTATATAACTAATTTGCAAAGGTTAAGAAATTTAGTTAAGTTACTCACTTAAAAAAATGTGTTGATTTTTCTAAAATATTCTCTGCAATAATTTGTATTAGAGCTAACCATTGATAAAAACCCCTTATATGCAATTAATAGAGATAATTTGAGAAAAAATTATAATTTGAAAGACAAAATGGAATAAGAATTGATATATTATATTCAACTAGCTCATATATTTAGGATAGGAGGAGTAACAATATTTCTTTGGAGAGTGCCTTTTTCACCTACTGCGATTAAGAGAAAAGAGTTATTTCTTACCCTACGTATTGTAGGATAAGGAAATTGTGAGGATTGTGAGCGGTAAGCATAATGGAGGAAGAGGAGTCGAATCACAAGAAGAGTAAGGTGGGAATGGAGGGCCAAGTGTTCTCTGGTGCAGAATCTAGGATGGAATGAGTTAAGGAGTGGATGGTGTTTGAGATGATACATGATTCTCCTAAATCTTAAAGAGAATCATTGATGAGGAATGTTACGACGAGATAGTGTTGGTAGCAATGGACGAAATATGATGAGGATGAGGAGGTTGAAGATTATGGTGATGGTATTGATTTTGAAAAATTCTTGAACACCGTTGATCGAATTGAGGTTGATTTGTCAAACCCTCTCTGTCCAAGGTTCTGAATTTCTAAAAAGGAAAAGGAGAGGCTATTTTGGCCTTTTTAGAAGACGTTGATTGTGAATCTTATGGGAAGACAACTGAATTACAGGTTTAGGGTGGGAAAACTGAATCAAATCTGGGTACGAAAAAGTTAGATTGATATATTTGATCTTGAGAACAATTTTTTCCTTTTTAGCTTTTCAAAGTAGGGATGATTATATAAAGGCTTTAATAGGAGACCATAGGTGATTATGGATTCTGTAGTACCCCATTTTTAGTTACCAATATCCCTCCTATATAATTAATACACTTGATGGAATAGAATGGTGCATTATGGTGTATACCAATTATCAGAAATATTTCAATTGTCGGTTACACACAACTTGGTCAAACAATGACACAAAGAAGCAATGAACGTCTACTTAAGGGCCTAACTTGGTAACATAAATTGGAGCATAAAATGACACAAATAATGGCCTAATATAAGTGTCAAAATTCGGCCAAATCAAAAGGAAGAAAGTGAGAAATGATTTATTACAATAAATCACAAAAATATAATGGTAAAATTGTAATTTTCTATAACACAAGAGGCAAATATTTCCCCCCTATTTTTCCCTATTATTTTAGAGTATTATTACCAAGAAAAATTAAAGTTGGAAAAAAGTCAACAATTTCAACTAAAGCTAATATTTGCAAGAAGCAATTGTTGGAGATGCAAGAAACTATTTATTCCCTTCTTTTTCTTTACAATTTCGGTGGAAAGGGAAGGTCAAAGGGAATATATATGTTGCTTGGAAACCATTAAAGCAAAAGGGAAAAAAGAGAGAGTCAAAAAGTCAAAAGCAACAAAAGCCATATGACCTTAATTAGTCATATTAGAAGATGACATTATGGGATATTTCAAGAAGCAATTAAATGCTCCCATGCCTCTTGCATTTCGGTCAATAAAGGGGAGGGAAGATAAATATTTTATGTAGCTATTACAATTCAAGAAAAGGAAAGAAAAGAAGAGCCAAGTGAATTTCTTTAATTAAATTTTCAATAAACCATAATATGACATAAGTTAATGGATATTTCAAAAAAGCTATTACCTTCTCTTTCTATCTTCATATTCGACCAAAACAGAACTAAAGAGAGAGTGAGACCTTTAAAAACTTCAAGAACACAAGAAGGAAGGTCATAGGGTTCCAAGCCAAGAATCAAAGGTAAGGGAGCTTGTAATCTTGAAGTTTATGCCTCTTAATCTCTCTATAACCTCTCTTAACCTCTCCTACTCCATTAAATCCCTGTTTTTCAAGACAAATCAAGAGCTTAGAGAGAGAGAGAGAGAGGGAAATTTCAGCCAGGAGAGAGAAAGAGTGAACTTCAAGAGGTAATCTTCAAAACTTGATCCTCTTGATTTGTTGATGTTGATGTTGTTGGTGGTATTTACCTTGTTTTCTCTTATTTTTCAAATTTGGGCTGAAGCAAACCTTAGGGGAAATGCTTCCAAAATTTCCTCTAAACATGTTTATTTAGTGTTTAGGTAGTTAATCATATGTTAGAAGTAGAAATGAAGTGATTAAGTAAGAGAAATCAAGAAAACAACATGTTCCCTCTTAGGACCCCTGTTTCAGTCAAAGACTGAACCCAAGGATGGAGCTGAAAGTTTATGATTCTAATAATTTCATTGGCTTTAGAAGGCAAGATTGTGTAGGCATGCATGTGTTTATGATTTTTAGATGTTTGTATGCGAATTTGGAAATTTATGAAGTGTAAATGTGATGTTGTTTGATCTGCCCCTATGAGTCAGTGACAATGTACGATGTATTTCGTGGATCAAAACTTTTCCGAAAATTCTAAATTTTGTACAATTAATTATAAATTTTCAAAGTTGACTGAAAATTCTACTAGTTTATGGAAAACAGTGAAACTGCACTATACATAATTGTATTGTGCAGAAATTGTTGTAACTGCATTAAATAACCAGAAGCATCTAATTTAAAAGCAGTAATGCTACAGGTAATAACCAGTTACTTGTAACCTTAATTTTTATAGGAATTGGACATAGCCCGAGATGGAAACCAAGTGTGGGACAAACAGGGAATTTTGGAAAAGACTCAGGTAGTAACCTCTTCTTACATATACTATGTGATTACTAAATTTTTGAAAATGTCATTCTTTGTAACATGAGCCAAGTGTCTTGGACATACATAAATTTGCCAAGTTGTAGTCAGGGATCCAACAGGGGCACCGAGTAGACCAGGGTGCAAACATGTCGTTTGACCTTGGGCAAGTGTACACATAGTTTCGATCATCTTACATGACATGTCATTGTATATTTATTTTTGCATCCTATATGTTTGGAAGCCTATTGCTTTTGAGATTCTGTTGAATCTTATTCTTTTTCAAAATAAAACCATTACAGCTGAGACTAGTGGCTCGAAAGGCAAAGATGTGGCTTCCCGGGAATAGGGCGCTGGTGTAGTCCGAAGCTGATTCTGGTTATTTGTAGTTGCTCATTCTGTTTTTCTTGTGAACGCTCTGTACATTTGTAAATATTTTTCAAACCCTGTGGGGACTCCTCTGTATTGTAAACATGTACTTAATATTATTATGTTTCCGCTGTTTTGTATGCCTTACGAAATTGTGCGCTTACTACTCTGTGAATATTGAAATGTTAAGGGGTTTGACAGATTCTTATTTGATTGCTGCAAGATGCACTACTATAAAAAAGGCCTTTTAGACCGATTGATAGGCTTAAAAAGTATGTCCTTATTAAGACCAAACCTATAACCGGCCTTAAAAGTAACTTTCTTAGACGGTTGATTAAATGATTAGTTTTAAAAGGTTTCAATTTATAATAAAAAAATGCCTACTCTTTATATCAGGTGATTTCATACCAGCCTGATCTAAAAATTGGGAAAATTATTTTTTTTAAAATGTACGTTTTATTTTTTTCACAGAAGCCTTGTTGTATATTATTATATTTAAAAATATATTATGAAATATAAATTCTATGGATAGCCCTAAAAATACAAATGCAATTGATATAAAAATAATTATAACTAATAAACATGAATCTAAGCTTTATATTATTAGATAATTATTGAATCTTAATTCCAACATTTTTTTTCAAGGTTTACTCTTTTTGCTTGCATTTTCCTTACCTCCAAAGGAGTTAAATGATTTTTGAGTATTGGATTTAGTAGATGCAATTTTAGGCCTGACATCTGTGTGCATGCTATTACGCATGATTCAAATTGTGAGCATCTATAAAGTTGAATGCTACTACCCATGGAGTATGTGATAGGTTACCATATGCATTTTGATTCTTCTGGACCTCAAATATGAAATATGGCTTTGCCCTACTTTAGTCTCAGGTGATGAAGGAGAAGATTCTGATTTAATGAACTTGAGTATAATAGAGTTAATATACAAGTATGAGAACTAGATTTTATATTGTAAAAATGATCTCGTAGGGAGGTCTTGAATAAGAAAGAAACCAAATTGAAGGCAGAAGTAACTGACTAGGTGGAAATACTAGTGACGAGGTGAAGATTAATAACTCTAAATTAGTGAATAACTAACATTGGTTAGATAATCATCACTTGAAAGAATAAATTGGTTGGACCGAGTGGTAATCCAATTTAACAAATTTTTCCTTGCAAGCATTAATCACCCGGCTTACATTTTTCATTGTCGAATTTAGATGTCTTAATGATCAACCCGTCACTAGTAACTCCACCTAGTTGGATAGCTCCTTATTATTGTCCTTCACTTTGATTTTCATCTCAACTAAGACCTCACCATACAACCATATTTAACCATACAAAACAGAATTCTCAAGTTTGTGTATCAACCATGTTAGACTTAGGCTAGAGAAATATTCTATTTGAAGTCTTAAAAGAGCCAAAATGTCTAAGGTTAGTAAATTTAGCACCTAATCCAAGGGTTGCAACAATCAATTATAAGGATGACCTACGATATGAACCGAACATCAATAACACCTATATGTTGAGATTAATATTACAATTGAGACTCCCACCCAACACTCAATAATTATCTAAGCCCTTTCAAGGAGGGGGCATCCAAACAAAAAAAACTTGAAAAGAATAAAGGTATGACAAATAAGATTTAATTAACAAACATGTATACAAACTTTTGTCCATGGAATTCATGATGATTAGATTTGTGAAACTTTCCATTATGAGAATGATATAATGAAATTGCACCATTGCCATAATCACAAGTTTCACAATTCCAACTATAACAAATGTCATGGGTAAGAGTTTACATACACGTATGTTAATTAAATATCGAGTAAAAAAAATGAATATAATATTTATACCTATGAAAGAAAAGCTTTTTTTTTTGTTTTCCAAGTCCTATAAGAATGGCTTGCTGACCTGTATTTGCAAGCTTCGACCATATTAATCCGTTGTTTTCAATTACACGAGGTTACGTGTTAGATTAGAATTACATGAGGTTACGTGTTAGATTAGATTATTTAATTCTCTTCATATGTCTACAAACAACTTGGCATTCTTCACATGTCTTTTCAGCGCTCTTCATACTTTATTTTGTAATTAAAAAGAATAAATTTATAATAATAAAATTAAATACAAATCCTTTGTAATGAAAATAATTTTTTTGACTTACTCATGAATATATGGTCTGTTTGGCACTTAGCTAGCTTTTATGCTATGTGTGGTGGTGTAGATTGACCAAAATTATCATTACTTGCTTCAAATTCAATGTATTACGTATATATATTCACAAGCTACATTAAACTTGAAGCAAGCAAATTATCTTGGCCTACCAACGCCACTGCATATAACACATATTAGACAAGTCTCATGACATAAATATATGGGCTGTTTGGTGCTTATCCATCTTTTGTGCTATATATGCATGTCTTGTGCAGATTTTCATTGCACATTGAGCCTTATGATATATGGGGTGATATTGGTTGGCCAGAACTAATTACTGCTCTACATTGCATTTAGAGTAAGCAATAAATAATTCTATTAACTAACACCACCACATATATCACATATCGGACACTTCTTATATATCACATATACCACATATATTACAAGGTTAACATGTAATGCAAAATTGTAAACATTTTTCACAACCAAGTGAATAGAAATTTGCATATAATAGCTGAAATAACCAGAAAGAATATCAATCAAGTAGAAAAATTTCATTTATGTGGATGCAAGACAAAAAAAATGAACTTTCGATCAGGGTTTTGGCAAAGAAGGAAAAGGAGTAAGCATAAGTATTTCGAAAAATAAATAAATGGAGTGAGCATTAGGATTAACCCATTAAAATGCCCATGCAAGCAAAGACAATAAAAGAGAACACTAACAGAAGAGGGATATCATGGGTTTATGAAAATAAATGATTTTTTCCAAACACGAGAGCAAAACAATGACGACAGAGAGGGAGAACCCAACGGAAAGAAATACCAAGCCATCCTGATGACGGAGAAAGAGATATTATGGCTGCTGGAGGCAATGGAGAAAGGAAGAGCGCATGGTGGTCAACTTAGAGAGTATAAAAATGTAGACTGAGCATGAATGTGAATATATATAGTAGAGCAATTTTTTCTTGATCGGTCCTCAATAAAGACAGTCTAAACATTCATAACGAGACCGGCTTTAAAAAAATCTGGTCTTAAAATGTAAAAAAATATTTTGAAATAGAGAAATAAAATCTTAGAAATAAAATTCATAAACAAGAGCTAAAAGATCTGAATGCTCATATAACATGAGAAGATGAAGATCATCTATGAATAGGAAATAATGGTAATCTAACATATCAAAAGACATAAAAAGATTGAAACTTTTTCATTAATAATCTTCGCCAAAAGGTAGTAGTAAATGCATGAAATCAAAATTATATTACATCAAAGTGTTATATATACTATGATTGGGCATAAAATCAAAATTACATATCAAAATATGTATGCAATAGGGGGCTCTTGAAATCCAAGCCTTCGGATGATCATCATCATTCTAGAAGATAATCACTCCTACTCCAGACGCTCAAAGATGTCATTCAACACCGCTACCAACTCCTCTAGTCATTCAAAGAAGTAATCTTGCTTCACCATGACCTCCAAAATAGTTCCCTATAGAAAAAATATGGCATCAACGATTTCCTCCAAGGTTGGAGGTAGAGGGGGTTGCAAAAAAGAATCGTCGGTAGTTGTCGTTGAAGGAGGAGAAGGGGGAATGCTAACTCTTTGTTCTTGTTATTGGAAGTGTTATCGCTCAAAGAAGAATGAGAGAACTAGAATGAGACTTTTGAATTTGAATTTCTGAACTAAAGGTACCTTGGTATTTATAATTGGGACCGATGGTCAAAAACTTTAGATGATACTGACGAGACACTATGATATGTGTTGAAAGTTGAAATGTTGTGTATTTAGACTATTCATGTTTGAAAACATGGTCTAAATAATAATTATAAGATTAGGTATTCATCTAATCTGGTCTAAATAAAATGTAAACGTTAGAAGATTAAACGACATTTAAACCAATCAAGAGTTTCATGATGGTTCAGATTAACATATTCAGACCATATGCTACTATAACTGGTCTAAATATAATCAAATTATATATTTAATTCTATCTCAGATAAAATAATTTACTATATATATATATATATATCATAAAATCAACTTATCAAGCCAGAGACAGAAACAACAACAAAACAAAGATGCAAGATATATTCAAGATCAAGATCAAGATTAGAAAAAAAAAATCATTAATGTTATAATTTTTTTCCTACTTGAAGGTAGGAGTACATTGAATAAAAAAAATTTACATAATATAAAAAAACCCTTAATTTTCCTCCTTATCAACGAAGACAGAGGAGGAAGAAGAGGAAGGGGCAGAGGGGTCACCCAAAAGATTATACTCAACGTCATTGGCGTCGAGTATAAGGTTTTTTTTAATAGTGTGCAACAAAGTGAAAAGTCTTCTAAGGCGTCTCTCAATACGAGCCACCCTCGCATTGAGGTGGTTAAGAACTTGCCTCGCTAACGATTACAAAGGAGGCGATGGAGGCTATAAAGGAGGAGGAGGAAAAGGAGGATGAAGTAAGGGCATGTTTGGTATGATGGAATTGGGGGGTATGGAATTGGAATTGGAAATCAATTCCATGCTTAAGTTTGTTTGGTATGATGGAATTGGAAATTTTTGCAATTCCATGTGGAAGCCAAATCTCTCCAATTCCATCAAATTGGCTTCCACCTAAAAAGCAAAGATTTGCAATTCCATGTACCTAAATCTAGGTCAGGGTACTGGGTTAAGGGTTAGTGGGTCAGATCGGAGTTAAACCGAAGCTAAACCAGGGCCAAACCGGTGAAAAATTGAATATTTTAGGCTTATTAATATAAAATTTCTTTTTTAAAAAAAATAAAAATAATTTTTTATTAAAAAAAACCTAACTGGAGCAGTCAAAGTACTAGGTCAAAGGTTAGTGGGTCAGACTGGAGCTAAATCAGGGTTAAACCGGTGAGAAATTGAATATTTTAGTCTTATTAATATGAATTTTTTTTTTTAAAAAATAAAAATAATTTTTTATTAAAAAAAATCTGTTCGGTCCGGGTTTAGTAACAATGGTTTTATCTCATTCCACTTTCTTAGATTAGCATATTGGTAGTTTTACATTTTAAATATAAATATTAAATAAAAATAATATTTGAATTCCATGTACATACCAAACACACTTTTAAACCACATTTCCATTTCCATATCCATATCCATTTCCATTTCCATTTCCATATCCATATCCATCAAAACCAATTCCAGTGTACCAAACGGGCCCTAAAGGAGTCATAATGTGTCTTATCATATTGATATTCGAGAGAGAAGAGAAGAGGGAGTTGGATCTAAAGAAATGAAAGCAATGAGGATTTTAAATTGATAAGACGGATGAAGGTTACATTTATTGAAGTGGCTTCAAATTTTGAAGAGATGCGTAGTGGAGAAGTTTATTTGGGGAGCTGAAGAAACTCTGAAACATTTAAGACCGGGTATAAATAAATGACTATATGTAAAAGGATATTTAATCCAGATGTACAAGCGTTCGGTCTAAAAAGAATTTAAATTTTAAAATTTTCATAATATTTAGAGCTTATTGAGATCGCATTACATTACAATCGCGTGGAAGCGTGACCAGTCTTAAGTTGTATTAATATTTACAAAAAGGCCATTGCTTATACTTTTCAAACCATCCTTGCCTATATAGGTCTAGATGTGATGGTCTTATAGGCCTTTTTCTAATAATGATGGAATTAAGAATTCAACCCTAGGAAGCAAAAGATTGATTATATGGTGGCTTGGGTAAGGTTTCCAGAATTTCTTGCACCTTTATTCGATAAGAAATTCTTATTGAATTTGATAAATGCTCTTGGAAAATCTATTTATTTGGACATGCACTCTGCATAATGAAATAGGAGTAAATTTAGTAGGATGTGCATTAAATTGAATCTGATAAAGCCATTGGTGCCAGAATTTTAGGTTAAAGGGGAGTTGTTGTATGTGGGATATGAGTGTATAGGGTTGCTATGCAAGAAGTGTGGAAGGTATGGTCATTTGAAAGAGAATTGTGATGAATTTCATAGAAAATAGGATAATGAAAGGGAGGTAGGCAAGGAGACATAGGATGTTGGAAGAAATGTTGGTGGGGAGTAGGATTTATGGAAAACTATACAGAGGGGGCGTAGGAAGAGGAAAGTGAACAATAGAGGGAAGGATCATCAAAAGGGTTTATAGTTTGCTTTATTAGAAATTGAGGAACTTGAGATGGGGAATAAGATGGTAGAGGATGGAGTAAATCAGAATGTTTTGAGAGATTTTACTAACATGCAAAGAAGAGTAGTTGAGGAAAGGACTTCCTTGAAGTATAAAAAAAAGAATGGTAAGGAGGTTGTGAAAATTGTGGAAGGTGAGGTTAAGAAGGTTGGTAGAAATTATGATTAGATTAAGTATATTAAGGAAGAGAGGAAGGAGGAGGTTAAGTGGAAAAATTCTATAGTGAGAAGTAGAGTACAAACAAGCATAAGTTAGTTAAAAATTTTAATGTAGTACATGAAAGGCTGTTGTATGGAGTTGAACGAAGAAGAGAGGAGTAGCAGGTAGGGATAGGTGATAAGGAAAATATAGATATAGGGGATCATATTTTCTAGAAGAACAAGAAAGCTAATATTGACCTATAGCTTATGGTCTTTTATGGGGAAGAAGAAGATCCGATAGAGTGCTTGGAGAAGAATATGGAGGATGGGCTGGTGACTTTAGCTCTTGTAGTAGGTTGCTGAGTTTGTGTTAGGTATTATTTCTAAAGTTAAGTTTCTTTTAATATGAAGATCTTAATTTGGAATAATAGAGGAGAAATTAGTAAGGGTTTTACTGTTGCTTTAAAAAATTTGAAGTTTAAGTACAAGGTAGATGTATTGGTTATTCTTAAGCCATGAGTAAGTAAAGGTGTTGCAAAAAGAGCAATTCAAAGTTGGGGTTTTAAAAAGTCATTAAAGAAAGAAGTTGAAGGCTTTTTGGGGGGAATTTGGTTAGTATGGACTGATGAGGGGATTTAATTTGTAGAAGTAGTCAAAGATGAACAATTTGTTCATTATAGAATAAAGTTTAGGGAGGATGAATTTTTGTTTACAGCTTTGTATGGCTATCCAAATGAGCATAAAAGATAGAGTTTGTAAAGTAATTTGGGTGTGTTGGTTGAAGAAATAAGTGAACCATAGTTAATGGCAGGGGACTTTAATGAAATAAAATCTCTAATGGAACAAAAGGAAGGGGGAAGAGTGATTGAAGTAAGATGTTAATTGATTGATGGGGATGCAACAAGTCCTTTTTATACTTAGAAAGGGCCTAAATGGGAAGGATTTGATAGGATTTACAAGAGATTGGATAGATGTTTGGCTAATTCTCAATGGCAAAGGAAATTTAAGAATGCTTAAGTAAAAATTGTGACAAGAGTCTGCTCTAATCATCAGTCAATTCTAATAGATTTACATGCAAAAATTTATTCTTGTAGAAGAAAAGTCTTTTGGTATGAGGCGGCATGGCAACTGAATGAGAATTTTTAGGTAATGTTAGAAAATTGTTGGAAGAATGATGAAGAAACACATGAATTTGATCAGGTTGCAAAATAATTTAAGGATATGGAATAAGGAAGTATTTGGAAAAATAGAGCATAGAAAATGGAGAATAATAAGCATGCTTTATGGCATACATTTGAAAATTGATAGAAGTAGAGAAAATCCTTTTTTAGTTTGGCTTGAACAAATTTTGGAAAACGAGTTGAGTAAGATTCTGAAACAAGAAGTTACGTGGTTTGAAAAGTCAAGAGGAAAGTGGATTGAACAAGGAGATAGGAATACTTAGTATTATCATACCAAAATAGCAATTAGAAGAAGAAGAAATAGAATCAAAATGTTGAGGAATGTGGAAGGAGAGTGATTGGAAAATGAAGACAAAATTGTGAATATGTCCCAATAATTTTACATGAATTTGCTTAGTGATTAATGTAGAATAAGAGGCTGGATAGAGAGAAAACAGAAGTAGGGGTTTGTAGAGAATGATGTTTTGGCGGATTTGGGGAAAGGAGTTAAAGGGAAAGGAGGTCAAGAAAGCTTTCTTTTATATGGGAGGGTTTACGGCACCTAGGGATGATGACTTTCCTGCTGTCTTTTATCAACAAAACTGGAACATTGTGGGTGTTATAGTTGTTAATATGTTGAAGGAATTATAGAAGATGCCAGAATGAATAAAAGAGATCACTAATACTTTGTTAGTATCGATCCTAAAGTTGGATAAGCTTGACTTGGTATGTCAATTTAGACTTCTAGAAGCCAAAAATAAACATCTACCATCAAGCCCAACTCTTTAATTGATTAGTTCCTCATCACATATCAAAATATCAAAATCAAACTAAGATGTGGATCCATAAGTTTTGAAGCACAATACTAAGGCCTTTTGGCGACCCAAAATCATCAATAGTTATTCAGTAACTAGAAATCAAAAGTATATTGTTAATGCATCAAATTTCAAAATGAATTCGAGTATGGAGGCTGAGCCCTAAAGTGGCAATATACAATAATCCAGTATAAACAAAAAAGATGGAATCACTACTCTTAGAAAAGTAGCTTAAGCTTCTATAGTCCTCCTTATTGGACTAGAATGAGAACACTACCTAGAAAAATGTTAAATAAACGGGGTGAGATAAAAGCTTAAGTGTCAAACCCCTTAATATTTTAACATTTATCAGAGTATTAACGTACCGTTCAATGGGCATACAGAAATAGTATAAATATACTGATACAATATTCTTGATCACATTAAAAAATATCCCCACAAGGATTATACATGATACAGTTCATATCCAATACAAAGAAGGACTATCAGATAACCAATGAAGAAATTCTTAACCAACATCAGACCTTCGCCTGCCAGTATCTACTACTTTGCTCGCTGAGCCGTTTCCACTTGCTGAGATAAATTTTAATTTAAGGAAATGGGTGAGATTCATATGAATCTTAGTAGTAATAGGTTATCAATCATATACAATGTGAAATATAAACATGCAATGTAGCATTTATCATGATGCATCCATCAAAATGCCATACACATGTCAGACAATGCTCAACAACTAAATGATGATTTTGTCCGGATCAAAATGATCATTCGTTCCTTATCTACACAATATCATCTCATAATATGATCACAACAACTCAGAGCAGGCCTATACCTGTCTGTGGAGTAGGCTTATGCCTGTCCATAATCATCATCACTTGGAGCAGGCCTATACTTGTCCATACGTATCAAACCACTCAACTGGGTCCACCTTGTAATACCCCATTTTTCACCAATACACTTATGTGTATATTTGATGTATATTTAATGGAATAAAATGGTGAAAAATGATGTGAATGAATTTATGTGAAATTATGTGAATTTATGGAAGATATTCCAATCGTCGGTTAAGTGTAAATTGGCTGAATAAGGGTATAAGAGACCGGTAAAGGCCCAATATGGTAACCAAAATTCAAAAAATTTAATGATATAATTAATGTCCTCATTTAAGTGTTAAAATGAGGTTTATCCGAAGAAATGGGAGGAAAATAATTTATTTCGGTAAATCATTAAATGCAGGGGCAAAACGGTAATTTTGCCGAAAAGTGAAAAATAATTATTTTTCCTCAAATTCCCAATGATTTGAGCTAAATGGGAATTAAAAAGGGAAAAATGACTAATTGATCATCAATGAACTAATTTTGGTGAATTATGGTAAAAAATGGTCAAATAGTCAAAAAAGGCAATAACTTGGTCAACAAGTTACATGTTGACACAATGGGATAATTGGAGAATTGTATTTCTCATGTTTTTCTTGGCAGATATGAAGCATAGAGAGGGAAATGGAATTAATTGAGAATAATTACATTATGGACCAATAAGAGCATGACACATGGCATGATCAATTTAAGTCCCTAATATATGATCAATTCTCATCCACCAGCTGCTCATTCACGCACGAACTAAATCAGAAAGAGTGAGGAAGGACTGGAGAATGAGAACTCGACGGAAGAGAAGGAGGAGCTAGGGATTTCTAAAGATCAAGATAAGGGACTTGCTACCTTCTGATTTAAGGCATCAACTCCTTGTATGATCTCTTATCCTCATCTCCCTACCATTAATTTCCATGATGATCAGCAGAATCAAGCGCTTGAAGGAGGAGTGAGAAATCAACCTAGAGAGAGAAAGTGAAGAAATTCAAGAGGTAACTTCCAAAACTTGTTCCTCTAGCTTGATTTAGGTTAGTAGAGTTGTTTTGGGCTTGATTATGGTTCATTGGTACAAGATAATTCAAGAAAGCCAAAGAGACCTTAATATGTAAGTGTCTCTAAATCAAGTCCAATGAATTTCTAACTAGTTAATATATTGGTTATAAGTAGAAAGGAGGTGATTAGGTCAAAGAAAACGAGAATCCGACACAACTTTTCTGGGAATTTATTTTCCCTTCCTTTTGTTGGACGTGATGAATGAATAGGAATTTGACCAATTCGATGCTTCCATTGGATTCAGGAGGCTGAATTGTGTAGGGTCTATGTTGACTCCGAAGTGAGAAAAGGCCCAGAGAGCGAAATGACAAAATTGCCCTTTCTAAGCCTTATTTGAGGGCTGTCAAGGGTATTTTCATCATTTGGGATTGATTTTGGCCAATTCGAGGTCAAAAATCAATTCTACACGTGAAAATGTGTAGGAATGACCTAAATCATGATTTTAAGAAAATACTGATAATAAGGACCTAAGAGGTATTTTGGTAATTTGGCACCAATAGGCTAAATTTACCAATGAAATGAGTTTGGAAAGGTATACAGATGAGTAATAACTCATGTGTAATGTTTGGCAATTTTAGGACTTGACAACCAGTTTGGCCTCAGTAGTTGCTCGAGCTTGTACCAAATGAGAAAGTTGCGTAGAGAAGGAACTAGGTAGTAACTGTCTTCATATAACATGACTTGTATATGTATTGTTTGTTATCATCATCAAAATATCTAACATATTTAGATTGATCGGAGGGATCACCTGGGGCCTATCGTAGGTTGGGTTGACACTCTCACGAAATGTTCATAATTGCACGAGCGAGACCCGGGGCCTATCTTTACACGGGTACCCCTCGGGGTCAAAAGAACCTGTCAAGCGCGATATCGATCATGAGGATGTATTGTATGCGTTGTGCACAGGTGCCCTTCGGGGATTGAGAACCCGTCTAGCGCGAAGTCAGTTTATGAATTGCATGTTTGCACTGAATAATGTTTGATGATTTTGTTGATGATTTTATATGAGTGAAGCATGCTTGTGTGTGTTATCTTATATGTTTAATGATGTTACTACTGAGATTCCTGTGAATCTCATTCTTTTCCCAAAACAAATCTCCAGTACAAAGAGGAAGTTCGCGGGGCAAAGAGAAGGTAAATAACGATGAGATGAGGCCGAGCGGTAGGAGAGCTTAGTTTAGGTTGTCAAGTTTCTGTTATGTATTTTGAGAATATTGTAAAGTTGTGGTTTGTATATGAAATGAAGTGAATAATAAATATGAGGGTTGTAAGATGAATTGTGTATGAATGTGTTTATATGTGAATATTTATATTCAGCAGAGGCATTGTATAAAGTTTCTAGCATTTTGTGCCACTCTGATGTTTATAGTTGGTGACTATTAATTAATTAGTACTCTACCGTAGTGTTGGGAAATAAGGTATCACACACCTAGCCATACGGTACCCCAAAGGTTCTATGGGGTGATTTAACTCATCACCCACACCCAGAGAGTATCAACACCACAAGCAATACATTGTATAGAATATGGCAACAATGCATATTAACATTCACATAGACTATGAGAGATAGAGTTACTACCTGGATTCCTTTCCAAAGCCTACCGGTCCTTTAACCTTTCGTCTGGCTCGAGCAATTACCAATCCATTTTTGACCTAAGATTAGGCTAATTCTAGCTTAAATTACAAATTTGACCTTGGTAGCCCTAACTTGATGTTTTAGGGGAAAAATTGTCATTTAACAATCCGAGACTTTTCACACTCCATACTCTACATAAACCCTATAAAATTTTACCTTCTAAATATCATGGGACCATTAGAATCATGAAATTCAAGGTCTAACCCTCAGTTTTCACTATGGCTGAAACTTTAAAGAATTTTGGGAAAATTGGATTTTCATGATTTTAATCCTTGAAACACTTTGTTTCCACTTTTTTCACTTGTTTATTCATTCAATCATCATTTCAACATAATCAGTGAAAATCTGGGCAGCATTTCCCTTTAGAAAATAGGACATCCCAAATTTACAGAACTACCATAAATAACCAGATTTCTAGCCAGACAACAATTATAACTTAATTTCTAGCAGGATTTTCCAAAGTTTATACAACTTACCTTGCTCTTTCTCCTTCCTTCTATTGTGTTTGAAATCTTTCCCTTCTTTCCTTGGAGTTCTTGCTTGTTGGATGGCTAATCCAAAAGAATAAGGAGGTTAAGAAGAGGTTTCTTGAATTATAACACAAGATTGGACAGAGATTTCCACATCTTATCTTGTGCTTGCCCCTTGGAACTTCCTCTTCTTCCTTTACTCCTCCTCCTCTCCAAGCTCTTCTCCTTTCTTTCCTCTCTTCTCTTGGACGTGCAAGAGGCCCTTAATATAGAGAACTTAAGGGTTCTCTAGACATATGCTTATGTCAAATTATATATATATATATATAATTCCATGATTTTATCTTGGATATTTCCAAAAGGCTCCTCCATGATATTACATCTTTCCATTTTCTATTAATATGTAGGAAATTATCATATTTATTCATTTGGTCAAAATGACTATTTTGCCCTTACAATTTTTCTCCTTTTTGCAATAATTGGAAAATTGACAGAATTTCCATCAAACTTTGCAAATTTTTATCTAATTTTATAGATATCCAATTGGGATGGTTCAGCCTTATTAATTATAGTTTTAAGAAAAAAATATAACTTTTATCCAATTGGAAGCTCATCATTCCCAGAATTTCCATTTTTGGACGCTGCCAATAAATATTTGCAGTTTCACTGGGATAACTTCAAAAATTCATATCTCCTTATGTACAACTCTAAAAATTTCATATTAACTATCAAATAAAATATTGTTATGTCTAATTTCATTCTGGAAAGTTTCAAATTTTGTACATTATTTTCCTATTTAAAAATATTACACAACATGACTGCCTCACAGGGAAACTTACTGGCAACGTCCTTAACTTATATATCAAATAACTATGTTGTGTGTGACCTTTATTTTCCTTGTGTCTCTTAACATGCTCTTTAATTCACCATTTTTTTCCTTTAATACCACTAAGGTATGGAGGAATTTTGGTAACCAAAATTTGGGATATTACACTAAGCAACCAGCAGTACATCTCATCAAGCATATGAGTAAGTGCTCGTGAGGTATTAAGTGGGATCGTTATAAATTCATAGCATTAAAAATAAAAAAGAAATGTCATATGGTTACATGAATTTCAATTTACAATATCATAATTTCATTCTCATATTCAACACATGGGTGAAAAAAATCAATAACACTAATTTATTCTCAATCCTCCCTTATTTCCTCTGACCATATTTCCTCTAATTGAACCTATGTACTAGTACTTACCCGTGTGAAGGGTAGTTCAACTCAACAAGCTCACAGATCAAGTGATATAGATTGGTCAAAATCCACATAACACAAGACTAGACCATGAGTTCCCTTTCTAATGTATTAGTGGGGTGTCAAGGCCCTACTAAACACAAATAGGCTAAATGACTAACCAATATATGTGGGAACCTTACCACCTTATTATTATTTTTCTTTTTTGTAAAAGAGTTCACCCCTTTAATTTTTCTATGAATAATCTCATATCAAATCAACATCCACTATCCACTCTCATATCAATACTCAAGAGATATAATTACAATGGGCAATCACATGCCATTATCAACTCACAAGTTTTCAACACAAATTTCCAATCTCATAAATCAATATCAATTTTAGATATATCATGTCACTAGCCATTTCTCAATAAAAATAAGTCCCATAATGCAGTTTCATTAACAACATGGTTTCATAGTCCATATCACAAACCAATAGCAAATTTATAGTTCTATATGGTTAAAAATACACACAAACATCTTACAAGCCTGTACAACAAGAAGAAAGTGGTTACTTCTTGTAAAAGCAAAGTAATACCACAATACTCCTAATCTAAGAGCTCAATAACAAGCTACAATCAATCTACAACAATTAATTTACTATATATTAATAAATCATTAATTTATTAGAATAATTAACTTAATTGTATAAATTCAAGGTTTTGAACTAATTACTCAAAAATTCTAATTTCACACTAAAATCCCAATAAGTTATTTTAACATTAATTCAAATATTTTTCTTGACACAAGAACTCATTTGAGTGATATTCAAATATAAAATCCCTAATTTAAAGTTTAGGTTTCAAATATAAAATTATTAAATTATAAATATTCACTTTATTCAACAATTTAAACCTGTTAGGAAATATATTTATAATTATTATGTAATTAATTATGATCACTAGAAATTAAGGATTAGATTTAGAAATTATCATTAAGAGCCATAAATGCTATGGCCCCTCTCTCATGTATATATAGGCCCTTTTTTGTACATGCATGAAGAATCAAGAAGTTCAGATTATCTTGCTCTATATGGTATCAGAGCAGTCAGTTTGTTAATTTCTTTCTAAATTTTTTTTCCGTTGAAATATCTTTAGGTTGTGTGAAACAATGAGTGAGAAAGAAAGTTAGGGTTCTATGCTTAATGGAATTTTACTACACGCACCCTACTATCAGAATCTTCATCATCCGCTCGACGAACACCTGAAGTTTTGTGGCTCTCCGACGGCATGTTGATGTCACACGCTTCGTTGTCATAATCTACAACTAGTGCATGAGGAGGTGTTTTTTCTAGTAATTTGCTCTGCCTGGGTTAACTGGTCCAATACGGTCTGCTTTTCATATTTTTGAGTTCATACGAGTACATTTAGTAATTGGGTTCTCTTTGTGTTGGGGTTTTTCTTGTTTTTTGGAAAGGTTCTGTGATTTTTTTGTTTCTAGATCGTGTGGCTCCTTGATATCTGGAAGTTCATGGTTACTTGCTATATGTTGTTTGGTTTGCAGTTTATCTCGCTATTGTTAGATATGATTAGTTTTGATGATGTCAAATACATATATCAAATATTAAGAGAGCAAAAAGTTTGCATCATATACTTATCTATTATATTGAGTAACTACTATATATAATATTGTATATATTGTAGATTAGTCAAGCGATGGAAGAAGAAATTAAGGAATGGAGAACTTGCAAGAATTAATGAAAAATATGAAGATTCAAGTTCTATGTGTATTGTAGCAGTTGACACTGTAGCATACGATTATTGTAGTGTATGGCACTGTAGCGCATTGTAGAATCGAGTGATTTTTCACAATCACTCGAGTGATTCTGGAAATAGTGAAAATCATTCTAGTGATTCACTATTCACTCGAGTGATGTTCAGTTTTTCATGCTCTATTTTTTGTCCAGCTGAGCGAGGTCTGGTTATTCGATTATATCACTCAAAATACAATTCCGATTGAGACGAAATCAGGTGCATATGAAACAAGACTTCTAATGCGTTATTGTGACACTAGAATCAATATTAAAGGAGTTCATATGAAGGAGATATGAGTGTTGCAAGATGAAACTCAAATCAGCGTCACTTTCTGAAACAGGTTTGGTATTTTGGCCATAACTCTCAAACCACAGATTCGATTGAGCTGAAACTGGTAGCATATAATTGTGGAGTTATATTTGAAGAGTTATGCCATCTGAAAGTTGACCCATGTCTGCTATCAAATTGGAAGTAGAGCTACAAGTTCAAGTGATCTGAACAAAGAGCACTCGAGTGATTTACATAATCACTCGAGTGATTAGGAAGATCACTAGAGTGATCATTAATAATCACTCGAGTGAAATACATCAGATGGAAGATCACTTGACTGGCACATCAATCACCGGAAGAAAATTTCACTGTTCTAAAAATCACTTCCAGTGCAACTCATTTCACTAGAGTGATATTTGGAAATCTATGATCACTTCTAGTGGATTCAAAAATCACCGGCAGAATTTTCCACTATTCTTAAAATCACTCCCATTGATATGAAAATCACTCGAGTAATTATGTTGTTTTCGTAGATCACTTCCAGTGGATGTTGAATCACTTCTGGTGAATTACACACTTTCTCAAATTACTTCCAGTGAACCTGAATGCACCTCCAGTGAAAGCCAGTATGCCTCAGATCACTCCAGTCAGATGTTATATGATCAAGTGATGTAATGATTTTAGGACAGAAGAAGCCCCCCATGCACAGCTAGTAAATTCCAATAAGAATCAGAATGCTTCCAGAGAAGATGAATCACCTCCGGTGAAACCAAGATCACTCCCACTGGATATCAAATGCCTCAGTTCACTTTCTGTCAGATAATATCCAATCAAGTAATTATGTTGATTTTGCATATCACTTCTAGAGACGTGCCAAGATTAATTGATATGAAGTTTTTTTCAGTTTCACTTCTTGTCAGCATCTATGATCACTCAGTACACTCTTCACTGTGTAAGAATCAGTTCCAGTGACAGTAAATCAGAATCACTCAGAATCAGCTCCAGTGATCATGCTATGCACTGCCAGTAAAATATTGTTTGTTAAAACCATTGTTAGTAAATCAAAGCCATCTTCGGAAATCAAGATCATTGCCAGTGATATAGGATTTTCTCAGAATCGCTTACAGTACACTACTAGAAAATATCAACTTCCACCAGTAAATCTGAATCACTTCTAGTAACTCTTCAATTTTCAGAAATCACTGCCAGTGAAGTCTGTAATCACCCGAGTGATGTTTTCTAACGGCTATTTCTCTGAGTGCTTTTACAAGTATTATGCACTACCGATCACATGGCATACACGGATCAATATTCAATGACAATGAATCATGGGCAATATTAATATTCAACAGACGGATCAACGATCAATAGAAAAATGATAAAGTATCTGTCAGAGCACACAATCTGGGAAAACATGAAGTAACAGAGAAGCATCAGTCCAGCACGATCAATGGGAAAATATTTGAATGCTCCAACGGTACTCAACCCATCTGCTATATAAACCAAGGCATCCAAATAGAAGATAGAAATGCTACAGCAAACAGACACATGAATGACCTAAACCCAACTACATCAATATATTTATATCATAAGTTATTCTCAGTCCAGACACTCTCGATGCTTATCTATTTTCTGTATCATGTATATATGAGAGTGAGATTATTTGTATTGTACTTCAGTGAGCATTTTACCCACTCTGTGAGAGAGCTTGTAAACACTTCATTTGTATTTTAGAAGTATTCTCAAGGTAGAGGGACCTTGAGAGGATTGATCACCTTACGGGGAAAGTTGTAGAGCGAATTGTCAGTAAGACTTACAAGGTGCAAGCAGTAGAGAACATTGCTACTCGTAAGACTTACAGTGGTGTAAGCAGGAGAGAACGTTGCTGCTCGTAAGACTTGCACGGGTAAGGTGGAGAGAAAGGCCTTTCTGATTGCTTTGTTTGACTTGCCGTAAAAGGAAGTAACCTTACAGTATGTAAGGGGGAGTACTTCGTAAGAGATTTGTAGAGGATTTTCTTGTACCCAGTTAAACAAGAAAATAGTAAATTGGAAATCTCAGGAAGAGCCTGGGGATTGGATGTAGGTCATTGTGAATTGGATCGAACCAGGATAAATCACAGTTTGCATCTTCTTTTCCCTAAGTTTTTATATTTCCAGCATATACGATTTACATAATTGCTACTTCCATATATACCAAGTTTACAATATGCAAAAAGAGATATTTAAACATCATACTTTCTTATCATACACCCAATTCACCCTCTCTTGGGTGTCATCCAGTTCTAACAGTTGTTTGGCTCTTTAGACAATTTTTTTTGTTACTTATGAGTTCTTCTCTAGTTTATACTTTCGACAGCAGATTCAAAAACCAATGTCACCATTAAGGTGGTTCCTACTATTAACAAAATTACTGATCATAATTTGAACTAGAAGAACTATTTGGATTGGAGTAAGACCGTTCAGATGTATTTGCTAAGTATTGAAAAAGAAGGTTATTTGACTGAAGACCCTTTTAACGATGACCTTAAATTAGCATGGGTGAGAGCATATGCCCAATTATTCCTATAAATAAAAAAAAATACTATTGACAATGATATTCTTCCCTCCATTAACCATCACAATACGACTAAGGAGATTATGGATTATCTAGAGTTTTGTATTTTGGAAAAGGAAATATCACTCCTATTCATGAAGTCTATAAGGGTTTTATCATGCTGAGCAGTAAGATCGTCTCTTGAATAGTTTCTTTATAGATTCAAGTAGATGTATGGATAAATGAAGTTGTGAATGCCAGCTACCACTGATCTTTAGGCACAAGTGGACAATTTAGAAAAACAAGCCATTATGAGCTTCCTTACTACCTTTAATCTAGTTTATGAGATAGTTCGCTCTTATATTTTGTCCAGCTCTGAGCTTCCTTTAATTTAGGATGTGTACTCTTGTGTGTTGCGTGCAAATAGTCTATCTCAACCGACTTCTAACCCTAATGCTAGCTCTTTAGTTGGTTGTGGCCCTACTAATAACATGAACTAGAATTTCTCCAGATATTAAACATTTATCAAAATCCTAGTAGGATTGTTGCTTTTATTGCAAAGAACCTGGTCATACAAAACGTTATTGTCACAAATTGCAGAATAAGACGTAACGCACTGGTTCTACCCACATGGTCCAGTCCTTTGATACTTCTGATCTCGGGTATGCTCCATCCATGTCAAGTACTTTTGCTACATGTAGCTATGATTCCTATCTTGCTATTTCTTCTTGAAGTGGATCATCGATTGCGGTGCTACTGATTATATGATAGGTAACCATCATTTGTTCTCCTCGTACATGCCTTATGCTAATCCTTCTAGTATAACAATTGCTAATGGTTCTTATTATCATGTTCTTGGATTTGGCATTATTAGACCTACTCCATATGTTCCTTTATCCTCAGTACTTAATGTTCTTGATCTTGCATTTAACCTTTTATCTCCCAGCAAGTTTATTCGACAATTAAAATATTTTATCTCACTCTTCCCTAACCATTATTTGATTCAAAATCTCATGACGAAGTGGGTTATTGGTAAGGGTTATAAATATGGTAGACATTACTTTCTTGATGATCGGGTGTCATGTCCAGTTGCTTGCTCTAGTGGTTCATCTGCTTTTCATGTTTATTGTCGATTAGATCATGTGTCTTTGTCTTCTCTGAAGAGGATGTATCCTTAGTTTCGTCATTTGTCATCTTTAGAATATGAGTCATGTTAGTTTGTTGAACATAATCGTGTTCATCTTACCTCATGTCAATAAAATCATTCTGAGTTATTGTCGAGTCCAAGTCTGGTTTTAACTATTTTGTTACTTTTATCGATGATTTTTCTTGTACCACCTGTCTCTATTTAATGAAAAATCATTCTGAGTTATTCTCTCACTTTTGTAATTTTTTTGCTAAAATTAAAACTCGGTTTGGTGTATCTGTGAAAACCTTAAGGAGTGACAATGCTAAAGAATATTCGTATGACCAATTTCAAAACTATATGCTACAATATGGCATGATTCATCAGTCCTTTTCTACAGATACACTAGCTCAAAATGGTGTTACAGAATGAAAGAATCGACACTTGTTAGAAGTAGCTTGGTCTTTAATGTTTCAAATACATGTTTCCAAACCTTTTTAGGCTGATGCTATGTCGACTGCGTGTTTTCTTATCAATCGTATGCCCTCTCTTGTCTTTAATGGTGACACTTTGTACATGACTTTGTTTCCTTCCGACCTCTTATTTCCTATTGATATGAAAATCTTTGGGTGTGTCTATTTTTTTTGAGATGTTCATCCCACTGTTATAAAATTTGATCCTAAGTCTTATAAATATGTATTTCTTAGGTATTTTAGGGTTTAGAAGGGTTATCAATTTCTCTCCTAATCTTCATCACTATCTTGTGTCTACAGACATCACTTTCTATGAGTCGACTCCATTCTTTCCTTCCTCTTCTCTACCTTAGTCTTCTAACAAAGCATATAATCTTGATAATATATTAATGTATCAAGTTCAATTTCCACTAGTGCAAGCGTCTATTCTGGCACCTGTTAAACCATCTCTCCATCATGTTTTCTCAGGAAAAGTAATATAGTTGATCATGTTCATGGCCCACCAATGTCAGCTTTGTCATCTAATCTAGACCAAGTCCTCACCGCTCCTACTTCTGAACCTATTCTCGAGCCAGAAACAGTGCCTATGCCTACCCTTACTCCTAACAGTGTCCCTGTGCCTGATTCGTTCGCTGACTTGCCTATTACCCTTTAAAAAGGTAAATATACTTGCACTTATCCTATCTCTTCTTTTGTTTCCTATAACTACTTATCTCATCCATCTTGTTCCTTCATAACATCTTAAGACTATATCTTCATTCCACCACTTTATACCAAGCCTTGGCTCATCTCTGTAGGTGTGCTGCAATGGAGGAAGAAATAATGGTCCTTGATAAGGCAGATACCTAGACTCTTGTTAATTTACCTCCTAGAAAGAAGGCAATTGGGTATAAGTAGGTGTTCACAGTTAAAATAAAAGCTGATGGCACCTTAGAACGTCTGAAAGCTTGACTAGTTGCTAAGGAATATGCTCAAACCTATGATATTGACTATTCGGAAACATTCTCCCTTGTGGCGAAACTGTCCTCTGTTCACCTCTTTATTTACTTATAGTTAGGATCTTTATCAATTGGATGTTAAAAATGCTTTCTTGAATGGTGATCTTCTTATGGAAGTTTATATGGAGCAACCATATGATTTTGTTGCTCAGGGGGAGTATAGGAAGGTATGCCTGTTAGATTTCATGTTTTGATGATAACAAATCATGTTTTGGAAGCTCATGGAATAATTAGCAGCAAAGCAATCCATTCTGGTGATCTGTGCAAGATCACTCGAGTGATTGTGGATCACTCGAGTGATTTTGTTAATCACTCGAGTGATATTCAAGATCACTCGAGTGATCGCTGAAATCACTCGAGTGATTGCGGAAAATTACAGATCACTCGAGTGATATGGGAAATCACTCGAGTGATCCGCAATTTCACTTCCAATGATCGCGAAATCACTGCAAGAAAACTTCACTGTTTTGAAAATCACTTCCAGTGATTGTGAATCACTCGAGTGATCAGGCTAATCACTTCCAGTGATTTTGTTTTCACTTCAAGAAATTCCCACGGTTTTGCTATTCACTTCCAGTGATTCTCATTCACTCGAGTGATGCGCCAAATCACTTCCAGTGATTGTAAATCACTCGAGTGATGAAGCAAATTACTTCCAGTGATTAGGATTTCACTTCAAGAAAAATATACTGTTTTACAAATCACTTCCAGTGAAGCTGAGATCACTCGAGTGATCCGCCAAAATTCTCAAATCATTTCCAGTGATCCTCAATCACTCGAGTGATGTTGGATTTTCGCTGAATCACTTCCAGTGAATTGGAAATCACTGCAAGAAGATTTCACTGTTCACCAAATCACTTCCAGTGATCTTGAATCACTCGAGTGAAGTTTGAAAAATTTCCAATATCACTTCCAGTGAACCAGCAATCACTGACAGAAATATTCAAAGGTTTCAAAATCATTTCCAAACACATTATATTCACTACCAATGATATTGCATCTTCTCATATGAGGATTTATTGATCAAGTATACATCTTTCTACATTGACCTTGATCCAATTGCTTTTAACTTCATCAACGATAAATGATTTTGCTAGTGAAATTTTATTATTACTGTAGCTTTCAAAATCATGATATAATACTCAGTTGCGAAAATAGGATCACTCTCTATGGTTTCACTGTCTCTTTTATAAAACACCTCCAGTGATCCATATTAATCTGTTGAGATACAAATATTGCTTAACGGTCATATTCATGAGTGTGTTACAGCTGTACTCCACTATGACGCACTTAACATGTAACTGAACACTCCACTCAAACGACAACTATTCATGGTAGCAGCAGAAATTCAAAAGTAACGGAAGACAAATGCTGTGTTACATTTGTCAGAAGCATCTTTGAATTAACGGGCATATTTACAACGGCATACAAAGGCTACACTATATATGTCCAGCCATTTGAAAAACACAAAAATGAAGAAATACGCCTGAACTTTCCACAAGTGATATCTTCTCAAAAAGGCTTTAACACTTCATCTGTACTTCAGTTTTTATCTACATACTCTGAAAGAGAGATTGTCAGTCATACTAAATCATTCTCAATTGTATTAACTTAAGGTTGAAGAACCTTAAGTAGGGATTTGAAATTACCTTGTGTAAGGGGGAGCGAGTGTCTGAAGGAACTTGCTGTTTGTACTGAGGTGCCAAGAACCCACTGAATCTTGGAGGATATAGTGAAAGGCTCAGAAGGACTTCTGAGGACTGGACGTAGGTCAAGTGATTGAGACCGAACCAGTATAAATCCCTGTGTCAACTTTGGTGATATCTCTTCTTTCATTAACTGTGCTTTAAGTTTTGTATATTGATTTTAGATTTGCCAATTATTTTGTAATCACCCAATTCACCCCCCCTCTTGGGTGAAAAGCTTGCTCTAACAATGCCATCTTCAGAAGTCTTTATATGGTTTAAAACAGAGCTCTCATACTTGGTTTGATAGGTTTAAGTATGTGGTTAAGAAATTTGATATGAATCAGAGTAAGTGCGATTACTCTATATTTTATCAGCTGATGTATGTAGGCATGATTCTCTTAGTGGTATATGTTAATAACATTGTGATCATAGTTAGCAATACATTGGGAATCTTATCACTTAAGGACTTTCTTAATTGTCATTTCCAAATGAAGGATTTGGGTCCGCTAAAGTACTTTCTTAGAATCAAGGTTATGAGAAGCAAGAAAGGCATCCTCTTAACATAGAGGAAATATTTTCTTGATCTACCAAAAGAAACTTTGAAACTTGAAGCAGCACCATGTAGCTTTCCCTGATTCCTAATCTTTTTTTGGATATTGATGACAGAGTACCGTTTGATGATCTACCTCAGGATGTAAGGAGCAAGTTTTATCTTGAGAAGATAAAACCATTTGAGTCTCTTGAGAGATACCTTAGACTGATTGGGAAATTGAACTATTTTACTGTGACTTGCCCTAATGTGACCATTCCAGTTAGTGTGCTTAGCCAATTCATGAAAGCACTAACCATTGGACAGTGGAAAGCCTTAGGGCATATCTTACATTACTTGAAGGGTTCACTTGGTCATGGTATACTTTAGATGAGTAATGGCCATACTGAGATCAAATGTTTTTATGATGCATATCATGGGGTTAAAGGCTACTAGGAGATCCACCATTTGAGATTGTGTGTTTGTGTGTAGAAATTTGGTGTCCTAGAAAACAAGCAAGATGTGGTATCTCAGTCTAGTGTAGAAGTTGAGTATAAAGCCATGGCTCAGTTGGTGCAGGAAATTATGTGGATTCACCAGTTAATGAAAGAGGTTGGTTTTGCCACATTATTGCTCGTGAAGCTGTGGTATGATAATAAAGATGCTCTACATATATTCTCCAATTCTATGTTTCATGAATATAAGAAATACATTGAGATTGACTATCACTTTATATGTGATGAGATCAAGGAGAACGTCATTTCTATAGGGTATGTGAGATCTAATAATCAATTGGGTGACCTATTGACTAAATCCCTAAATGGAACTTTTGTTAATTATCTTTGTAACAAGTTGGGTTTGGTTAACATCTATGCTCAAACTTGAGGGGGAGTATTAGGAAATATATTTGTAATTATTTTGTAATCAAGTAGGATCACTAGAAATTATGATTAGATTTAGAAATTATCATCAAGAGCCATAAATGCTAAGGCTACTCTCTCATGTATATATAGACCCTTTCTCTACATGAAGAATCAAGAAATTCATATTATCTTGCTCTACAAAATTGATTAAAACTTCAATAATACCTCCAATAATCCAAATAAGTTGTTTAACTCAAATTTAATAGGTAAAAATATCCTATATTGAATTATTTATAAATTTTTTATATAATAAGTTTATTACAAAATCTCATAATAAACAAATAACAAAACTAAACTGATTAAAATTTACTATTAATCATCCTCTATATTCCTATAGTCATTTATTGACAAAATTCAAAACTTACCTAAAACTCTAACCCAAAAATATTCTCCAATCAGTACACATACTTTCATTATAAAGATAAAATTACATAGAATAACTTTCATAAAAGGAGTTTGATGAAAAGAAGTTATTTTGATTACCTAATATATCTACAAAGTTTTCCCTAAGCTCAACAATGTCATTACTTCATGTTACTGTGTGAAAAAAGAAGAAAAGAAAAGAGAGATGTGTTTGTTCTGACTAAAGGTTTGGGGCAAGGGGATCCATTTTCACCATATCTATTGTGTTAGGAATGGAAAAATTAACACATATAGTATTGGATAGTGTGGAGATGGGGGTTTATAACTCATTGAAGGTAGGAAGGAATGGTTTAGCGATTTTTCATATACTTTTTGCATTGATTTGCTGCTATTTTGTGAAGCAGATCCGGATCAAGCTTGTAATGTGTTAAAGATCTTAGAGGATTTTGGAGATGTGTCAGGGCAGAAGCTAAATACATATCAAACAAACATTTTCTTTTCCAAGAATACAGAAAGGAAAGTGAAGAATGAAATATGTACCTTGACGAGTTTTAAGGCTATGGAGGAAATGTGAAGGTATTTAAGAGCTTATATGTGAATGGACGAAATACTAAGTAGAGGTTTCAACCGTTGCTTGATAAAATGCAAAGGAAGTTGGGAGGATGGAAAATATAAACGCTCTCTATAGATGGTAGATTGACTCTGGTACAATCAATCACTAATGAAATGGTAACTTTTTGCATGCAACACTCTCATATTCCAATGGGGGAACAAAAGCAAATAGAGAAGATTTAAAGAGATTTTATTTGGGAGAGTTATGTATAGGCAGTGAGTTGGGAGCTTGTTTGTACTACAAAGGAGAGAGGGGGCTATAGTTTAAGAGATCTAGGAGTTATAAATGATACTCTTTTAAGTAGCATTGGCAAGAATTTGATTGCTAATCCAAACAGTTTATGTTCAAGGATGATAAGAGGTAAATATGGTAGAAATTTATATTTGAAGAAAGGAATGTGTAGCAAAAAATGCAGATTTAAAGGGTTAGAAGAATCTGGCTCGGTTATGGCCTCATATAGTGAGTAGTACGTGTTGGGAGGCCGGAGAAGGAATGGAGGTTTGCTTTTCGGGGTAATTGTTGGTTGAAAGAAGTTAGGAAGCTTGTTGATAACTGCTTAGTGTAATTAAATGTTGATGAGCTGAATACTAAGGTTTGTGAGGTAGCTAGATCAGAGGATTCTCCAGGAAGTTAGGCTCATACACAACAATAAAACCTAAAATTTAGGGCGTAAAAACAAGTTTGCAAATGGCTTTTGATATGATGGTCTGTAATGTTTAATTGTTGAATGTGACTCAGTAACTGTTGTGAATATTTTGAATAGAATTAGGGAGGATGTGGATGTAAGTTCTATTTTATTATAAATTGTAAAGTTTGAGATGAGTTAGGTTTGAGTAAATTAGTTTCCAACACGTGTATTGGTAAGGCAACTTTTGTGCAGATTGCCTTGCTAACTTTAGTTTTGAACTAGAGGAGGTGATTACTGTTTTTGAAAGTCCCCCTAGAAGGTTAGGAAATACTTGTATAGAGATTGTGTGGGTGTTTCAATCCCACCAATGATATTGAGATAAATGAATGGTCTTTAGCCCTGTATTTCACCAAAAAAATTTAAAGTCATGAATATATTACTCATTTAATACTCTTTGCAAACTGCAAAGTATGCATGTGGTATTGGGGTATATCATATGAGGTCACATAGATAATCACATTATTCATAATTTATGAAAGAACTCCTTTAATCCTTTATATCAAATCATCTGCTATGAATGTGGTAAACCGGGACATATCAAATCAGAATACCCTGAGCTATTACAGAAAAGTAAAGAGAAGAGAAACTTCAAATCCTTCAACCGGAAGAAGGCATTCGTTTCAGCAATATGGGGAGATAGTTCCTCAGAAGAAGAAAGCGATGATGAGGAGACAGCCAATATATGTCTGGTTGCTCAAAAAGAAACAGACGAGGAGGTTTGTCTCAGAACATCCAAATCAAACAAATGGTATATAGATAGCAGATGTTCAAGACACATGACTGGGGATCCTGAGAACTTCACCACATTAGTACCTAAGGAAGGTGGGAAGGTGAAATTTGGAGGAAATCAAACTGGAAGGATAGCAGGACTTGGAGAAGTCAAAGACAAAATCAAAGACGTATATTACGTTGAAGGCTTATGTCACAATCTACTAAGTGTAAGTCAAAGCACGGATAAAGACAACTGAGTGATATTTGATTTAGAAGAATGTCTGATAGTCAGCAAGAAGGATCTACAAATTGAAAAGAAAAAGTTGAAAACCAAACTCAAAGCAAAAAGGGAAGGTAATTGCTATACTCTTGACATGAATGAAAATATTTCTGAAAATTGTCTTCTAAGTACCACTGATGAGAGTTGGCTTTGGCATAAGCGACTTGCCCATGTTAATATGCATCAATTGCAAAAGTTACTCAAAAAGGGTTTGGTAATTGGGCTACCTAATGTCAATTTCAAAAATGATTTAGTCTGTGATGCTTGTCAAAGAGGTAAGCAAACTAAAACTTCCTTTAAATCAAAAACTGAAATTACCACTAATAGACTACTTCAACTATTGCATATGGATCTGATTGGTCCAGCAAGAGTTAAGAGTCTCGGTGGAAACTTGTACACGTTTGTTATTGTTGATGATTTCTCTAGATTTACCTGGAATATATTTCTATCATCCAAAGATGAAACTTTTTACAAATTTATTACCTTTGCCAAGAAAGTGCAAAATGAGAAAGGTATGTCAATTGCAGGAATCAGGACAGATCATGGTGGAGAATTTGATAATCAAGCATTTGCAAAATACTGTGATACAAATGGCATTGATCACAATTTTTCAGCACCAAGAACTCCACAACAAAATGGTGTAGTAGAAAGAAAGAATAGAGTTCTTACAGACATGACTAGAGCAATGCTCAACGAAAAGAACGTGTCTCAAGTCTTCTGGGCAGATGCAATAAGCACTGCATGCTACATCTCAAATAGAGCATATGTCAGAACCAAACTTGGAAAAACACCATATGAACTTTACAAGGGACGGAAACCAAACCTTGCTCATCTACACATATTTGGCTGTAAGTGCTTTATTCATAACAACGGTAAGGATAATCTTGGAAAATTTGATTCTAAGGCTGATGAGGGACTTTTCCTAGGATATTCAAATCATAGTAAAGCATTTAGAGTTTTTAATAAACGAACATGTGTTGTAGAAGAATCAATTCATGTTGTATTCGATGAATATGTATCTTCTAGTAAAGACTTTGATGATGAGATATCTAGAAACCAACCTCCCATTAACTCTTCACATCTTGAAGATGACGATTGTGAAAAAGAAGTTGAACTGAGTAATTCAGATCAACCTCGTGCCTGGAAATATGTCAAGAGTCATCCTCTAGATCAAATAATAGGTGGAGTTAATGAAGGTGTCAAAACTAGAAACAAGGTTTTAAACGAAGTAAGTTTTTCTGCATTCATTTCTCAATTAGAACCTTCTAACATTGAAGAAGCCCTATCAGATAATGATTGGGTGTTAGCAATGCAAGAAGAGTTAAATCAATTTGACAGAAATCAAGTTTGGGATTTGGTGCCCCGGCCTAAAGACCACTCGGTTATTGGCACCAAATGGGTATTCAAGAACAAACTTGATGAATCCGCAGCTATTATTAGAAACAAGGCAAGATTGGTTGCCAAAGGCTATAATCAGGAAGAAGGAATTGATTATGAGGAAACATATGCTCCAGTAGCAAGATTGGAAGCCATACGAGTACTCTTAGCCTTTGCTTGCATCAAAGGATTTAAACTATTTCAAATGGATGTGAAAAGTGCTTTCTTAAATGGATACATCAAGGAGGAAGTTTATGTAGAACAACCTCTAGGCTTTGAAGATGTATCCAAACCAAATCATGTTTTCAGACTCAAAAAGGCATTATATGGTTTGAAACAAGCACCTAGAGCCTGGTACGAAAGATTAAGCAAATTTCTCATCGAATTTTTTTTACTCGAGGAAAAGTCGATACAACATTATTTATAAAACGAAAACTAAGTGATATTTTGGTAGTTCAGATTTATGTTGATGATATTATATTCGGAGCTACTAATGATTCCTTGTGTAAAGAGTTCTCTGAGATAATGCAGGGAGAATTTGAAATGTCACTGATGGGGGAATTGACTTTCTTTCTGGGTTTGCAAATTAAACAAAGAAAGAATGGAATATTCATATCACAAACCAAATATCTTCAAGAATTGCTTAAGAGGTTTGGATTGGATGAAGCTAATGGAACAGATACACCTATGAGCTCAACCGTACTAATGGATGCTGATGAAAAAGGAGTCGATTTCAACATAACTCAATATCGAGGAATGATAGGATCATTACTCTATCTCATAGCCAGCAAACCTGATATTCAGTTCAGTGTTGGTCTATGTGCAAGATTTCAGTCATGCCCCAAAGTGTCACATGCTGAATTAGTGAAACGAATTTTCAGATATCTGGTAGGCACAAAAGAGTTGGGTATATGGTATCCTAAGAGAGGTAATGAATATTTAGTTGCCTATTCTGACTCTGATCATGGTGGCTATAAAACAGATAGGAAGAGCACAAGTGGACAATGTCAATTTCTTGGAGGCGCAGTCGTTTCTTGGTTCAGCAAGAAACAAACTACAGTATCTTTGTCTTCAATAGAAGCAGAATACATAGCAGCCTCAAGTTGTTGTGCACAAGTACTATGGCTAAAACAACAACTTCAGGATCTTGGCATATACCTTAAAGAAATTCCTATTTACTGTGACAACACCAGTACAATAAGCTTGGCAAAAAATCCTGTACAGCATTCAAGGACCAAGCATATTGATGTGAGACATCACTTCATTAGAGATCATATTCAGAAAAGAGATGTCAAGGTGTTATTCATTCCTACACATTTGCAATTAGCTGATATTTTCACCAAACCTCTTGCCCGAGAACAATTCATGCATATACGAAGGGAATTGGGAATGGTAAATCCCAATGAATTGTAAGTTGTTTTTAATTTGTATAAATGTTGATTTCATTTTATTTTGATGATCCCATTACTAACTTAAACATCGGAGTATCTACAAAGTTGTTTTGCAGGATGCTCTGTAATATCCTCAAGTAACAGGGACAAACAGAGAAGGAAGACAATGGAGTAAGTGAAAAGTGAAACACTGCAATCACAGGTAAAATTAGATAATTAAATTGATAAATTTGTCACTGGTAAGTCACATGAGTATTTCAATTATTAATTTAGGAGTTACAGCATGATATCAGATTTTGTGAAGTGTTTTTGTACTTCACTCGAGTGATTTCTATATTTCACTCGAGTGAAAACCAAAATCACTCGAGTGAATGTTAAAAATCACTCGAGTGAATGTTAAAAACTCTGATATATTAGTTCCTCTCCCTCTCGCGACTGCTCACCTCCTACCGTCACTTCCATTCGCTGAAAACGCTTGAACCCAGTAACCGCGACCCTCTTTACTACTCTTAACCGACAAATCCCCTCAAAAGCCAGCCCATTTTAGTTTAAATCCTTCCTCCGACAATTTCGTCTCTCATTTCTGACAGTCTCGTCATTTCGCAGTTCACTCCCGACTGTCCCCATTTCACTTTTCTCTCGCCTTTTGCTTCCGACAGCCTACCCAGCGTCAAATTTCTGTCTAGCCGTCGTCAAAACCTTCGCCTCCACCAAGTGTAGGTACCCATGGCAAGAACAAAAAGGCCCGGGCAATCTCCACCACCTCCACCTCCGTCTAAGAGGGCAAAAGCCCCCGCTGAACCAGAACCCAATCCACCCAGACCAAGACCCAAGGGGATTCGGATTGAGGAACCCACGGGAATGGCTACCCATTCACATACCAGCGTGAAAGGGAAAGGGAAAGAAAAATCTGATGTCCAGCGAGAAGCAGATGTCCAAGAATCAACTTTGCAAAGAAAAATCACACGGGCAACGAATATCTTGGCAGCCTCTGTGCCTCAGAAGTCACGGTATGCAAGTCAAGCCACTGGTAGTCGACAGTCTGGCTCCCTGGCTGAAGAACCTACTGAGCTCCTTGAACCTCCTTCTGGATTTAACATTGGTAACCTCAGTATCTTGAACTCCATTGTGTTTGCCTCACACTTTGCCAAAAGAACCTTCTGTCCTGTTGTGTGGGTTGACTTGGAGGAACTAAAACAGAAATTTCATATTGATCTAACCCCATATTTGAAACAATATGAACCTTGGCTGAGATTGAGAATGTCATACAATCCTTTGGTTGTCAAATATTTTTATTGTAACATGAAGACTGCTGATGTAAAGGATGACCAAGGAAACATCATTGCTGAGAGAATTGAAACAAGTATTAGAGATCAGAAAATTCTTCTGTCTGGGGATCTTATCAACACCTATCTAGGGATAGAGGATGTTCCTATGAGGCCTCCACGTGTGTTTAATATTCATGAATTAGTTGATATCTTCAGACCAGGACAACCTGGAGTACCTCTACCCAATTCCCCAGCCTCTCTTTCCAATGATCAGAGAGCCTTGTTCTATATTTACTCCCGAAGTATGGTTAACAAGGAAAAGAACTTCACTCATATCATGGGAAAAGATCTTCAGATGATGGCATCCCTCATGACAAGGGAAAGAAGAAATGTGGGGGAACTCATCTTTCAAGAAATGAAGAGGTTCAGGTTCAACTCATCCAGGTCTACTACCATTCCCTATCCTCAGCTTGTGTCTTACATCCTTTCCCTGCACAATATTTGGCATTTGACACCTGACGGAGATATTGTGAGGATTCCCAAGTTTGGGAAAATTCACCTCACTAGGATGGGAATTACCATTCCTGCTGGAGCATCATCACAGCCTCAGAGACACCATTCACCTCCTCCTGAGGCCAGCCAGAGAGAACCCCAGAGGATGGACCCTTCACCCTCCAAGATGGATGAGGCACAGTCCTTTAGAGCAGTCTCCCATGGTCCTTCTTTTACTCAGGCTGCTATTCAGACATATATCCAGGAGGCCATTCAGTCTGCAGTCACTCAGTTGAAGAACTCTAATGCTCAACTGATTGATCAAGACAATAATCAAGTGACAATCTTAGTGGCAGCAGTGGATCACAATTCCAATCTCCTTTTTGAGCGCCTGACTGAGCAGTCACAGAGAATTCAGAGGATTGAGGATGCTCTCAGGACTCACCTTCATATCCCCTTCCCTGACTTACCACCTGCCTCCTCACAACCTCCTCCATCAGATTCTTCAGTTCCAGAGATTTCACTTTCTGATCCTCCCATCATTCCTCCCATTATTCCTTCAGACACTCCTCCAACACCTCCCACAATCTTTATCTCTGATCCTATTTCTGCTGGTGATATTCCACACACTGACCCCATTCTCCAGACTCCATCATCTTCTTCACATCACACTGCTTCCAGTTCTCACACTGAGGAAATCATAGCTGAGGAAGCCACAACAGAGGTCATAGGACCAAATAACTCCACTTCCACCACTCCTATTGAGCCATCTTCTACCACATTTTCCTTCCAATCTCCTCCATAACTTTCCATTATTCCATATGTTCCACCTACATCCTTCTTTGCTTCTGCATCCACTCAAGCCTCCACACCGTCTACCTCTCCTTTAGATGATGCCAAAAAGGGGGAGAAGAGCTGATATGATAGATATGATATATTTTCTTTTGATGCATATGTGTTCTAGTTTATAATTCCAAGTTATGTATTTTAGTTTCCCAAGAACTTGTCATTGTGTAGCTTGTGTAATCTGAACTGACTCTAATCTAATGGAAATATGAGTTTATGATATGATCTCATGAAATTTTTAATACATCTGTGTTTATGATTGCAGTAGCCAACATGATCTCATGGAAATCCTAGTGTATTGCAGCCGCCAAAATGATTTCAAAAAAATTCACTTCTTATGTGCATTTTCTGTTTACAATGGTTTTTGAACTTTGAACTTACATCTTTTACTTTCCTAAGGTCAAAAACTCTTAATCTTTTAAACAAACTCATCTTAGCAATTGCAAATCAAAATTATTACAAAAGTTCTCAAAAAGATCAAGTAAAGTGTATTAGAAAATCAAAATCTTAAACTTGATCATATGATATGTTTTGTCATCATCAAAAAGGGGGAGAATGTTAGATTTCATGTTTTGATGATAACAAATCATGTTTTGGAAGCTCATGGAATAATTAGCAGCAAAGCAATCCATTCTGGTGATCTGTGCAAGATCACTCGAGTGATTTATTTAATCACTCGAGTGATTGTGGATCACTCGAGTGATTTTGTTAATCACTCGAGTGATATTCAAGATCACTCGAGTGATCGCTGAAATCACTCGAGTGATTGCGGAAAATTACAGATCACTCGAGTGATATGGGAAATCACTCGAGTGATCCGCAATTTCACTTCCAGTGATCGCGAAATCACTGCAAGAAAAATTCACTGTTTTGAAAATCACTTCCAGTGATTCTGAATCACTCGAGTGATCCGCCAAATCACTTCCAGTGATTGTGAATCACTCGAGTGATCAGGCTAATCACTTCCAGTGATTTTGTTTTCACTTCAAGAAATTCCCACGGTTTTGCTATTCACTTCCAGTGATTCTCATTCACTCGAGTGATGCGCCAAATCACTTCCAGTGATTGTAAATCACTCGAGTGATGAAGCAAATTACTTCCAGTGATTAGGATTTCACTTCAAGAAAAATATACTGTTTTACAAATCACTTCCAGTGAAGCTGAGATCACTCGAGTGATCCGCCAAAATTCTCAAATCATTTCCAGTGATCCTCAATCACTCGAGTGATGTTGGATTTTCGCTGAATCACTTCCAGTGAATTGGAAATCACTGCAAGAAGATTTCACTGTTCACCAAATCACTTCCAGTGATCTTGAATCACTCGAGTGAAGTTTGAAAAATTTCCAATATCACTTCCAGTGAACCAGCAATCACTGACAGAAATATTCAAAGGTTTCAAAATCATTTCCAAACACATTATATTCACTACCAATGATATTGCATCTTCTCATATGAGGATTTATTGATCAAGTATACATCTTTCTACATTGACCTTGATCCAATTGCTTTTAACTTCATCAACGATAAATGATTTTGCTAGTGAAATTTTATTATTACTGTAGCTTTCAAAATCATGATATAATACTCAGTTGCGAAAATAGGATCACTCTCTATGGTTTCACTGTCTCTTTTATAAAACACCTCCAGTGATCCATATTAATCTGTTGAGATACAAATATTGCTTAACGGTCATATTCATGAGTGTGTTACAGCTGTACTCCACTATGACGCACTTAACATGTAACTGAACACTCCACTCAAACGACAACTATTCATGGTAGCAGCAGAAATTCAAAAGTAACGGAAGACAAATGCTGTGTTACATTTGTCAGAAGCATCTTTGAATTAACGGGCATATTTACAACGGCATACAAAGGCTACACTATATATGTCCAGCCATTTGAAAAACACAAAAATGAAGAAATACGCCTGAACTTTCCACAAGTGATATCTTCTCAAAAAGGCTTTAACACTTCATCTGTACTTCAGTTTTTATCTACATACTCTGAAAGAGAGATTGTCAGTCATACTAAATCATTCTCAATTGTATTAACTTAAGGTTGAAGAACCTTAAGTAGGGATTTGAAATTACCTTGTGTAAGGGGGAGCGAGTGTCTGAAGGAACTTGCTGTTTGTACTGAGGTGCCAAGAACCCACTGAATCTTGGAGGATATAGTGAAAGGCTCAGAAGGACTTCTGAGGACTGGACGTAGGTCAAGTGATTGAGACCGAACCAGTATAAATCCCTGTGTCAACTTTGGTGATATCTCTTCTTTCATTAACTGTGCTTTAAGTTTTGTATATTGATTTTAGATTTGCCAATTATTTTGTAATCACCCAATTCACCCCCCCTCTTGGGTGAAAAGCTTGCTCTAACAATGCCATCTTCAGAAGTCTTTATATGGTTTAAAACAGAGCTCTCATACTTGGTTTGATAGGTTTAAGTATGTGGTTAAGAAATTTGATATGAATCAGAGTAAGTGCGATTACTCTATATTTTATCAGCTGATGTATGTAGGCATGATTCTCTTAGTGGTATATGTTAATAACATTGTGATCATAGTTAGCAATACATTGGGAATCTTATCACTTAAGGACTTTCTTAATTGTCATTTCCAAATGAAGGATTTGGGTCCGCTAAAGTACTTTCTTAGAATCAAGGTTATGAGAAGCAAGAAAGGCATCCTCTTAACATAGAGGAAATATTTTCTTGATCTACCAAAAGAAACTTTGAAACTTGAAGCAGCACCATGTAGCTTTCCCTGATTCCTAATCTTTTTTTGGATATTGATGACAGAGTACCGTTTGATGATCTACCTCAGGATGTAAGGAGCAAGTTTTATCTTGAGAAGATAAAACCATTTGAGTCTCTTGAGAGATACCTTAGACTGATTGGGAAATTGAACTATTTTACTGTGACTTGCCCTAATGTGACCATTCCAGTTAGTGTGCTTAGCCAATTCATGAAAGCACTAACCATTGGACAGTGGAAAGCCTTAGGGCATATCTTACATTACTTGAAGGGTTCACTTGGTCATGGTATACTTTAGATGAGTAATGGCCATACTGAGATCAAATGTTTTTATGATGCATATCATGGGGTTAAAGGCTACTAGGAGATCCACCATTTGAGATTGTGTGTTTGTGTGTAGAAATTTGGTGTCCTAGAAAACAAGCAAGATGTGGTATCTCAGTCTAGTGTAGAAGTTGAGTATAAAGCCATGGCTCAGTTGGTGCAGGAAATTATGTGGATTCACCAGTTAATGAAAGAGGTTGGTTTTGCCACATTATTGCTCGTGAAGCTGTGGTATGATAATAAAGATGCTCTACATATATTCTCCAATTCTATGTTTCATGAATATAAGAAATACATTGAGATTGACTATCACTTTATATGTGATGAGATCAAGGAGAACGTCATTTCTATAGGGTATGTGAGATCTAATAATCAATTGGGTGACCTATTGACTAAATCCCTAAATGGAACTTTTGTTAATTATCTTTGTAACAAGTTGGGTTTGGTTAACATCTATGCTCAAACTTGAGGGGGAGTATTAGGAAATATATTTGTAATTATTTTGTAATCAAGTAGGATCACTAGAAATTATGATTAGATTTAGAAATTATCATCAAGAGCCATAAATGCTAAGGCTACTCTCTCATGTATATATAGACCCTTTCTCTACATGAAGAATCAAGAAATTCATATTATCTTGCTCTACAAAATTGATTAAAACTTCAATAATACCTCCAATAATCCAAATAAGTTGTTTAACTCAAATTTAATAGGTAAAAATATCCTATATTGAATTATTTATAAATTTTTTATATAATAAGTTTATTACAAAATCTCATAATAAACAAATAACAAAACTAAACTGATTAAAATTTACTATTAATCATCCTCTATATTCCTATAGTCATTTATTGACAAAATTCAAAACTTACCTAAAACTCTAACCCAAAAATATTCTCCAATCAGTACACATACTTTCATTATAAAGATAAAATTACATAGAATAACTTTCATAAAAGGAGTTTGATGAAAAGAAGTTATTTTGATTACCTAATATATCTACAAAGTTTTCCCTAAGCTCAACAATGTCATTACTTCATGTTACTGTGTGAAAAAAGAAGAAAAGAAAAGAGAGATGTGTTTGTTCTGACTAAAGGTTTGGGGCAAGGGGATCCATTTTCACCATATCTATTGTGTTAGGAATGGAAAAATTAACACATATAGTATTGGATAGTGTGGAGATGGGGGTTTATAACTCATTGAAGGTAGGAAGGAATGGTTTAGCGATTTTTCATATACTTTTTGCATTGATTTGCTGCTATTTTGTGAAGCAGATCCGGATCAAGCTTGTAATGTGTTAAAGATCTTAGAGGATTTTGGAGATGTGTCAGGGCAGAAGCTAAATACATATCAAACAAACATTTTCTTTTCCAAGAATACAGAAAGGAAAGTGAAGAATGAAATATGTACCTTGACGAGTTTTAAGGCTATGGAGGAAATGTGAAGGTATTTAAGAGCTTATATGTGAATGGACGAAATACTAAGTAGAGGTTTCAACCGTTGCTTGATAAAATGCAAAGGAAGTTGGGAGGATGGAAAATATAAACGCTCTCTATAGATGGTAGATTGACTCTGGTACAATCAATCACTAATGAAATGGTAACTTTTTGCATGCAACACTCTCATATTCCAATGGGGGAACAAAAGCAAATAGAGAAGATTTAAAGAGATTTTATTTGGGAGAGTTATGTATAGGCAGTGAGTTGGGAGCTTGTTTGTACTACAAAGGAGAGAGGGGGCTATAGTTTAAGAGATCTAGGAGTTATAAATGATACTCTTTTAAGTAGCATTGGCAAGAATTTGATTGCTAATCCAAACAGTTTATGTTCAAGGATGATAAGAGGTAAATATGGTAGAAATTTATATTTGAAGAAAGGAATGTGTAGCAAAAAATGCAGATTTAAAGGGTTAGAAGAATCTGGCTCGGTTATGGCCTCATATAGTGAGTAGTACGTGTTGGGAGGCCGGAGAAGGAATGGAGGTTTGCTTTTCGGGGTAATTGTTGGTTGAAAGAAGTTAGGAAGCTTGTTGATAACTGCTTAGTGTAATTAAATGTTGATGAGCTGAATACTAAGGTTTGTGAGGTAGCTAGATCAGAGGATTCTCCAGGAAGTTAGGCTCATACACAACAATAAAACCTAAAATTTAGGGCGTAAAAACAAGTTTGCAAATGGCTTTTGATATGATGGTCTGTAATGTTTAATTGTTGAATGTGACTCAGTAACTGTTGTGAATATTTTGAATAGAATTAGGGAGGATGTGGATGTAAGTTCTATTTTATTATAAATTGTAAAGTTTGAGATGAGTTAGGTTTGAGTAAATTAGTTTCCAACACGTGTATTGGTAAGGCAACTTTTGTGCAGATTGCCTTGCTAACTTTAGTTTTGAACTAGAGGAGGTGATTACTGTTTTTGAAAGTCCCCCTAGAAGGTTAGGAAATACTTGTATAGAGATTGTGTGGGTGTTTCAATCCCACCAATGATATTGAGATAAATGAATGGTCTTTAGCCCTGTATTTCACCAAAAAAATTTAAAGTCATGAATATATTACTCATTTAATACTCTTTGCAAACTGCAAAGTATGCATGTGGTATTGGGGTATATCATATGAGGTCACATAGATAATCACATTATTCATAATTTATGAAAGAACTCCTTTAATCCTTTATATAGAAGCTATATACCTAATTTACAGAGATTAAAAAAATTAGTTAAGTTAGTCACTTATAAAAAATATGTTGATTTCCTTAAAATATTCTATTTAATCATTTGTATTAGAGCTTACCATTGATGAAAACCCCTTATATGCAATTAATAGAGATAATTTAAGAAAAAAAATTATAAATTTAAAAGATAAGGTGGATTAAGAATTGATATATTACATTATGATGAAAGTGAATTCCCTATATATTTAGGATAGGAGGAGGTATAGTTTTTTAATACAATATTTTTAATAATTTTACTCCTTATCTTTATTAAAAGAACTTCGACATATGTTTGTTTTATAATATAACATGTTTTATCTAAAGTATTAATTTTTTTCACCTAGTATAGTAACCGTAATCAATCATAAAACTTCTTAATTAATTAACCAAAGTCTTCTAAATATTAAATTTTATTGAGGATGATTTTGATATTTTATAAGAAATAACTAATTTTAATTAATTTTATTAATTATGTAAAATTGTTATAATGCGCTTGTAATAATTAAGGACTGAAGGCACATAAAAATTTACATAATTTACAAATAACAAACATCCCATATTTTGTACAAATGCCCAAAACTCATTCTAATGATGTTATTTGTTTTTTTAAA
This sequence comes from Albizia julibrissin, assembly GCA_037074505.1. Taxonomy (NCBI): domain Eukaryota; kingdom Viridiplantae; phylum Streptophyta; class Magnoliopsida; order Fabales; family Fabaceae; genus Albizia; species Albizia julibrissin. The sequence goes on from CM073483.1 coordinate 31,396,351, forward strand.
AAATAACTATACGTTTTTAATTTATTATATATCCCAATGATTGCATGATTGTTGGATTATTCTAATACTTTTATTTGAAATTTTTTACGATTGAATCATATTTGAACGTTAACAATCCTAATTATATGAGTAGTGCTTCTTACGTAATTTTTTGATTCACCTGTAAAACTCAAACTTTTAAACTTAACCCAAGGTAAGTCAAATTTTTGGATTATTTTATAATCCCTATAAAATTAGGTTAAAAACACTTTTCAAAATATTATAGGGAAAATCAGAATAAAAAACCTAAAAAAATAATATTTATTGTAGAGGACCATCAAAAATATAATTATCTAGAAGACCAAATACTAAAATATAAATTTAAAAATATTAAATTAACTTTAGTCAACTCTCCTACATTTTCTCCTAAATTACAATTTTTTCTAACAAAAATAAAAATGTCCATAATTGGTAACCATATCTTTACTGAAAGATGATATCCGAATCTCTTTTCTCCTTTTTTCCCTCAGAATCTTATTTCCACTCTCAGATTAAGAAATGAATATTTTAGATTTAATATTTTCTAAAACTTTTATTTTAGTATTTTATAATTTCATTTTTTTGAAATTTTGTTTGTGTTGCAGTTATGACTTATGTAGATTAGATTTTAGAAAAAAAGAACTTCAAATTGCAAAATTTTAAGGTATTTCCCAAAAATTAGTTGTGAATTGCTTATCAAGTTTCGTCATTTCCTTATCACCTATTGATAACAAATTTGATTTAGAATTTTACAATTTTCAAAGTTTTTTTTTTATCTTTTTCCCTAGATTTTAACAGTTTTAAATTTAGTTAGTTATGTTTAAAGTAATAGTTTTATAAAATAATAGTTTAAAATATATTTTTTTTACTATGAGGGTGGAGATGAGATTTTGAGAAAAAAAATAAGACAAAGGATTATGAGAGAACCTGTAATACTTTATTTCCAAAACTCCAAATGAATATAAATGACTAGTGAAATCCATTGTGGAATCAAGATTTGAACCCGGATTACCCAAGTTTTAAAATCTTTCACAAATTCTCATTCTTAACTCAGGATTTCAACCTAGGGTCGAGAGGAATTTTCAAATGGTAGAAAATTTTACAAATTAATTCTATAAGTTTCGCTACGTCACAAATGTCTCATTGGCTCTTAAACTCATTATATCAAAGTATATGCGAGCGTTTTTTTATTTTTAATTAAACTAGAGCTATTCTTTGCTCATACTATATTCATTCGTTCATTCATATACATGAAACATATAGCCACATATGGCTATCAAGCAAATTACATCAAATATAAAAATAGTGCCTTAGACTATGCTCTTAACTTCACCTTCATATCTCCTCTGTGCATATCCTCATGCATTCTTCACCTGTCTAAATGGTTGGTTGGGAGGAGTGAGATTCGAGAGAATCTCAGTAGTAAACAATACCACTATGCATGCAAGATATATATGAATGCATGACTTGCTCGCCATTTCTAAAATCATGCTAATGAAGACATATACATGCTCAATGATACAATATACTCATGGCTATCGTATCAACATAACAACATTTCAATCAATCAAGCATGCTCAACTCAATTAGGCAAAATAGTCACATAAACACAATGAATAAACATACATATCACATACATGCAGGCAAGGTAGGTTCACTACCTTTTGGACTTTTTGTCTTTATCTTGTACATTGATCTTCCAACCATTGCCTCTTCTTTGTCACTTCATGGCCCTAGATAAGTATTGACATCATTAGAGCCATGAAAAGTGAATACCCAATGGACAATATTAGCCTTATAGGATTACTTTCACCTTTGGAGTTCTTACCAATTACATTTGGCCATTTTCTTTCTCAAATTCGCATGGTAATCAAACTTCCAACATTTTTTACCAAACTTTGAAAAATCATAATTAATTCTATAGAATTCCAATTGAGGTGGTTTCAAATTCTATGTAAATATATTTTAGTTTAATTTCACAAAACAAATACTCAATTATGGTCATCACAACCATAAAATTCCCAGAATTTCACCCAACATCACTGTTTCAGATTTCTTTCCAGAAAATAGAGCATAAATTCAACAATTAATATCTTCCAATATACTTATTCAAAAATTAAAAAATACCTATCAAATTAAAGTTCTATGTCTCTACTTTAATCCTGGAAAGTTTCAGAATTTTTAGACAAGGTATACCTATGAAATAGCTCACACAACTTTACTATTCAGACAGGGCAGAATCAACAACATGCACACACTTAGTTCATAAATCTCCAAATTCATATACAAGCATCTAAAAATCATGAACACTTGCATACCTACACAATTTTTCCTTCTAAATCCAATAGAAGTATCAAAATTATCAAATTCCTACTCCTTCTACATGAAAAAGTACATGGAAGATTCAAAGATTCCCGTAAGTAGTTTGTTGTTTTCACGTTTTCTCTTGCCTAATCACTTCCTTTCTACTTCTAATCAAATGATTAGCTATTTAGACATCTGTTGGACATTATTTAGCCATTGAAAACACTCTTTTTTTTTATGAGAATGAACAGTAACAAACTCTCCATATACTCATCCAAACAACAAACCAATTGGTTAAAAAGGAAGCTTACGCTTACTTCTACACATTTCCATAGACTGTTTGAAATTCCAACAACACTCTGGCTAGTGAGATGGCGCCAATCACCTCCAAATGAGAATCTAAAACCATTGAAATAAAGCTTACGATGAGTAAAAGAATGTTCGAGAATGGCACTTTAAGAGAAGACGTCGATTCGGCAATGTTTCAACAGACTAAAGTTTCTTTCTCTTCCTTTCGCCATTTTCGTCCAACTATCTTCTCTCTCTAATTCTGATTTCTGCATGTAGGAATGAGGAAGAAGATGATGAAAGAATGGTTAAATTAATTAACCAAGTGTCAAGCTCTCATTGGTCCAAAAATCCCATTTTCGCACATAATGCTAAACTTGACAGAATTTTCATCATATTTTGAAACTTCATATCTAATTGTGTAGATATCTAATTAGGGTGATTCTAAAGGCCATGTGATCCTTATTGAGTTTAGTTTCAAATAAAAATATAAAATTTGGTCATTTAGAATTTCAATGTTCCCAAAATTTTAATCTTTGGACGCTACCACAGAAAATAGACAATTTCGTTGGGTTAATTTCAAAAATTCATTTCTCTTTGTGTATAGTTCCAAATGACTTATATGACCTATCAAATTAAACCTTGATAAGTATAATTTCATTATGCAAAATTTCATAATTTTTTGACAGCATTTACCCATTAAAAAATGTCACACAATCACCATTGCCACACTGAGAATTTCACTGATAGCAATACTACTTTGTGTTACACTTTACTATATTGTGTGTGACTTCTAATTACTTTATTTTGTCAATGTCAATGTTCTTTAATACCGCCGAGGGTATAAAGAAATTTAGGGAATAAAACCATGCCTTACTAGGATACTTGCTAAACCAAGGCTTAGCAGTTCTCTTTATCCAGGCTAATCTCAAGCCTCTCGTCTCAAAATTTGGGATATTACAGCTCTCCCCTCGTTCAATAAATTTTGTCCTTGAAATTTTGACATCATATGGTACTATCTGTAGCTTGGAGAATCATCTCTAGATGCTCAGTCTATCTCTTTCATTCTAACTCTTTCGTTTGCAAGCTCATAGAGCATGCAATACAACAAACATATTCTTAACACAAAACTTTAGATAGTATTCAACAATCACCACTTAGCATTCTCATCATTCTGTCCTCACATGTAGCACTCAATCACAGGACCCACCAGTCCACTCTTACAACGCTTGGTTTCTAAGGCCTCACTGCCTATTCGAGACTCTCTCTCGGATCATATTATATGCATACCAAGCCTTACGGCTCATTTTACTACCACAACGCTAGATATTTCGGCTTCACATCCTTGGGGATTACCCCTATGACATTGGCATTTTAGGGCTTACTGCCTCAGCTACAACTTGGTACATTCTGAATGTTCTGCTAGTCTCAATATATTCTCTGGATGAATTGGTCCAATGTCACAGCGCTAGACAACAACCACAACGCTAGACACACAGCTCTTATAGCCCAGGCCTCTGCCCTATGCAGATTTGCACATTGGGTCTTATTGCCTCGAGCCTCTACTCGGCTCCATTCTCAACACATCTCACATTCTGCCAGCCTAAGGATTTACTACCCCATTAGGTCTTATGACCCTAGGACACTCATTTCATCATCTTTGATGAATAACAGCCCTCTCATTAGGCCCACTACAGAGTTAACCTCACCAGGCGCCCTCTACAGCCACATGAAAGTCCGGCCCTTACCCCCTGGCTCACCAGGATTGAGTGCGGCAAGCTTATGTAACAGCCCTCCCATTAAGCCCACTGTAGCCTCACGGGAATTCCTACTACTAGGCTTGCTATAGCAGCACGGGAGTCTGACCCAACCTTACCCCCATTGGGGCTCGTAAGGCAAGCTTATGGAATTGTCATTCCTATTATCCCTTAAAGGAGACCTCTCTAGGTATCGAGCACTTGACATTTGCTACTTAAGCCGCGTTCGACTAACCCTGGTACCCTTGAGTTAGCTACTCATCGAGTCTAACTACCTAGAACATATAGTTCACTAGGTGCTTTGAACTCATTCCAGGCACCATCTCTCGCTACTCAACTCATTCACATTCTTATGTAATGTTCATGAAGCATGCTAAACAAACCATCTTCACATCAATCATCATATGAGCATTCGACATGTTAGCATCTAATGGCAATCATTGATATGGCCCCAAGTGTTCACTCACGTAATAAGCCTTGGGATTCCACTTATGAGTCATAGGAGTTCCATGGCCCCGAGTGCCTACCCGTGTAAAATAGGCCCCGGGCGACTGCTCATGCATAATATAAATCTCCATAGCCTGAGCGTCCACCTACGCAAAATAGGCTCCAGGCGACCACCCCGCATATTTTGAATGCTCACTAGGTCTTACTGCCTAGGGAATCATCCCTATGCCATATACATAACGGGACTTACAGCATCGGGCCTCTACCTGTTAAGTCTAACTGCCTAAAGGCATACTGGCACACTAGGTCTTTCCGCCTACTATATATTTATAACACGAATATACTCGATGGTAAACATATTCGTGCAGAACCATTACATAAGATATTAGAGAAAGAATTCCTTTCCTTTATACCGTTGAGCCTAATCTTTCTTTCCACAAACGGCACTAGAACACCCAATGACGATTCATTGGGTCATACACACCCTTCTCTTAAGGAAACCCATTCAATGAGAGACTCATTACAATATACCACTATTGAGAGTCAATGTTCTCGTAGCTCTACTTTATGGTTCCAACGTCACAGCGGCTTCACTGCATAGTTTGTCGTCACGTTGGCTACACACTATAGTTCAATGTTCATAGTGGCTTTATACTACGGTACTGCACTCGGTGCTTTACACAGGTGCCCATACACCCAGTCAGCCCCTCCGGTTAAAACTCTCTGTAGGTAGCCCTTTCTAATTATACCTCTCCATAGGTAGCCCTTTCCGTTCATAATACTTTGTAGGTAGCTTTTTCCAGTTAGTCACCTCTGAATGGAAGTAACATGTAACAAGAATCCAGATCTCATAAAGTTTCTAGCAGTTCTGCAATCTGCTCTCTCTCATTTCTGCCATATCATATGAGGTCATTCAGTATGGACTTTTAATATCGGTCTAGCTCCAGGCATAATCACATCTCTAAGGGAATATTCTACAATAATTAAGATATTTCCCTATGCTAAATTAACAACTATCAACCTTTACAAACCTCATACATAATTCTATACTATATTCTAGTACCTCAAGCCACTCAGGCTATCTCATATTCCTAGAGAACCAATTCAACTATTGCAATTGGTTCTTAGATTAAGATTATACTCTTAGAACCTCAACATCACCTGAGTCAGAAAAATAAGGTTTCCTCAATTATACCCAATAAGTATGCTAAGAATTAAAATCAGTAGCACATATTCTAACTTTCATGGTTTTTAGGTAATATCCTTAAAACATCACTGAAGCTTTAACATCATTCGTAAGGTTCATAGGTTCAAACTTCCTTCATGAAACAAAACCATAGTGCAACATTATTCACATTTTGACCTAAGTACTATTTCCCTTAGATCTTATCCAAACCTATCATTAACCTTTAGTATCATTGAATTGGATCCTCTAGGATAGATATATGGCATAATCACTACTCATCATGCATCACCGTATATCACACCTACATACCTTTAACCCCACGGGTTACTAAAGATCATTGTAAGACCTCGCTTTATTACTGATATTGCTCAGAGTAGCATTAGCGTAGCTCAGTGGGCACATAGAAATAGTATAAATATACTGATACATTGCAACAATATTGCTTGATTACATACAAAATTCCCCATAGAGGTGTACAGAATAATTATAGACCTTAAACAAATAGAAAGGTCTTTAGATAACCAATGCCTCCTCTTGTACTAACTAAGAACCTCTAATTTTTGGAAATTACCGTTTTGCCTTTTGAGCCACTGCCTGCTGTTGGAAACTTTATACATTTATGTAAAGGATGAGATTCAGAGAATCTCAGTAGTAACATACTTCCAAACATATAGAATGCGAAAATAGATATGTCATGTCATGTCATGTAAGATGATCGAAACTATGTGTATACTTGCTCAAGGACAAACGATATGTCTGCACCTTGGTCTACTTGGCGCCCCTGTTGGGTCCCTGACCACAACATGGCATATTGGTGTGTCAAAGACACTAGCTCATGTTACAGTGTATGACATATACAACATTTAGTAATCACATAGTATACGTAAGAAGAAGTTACTACCTGTAACATGTTCTTTCCTTTCTTGTCAATCGAGCCAGCTTCGTCTTCGGCTTGGGCTATTGATATATCCTAAAATTACAAATTTAGGATACATGAGTTATTATTTATTCATAAATCATTCTAAACTCATTGTTTTGGTTATCTTGACTCAAAACCATAAAATTACGAAAATACCCCTGGGGACCCGGTCTAAGGCCTCTTTGTACCCGGTCCAACTGTACTATTTCAAAAATCATGACCCAAGCTAATCCTACACAATTTTATGTGTAGAATCCATTTTTGACCTTAAATTAGTTAAAATCAGGCCCAAATTACAAGTGTACCCTTGGTAGCCCCTAACTTAGGGTTTTAAGGGCAGTTTGGTCATTTCACATTCTAGGACTTTTCTCACTTTGCAGTCTACATGAACCCTACACAATTTTCCCTTATAAACTCAATGGAACCATAAAATTGATGAAATTCTAGACCAAAAAGGATGAAAATTCCCCTAGACCAGATCTGGAAAATTAAGGGAAAATGTTGTTTCTTGATTCTAAATCCATAAACCTCCTTCTTTTCACCTCTAATCACTTGTTTTATCACTTAAACACCTTTCTCTTATGATTATTAGAAAATTTGGCAGCATAACCCCTTAGAGTTTGAGCTTCTCAAATTTACAAAATCAAGAAAATAAAGCCAAATCAACCACCAATCATAATCAACAAGCAAGAATCAACAAGAGGAGTAAGGTTTATGGCTTTACCTTTGATTTATCTTCTTTCTCTCTCTAAAACGTCACTGTTTACCATCTCCTCTCTCTTGAGTTGTCTTAAAAAACATGGATTTCAAGGAGAAGAGGTTAGAAGTGGTTCTAAGTTTATTAGAGAGCAAAATCACTAAGTTTTCATGCCTCCTACCTTAATCTTTACTCTTGGAACCCTAAGACCTTTCTTGTGCTTCTTCAAGTGTTTAAAGCTCTCTCCCTCTCTTTGGCTTCAGTTTTGGCCGTAAATGAAGATGGAATGAAGAGAAGGTAATAGCTTTTATTAAATATCTATCTTGCTTTAAATTTAGCAAATGTTTGCTTGTGATTGGTTCTTGCTTTTCCTCTTGAATTAATATATATGCCAAAATATATATATTCTCCTTGCTTTCTTGGTTCAGCCGAAGTGAATGAAGAATGATGGGATAATGGTTTGGAAAAATATCCATCTTGCTTTTGATAATATTATTGTTTAATGTAAATTTGCATGTGTTTGAATCACTTGGCTATTCTTTTTCCTCTTGGATTAATTATGGCCAAGTATATGTATTTCCTTTTTCTCCTTCCATTTGACATCAAGAGAGGCTGATGAAGAAGTCAAATAATGCTTTTAAAATATCTCTCATCTTGCAATTTATCTAAGATTACTTTTAGTTGCAATTGTTGACAAAATTCATCACCTCTTGAATTACTTTGGACTAATTAATTAAATTCTTTTTTCTCCTTGCTAGCTGACCGAATTGCTCCCCAAGAAAAGGGAAAAATATCAGCTTCTTGCTTATTAGTCAAATAACCATTTTGCCCATACATTTATTTTCATTTTCTCACTTGAGGAAAAACTGGACAGAATTTTTATCAAACTTTGAAAATTCATATCTAATTGTATAGCCATCCAATTGGGCTGGTTCTAAAGGCTAGGTGACCCTTATTAAGTCTAGTTTTATGAAAAAAAAATATATCATTTAGTCAATTGGAAGCTCAACATTCCCATAATTATTGTTTTTGGACGCTGCCACTGAAAATCTCCAGTTTCACTGGGTTAACTTCAAAAATACATATATCTTTGTGTACAGCTCCAAATGGTTTATATGACCTATTAAATTAAATCTTGATAAGTCTACTTTCATTCTAGAAAGTTTTATAATTTTTGGACATCATTTGTCTATTGAAAAATGACACACAATCATGACTACCACGTAGAGAAACACACTGGCGGAAAATTTCATTTGGGTTCCCAACATAGTCTTGTTGTGTGACCACTTATTATCTTGTTTTATCACTTAATGTTCTCTTTAATGCACCATTTTATTTCCCTTTAATGCCACCAAAGGTGTTAAGAATTGTAGGGATTAAAATCGTGCCTTACTGGGACACTTGCTAAACTAAGGCTTAGCAGTCCAATTATTGTATGCTTATTTTCAATTCTCTTGTCCTAAAATTTGGGGTGTTACAATCATGACTTAGCATAGAGAAATCTCAAAACAATCACTATGCCTTAAGTTTCTATAATCACAACAAATGAACTTTTCTGAGCAGTACTCACTGCAACAGAAATTGTTTAGATTAAATATCAATGCTTATTTCATCATCTCTTTACCTTTAATCATTCTTTATGTCATCTGGGAACTTCTAATCATGGTTTAAACCTTTAATCGAAAGGTTTTAACTTTCCTTATAACTTGAGGGTATTTCGGTCATTTCACACTATGTTGAGTACACAAGCACTCCCATATTAACATATAACAAGGGTTTACAGTAGCCAGGGATAGATCCGAACTATATATAACCTCTGAACTACTATGCAACTTATTCTTGCTCCTTTGCGTTATATAACATAATATATTCATATAACTTCCCAAGGGGTCACCCATCCTAAAATTGCTCTCACTCGAGCACGCTTAACATCAAGGTTATGATGGTATTCGAGGCATTAGTACTTGTACCGAGCTGTATATCTCTGTGCATCGGTATCCCACATATGTATTGATCCCAGTATACCATGTTATCTTGCCCAGATGTGCTAGATACTATCCCCACAGGGAAATATAAGCAGTACCAGTTTCTTGGCATAACCCCTCTATGTGTTCTCATAACACAGGGGAAAAATATGGGTGATACTTTAACTCAATATCACGAGCCCTAGAGTTAGCAACAGAGTCTAAATCATGCGCTTCCTCTTCTATCCTTAAGGTCTCATTGTCATTGTCACCAGTATAGGAATCCTCACTGGGACTAGGCACTACTAACATATATGTCAAACGGAGCCACTTCCTCTATATCAACATTTCCCCCTTCTTTCAATAGGCTGATTAACATTAGGGGTAGTTTAATTAGCAAGGTTCCTCAGCTATCTGTAACACTCAGTTACAGTAGCACTAACAAGGGGTTACTATACTATTCACATGAGCAGAGAATGTAACCTATAGTCAGAACCCTTTGCTCTGACTGGTCCCTTATTTCTTAAGTAGAAAATTCTAGTGCCAGAATCACTGCTCTGATACCAAAACTGTAATACCTTATTTCTAATACTCCAAATGAGTATAAATGACTAGTGAAATCTATTTTAGAACTAGGATTTGAACCTGGACTACCCAAATTTCAAAATATTTCACAAATTCTCACTCTCAATTCAGGATTTGAACCTAGGGTTGAGAGGGATTTTCAAATGGTAGAAAATTTTACAAATTAATTCCATAAGTTTCGCTACATCACATATGCCTCATTAGGTCTTAAATTCATTATATCAGAGTATATGCGATAGTTATTTTTTCATTTTAATTAAACTAGAGTTATTCTATGCTCATACTATATTCATTCGTTCATTCATAATCATTACACATATAGCCACATACGGCTATCAAGAAAATTACATTAAATATAAAAATAGTTTTTTACACTATGCTCTTCACTTCACCTTCATATCTCCTCCGTGCATATCCTCATGCATTCTTCACCTGTCTAAATAGTTGGTTGGGAGGAGTGAGATTTGAGAGAATCTCAGTAGTAAACAATACCACTATGCATGCAAGATATATATGAATGCATGACTTGCTCGCCATTTCTAAAATCATGCTAATGAAGACATATACATGCTCAATGATACAATATACTCATGGCTATCGTATCAACATAACATTTCAATCAATCAAGCATACTCAACTCAATTAGGCAAAATAGTCACATAAACACAATGAATAAACATACATGTCACATACATGCAGGCAAGGTAGGTTCACTACCTTTTGGACTTTTTGTCTTCCTCTTGTACCTTGATCTTCCAACCATTGCCTCTTCTTTGTCACTTCATGGCCCTAGATAAGTATTGACATCATTAGAGCCATGAAAAGTGAATGCCCAATGGACAATACTAGCCTTATAGGCTTACTTTCACCCTTGGAGTTCTTACCAATTACATTTGGCCATTTTCTTTCTCAAATTCGCATGGTAATCAAACTTCCAACATTTTTTACCAAAACTTTGAAAAATCATAATTAATTCTATAAAACTCCAATTGAGGTGGTTTCAAATTATATGTAAATATATTTTAGTTTACTTTCACAAAAAAAAAATACTCAATTATGGTCATCACAACTATAAAATTCCCAGAATTTTTCCCAACATCACTGTTTCAGATTTCTTTCCAGAAAACAGAGCATAACTTCAACAATTCATAGCTCCCAATATACTTTTCCAAAAATTACAAACTACCTATAAAATTAAAGATTTATGTCTCTACTTTAATCTTGGATAGTTTCAGAATTTTTGGATAAAGTCTACCTATGAAATAGCTTATACAACGTCACTATTCAGACAGGACTGAATCAACAACATGCACACACTTAGTTCATAAATCTCCAAATTCATATACAAGCATCCAAAAATCATGAACACTTGCATACCTATACAATTTTTCCTCATAAAGCCAATTGAAATATTAAAATTATCAAATTAATACTCCTTCTACATGAAATAGTACAGGGCAGATTCAAAGATTCCCATAAGTAGTTTGTTGTTTTCTTGTTTTCTCTTTCCTAATCACTTCCTTTATACTTCTAATCAAATGATTAGCTATTTAGACATCCTTTGGACATCATTTAGCCATTGAAAACACCCTTTTTGATGAGAATAAATAGTACCCAACTTCCTATATACTCATCCAAACAACAAACCAATCGGTTCAAAAGGAAGCTTACGCTTACCTCTACATATTTCCGTAGACAGTTTGGAATTTTGTCAACACTTTGGCTTGTGAGACAGAACCAAACACCTCCAAACAAGAATCCAAAACTATAGAAATGAAGCTCGCTATGAGTAGAAGAATGCTTGAGAATGACACTTTGAGAGAAGACGCCGATTCGGCAGTGTTTCGGCGGACTGAAGTTTCTTTCTCTTCCTTTCTCCATTTTTGTCCAACTCTCTTCTCTCTCTATTTTTGATTTCTGCATGTAGGAATAAGGAATAAGATGATGAAATAATGGTTAAACGAATTAACCAATTCAATTTTCAAAGTGTCAAGCTCCCACTGGTTCAAAAATCTCATTTTCGCACATAATGCTAAACTTGGCAGAATTTTCATCATATTTTGAAACTTCATATCTAATGTGTATATATCTAATTGGGGTGATTCCAAAGCCTATGTGACCCTTATTGAGTCTATTTTTAAGAAAAAAAAAAAATAATATATGGCCAATTAGAATCTCACTCTTCCCAAAATTTTAATCTTTGGACGCTGCCACAGAAAATAGCCAGTTTCGCTGGGCTAATTTCAAAAATTTATTTCTCTTTGTATACAGATCCAAATGACTTATATGACATGTAAAATTAAAGCTTGATAAGTATAATTTCATTTTGGAAAGTTTCATAATTTTTTGACAGTATTTACCTATTGAAAAATATCATACAATCACTACTGTCATACCGAGAATTTCACCTGTAGCAATACTACTTTTTGTTCCACTTTACTATATTGTGTATGACTTTTAATTGCTTTATTTTTTCTCTTCCAATTTTCTTTAATACCCCCAAGGGTATAAAGAAATTTAGGGAATAAAACCATACCTTACTAGGACACTTGCTAAACCAGGGCTTAGCAGTTCTCTTGATCCAGGCTTAACCTCAAGCCTCTCGTCCCAAAATTTGGGATATTATAGAACCAAACATATCTTTACTACCATTATTTAAATAGTATCAAAATTGAAACATCTAGAATAATAATAAAAAATTGTTATGATCGTAATATGTTTTTGGTTTGTTCACAATCTCAATATCAGTTTAAACTATTCGAGTTATGGATTAGCAAAAAAAAATATGAAATTTAAACAAATATACAAAAACGAAAAAGTAAAAAGATGATGAAGAAGCATCACTCTAGCTGCTAAAACTTGTTCTTCCATCACTATTAATGGCTTCCATTGTTATATGCCTATATCTACTGCTTATTCTTTCAGTATTAGAAAAAAGGTATTTTAAACTAGTTGAAACTAGCTTTTTAGATAGGTTTAGATCCAGTCTTACATTGACCGATTTTAACAGTCTATCCTTATTAGAACCAGTCTTACAATCAGGCTTAAAAGTTACTTTTTAAGATCGATTGTTTTTAAAGCCCATCTTAAAAAGTATTAATTTATATTAAAAAATGCCCACTTCTTATACCAGATAATTTCATACCCAGTCTAAAAAGTGGAAAATTTTGTAAATGTATGTTTTATTTTGTTTCACAAAAACTTGATTAGATTAGTATATCTAAAAGTCATATTATGTAATATAAATTCAACAAACAACCCTAAAAATACAAATGCAATCGATATAGAAAATAATTATAACTAACCATGAATCTTACCAATATTATTAGATAAATGAATCTTAATTCCGTCATTTGATTCTACCATCACTAATGGCTTCTATTGGTATATGACTATACTACTATAACAAAGAGATTTACTTCCCTAGAAAATGTCCATTTTTTTAGAGAGGGAAGTAAAAAATAAAGGAGATGGTATTTTTTGTAATTTTAAGCGGGAATTTTGACATATTGAGCGTCCCTTAGAGAAAAAAGGATGCAAAAAGCAAACTTTTGGCATCTCAAATGAAAATTCAGACACTTAAGGTATCATTTTAGGCATCCCAATCCAAAAGGGATACCAAAAGCAAGGATTTTAGCTATGAAAACAGGCAAAAATCCTTGCTTTTGGCGTCCTATTTTACATTTGAGACGCCTAAAATGGTACTTTAGATGTCTCAATTTTATTTAGGATGTCTAAAGATACCCTTTAGGCATTAAACAAGGAGCCTTCACCTACCATTACCCCCTTCTTTTAAATCCTCTCTCCCTCTCCTCTCTTCTTTCAAAACCTCTCTCTTTGCTACACCTTCTCCTTCACATCTCACCTCCCACTAGCAGGATTCACAATCCTTCAACCTCCTTTAACTTATACACTTTAAGGTTTGTTCTACTCTACTCTCCTTCCATTTTAACCATTTCTACTAACCCTAATCACTCATATTTTTCCACATTAATTTGCAATTCATGTATTCATTCATTCAATACCAATCGGCTTTGTGTTCTTCTGCAAAATTTCAGTTTTGATTTTGGTGTTTTCAATGAAAATTTTCAAAATTTATGGCTTCAGATTTGTGTTGTTTTTTCCCTATGTTTTTAAGTAGAAAATAAGTAAATTAAATTGAATTTTTTAGACTAATTTTTGTGGTGGAGGCTAAGGTGCGACACACGGTTCAATGCGTTAGCTTTATGATTTCGGATATGGCGCTTCCAATTTGGGGGTTTTTTTTGACAAAACGATTCAAAAGAAACCATAATTAGAGGCAACATTTCTCTCTTTTTTTTTTATCTTCTTCTCCATTTTCCTCTCTCATAACTTCTAATTTTTTCCACAGTTTTGGTCTTTGTGAAATTCGGACTTATACACAAATAGACAAACACAATGACCATGATTGGACCAAATTTCATGGATGAGATAGACTGTGGCAATTTATTCAACCACATTGATGACCTCCTTGATTTCCCTGCCAAAGATGTGGGCATCGCCGCTTTGCCATCCACCGCTTTAAATTGTGACTCCTTCCCCACCGTATAGCCCGACGAGTTCGACTCCTTGCCTGGCTTTGACTTTGTTTTCTCCAGTAACAACACCTCCGACCTCTCCGCTGAGCTCTTAGTTTCGGTGAGTTCCTCATCATAACTCTCATTAATAGTGTTTTCATATATTTGCTCCACTCTTCAAGTGTTTTTTTTGCTCACTGGTTGATGAAAATGAGAATTCGTGTTTCAAGTTTAAACAAAATTTCAACGATATTCCTTAAATGAAAATATAAATAATTTTTTTAAAAAAACTTTCAACGTTCATAAAAAAAAGGGGACGCCATAAGTGAGTCACTTACAGTGTTCCATTTTTAACAGACATTGTTCCCAAATTTTACTATGTCGCTCATATAGGCATCCCCGTAAAAAGATGTAAAAAAGGTTTAAAAACGGACGTTTAAAGTATTTTCTGAAGTAGTGCTATTTTTATCGTTAATTCTTTATTACCTATAAAAATGGGGTTTGTGGTTCTCTCAGACTCCTTTTTCTTCTTTTCTTCTCAAAATCTCATTTTCACCCTCAGATTTTTTTTTAAAAATAGATGGTCCAGATTTCATATTTTATAAAATTATTATTTTTAACATAAATAAGTAAACTTAAACTGTTAAAACATGATCTATATAATTCATAACTATAATACAAAAAAAATTAATAAGGAAATTAATTTATAAAACACTATAATTATAGTTTTAGAAAATATTAAATTTGAGCCATCCATTTTTTATATCTAAAGGTGGAAATGAGATTCTAAGAAAAAAAAGAGAAAATGAATTCTAAGAGGATCCTCTTCCATAAAAATGTGCACTCACTTCTCACCAACCCATATTTACCCTATATTTTATTTTTTAAAAAAAATACCCTACAGATAAGGATTGTCTCCTTTTTTTTAGAAAACCCTAACTTCTAACTTCACTCCCCAACCACACACCACACCTGCATCACCTTCACTCTCACCACAATTTGATAAACCCACTCCCTCCCTCTCCCCCCTTCACTTTGTGCTTCCCCACTCCTACTCTCCTTCCCTCTTTCACTTTATTCCGTTTCTTCGTCCCCATTCCCTCTCTCTCATCTTCACATTTTCCCTCTTCTTTGTCCCAACCCCCCATTTCTTGCCCCTTTTTCATTCTCTATGTCTATCCCACTCCCCATTTCCTTTGTCCTCTTCTAACTCAAAATCAAATCTCTTTTTTTTATGTCTTTTTTTCCTCTTTTCATTTTTTTTAGCTGGTGTTTGAAGTTTGAGCTCTCTTTGAAGTTACATATCTCTAACTTCCCAATAAGTTGTAAGTTTTTAAATTTTTTTAAGCTTACAAATTTAATTTTATTAGTAGCATATATTTTAATTTGCTCGATGTATATTTTATATTAATTTTATTTTGAAATTTGAAAAAATATTTTCATTTATATGCTAAAAATTAATTGAAAGAGAATTAATTGTTAATAAAGGTTGTATATGAAAATATATAGTAGTTCATGCTTTTTTTTCCTCTTTGAACTTTTATTTTATCAGGTGGTTTGTTGAAATTTGAGCTCTCTTTAAAGTTTCACATCTCTAAACTCCCAATGCATTGTAAGTTTTTTTAAAAATGTTTTTATCTTACAAATTAAATTTTATTAGTAGCATAGATTTTAATTTGCTCAATATATTTTTATATTAATTTTATTTTGAAATATGAAAAAAAATTTTATTTATATATGGAAAATATTAATTAAGATAGAATTAATTATTAATATAGGTTATGTATAAAAATATATAGTAGTTACAATAATTTGAAAAAGTATATAATTTTTTTATTAAAATAAAATAAGCACTACAGTTTGTATTTGTAGTGCTTCCTAAGCGTTACAAATATATAAAAAAAATGTGCTACAACTTCCATTTTTTGTAATAGGATATCAAAGAGGCCTTGATTATAATTAGATATCTTAACTTTTAAATTAAGTATTAAATACTCATCCGATCCATTTCTAAACTTAAAACTTAGTTTGTAGTTCAATTTTTATTATAAACTAGGTCCTACATTATTTAGGATAGGAGAAAGAGGTAGCAATTTGTGAAAATCTTATCAAAAATTGTTAAAGCGCTATCTGAAGTTGTGAATCCCTTCTCCTTTATTCTACTTGGTAAACAAAAATTGTTAAAACCTAATAAAATACAGTGAATTCCTTAACAAAGTTTGTGGAAAACCTGATAGAGTATATTTGTTGCTTAGTAAAAGAAAATTGTTAAAATCTAATTAAATATCATGATTTTTTTGACAAAACTTGTGAAAAACCTATAGTGTAGATGTGTTACTTGGTAAACGAAAGTTGTTAAAACTTAATGAAATATCGTGAATTCCTTTACAAAACTTGTAAAAAACCTGATAGTTTATATTTGTTATTTGGTAAATAAAATTTTTTAAAACCTAATGAAATGTTGTGAGTTTCTTAGCAAATCTAATTACTTGGCAAATAAGTATTCCCACCAGAGCTCAGGTGTTAGTGATCGGCTAGCTGGCCCTACGCCGTGAGGTGGGGATTTCTCTCCTTTTTTTAAAAAATATATTTGTGTCATTTCCTTTTAATTTCAAAAATGAAAAATCCAACGCTAACACCCTTATGATATTATGAATATTCAAAACACCATTTTATCTTTTCCTATTTTTAAAGTTATTTTTGTGGGATTTTCCTTTGATATTAAAGTAATATAGATTTATTATTTATGCTAATAAATATCTAAAATAATATATAATATACACACATTTTACAAATAAAAATATGCAGTGATGTTGACATCATTAAAATTATTTTTTTCTAGATGTTGAGTCAGGTAAAATTTGGTCAATTATGTTTTAAAATTTTTAAGAGTAAAATGAAGAAAAATTTAACACCTCCAACTTATAAAAATATTTTCCTTGAAACTCAATTTTTCATATGCTTAATCAAATCCTCTGATAATAAATAATACCATGGCGTAAAAGAGAAAACTTAAACCCGAAGGTTTACCATAATAGGAAAGATTACAACTCATCTTTCAAAAGAACCATTTGAAAACAGTACCATTGTTATAAAAGATTTAAATTACTGCAGATGTCTATCCATGATGGAAAATAATAAACTAGTTATTTAAGATTTATCATGAATAATAAAACCTTTCTAAGTAATTGTACATTAAGCCATTTCAAATTAACATATTTATATAGCCATTTCAATTACTAGTTAGGCCTTAAGCTCCACGAAGCTCAGAATATAGTATTCCATCATAAGACCAAGATAAACTCATTTTTGAATAATATTCTTTCCCAAACATTTATAAAATGTCATAAGTCAACTATCCAACTATCAAACATTATAAATCTATCATGAATAATAAAACTCTTCACATCATTTTACAAACCAAACCATAATTAATCAACATACTTGGGCTTGGACTTCACGGAGTCCAGAATTTAATCATTCGATCACAAGCCCAATATCAAAGTCTATTATCAAAATACTTAAATATCCACTTAAATTATTTATCCATGATAGAAAACAATGATCCAAGACATAATTTTACATCATAGTATGCAACATGAGCCCTATAAGGGCAATACACAACAATTCACCACATAAACAAAAAGGAGGAGGCTTTACAAAGATTATTACAATAATCAAGCCTCCAAAGCATCCTCTAACTAACTAGCAGAAGAACTATTACTTGAAATATGTTAAATCAACAAGGTGAGATAAAAGCCTGAGTAACCAGCTATCCAACTCATTTCACATGCTAATATGTGCTCGTGATGTGCCAAGTGGAACAATTTATTAAAAAAAATATTAATGATACAATTCACAAAATTCTATAGGACAAGTTCCATATCACTATTTCCATATCACAAATTTCGTATCACAATTTCAATATAACAAATTATGTAACACAATTTCCATATCACAATTTTTGTATCACAAATTCCATATCACAATTCATATCATAATTCCCAAATTTCTTCTCATCAATCCAACTAAATTGCCTTATTTCTACTGACTAGACCTGTAGGCTAAGTTACTATCTATATTACTGGCCACTCAAAAGCTCATTGGTCATGTGATGATGACGGGCCAAAATTTATAGAGGACATGGCTAAACCATGGGTCTTTTTCCCTTGTTGAACTAGTGGGGTGCCATAGCCCCTCATTAAACCAGTAGGGCGATCCCTTATTAAACTAGTGGGACAGTCCCTTATTGAATCAATGGGTCAATAAAAAGTCATACATTGTGCACCAATGGAGGCTACACCACATGGTGGAACAAACTACTATATTTCATCATAATCCAACCATCACAATAATTATCAATTTATAACTTAAGGGAACGTCTCAAGATTTCACATTCATATCATACTATTCAATCATTTTCATATACATGCCCCAATATTTCATAATTAAAATCATAAGGTTCCACAATGCCATTTCTATTAGAATACTCATCAACATCATGATAACTTTCTCAATCTCAATAAACATTTCAAAGTACTCATTGAAATATCTAATCATATCAATATAACATTTTCATTCTCATAATCATTTCACAAAATACTCACAAATAACATACAAACACATAACAAGTGAAAAATAGTTACCTCTCACCAAAGCTAAGTTTACCATAAGAATCCAAGCTCCAAGCTCAACCACACTCCATAAATCAATCTATAACAATCAATTGAAACTACAATTTAGTATTTAAAATAATTGAGTTGTTAATGAAAACAAATTAGAAACTTAAAGTCTCTCTAGAAGTTCTAGCTCTTATCTTTAACCTCTTTTTCCTTTCCCAATCGGCTCAATTACCAAAACTTATTTCCATTTATCACGTTATCAAATACCAACTCAAAATATAACTCATAAATTGTAACATCCCAAATTTTGGTACTAGAGACTTAAGAATAAGTCTAAATCAAGTCGACTGCTAAACCCCAGTTTAGCAAGTATCCCAATAAAGCATAATTTTATTCCCTAAAATTCTTTTAAACTTTGGTGGCATTAAAGGGAATAAAATGGTGAAATTAAGAGCACATGAAAGGATAAAACAAGGCAATTAGAGGTCACACACACAACATAGTTATTTGGAACACAAATTAATGTTGCTGCTAGTGAATTTCCCTGTGTGGTAGTCATGTTGGGTGACATTTTTAAATGGTAAAATTATGTCCAAAAATTGTGAACTTTCCAGAATGAAAGTATACTTATCAATATTTAATTTGATAGGTCATATAAGTCATTTGGAGCTGTACACAAAGAGTTATGAATTTTTGAAGTTGGCCCAGTAAAAATGGTGATTTTCAGTGTCAGCATCTAAAATAAATAATTATGGGAATGTCGAGCTTTCGTTTGGCTAAAGGATATATTTTTCCTTAAGAATAAACTTAATAAGGGTCACATAGCCTTTATAACCACACTAATTGGATATCTATGCAATTAGATATGATTTTTCAAATTTTGATGAAAATAAATGTATGGGCAAAATGATCATTTGACCAATAAAGCAAGAAGCAATTATTTTCTCCAAAATTTGGGAGATGTTTTCAGTCAAATGAAGGAAGAGGAGGGAATTAATTTACTTGGTGGATATTAATTCAAGAAGGGAGAAATTTTTTACCAAGTAAAGTAGGCACATGTAACATTTGTATTAAACTATATTATTTCATAAAGCAAATGGATGTTGGGATTCGTACACACAGTGGAAGAAATTAACCGGTTAAAGTTTCGAATCCCAAACAAGTATCTATCAACAGTGTTTATATTGAGTAGTTAGAATATTACCTTTTTGTTCTGCATCTTGTTCGATCTCTAGGAGTCAATGCTCCTAATAGTCTTCCTCTACTGGTATCCACATGAACAAGACCCAACGCAGCAACGTGCTAGCGCCTTCAAGATGCCTCTCTAGGGTTTCTTGTGGCTCTCTAAATCGTCCATACAGCCTAGGGTTCTCTAGCCCTTCAAATTTTATAATTGATGTAGGCTGTATTGGATTTTCAAAATTAATCTTAATTAATTTTGAAATTCGAATTAAATCAAATAAATGTGATTTGATTAAATCTGTCCAACAGATTTAATTTATCATGTTTATTTAATCTAAATAAAGAGTCAATAGATTTAATTTATCTTTATAAATTAAATCTAAGATGTAATATCTGTATTAGCTTTAATTATTTAATTTATCAAATAAATTAAATATAAAACTAACACCTTATAATATTATTATAATCTGTATATAATATTACTATAATTATTTTTCCGAATATATATATATATAATTCATCCACCTAGGTCAAATATTATATTCATTGAATCTTAGACATATCTTAGATTCAATGAATATGGACATCATAGCTCGTGTTGGGCTATTCTTGTGTGCGACCCTGTAGGCCCACATGAAGTTGGCAGTGGGCTAATAACTGCTCTAGCCCACAAGTCGCAAGCGGCCTCTAGCAAGACATTGTGACTACCTAATTCATATGAGAAATCGATGATACGATACAACCTATTATACAACCATGTCACATCCCTTTTGTCACACGATATTTTGGTCAAGGATGAGGCATGGATAGTGTCATCCTCCTGTTCCTGACCATCACTTTTCCGATTCCTGAGTAGTCTAACTATAGAAATGGAAACTCCTTTCCATCACAGTATGGCCATACATTTCTCAGACTCACTCATCGAGGGGCCCAGTAATATCTCTCTACTGATGCTTGCATGAAAACCACTAAATGGATCTTTGAAGCTTGCATACCTTACTAGAGTCCTCTGGATACAAAAAATCTTCAGATTGTGTCATGTACACATCCCCAAGGAGCTTTCCATTAAGGAAGGCTGTTTTGACGTCTATCTGCCATATTTCATAGTCATAAAATGATACAATGGCAAGAAGGATTCTGATTGATTTGGCCATTACAACTGGGGAAAAGATTTCATCATAACCTACACTATGAGTTTGAGTGAATCCTTTTACAACTAGTCGTGCCTTGAAGACATTTACTTTTCCATCAATGTCGGTTTTTTCTTTGAAAACCCACTTGCACCCGATGGGTTTTACACCTTCAGGTGGATCGACTAAGGTCCATACCTGATTGTCGTACATGGATTGCATTTTAGACTTTATGGCATTAATCCATTTATCGAAGTTTGGCCTCTTTATGGCTTCTCGATAGGTCGTTGGCTTATTATGTTCAATAAGCAACACATCACGACTTCCAGTAATCAGAAATCCATATCTCTGAGGTTGTTTCCATGTCCTATCATACCTTCGCGGGCCTTGTGTTATTTGAGGAGACTCAGCAACTTGTTGTGAGTCTTCTCTATTTTCCATCTGTGGTTCTATGCTATCTAGTGACTCTTGAAATTCTTCGAGATGTACCTTGCTCCCACTGGCTCTTTTAGAGATAAACTCTCTTTCTAGAAAGATACCATTTCGGATAACAAACACTTTATGATCGGTAGGATTGTAGGCATAGTATCCTTTCGTTTCTTTAAGATACCCCACAAAAAGGCTTTTTGAGGATCTGTGTGATAATTTATCAGAGGCTTGTTGTTTAACAAAAACCTCACATCCCCAAATTTTGAGAAAAGACAAACTAGGTTTCTTCCCAATCCATATTTCATATCGTGTCTTTTCAACTGCCTTAGATGGAATACGATTTAGTGTGAATGCTGCAGTTTCTAGGGCATGGCCCCAAAAGGATGGTGGAAGATTTGTTTGACTCATCATAGATCGAACCATATCTAATAGTGTTCGATTCCTCCGCTCAGAAACATCATTCCATTGTGGTGTTCCTAGAGGAGTGAGTTGTGAGATTATTCTACAACTCCTAAGATGGTCAATGAACTTTTGGCTCAAATATTCACCACCTCGATCAGATCAAAGTACTTTAATTATTTTGCCAAGTTGGTTTTGCACTTTATTTTTGAAAAATTTGAACATTTCAAAAGATTCAGATTTATGTTTCATTAGGTAGACATATCCATATCTACTAAAATCATCGATAAATGTAATGAAGTACATATAACCTCCTCTGGCAGCTGTATTAAGTGGTCCACATACATCTGTATGTATAAGGCCTAATAGATCAGTGGCCCTCTCACTACACCCTTTAAAAGGTTCATTTGTCATCTTTCCCAATAAGAAAGATTCACATGTATCAATTGATTCAAAATCAAAAGAGTTAAGAAATCCATCTTGATGAAGTTTAGAAATGCATTTCTCATTTATATGGCTTAGACGACAATGTCATAGGTAGTTCGGATTCAAATCGTTTGACTTGATCCTTTTGATATTTATTTTATAGATATTTCCACTATTGGGATGTTGTAAGTTTAAAATATAATGATCAACATGCAGATCACTATCAGCATAAAAAATGTCATTACGATAAATAGAACATTTACCATTCCCAGTAATGAAAGTATAACCTTCCTTATCCAAATAAGAAAGAGAAACAATGTTACTACTCAAAACAGGAACATAAAAGCAATTGTTCAATACTAACAAAAGCCCAGTGGGTAGAACTAATTCAAAAGTGCCTACAGCTAAAGCAACAACTCTTACTCTGTTTCCAACTCGTAGGCCCACTTTACCCTTATTCAATTTTCTACTGTCCTTGAGACCCTGCACATTTATACAAATGTAAGAACCACATGCAGTATCTAATACCCATGTAGAGGAAGTAGAAAAATGAATATCTATAACATAGATACCTGAAGGGATAGCCCCGCTATCCTTCTTGTTCTTTTTCAGATCTTCAAGGAAGAGCTTGCAATTCCTTTTCCAATGACCAGGCTCATTATATAAGTAGCATACTCCCTCCTTTGGAGGCTTTGCCTTCTTGGTAGCAGGCCTAGTTTCAGGCTTGTTTGACTCTTTGGTCTTACCACCTGAGCTATTGCCCTTTCCTTTGCCCTTGCCTTTTCTCTTCATACCCTTTCCTTTCTGAACCATTAAAATAGTACTGGGCCTTTTCTTAATGCTCTGCTCAGTAGTTTTGAGCATCCCATGCAATTCACAAATGGATTTCTCCATGTTGTAGTTCATGAAAAACTAGTCATAACTTTCCGGGAATGAGTTCAAGATCAAATATGTAGCTAACTGATGGCTAACTCAAGGTGATCAATATAGCTTTTCATCTTCAACACATGAGGGCTAACTAATGCACCCTCAGCCATCTTGCAAGAATGTAAGGCCTTTGTGGTCTCATACCTCTCTTGCCTTGCTTGTTGCTGGAACATTTCCTTGAGATGAACAATCATCTCATAAGCCTCCATGTGTTCCAGATCTCTTTGGAGCTCTGGAACCATAGTGGAAAGCATTAGGCATCCTACATCCATAGAGTCATTCTTATGCTTTGTGTAAGCATCTCTCTGAGCTATTGGAGCATTGGCTGAGGGCTCGTCAAGAATGGGTTGATCTAGGACGTACGCCTTTCTTTCTTACTTGAGACCAATTCTCAAGTTCCTGAACCAATCAAGAAAGTTTGTCCCATTAAGTTTATTCTTCTCAAGGACTGATCGCAGTGATAAGGTGACAGTATTATTAGTTGACATGATTTCTACAATTAAAATATGCAAAGTTGGTTAGTAATCTCCCACTAGATTAACAACCCTCAATATAATTAGTGGGCTAAGACCCATATTTCGCTTAAATTTAGTTCGCTTTGGCAGGACACTTAAAATTCAAGTTATTTAGATAGGTAACCACTTTACCAATTACATCACATGTAACCCTTAGATCTTTATGTGATTCGATCATCATATGACCCGGCATGTTTAATCCCATCTAATACCTTGAGATCCAAAACAATTTTGATAATCTCAATTAAGTCAAAACAATAATGAATTTTATGAGTAGCACCATTACTCATGCTTGCCTCACCAGGATAACCCAAATATATACACTTTGGTGGAACGTACAATTGAACGATCTAGGCTTTGACAAGTATTCATTAATTGATGGCATTATGACTTAAGATTGTATTTAGAGGGTTTATCCAATTGATTGTGTTTATATGAATGCATTTATGATTGTATCTAATACAAATATAAAATAAAAGGTGAACATGCAATGATTTTATCAATAGCATAATTCAAACGTGACACAACATGGCTCACTTAACCTAAAATCCTCCCAAGCCAATGAGAGGACTTCTCTAAATGACAAAAGAAAGAGTACATTAGGAGAAACCTCATTTAAACATACGGGGGGAGTGAGATGAGACGAGAATGTACATAGAGAATATTTAGAGAAAGGCATAGCACGAATGCCATATTTAAACATTACAACCCTTGTAAAGACTAAAGCCATGTTGTTCACCATACCCCAATAATTTTGAATAATAAATCACATTAAGTAACTATTCATACAATATGTAAGAAACAATGATTGCTGTGATTAGATTATATCGCGCTACAAACAGTTAGTCACGGCCGTCCCGCTAGTCGGTTAGCGGGCAGGGTCAAGGGGCATCGCCCCTTACGGGGGTTAAAGGGCGCAACGCCCTCGGAGCTTTTTGAAAAAGGCACACTCTTTTTAGTAAAATGTTTTGTTTTGGCCTAGTTTTTTTTTAAATTTTGAAGCCCAGTTTCAATAACGCCCAGAACACTTCTAGACTTGATGAAACTGTGCGTTTTGGGTAGAGGGAGAGACGACATCATTCTGTGTTGTGATCTGAACACTTCAGTGGCCTACACAAAACGACACCGTCTTGGCCTTTTTTCTTCAAGCTTTGGATCCCTAAAATCCAATTAGAGACCCGAGTGACCCTAGTTGTTCTTCGACATGCCGCGACAAACAATTCGAAACAACCACATGAATGCTAGTTTCAGATCTCATCTGAAACCAAAATCACAAGAACAACAGCGGTAGTTAAAAGAAATATGTCGTATATAATCAAAACAAATTCTTATAAACATATTTCTAGCGAATCGAAAACGAAAATCTGATTTGATCGAAAAAAAACCTATATAATCAAAAACAAAAATCACCAGATTAGATGCATATTCGGCATTCTCATAAACATACAAATATATCACATGTATAAGAACATAAACTCAATTTAAACATACAGTTGATCTGGCTCTGATGCCAGTGTTGGGATTTATACACGCAGCAGAAGAAATTAACCAGTTAAAGTTTCGAATCCCAAACAAGGATCTATTAATGGTGTTTATACTAAGTAGTTAGAATAGTACCTTTACATTCTGTATCTTGTTCGATCTCTAGGAGTCAATGCTTCAGATCATCTCCCTTTACTGGTATCCACACGAACAAGACCCAATACAGAAGCGTGCTAGCGCCTCCAAGATGTCACGTCCCTTTTGTCACACGATATTTTGGTCAAGGATGAGGCATAGATAGTGTCATCCTCCTATTCCTGACCATCACTTTCCCAATTCCTGAGTAGTCTAACTATAGGAATGGAAACTCCTTTTCATCACAGTATGGCCATACATTTCTCAGACTCACTCATCGAGGGGCCTTGTAATATATCTCTACTGATGTGAGGGACAAATTCCATCTTGATAATTCACATTCCTCTGCATGAAAACCACTAAGCCTGATTAAAGCCTTTATCAAAGGTGACTTTTGACTTGGTCAAAGATTAACGACTCTCATGTAGGAAACCATGATTATCTCAGGTCAAAGGGCATTGTGACACAATTATACATGAGATAAGCTTATGACTTAATCCATGCAACTTTCTCATAGCGGGTCGGTCTAGCACCTTGTACTCCTACAAGTACCTAAGACTTTGATTCATATCTCCATACTTTATCAAAGTCATACTGGTTTCATTTTATCCTTGCTCCCCATAGATAACCGACCAGGGACATTTGGGATAATCTTTACGATTTATCCAAGGATACAATTATCATAATAAACATGCGAATGATATGATAACAAAATGGAGAAATTCATTAAATAACAATAATGTCTAAAGTACAATGATTGGCCCCTAGGGCACAATTTCCAACAATGGAGATATTTCAAGAAGCCATATTTCTTTTGTTTCTTCATTTATTTCAGTCAACAAAGGGAAATTAAAAGGGAAATAGAATACTTGACCATAATTAATTCAAGAGGAAAAAGAATAGCCAAGTAAATTCAAGCACATGGAAATTTCATTAAACACTAATAAACATAAAGCAAATAGAGATATTTGAAGAGCACTTTATTCCTCTTATTTCATTTATTTGGCTAACTCAATGCAAATAGAGATAGAGAAGAGCTTGAAGAACTTGATGAACAAGAGGAAGAGCTAGGGTTCCAAGAAGCAAGAATTAAGGTAAGAGCTTGAAATCAAAGTGTTCTTGCCTTCTAATCTCTTCTCCACCTTGAATATCATGTTTAGAAAGACCAAAATCAAGAGGAAGAGAGAAGGAGGTGGATGGCTAAGAGAGGGAAAAAGGAGGATCAAGAGGTAAAGACATAAACCTTGCTCCTCTTGTTGATTCTTGCTTCGTTGTTGGTTGTTGTGGTTGTTGATTGGCTTTGTTTTACCTTGGTTTGTCATTTGGGAATGTCAAACCCTAAGGGGAGGTGCTACCCAAATTCACATTAATCATATGGGAAGTGTTTTTAAGTGATTAAACATGTGGTTAGAGGTAATATAAAGGTGGTTTATGGATTAAAATCAAAGCAACATCATTTTCCCCTAATTTTCTAAAGTTTTGGCCAGCTATAGTTCATGGGGTTAGACCTACAATTTCATTGTTTTTATGATTCCATTGAGTTTAGAAAGGAAAATTATGTAGATCATATGTAGATTTTGAAGTATAAAGGCCCTTGAATGTGAAATGACACAATTACCCTTAAAACCCTAAGTTAGGGCTATCAAGGGTAAAACTGTAATTTGGGCTGGAATTTGACTAAAATGATGTCAAAAATAGATTATACACATGAAATTATGTAATATTAGCCCATGTCATAATTTTCGGTGAAGTACAGTTGGACTAGTACAAAGGGGTATAGACCAGGTCCCAAGGGGCATTTTGGTCATTTAGCTTGTTTGAGTCAAGATAACCAACACATTGAGTTTAGAATGATTTATAAATAAATAATATCTCATTTATCCTAAATTTGAAATTTTAGGATATATCAGTAGCCCGAGCCATAGACAGAGCTGGACTGATTGTCAGGCAAGGAAATTGCACATTTCAGGTAGTAGCACTTTCTTTCATGTCACATAAATTATATGCTTTGAGAACGCCATTTTTGTGTGACATGAGCACAGTGTCTTGGACAAGCATATTAACTTAGTTGTGGTCTGGGACCCAACAAGGCGCAGAGTTAAGCCGGCACAATATTCTATCATCTTACACAACATGTTTCATAACATATTTATTTTCGCATCATATATGTTTGATTATATGTTACTACTGAGATTCTTCGAATCTTACCCTTTCAATAAATGTAAGAAGTTTCTAATAGCAGGCAGCGGTGTAACACCCCATTTCTAATCACCAATATTTCTCCTATATAATTAATACATGTAACGGAATAAAATGGTGAATTGTGGCATATAACAATTTATGGAAAATTCCAATTGTCGGTTACGCACAACTCAGCCAAGCAAGGACACAAAGGAGCGAATAATATCCACTTAAAGGCTTAATATTGTAACAAAATTTTGAGTATAAAATGACACAAATAATGGCCTTATACAAGTGGAAAAATTAGATCAAACCAAAGGAATGAGCAAGAAATTATTTATTTTGGTAAATCATAAAACGTAGGGAAATAATTATTTTTCCCTAATATTCCCAATAATTTGACTTAAATGAGAATTAAAAAAAGAGAACTGGCTACTTGATCATTAATAAGCCTATTTTGGCAAATTATTATTAAGAAATGTCAAATAGTAAAAAAGTCAAAGGCTTTTGTCAACAAATTACAAGATGGTATGATGAGATAATTCAACATCAATATATACTCTCTCATTTTCTATGATTTTCAGCTGAAATGAATGAAGGAAAGGGAAATGAAAATCAAATGAATATTTAGCAATTATAGACCAATAAGAAGCTTGCACATGTAAAAGCCTTTTTGACCATTGTAATATATTATCATCCTCTTCATCTTTCCTCTTCATTTCTCGTCCAAAATCTGATTAAGGAGAGAGAGGGACTTCAGCCAAAGCTCAAGAACAAGAAGAGGAAGGATCTAGGGTTTTAAAGCACAAAGTTAGGTAAGAACTTGCAAAACTTTATGATTTTGCCTCCTAAGCTTCCTACAACTTCTCCTAACCTCTTCTACTCCATTAAATCTATAATTTTCAAAACAAATCAAGAGGAAATAGAAGGTGAATAGTGAATTTTAGAGAGATAAAGCCAAGAAATCAAGAGGTAATCACCAAAACTTAATCCTCTTGTCTTGTATCAAGTTGTTGGTTTTGTTGTTGGTGGTATTTGCTATGTTTTCTCTTGTATTTTAATTATGGGCTGAAGCATAATCATGGGAAAATTATGCCCAAATTCCCTCTAAATATTCCCATTTTGTGTTTAAATATCTAATCATGTGATTAGAAGTAGAAAGAAAGTGATTAAGCAAGAAAAAACAAAGAAACAACAAGTTGCTCCTAGAAACCCTAACTTTCTGTTCTGTGGGTGACGTAAGTAAGGAGTAGGAATTTGGTAATTTTTATGATTCTACTGGCTTTAGAAGGAAAAATTGTGTAGGTATGCCAGTTTTCATGATTTTTGGATGGTTGTATGCCAATTTGGAAATTTATGAAGTTTGTATGTACATATGTTGGTTCTGCCTTATCTGGAGCAGTGGCATTGTGCATGGTTTTTCATTATCCAAAACTTTTCCAAAAATTATTAAAATTTCCAAAATTAATATAGAGGTATAGAGCTTTAATTTGATAGGTAGTTTGTAATTTTTGGACAAGTATATTGGGAGATATGAATTTTTGAATTTATGCCCTGTTTTCTGGAATGCTATCTGGACCAGTGACATTTGATGAATTACTGGGAATTATATGATTATAGTGAGCAAACCTAACTATGTTTCCTCAAAATTAAATTGAAAGAGATTCGTTTTGGCTTTGGAATAAGTCAAATTAAATTTTCGTAGAATTAATTATGAATTTCCAAAGTTGGCTGACCAAGCTATCAGTTTTTGGAAAACAGTGAACTGCACTGTACAGAGTTGTATTGTGCAGAAACTGCTGTAACTGCGTTAAATAACTAGCATCATACCATTTAAAGGTGATAATACTACAAGTAATAACCAATTACTTGTAACTTTAATGATGATAGGAATTGGACATAGCCCGAGCCAAAATCTAAAAGTAGGACAAACGTGCAAGTTTAGAAAAGATTCAGGTAGTAACTTCTTCTTGCATATCTTGTATGATTATATGTATGTTTAAAGTCATTCTCTGTAACATGAGCTAGTGTCCTAGACACACAAATTTGCCATGTTGTGGTCAGGGACCCAACAGGGGCGCCAAGTAGACCAAGGTGCAGACATATTGTAATACCCCATTTTTCACCAACATATTTATTTGTATATTCAGAATATATTTAGTGGAATAAAATGGTGAAAAATGATGTGGATGAATTTATGTGAATTTATGGGAAATATTCCAATCGCCGGTTACGCGTAAATTGGCCGAATAAGGGTATAAGAGACCGGTAAAGGTCTAATATGGTAACCAAAATTTAGAAAATTTAATGATATGATTAATGGCCTCATTTAAGCGTCAAAATGGGGTTTAGCCAAAGAAATGGGCGAAAAATGATTTATTTCGATGAATCATTAAATGCAGGGGCAAAACGGTAATTTTGCTGAAGAGTGGAAAATAATTATTTTCCCTTAAATTCCTAATGATTTGAGCTAAATGGGAATTAAAAATATAAAAATGACTAATTGATCACCAATGGACTAATTTTGGGGAATTATAGTCAAAAATGGTCAAAAAGTCGATGACTTGGTCAACAAGTTACGTGTGGGCACAATAAGATAATTAGAGAATCAATACTTCCCTCTTATTTTCATGTGATTTTTGGCATATAAGAATCATGAAAGGGAAATGAGAGATTAATTAAAGAGATAATGCATTTATGGGCCAATCATGACATGACACATGGCATGGTTAATTAATCTCTAAGGTTATATTATCTCATTCTCAACCTTCAGCTTCTCATTCCCGCACGAAACTGATCCAGAAAGAGATGAGAATGAAATTGAAAGGAAAGAATGAAAGAGACGAAGGGAGCTAGGGATTACCAAAGATCAAGGTAAGAGACTTGCTACCTTGTGATTTAAGGCATCTAATCCTTATATGATCTCTTCTCTTCATCTTCCTACCATTAAAACTCATGATGATTAGCTTAATCAGGCGTGGGGAGGAGAGAGAGAAAACATGTAGAGAGAGAAAGTTGAAGAAAACATGTAGAGAGAGAAAGTTGAAGAAAATCAAGAAGTAACTTCCTAAACTTGTTCCTCTTGCTTGATTAAAGTTAATAGAGTTGTTTTGG
This sequence comes from Albizia julibrissin, assembly GCA_037074505.1. Classification (NCBI taxonomy): domain Eukaryota; kingdom Viridiplantae; phylum Streptophyta; class Magnoliopsida; order Fabales; family Fabaceae; genus Albizia; species Albizia julibrissin. The sequence continues at coordinate 31,427,596 of CM073483.1, forward strand.
GCTTAATTATGGTTTATTTGGTACAATATAATTCAAGAAATCCAAAGAGACCTTAATATGTAAGTGTCTACAAATCAAGTCCAATAAATGTCTAACGAGTTAATATATTGGTTATAAGTAGAAAGGAGGTAATTAGGCCAAAGAAAACGGGATTCCGACACAACTTTTTTGGGAATTTACTTTCCTTTCATTGTGTTGGACTAAGAAAATGAGTAGGAATTTGACCAATTGGATGCTTCCATTGGATTCAAGATGCCGAATTGTGTAAGGTCTATGTTGACCCTGAAGTGAGAAGAGGCCCGGAGAGCGAAATGACAAAATTGCCCTTTCTAAGTCTTATTTGAGGGCTGTCAATGATGTTTTTGTCATTTGGGCTTGATTTTGGCCAATTCGAGGTTGGAAAGGGATTCTACACGCGAAAATGTGTAGGAATGGCCTAAATCATGATTTTTAGAGAAAATACTGATAATAAGGACCTAAGGGGTATTTTGGTAATTTGGCACCAATAGGCTAAATTTACCAATAATATGAGTTTGGAAAGGTTTATGGATGAGTAATAACTCATTTGTGGTATTTGAAGATTTCAGGACTTGACAATCAGTCTGGCCTCAGTAGTTGCCCGAGCTTGGATCCGGCGGGAAGTTGCGTAGAGTAGCAACCAGGTAGTAACTGTCTTCATATAACATAGCATTCATATGATATGGCATGTATATGTATTGCTTGATATCATCAAAATGTCATACAAGTTTAGATTATGCGGAGTAATCACCCGGGGCCTATCTTTGCGCGGGTTGATACTCCGGCGATAATATTCATATTGCACGAGCAGTGCCCGGGGCCTATCTTTGCGCGGGTACCCTCGGGGCCAAGTCTTTGTCTAGCGCTAGCATTGTTTTGTGAATTGCATGAAGAGCACTAAATGATGTTATGATGATTTAATTGATGAATGTGTGAAAAGCATGCTATGTATGTGTTATCTTGTATGTTGTATGTGTTACTACTGAGATTCCTGTGAATCTCATTCTTTTCCCAAAACAAATCTCCAGTATAGGGAGGAAGCTCGCGGGGCAAAGAAAAGGTAAATGACGATGAATAGAGGCCGAGCAGCGGAAGGAATTAGTTTAGGTTGTCTGGTCTTTTGTTATATATTTTAAGACTCATATGAGCATTTTGGGTTTATATATGAAGTAGTTGAAGTGTATGATATAAGTGTTGTGAAATGAATTGAAAATGTATATGCAAGTATGTGAATATGTATATCCAGCAAAGGCATTGTATAAGTTTCTAGCATTTTGTGCTACTCTAATGTTTATAGTCGGTGAGTATTAGCTAATTAGTACTCTACCGTAGTGTTGGAAAATAAGGTATCACACATATAGTTTGGCCTTGGGTAAAAGTATATACACATAGTTTCGATCATCTTACATGACATGACATTGCATATTTACTTTCACATTCTATATGTTTATAAGCATGTTGCTACTGAGGTTCCCTCGAATCTCATTCTTTTTTCAAAATACAAAACCTTACAGCTGAAGCAAGCGGCTCGAAAGGCAAGACGGTGGCTCCTGGTGTTTAGGGACCCAGAGCACTCTGTTGCTGCAATAGTTATTTATGCTTGTACTCTTTGCTACTTATGAATGCTTTATATATTTATGTATATTTTCAAACCCTACAGGGATTCTCTTGTAATATAAACTTATACTTAATATCAGTATTATTTCCGCCATTTTTGTATGCCTTGTGGAACTTTATGCTTGTCACTCTGTGAATATCAAAATATTAAGGGGTTTGACAAGTGGCTCAAAGGGCAGATATGTAATTTCCCGCAGTGGAAGGTACCGAACCTGGATAGGAGGTGTCGTTGGTTATCTGAAGACCTTTTTGTTTTTTTAAGTCTATATTCATTATGTACAAACCCCTAGAGAATTTTTGTATATAAACAAGCATATTGTATCAATAATATTAATATTTGTGCTATTCTTATGTGCCCATTGAACTACGTAATTACTACTCTGATTAATATCAATAATAAGACGGGGTCTTACACAAATCAAACCCTATTTTAAATCTTTATATCACCTTCAAATTATTCACTTTAACACAAATCCTCAAAATTCTTAATTTACTAGCATAACTCAATTTCTCTATTTCAATCATATTTATATATTTTTTCTCCTTTACTAGAAAAATATTTAGGAACACTTATTCAAATAAAACTCTTTCATATCAAGCATATTCATCGAACACCTTATATGCACTCAAGATTAACTCATGAAATCAACTTCTCAATTCATAAACTACTAACAACTAATATACTCTCAAGCATCAATCAAGTCTCTTAAAGTTTCAAAAACATCAATTCCTCAAATCATAATCCCATTCATAATCCTATGATTTCTCAACTCTATTTCAATCATTAAAATCCTTAATTAATGACAATAATATTTATCTCTTCAAATCCTTCAAATCTCCAAAATTCTAACATTTAAAGTTTTACCCAAAATCATCGATAATCAATTTCATCACAAACTAAAATTCCAATCTATTCAATCTTCAATATAAGCCCCAATAAGCTAAAATATAATATAAAATTTGAATCTAAATCTCTAATATCATAAATCATAAATCTCTCAATTAAACCCTAACTCTATTTTCTCAAATGAACCATTCAAACATCAAACTAAATCATATGACTCTTATTCTAATCCCAATAGCTCCAAAATTATGAGCATGATAAACTAGAAACCTTTAAGATTCAAAATCCATTGAGCCCTAATTTTCTCCATTAAAACTTAAAATAAAAGATAAGAAACTAAAAAAGAAAGATGAGTTAAATAACTTACTAAACACCCATAAATAGAGCTCCCATCCTCTTCTTCTTCTTCCTTCCCTTCTCTCTCTCTCCCCCTATTTCTCACAGCATCACTGGAGTTGAATGAAGAGGAAGCAGAAGAAGAAAAACATAAAGCAAGGAGCAGAGGAGTTTCGCAAGCTGAAATAAATGGAGGGGGAGGGGTTTTCATGGATTAATAATCAATAGTGTGGGGTCACGTAACCCCACTATTGATTTTTTATTTTAATTTTTTTTCTTCAGTTATAATTTATCAAAGTTGTTCCCCATTTAACTTTGATATTATTATTATTATTATTATTATCATCATCATTATTACACACACACGCACATCAACAGTCTATAATTCTAACATTTACATATTTTTTTCTCAAATAAAATATTTATAGTATTTAAATAATTAATATATAGAAATTCATACACACACACTAAAAAAAATTGGCATAAAAAAGATTTGGAAAAATATTTTTTTTTGGGAGGCCAAAGTGAAAGATAAAATAAAAGAAACAAATGGAATTTATGAAAGTGAAAGATGAAATAAAAGAAAAAAAAGTAGAATTTTTGAAAGTGAAAGATAAAGTAAATTAAAGAAAATGGAATTTAATTATGAAAGTGAAAGATCTTAAAAGAAAGTAGTGGAACTTAGGAAGCGCGAGGGGTTACAACATAACATAGAGATAACATGGGGCCTTAGTCAAACGACTATGGAATCGAAATGATGGCTTTCTTTTTGAACAAATAAACGATGGCTTAACCATGGGCCGAGTAGTCTAGTGGCAGTGTACTCTCCAGTTAATGAAAGTTCGCAGGTTCGATCCTACTTATTATAATTCAAGTCATTAATACCTGTCGTTTTAATGCAAAAATAAAAAAAAATAAAGGATGGCTTTCAATCCTTCCTTAAAAACAAGTGAGAGATAGTAAAATACTTTGATCATTTTTTTATTTTACCTTAATTACACAAGTCTTCACTTTATTTTAAAACCATTCATTTTCTTTCAAACTATTAATACTGTTAAGGAATATTTTAAAAATATTTTTAAATTTTATTTTTAATTAAAAATCATATTAAGATAAATCTTGTTTAATAATTTACCCCTCATTATGTTAAATCAGTAATTTTATTTTTTCCATTAATATTTATTAATGATCAATTTAATATTGTTTTATTAAATTTATATAGAATTTAAGTAATTTTATGTGAAAAATATTAATAGCTTAATTGAAAATCCGAGTAATTTTTTTAATAAACATATGTTTATGAAATATATTTAATTATTTTTAATTTTACTATTTTAATATAAGGACCTAAAAATTATATCATTTTATAATTTTATAATTTAATTAAAAAAACATATATATATATATATATATATATATATATATATATATATATATATATAATTTTGGAAAATATTTTAGCCCACATATGTGTTTAAAAGATTACATCATAATTAAGTTTTAATAAATAAAGAATATTAAGCATTTAATTTTTTTGAAAAAAATTATAATATAAAATTAGTGAACTTTGCAATATGTTAATCAATTTAACAATATGAATTTTTTTAAAATATATAATAAAATTATTTTTAAATTTTGGATAAAGATATGTAGTTAAATGATTGTTAACTAATATTTATGTCAATGAGGGTATTTTGGCCAAAATGACTGGTCAATGTTGTGATTTAACGGTCAACTAATGGTTGAATGGATGAATGTTAAATATCAAAACTAGAAGGGAAGTTTATGCAATATAAATTTTGATTTTAATAGATGTCCATATTAGTTCTCAAAATAGAGGGGAGGTCTTTATAATTTATAGTAAATCGAGAGAAGGTTGATGTATTTTATTTTAAAAAAATATAAAATGACCCATCATGGCATGGCAATTATCACATTCTTCTTTATCAATTCGCACATGTAGGATTAAGGTGCAAAACGACAAGCTGCAAGCATTTTAAACTTGAGCATAGTAATGATTTTATGCTTAAACTGTCAAACCCCTTAATATCTTGACATTTATCATAATATTAACGCACAGTTCAATGGATATGCATAAATAGTAAAATTATATTGATATAAAGTTCTTGATTACATTACAGAAAATCCCCACAGGGTTTATACATATTACAATACAAATCCCAAATACAAAGAAAGGCTAACAGATAACCAATAAAAAATTTCTTGATCATCACCGCACCTTCATTTACCAGTTACTTCCACTTTTCCCTTTAAGCCACTTCCTCTAATTGAATAAATTTTAAATTATAGAAAGGGTGAGATTCAAACGAATCTCAGTAGTAAGATGTTATCAATCATATAAAATGTGAAAGCTAAACATGCAATACAACATATATGATGCAAAAAATAATAATGTTGTGCACATGTCTGTCAATGTTCAGGATCAAAGTAATGATTTTTTCCAGATTTTTAAAATAATGATCTTGTCCCTACTTGCCACAACATGAACACATCAATGTTCTGAAGTAGGCAACAACATATTCGTACTTGTCTTGTCGCTCAAACTGGGTCCCCTTGGCTTCATGGTACTTGCGTTGTTCCCATGGGGTGGTACTTGTGCTCTTCCCACACCCAGTGAGAAATTATGCGACACAGGCTTATCATCTATCACATTGGCCGACCTAGACTGGATACCTTAAGCCAAGAGGTACTTGTACTTTGTTCTCCGGGTAGTATTTGTGTTTTTCCTACACTTAACTCTAGGATTTACCGCCATTTACATATCATTGCATAGAACATGACAAACAATGTATATAAACATTCACATAGAATATGAGAGATATATTTACTAATTGGACTCCTTTCTAATTGCCTAGCTATTTTAGTCCTTTAACTTTTATCTGGCTCGAGCAAGTGTCAAATCTTAAAATTCCCACATTGGTAATAAATGAGTTATTACTCATTCATACCTTATTCTAAGCTCATATAGTTGGTTATCTTTACCGTTAGATTTCAAGGTAATTACATTGTGCCATTACCTTTTCTTTTAATTTCGCATATTTACTAAAAGCTGGCAGAATTTTTACCAAAGTTGGAAAATTCATATCTTTATATACACATGTCTACTTGCAATGATTCCAAAATATAGGAGACCCTTATTAATTCTATTTTTAAGAAAAAATATTAATTTTAGCCAATTGGATGTAAATCAATTCAGAATTACCAGCTATTGGACATTATCCAAAAACATGTCAGTTTTCACATGACCAACTCCAAAAATACACAGTTCCTAATATATAGCTCCAAATGACATATATGACCTATCAAATTAAAGTTTAATAAGTCCACTTTCATTCTAGAAAATATCATAATCATTGGACACTATTTAGTTACTCAAAACATAATGCAAATATCTGCCATGCAAGAAAACCCTAACTGAACAACAACATCCCAAGTTTTGGAATTCAAATCCATTCTTTTTAAAATTGTGACAAACACCAATTCCTACATAATTTTCCTAAAGGAATATATTGGGGACCTTAAAATTGGAAAAATCTTACCCCTCCTACCTGCCTTATTTTGACCAGAAAATTAGGGTTCCACTCAACAATTCAAGAATTTATAATTTATCCACCAAACTTAACTTATAAGCTTTCAAAACAATATATAATCACATGTATATGGTCAAAACTTCTTGAACCCTAACAAACCCTAGATGACCGAAATTAGGGCAAAAATAACAAGTCCCAAAAATTCAACCAAACAAAGCAACATATTTGCCAAAATGATGCTCTTGCTCCTTTTTAGCTCTTTTCTTGATCTTCCAACTTTTGCTCTTGTAGGATAGCTCAAAATGTAATACCCTAAATTTTAGGGTTAGAGGCTTGGGGTTTAGCTTGGATTTACTAGACTACTAGACCCCGGTTTAGCAAATGTCCAAGTGAGGAATGGTATATTTCCCAAAATTCCTCAATATATGTGGGTATTAAATGGAAATAAAAGGGTAAGGGAAAAATCGTAATTTTGCCATAAGTTGAGAAATGAGGATTTTTCCCTAATATTCCTGATGATTTGAGTTAAATGGGAATTAAAAGGAGGGAAATGACTACTTGATAATTAATAAGCCAAGCGGGTGAATTATTATCAACTGAAGTCAAAGAGCCAAAAGCATAAGGCTTTAGTTGACAACTTAAAGTGGTATAATAGGATAGTTTGAGAGTGAATTATACTCTCTTAATTCTCATTAATATTAGTGGAATGCTGAAGGAAAAGAGAAAGGAAACTTGTTGTGCAAGAAATGAGATAGGTGGACGAATTAAGTAAAGGCCACTGGATGATTTATTAAGTCATCACCCTTCATCATCAATTCTCACCTTTCTTGTGCGATCAGGATTAACAGAAAAGAAAGAAAGAGAAACAGAATAGATGAGAACGAGAATAAGAAAGAACGAGAACGTAGAAGAGAGAGAGAAGAGAGAGAAAGTTTGAGATCGCAGAAACTCTACTGAAACAGTGTCTTCTCTCAAAGTACCCAGTACAAACATCCTTCTACTCATCCCGGGCTTTGATTCTATGGTTTTGGATTCTCATTTCGAGATGGTTGGTGCCATCTCGCCGGCCGGAGCGTCATCAAAATTCCGAACCGGATTCAGAAAAGCATAGAGGTAAGCGTAAGCTTCCTTTCTACCATTTTGGTTTATCGTTTAGATGAGTATTATGGGAGTAGGGTACTGTTCATCTCTCGTTCTATCAGTATTTCAGAGGTCAAAACGATGTCTAATGGATGTCTAAACGGCTAATCATGTAATAAAGAGTAGAAATGAGTGTATTAAGTTAAAGAAAGGGAGAAACCAACACAACTCTTTTGAGAACTTTATATTAGCTGCCTGAGGTATGGCATGAGCAAAGAGTTGGAATTTCATCTATTGGATGATTCCATTGAGTTCAGAAGAGCAAACTGTGTAGGGTTCATGTTGAAGGGAAAGTGAGAAAAGGCCAGGAGTGTGAAATGACTAAATTATCCCTTTAAGGCTTTAAGGCTATCAAGGGTATTTTCACCATTTGGGCCTGAATTTGACTAATCTGAACTCATAAATGGATTCTACACGTAAAATGGTGTAGGATTGGCCCAGGTGATAATTTATGTAAAAGTATAGTTGGGCCTGGCTTCTGGGGGCATTTTGGTAATTTAGCATAATTGGGCTAAGTTATCAACTGAAAATGAGTCTAGAATGTTATATGGATGAGTAGTGACTCATTAAATGTATTTGGACTTCTAGGATTCGATGGATAGACGTGCCCGAATCGGAGCAAAGACGAAGGTTTGAGGAAGGACATGAAGTCCTACAGATAGTGAACTTATCTTTCCTGCATGTGTATGATATGTATGTCTTGCATTGATTATGTGACTGCTTTGCCTATTCATGTTGAACATGTTTGATTGATTGAAGTTCTGTTATATTTGTGCAATAGCCATATGTAAGTCATAACATCGAGCACGCAACATGTCATTATGTTGGCATGAAATAATATAGGCAAGCATGTCATGCATTCATATATATCTACATGCATAGTGGTATTGTTCGCTACTGAGATTCTCTCGAATCTCACTCCTCTTAAACAACCATTTTAGACAGGTCGAAGGATGCATGAAAGTATGCACGGAGGAGATATGGAGATGTGAAGTGAAGAGAAGACCGTAGTGCAAGGCACTACTAATTGTATTTTATGTATTTTGATATGTATGGATGTTGTATAAGTAGAGGATCGCTCTAGTGTAAATAAAGAGAACGACTTTTATTTATTTAAAATAATCACTCGCTTACTCTGATTTAATGGAACTAAGAGCCGGTGAGGTGTTGAAAAGTGAGGTGTCACATAAAACACATCATCTTTTAAAAAAAACCATAGAAATGAAGTTGTTGAAGAGGGGAACAAGATTCATGAAAATTTTTTGAGCTAGAAAGGTGGTTTACCTAGTGAAAATGGACTAAGAAGCTTGTCTCTTGCTCGTCTTCTTCTTCTTCTTTCTTTTTTGTCCTTGCCATGTTCAAGATGCTTCTCTCTCTCTTCCCTCTCTCTTTGGATGAAAATATGGCCTTTAGGAAGGGTTTAATGAGTTTTTTTTCTAGTGTCATCTTCCACCTCCTCAAATACATATTATTTTATTGGAATTTTGCACATGTCATCTATTATTTTATTTCTTCTTTTCCATATGGCACTTTCTTGCTTCCACATGTCCATATATGTGGCAAAATCATGTTCCCTCTTGCACCTTCTTTCCTTGGCCAACTTTCCTTGATATTTTAGGGGAAATTATTTAGCCAAATGACCATTTTACTCTTATATTTTCTTGAATTTTTGAAAACAATTGCCATTTTCTTCTTCCCCTTTCTTTTGGCTGAAATTTTCAATGCTTGTTGGGCCAAAAATTGTGCTCCTTCATATTAAATTTTAGGCTTCAATATTAAGCCTTTATCAAGATAAAAATTGGGCTTAATGTCTTATCCAAAAATTTCGTATAATCACCATTTCTACTATTTTCGCTACTTCAAGTATACCAAAATTCTCTATTTTATTCTATTAAATATAATAAAATATTCAAGTATTTTTGGTGAATAAAATTTGGGGTGTTATGTAAACTCTAAATAGTAGTACAAAATATATAATCCTCAAACGTAACGGAGGCTAGACGTTCGTTAAATAAGAATTATAGGTTCCAATATGTTGTGCCATGTGTAAATAATTTAGGACAAAGATATTATCAACATAGTACTATACCATATGACAATTGTAAGACCTCACTTCATTATTGATATTGCTCAGAGTAGCACTTGCGTAGATCAATGGGCACATAGAAATAGCATAAAAATACTGATATTATTGTTACAGTATGCTTCTTTATATATAGGAGTTCCCAATAGGGGTGTAAAAATAATTATAGACCTTAAAAAAATAAAATGTCTTTAGATAAGCAACTGCCTCTCCCGAACTCGTTCGGAACCTTCCGCTGCAGGAATTTACCGTTTTGCCCTTTGAGCCACTATTTGCTGCTGGAAACTTTATACATTTATGGAAAGGGTGAGATTCGGAGAATCTCAATAGTAACTTACAATCAAACATATAAAATGTGAAAATATATATGCTATATCATGTCATGTAAGATGATCAAAACTATGTATACACTTGCCCAAGGCCAAACGACAAGTTTGCACCTTGGTCTACTTGGCGCCCCTGTTGGGTCTCTGACCACAACATGGTAGATTGGTGTATCTAAGACACTAGCTCATGTTACAATGAATTACATATACAAATATAATAGGAATCACATAATATATGTAAGAAGAAGTTACTACCTGGAACGCCCCCTTTCCTTGCCTGATAATCGGTTCAGTTCCGTCTTCATCTCGGGCTTTTGGTATATCCTAAAATTTCAAATTTAGGATAACTGAGTTATTAGCTATTCATAACTCACTCTAGACTCAATGTGCTGGTTATCTATCATAGTTAAATAGTTTCTCCAAAGTACAATTCTGCACATTGCAGTTTCACTATTTTTTCAAAAATTGGTAGATTTTCAGTCAACTTTGGAAAATCATAATTAATTCTAGGAAATTCTAAATTGACTGATTCCAAATCCTAAATGTATCTCTTTAAAATTATTTTCATGAAAAAATAATTAGATATGACCATTATCATCACATATTTCCCAAAATTTCTCCAAACATCCCCTATTCCATATTACATTCCAGAAATAGGGTTCAATTTTGGAAAATCATATCTCTTAATCTACTTATCCAAAAATTGTGTTCTACCCACCAAATTAAATCTCTACATGTATAATTTAACCCTGTAAAATTTCATAATATTTAGATTATGTTTGGTCCACGAAAATCATTTTATAACAACTCTACCTCTAGTGATCAAATCAAACAACACTTCCTTTAAACTTCTAAAAATTCCAGATTTAAACATAGTCATCCAAAAATCATGAAAAACTATATTCCCACACAATATTCCCTTCTAAATCCAATGGAACCATCAAAAATACCAAAATTCAGCTCTAACTCTGTGTACTGTAGCTGAACGAAAATCATGAATAATTAGAGAAAATGAAGTTCCTTGATTTCAATCCATTAATTACCTTCATTTCATCTCTAATTCCATGATTAACCCATTAAACACATTTTACACATGATTAATGAAGATTTGGACAGCACATCCCCTTAGGTTTTGTGCATCCCAATCATCAAAACAATGCCAAGACAACAATAAATCAACAATAACCACCACAACGACAATCTATTAACCAAGAGAATTAAGGTTTTGGAGATTACCTCTTGATTTTTTAGCTTTCTCTCTCTATGATTCACTGTTCACTCTCTTTTCCCTCTTGATTTTGCTTTCTAAACATGGTCTTCAGAAGGAGAAGGGATTAGAAGAGGTTTCCAAGTGATTTAAAGGGCATAAGCACTTGAAATAATACCTCTTACCTTGGATTTTGCTTTGGAAACCTTAGAACCTTTGTTGTGCTCTCTCTCTCTCTCTATTTTGATTTCTTCAGCCGAAAATGATGAATGGAAGAGAATGGATGTTAGTTTGTCTAATAACCTCTTCTTACTTTTACTTTAACATGTGCTTACTTCTCATTGGTTAAGGGGTTATTCTTTTTCTTTCTTGAATTAATTATGCACACATAGATTATTTCCCTTTCTTGCTTCCTACTTCAGCCATAATTTATCCCAATTAAAGGGAAAAATATATGGCTGCTACCTTTATTGATCAAATGATAATTTTTCCCTTACATTTTTCTCATTTACGCACTTGCTGGAAAACTGGTAGAATTTTCACCAAACTTTGAAAATTCATAACTAATTGTATAGATATCTAATTGGGGTGGTTCCAAAGGTTATGTGACCCTTATTAAGTCTTTTTGTAACAAAAAAAATATATTTTTAGCCAATTAGAAGTTCAACATTCCCAGAATTATTGTTTTTGGACGCTACTACTGAAAATCGCTAGTTTCACTGAGCTAACTTCAAAAATACATATCTCTTTGTGTACAACTCCAAATGGCTTATATACCTATCAAATTAAATCTTGATAAGTCTACTGTAAACACCCTTCCATATACTTATCTTACCGGCTTTTAGTTTCATTAAATCAGAGTATGCAAGCGAATATATAAATAAACTAAAAGTCGTTCATCATACTTTACACTAGAGTGGTCCTCTGCTTATATAATATTCATACATATACATACATATATGAAACATAAATTGTAGTGCCCTGCACTACAGTCTACTCTTCACTTCAGGTTTCCATATCTCCTTCGTGCACTTCTCCAGGCACTCTTCCACCTGTCTGAAATGGTTGTTTGGGAGGAGTGAGATTCGAGAGAATCTCAGTAGCAAACATTCTAACATATGCATACAAGAAATGCTATGTGCATGACATGCGAGCTCTCATAAATCCATGCCGACATAATGACATTTACACATGCTCAATGCTTAACACGTTACACTAATGGCCATAGTATAAACAAACAGAGCTTCACTTATTTAATATGCTTCATACAATTTATCAAAGAATACAACACATCATTGCACAAGCACACATATCAAGATATGCAAGTTAGAGATGTTCACTACCTGTAGGACTTCAAGTCTGTCCTCAATCCTTCGTCTTTGCTTCGGTTCGGGCACGTCCATCCATCGAGTCCTAGAATTCCCAAAAATTTAATACATGAGTTATTACTCTTTCTTATATCATTCTAGACTCGTATTAGTTGATAACTTAGCCCAATTATGCTAAATTACCAAAATGCCCCCGGAAGCCAGGCCCAATTGTACTTTTATAGAAATTACAACATAGGTCAATCCTACACAATTTCACATGTAGAATCCGTTTATGACTTCAGATCAATCAAATTCAGGCCTAAATGACGAAAATACCCCTTAACAGCCCCTATATAGAGCTAAAAGGGTAAATTGGTCATTTCACCTTTTGTCTTTTCTCACTTTCTCTTCAACATGAACCCTACACAATTTACCCTTTTGAACTCAATGGAATCATCGAATTGATAAAATTTCAACTCTATCCTCATGCCACACTCACGGCAACCAATATAGAGTTCTCAGAAAAGTTGTGTCGGTTCCTCCATTTCTTTATCTTAATATCTTCCTTTCTACTCCTTATTACATGATTAGCCGTTTAGACATCCATTGGACATCATTTTGGCCCCCAAAACATAAATAGAATGAGAGATGAACAATACACTACTTCTAAAATACTCATCAAAATGACAAACTGAAATGGTAGAAAGGAAGCTTACGCTTACCACTACGCCTTTTTGAATTCGGTTTGGAATTTTGGCGACGCTCCGGCCAGTGAGACGGTACCAACCACCTCCAAATGAGAAATCAAAATTAAAGAAATAAAGCTTGGGATGAGTAGAACAATGTTTGTACTGGGTACTTGGAGAGAAGACGCTGTTTTGGATGAGTTCTGGCGAATAACAGCTTTCTCTCTCTTCTCTCTCTCCACCGCCTTCATTATCGTTCTCTCCGTTCTCTTTCTCGTTTTCATTCTGATCTATTTCTCTTTCCTTTTCCCTTTTAATCTGACTGCAGGAAACAATGAGAATTAATTGATGAAGGATGATGATTAATTAAAATCATCCAGGTGGCTTTTACTCAATTAGTCCACCTATCTCATTTCTTGCACATCAAGTTTCCTTCTCTTTTCCTTCATCATTCCATCAATATTAATTTGAAATAAGAGAGTATAATTCACTCTCAAATTATCTCATTATACCACCTCAAGTGGTCCTCCAAAGCCTTAAGCTTTTCCACTTATTGACTTTACTTGATAATTATCCACTCACTTGGGCTTATTAATCATCAAGTAGTCATTTCCCTCCTTTTAATTCCCATTCAATTACAATCATTAGGAATATTAGGGAAAATCATCACTTCCCATCTTACAGCAAAATTACCATTTTTCCTTTACCTTTTATTTCCTTTTAATACCCAACGATATAAAGAAATTTTAGGAAATAAACCATGTCCCGCTATGACATATGCTAAATTGGGGTCTAGCAGTTCACTTAATTCAGGCTAAACCTTAAGTCTTTAATCCCAAAATTCGGGGTATTACATCTACTTTTATTCTGGAAAGTTTCATAATTTTTGGACATCCTTTGCCCATTAAAAAATGTCACATAGCAAGACTGCAGTATAGGGAAATTCACTTATTGCAAATCTCATTTGTTATAATTTGTGCTTCCACATAATTATGTTGTGCGTGACCTCTAATTGCCTTGTTTTATCACTTCCTATGCTCTCTAATTTTTCATTCAATTCTTTTTAATTTTAAGGAATAAAATTATTCCTTAATAGGATACTTGCTAAACCGGGGCTTAGCAGTCCACTTAAGTTAGGCTTATTCTCAATCATCTTGTCCCAAAATTTGGAGTGTTACAATAATTTTGCTTATTAGCCCCAAAAATGTGTGAAAATCTCCTATCCATAATAGAGGAATAAGTCAAAAATATTGAAATTTTATTTTACTTGGAATGTAGATGTGAAAATACATACTTTTAAATTTATTTTAGTTACATTACTATAGAATTGCGCATATATGGCGATTAATAAATAATGGTTATAGTAAATAACCATAATGTACATCGAGGTGAAGTTCACACAAGAATATACAATGCTAAAACTTAGCGGTTAAATATTTGCATCATAATAATTCGTGAAAACAAAAATATAACATTTGTTAATATTAACTGTAAATTATTTAGTTAAAAAAATGCCAATTCTTGCAAAACAATTGCACTACTACATATTCGGGCATATATAACAATTACAACAAATAAATGTCATGTATGCCGAGACAAAGGTCATGCAAGAAAATATAACACTTAAAAGTAACGGTTAATTTTGCTCACCGTCATATATTGGTAGGAGGAATTCACAAAAACACAAAAATAACGGTTGTAGTTAAAAACCGTCATTTACATAGTGACAAAAATGACAGTTCTTTCAAAACAACTATAATGTAACACTAATAAATGATTTGTCTTTCGACCTCTAATATCAACGAGGACAAAACATAACGGTTTTAAAAACAACCATCATTTAACACTTTCATAACCTTTCATAACATCACTACACCTTCATAAGTCATAACCCTTTGTAACATCCATTAGACCTCTATTTAAACTCAACTATTCCTTGTGATTCTTACTACTTTTCTTTATCGGCCTCCTCCTTCTCTCCTTCATCTTGTTAAGATCCTTGAAGTTCTTTCGCCGTCGCTGCTGCAGCCCCCTCCTCTTCCTCCACCACCACCTCCTCCTCTTAAAATGAAGGCATACGCTAACAAGCTGAACAAGAAGTTAAACCTGAGACTTCATGACAATGACGTTGAATATGACTTACATTAGACCCTTCATCTCCTTCCTCTCATGATGAAATGAGAAGAAGGATGAGGATGATGATAATGGTGGTGATGACTGAACACCACTATTGTATTTTAAAAATATTAAAAAAAGTTAAAAAAACTTCATACTTCACGGTTATTAATTAATAACCGTACTTCATACTTCACATTTATTAATTAATAACCGTAAATAATTCTTGTAACTTGGTTACAAATAACACCAACATACTTAATGGTTCTAACTTAATAAACGTTAATTAAATATTTCAAAACATTTCCTCTTCCCCACACTAACTCTAGGTGCCTTTTTGTTATCCAATTATCGTCAGAAGAACTAGGTACCCTTTTATTATGTCTTGTTCAACTTCTAATATGTGCAATAAGAGTTTTTTCACGTTCCTTCCATGTCGTTTGAAACTCTGCATTTTTATTTATTTTTCCTACATTTTCTTCATCATCTTCCTCTTTGTTCTCTCAATTTCCAAGATGAAAGACCATATGGAAGACTTGTTAGAAAGTCTCAGGCTCATCCTCTACCTCCTCTTTCTCCTCCCCCAACCTTCACCTCCTACTTCTCCTCTCTATCATTTACCTCTACCTCCCCCTTCACATCCTATGCTTTCTCAACTAGAGGCAATGTTATGGCATGCAGAACAAACTATACCATGAGGAGGCTTTCTAGATACCTTTCTAGTTTGAATAGGAAGGCCAATTTCATACTTGATGAGTATAATATTGGCCATGATCCTAACAATAATCATGGCCACTTCTCTGGTGACGAGTAGCCTAGTGATCTCATCAATTCATTAGGCTACTTGCCACTGTTCTATTTTTTTCATTTTAAATATATTGTACAAAAAAGAACATATCTAACAGTTCTTATAGAAAAACCGTCATGAAATAAAATAAATAACGGTTCTTAAATTGTTCTTTCTAAACGATCGTTATAAATTCATAAATAAATAAATAACGGTTCCCTTGAAACAACCATCATGTAAATCACAGTTTTCATAAATCTCTAATTAAAGTCACCTATTTTATTTTTTTCTGTAATATGGTGGTTGATATATGCAACCATGCACTCATTAAAATTAAAAAAACTTAACTACATAACAGTTATTATAAAAGACCCGTCACTTATTAGAATATCACTTCAAATTTCTAATGATTATTAAACACCAACCGTCACCATTTATAAAGTAAAATGATATGTAAATCTAAAGGATGCGATAGATTGATAATCTACAAAGCCTTCTCTATATAAATGTCCCAAAATTGAACTCTACTTCTCCACTTCCATTTCAACTTCTCATAACCAACTGCAAGCTTTTGTTCTTCTTCACCAAACTTAAAGAAAAATGCAAGAGAACTTATGCTTCATCAGCTTAGGACAATTCGAAAGATGAACTACCTCTACCAACAAGCATTGAAGGGCTCATCCATGTGACCTATGAACTCCATTATATGCTTCAGGTTCACCTACGAGAGCAAAGACAAATGAGGCTAGTGTTTGAAGGAACTTACCTCCCTCGTTCGCTCCTTAAACGAGAAGGTAGACAAATTGTTAGATTCTTAAAACATCTCCATAACTTGTATTTTTGTATTTTTATTTTGTTTGTAAAATGGTGGTTGCATAATTAACTATCAAATTTTTTAAAAAAAAGTGAAATACGTAACGGTTATTAAGTAAAAACAGTCACTTATTAGAATATCATGCAAATAAATAACGTTTGTTATTAGTAACCACTATATTTCGTCTCAAAGAATTATGGTTGTTATACAAAAACCGTCATGATGATTTGAAATATTTCCCCTTCCCCACACTAATGATAATAATATAGATATACTTCTTCATTCTTCATACCCATTCATTACCCACCATTGTGTGCGACTGCTCCTCTTCAACTTCTAATGTGTGCAATGATGGTTTAAACCCATTAGTTCCAAACTATTTAAAAATCCCCATTTTCCTTATGTTTTTTGTACTATTTCTTCGTCTATCAGAAGGTGATACTTTCTGATTTTATTTTTATAAAATATGAAAATTTAATTATCTTGGCACTATAAGCCCAAAAAAATTAGAATATATATATATATATATATATCATACCTCTTAGTTATTAACAAAGAACCATTATAAATGTAAACTAATAAATAACAGTTCCTACAAACGAACCATGATGTACAGTCTTAGGCATGATAACTAAAAAAAACCTACCATTTCTCTTTTATTTAAACATCTAAAATATAATACACTTAGACAATTAGTCTGTTCAAATGATTAAACCCACCAATATCATAACCCTATGACTCGTGTTCTCTTTTTCGACCATCGAGGGTCATTTTCAATTGAATCCCACGATAAAAAGTCTTCGTCTGAGTTCACAATGACAATCGTGCTAGTGAATACACTTCATATTTGTCTCAGCAACTACTACGTGAGTTTCTTTTGGTTTCCTTAACTTGTGTTTTCGTTTGTGAGCCCTAGCTAGGTATACACTTTACCCTTATAGTGTTCAACCCGGCCAATTAGGCTGCCTTTTTAAAGTCAAGATGCAATAAAGCATCCAAGGTAACATTAAATTGCTTTTGTGAAGTGATTTTTTTTTTGGTAAAACATAAATAAGGTTCCTTAAATTGCTTTTGTAAAGTTATGTTTTTTTGGAAAAACCTAGTATTGCTTTGATCTAAGGTTCCTTTACCTTACAGGAAGTTGTCAACTCATTGCTTTGATTCACGTTTCCTACTTTGGTAATCACTTTTAAAGTGATTTTAAGAGATATGGATGCCTAAGAAAATACCTCCTTTCTTGGAAATATCAATATCTTCGGAAGTTACTTCAGAAAAATCAATAGGGATGTGATGAATAAACTAGTTTAGTTGTATCGAGATTCATACATGAACAAGTGAATACTTACAACAAAAACATTCAAGGTGACGTATTATCACATATCGAGTGGCCAAACAATTTGGGATGGATCAAGATTTTCTAGGCTTTATTGCTGAAGTCAATCACACTCTTAACCTATATATTTCATAATGTAAGTGTTCATTACCTATATCTTGTGTCTTTTCAGCAAATAAGGCAGGAAAGCAATGGCTGGGTGAAAAACATGAATACCCATATAGGAAAGGCCGCAAGGGGTAAGTAAACCCTTAAGTAAGGGTTTGAATACCCCATGTGTCATTTCCAAAATGAATATTTTTTTATTTTTTTCCCCTCAACGTTATCTTTCTAGGGTTAATTCCCATAAAGCTTGGAATGTCTTAATCCATCCCGAATTGCATAGCCACTTGATGCTAGATGTTAGAGGTACTGTTCTATTATATACAGATGAGTGCAACTAGCTCATAAACTCTCACTTAAAGAGTCTCAGGTCCATACATTATGGTTATTATATAATAACTGTC
This sequence comes from Albizia julibrissin, assembly GCA_037074505.1. NCBI lineage: Eukaryota > Viridiplantae > Streptophyta > Magnoliopsida > Fabales > Fabaceae > Albizia > Albizia julibrissin. The sequence goes on from CM073483.1 coordinate 31,446,269, forward strand.
ATGTATTATAAAAGTTCATGGTTCTTATTTAGAAACAGTTATTTATGTACTAAATACAAAATGGTTGTCTATGTGTGACCATTATTTATTTTATTAAAAGTCTCGGTTCTTACATAAGAATCGTTATATATGTTACTGAATAAATAACGATTGATAAGATCGTTATATATCATGCAATCATTACTATATATTATGATGGTTGCTAATGTGTGCTCGTTAATTATTATCACAACAATGCGCATGTCATGGCCTCACCAAGCCTCAATATATAATGGGTGTTATATCAGAATTGTTATAATAGGTCTAGAATAAATAATAGTTTGGAACAGTAATTTATTTACACTAAGCATATATAGCACCCGCATATATGAGGGCTCAGAACCATGATTTATGGCCAATAATAACCGTTATGTATCGCATTTTTTGTAGTTACAACCGTCATTTAACACTTCACAAATAATTTATCTTCAAGCTTTATATTAGTAAAAACAAATACATAATGGTTATAATAATTAACCGTAAAGTATGATTCCTAAATACTTAATAGTTAAAAATGATAATTGTTATATATATAAAAAGGAAATATTTTGAAAAATATTTTATTTGATAGTTCTTCACAAAGAACCGTTGTATGTTCTTCAAGAGAAAAATTATTTAACAATACATTACAATTTTTCACAAAGAAAAGTTAAATATTATTTAATATAAATATTTTGAAAGATATCATATATAGGGAGACGGGATCTTGAAAAAAATTGACAATGCATTATTGTTCTTCACAAAGAACCATAAGTATTCTTTAATATAAATAAAGGTGGTATTATGAAAGATATCATCTATAAGGAGGCAGGATCCAGAAAAAAGTTTTTGACAATACATTACAGTTATTCACAAAAAATTGTTATGTTTTCTTTAAGATAGATAAAGAAAAAATATTTGACAATACATTACAATTTTTCACTACAAACTGTTAAGTATTCTTTAATATAAAAAGACGAGATTTTCAAAAATATCAAATATAAGAACGCGAGACTCTGAAAAAATTCTATTTGATGCAATTCTTTAAACTCCTTCTTAAACATTTTCTTGAGCTTCCATAGTGGGCCTCATACTCTTTTTTCTATAGGTTTTGTTTTGCCAATATAAGTGTTATCCTCCCTGAAAAAATTCTATTTGACGCAACTCTTCAAACTCCTTTTCAAACATTTTTGTGAGCTTCCATAGTAGGCCCCATACTTTTTTTTCTATAGCTTTTGTTTTGCCGATGTAGGTGTTATCCTCCACCATACTATCATGGGTCTGTACTCTACAACTCCTTCCTCGTATAAGCTTTTATTTTTTTAATTAACGTTTTTAGTTTCATTTTATTTTTGATATAATGAGAGCTTGCTATTTGATGCTTAAGGTAGCAGGTCATGATTATGATTTTGAAGATTAAAAGAGAGAAAAAAAAACAAAAGAGAGAAGTAGAGAATACAGGGAAAAAACAATAAGGTAAAATATTGAATTTTTTATTTATTGTTAAGCATCTCACATTCTTAACTTCAGCAACCCAAACATTATATTAAAATCATGTTTGTTGAATTAGGTTCCAAGATTTGCTCAAGATTTTATATTTTCCAATTTTTACTATTTTCTTATTTTCATAGTTATATTTTGAGATTTTTTTTAAGTTTTATGTAGTTTCTTATTTTTATTATACATATTCTTATTTTCATATTTATATTATCCTTTTGTAGTTAAAGGATATGAGATGGGAACTCTTAGAGCACTGATATGTGATCTATGGACAATCCACAACAAAGGCATTGGAGAACATTATGGAATTTTTAATTGATTTTCTTTTAGAATTATAATGTTCTATTGTAAGAGTGTTTAAGTGATTAATTTCTTTTAAAGTGTATGATATTAATCTATGATGTTTTGAATTTTGAATACTATAAATATAATTTTTTTAATATTATTATCTTGTTTTTATCAATGATTATATTGTGTCTTATATAAAAATATTAATAGTAAAACCAAATAAAAATAATAATAAAAAACAACCATATTTAATAACTAAAAACATAAAGCCATATATTATTGTTCTTAACAAAGAATTGTTATGTATGCCCCCATAATAATTGTGATTCGAAACTGTTATGTATTTGCGCTGAGCATATTGTTACGAGTGTAGGATGATGTATTTAGAAAGTGCAAGTGTACACTGTTGTAAACAAGTAACATATAAGTAAGTAGAGTATCGTTCCTATGAGGATTGATCACTAAGTACCAAAATTAGTAATCTTAGTACTATTTAGTCAATCGATTAGTTGAGATTGATATTTCAAAATAAAAATGATGAAATATGAATACAAGTGATATGAAGACAAATATGAGAAAATTCCCTAGGGATTAGATTTCACTTAACAAATTCTAGATTAAATCACTTATCTATTCTAGTCCAATTTATTCCACATGATTGATAGTCGAGTTTTCCTAATTTAATTACTAGCATCTTCCAAGGTCAAGTAATTCTATAATTAATTGTTAACTTAATATATTCCTATATAAATTTAAGCAATGAATCATGCATTAAGATTTATGGAACTCATTAAGACTACACAACCCATATGAATATATTCCTATTTCATATGCAAATTATGGTTTTAATTATAGGATCCACACACATGCATCTCCTTTCGGTCTCAATATACATATTAAAATCATCCAAAAGGTGGCTAGTCAATTGAAAGCATTAAGAACAATAATTAAATCTCAATCATAAAGGACAAATTAAAACTATATTTAATAAGTTAATATTCAATCCGTCATTACCCTAGGAAAAGGAAATTAGCTCATGATGAAATTAAAAACAAAACCAAAATGAATTAAAAAATATCATAAATATTGCATAAAAAATTAATTACAAAAACATAAAAATACAATTACAAGATGCATGAAAATGAAAAATCTAGCCTACCATAGAGGAGGTAAACCTTCTATGTAGGTGGCAACCTATACCATCCATAAAGGAGGACTACTTAGGCCTTCCATACAGGAGGTAAAACCATCCATGTAGGAGGCATGCAAAAAGTAAGAAAATGTAAGAAATAAATTCTAAAATAATAACTTTCTCTCTAAAATAGAAGCTCTCTCACACTTTCTCTCTCTTCCTTCATTCACATTTCAGTATGCCAAGAACCTCTATTTATAGACTTTAATTTTTGAGTGCTATAGTAAAACGCACTGAAACAATGAAAACGTACTTATGCACCGACGAACTTCTACACTAACCGCTACAGTGCCCTACTAGAGTACTGCTACACTTTTGAATTCATATATGCTACAATACCTATAAACAATTTTTGCTACAGTGTCATCCATTTAAATGCCTTTTCAATGTATTCTTAATATGGTGTTGTACGGCCTATTAGAAGAAAATCATCATTTATTTATCCATTACACCCAAATTCATTATATTAAACTCAAATATCATCCACAAAATCATCATATAAGGGAAAATAAATATGCAAATATTTTACTCATCACATATAAATCACCTTTATATATAATGGTTCAAAACCATAATGTATAATCCATAATAACTGTCACATAAGTGTGATTATGTAGTTGTGTTAGGCATAACCTTAAGAACAACATGTTATTGTTCAAAAACAATTCAAAAGCATCTTGATCGAATATAGCATTATGTACGTGAAACAAAGGTTGAATTCAAAGCCATGTATTATTCGAATATGACAGTTAAAGTGAAAAACAACCTCTATATAAACGCCTTCAGAAACACCAAACTTTGGGACCACAATCATCCATTTCACAATTATTAAGTATATAGATTAGAAAGGGCCAAAGTTTATCAAATACTTAAACTTTACGGGCCAACAAACTAGATTAAAATAATAAGACTAAAGAATGAACTATTAAGCCTAATTAAGACTTCACTTCATGTTTTGATTATTCTTTTCTTCTCAACTCGTTAATCATTATATTACCAACAATATTTAAACTTTCTTCATTTTTTTATTAGTTAAGGTTTAATTTCATCTTGAAATTTTTTGTGGACGAGCTATGGCTACCCACAAGTTTTCATAGGTTTGATGTTGTGTCTAAAGAGCATATGCATAATGACTCAAGAAAACTGAAGAAAAAGGAGTATAAATGAGCCCTTGAATCCTATTTGCTTGATAAAAAGTCCAATCACCATTTGACATTGCATATAATTTTGAGCTCCAAGTTATCCTATATTGTAAGAATTTCGGGTATACATCTAGAGCATTGATACTGATTTCGATCACTTTGCATAGCAAGTTCACTATAGACGGATGAAGAATAACAGAATAGTTTCATAAGAAATTAGACTAATAGACATGTAGTTATGTGTATTGTATTACGTAACCCTAAACCCTTATGCAAGCACATATATATAGGGTTCCTTCCTATTCCTCAATCGATATAACCCTTGTCATCAGAGGACATAATGTACCAGTTTAATTATACAAATTAGAATGGCTAGAGAATATCACAATCATCCACCCAATCTTTTATATTATTTATATTTTGACCCAGTGTAATTGGGTTTGAGTCCTAATCCACCAAGGATGAACTATATATATTCCAACATATATTAAACCTATCCACCCTATACATTATTGAGTGCTTCATTCCGCACCCTTACATTAGAAGCTGCAAAGATCTATTGATTTGTGGATGCACATGTAATTGGTGGTAGAGAATTAGAACTATTACAATCTTATGGTAGGGTGACTGAGCAAGTAACCTGAGTGAAAAGGGAACCCCTATGATAGTGAGGTGAGTAATCACTATTACAAAAAAGGATAGCTGTGGTGCTTAAGAAGCGCCAAATATCCTATTGCCACTAAAAGAAGTTATGACACTTCCATAAGCGCCCCAACATGTATTTTTTTTAAAATACCATTCATGTGGCGCTTCCTCAGGAAAGGGCCATAGGAAGTTATACTTTTAAAAAAAAAGTTGCTTCTTGTAGCGCTTACTCTAAAAAGCGCCACAGGAAGTCATATTTGGTTTTTAAAAAATTTTCTTCCTATGACACATTTCTAAGGAAGCGTAAGAAGTATTTTTCTTTTAAATTCTTTTTTTGTATTAATTATAGTCGACAACAAACTTTAAATACAAATTTCTATATCCATAACAAAATGAAGAAAAGTAAACCACAACGAAATAACTCCAAAATGATACAAACAAATAACTAATTAACAAATCACTACTAAATATATTTACAATAATTATGAATGAAATACAACAAATGCTACTTAAATAAACAACGTAAAACAACAATAGGTAAGAAATAACCTAGCTAGTTAAATAGTAGCTAGTTAGAGCATTGCCTGAGCACATATTCACACTATTTCTCGATGACTTCATTGACTTGATGGTCAGTCAAACTGTTATAATGTTGATCTTCATAATACTACATATATAAAATCATGCACAAAATGACTTAAAATCATGAAAAATTAATTATCAAACACTACTCAATTAAATTTAAGACATAATATGAATTGCAACTAAAATGGCTTACTTTTGGAGGAACAAAAGGCTGATTATGAGTAATTAGATCCTTCATGAATTTCTTGATGTAATACCAGCAATCATTGTTATTGGGCTGGAAAGGGTACTACAATAATATAATAAAATAATTAAAACAATTTTTGAATAAAAATTGTTTAATAACAAAATTTGAGTAAATTTATACACCAGTACCCGTATCTTCTTTTAGACATAGCTATTGACAGGGTTAACAACTTTAGAATAGCTTAAGGATGCAAAGACTTGATATGTAGTCAATGTACTAACAAAATAAATAAAAGCTGATTACTTTTGGTTATTCAACTACACACGCAAATATTTACATATACACGGGTATGCTTACCTATTGAACAATCACAACATATCAGGACGATTTTTTGGAAGACCTCCAATTAGAGAATTCACATAGTAAATGCGAGAGCTAAAAGGTTCTACTAGATTGATAACAATTAATATCTAATGTAGCCTAAAATATTTTAAAAAAATTTCTTCAATAATCATATTATGGTAAAAGTTAAACAATAAACAAAAACATACATTAAAACAAAGTAAGGGAACTTATGCTCACTTTTTTTCCATTAAGGAGAATATGTAGGGTGTCTAAGCTTCGTGTCTTCAATCCATTTATCTACATGCAATGTCAAATGCTTAAGACCTTCAAAGAAGTTTTTCCTTTCTGTATTACTGTATAGTCACTTGAATCTCAGAATAATGGAAAAATATCATAGGATCTTCAAAGGACTTTTTCCTTTCTTTTTTCCATATCGAGATGCATTGCATTTAGGGAACTTCTCTAACGTTGCATATTGATTCTGAAATAATATGCAACCGTTAGGACATGCATGTATCTTCTTATAACCCATACTAGTTGTACAACAAAGAATTCGCTTTGCCTTATATGTCTTGGTAGAAAGTACATTTTCTTCTGGAAGCATATCATGCAAAAGTTTAAGTAGTGCGGTGAAACCCGAATCACTCAATCCATAGTGTGCTTTAAAGTTGTACAATTTCAACACTACTAGCAATCTTGTGTATTTAGTACTACCATTTTCTTCTCTTTGGCTTTCTTGAATTATCTTGTACCAAATGAACCATAATTAAGCCCAAAACAACTCTACTAACCTTAATCAAGCAAGAGGAACAAGTTTAGGAAGTTACCTCTTTATTTTCTTCACTTTCTCTCTCTAGGTCGATTTCTCACTCCTCCTTCAAGCGTTTGATTCAGCTGAACAACATGAGTTTTAATCGTAGGAAGATGAAGAGAAGAGATCATAGAGGATTTATGAAGCTTTAATCACAAGGTTCAAGAACATTACCTTGATCTTGGTAAATCCCTAGCTTCTCTCCTTCTTCCGTCGAGTTATTGTTCTCCAGCCCTTCCTCACTCTTTTTGATTTAGTTCCAGTCAGGAATGAGCTGATGAGAATAGAGAATTATCATATAATACCATGGCTTAATTAATTTGACAAGTGGCACCTTTGCATTAGCTCAAAATGCATAATTCTCTTAATTAAATCCTCATTTCCCTTTCATGCTTCATAATTTCTGAAAATCAAATAAAAATGAGAGGGAAATATTGATTCTCCAATTATCACATTGTGCCCACACGTAACTTGTTGACCAAGTAATTGACTTTTTTGACTATTTGACCATTTTTCACAATAATTCACCAAAATTGATCCATTAATGATCAATTAGTCATTTTACTCTTTTTAATTCCCATTTAGCTCAAATCATTGGGAATTTGAGGAAAAATAGTTATTTTTCACTTTTTGGCAAAATTACCGTTTTGCCCTTGCATTTAATGATTCATCGAAATAAATCATTTTTCATCCATTTCTTTGGCTCAACCCCATTTTGACACTTAAATAAGGCCATTAAGCGTATCATTAAATTTTATGAATTTTGGTTACCATATTGGGCCTTTACCGGTCTCTTATACCCTTATTCTGCCAATTTACGCGTAACCGGCAATTAGAATATTTTCCATAAATTCACATAAATACATTCACATCATTTTTCACCATTTTATTCCACTAAATATACATCAAATATACACATAAGTGTATTAGTAAAAAATGGGGTATTACACTAGACCTTATTGATATGAGAATATGAAAACGGTTGCATCCACAACTAAGAGATAATGGTAGGAGGGCATACATGGAGCCAATAGCGCATACACTATCAAAAGTGTTAGAGCAAGCTTTTCACCCAAGAGGGGGGGTGAATTGGGTGATTGCAAAATTATCAGAGATTTAAAATCAATTTATAAAACTTTAAGCACAATAAATAAAAGGAAGAGATATCACCGAGATTCACACAGAGATTTATACTGGTTCGGTCTCAACTACTTGACCTACGTCCAGTCCTCAGAAATCCTTCTGAGCCTTTCACTATATCTTCCAAGATTCAGTGGGTTCTTGGCACCACAGTACAAATAGCAAGTTCCTCTAGACACTCGCTCCCCCTTACACAAGGTAATCTCAAATCCCTACTCAAGGTTCCTCAACCTTAAGTTATTACTATTGGAAATGATTAAGTATGACTGACAAATCTCTCTCACAGAGTATGTAGATAAAAACTGAAGTACAGACGAAGAACTAAAGCTTTTGTGAAGATATTGCTTGTAGAGTATTCAGGCGTTTTTCTTCGTTGTTGTATTTTTCGAATGGCTGGACATATATAATAGAACCTTTGAAGACCGTTGTAAATTTGTCCGTTGATTCAAATGTGCTTCTGAAAAATGCACCAGTATTTTTCTTTCCGTTATTTATGAATTTTGCTACCGCCCACGAATAGTTGTCGTTTGAATGGAGAGTTCAGTTACTCGTCATGTGCGTGATGGTGGAGTACAGCTGTAACACACTTATGAATATAACCATTAAGAAATATTTGTATCTCAACAGACTAATATGGATCACTGGAAGTGTTTTATAAAAACCAGTAATAAGACCATCGAGAGTGATCTTGTTTTCGCAACTGAGTAGTAAAATGATATACCATATGATTTTGATAGCAATTTGGAGAAATCAGTAATAATAGAATTTCGCTAGCAAAATCAGTTGTTGTTTATGAAGGTAATTGCAAATGGATCATAGTGTATGTAGGAAAGTGTATACTGGAACAATGAATCATTATATGAGAGAATACAATATCACTGGAAGTGAATATAATGTCATTGGGAGTGATTTTGAAAACGTTGAAAGCTTCTGAAAGTAATTGCTGGTTCTCTGGAAGTGATATTGAAATCTCCATATTTCACTCGAGTGAATTTGGAATCACTGGAAGTGATTTTGTAAATAGTGATTTCTTCTTGGAGTGATTTCCAATTCACTGGAAGTGATTTGCAACTTTTCAAGTATCACTCGAGTGATTTAATATCACTGGAAGTGATTTGGTAAACAGTGAAATATTCTTGCAGTGATTTCGAATCCACTAGAAGTGATTTGCAACTTTTCAAACTTCACTTGAGTGATTCAAGATCACTGGAAGTGATTTGGCAAACAGTGAAATATTCTTGCAGTGATTTCCAATTCACTGGAAGTGATTCAGCGAAAATGCAACATCACTCGAGTGATTGAGGATCACTGGAAGTGATTTGAAAACTTTGGCGGATCACTCGAGTGATCTGAGCTTCACTGGAAGTGATTTACAAAACAGTGAATTTTTCTTGAAGTGAATTTTCAATCACTGGAAGTGATTTGCTGCATCACTCAAGTGATTTAGAATCACTGGAAGTGATTTGGAAATTTCGGTGAATCACTCGAGTGATCTGAGCTTCACTGGAAGTGATTTTCAAAATAGTGAATTTTTCTTGCAGTGATTTATCGATCACTGGAAGTGATTATACGGATCACTCGAGTGATTTCACATATCACTCGAGTGATCTGTGATTTTTCCAAATCACTCGGGTGATTTCAGCGATCACTCGAGTAATCTTGAATATCACTCGAGTGATTAATAAAATCACTCGAGTGATCTTGCACAGATCACCAGAATTACTTCCTTTGCTGATATTTAATCCATGAGCTTCTAAAGCATGATTTGTTATCATCAAAACATGAAATCTAACAAAAAGTGGAGAAAATAAGTTTATGTAGGTGTTTACATAAAATTAAGGTGCCACAAGGGTACTTTTATAATGTGAGAATGTGTATCTCAATGGATGATTTGACGTTAGTAGGAATGAAGTACCATGATTATCATGTGTTGATGCAATAACTATTACCAGTAGCTATTAGAGGTATTATGAAAGATGAAGTGCAAACCACTGTAATAAGATTGTTCCTTTTCTTTAATGCTATCTGTAAAAAATTCATCGACGCTAAAAAGTTGGATGAATTGAAAAATAAGAGTTATATTATTTTGGCCCAACTAGAAATGTGTTTTCCTCCTTCATTTTTTTGATATAATGGTGCATTTGATAGTTCATTGGGTAAAGGAGGTAAGGCTCTGCGGTCCATTTTATTTGAGATAGATGTACCCTTTTGAGTGATACATGAAGATCTTAAAAGGGTATTCTAAAAATCCTTATCGACCTGAAGCCTCAATAGTTGAAAGATATGTAGTTGAAGAGGCTATAGACTTTTGTAAAGATTATCTATCAGGGGTGAAGGAAAATCTCGGCATGAAGAGGGGAGAAGTAAGGGAACACGAAGATTGAAAGTGAAGAATATGCCTCATGAAGAGGTATTGCAAGAACACTTGAATATCTTGAATAACATGGAAGAATTTTAACCATACATAGATGAACACAAGACATACATACAATAGTTCAAGGAAAAGGTTTCGCACGAGACTGGTATGTCTGAGACAATTAAGTGGTTAGCTTGGGGGCTTTCATTTCAAGTCATTACTTTGACCAGTTATGATATAAATGGGTATTATTTCTACACAAACGGCTAAGATGATAGAAGTGTTATATATGATTAGTTTTGATGATGTCAAATATAGATGTTAAATAGCAAGAGCAAGAGCAAAAAGTTTGTATAATGCATTAATCTCCAACATTGACTAATTACTATATTTAATGTTACATATCTTGTCGATCATTAAAGCAAAGCAAGAAAGATATTGGAGAAAGAAGAATTTATAAGAATTAATGGGAATATCAAGATTCAAGCTCCTAGAAGAAATATCAGATGTTTCTATGCTCAAAAGGGAATTCAAGTGGTACTGTAGATGTTGGTACTATTTTGGCACTGTAGCATTTTCACTCTAGCGTCAGACACTGTAGCAACCAGTTACTGTATCAGCAAGGAACTGTAGCACTCGAGTTTGAATAGTATAACTTGAGTTTGGGGACTGTAGCACTCGAGTTTAAGGAGTTCTTCGTGAGAGTTTTTGACAGAAACGATCTTTGGATGTATCCCAAGTTTTGCACTCGAGTTGGCCATGTAAAACTCGAGTTGGTACTGTTCAGAACTGCAAAAATGGGCTAGAACTCGAGTTTGGGGATCAAAACTAGAGTTTGGTATGAACAAAAGTGTACTCTGTTCATCCCTATTTTACGTTCAGTTTGGGCGAGCTTCAGTAATTCAATCATATCTCCCAAACAACAACTCCGATTGAGATGAAACAAGTGGCATATAAAACTATACTCCTAATGCATCATTTTGACACTATAACCAACATGAAAGGATCTCATATGAAGCAAATATGAATGTTTGAAGTAGAACTTCAAATCACCATCATATTCCAGAATGATTTTCATATTTTAGACATATCTCCCAAACTACACGTCCAATTGAGCTGAGACCAGTGCCATATCAAAGTAAACTCAAATATATTTCTATGGATATATAATAAGTCAAATTTGGAGTTATATTCAATACGGTATGGCTTCTGGAAGATGATGCTCGAAAATGCATACGCTCTTTGCATTCGTTGGAACATAACTTGAAGAATACATTGAATTTGGAGTTGATTCCTTTTGCATTGGAATGTAAACAACAAGATTTTTCTAATGATCAATCATTTATCATATTTGGAGTCAAAAATGAATGATCATGTTTTGAGTCTACTATTCACACTCCTGCAAGCTCGTTTCGGTTGATCAAAATCTGACATTGCACTCAAGTTTGAATTGACACACTCGAGTCCTCAGAAGATATACACTTGAGTGATGGAAGTTCTGGAATAAGAGTTTGTTCTCAAGATTCAGTAAGAAAGAGCTGATATGAAGTGCACTTGAGTTTAAGGAGATGCACTCGAGTTCTGTGAGTTTTGATATGGAAGTTTATACCCGAGATACATGTTGCTGGGAAACAAATGTTGCACTCAAGTTGGGCAAGAAGCACTCGAGTCCTATACAACATTTACACCCGAGTCCTGAGAGTTCTGCCATAAAGAGTTTGTACCCGAGAGTCTTATGATGAGAAAAACAAGCAGTGCACTCGAGTTCTTTAGCTTGCACTCGAGTTCTTATGTGTTTGTACTCGAGTTGGTATTTTACACTCTCGTGAGTTTGTGATAGAAGCTACCTGAGCAGTACAAAAACTCACTACGCACTCGAGTTTGGTCTGATGCACTCGAGTTCTCACATTGTTAGAAACTAAGTAATTTCTAGTAATCGATCTGAACATGTTTAAATGTTATCTAATGATTATGTTCTCACTTGTTATCATTATTAGACATTGTTTAATGTTTGTTTCAAGTATGAGACAGGTCTTCAACGTTCAGATTGACAAAACGTATGATAAAGTCAAAAACAGCAAACACAATGATATAGACATCTGCACATGGGTCCGACCAACACCGAGTACCTCTCATACACTCTAATAGCCTGTAAAGAATTCAAATGCCCATACAGTCACAAAAGATATAGTTGCAACATTCATCTTCGGAATACCAATATTCAATGGCAACAGATCAAATAAAGGAACGGGATTAGGAAATGCTTGCAACAGGAAAATATCTGAATGGGCTCAACGGTCAAATGATTCAATAAACCACTCAACAAACATTCAAATAGAAAGCACCATTAATGCATCTGTCAGCAGGAAAACTGCAAGAAATGCTGAAGCATACGTCAGAGCAGGATCAACGGGAAAATATGGATATGCGCTCAACGGTCAAATACAGTGACAGACTCCAACGAACGAATGCCAACAACGGTCATCTTCCACAACCCAGCTATATATGGAAGAGCATTCAAAGAAGGAAGGTATGGATAGAAGGATGAAAAACAGAGTGACGGGAACTCAATATGTTGTTATCATAAGTCTCCCGCATCACGCACTCTATGTTCTTATCATTTTTATATATCATGTATATTTGAGAGAGTGAATATTTGTATTGTACTTCAATGAGCATTTATCTACTCTGTGAGAGAGTCTATAAACACATCATCTATACTTCTGTATTGATCTCAAGGTAGAGGGACCTTGAGGGGGTTGATTACCTTACGGGGAAGCTGTAGAGAGAATTGCTAGTAATACTTTCTGCTCGTAAGACTTACAAGGTGCAAGCAGAAGAGAACGTTACTGCTCGTAAGACTTGCATAGGTAAGTAGGAGAGAAAGGTCTTCAGGATTGCTCTGCTCGTAAAACTTGTCGTAAAGGGGAGTGAACCTTACAGTGTGTAAGGGAGATTAACTCCGTAGTAGGCTACACAAGTGCCCGGTTAAACTTGTGGGTTGTAGCGGCTTATCTTGTGCTCGGATAAACAAGAAGATCATGGATTGTAAATCTTAGGAGGAGCCTGGGGATTGAACGTAGGTCATCGTGGATTGGATCGAACCAGGATAAATCACAGTTTGTATCTTCTCTTCCCTAAACTTTTATATTTCAAGCATATATAATCTACATATCTGCATATGTTTTTATAGTTCCATATGTATTGATTTGATAAGTTGCGAAAAGATTTTAAAAGATCATACTTTATTATTGTACACCAAATTCACCCCCTCTTAGGTGTCAGCCAGTTCTAACAAAAAGTACTATGCAAAGTAGCATGGTGATGGTAGAAGCTAAAGTCATACACTTTTCTAGTTTGAAAGACTAAAACCCTATATTAGCATCTATGGCCTATTATGGAGTTATTGAAGAACTATGGGAGATTACCTACAATAAGTTCAAAGTTTTTTTATTCAAATGTAAGTGGGTTAGCAATAATGTTGTTGTAATAGATCAACAATTTAGATTGATCTTTAAAGAGTTGGTTATAGAGATGAGCCATTCATTCTAAAAAGTCAAGCGAAACAAGTGTTTTTTGCCACAGATCCTGCAAATAAAAAAATGTTCATTGTACTTCAAAGTAAAAGAAGTATGGTGATCTAATCTTCAACATTGATGACACACCACCTTTCACAACAAATCCACCTATAACTAGTAAAGTAGAATTGGTAGATGATAAAGAATATGCTGCACGAAATGATCATTATGAAGGAATATGAGAAACCATATAGAGTAAGACCTTAACTTAGGAAATAGTATTGTGTGCTTATTGTTTTAATTTTGGTTAGTTTATTTTATTCATTTAAGTGCAATTTATTTACCTATCTAACAATGATTTTGTGTTAACATGAATATAGACAATTTTGATGACTTACAAAGTGATAGGTAGGATCAAAAGGATAGAGGCGAACCCGTTACGAGAAGGGTTAGAAGCAGCACAAAGATGGAAGCATTGGTTGCACGTCATCAACATCAACAGAAAAGGCTGCATGCGGACTTTGATGCCAATATGAATCCATTTGGTCCTAAGGAAGACCGATTCATTAGCAATTTAGGCTATTTGGGTCGAAGCAAAGTTCGCATTGTCTATGATAATTGGAAGTTAGTTCCATAAAAAATGAAAGACATGATTTGACAAAAAAATTTAGTATATAACTTTTGATATATCTGCATTTTTATTTTTATTCCTATTGCTTCAAATATAATTATCTTATATTTTACCTTGCAGTAAACATACGATGTCCTAGACATGAAGGTAATATACAAGCACTAGATGGGGGAAGTTCGTCTATGATGGAAAGATTTCAAGAACAAGCTCTCACAAAAGTATATTCGAGGGGCAAGAAGGGGTGAGAATCCATGTACAAAATACTCATATATTTCTTCAAAGGACTGAAGGTTGTTTGTGGCATCATGGCAAGATCCTCAATTTATGATAAATTTTCTTTCATCATATAGCATAGAACTTTTTATTTGAATATACTTGACATCATTTACTCAGTTTTTGTTATTTTCCTTTCATAAGAACTAAGTGCAACAAATAAAGAGAGGCAAGCAGGAAAAAAGTATCAGCATTACATGTCTCATAGTAGTTATCAGAATCTTGAACGGATCATGATGGAAGAAGAGTTGGAGAAAATGAAGGAATCTATCAAATTATATCCTAGCTTTATTGTCCAGACCCCAGCTTCTCTTCAACATCATAAAAAATGGAAAGCGGGGAGGGTAGGAAGTACATAAATTTGGTTGTTGCTGAGGTTGCCGTAAGGATTGCAAGTAGTTAAAGCATAAATATTTAATGTTGAAATTATTTCATATTGGGAGTATTTAATTTTTATTTAGGATAAATTATATGCTACATAATGAACTTAAAGATTCGAGTAGCCAAGGTTCGTTTATTCTAAGTAAACGGATGGACATCTTGTCAACAGCGATTGGGAAGACAAATCACCCTGGTCATGTTCAAAGAGAGCCAAGGGAGTTGGTGTCACAAAGTATTTTGGACGAGCCTCACATTATTCGTCACAAGCTGAACACAGTAGGGAGCTTGTAGCCAAGATTCATGAGGAAGTTGAACAAGAGCTCGAGGTCACACTTCATGACAAGCTCCGAAAAGAGCTATTGGCAGAACTGCGGGGTGCAATGAAATTTATTATTCAATCAGAAAGGGAAAATGATGAGCATAGAACCCAAGAATCCCCAGACTTCCCTAGCACGAAAGGCAATTATAACCTACCGGAGGAACTACTTAGAGACCCTTCTCCCACCCCAGAGCTGGGAGAACCTTACACCCTCTATTTTGATACCCCACTACTGCGTGTTGTTACCAATGCTCTCGTTCACACACAAGCTACCACCCATCATCATAAGCAAATTCCACAGCATTTATGTAGGGTGACTGTGACATGTGTTAGAGCAGGGGAAGAAGGTGCGGCCATCCTAATTTCTGATAAAGAGGTTACATGTTAGGTCAGGTAATAGGATCTTTCATCATTTGCCTCAAAATCTTATTGGCACAGCGTCAACACCTCCAATGATAGGAACTACCTTACTATTACTTGAGATCTGTTAGCATCCTACTAATAATTTTATTTTTATGTTCTGATAGGATGAACAAGATACGGAAAAATGGTTCTTCTTAGCACGACTGCAATAGCTTAATAAAGGCATTGACCAGACCAACTTGCAGATGTCTCTAGGGATTGTAGGGCGAACATTAACGTATCCCTTTACAAATGACAAGAAATATCTCAGGGAGTTCATCAATTTAGAGGAGATAGATGTAGGGTTAAACTTGCAATCCGGTAATTTTTTTTCATTTTCCCCTCAATTAATGAAATGGTTTTTTGGTTTTATACATTCAATAATTCATTTATCATTTTAATTCTATTATAACTCCTTCCACCATATATGCATCGACATGGAAAGACATGGTTTATATGGATTCTTATGTCCTACAAATACGACAAGGGATATTAATACTTTGGAAGCAAGGACGAGCTATATGGGCTATATAATGGGAGAGACTAAATTGCGTTGTTATCTAACACCAATTGTTCAAGGGTACGTATTTTAGTTTTTTCTATTTAAGATGTTTAAGAAATAACTGTCTTGTCATCTAACTTTATTTTAATCTATATATATTGTTATAATTACCATTAGAATCTGTGTGTTGTTTGTCCTCACATCAACACCGTCCATTGGTTAGATTCCTTGGGTAAAAAGGCAGACAGAGAAACAAAATCCATCTTCAACACGCAAGTTATTTTGTTTGTATTTCATTTATTCTTGACTTAAATGATTTGTTCTAATTTCTGTTAATTTTCATTTTAATGATAGTGCGACCCAAACATATAGAGTACTTGGCAAGACACGTGAGGGTAAAATTATTAGAGACCCGAAGTAGTTTTATCCGAAAGTAAGTAGTTTCAATTCAAGTTTTTCATTGACAGCCATTTAAGATATGCCTTTATTGATTTTAACCATTTGCTTTTAATTTATAGTGCCATCGACAACTAGGGAGCATTGAATGCAAATATTATGTTATACTTTATATGTATAACATCATTCAAAGCTGAATTACAAGCGATTTTCAATAGGTAATCACTTCTTCATTCTCAAATGGTAATATTTTTGATGTTGCAATTAAATTGTTAATTAATTTATTTACTTGATTGATTTTATCTAAGCTTATTTTCCAATTTGCAATTTTTTTATGATGAAGCTGCCTACTTATATGAAGAAATTAATTTGGTTTTAGACCTTTGGCTAGACATCTTCTTCAATACATAGATCAATAAAGTTTATTTTTATATTAGTTAGTAGTTGTGTAGTAGACAACTTTTGACACTTTGTGGTAATTATTGTACATATCATTAGTATGAGTTAACACTTTAATTAGCTAGTGCTGGATGTTTCCTTACTATTTGTAAGGACATTGTGGTTTATGAATAATTCTTTGATTCTGTTTTTATAGTTTTTAATTGCTGAGCAGTGAAAAATATAAATAAATATTTTTTTTAAAAAAATATTTCAACATCCGTAAAGAAAAAAGGGACGCCACAACATACTTTGCGTCCCTTTTCTAAAGGATGTTATTGCTAGATTTTACTATGTCGCTTAAAAGTGTTTTTTGTAGTACTGCTACTTCGATGAATATTCATCATGTATCTTATCTATTATTGTATGCCTCTTATCTTTAGAACCTAATATCTTGGAACATGCTATGATAAGATACCGATTTGAGTAAGCTAATAAGATGGGAAGGTTATATGATAATTTGGGAATTTAAGTTAAGAAAACTAAAGATAATATGAGATAAAGAGCAAGCAAGAATCCCACCTCCTCTCTAAAACAGCCCAAGAGCTTCTTATATACCAATTTATTCTCTAAATATTCATTGCTTTATGGATGAGGAAATATGCCTATTTATAGGAATAAATTACAGAGAGATAGACTCTAATTTGAAATTCAAATACTAAATCCAAATACGAAATTCAAAAGACTAATAATCCTATATTCTAACAATCTAAATCTTGTTGGTGGGATAGTCCACTTATTTTCATATTTCCTAAAATAATTATAAAAATAGACTCAATTAATGAAATAATAAATAATAATGATAATAATAAATCTTAACAATATTTAAGCTTTTATTCTTTTCTCTGACGCTTTCCTTTCCTTGAATAAATTAACTGATAGTGTAGATTGCTATCATGCCGCTTCTCATGTCACTTTACCAACCATACATGGTAAATGCTATTGCCTAAATCCCCATTTCCATTTTGAACAATTCTGATAAGTTGATATTGTAACATCCCAAAATTTATTTTGGGAATTAAAGGCCTATTTTCTCGTAAATTCTTGGAATAATAGATAATGACCATAATTTGGTGTGGGAATTTCTGAGAAATTATTTTACGACTAAGGATTAAAAGTTAGATAGTAATCCAAATTATAGAACCTATAAAATTTAAGGAATCATAAATTAGACAAAAGGAAAAATTAAGGCATAGTGTGTATAATTAATAGGATAAAAATATACCTATATATATAATATTAAAAACACACCCACACTTCCCTTGCTTCACATGCTCCTCACACATCACTCATGGCACACACATCCCACGCGCACACACTCATTTATTAAATAAACACCACACTTATCACATAGCACACACATAATTATTTAATAAATAAACACACATCCTTCCACTATAAATACAAGGCAACACACACACTTCTCATTTTCACATCCGTTCAGCCAAGACACACAAAAGAGCAGAGAAATAGAAAATATAGAGAAAGAGAGGGACGTGAGTGAGAGAAAGTTGAGTGAAGGAAGATGAAGGTGAGAATAGTTTCCGGAGAAAAGGAAGAAGGAGAAGTCAGTCACCATAAGCAAGCTTTAAATATTGTTTAGGTGAGTCTTCTCTATCTCTTTTTATTGTTATTCGGTTGGCTTGAGTTGTTTATGAGGATTTATAGATGTTGTAAGTTGTGTAATTTTGAAAATTAGTTACTATCATTTCTTATTGGAATAGGGTATAGATATATATAAGGAGTAAGAATTTGGTAAATTTGATGTCACCAATAGATTCTACATGAAAAATTATAATAGTAGATTGCCAATAGATTACCAAAGGTTCGAAACCAAGATGCCATATGGGTGATAGTAGACTGACTTACCAAGACAACCCATTTTCTTCCGATCAATATACACTACTCTCCTGATAAACTTGCAAACATCTATATCAAAGAGATAGTACGAATTCACGGTACTTAAAGAACATCATATCTGACAGAGATCCTCAATTTACTTCCAAGTTTTGGAAGGCAGTGCACGAGGCTTTAGGTACCAAACTCCGATTTAGTATGGCCTATCATCCTCAGATAGACGGACAAACTGAGAGAACAATCCAAACACTAGAGGATATGCTTAGGGCGTGCGTGATAGATTTCAAAGGTGGTTGGGACCAGTTCCTTCCATTAGTGGAATTGGCATACAACAACATTTATCATTCAAGCATTCAAATGGCTCCCTATGAAGCATTGTATGGAAGGAAGTGTCAATCTCCCTTATGTTGGACAGAGCTATCTGAAAGGCAGTTATATGACCGGATATAGTTGATCAGACAACAGAGCAGATCAAGTTTATAAAGCAGAGACTGTTGGTTGCTCAGAGTAGGCAAAAGAGTTATGCATATAAGAGATGAAAACCTTTAGAGTTTGTGGTCTGAGATCATGTGTTCATAAAGGTTTCACCTATCACCGGTATTGGCAGGGCACTAAAGGTAAAGAAGCTAAGTCCTAGGTATATTGGTCCATTTGAAATTTTATTAAGGATTGGACAAGTAGTATATTAAATAGCTTTACCCCCAAATTTGAGTAGATTACATGATGTCTTACATGTCTCTCAGCTAAAGAAGTATCAACCTGATCCAGAGCATGTGATCAAATACGAAGAGGTAGATGTACGAGACGATATGACATATGAGGTCATACCTGATCGAATCATTGATAGGAAGGAAAAAAAACTGAGACGCAGGAGTATCCCATTCATTAAAGTGGTATGGAATGGATTATCTCTTAGAGAAGCAACTTGGGAATCTGAAGAAGATATAAAGAGATGTTACCCATAATTTTTGTCTCCATGAATGTAACAAATTTCGAGGATGAAATTTATTTAACGGAAGGACAACTGTAACATCCCAAAATTTATTTTGGGAATTAAAGGGCTATTTTCCTGTAAATTCAAGGAATAATAGATAATGATCATAATTTGGAGTGGGAATTTCTGAGAAATTATTTTAAGGCTAAGGATTAAAAGTTAGATAGTAAGACAAATTATAGAATCTATAAAATTTAAGGAATCATAAATTAGACAAAAGGAAACATTAAGGCCTAGTGTGTATAATTAATAGGATAAAAATATACCTATATATATAATATTAAAAACACACCCATACTTCTCTTGCTTCACATGCTCCTCACACATCACTCATGGCACACATATCCCATGCGCACACACTCATTTATTAAATAAACTCCACACTTACCACATGGCACATACATAATTATTTAATAAATAAACATACACCCTTTCACTATAAATACAAGGCAACACACACACTTCTGATTTTCACATCCATTCAGCCAAGACACACAAAAGAGTATAGAAATAGAAAATATAGAGAAAGAGAGAGGGACGTGAGTGAGAGAGAGTTAAGTGAAGGAAGACGAATGTGAGATTAGTTGCCGGAGAAGAGAAAGAATGAGAAGTCAGTCACCGTAGGCAAGCTTTAAATATTTTTTAGGTGAGTCTTCTTTATCTCTTTTTATTGTTATTCGGTTCGTTTGGGTTGTTTATGAAGATTTATAGATGTTGTAAGTTGTGTGATTTTGAAAATAAGTTACTATCATTTCTGGTTGGAATAGGGTTTATATATATATATATATATATATATATATATATATATATAAATGGAGAAAGAATTTTGTAAATTTGATGTCACCAATAGATTCTATATAAAAAATTGTGTGAGAATACATGTAGTTGTAATTTTTGAATGATTGTGTATAAATTAGGAATTTTTAGAAATTAAGAGGAGATGTTGTTCGATTAGTGTTTCTGGAATTAGTTTGGTTATAAAATTCATTTCATTAGTCAAAACTTGTCCAAAATTTATGAAACTTCACATAAATAAATTAGACATGTATAAATTTATTTGATATATAATAGGTATTATTTGAATCAATATATTAAAATATATGAATTTTAGAATGTTATTAGCAGCCAAATTATATTTCTGGAAGGCAGATTGCTTGTGGCAAAATTTTGGAAACACAAAAAGTTACCAAAAATTATGAAACTTTCCAGATTTATAGTAGACATTATGATATTTAATTTGATAGGTGGATTATAATTTTTGAGCTTGTACATTAGGAGATATGAATTTTCAAATTTGAGCCTATTTCTGGAAGGAAATCTGGAGTAGGGGACGTTTGGAGAATTTATGGGAAATATTTATTGATACTGGTCAAACCTAAGTATTTTTTTATGAAAATGAATTTAAATATCTTCACATAGGCTTTATAACCAATCAATTTTGAATTTCCTATATTTAATTATGATTTTTTAAAGTTGGTTGAAAAATCTGCCAGTTTTCTAAAAAATAGTAAAAGTTGTATTGTAGAGAATTATATTATGCAGAAATCACTGAAACTGAGATAACCACCAGAATATGGTTAAAGGTAGTAGTAATGCAAGTAATAACTAATTACTTGTTAACTTTAATTTATAGAAATTGGTAATAGTCCGAGCCGGATTAAAAGTTTTTGGATAAAAGTCAGACTGAAAAAGGATCCATATAGTTACTCTTTCTTTCATACACTATATGATTATTTATATGTTGTGTATGCCATTTTCTATAATATGAGCACAGTGTCTGGGACACGCATATTAGTTTAGTTGTGGTCTGGGACCCAACGGAGGCGCAGAGTTAAGTTGGGGTTGCAAACATTCATTTGGCCTCAGACAGTGTACACACAGCATTTTTATCTTATATAACATGGTGTATTGCATATATATTTATCACATTTTATATAACTGATTGTATGTTACTACTGATATTCATTCGAATCTCACCCTTTTTCAATATTTAAAAATATTCCAGCAGAAGGTAGCGGCTCTAAGGGCAAAACTGTAATTACCGGCGATTGAAGATTCGGATCTAGCAGGAGCGTAGTTGGTTATCTTCAGTTGTGAAATTTATTTCTTTTGGACTTTGTTTATATTTTTCAAACCCTATAGGAATTTTCTGTAATATAAACAAGCACTTATTATCAGTATATTTCCACTATTTATGTGTGCCCTCTAAACTATGCATTTATTATTCTACAAATATCAAAGTGTTAAAGGGTTTGACAGATATGGTGGTAATGCTTTTAGCTTTTACTTTATGAAAGATGGGGTTATTTCTCGTTTAAATGATCAAATTAATCAGGCCAATTATCAATTTTGGAAATTCAAATAGAAAATTCAGCTCCCTACAAAGAAAATTCTTTTTATATGGAAATTGTTGAATAATGCTATTACATCTTGTGATATTCTCGAATTGCATCACTTAAACTCTCCTAGATTATGTGTGCTTGGATGTGATAATGAAGAAACTTTGTCTAATCTATTTCTCACTTGCCCTTTACCTAGATCCCTTTGGTTTGGTGGTGTCTCAATCAAAATTCCTTCCCATGATTTCTCATAATTTAAAAGTTGGATAAAGTCAACCTTAGTTCAATTACATAATGATGGTCATGTTCACATTGTAATACCCTGAATTTTGGGATTAAATGCTTGAGGTTTAGCCTGGATTAAGTGAACTGCTAGACCCCGGTTTAGCAAATATCCTAGTGGGGCATGATATTTATCATAAAATTCCTTAATATCTTTGGATATTAAAATAAATAAAAGGTAAGGGCAAAATGGTAATTTTTCCATAAGTTGAGAAATGATGGTTTTTCCCTACTATTCTCTATGATTTGAGTTGAATGAGAATTAAAAGGAGGGAAATGACTACTTGATGATTAATAAGCCTATGTGGGTGAATTATTATCAAGTAAAGTCAATAAGCGGAGAAGCTTAAGGTTTCGGTTGACCACTTCAGTTAGTGTAATGAGATAATTTGAGAGTGAATTATGCTCTCTTATTTCTCATTAATATTGATGGAATGATGAAGGAAAAGAGAAATCAAACTTGTTATACAAGTAACGTGATAGTTGGATCACTTGGTGGTAAGCCACTTGGATGATTTTAATTAATCATCATCCTTCATCATTTATTCTCATCCTTTCCTACATTCGGATTAATAGGGAAAAGAAAGAAAGAGAAATCAGATCAGAACGTGAGAAAGAGAGAGAGAACGGAGAAAGAATGAGAATGCAGAGGAGAGAGAGAAGAGAGAGAAAGTAATAATTCATCGGAACTTGACCGAAACGGTGTCTTCTCTTAAAGTACCCAGTACAAACATTCTTCTACTCATCTCGAGCTTCAATTCTATGGTTTCGGATTCTCGTTTGGAAATCGTTGGTGCCATCTCGCCGACCGGAGCGTCGCCGGAATTCTGAACCGAATTCAGAAGCATGTAGAGGTAAGCATAAGCTTCCTTTCTACCATTTCGGTTTGTCATTTGGATGAGTATTTTGAGAGTAGAGTACTATTCATATCTCATTCTATCAGTGTTTTAGAGGCCGAAAGGATGTCCAATGGATATCTAAACGGCTAATCATGTAAGTATAAGTAGAAAGGAAGATATCAAGTCAAAGAAAGGGAGGAACCGAGACAACTCTTATGAGAACTCTATATTAGTTGCATGAGGTATGGCATGAGCAAAGATTTGGAATTTCATCGATTGGACGATTTCATTGAGTTCAGAAGGGCAAATTGTGTAGGGTTCATGTTGAAGGGAAAGTGAGAAAAGGCCTAGAGGGTGAAATGACCAAATTACCCTTATGGCTCTAAATAGGGGCTGTCAAGGGGTATTTTTGTCATTCAGGCCTGAATTTGACTGATAAGAAGTCATAAATGGATTCTACACGTAAAATTGTATAGGATTGGCTCATGTTGTAATTTCTGTAAAAGTACAGTTGGGCCGGGCTTCCGGGGCATTTTGGTAATTTAGCGTAATTGGGCTAAGTTATCAACTGAAAATGAGTCTAGAAAGTTATATGGATGAGTAGTGACTAATTAAATGTATTTGGACTTCTAGGATTCGATAGACAGACGTGCTCGAACCGGAGCAAAGACGATGATTTGAGGAAGGACGTGAAGTCCTACAGGTCGTGAACTTACATTTCCTACATGTGCATGATATGTATGTCTTGCATTGAGTATGTGACTACTATGCCTATTTGTGTTGAACATGTTTGATTTAGTGAAGCTATGTTATATTTGTGCAATGGCTATTGGTATATCATAACATTGAGCATGCAGCATATCATTATGTTGGCATCAGATTTGGTAGGCAAGCATGTCATGCATTCATATGTATCTTCCATGAATAGCGGTATTGTTCGCTACTGAATTTCTCTCGAATCTCACTCCTCCCAAACAACCATTCATATGTATCAGATGAGTGAAGCTTGAAGCGCAAGGCTCTAGCTTGTATTTGGTATATTTATACGGTGAATGTATTAACAGGAATTTATACATGTATGTGTGTATATGAGATGTATTTTGATATGTATGGATGTTGTATAAGCAGAGGATCGCTCTAGTGTAAATAAAGGGAACGGCTTTTAGTTCATTAAAGTAATCGCTCGCTTACTCTGATTTAATGGAACTAAGAGCCGGTGAGGTGATGAAAGGAAGGGTGTCATACACATGGTGTGTCAAATTATATGTTTGCACAACCTTATTTGGAGGAAGCATAATCTAGTTCTTTGTCAACGGAAAGTGGTCTCTCCAATGGCTATGATTCAGGAAACAAGACATATAACTTCTTCGGCATCATTAGCATTCTTATCTTATGGTAGGAAAAAATAGCTATCTTCTACTCAAGTTAAGGATGTCTTTCATTGTAATCCTGAAGGTTGGGATCTGGACTTTTATAAATACAAAAGGCATCCTAAAAAGTTTTGCCACAAGATTCTTTGTTATCAAGGATCGATCCTAAAAGAACTTTCACTACCACAAAAAGTAAAAGTTGTGGCGCTTATAATAATAATATTAGTGGCACTTTACAAGCGCCACATATTGGAACGCCACTAAAACAAGCTGTAGCGCTCCATCATAAGCGCCACAATAGCTAATATTTTTTTTTTAATTAAAATAACCAAGGGTGGCGCTTATTAAAGAAAGCGCCACAGCTTGTATAGATCTTCCTGTGGCGCTTTCTTAAATAAGCGTCACTATTGATATGTATTTTTAATATAAATTTTTTTAATTCAAAAATATTTTTAAAAAAAATTAAAAAAGGGCCTAGGGTGAGGAAGCGCCACCTTAGGCCCTTTTTTTAAAAAAATTAAAAAAAATTAATTTTTTAAAAAAAAACAAAAAGGGCCTAGGGTGGCGCTTTCTCAAGGAAGCCCCCCACCTTAAACCCTTTTTAAAAAAGATTTAAAAAAACAATTTTTTAAAAAAATTAAAAAAGGGTCTAGGGTGGTGCTTCTTTAAGAAAACGTCACCTTAAGCCTTTTTTTAAAAAATTTAAAAAATATTTTTTAAAAAAATTAAAAAGGGCCTAGGGTGGTGCTCCACCTTAGACCATTTTTTTAAAAAATAATTTTTTTCTTATTTTTTTAGAAACTTATAATTATAATTAATAATACACTTTAAACATATTTTTATATCTCTACAACAAAATGAAGAGAAACCAATCAAAATCAAATAACTTCAAAATGATATAAATTAACAAATAACTAATTAACAAAATCACTACTAAGTAAAATATAATTGTTAAGAATAAATAATTATATTATTTATGCAACTCATCAATATAATGTTAACAATTGTTGCAACAATAGAAAATTATAACTACTATATATCTTCACATATAACCTATATATAATAACATTTAATTTTATCACATTTATTTTTCGGCATACAAAAATGAGAATATTTTTTTCAAATTTCATAATAAATGAAATATAAAAGATATTGAGAAAATTAAACTATTAACTACTAATAAAATTATATTTGTAACCTCTAAAATAAAATAAAAAACTTACAGTATAGAGGAAGCTTGAACAAAGTGAGTGGAAATCTCAAACACAACACCTGTGAAAAACTTAATAAAGGAAAAAGACAAAGACAAAGTTGCATATATATTTAAATTAAAAAAAAAGTGGTTAACAAGACAATATGATATACATAACTTCAAAATATAAAAAAAAATGAGTGGGTACAACTTACAGGATGAAATGAAACTATAAGGAGGATGAAATGAGACGAGGGAGAAGGAGTAGGGTCAGTTTGATGCAAGAAATTGGGCAAAGAGAAATGAGCAAGGAGTGTCGCAAAAACAAAAAGAGGAGGAAGAGAAAATGTGAGAAGTGATGGAACAAAAAAAATGAGAAGATGAGTGTAAATCGAACTTTTGAACGGAAGGAGGAAATGTGGGAACTAAAAAGATAAGGGTAACGACACGTGTTGGATGAAGATTGGAGACTATGAGGATAAAAGTGATGGAAGCAGATTGCTGGAGAGAGAAGGGTTTGAATTACTTTTTTTAAAAGAAAATAATACTTTGTGTGGCGCTTGTTAGGCTAAGTGCCACACAAAGTACGTAGCAGCTGTGGCACTTCCTTGAATAAGCGCCACGGTTGTTGCTTTCATTTTTATTTTTTAAAAAAGACACTTTAGGTGGCGCTTCCTGAAGGAATCGCCACCTAAAGTCCCTAGCAAGCTATGGCGCTTTCTCAAGAAAGCGCCACCTAAAGTCTTTTTTAAAAAAATATTAAAAAAAATCTGGAAGAAGCTGTGGCATTTCTTTAAAGAAGCACCACAAAAGGTGCGCCACTAATGTCTATTTTTGTAGTAGTGTTCTATGGAGAAATCAGTCGACTTCTAGCATCACTTCTTATCTAAATGTTTTAGAACTTCACTCTTTTAAAGTTTAAATTATATTCTGATAGCATCTAGAACTAAGCCTTCCCTCTCCATCTACTATGTTAATATATGTTTCGTGCAACTTCCACTAGTGCAAAATAGCCTTTTTAGACCACATCATTTAGACCGGTTATTATGGATAAGGTCTAAAAGAAATATGCGGTGGCAATTTTATAATTAACATAAACTTTTTAGACCGGTTATTTAAATAACCGGTCTTAAGAATATTATTTAGACCGGTTTTTTTAAAAAACAGTCTCAAAAGCAAAGTGTAATTAAATGAATTAAAAAATCCCTTTATTTTTAAGACCGCTTTTTAATATCTGATTAAAATGCAAATAAAAAATCCATAGTGTTTTAAGACTAGTTGTACTGATAACCGGTCTTAAAATGAATTTTTTTAGACCGGTTATTTAAATAACCGGTCTTAAAGTTAGGACCTTTAAGACCGGTTATTTGATAACCGGTCTTAATTAGATAACTTTTAAGACCGGTTAATGAAATAACCGGTCTTAAAATTGTGGTATTTAAACCTAGCCCGCGTTCATTTCATATCCCTCTCAGTCCTTCCACAGCCGCGAATGCTCCATTTCAGCCTTGCACTTCTTCTCCGGTCATATTTCTCCATCTTCTCCAGTCATATTTCAGCCTCTGCTCCGGCTGCCGCCACCGCCACCCCTCCCTTCTCCATTTTCCGTTCAACCCAGTGGTTTTAAAATACCACCGCCGCCCCTCCTTCTCCATTTTCCGTTCAACCCATTGGTTTTAAAATACCACCACCGCCCCTCCTTCTCCATTTTCCATTCAACTCATTGGTTTTAAAATACCACCGCCGCCCCTCCTTCTCCATTTTCCGTTCAACCCATTGGTTTTAAAATACCACCACCGCCCCTCCTTCTCCATTTTTCGTTCATCCCCCAGCCCGTATCCACAAAACCACCATTATCTCCTGTGTGTTCTCCATCTACTGCAACCGCAGCTCCTCCTGCTCCTCAAGCCACAATCCAAGGTCACTACAACCAGGTAAGAGTAATGTCTCCTTGTCTCAGTTAATTCTTCGTATAAATAGCGAAATTTAGTGAAATTGATTTTTAATTACGGAAATGATTTTGAAGAACTCTTCGTATAAATGTTGTCACTGGCTTGTAGTTTTATTACTGGATAGGAAACAATTGTTTGATGCTGTGGTCTGTGATTTACAAATTTGGATGTTATGAATTTGTTCAATCACAATTGCTTGGCCTTTCGCATTTTGCATATCAATTTCTTTCTGTTGAATATTTTGAAGATGTAATTATGTTGTTTATCAATTTCTTTCTGTTGAATCTGTTGAAGTGGTCACTTGAACATGTTTTGAATCTGTTGAATCATTTTCTTTCTTTAGTCTATAAATTTCGCTGTTTATGTTTTCAAAATCAGATGTAATTGCAGTGGTCTCTTAAATAGAAATAACAACCATGTGAATGGGGAAAAATTACTTGAAGAAAATGGAACAAACTATAATTACATCTTATGAGGAATTCTAATGAAGAATTCTGTTAAACTAGATAAATTGATGAGTGTAATGATTTCATACTCTCATCATACTTCTTCCTTTTCTAGGGGAGTTAATATACAGAAGAGAAAAAAAAAGGTGTTGCAATATATGGATCGTAGTTGGATAAACACTAAAAGGACTAGTGTTGAATATGATAATGGGGTGAGGGATTTTTTAGAATTTGCTAGATGAAATTCTAGTAATGATGATAGTGGGATGTTCTATTGTCCTTGTGTAGAATGTCTGAATGAGAAGCGACTAAGTGCTACAGATATATATACACATTTAATTTGTGAAGGATTTTGTAAGAGTTATATAGTATGGGTATGGCTGATGAAGAAATAGAAATTCCAAGCGCAACTCAACAAGGGGGGTCGCCTTTGATGATAATGACATGGATCTGAATGATCGGATAAAAGATATTATTCGTGATGTAGGAGAAGAGACTTTTGAGCAATCATATGCATATGGTAATATGTGCAGTGATGCTGAGAAGCCGCTATACCCGGGGTGCACAAAATACCAATTGTTGAAAGCTGTATTGAAATTGGTAAGCTTGAAAGCACGGCATGGATGGAGCGACATGAGTTTTTCAGAAGAACTTGAGGCCTTTAAGGACATGCTTCCAGATGATAACGTGCTACATTGCCGATACTATGATGCTAAGAAAATATTGTGTCCACTAGGGATGAAGTATAAAAAGATCCATGCGTGTCCTAATGATTGTATATTGTACAGAAAAGAGCATGAAGAGAAAAAGCAGTGTCCGATATGTAAAACCCCCAGGTACAAATCAAATAAGGCCCATGCAAAAGTTTTATGGTATCTTTCAATCATACCAAGGTTCAAACGGCTGTTTGCTAATGAAATTGATGCCAAAAATTTGAGATGGCATGTGGATGAGAGGATTTTCGATGGAAAGCTTTGACATCCAGCTGATTCTTCTCAATGGAGGAAAATTGATCAATTATTTCCTAACTTTAGCAAAGAGCCTAGGAACCTTAGGCTTGAGCTTAGCATGGATGGCATGAATCCTTACGATAGCCTAAGCAGTATACATAGTTCATGGCCTGTTCTGTTGGTAATTTACAACTTATCTCCTTTGTTATGTATGAAATGAAAGTACATCATGTTGTCTATGTTAATTTCGGGGCCAAAACAACCCATAAATAACATAGATGTTTACTTAGAACCCTTGATCAAAGACTTGAAAGAGTTATGGGACAAAGGTGTCGATGTTTTTTACTCGAACAAGAAGGAGATGTTTAAAATGAGAGCCTTCATCTTTTGTACTATAAATGACTTCCCTGCTTATAGAAACTTGTCAGGATATAGCGTTAAAGGCCACAAAGCATGTCCGATTTGTGAGGAAGGCACATACTACCATCAACTTCAACATCGAAGAAAGACTGTTTATCTTGGTCATAGGAGATTCCTTAGACGGGGCCACCCATATCGCAGATTAAAGAAGGCCTTTTTTGGTGGCCAAGAGTTTGAAGATGCTCCAGATGTATTGACTGGGGAGAAAGTGTATGAAAAGGTGAAAAATATCAATATCATCTTTGGTAAGACTTTAAAGAGTTGAAATGAAAAAAATATATGGAAAAAGAGGTATGTTTTCTTTAACCTTCCATATTGGCATAATCTTGATGTGAGACACTGTATTGATTTCATGCATGTGGAGAAAAATGTGTGTGATAGTATTGTTGGGATACTACTCAACATACAAGGTAGTTCTAAGGATGGCGTTAAGGCAAGATTAGATTAGCAAGAAATGGGAATATGGGCAGACTTACATCCAAGGCCATATGGTAAGAGAACTTTTTGTCCTCCAGCTTCTCATACTTTGTCTAAGAATAAGAAAAGAAGTTTTTGTGAGTGTTTACATGGCATCAAAGTTCCCTCAGGGTATTCTTCACATTTTAAGAAGCTTGTGTCGATGAAAAACTTGAAGTTAGTAGGGCTGAAGTCTCATGATTGTCATGTCTTGATGCAACAACTACTCCCAGTGGCTATTTGAGGCATTACCAAATATGATCTTCAACACATATTAACCAGACTTTGTTTCTTCTTCAATGCGATTTGTAGTAAAGTCATTGAGATGGAAAGATTGGAGGAATTAGAAAATGAAGGATACCTGATCTTGTGCCAGCTTGAGAACTTTTTCTTCCTTCCTTTTTTGACATCATGGTACATCTAGTTGTTTATCTA
This sequence comes from Albizia julibrissin, assembly GCA_037074505.1. Lineage (NCBI taxonomy): Eukaryota > Viridiplantae > Streptophyta > Magnoliopsida > Fabales > Fabaceae > Albizia > Albizia julibrissin. Next base: position 31,476,870 of record CM073483.1, read on the forward strand.
GTGAGGGAGATAAAATTGTGTGGGCCTATCTATTTTCGATGGATGTACCCAATTGAAAGAACTATGAAAATCCTAAAAGGATATGTGAAGAACCCTAACCAGCCTGAAGCATCTATTGTTCAAAAATATGTTTCTGAAGAAGCCATGGAATTTTGTCAACATTATTTGTCAAGAAGGGGGTAAGCGCGAGGCTACAGTCAAGAGTGTGAATCCTGATGATTTATAACAAGTCCACTTGTACATTTTGAATAATGTTGATGCAGTTCAAGATTACATAAATTCTCATAAAGAAATTGTATGGAAAGCGAACAGTCGAATGACTGAACAAAGGTTAATTAGAGAGCATACCAGAACTTTTGCACATTGGTTTAAACATAAGGTTGACGGAGAAGAATGTGTTTCTGATACAATTAAATGGCTAGCACGTGGTCCTGAGTTTGATGTCATAAGTTGGACTTCGTTTGTGATCAATGGTTATACCTTTTACACGAAGTCCCTGGATGATAAGAGCACTGTCTAGAACAGTGGTGTTATGTTAGTAGCTGAATCTATGCACTTCTCTAGTTCAAAAGATAAGAACCCTACATTGGTAGCCATACCTTATTATGGGGTTATTGACGAGAATTGGGTGGTTGACTATGTTAAAATTAAATTTCTCATTTTCAAATGTAAGTAGGTTGATGTCAATAATGGTGTGAAGATCGATAAGTTAGGGTTTACATTAGTTGATCTGAACAACAGAAGTTTTGGAGATGAACCTTTCATTATGGCAGATCAAGTGAAACAAGTGTTCTATATTACCGATCAGGAAAATAAAATGTGGTCTGTAGCTCTCTAAGGAAAAAGGGTCGTTGATATTGAAGAGGAAAGTCGTTCAAATTATGATCTTCTTGAAACTCCTTCTTTTTCCAGGGGTCTTCCTACATTGAACGAAGAAGATGAAGCTAATAATGAACACGACACAAGAAATGATCATCGTGAAGAGATATGGGAGGATATCTCTTTATAAATCTACTTTAAAAGTTAGCTATCTATTTAAAGTAATTATCATTATAAGTTATATGCAGATTATATATATAGTTATTTTATAACTTACTAACTTAACAATTTGTCTGAACAGTGCAATGACGGTCCCGGTGCATCATACAGCAGAGGATCAGGTATCACCTAGTGCTCAGCACAGTGAGCGTCCTAATGTTAATCAAAGACAGAGTGAAGGTGAGCCGAGTCACCAGCCCAGACAAAGGGGCAAGACGACCACACTGTTGAGGGATGTTTCCCTGAGTCGGTCTGCCAGTGAGAAGATACTGATTCAGTTTGATTAATATTGGAAACCGATCGGGCCCAATACAAGCCGATATAGGAGTTTTGTCGGCCTCCTCGCACGAAATAAGCCTAGCATATTGATAGAGGAGTGGAGGAATGTCGACAAAAAATTTAAATAACATATTTGGGATACTATTTAGGTATAAAGTTCCCTCTATATGTAATAATTATCAAATTTGTTTCATTATTGTCACTAACTCCTTTGATTCATGAATAACAGCTCACCTACGACGTTCCTCAGAGTGAGATCTTGTATAACAAGACTATGACGTATTGTTGTGAGCGCTGGAGGAAGTTTAAGACGAATCTGGCCAACAATTATGTGCATATCAAGATACCAGTTGGTAAGCCTCGTCCTACTCCTTGCAGCAAGTATTCATACATCGATGAAGTGACATGGCAGTAGTTTTTTAGGCTTCATACTACTCCAGAGGCTTTGGTGAGTTTACTTATTTTGTACTTTATTTACTTATCATTTGTCTTGACTGTTTGAAACCTTTTTTCCCATTTCTTATTCGCAAGAAAGAAGGCAAAAAGCACAAGAGAGTGGCAGGAAGAATGATTTCCCCCACACAATGTCACGTGGGGGATATGCAAAGGCTGAGAAAGACTTGTTGGCTACCAAACGAAGGAGATTGGAAGAAGCATCTCAATCAGATCCTTCTGTTCTGCTATCTCCACCATCTCTGATACAGCGTGAAGAGTTGTGGTTGCATGCTCACTGAAAGAGTGGTGGATCCTATACGAGTGAACAGTCTCGTATAGTCGGTGAAAAAATTGTAAGTATCATTGTTGTACGTCTTGGTAAACATGTTTTAGTACTCATGTATGTTATTTGTATATCTCACAGGAGGAACTTCAAGAAAAGAGAACCGAGGGATCCTTCAAGCCGGAGGGGAGGAATGACATTCTCACGGTTGCTACTGAAAAATGTAAGCATCCAGGCCGTGTCAGGGGAGTTGGAGGAGGGGTGGGTATAAAGGATTACTTTGGATCCTCCTCACCCAATTCCTCCTCCAACGTGGTGACGAGAGATGAATTGGAGCTTATGTTGGCCACTGCGAGGGCGGAAGCAAGGGCCAAGGTAGAAGCATCATTTGATGCACTATTGGATGCCCAGTTAATAAAGATGAAGGAGGAAGTATATGCCATGGTGAGCACAAGACAAAATACCGTTCCTGCCCAGGCACTGTCGCTCAATCATAATAAGCAGAGCACCAAAGGGAGTTGTTGCAATATTGGACAGTCATCAGATAGTCCTGGAAAGGACATTAGCGAGCCTTGTAACATATTTTTTGAGGATCCTCTGAGACGGTTAGTTGCACAGGGGAGTGTGCATAACCTAGGATCAACTGTTCACCACCAACAGATGACAGATGATCAAGTCAGGGTGTCAGTTGAGGAGGTTATCATCGCAGACATATATATCCCTATCCCTTCTGAGGAGTTCAAGATTGTGATTGATGTCTTGGGTACCTTCACATCATGGCCAAAGAACCTTGTTTCTGTTCGATCTGCGGATTCCCCGATCAGAGCCCCAAGTCCAGCTCCCTTCCTCATGAAGTTTCACAGCCTCCACTGAATGTGATGCAGCAAGTGATTCTGATGGCATACGATACATCCTTCCTAATAAGAAGTTGGCCTACGGATTCAGTTGTTGGGAAGTCAGGGGCGATATGCTATCTTGATAGGGAAGATTTAATATCCCTAGTCGCTCCTATACAATATCTTAGGTTGGGATTGTCCAATTATTTTTTATGTAAGTATCTTCTTCAATTGGAAGTAAATATCTTAAAAAATATGTTGTTTAACTTTAATTTGTGTGCTTTCATTTTTGTAGGTACATGAATCATAGGTTGGTCTCCTCTGGCCAGAACAATAAATTTGGATTTATGTGCTCAGTTCAAGTCCAAGAGAAAGGGACCACTTCTGCCATCAGACATAGATATTTATCAGAGAGGCTCAGTGAAACAGAAACTGCCTGTTTCTTGGTTCCTTATGTGCATGGGTAAGAAACATCAAATTTATACTCCAAAACACATATAATGCTTTATATTTTCTTAACATTAGTTTCTTTTTTTAAGGGATCATTGGTAATTGGTTATTCTGTGTAAGGCTAGTTACACAGTCATCCTCCTATGCTCCCTCCACTTCAAACCAGGGAGTGACTTGAAGAAGACCATGAACTCGTAAGTTTTCTTTCTTTATTACCTTTTGTGTGCAAATTTTGTGTGCAGAATAAGTAATCTTTGTGATTTTGATGATAGGGCTATGCGGACATTCCTACATGCTAAATAAGGTAGGCATGTTCGTGACTTAAAAGACCCTACATGAATCACGCCAAATGTTAGTACATATTTTTTTTCTTTAAGATGTGTTCCATAAGCTATGCTTTTATGCTTGCTTTAATGATATCATGTTCTTTTTCAGACCCGTAGGTAACCACCGGGCTCCAACTTATGTGGTCTTTATATTTTGAGGCAAATTTACAATATTATCAGCCTAGGCACGACTGATTTTACCGAGGAGGTAATAAATGTATATTTCAAAAAATTTGTATTACTTTATTGTTTTTAAGTTAGTAAGTTAATATTTTGTTTGGCTTCGGTGTTACACATACAGATGTTTGATCTTGCTGATCCCTTTCCTGAAGAAGATATTGATGTCATCCGTAATTGTTGTGCTGAATTCATCTATGAGCTTTTACAATATTAGTAAGTTTTTGAATCAGATCCTATGTTGTTCTAATAATACTTATGGTTTTCATATATACCTAACTTAGTTTATATCTCTGCTCAGGACAATTTCTTGGATATTGATGATACTATTTGGCTGTCGATACAGGCATGGGATCACTATTGTAAATTTTCTTCCATTTTTTTCATTTCTCTGTAAAACTTAGGAATTTTTTCCATATAATGAGAAATATTTCTTCTCCTGCTTTTCTTTATAAGCTTTGGGATTGAAAGTGCACAGAATGTTGAGATTTTCCTGTTATCATTGTTATGTTATGGTTCATTGTAGTTCATAATGCCTGATGATTATAAATTGTTAATATTGTACTGTTGCTGAGAATTGAATAAGTTGATCATGTGTTATTAGTAATCATTGGAATTGAATGTGTTTGTTTTGAATGATTTTTATTCATAATGTTGATTCTGTGATTGTTGAGGGTGGAGGGTTGTAAGGGCCAAGTGTTGTTGCCTTGAAGAGAATGACATTTATAGCTTCATACCAATTAGGATAACTAAGGTCATATTTAACAAAAGAGGGAAAGGGGAACTAATAAGGATTTTAGGTTTCATGATTCTAAATTTGGAGCAAGTTTGCATATATAGGATAACATGATGCCCTAGACTGAATTGATTCTGAGAAATACCAAGTGTTTCTAGAAATAAAAATGTTGTTATCACTGCTTCTGATTGGGAATATATATATACATGTGTTGTTGCTTGTGTATGTGGAGAGGGGATTGTCGTTGAATATGGCTTATTAGCCTGAGTAGATTGAAACAAATAAAACTAAAAAAATAACTGGTTCTCATAAGAACCGGTCTTAAAGTAATATTTAAGATCGGTTAAAATGAGAACCGGTCTTAAAATTATAGCATTTAAGACCGGTTCTCATAAATAACAAACACTTTAATACCAGTTTTCATAATAACCGATCTTAAATATAACTTTAAGATCGGTTTTTTTCTGAACCGTTCTTAAAATCATATACTTTTAAGACCGGTTCTCAGAGAAACCGGTCTTAAAAGTATATTTTAAACCTGAAATTTCCTTTTAACGGTTTTGTTTGTTAGACTTTAAGATTGGTTGTGATACAACCGGTCTTAAAAGTTTATATTTTAGACCCTTTTTTTAATCGGTCTAAAAAGTTAGATACTTTTTAGACCGGTTGTATCAAGATCTGATCCAGAACTGGTCTAAAATATCTTTTTTAACCGGTCTAAAAAGTGATTTTTGCAATAGTGTTCCATCTAATTCCACACATCATATTAGCATCACATGGCAGAAAATATTATCTAAGTTATATGATTTTAACTTTCTTGGTGTTTGGACAATTTCCCAGGGTTCTGGAACCCAGACCGGACCGGCCGATCCGGCCTGGGAACTGGCAACCCTGTGGCCAAACTAGGCCGGTTCGGTGACCGGTCCAGTTTGGCATTTTTAAAAAAATCAATTTTTTTTAAATTTTTCTTTAGAATTTTATATAAATAAGCCTAAAATATTCAATTTCTTACCGGTTTAGCCCCAGTTTGACTTCGATCTAACCCACTGACCATTGACCCAATACCTCGACCGGTTCAATGACTGGTCTGAATTTCGAATCTTGCAATTTCCTACAATTGCTTTCATCTCTCATTTACTTCTTCAGTAGGATCTCCTACTATAATATAACTGAGATACGTATGAGAAGGAAAAAATGACATGAATGATAAAAGCGCATAAAGATAAAATATAATATAATATAATATAAATATAATATAATATATTAAAGAGTTGGAAAAAATATAATATATTAAATATTCCTACTCCAAAAAAGAAGAAAGAGAGAGCTTTAGTTATAAATAGAGATTCTAGAGGTCACTTTAGAGACAACCAATCACTACTCTGACTTTGAGTGTCTGAATAATTCTTTTTGAGATGTTTGGAACATCTTGAAGGCGGAGAGCAAGCTATTAGAGTTTGATTTCTTAACCTCTTTAATTTCTTGTTATTTTGATTATCATTTTTTGGATTATAGAACCATGTTTACGATTTCTATTATTATGTGTTTCTAAATTCTCTAATTTGGGTATGGATGTAGCCTAAGGGAAAGCTTATATTATCTTCTGACTCTTTTTGAATTTTAATATATAAATATAGGGTAAAGGGGCAAAAATACCCTTATGTTTTTCATAAAAGTGCACCCAGCACCAAATGTTTTTACTGGGAGCATAAATGCCCATTAACATTTCAAAATGAAGCTAAAATTCCTATCCATCTGCCATATCATCATTTTTTTGGGGGAAAATAACCATTTTGCCCTACAATTTTGTGAAATTTTATAATTTTACCCTTAGTAATTGTGTGATACTTTTAAATTAGTAAATGACCTTCAAAAATTCTGAAAGTTTTCAGAATAAAAGTAGAAATGATAAGCTTTAATTTGATAGGTCAAATGGAATTTTCAAAATGACCATTTTGCCCTTACAATTTTCGCAATATTTGAAAATTGGCAGATTTGTCACCAAACTTTAAAAATTCATATCTAATTGTATAGATATCCAATTGGGGTGGTTCCAAAGCCTATGTGACCCTTATTAAGTCTAGTTTTATGGAAAAATATAAATTTTAGCCAATAAGAACCTCAAAATTCCCAGAATTTTTATTTTTGAAGTCTGCTCCAGAAAAATGTTAAATTTGCTGGGCAAAATTCAAAAATTCATTTCTCCTTGTATACAACTCCAAAAATTCCATTTGATCTATCAAATTAAAACTTATCATGTCTACTTTTATTCTAAAAAATTTCAGAATTTTTGGAGGTCATTTACTAATTTAAAAGTTTCACACAATCTGAATGACTCAATAGGAAATCACATTAACAACAACTTCAACTTGGGCCAGCGAATTTAACAAGGAGAAATGAATTTTTGAATTTGGCCCAGCGAATTTAACATTTTTCTGGAGCAGACTTCAAAAATAAAAATTCTGGAAATTTTGAGGTTCTTATTGGCTAAAATTTATATTTTTTCATAAAACTAGACGTAATAAGGGTCACATAGGCTTTGGAACCACCCCAATTAGATATCTATACAATTAGATATGAATTTTTAAAGTTTGGTGACAAATCTGCCAATTTTCAAGTATTGCGAAAATTGTAAGGGTAAAATGGTCATTTTGAACAAATAAAATTCCATTTGACCTATCAAATTAAAGCTTATCATGTCTACTTTTATTCTGAAAAATTTCAAAATTTTTGGAGGTCATTTACTAATTTAAAAGTATAACACAATTACTAAGGATAAAATTGTAAATTTTCACAAAATTGTAGGGCAAAATGGTTATTTTCCCCCAGAAAAATGATGATGTGGCAGATGGATAGGCATTTTAGCTCCATTTTGAAATGTTGATGGGCATTTATGCTCCCAGTGAAAACATTTGGTGCTGGGTGCACTTTTCTAAAAAACATAAGGGTATTTTTGCCCATTTGCCCATAAATATATTTTGATTTCTTTTAACTATACTTCTTCCCTTCCTCTTCATGTTGATTTTATGAATGGCCACCGTTTGATCAGATCTATGGGTGATCTTGATAGACTAGAAGAGCTTCATGGTTTAATTAGTTGTGAGGTGTCATGAGAACAAATACAACACTAATTAACAATGACTAATAATTCGGAAAAATATTAAGATACTTTAGAAATATTTGTCACTATAATTAATAAAAGAGTCAGCTCAAAAGATAGAAATTATTAACAACCTATAGTATGAAATCCTTAATCCAACCTACAAGTTGCTAATTTCTATCCTTTGAGTTGACTCTTTTATTAATTATAGTGACAACTATTCTTAAAGTGTCACACTATTCTCTGGAATTATTTGTTCCTTTTTAATGAGTGTTGAATTCATTTACACAACACCCAAACACTTAATCAAACCATGAAGTTATTGTTTTACGTCACTACAAATATATAGAACTATCATAACCTAAATGTTTTAAGCGATTAAGAATAAGAAATTAAACCCCCTTTATAGCTTGATCTTCACCTTCAAAATGCTCCAAATATCACAAAAAGAATTCTCGAGGTACTCAGTAGTGATTGGAAGTCTCTAGAGTGATCTCTAGCATCTCTATTTATAATGAAGCTCCCTCTTCCTTCTTCAGCTAGGACTCTTTATTATATTATATCTTTGACTTGATTTATTCTTCATAATATTTGTTCCTTTCTTGTGGGTCTCGGTGAAAATTAAAATTAAAGACCACATTCCTTCCTTTTTCTCTTGGACTTCATAGCGAATTACGGTTGAAGACCCCATCTTTTCAGATCTTCCATCCTCCACCACGTGGTGGGCTCCTTCTATTCCAGGGTTTTGTCTCAAATTACCATTAAAACCCATCTCTTCAAATATATTATTTTATTTTATATTATCTGCAAAATAATAAGGATTTAAGTAGATTTTGTAAAAATATTACTTTTTATCATGATGATTATATTTATGGGAAAAATATATAAAATAAATTAAATAGGCATGAAATATTTATAGATATGATCTAATACATCCCAAAATCTACCCCTATTTAATTATAAAATTGTGTATTTATATATCATTTGGCATTTTCACAGGCCTTTCATATGAATTTTTTTTTCAATATCATTGTTAAATTTGGGCGACATTGCTTTTTTTTTTTTTACACTTTTGGAGTAACATTGCTCTTTTATAAAAATCTCAAAAAAAAAAAAAGACCAAAGAGGAAACCATTGTCATGCCTAATAGAATTATACGTGTTATAAGGTCCGACATGGTAAGCATTCGTTTGGCTACATTTAAATAGGATGACATTACTTCTATTTTAATAATTTTGGGCAATATTAACCCCTAAAACCTTTCCGACCTACAGTTCCTGCGTAGAAGCTCTCAGAGTAAAATTGGAGTCTAGCTCATTATTCAATACTTTGTTTGATACAACGTTTTTTAAAAAGGAGGATGAGGAAAGTTGCTTCTCTTCTCTTGTTTGTCTAAAACATTTTATAAGAAAGTCCACTCATTTATACTCGTGACGACTAATGTAAGTAATTTTATCACATTTATCTTTTAATTTTACCATTTTTTATTGTTTCTATTTTTTCTTGTGACTTTCCAAGATGTAACAAGTTGTCTAATATATGAATTGAAATGCAAATAATAAAAACATACAACATCTTAAATATAAAATAAATCTCTAATATCCAAATAAAATAGTAAGAAGATGATAAGAATAATAATATGAGAAAGATATATACAAATATTTCTTAAAATAATATATATGAATTAAAATATCATTTTTCCTCATACATTTTAATTTATCCTTCTATAAAATGCATTTAAAACTTATGAGTTTGACATATAATTCTCACAATAATATCTGATTCATTAAAAATAATATAAATTTTAAATTTAGAATGAATTTAATTTTTTAAAAGTTTCTATAAAAAAATTTCAAAATAATAAATTATGGCTTAATTATTTGAAAAAAAATCACATAGAAGTCCCAATAAGAAATTTGATTTCTAACAAGTCCCATGTGGGAAAATACCACAGGATGACATATAAATATCGCATGCTGGTATGTACAATGGTATTATTTGTGACCAAATTGTCTACATAGACTTCTCTGTGATTTATCCTAATAATTATTTTATTAGTTAAAACAAGTTTTACAGAAAAATAAACAGAATATTCGATGACAATGGCTTTTTAAAAAAAAGAAATAAAAAGGTGAAATATCCTTGCCCGAAAATGAAAGGATGCAACGTTCTGATTCATCTGTGTCATGTTCCACAGGCCACAGTGACAGGGACATCAATACTTCAATAGTGTGAAGCGACCCATCGAGCATGTGATCCCAGCTCCACTTGCAATCCGCTGCGTCGCCAACTTACTCACCACACCTTTTGAAGAGAAACAAGGATCACACTTTTTTTAATGACAGTGAAGTTTTAAAATATTCCAAAAAAGGCTGTTGTAAATATCCATATAGTATATAAAAATAGAATAGTTTGTAGAAATTGAGAGTCAGAAGAAGTTTCCTATCATCGATTTGGTGCTGGGATATGAAGGGCTGAATTTTTTTATTCTTTTTTATACATAAATTTTAGGGAAGAGATTGGATTCACCTACAATCCAAAGAAAGGGTGAAATCTCCCTTTCTTCCTAGGTGATACTAATGTCGGGTAGGGCAAGCCGTTAATTACCTTCAGGCGCTTACCTATGTACCCAGGAGCTAGGATGCCTCCCCCAGCACCTCGAGTAACTCTAGGATTGAACCCCCTTCATGTTGTGAGAAAGTCCAACCCCTATGCCAGCTGAACCTAAGGATGGGGGTTGAAGGGCTGATTTAATAATTTTGGAATATATTAATCCAGCCTTGATGGATTAGAGCCCAAGCCTAATTTAAGAGGGGTTATCATGAAGAGGGACAGGTTTATAAGGAAAAATATTCATTTACGGTTTAATAGTTATGTGTATTCTCATGTACCCGTTCGCTTAAGAGTTATATATATTCCTATGTGATCATACGTACACTATATATAGGATGTGAGATTGAGGGAGTAGTTAATCTGAATAACACACAAAATATTGTTCTTCTCTCTCTAAAAGATTCTCTCATAAAAATAATGTATTATCTTCCTCTATTTGGTGTTTTTTTTGTATAACGTGGTTAGGATCCTCATTGATGCTCTAGTTTCGTGTGGGTATTTCAATGAGTTAATTAGATTACAGGTATGTCTGAAATTCTTACATGGTATCAGAGCAAATAAGGCTTCTTGAGGCCTTTATAATATTATTTTTAGAACAAACTGGTTTTCCTTTGTATGTATACATATATTATTGTTATTTGAAACAAATGTTTACACGTTATTCCTCTTCTGCCATGTGGTATGCATATATTATGATTTATATTACTCTTACGCATGGATAGTTTCTTTTGCTGCATATTCAAGTCTTTGAAATTGTGATGTGTTTAAAGCTTTTTTTTTTTGGAATAAAAAGAAAAACTTGGGTTTTTTTTACGCCATGAAATATATAAATTCTGAAAAAAAGAACTGTAGAGGGATTAAACAGGATGGATTTTAGTTATTTTTTATCTATGCTCTTATAAAGTCTTGTGAGGCATGTATTAATAAAAAAAAAATTCTGCATGCATACATTTGTTTATGCAATAGGTCCAGATTTCGATTATAATGTCTCTGTTTCTGCGTGTCTTTTCTTTTCCCTCTCTTATGTTTACTATGCTATATCTAGTTTAAGTTTGACTAAATGAATGGCATAAAAAGTTTACCAACGGCATATCAAGTTTCAGAGCCATTAAAATAGGAGGAAAATTCGTTATTGGAATTTCGATTCCAGCGTGTTTTTAAGAGCCTGAAATTAGTCATATAGTGTAGAGGACTAGAAAACGCAGAAAAGAAACCCAAAACAATAAAGAAACGTTGAAGGAATCCAGTTGTCTGAACGTAAGCATTGTGCCTAGAAACATTGTAGTTGGGTCATAAGAAAACCGACATTTTAGGCCACAAAATTGGTGTCATTGCCGAGATCTCGAAAAAACGAAGAGATAGATACTAAGAACGCAAAAAAACTGACGTCAGAAACTCTGGTTACGGAGGAGAGAAGAAGGCTAAGAACGCTACAAAAGATTTTAGTCTTTTGAACAATTTCTTTTGTTGAACAACATATATCTAAACATGAGCTTGTTGGCTTTAGAAAATCAACAAGTTTTCAATTAAAAGCTTTTTGAACATTGATGCAAACATAAATTACTTAAAGAAATGTGAGCCTCAGAGTAACGAATGAAATAGGGATTTGTCCATCAGAATATGAAACTCTAAGTGACAACCTAAAAGGAGAATATCTTGAGAAGATCAAGATGGAAATGGCCCAGAGTAAGGTTATAATTGAACCTAAAATGGAATAAGAGGAGCAACTGGAAAAAAACTAAGAAGATGATTCTCAAGAGGGACTTGAATTTCCTGAATCTTAAAGAAAGTAAATGTCAAGATTTAAATTCAAAGCAACCCTAAAGGTGGTAAAATTGAGGGATCGGATGCTAAAGAAGCATTGTCGGATCAAAATAAAGAAAAATCTCAAATGGAGAGATTTCCTAACGATTCAAACTCTGGCTCATAATGGAGTTTAAGGAAATGATGCTCCTCGGGTATAGAATGAGAACCCATTTCAAGAGAAGAACCCTAAGCTCAATCCAAACCTCAGTATTTAAAACTATATTAAACAAATTAAGAGTGAAGACTAGATGTTTCTGTTAGTAAACGTGTGTGTGTGTATAAGTTGCATAAAATATTTAGAATATCTCTTCTAGATAATAAAGAGATACTCACTCTAGGAGATTGCTAAAATGATGGTGGACATAAATTTCTTGCAAACTTAGAAAATAGTAGTTATTGAAAACCTATTAGACTAGGTATGAAAAGCATAAAGGCTTAATCCTTTAAAAGCTCAGATAATAGGTTAATAAGATATTATGAATATAATGCATGAAAGACATGAAAAAGTAAATGTCAAATACTCTTCATAATTGGGAGCTCTTGAAAAATGAGTTTTTCAAAAGTGTTATATGCTCTATCTAAGTTAGAGTTCTTAGAAAATGAGTCTTCGGAGAGTAATAATTGAGCATGTTATTTAAGGTACTTGTATGAAATTATTGATAGATGATAATGACATAGTAGGAATCTATGTGATGAGAGATACAAACGTATTCTCCTAATCATAGACCCGATGATGTTGTTATTTTTCTAGTCAAGAATAATACAAGTATATGACATTGTACACTTCAATGTGTTATATTATTGATAAGTTCTTGTATTAAATAAATTATAAATAATCCTATGTGTGGGATAATTTGAGTGGCTAAGCTAAGAGAAGCTACCAAGAATATAATTTATAAATTTAATGGGGACAATCAAAATTAATGGTATTTATAAAAATAATTCGTTGTCAAGCCATTGACAAATGGTCATAGTAATAATGAAGTTAAGATGCCAGCTTAGTATAGAAAAGATTATGAGACCCATATGGCTTGATAAGGGAAACAAAATAGTATGAATTACCCTATAAAATTGAATAGTTGTGATTCAATCTTTATTTCAATGAATTTATTTGGTTGGTAAATTCTTTGTACATGATTGCATTGCCATTTCTTCTAATTTAAGTATTGACTCACCGGTACAAAAATCACTTTTAAGACCGGTTAAAAACGATATTTTAGACCGGTTCTGGATCAGGTCTTGATACAACCGGTCTAAAAAGTATTAAACTTTTTAGACTGGTTAAAAAAACCAGTCTTAAATATGAACTTTTAAGACCGGTTCTACAACAACCGGTCTTAAAGTTTAACTAAGGAATAAGTAGAAAAAAAATAACAATTTAAGACCGGTTCTAAGAATAACCGGTCTTAAATATATATTTAAGACCGGTTATTCTTAGAACCGGTCTTAAAGTGTAATATTTTAAGACCGGTTCTCTTAATAACCGGTCTTAAATTCATATTTAAGACCGGTTATTCTTAGAACCGGTCTAAAAAAATTTTTTTATTTTTTTTTCGTTTTATTTGTTTCAATCTTACCCAGGCCAGTAAGCCATATTCAACAACATCCCCCCGTGCCACATTACATACACATGCATATATGTATATATTGACAATCAGAACCAGTGACAACAACATTTTTATTTCCAGAAACAATTGGCCCTTACAATCCTCGACTCTCAACAATCAAAGAATGAACATTATAAAAAAAATTCCTAAGCTTTACAGAGAAATGAAAAAAGTGGAGGAAAATTTACAATAATGATCCCCTGCCTAAATCAACAGCCAACTAATATCGCCAATATCCAAGAATTTGTCCTAAACAGAGATATAAACCAAGTTAGATATATATAAAAACCATAAGTATTATTAGAACAACATAAATCGGATTCAAGGACTTATTAATCTTGTAAAAGCTCATAAATTAATTCAGCACAACAATTGCGGATGAAATCAATATCTTCTTCAGGAAAGGGATCAGCAAGATCAAACATCTGTATGTGTAACACCGAAGCCAAACAAAACATTAACTTACTAACTTAAAAACAATAAAGTAATACAAAATATTTGAAATATACATTTATTACCTCCTCGGTAAAGTCAGTCGTGACTAGGCTGATCATATTGTAAATAACTATATATATAATCTGCATATAAGTTATAACGATAATGACTTTAAATAGATAGCTAACATTTAAAGTAGATTTATAAAGAGATATCCTCCCATATCCCTTCACGATGATCATTTCTTGTGCCGTGTTCATTATCAGCTTCATCTTCTTCATTCAATGCAGGAAGACCCCTAGAAAAAGAAGGGGTCTCGAGAAGATAATAATTTGAACGACTTTCCTCTTCAATATCGATTACCCTTTTTCCTTGGAGAGCTACAGACCACATTTTATTTTCCTGATCGGTAATATAGAACACTTGTTTCGCTTGATCGGCCATAATGAAAGGTTCATCTCCAAAACTTTTGTTGTTCAGATCAACTAATGTAAACCCTGACTTATCGATCCTCACTCCATTATTGACATCAACCCACTTACATTTGAAAATGGGAAATTTAATTTTAACATAGTCAACCACCCAAATCTCGTCAATAACCCCATAATAAGGTATGGCTGCCAATGTTGGGTTATTATCTTTTGAACTAGAGAAGTGCATAGATTCAGCTACTAACATAACACCGCTGTTCTGGACAGTGCTCCTATCATCCAGGGACTTTGTGTAAAAGGTATACCCATTGATCACAAACGAAGTCCAACTTATGACATCAAACTCAGGACCACGTGCTAGCCATTTAATTGTATCAGAAACACATTCTTCTCCGTCAACCTTGTGTTTAAACCAATGTGCAAAGGTCCTGGTATGCTCCCTAATTAACCTTTGTTCAGTCAATCGACTGTTCGCTTTCCGTACAATTTCTTTATGAGCATTTATGTAATCTTGAACTGCATCAACATTATTCAAAATGTACTAGTGGACTTGTTGTAATTCATCAGGATCCACACTCTTGACGGTAGCCCCGCGCCTACCCCCTTCTTCATCATGTTGTTTAGGAAGGCCGATATGTCCTACATTTTCCAAATAATGTTGACAGAATTCAATGGCTTCTTTAGAAACATATTTCTGAACAATAGAAGCTTCAGGCCGATTAGGGTTCTTCACATATCCTTTTAGGATTTTCATAGTTCTTTCAATTGGGTACATCCATTGAAAATAGATAGGCCCACACAATTTTATCTCCCTCACTAGATGAACAACTAGATGTACCATGATGTCAAAAAAGGAAGGAACAAAAAGCTTCTCAAGCTGGCACAAGATCAGGTAACCTTCATCTTCCAATTCATCCAACCTTTCTGTCTCAATGACTTTACTACAAATCGCATTGAAGAAGAAACAAAGTCTGGTCAATATGTGTTGAAGATCATATTCGGCGATGCCTCGAATAGCCACTGGGAGTAGTTGTTGCATCAAGATATGACAATCATGAGACTTCAGCCCTACTAACTTCAAGTATTTCATAGACACAAGCTTCTTAAAATTTGAAGAATACCCTGAGGGAACTTTGATGCCATGTAAACACTCACAAAAACTTCGTTTCTCATCCTTTGACAAAGTATGAGAAGCTGAAGGACAAAAAGTTCTCTTACCATGTGGCCTCCGATGTAAGTCTGCCCGTATTCCCATTTCTTGCAAATCTAATCTTGCCTTAACGCCATCCTTAGAACTTCCTTGTATGTTGAGTAGTGTCCCAACAATACTATCACACACATTTTTCTCCACATGCATGAAATCAATACAGTGTCTGACATCAAGATTCTGCCAATATGGATGGTTAAAGAAAACAGACCTCTTTTTCCATATATTTTTTTCATTTCGACTCTTTGAAGTCTTACCGAAGATGACATTGATATTTTTGACCTTTTCATACACTTTCTCCCCAGTCAAAGCCTCTGGAGCATCTTCAAACTCTTGGCCACCAAAAAAGGCCTTCTTTAATCTGCAATATGGGTGGCCCCGTCTAAGGAATCTCCTATGACCAAGATAAACAGTATTTCTTCCATGTTGAAGTTGATGGTAGTATGTACCTTCTTCACAAATAGGACAAGCTTTGTGGCCTTTAACGCTATATCCTGACAAGTTTCCATAACCAGGGAAGTCATTTATAGTACAAAAGATCAAGGCTCGCATTTTAAACATCTCCTTCTTGTTCGCGTCAAAAACGTCGACACCTTCGTCCCACAACTCTTTCAAGTCTTCGATCAGGGGTTCTAAGTAAACATCTATGTCATTTCCGGGTTGTTTTGGTCCCGAAATCAACATAGACAACATGATGTACTTTCGTTTCATACATAACAAAGGAGATAAGTTGTAAATTACCAACAGAACAGGCCATGAACTATGTATACTGCTTAGGCTACCGTAAGGATTCATGCCATCCGTGCTAAGCCCGAGCCTAAGATTCCGAAGCTCTTTGCCGAAGTCAGGAAACAACTGATCAATTTTCTACCACTGAGAAGAATCAGCTGGATGTCGAAGCTTTCCATCAGAAATCCTCTCATCTGCATGCCATCTCAAATTTTTGGCATCAATTTCATTAGCAAACAGTCGTTTGAACCTTGGTATGATAGGAAGATACCACAACACTTTTGCAGGGGCCTTATTTGATTTGTATCTGGGGGTTTCACATATCGGACACTGCTCTTTCTCTGTATGCTCTTTTCTGTACAATATACAATCATTAGGGCATGCATGGATCTTTTTATACTTCATCCCTAGTAGACACAGTATTTTCTTCGCATCATAGTATCGGCAAGGCAGCACGTTATCATCTGGAAGCATGTCCTTGAAGGCTTCAAGTGCTTCTGAAAAACTCTTGTCGCTCCATCCATGCCGTGCTTTCAAGCTTACCAATTTCAATACAGCTTTCAACAATTGGTATTTTATGCACCCCGGGTACAGCGGCTTCTCAGAATCACTGCACATATTACCATATGCATATGATTGCTCAAAAGCCTCTTCTCCAACATCACGAATAATATCTTCTATCCGGTCATTCAGAACCGTGTCATTATCATCAAAGGCGACCCCCTTTGTTGAGTTGCGCTTGGAATTTCTATTTCTTCACCATGCCATACCCATACTGTATAACTCTTACAAAATCCTTCACAAATTAAATGTGTATATATATCTGCAGCACTAAGTCGCTTCTCATTCAGACATTATACACAAGGACAATAGAACATCCCACTATCATCATTACCAGAATTTCTTCTAGCAAATTCCAAAAAATCCCTCACCCCATTATCATATTCAACACTAGTTCGTTTAGCGTTTATCCAACTACGATCCATATATTTTAACACCTTTTTTCTTCTCTTCTGTATATTAACTGCCCTGGAAAAGACAGGAGTATGATGAGAGTATGAAAAGGTTACACTATTTATCTAGTTTAACATAATTCTTCATTAGAATTCCGCATAAGATATAATTGCAGTCTGTTCCATTTTCTTCAAGTAATATGAAAAATGTATCAACATACACTAGCAATTTCAGGACTTAAATTAGACCACATACACAAGAATTGATTTAGTCTAAACCTCAAATCACCTCTCAAATTTAGTTTCAAAACTAACTGAATATTATGTAACAATTTTCTAATCAGACATTCATAAGCATACATGCCAGGAAATTTGACACAATAACTTAAGCAATCCAGAGACTATGAAAACTAGCAATTATCATTACCCTGATCCTCAAATAATCAAATCACACCAGTTCAGGACACCGTTAATTAAGCTTCACCAATTAATTTCCATCAGAGTAAATGTCATTTTTTCTCCATTTCTAATTCAATTATAGTACAGATAATATTCTTGGACAGACAGTGAATACACAATGTCTATTTATACGAAGTATTGAGACAGGGGACATTACCTGTTTGAAGCAACTTGGACTGTGGCTTGAGGCGCAGGAGGAGAGGGGCAGCAGTGGCTGGAAAACACATCGGAGTGAGATAAAGGCTGGAGAAATAAGATGCTCAGCCGCCCTTCACGATGGTACTCACGGTGACTTCTTCGCAGCAACGGCAAGTACGAACGGAGAAGGAGGGAGTTTCAAACGCCGACAACAGAATATGGGAAAGAAGGTGGAAGTGGCGGCGGCGAATGGAAGGGTGGCAGGAGAATACGGCGGAATATCACCTACTGCGTTGGACTTGAGCAGTTCGCGGCGATGGAAGCAGAGGGGGAAGTGAAACGTAACTGATGAAATGAACTTTCGCGGCCGATCTAGGTTTGAATATCAGACTTTTAAGACCGGTTATCTAAATAACCGGTCTTAAATTATTGAAATTTAAGACCGGTTATTCAAATAACCGGTCTTAATAATAAAGTAATTTTTTTATTCATTTTAATAATTTGTTTTTCAAACCGGTTGTTTAAATAACCGGTCTTAAATTATTATCTTTTAAGACCGGTTATTTAAAAAACCGGTCTTAATAATATCGTGATTTTTTTATTCATTTTAATAATTTGTTTTCAGACCGGTTGTTTAAATAACCGGTCTTAAATTATTGACTTTTAAGACCGGTTATTTAAACAACCGGTCTGAATTTTTTTTTGAGACCGGTTGTTTGTATAACCGGTCTAAATAAGATTTTTTAGACCGGTTTTTTAGACAACCGGTCTAAAACATTGCTTTTAATTACAGAATTGCCACCGCGTGTTTCTTTTAGACCTTATCCGCAATAACCGGTCTAAATAATGCGGTCTAAAAATGCTATTTTGCACTAGTGACTTAAATATGTGTCTTGCTAGTAAGGATGCATAAATTGATTCTAGAAATAACAAAATGAAAGATTTTCAGTAAGAAAACTAGAATCGAGTATTCATTGCAATTATTTTAGTTTGTTGCTTGTGATCCTATAAGTATGAGGGTAAGACACAGAGCTGGATATATTATTCCCATTGTTGATTTATCATGATTATGGTTACTACTAGATTTCACACAAGTCTAAAGCTATAGTGTTTTAGACGATATGTGAATAAAGGTTAATAATCAATTGGATAGGAATTTTAAAGATCCTACGAACTCATCAAGGTTGTGAGTATCTATCTTATTAGTTTTAATGAGCTCTGTGAAAAAGAGATAATTAAATAGCTAATTATCCCTGACACTCTATCACCAAAAGGAGTCTATAAAGACATAATAGAATGTTGTTAGACATGGTTAAACATATTGTGGTTCAAGCTAACCCACCAAATGTGAGTGGGAGAGTATTATCTAGTCCATCTTTGGTAGATTAGTACACATGCACACATTCTTGGTTTCATCAAGTGTATGTGGATTTGAGTTAACCATGTGCCTTCTAAAGTGGCCACTTCTACACTCTATAAATGTTGGATCAAATGAAAGTCATATGTGAGCTTTTTGGTAAATCATAAGGTTTATTTGTGAATTCCCATAGTGGTTGTAAGTGGGAGCTCACAAGGGTTACGTTTTTAAGAGTAAAAACCATGATAGAATTGTGACCGAAAAGAATTAAAAGATATCATATTTGTTGTGAATTAGTTTTCAAATAAAGGTGAAACTAAACACATTGTATGTCTTTGTAAGACACAAGGACATGGTAGTACATAATAGGTCAAGAGTTCTCAATTGTTTTTATAAGTGGGAGTTTAGAATAGTCAATAAAGAGGCCTAAACAAAATAAAGAAGAAACACAAGAAGCTCCCGTGAAATGGAGTAATTAAGAAAAATGTTATTCTAGAAGAGGATGATCAGTCACGTTCTATACAAGAGGCCATGTCAAGAAAGAATGGAAGAAAGAAATGGAATGAGAAATGGGATTCTTTGGGATTGAATCAAGTTTGAGAATTAGTTGATTTACCACCAGGTTAAAGGATATTGGGAACTAGTGAGTTCTCAAGTCTAAAAGAAGAGTAGGTGGATCAATTGGCATGCACAAGACTTATGTGATTGCAAAGGGGTATGCATAACAAGAAGGTATTCTCCTCGCTTCTTGTGCATTTAAATTGGACTTGATCTGGCAATAGGTTACCATTTAGATTTAGATTTACATCAAGCAGATGTAACACCTACACTTTAAGTGGTGATTTGGATAAAGAAATCTATATGCAATGACTATTAGATTTCACACAAAGTGGTATTTGAGGTTTTCATAGTGGTACCTTAATATATTTTTGCAAAGATGTTTTCATGGATTGAAGCAATCATCCACAGTAATGTATGCAGCTTCGAAAAAGTGGTAACCTAATATGGTTTTCAAATGTGATGAGAACCATTGACAAATGGTTTGTGATATTATTCCTTTAAGTGGATGAAATACTATTGGCCATAAATAGTTTGAATTTGGTTGTACCTATTAAAGAATGGTACTGATAAATTTTTTGGGAAAAAAATGAAGTAAATGGGTAAAGTAGTTGGATTTGATATCCAAAGAAATAGTTTAAGGAAAGTCATCTCTTTTACAAGAAAAGATTCTTAAGCAATTCAAAATGAGTAAATAAAATCACATGGATACCCTAGTGATTTTAAGAGTGAGTTTGAGTCTTGATAAGTTTCCCTAACTAAACCAACCAAGGATAAAATGAAAAAGAATTTCCATACAAATTATGTTGGAAGTGTGATGTATGTAGTGATGTATGTAAAGCTGGATATTTGTTCATGGTAGGATTTGTAAGTTGATACTAGTCCAACCATTGTGAAATACATTAGATGGCTTACAAAAGGGTCCTAAGATACTTGTAGAGTATATTGATTATGCACATTCAAAGTATGTGATGTGGTAGTACATGTGAGATTTGAAAGTGAGAATTCAAATCAAGTGTCAAAGTATTGTGAGTATACATAGTCATTGCCTAAACAAAAGACCCTACGTATAATAGAATAAATGCAAAGGTATAGCTATATGAGAGATGTTATAGCACATAAAATTGTTGTTGAACAACGAATTCATATGCAAAGTCCCTTAAGTAAGCCTAATGACCAAGGCCATGCATGAGAAACGTATCAAGTCATTTGGCATACATATGGTATAAAGTAATGATACTTCATTTTGGCTTTCAATATGTGTGTAAATATGCAATGTCTAGTATGTCGTACAAGTTGGTGAGGTCAACTTTCTCACACGAGCACCACCTTTGACATTTAAGAGGAGTGTGCAAAGATGAGATAATTGTATTCACTAACAAAGCAGCAAGAGTGCCAATATGGTATAGAAGAAACATAAACTATGTCACCTAGACTCAAAGTGCAGTAAGTTAGATAAGATCCTTGATTGTAAATATAGATCGAGTCATGGAAAATATAAGCCCCTCCTTACATACCCCTCATTTTTCCAATATTCACCATAGTAGCAAAGCAATTCAGTGGGTACACAGGAATAGCTTTAATATACTGATAATATTCATACAACATGCTTGATTATATTACAGGAATTCCCTACAGGGATGTACATAATGTTTACAGACTTATAACCAACAGTCTTGATTAATCTTGTCAGGAACCTGCTGTTGTCAGTAATTACAACTTTGCACTTTGAGCCGCTGCCTCCTATTAAAAACTTCATACATTTATGGAAAAGGTGAGATTCAAACAAATCTCAGTACTAACAAGCTATCAATCATATAAAATACGATAAATAAATATGTTATGCATCATATAATGTAAAATGAAAATACATATTGTATCGTGTGTGTGTGTGCACTGTTAAGGGCAAAATGACTGTTTGGATCCCCTACTTGTCCGTGTACCTCAACTAGGTCCCAAACCACAGCTAGATAATGTGCCCCATGCACTGTATTAATATCATAAAATATAGCAATATACAACATATAAACCATCACATAGTGTATGAGATAGAGTTACTACCTGAAATCCCTTTCCCTGCTTGTTCTATATGTTCCACTATCTTTGATATGGCTCGGGCACAACTGTTCAGTCCTAAAATTTCCAAATATACAATAAATGAGTTATTACTCATTCATGTATTATTCTAAACTCATTTTTTTAGTTATCTTAGCTTAAAACACAGGATGACCAAAATGCCCCTGTAGACCCGATCTAAGCCTCTTATACCCAGTCTAATTGTATTTTACCAAAAATTATGACACGGGCTAATCTTACACAATTTCATGTGTAGAATCCATTTTTTTACCTCATATTGTCAAAATCCTATTCAAATTATGAAAATACCCCTGGCATCCACTATGTTAGAGTTTTAGGGGTAATATTGTCATTTTTACATGTTTTCCTGAAATTGCCAGCTTTCAGTCAACTTTGAAAATTCATAACTAAATGTAGAAAAATCCAAATTGAGTGGTTCTAATTTCTATGTAAATATATCTCAGTCTTATTTTAAAGAAAAATATCACAGAGCACCAATTATAACCAAAACATTCTAGGAAATTTATCAAAGCTAGTTTGTCACAAAATTCATTCCAAATTCATAGTCAAACTTTGAAAATCATATCTTTAAATCCACTTGTCCAAATGACTTATATTACCTATCAAATTAAAGCTCATGATGTCTAGTTTCATCCTATAAACTTTCATAAGGTTTGGATTAGGTTTGACCATTCAAAAACACGCTACAACAAATTTGGAATAAAATAGAAAAATGGAAGTTTCATGATTTAATCAATCAAACACTTCCTTTTCACTTGTAATTCCATAACTAACCATTTAAATACCTATTGAACATGATTAATGGAAAATTGAGCAGCACTTTCTCATAGGGTTTGGCATTCCCAAATTACAAAACCAACCAAACAAACCACAAATCTCAACCACAACAACAATATACACTTTGAATCATCAAGAAAACAAGGTTGTTTGTTATTACATCTTGTTCCTCCTCTTTCTCTTTCTAAACTGTCCTCTTTCTCCTCCTTGTTTTCCTTGGTTTTGCTAGCTACATATGTATTTCAATAAGGAATAGAGATTAAAGAGAGTTGCTCATAAATTAGGAGGCATAACCCATGAAATTTCACAACCAACATACCTTGGTTGCTTCTTAAACTTCTTGAGCTTCTTCTTGCTCTTGTATTTCATTCAAGCTCTCTCTCTCTCTCTCTCTCTCTCTCTCTCTCTCTATCTATCTATCTCTTGATGTTTAGCTGAAATATGCCTTTGGAAGAGATAAATGTTCTCTTAAAATATCATGTCTCCACCTCCTTAAATATTAATATTTTATTGTAATTTATCATGTAATATTTTGACTAAAGGCATCATCTTTTACTTGGCCATAATGCTCTCTTTATTTGTTGGACTAAATGTTGGCCAAAGGAGGAATAAATGATCTCTAAAATATCATAATTTCCACCTCCTTAAAATGTATTATTTTATGCTAATTAGCATGAGATATTTGACTTTTTGGCTTCTTCCTTTTTCTCTTGCTCTAGTTAGATGAAATATAAGGCTTTGGAAGAGGTTAATTGCTTCTTGAAATATCCTCTCCACCTCCTAAATTATAATAATATTTTAATACAATTAACATGTGATTTTTGACTAACTACATCTTCTTTTTACTTAGCCCATAAATGCTTCCTTTTTACTTTTAATTTGGACCAAGTATATATTCCCCTTCTTGCTTCCCTACTTGGATGAAATATTCATCAAGGAAATGGAAAAATATATGACCTCTTGCTTTATGATCAAATGACCATTTTGCCCTTACAATTTTTGTAATTAATTTGGGCCTTTAATCTTCCCTTTTATTTTGGCTAAAAATCAACAATTAATTGAGCCAAATATTGTGTTCTTGCATTCTCCAATTTTGGGCTTCAAGAATAGGCCTTTAAGAAGACAAAAAAAATGAATTTTTATGTCTTATGTTGGCCAAAATTCGTATAGCCACTAACTGCATTATTTGGCCAATCCAAGTATGTCAATATTCACCATTTTATTCCTTTTTATACCACAAAGGTATAAAAAATTTTGGTGAATGAAGTTTGGGATGTTACAGAAACACACATGTGTTACATGTTGCTAGACAGCAGATTCTTCAAAAATGATGTTCTGTGAGTATAGGTGAAAATTTTGGGTTTAGATACTGGGAGTATCTAGATTAAAGTCTGTACTGGGTTGATGATAAAATCAAAATGGCATACACTCTTAAAGTATAAAGTAACACTGTAACATGTGATTCATACTACATATGCTAAAGAACTACAAATGGAAAGTAAGTAAATGGATCCCTGCTTCATTGCTAAGTGAGTACCAGAAAGGGTAATCATTTCAATGATGTCCTTTGACTTTGACATTATCATGGAGATATGTTTCAATGTTTGATACTTTAGCATTTTTTCCTATGATCATGATTAGTGCAGTCTAAAGGTATTATGTTAGGAAAGAGGTTGATTCATATCAAAGTGATATATGGGCGAAAGGAATATTACTAACTGAAATATACATGCCTATGCTGGTGTATGAAATCGGTCCCTTATGATATTATTTTGTGATTTCATAAGTGTAGACACTATGTATATGAGATAGGCAATCTAAGTTTTATACTGACTCAAGAGAGATTAGATTGACCATGAGTAAAGTGTACATTAGTAAATTTAGGATATCCGAGCATTATATCAATATCAAGCTACACTACAAGGTTGTCTTGTATTGATATTTCTAAAAAGGGATTTCTAGTACAAAGCATCCAAATGGAGACGTCATGCCTACGCGGTAACAGAAAAACACCTAGTATGAAAGAAGTAAGAGAAAGAGACTTAGCCCATAACATCTAATCCACCAAGTATGAGTGAGAAGTGTTGGAATATATTAGTCCACTCTTGGTGGATTAGGGCCTAAGCTTGATTTAATACGGGCTATCATAGAAGGACATGGGTTCATGAAGATAAATATCCCTTTATGGTTTAATAGTTATGTCTACTTTGATGTACATGTTCGCTTAAGAGTTACATCTATTCCTATGCAACTATACCTATACTATATATAAGACGTAGGATTGAGAGAGTAATTAATGTGAATAACACACATAGAATATTTCTCTTCTCCCTCTAAAAGATTATCTCATAAAAATATTCTCTTATCTTCCTCTCTTTGGTGTATTTCCTGTGTAACTTGATTATAGTCAACATCAATGCTTTGATTTCGTGTGGGTACTTTAACGAGTCAATTGATTCCAGGTACGCCTGAAATTCTTACAAATAGAAATGTGATAGTCTTGGATTATGTGACCCTTAAGGGAATTGGAACATATAGAAGTTATTGGCCTCCCCAATAAATCATTGATCGGATCACTTGTGCACACTCACCTCATGAGGAGAGAGGAGAAGATAAATTATACTTGAGACCTTCTACTAATGGCCAATTCTCTGTTAAATCTTCAAATCATTTCCCTTTTGCAGATACTCATGACAACAAGTAGACAATGTCTGAAAGTTTCTTTGGCAATGGACGATTTCATAAAAAAGAATGAAGTCATTTATATGGTTGTTTACACATGGAAGGATACACACAATGGAATTTAGGGTGAAACTACTACCAAAAAAAATAATAGATTACTGACAAAATTTGATGATTTCATCATAAAATAGCATGTCACTAATTAATAAGTGATAGAATTTCATCATTAATTCACTGTTTTTTTTGTAGTGAGCGAGGGCTTGTAAACACAACAACTTTCTTGTTTGGATGTGAAGACGATTAAGACAAAATGCACTTGATTAGAGAATGTCCAAATGCAATTCACATATAGAAATATGTAGTTTCTCCTTATTTTATGGTCTTCTTTCTTCTCTTTAATTATAGAGAGTGGAATGGGTAAAATGAAACTTACAACATGAAGCGGGTACTACTACAGATTCGAGTATATGTAACGCTTAATAAATAATGGTTACAGCAAATAAACGTCATGTATGTCAAGGCAGAGGTCGGGAAAGAATATATAATGCTTAAAAGTAATAGATAAATATGTGGATCGTCATGTATTAGGAGGAAAAATCCACAAAAACACAAATATAACGATGGTAGTTAATAATTGTTACTTATTTAGTGACAAATATAACTGTTCTTAAAAGACAACCATCATGTAACACTTACAAATAATTCGTCTTCCAACCTCTTATATCAATTAAAACAAAACATAATAGTTTTTAGAAATAACCATTATGCAATACTTTCAAACATACCAGTTTATAGGTCATAAAACTTCATAAAATCGTCGAACATTTATAAGTCATAATCTTTTGTAACATCCAATAGACCTATATTTAAACTGGCATATTCCTTGTGATTCTTACTTCTTTTCTTTATCAGCCTCCTCCTTCTCTCCTTCAACATGTTAAGATCCTAAAGAGCTCATCCGCCACTACCACCCCCTCCTCATCCTACTAAAATGGAGGCTCTAATGTAGTTATCGACAAGCTTTGACCACCACACAAGGCGTCTTGTGGCATATGCCAACAAGCTGAACGAAAAGTTGAACCTTATACTTTATCACAATGATATTGAATATGACTTGCAATCAGACCCTTCATTTCCTTCCTCCGATGGTGAAAATGAGGAGGAGGATGAGGATGGCAATGGTGGTGGTGACTGAAAACCACTATTATTTTTTCAAAATATAAAAAAAAGTTAAAAAAACTTAATAATTCACTGTTATTAATTAAAAATGTAAAGTATTCTTATAACGATAACACCAACATACTTAAGGGTTCTAACTTAATAAGAATCAAGTAAAGCTTTCAAAATATTTCCTCTTCGCCGCACTGACTCTGGATGCCTCTTTATTATCTGATGATCGTCATGAAGGCGAAGATAAATAATGATTTTTTAAACAACTGTCATGTTACTCATCGTGCGGGAAAAAAAATATAATTACGTGCAAACTAATCCTCTTCAATATACAACGTATGCGTCACTTCAAATCTATTTAAACTTTATATTTTCATACATTTTCTTCATCTTCTTCTTCTATTCTCCTCGTCATCGGGGTGAACCAATGCGTTGAATAAATATTGTAGAATCGTCCTCCTTCCCAACCAGCACCAATACATGTTTCTCTTCCTCCTCCTCTTCCCCAACCTCTACCCCTTCCTCGTGCTCCTCCTTTCCAATCTGCACCCCCACATGCTTCTCTTCCTCCTCTACCCCCGCATGCTTCCCTTCCTCTACCTCTTTCTCCTCCTCAGGCTCCTCCTTCCTAATCTGCACCTCCTCTTGCTTCCCTTCCTTCTCTGGCCCGCGGTCTCTGCAAGCTCATCCTCGACTTCTCAAATGATTTAAATCTGAGGATGAAGGGTAAGTTTTTTTGTTTCCACTTTTTAGTTTTATTTATAAAATATATTAATGTAATTATGGCTTCAATATAAAAATAATAATAACATACCTCACGGTTAACTAAAAATAATTGTGATAAAGGTAAAACAATAATTAGTGGTTCTTACCAACTAACCATTATGTAAGACCTTAATTTGTTAATAACATACCTCACAGTTACTTGAACATAACCATGATAAAAGTAAAAAAAAATTAGAGGTTCTTACTACTAATCATTATTTAAAACCTTAAAATCTACTTAACAGGGGTTTATTTATAAAACATCCAATTATCAGTTTGAAATTTGAAAAATTTTGCACTCAATCAAAAGCTCTAGCACTTTTAGCTCTGTGAAAGGTGTATGTTCAACCTCAGAGTTTTTTTCCTTCAACTTCCAATTAACATAATGACAATGGATCATTATTAGGTTTTGATTTGGGGTTTATATTTCTAAATGATTTATGCTAGATGGGGTCTTTGAATAAACAATGGATGTATGCTGATTGGCTATCGAAAGACTACTGGGATGGGGTAACGGGTTTCCTTGAGTTTGCTTTTGCCCACAATCCCCCAAATGACATTTTGATTCTTTGCCCCTTTGTAAAGTGTGGCAATGTACAGTGGCTTGATCGAGAAACTTGTCTGTTGCACTTGTTAATTAATGGAATCAATTCTACTGATACATGTTGGATGAGGCATGGGGAGCCAAGCAGTGGGGTAGTTGAACATATGGAAATTTGTGCATCACCTAATTTCAATAAAAGTGTATTTAACACCGATCGTCTCGATAATATGGCCAAGGCATTAGAAAAAGACCTTTGGGATTATGCACGTTTAAAGTATGTGATGTGATAGTACAAGAGGCTATATGGCTGGTAATGTTCATAGAACATATGAGATTTGAAAGTGAGAATTCAAATATAGTGTCAAAGTATTGTGAGTATACGTAGCCATTACCTAAACAAAAGACCCTAATCATAATAGATAGACTAATGCAAAGGTATGACTATATGAGAGATGTTGTTGAATAAGGAATTCATATGCAAGTCCCTTAACTAAGTCTAATAACCAAGGCCATGTATGAGAAACATGATAAGTCCTTTGGCATACATATGGTATAAAGTAATGATACTTCATTTTGGCTTTTAATGTGTCTGTAAGTATGCAATGTCTAGTATGTCATACTGGTTGGTGAGGTCAGCTTTATCACACGAGCACCGCCTTTGACATTCAGAAGGAGTGTGCAAAGTGATGTCTTACGCAAGCTACATCATAAATGAGTTCACCTTCTATGCCAATAGCAAGATGATCAAAGCAAAAGGCAAAATAGTAGTGTAACTCATATAGCTAACACCATGCATGTATCGCGTTTCAAAGATAGGAATCTTATCTATACGAAGATGTCACTCTTTAGGGTGATTTAGCATATCTGGGAGTTGGATTATATCGGCTTCTGGTGTAACACCCGATCCTTTGGCCCTTTATTATGCATTGGAAGTGTTAACATTATCATTATGGCTCAGGAGAATCAGTGAATAAAGCTCCTAGACAAAAATTTACACAGTTCTTCTCGAGCCACTGTTCGCTCGATAAAGCCGTATTTACAATATTACTTTGTTTACGGGGTTACTATATAATTCTTCGCTCCATTCATTACTATCAGAGTTTTTAATATGCTTATTAATTACTCTGCATATTCAACTAATGGGCTCGTACCATATGATTACCTATTCCTAGTTCATTTATTGCTCTTTAGAAAACATCCATCCATCATGAGGGTTATACAATTAACCATTTAAAACATTAATATCTACATAACGGATTAGTGTGTATAACTCTTTAACTCTTCATTGTAAGTTCTTTATCCTGTACATTGTGTTGTATTCCTCTCCTGTGCTTACCTGCCTAATGGTTGGTTGGGGGAGAATAAGATTCGAGGGAATCTCACTAGCAAACTTTACTAACTAAGCATACAAGATACAAGCTTAATGCATGATATGCTTGCTTACACATCAACACATAAGTATACATATCAAGTAAATGCAAGTTAAGAAAGTTTTACTACCTTTTGGACTTAGGTCCTCTTCATGTACCTTTTCTCCTAACCAGTGTAGTTGCTTGCAAAACCATCCATTTCCTCTTCCTTGCCATTTTATAGCCCTAGATACATAGCCACATTTTTAGAGCCATGACAAATGAATTGTCAAGGAGTCTACTTTAGCCTCTAGGGCATTACTCCTATCTTTGGACCTATACTTGTCTCAAATTACTTTAAATGCCATAATTTCATGGCTCCATCTAAACTACCAGATTTTTCACCCAACTTTAAAAAATCATAACTTAATCTAAGAAACTCTAAATGGGGTGATTCAAAGTTCTATATGACCTTATTTAAGTCTATTTTAAAGGAAAAATATCTCCTACTTCCCATTATAATCATACAGTTCTAAAAACCTCAACAACAACAACGACTCAAGATTCTTTCCAGATTCAGTGCCTAAACTTTAACAAAGCATATCTCATAATCTACAAACCTAAATGACACATATTATATATCAAATTAAATATTATGATTTCTACTTTAAATATTGAAAGTTTCATAATTTTTGGTCAGGGTTTATTTTTTTCAAAATTTCACCAAAAGCAATCTGACTTCTAGAAACATAATCTAGCAGCAACTAACTTCAAAAATTCATATCTCTTAATATACTAACCCAAATGGCACATATTACCTATTGAATTAAAGCTTGCAAGGTCTACTACCATTCTGGAAAGTTTCATAGCCATTAGACAAGATTTGATCATTAAAAAACTTATCACAAGTAGACTGGCTCTAGAAAACGAAATCTGGCAGCATTACTACTTTAACTTCAATCTTTGGGTTTTCAATCCAGCCCTTCTAAAATTATGTTCACAACCTATTCCTACACAATTTCATATGTAGAATTCATTTATAACCTCAAAAATACCAAAATCATATTCTTTATCTAAGTTTTGATTCCGGCCGAAGATCAGGGCAACATAAAAACTTAACAAAACCTTAAGATATTTAGCTCAAATTGAAGCTTATACGTACCTCTATTCAATTCTACAACCGGTTCTTGATTTTGGCAACACTTTCCCTAGGTAGACAGCTCTAAACACCTCTGATCAAGAATCCAAAATCATAGAAATGTTGCTCTTACTAAGAGCAACAACATTAGAGAAGACTCTGGAAGCTAGAAACATCGATTCGGGCTTGAATCAGAGCAAGAACACTATATGTTCTTACTATTCATCTTCCTTCTCTCCTCTTTCATTTTCCTTTCATTTTCCCTATTTTTCTCCTTCTCTTTCCTTCTAGGCTGAACTTAAAGAGAAAGTAAGGACAAAAATGGAATTTGCCACATGTGCTTGGGTGGTAAGATCTCATGGTGCCAACACAAAAGCCACTTTACTGTGGATGGTCCAAATCGAGCCACATGTACTTGAGTCATCATTCCTTCTTCTTTTCTCTCTCTTATGAGTCCTTTTTGCGTCAGGGGAAAGGAAGCCTGATGAATTCCCCCGACTCCTTGGTTCAATATTCAAGAAAGTCAAGTACCTAATCAAACCAGAGACCGGTGTAATCCCCTGACTCAGAGGCTAGGTGGCTCCAATTTAAAGTGTCAAATCAAAAGGAAAAAAAAGCAAGTGTTATCATTAAGGACACTTGTCACCTTCTTATCAAGCCAACACAAAAGTCAATTAGTACTTTGTTATGATGAGAGGATAATTGTCATTTTCTTATAGTGCCAACTATAAAGTGGTGTCATCATTAGTCATCATGGCTTACTTTATTAAAGTCACTTTAAGAAAGTTACTTTATCGGTGCTTACTTAAGATTTTACTCAGATTTTTACTCAGGATTATGTCACACATATCAAAGTCTGTAAGATGATGCTAAGTAGAAGTATGTATATAGGCCCTACATAGTGCCATATACTGGTGTCTTTTCCAACACGCAGGGTACACATTTTTGCCCTAAAAATGTCATGTACACACCTATACTAGCATATTTTTCTTGACCAATCAATCCTATACCTCATGACATAGCTGGATGGCATCTTTCTACCAACCCAATCGCATTGTATATGTGTCATGTGCACATCTGCACCAACACTTTAATCCTATTGTCTATGCATACTGGGCCCTCTACCTAGTAAGGCCAGATCACATAATCCCTAAGAGTCTTTCTATCTCTTAACATTCTTGGGACTCTTCTCGAACTGAGCTTAGTTGTCTGCCTCACACAGGCTTATCCTTAAGTTTCTAGGCCCTGAATTCAGGATATTACATATGGGTTCCTATATTTTGTTACAAATAGGTTGATAATAATCATGTCTTAAGAATTGATGACTTAGGCTCGATACAATTGAATTTGAACAAAGAATGGCATAAAGATGAGCCTTTCATTTTGGCTTCTGAAGCTAAGCAAGTTTTAGATCCGTGATCGTTCTAAACATGGATGGTCTATTATTTTATTGACAACTAAAGTGATTAATAAGGAGATAGGTGATGGAGTTGAGCATGATTCATTCAATGGGAGGTCATTTGAATCATTAAATTTGGATAAAGAAGATGCTTTGTTCTTCAGGCACAATTAAATGAAAGCATTTAGGTTTCAAAAAGGGGAAAATTATTACTTAACAAAAAGAGAAGAATTCAAGCAAAGAAGAGTAACTTACAAAAAACAAAGATTAGGAAAAGAAAAAAGAGACACTTAATTTCTATGTTTTGACTATGTATTGTTGTTTTATTGATGTTGCAGCTTTGTGTTTAATTCGGATTGTTTTCCTCCAGCTTATATGTTGTATATGAAAGTAGGGGAAATCAATAGCAGAACCCCCTATTTGTTAAGAAAATTTGCAGATAATTAAGGGTTATTAGTTAGAAACCATAATATATGTTTTCAAAATAGATAATAGTTTTGTTACAATAACCATTATATATGTAACAACGCCTAAATACATTACGAATGTTATATTTAAACCGTGATAAAGTTAAACTTTCACATCTATCTAAACGTCTATCCGCTTCTTTATTTCATTCATTAGCATACTTGTCTTAGGTCGAATGTAAACCTACCAACCTCAAAACCTCACTGCTCTGGTCACTTTGTCCAGTCGTCAACTTTTGTTTTCAGTCAAACCACACTTATCTTAAGGTTTATTGTAACCATCCAACTTTGAAACCCCACTTCTCTAGTTGAATTTTCTGGCACTAGTTAGTCATTTTTAGTAGAGCCACATAATCCAAAACGTTTGTCATACTTGTTAGTAACAGTTGAGTAAGTTGCTTCATTTGCACTTACTCGCGTTGTCATGCTTCAACTCTAGCCAGGTCGCATTTCTTTGCATGGTCAGTTATACTCATATAGAGGTATGATTTCCCTTCTCTATTATGCATTCTCCATTAGTACTCACTTTATGTTTTGTAGCTAGATTTTAACCTCAACCATGCTCATATTTTTTAGAAAATCAATTGCTCCAATCGAAGGTTCCTCTCCTATTATAGAAAGTTGTTAAAGATTTACAAAGATGTCACTATGTTGATTTAATCTTATACTCTACTCTTCAATAGAGGAATTTACATGTCTGCCATATGCTAGATTCTTCTAGGGTAAAAGAAAAATCTTTTATGCAACAAAGTCATTTTGTGTCCTACTTGATAATCCTTTAGATAGAGAGATAGAGTGTTATAATATATGTATGAGATAGAGTTTCTACTTTTGCTTTACTTTTTAAACTTGACTGTATAATATAACAGAAACTCACACATCAAGCACATTCATGTAATTTGGGATGGATCAAGATATTCCAAATTTTGTGGCAATGCTCAATGGAACTCCCTACCGTAAAGGACTCAAGGGGCATGTAGCCTCGATCAAGACTTTATAGAGAATGAGGGATCAGATGTTACTATAGAACGCCATATGTTGCGGGCAGCGGCAAAGCACCAACCATAACATATGGTGTTCTATAGTCATATCAGATCCCTCATTCTCTATCAAGTCTTGTTCAATTCTTAATAATCGTTATGCATAATAATATTAACTTAGAACCGTTGAGTATGTTCGCAACCGTCATTCTATTTCATGATGGTTTTTGCTTAACAATCGTCATTCTTGTGAGACAAAATATGACGATTATTGATTACCACTATTATTTATTATCTTAGACTTCTATTAAATGACGGGTTTACTTACTAACCGTTATGTATCTCAAGAACTAACTACGTCGCCACCTACCGTTGCTGGCGCCTTCGTCCCCTCTATTAATGCAAGCGTTTCACCTAAGAGGGGGTGAATTAGGTGAAAAAAATTAAAATAATGATTAAAAGAAATTAAATCAGAGTTAAGAGTTAGAAGAATATCACCGAAATGTACACCAGAGATTTATACTAGTTCGGTCACAATCTCTCAAACCTACGTCTAGTCCTTAGATTGCCTTTGATATTTTCACTATAGCTTCCAAGATTTAGTGGGTTCTTGGCATCTCAGTATACTGCAAGTTCCTTCACCGGACACTTGCTCCCCCTTA
Organism: Albizia julibrissin; assembly: GCA_037074505.1. Lineage (NCBI taxonomy): Eukaryota > Viridiplantae > Streptophyta > Magnoliopsida > Fabales > Fabaceae > Albizia > Albizia julibrissin. Next base: position 31,510,853 of record CM073483.1, read on the forward strand.
CACAATGTAAGTTAATACCCAACCTAAAGTCCCATTACCTTAAGTTCTTTAAAGAAGATATATTGAGTTTTTGGTAAAATTATCTCTCAAAGAGTAAATGTATAAACACTAAAGCATATAATACAAAAAGAATGAAAAAAGAGTACTTTAAAGCAGACTTGAATGGTTTTTTAGTTTGGTGGTTGATCCACTTTGAATGCTTTGTATTTATAGTTGGAGTGAAATGAATGACCGTTGTGAATGTTTCATTTGTCTGTTAGAGTACCGTTTCTTCCTCTGAACATTCTTTGTGTGTGGTAAAGTAGCCGTTGGAGCAAAGAGAATGTCTTCATTCAAATACTGCTCACATTTAATGCTTCTGACACAACATTGTTTTTTCTTCTCTCTTTATGATCTTTTCATTTTTCCCATGAAAAAGGCTTTATACACTAATTCAGTGCAATGTTAGAGTGAAGGAGAATTAAAAAGAACAAACTATATAATTATTCACTAATTTTGAAGGTCAAGAGAAGATGCTCTGTTTTTCTGGAGTCCATCACTCGAGTGATCTTTACTTAGAGTTTCAAAACAAAACACATTATTGGATGGATCACTCGAGTGCTCTACTAGTTATCCACAAATTGTATCACTCGAGTGATCTGCAATGGATCACTTGAGTGCTCTATTAGTGATCAATAAATTGAATCACTTGAGTGATCACTCAAGTGATCTATAATTGATCACTTGATGGATCACTCAAGTAATCTGTTAGTAATCTTTAACTTGATGTATTACTCGAGTGTTCTACTAGTGATCTCAAGGATAGGATCACTCGAGTGACTTTATACTTAGAAAAAAATTTCACTTGAAATCACTTTCAAAATCACTGCGTGTTGTGCTAGTGATGCCTTTAACTCATTACTCGAGTAGTCACTCGAGTGATTCCTTCCAAAACTTGACAAAGAGCATCACTAAAGCAAGGGGTATTTTCTTACTTCATCATTCGAGTGATGACATTGTTGGCCTAAAAAATCCTTGCTTGATTGTTCAAAAACTTTTGTTCATTACCAAATCTTTTGTAATATCTTTTCAAACCTTTTGTTATCATCAAAACATGGGATATAACACCCTCCACCAATCCATATTTGCGCTGAATGATGAGATGACAATAAAAAAGATCACTGGGGAAGGGTCTTATTATCATGATGAAGGTTCAGAAAGCAAATTACGAGAGAGGGGAAGAGGCATACTATGAGGTGGAATAAGAAAGGACAAATTGTGAAATCTAACAAATTGTGAACTTGTCAGATTTCAAAATATTACCTTTCTTGTTCCATTTACAGTAAGTCTCCCCCCTCTCTCTTAATTTTCTTTCTGGACCTCCTTCAAGACAACAAGACCTTTCCCCAGTGCTCTTTTCTCTTATGATTTCATCATTCGGCGAAATAGATGGATTGGTGGAGGGGCGAAGGCACTGTCGACGACAGAGGGGGCGACGTGGTTAGGATCCTCAATTCTTGAGCCATTAGTTGCAATCAACAAGCCTTTAGGACGATGAGGTGGTGGTGAAGGAGGGAGGGGTGGTGGCAGCAGAGGAGTTCCCTAGGAACTTATAACGTGATGAAGGAGAGGAGAAGGAGGAGGCCGATAAAGAAAAGTAGTAAGAATCACAAGGAATATATGAGTTTAAATAGTGGTCTAACATATTGTGAAGGTTATGAGTTGTGACTTATGAAGGCCTAACAGGATTGCAAAGGATTATTATTAGTTATGATATTGAAGGTTCGAATGCTACAAAAGGTTATGAAAGAGTTAGATGACAGTTGTTTCTGAAGACTGTTATGTTTTGTCTCTGCTAATATGAGAGGTTGAAAATCAAATCATTTGTAAGTTTCACATGGCAATTGTTTCGAAAGAACTGTCACTTTTTTCACTAAATAAATGATGACTATTAACTACAACCTTTATTTTTATGTTTTCACGAATTCCGCCTCACAATACATAATGATGTGCATGATTAAACATTACATTTAAGCATTATATAACCTTGCGCAACCTCTGCCTTGACACACATGACGTTTATTAGTTATAACCGTTATGTATTAAGCGTTATAAAAACCTAAATTTGTAGTAGTGATAGTTTATTTATAGGGAGGAATATTATCTAAACTTAGAAAACACGAAAAAGTTTGTTAACACATGTAAAGGACACATAGGTCCTTAGGGAGGAATATGGAATTTTGAAATGTTTAACTTTTACCAAAATGCCTCTCACTTTTTTTTAAGGAAAAAGGCAAGCTCTCCTTGCCGACTGGAGCTCCGCCAGCCGGCAGGTTGGTGGCCTAAACTCTAGTAACAACTTGAGTAATATGATTAACTACTTGAATATAGACATTGACAACTTTAGCTCCTTAAACCCTATCAGACGTCATTGACAAGTTGAATAAAGGAAATGACAACTTGAATATAGAGATTGACAACTTAGGCTTCGCAAATTGTCAGTTTCTATACTATAGTTGTGAATTGTTATATGCAACTTATCATTGCCTTTATTCAATTTATCAATGACGCCTTATAGGACTTAGGGAGCTAAAGTTGCCAATCTTTATACTTAAATAGTTAATCACATTACTCAAATTATCACCAAAGCTCCGGCCGTTGGCATCGGAACTCCGACAGCTGATAGCGATTGCCGGTAGAGCTTTGATGGGAGGCAACAGCCGATGGCTAGCAAAACTTCAGCAAGCGAGGGGACCTTGCCTTTAAAAAAGAAAGTGAGGGGTATTTTGGTAAAAGCATAATTTTCAAATTTCCAAATTCCTCCCTAAGGACCTATATGTCTTTTCCATGTGTTAACAGACTTTTTGGGATTTTATAAATTCAAATTGTATTTATCTAAAATTTTCCCTTATTTATTTATATAGGGTTGCTTCAATTAAATTAAAATTTTTTAAAAACAATAATTATGTGTAGTGTAGAATGTAATACAATCGAATATGTTGTGAATGGTGGCTTTGTATTTTGTTGGTCAATGTGTTCGTGGTCTCTTTAAAAATCAGCCACAGACATTAAAATAAAGGGCTGCTTTTTTACTTATTCCCATTAAATATTTTTATTATCAGCATATCCCCTTTGATTCCTTGGCCCGGAGAATCTCTATTCTCTCTCCCATGAAACTTCTCTTCACACGCCGTTCTCTTACTTCCGCCTTATATAATAATTCCAACACTCCTTCTTCCATCTCATTCCCAATTCCAATTCTCTCATCATCTCTTTCTCTTCCACTCTATCTCTCATCCTACTTCACTCTCTCGCCTTCAATGGCCACCTGTGTTGGCACTTCGACGGCGCGTTTAGACAAATCCGACCAACTTTCTCGGAATCCAAACAGGGGCCAGACCATCGATCATTCCTACAGCTATGCGAAATTCTGCCGACCTACGTTTTCTGACCGTCCTCCGGCCGTCCCCGCCTCCATGAACGGCGTCAATAACTTACATACGCGTACGTCGCCGGAGGAACTTCACCGGCGGGATGAAAAAGAGGAGGAGGAGGATGATCTCTGGGCGAAGATGCAGGAGGAAGCAAGGTTCGATGTCGAACAAGAGCCGATTCTGTCTTCCTATTACCATACTTCGATTCTGTGTCACCAATCTCTAGAAATCGCGTTGGGGAATCATCTGTCCCTCAAATTATGCAGTTCCAGTCTTCCCAGCGGAACCCTAATCGACCTCTTCGTTTCAATTCTCAACGAAAACGAAGAAATCATGGGAGCTGTGAAGTATGACCTAAGAGCCGTGAAAGAACGTGACCCAGCTTGCATAAGCTATGTCCATTGCTTCCTAAATTTCAAAGGCTTCCTGGCAATTCAAGCTCACAGAATTGCTCACCAATTATGGTCTCATGGAAGAAACGTGTTAGCCCTTTTGATTAATAACAGGGTTTCTGAAGTATTCGCTGTAGATATCCATCCAGGTGCAAAAATTGGAAGAGGAATTTTGCTGGATCATGCAACAGGATTGGTGGTAGGAGAAACAGCAGTGATAGGTAACAATGTGTCAATTCTGCATAATGTGACATTGGGAGGAACAGGAAAAGTTTCTGGTGATAGACATCCCAAGATTGGAGATGGAGTTCTTATAGGAGCAGGAACTTGCATTCTGGGGAACATAAAGATTGGTGAAGGAGCTAAGATTGGTGCTGGTTCTGTGGTTCTTAAGGATGTTCCTTCTATGACTACTGCTGTTGGGAACCCATCTAGATTAATAGGGGGAAAGGATAATCCTAAAAGGCTGGATAAGATTCCAAGCCTTACTATGGACCATACTTCATATATTTCTGAGTTGTCTGACTATGTTATTTAGATTATGCTAGTTGATAATCCTCAATTATATGCTACTGGGTTATTGTCACTACTATTATTGTTGTTTATATATTGGGGTGATGGAAATGTGGGGACTCGTGTGTGTTTAATAAGTGGGAATCCATATTCTCCTGTAGGCAAACAGAGAGAGCCCCTTCGTCACCAAAAGAGACAAAAACAGAGAGAGCTCTTCAGAGGTTGGTGTTAAAAATGAGAGAGCAGTTTCATTTAGCAGTTATTTTGGTATTTTATATGTTGTAAGGTACAAAGATTACCTTTTGTTATATGACTATATGAATGTTGCTGCTGTTAAATTCATTTCCTGTTCTATGTGTGTGTTTTTGGCAATAAAAGCCTAATCCTACTTGAGACAATGGAATGACTCCTCAGTTATCTTTAGGTTAAATGATGATATGTAAAACTTTTTGTGCGTTAAACTTTTCAGCTTATGCATGTGTTAGTACTCCCTTCAGTCTTGAATGCAAGTGTTAGTATAGGATAGGGGTGGGCGTGGGTAGGGCTGGGCAGGGCGAGGTCTTTGCCCGATGCCCAACCCGATCGATGAATGGGCTATATTTTATAGCCCGATGTCCAGCCCATCCCGGTAAAAGCCCTAACCATTTTGGGCTGGGCAAGGCTGGGTTGAGCAGGGCGAGCTTCGCCCTGCCCAACATTTAGTTTCACAAAAGAAGAAAAATCACAAGCTATGGCAAAAGCTGCAACCTGGAAGTGTCGAGCTGGTTCACGATTGAGGAGATGAGAACTGATCTTCGCAGTTAGGGCAAAAGGCAAGTCACATATATGAGAGACAAATAGAGTGAGAACTGAAAAACATAAGTACAAAACTGAGAAACAGAAATACCGAAATGGGTTAATCATTAATGCCTTGCTTTTTTTGTCAAAAAAAAATTAATGTCTTGCCTAGTTGCCTTATATCGTGGCGTGCATTGAGTAAATGTTGTGCTATGGCTAATAAAATATATATGACACATTATTAAAAAAAAACACTATGACACATATATTAATATATAACTATATGTTGGCAATACACACACACACACACACACACACACACACACACACACACACACACACATATACATACATACATACATATATACATATCGGGCAGGGCCAAATGGGCAAGGCGGCATACCCTGCCTAAAAAAATGCCCAGCCCGATTGTGCCCAATTTTTTTTGGGCTACGTTTTTTAGACTGGGCAGGGCCATTTTTTTCTGGGCTCGGGTGGGCGCACTGGGCACCTAAGCCTCATGCCCACCCCTAGACTATAGGAGATTGCTTTGGATAAGATGACAATATATTTTATCCCAAATTTATAAAATTTTCTCAAACTTTTCTTATTGATTGTACATATCAAAGAGTGTTTTTTTTATTAAGGGAGTACTCCATTTGGTCCTTATCATAAGCATCTAATAACAATTGTTAATGAAGTTAGTTAAATCTAATTATTTTTGAAAATATCAAAATTACCCTCAATAAAAGTCATTGGTTTGAGTTTGGTTAATTAGTTGGAAAGTTTTACAATTAATTGGGGATATTAGGTGAAAAAAATTAATACTTTAAACAAGACATTGTATTATGAACATACATGAGGTTCTTTAATAAGGACATGACGGAGTGAGCGTAGTTTCTAATGAAAATTATTAAACGGAATCCCTAAGTAATCAACACACATTTATTTTTAACAAATAATTAAACTAATTTTTTAACCATTTGGGCCCGTTGGGTTCAAAAAAAAAGGGGAGGGGGTTGGAAAGGAATGGAATGAAAAGAAAAAGAATAGAAAATATTTTGCATAGAGGTGTTTCATTTGCGTTGAAGAAGAAAATAAGTTGATAGAAAAAATTTTATTTATTTTGAAGAAAATAAGGTAGGAAAATAAGTTAAAAAGCCATTTTGTCCATAAAATAAAAATATTGTTTAAATATTCATAAGATCCATACACCTCACTCATCTTTTTATATTACATCTAAGGGCACATTAAAGGATTTTCATATCTTTAGACCATTTCCCTCCCCACTTAAAAATTATTTCCCACCAATTTTGTTAGGAACACATTTTCAATCATATAATTGAAAATTGATGAATCCGGAAAAATAGTATCCCATGAAAATGCAACAAAAAGGTCGTCACTACTGGAAAATCTCAATTTTTCATCTCCCTCCCTCAATTGATATTTGTTAATAATTAATTTCTTTAACTTACTAAAATTAGTCCACTAACTCTTATATTAAATGTCAGAATTAATATAACTATATGATTGTTTTCTTTTCTTAATAATTTAAGTCCATAATATTATGTAGGAAAGATAAGTGGGATTAAACTTTCTATGATTGGGAATTTTTTTGGACCAAATGCTATGATTATGATTTGAAGATAGATTAATTTGAGTTTTATATTAGCCTATGACTAGGCAACTCTAGCTTTTCACTGATTTAGAAAGCATTACTAATCAGATTTGGTGTGAAGATTTGACACGGATCCGCCATAATTAAGTAGAGTCATTGGCTTTGTTAAATAGGAAGGGCTATATCCAGTGGATGAAAAAGACATGAACTTTGATTTTACATCAACGTTAGAGGCAAAGGCCATAGTATCAAACAATAAAATACTAGTACTACTTTATGTCAACAAATATTCACCTTTAGCCAATCACGCCTCACACATAATCACCGTTGGCTAACAATAACTTTTTATAATCGGAACTGACAATTTTCTAACAAATTTCCTAATTCAGGATTTACATTTGCAAGGCTCCTTTTTGAGAAAGAACGGCTTATAATTAATTCTGGTATGCTGACTCGAACTTGTGTCGGCAATATAAAAAGCGTAGAGCAACAACCAACAAAGACACAGGATTAGTTAAGTGTTATGTACACAAAAAAGTACTTTAAGATAATACATACAATCGAAAAACATTACTTCAGATACTTTAGAAAAGATAATTCATATTTTTTTACAAATAAATAAATTAACTATTCCTTTTAAATCTTTACAAATCAGTTATTTAACTCTTACATTAGAAGGAGGGAAGAAAGTATTACATTTTTCTGTTTTTCTACCCTATATCAAGAAAATCTCTCTATTTCTCTATCGATATTTTATATAGGAAGGTAGTATATTATATCAATTAATTTCAACTGAGGTTTACTTATATTTCTCAAAAAAAAAAAATTGAAGTTTACTTATTTTGTTGGTGTAGCCATCAAAATTTTGTTAGATTGTAATTAGTCCAAATTACATATGTTATTGTTGCTATCAATATGAAAAGCTTCTTATATTTGGTTTTTTTATTCAAATACAATGGGTAACTAAAAGAACTACACCTAAAAATGAATGATTTTAAAATACTACCTCTAATCCTAAATATAAAATAGGGTTGATTTTTTTTTAAGAGATTAAGGAAGCTAAATAAATTACTTAATTATATCATATATTATATATCCTTAGATTATATATCAATTTATAAGTCAGGTAAAATAATTTGAAAAAAAATAATAAATATAATTATTTTAAAGTAATTTAATTAACTTTCTTACTATCTCTAAAAAAATCAACTTATTCTTATATTTAGGACCGGAAGAAGTATTAAACCACTTTCAGCCCAAAAAAATAAAATCTTTTTTTTTTCATACAAATAAAAATCTTTAAACCACCCATTGTTTCTCTTCCTCTAAATGAAAAATAAAAATAAAAACACTAATACTTTCAAAATGACCCAACTTTATATATATATATATACACGTTAGACCCATTAATAACCCAAGTTCATTGATAGGGATCTGGATCCCCTCAATTTGATCTCTATCAATTGAGTCTAAATTAAGAAATATTAACCATTAGATTGAGATCTATCGGAATTAAAGACTTAAAGTAAAGACTTTTAATTGCATTTTTTTCAAAAAAAGAAAATTGTAACTCTTCCGGTCTCCCCTCAACACCATTAGATCTCAATCTAAGGTTAATATCCTTCAATTAAAACTCAATCGAGGGAACCTCAATAAAGGGAATCCAAATCCCATTAATAGCATTAAGAATTTAAGATGGTTAAAAACAAAATCCAACCTCTCATAAACATCCTCCCTCCATTTCAATTTATAAGACGTTTTTAGAACAAATTGCAGATACCAATAAATCTCAATAAATATAGTTAGAAACCTTTTTTTTTTTTTTTATTAGCGCAAAGAGTTTTTGCCTCATACAAATGCGCTTTACAGGATTCAGGCTTATGTTTTCTTCCTTACATGAGTGATACCACTTACCATCTCAACTAACTTGTTTGTAAAATGTCATTTATTTAATACTAATCCCAAATTAACTCAATTAATTAACCGTATTTTTAGAACAAGGTCATCAATGAAACATTGTTTTTTTTTTCTAAGACATTACGAAACATGAAATAACTCCAGAAAACATCTTACAAATCGAAATAGAGGGAGTAATTTCCATAAAACCACTAGAAATGAGGAGCCCAGCTGGGGCTATTTTTAGTCGAAATTCAATCAAGGATCAAAGGATCTGATCGATATTTTTAAGGATTAATTCGTGTAGGATTAGAACATCTACCTTGAGCACTATAGAACAAATGAATATGCTAATTGACTAACTTCAACTAGTCTCTTTAATCTAACATTTATGACTTATTTTTTAACCAAAAAACCCTTATCTATTTTAGTCTAGGCTTAAATGATGGCTCTTTCATTCCCTTCTCTCCCTTTCCTCAATGAACTATACCAATCAAATGGTAACTTCGGAAGGTTGTAAAAATTCATGGCATTTAACTAACTAAAACTAATTTCTTTAATCTAATGGAAGCAGTTAATAGGGTCTTACAAAAAGAATGTGAGAAAGTGTTTACCTATCCTCCTTGGCTCTCTCTTCCTAGTTTTTTGTTCCTTCATCCTTCCATTCAATGGGGAAAATACTATAAAGATGAGCAGAAAAAATTGCTCCTACAGCGAGGACTCAGGCCAAATTATAAATTAATCATTGGTAGGGGGCTTTACACAATTTTCTAACGACAAAAGCCAGCATCAAAACACATATCATGAAGTGAGGGACATACAAGAGATCATGCCTGGTAAGAGTTCCCCTCAAGACATGGACAAAACAGACTTCACGGCAGATTACAAACTTCCCCTCAAGTACCAAGGTTGGGTGCTCGGGTCGACACAGGAGCGCCATGAGAGTATCTCCACTGATCACAGGCTGAGCATTTATCCAACTTCACACTGTTTTTCAATGTACAGAATTTACAAGACCAGCTCTTGTACTTGGTGGCAGCATCTTTTGGCTTCTCTGTTCCACACAACTCGCATATAGGAGCTAATGGCTGCAGAGGTCAGGCAATCATTAACATGTAAACAAGCAGGTAATCAACATATCAATATATATTAGTCCAAAAAAAGTAGTAATCTATATGATAAGTTGCTCTATTCACAATCTACAGGAAATCATTGTCTAAGAAAAACAGTCTGTCAAAGATGGAGAATGTGGGGATAAGAAAGCTAAAATTTTGCAGCTTTATACATGCCACCTGACGAGCTACCCCAAAACAGTAAGTGCAAGAAATTAATGAGATGAGTTAGCAATCACAGACAATCATTCCTGTAAGCTCGCACATCATGACTACTAGAATTTTGTGTGTGTGTGTTAATAAAGTGAATCATATTTTAGTTGGTTTTCGGGAGATAAAAAGCACATCATGACCAATAGACCAAAGTCCTTGTGATTTAAAATCCTTACCTAATACTACCTTGCCAATTGGCACTAGGTATAATTTATGACGAAGTTATGTCGAAGTACAATTCTTTTAAAGAGAAACTGCAAATGCTTGAACTCAATCATTTGGATGCTTACTCTATTTAACAGAGTGCATATTAGACATTGCCACATGTCAGATTCCTCAGAATGAAGTTTTCCGTTATTATCAGGTAGTGGCTTGGAAGATGGAATTGACAAATCTGCAGTACTAGATCCTGCGGGAGAATAGGACCGAGAACAAGACGTCATTACTGATTCAGAACAACTTCTCTGAGATCTAATTTGATGTTCACTGATCAATCCAATTTCTGTTGTATCCATAGTTAGATCCACATATTTAAAATATGAATGGGCGCTGAAACTTGGATCTGATTCACGATTTCTTTTTTGAGGTCTTTGATCCGAAGGTAAAGTAGAATTATTTCTTTCTCTTATGCGTCCTGCTTTTTCCTCCTTATGCTCAAGATCCTTAGCAATATTGTAGTCCGCATCTTCATCACACGATTGAGAACCACACCAAATATCATCCTGTAATCTCCTTTCTGCAGCCATTGCAGCAGCTTGTACTGGAGTGAGTGCACCCATTATTGCACTGTCACCACCAAGGCGTTTAGGCCCAGATGGAAGGAGAGATCCCAAGCGTGCTCTATTTTCTGCTGCAGCAAGTGTAGCCTTACGGAGAGATGAAAGTGGAGGTTGGCGAGCTATACCACCTAAAAGCCTTCCTGGAAGGTCAAAACCCTCTGCTGTCCCAGTTATTCCTTTAGCCATCAGCTCTTCACATTCCTGTACAACATTGATAACATCAACACATGAAGAAAATCATGTCCAGATAAAACACAAAACAAGGACTCTTGATAATAAAGAATAGTATTTTCCACATAGAAGGCACACCTGAAGATAAGTTCTCAAATGTTATAACAAGCATAAGCCAGAACATGAAAAGAGGGTAACAAAGTGAAGAATGGATAAACTAATACTCAAAGTTCCCATCAAAACGGGTTTGGAGGTGTGTCAAAACGTCAATCTGCAGGAGGTTAGTGTATTCTCAAACTCTCTGGAAGCAATTAATATGTTAATGCGAGATAGTGGAAGCAACAGCTCTTTGAGAGGACTGATTGAAGAGACTTGTCACCTTCTATATAGTGACTGGAGCGTGGAATTGTCATACACCAGCAGGAAAGTGATTGAATGTGCTGATATACTAGCGAAGGAAGCTCATTCTAATAGCTCAGAGATCATTTTGCTACCAGAAGTTACTACAAGTTGTAGGGATAGTTTTTTGAGAGATAGGGCCTGGGCAAGGAGCAATACGCCTTAGCTTAGTTAGGCCAGTAATTATCAAGTGTCACTTGCCACTTTGTAATCCGAACCAAAAAAAAAAAACACTCCAAGTTCCAAGCTTTGTCATAATTAACATTGTCTCCTAGCAACTTCTACTATAGAAAAACACAGTTCAAAATGTAACTATGAAGAGGATTATAAATCTACCCAGCTCCCGCAAGCTGAATCTAGCATGATTTTTTATTGGAAGTAAGTTGCAAGGGAAATATGCCATTCACCTTCTCTTTTCACTTCAGTTTTCAACTGTTTTTGCAATCATAGCTGATAAAAAGGCCTGAAGCACAACTGAGATCTTCATTAATGAAAGTATGCAGCCTGGGATTTGAGAAATTTGAATCATAGCAAATTGATCATTTGCATGGAACTGCATTCCTAATAGTAAATCTAATGGCCAAACCCTTGTGTATGACAACCTAAACAAAATATGGGGTAGAAATACTTTTTTTTTTTAAAAAAAGGTGGCACTTTTAGCCACATGTAAACCAAAAGGTAATAGTTTCAAAACAGAGCAACAGTCCCACTTGATAATGAAATTAATTTCACAAAACAATACTGAGAAACAACCATATTACATGTGCAATATGTGGGAAAGAAGTAAAAGTAAAACCTTTCTAAGTTCATCCCAAAGCTTGTAAAAGTTGGCATTGTGAGGACCATGAACATTATGGCAAAGCTCATGAAGCATTGTATCCAGAACTTGGTCAAATGGGTAAAAGTCCCAATCCCTGTTTGGCCTTCGCAGCCTCAATTTCACATGTACACCAGCTCCAACATTCAACCCCAGGAGAGACGGATTGTTAGGGCTACAATTACATTGATTCATTCATTATCTATTGCATATGAAATCAAAAGCAACGCAGGTTTACAAAAGTCACGCAGAATTCCTTTCATTGCAGCAATTTGAAAGAGACTTGTATTTCAGGAAGTTTATGGTATTTAAATAAAGCATACGGCATAAGCAGCAAGCCACCGTCTCTCGCCTTTAAACTCAACATATAGACACGCAAAAAATGAAAAAGAGGCTACTTTAATTATTAAAGCAAAAGCAAATTAATGAATAATCGGAGTCGTGGTTCTAGTTTACCGTAGCAAGCATTGGTCAGCTAATTTCACATTTCCCATTTCTGAAGGCAGTAATCATACCCTTTCAACAAAAAATCTTGCACAACTTCCTTACGCCCATTCAAAGTTCAGTAAATTTCGTTCAACAGAGAAGAGTGCCAGTTTCAAACACGCGACTTGATTGGTGATGTTACATTGCTCTCACCATCAAGCCAAAATTCGAATGACAAAGTTCAGTTAAAATATTCAATGAACAAACCAACATTTTTCCACAAGGACTGTGAATCGTTCCGCAGAAAGAGATAAGAAAGCTTGACACGTTCTCAATCATAAATACATCAATGTTTCCCAAGAGAAAATCATCATCCCACCCACCCAATGTATTTTGCATTGTAAAATTCCTTTCTACAACTAAAACACGGGGAAAAGTGCAAAGCGAGATAGAAAAATGTGATTTACCAGAATTCAGAAAGGACTTTGACCCTCCATTTGTGTTTATGCATAATCGGTTGAACCTGTTTGGCAATTTTCTCCAACATCTTCTTCGCTTCTTCCTGTCCAGGCTTCTTGAGAGCTTTGATCTCCCAGACCTTGTTAAGATCGCCCACATTCATGGTTCGAAACACAGCGAAACTAAACCTTCTGAAAACCCTAATTCAGCGGCCAAACAAACCAAACGGAAATTTAACTCTTAAAATTGCAGATTCCGAACTATTATCAACAATCAGGAGACCACAAACGACAATCATATCGATGGGTTGAGATAATAAATTTTTAATATGGTTAAATGGCCAGTAAGTATTTTTTAATTATGATTTATAAAATATAAAGTAATTTTTATAATCTACGAAGTAATTTTAAAGATCTATAAAATAATTTTATAATTTATGAAATAAATATATATAAAAAATTTATTATAATTTATGTGAATGATACTTATATATAAAACCGATTAAAAAAATAACCCATTTATCACTTCAGGTTCGCGAGGCTGGCGGGATTTCGAACCTCAAAAGCGCCGCCCGCGAGATTAAAAAAGACTTCAAATGCATACTTATACGGAAAATTGCTGAAAAGTCCTTGGGAAGGTTTTTCCCCCCCCCCCTCTTTTATAGCATTCAAAGGCTTCAACTTATAAGTAAGGGCCCATGTAGGCACATTGGCGAAAATACCCTTAACTGAGAAAGTGATCGATATGCCCAACGAGTCAAGGGCAGCTGAGATTGAGGCGATTATGTTTCATTGTTTAATTAGTGATTTTTTTTATTATTAAGTAGAAGTTAAGGGGGAAGATTTGGTATGATTATTATTATAAATTTTAATTGTACTGATTTTGCTTTGTGCCTTAATTATGTTTAGTTGTAATGCCTGGTGTTTTTATTAATGCTATGATAAATTTTAATCATGATCAAATGTTTTACCCTAATAATCTTTTTTAACTCATTCCTTCCCTTTCTTTTTTTAATTGTTTTGGGGGTTACTAATAAGGATAAATTAGAAAAAGATTGATAAATATAAAAAATATATTTTATATTTAAGATCAACACTAACTCTATAAATAGGTCTTATATATATTAAGGACTAAATGTAATATAATTTTAGAAGAAAATGATGGTGAAAGGCAAAGGAGGGAAAAGGAAGTTGAAGGTTAATGCACTACATAAGTTTAAGGAAAACTTTGAAGATTAAGCAAAACTTTGGGCAACACAATAAAGGAAAAATGCAAGTTTAATGGAATGGAAGAGGTTGACAAAACTGTAAACATGAAAAAATCTAAAAAAATTGTAAATATGGAAAAATCTATTAGATGAAGAGAAAAATAGGTATGCTATACTGGCTATAGAAAGAGAGCAAATAGCATATTTGTTTAATGACTTTATAATCTAATAACATTGGAGCTCTCTTGTATGTTGGAAGTGGTAGATTTAATTTCACTTATAATCTCATGTTATTATTGTCTATCCTTTAAATAAAAAATAATAATAAAAAGTTTGCCTTCAGGCAAACAAGGAAAATTTTGTCACACAAATGATACTGGTGGAAACAATTCATGGAAGTTATAGAGGTTAGGCGCATAACAATCTATCTCTATTACTGCTAATGTTGTATTTTCACCACCTGGGTGCTCTTGCCCTCTTATCCAATGGGGTAGAATTTGATGCTCCAAGGCCAAGCTGTGATGTCCCTCGTTCCAATATGGAAAATACTTAGAGTCACAATTGCGCAGAATACAATGCATGACATTCATGATATAGTATCACATAGTATAAGTATGAAGGATGTACTACCTAGAATATGACCTTTCCTGCTTGTCCTCGATCCAGCTCCGATTCGGCTCGTCTATCGATATATCCTAAAGTTACACATTTAGGATAAATGAGTTATTAATTGCTCGTAACTCATTCTAGACTCATAGTGTTGGTTATCTCGACTCATAGTTGTATAATTACCAAAATACTCCTAAGACTTGGCTTATGCCCATTTGTACCCAAAATATAGACTTGAGGTGATTCTACACAATTTCGCGTGTAGAATCCATTGGTAACTTCGGTTTACTCAAATTCAGGCCCTAAATGACGAAAATACTCTTTGGCAGCCATTACTTAGTGCTTTAAGGGCAACTCAGTCATTTCACATCCTAGGCCTTTTCTCACTTTGACATCAACATGAACCTTACTCATTTTGCTCTTCTGAACTCAATGGAATCATCCAATTGATGAAATTTCAACTCTTTCTTTGTGCCACACAATTAGCAGCCATATTTGAGTTCTAAAAGAGTTATGTCGGTTTCTCATTTTCTCTTGCTTAAACATATCCCTTTTACTCCTAATTCCATGATTAACTAGTTAGGCAAGCATTAATACCGTTTGGATCCTTAAATCATTAGTTGAATGAAGAGTGAACAGTACCCAACTTCTACCATACTCATCTAATCAACAAACCAAAATGGTCAAAAGAAAGCATACGCTTACCTTAACTCGTTTTATTCGGTTCGGAATTTCGGTGACACTCCGACCGGTGAGATGGAACCATCAGCCTCTAATCAAGAATTCGAAACCGTAGAATTGAAGCTTGTGATGAGTAGAAGAATGTTCGTAAAGGGTACTTGGAGAGAAGACGTCGTTTAGATAGTGTTCTAGCCTTCTGAAGATTTCTCTCTCTTCTCTCTCTCCTCCGTTCTCATTTTCTCATTCTCGTCTCTGTTCTGATCTGTTTCTGCATTCTCTTTCTTCGTTTCTTTCGTTCTTTCTGCGTTCTTATCTGATTCATTGCACGCAGGAAATAAATGAGAAAGGATGAAGTGTATATTAATGAGTCATTAAAAATGGCTCTTATGTGGCTATACTCATTAGTCCACTTCTTTAGCTTTCTTGCATGATAATTCATCTCCTTTGTCATGCATCTTCATCCAATAAAATAGTGAGCTATATAGAGAGAATTATTATTCTCAAACTATCTCATTGTACCACCTTCATGTAGTTAACCGTAGCCTTATGCTTTATGGCTCTTGGCTTCTCTTAAGTATTAATTCACTTAGTATTCATTTCCCTCCTTTTTAGTTCCCATCTCATTGAAATTATTGGGGAAAAAAATACTCATTTCTTGCGTTATGGAAAAATTACTAATTTTCCCTTACGTTATTTTTCCCTTGAATATTCATCACACAAAACGACCACCACATAGTAAAATCATTGGTAGGAACACTACCTTGTTTTATAACATAATTATGTCGGGTGTACACCCCAATTGTTTAATTTTGTCATTCCCTATGCTCTTTAATACCCCAAAGGTATCAAAAAATAGTGGGAATTTAGTCACGCCTATTTGTGACACTGGCCAAATCAGGGCCTAGTAATCTTCTTAAATTAGGCATATTCTCAATTCTCTTGTCTTAAAATTTGGGGTCTTACATTTCTCCCCTTGTCAATAAAATTTCGTCCTTAAAATTTAAACATCATATACCCTTAATTGTGTAGGCATTCACCTACCTCGCTGCCCTACTGATCATTGGCATTCGGGATTTACTTTTCGCATCCCTACTATCTATATTGTGTATCTTGTTCACTATAGCACAAAGGCGCTCATCAGGCCTTACTGCCTAGGGACACTGTCCCATTCCATCATGCATATCGGGTCTTATTGCCTTTATCTTCATTTCGACACATTACCTTTGTCTTTGGTTCGACACATCGTTGATTACTCAGCGATCCACTAGCCTATCCACAGGCTTTACAATCGGTGGACTTATAGTTCATTACTCAGTTTAACTTTGTTTACTTTGCCATTTGCTAGTTTGTGGACATACTAGTTCAATTGGTCTCATGGTCTGTGGACACACAATCCACTTGCAACTTTAGTGCTCCCTGATTAGTTAGAACGCTACCCTAGTATGTTTATCCATAGTACACTGCTCGTAGTCAAATTACTATTTGACTCTTGTTGCTCATACTGTGTGCATTACTTATTGTGCACTTGCTGCACATACTAGGTGCATTGCTCATTGCGCAATATTTCAAAACTGGCATTAGTTTGTCCATGGCTGCCTCATGTTGTCAAATCAACATCATTCGTCGTCAGCTCTATAACACTAGTAAGGAAATTAGCTTTGTGAGGTTATATTTGTTGTGATGGATGCGTTATTACTTGGCTTGGCTACATCTACTCGCATCCCAATTCATGCTTGCTCGCAAATTTGTAGACCACCAAGGTCATTTGTGGTTCTGAGTTTACTGTCATCATATTATTGAGAGGAATTTGTTACCATCGTGCCCTATTCCTTTAGGACTCATCCCAATCTTTATTCAAATTTGTCACCACAAATCATATAGGTGGTGTGATTGTTGGCTACATAGGTGGTGTCACGGTATACCTTATTGGTTATATTGCCGCCACATCCCCGACGTGCGATAATTGGACTACGGCACGGTACCCAGACCGCAGCTCGCAGCTAGAAATAGTTTTATCTCATTGTTGACCACTATACAAGTGTGTCATCATGACCACATAAGTCATACTGTACACCACGTACTTTGTGCCATTGTTGACCTCAAGTCAAATCATAGTAGACTTTACAGATCTCATTGAGATGTGGGATGATAACCACTGGTGTGATTGACAACTTCTCTTGCCACTTATCAGAATAGTGCATAGATTCACTATGCTTCTGCTGCGCCTCTCTGATGTATACTTCCTTATAAGAGCTAACCATGATAGCTACTTCACTCAATCGTGTCTAATATGCATAGTAGAACAATCATGATCAATTGTTTCTATACCAACTTCCATGGTATTTGGGTAATATCCTCAAATCATTACTGAAGGTTCATCGTCATTTGTAGGGTTCATTTTCCTCATAGAATAGAACCATAGTGCAACCTTAATTGCATTGTGATCCAAGCACTATTTCAACCTAGATCTTGTTTCCAGCTTATTCTTACCCTTCAGTATTATCATATTGGTTCCTCTAGGTTAGATACATGGCATAATCACCACACCTCATACATTACCGCATATCATATCTATATAGCGTTAATCCCATGGGATAACTAAATATTATTGCTAAGCATGGAGAAACCTCAAAACAATTTCTTAACCTTAAGTTTCATAGTCTTATTGAATAAACTTTTATGGGCAGTACTCACTGCAACAGAAATGGTTCAGTTGAAAATCAATATTCATGTCATGATCTTTATGCTGCTAATCATTTGCTCTCTTGAGCACACGTAACCTCAGAATTCCTATAGTATCCGAGGCATACTTGCTAGCATCATCTCATATTATTTATCACTGGGTATCAGTATCCCATAATACCTTAACCCCTAATTGTGCTAGACATCGTCCCCCATTGGGGAAATATAAGTAGTACTAGTTTCTTAGCATTGCCCCTTATTGTGTTAAGTCTTTAGCAAAGCATAGCATTAGATCACACTTCCTTATTTAGCAGAATCCCTCTGCACTCGAGTTTGTCCTCAAAAACTCGAGTTCTTTTGTTTCCTTATTGGGACTTAGCTAATTCTTTGACTTTGCACTTGCCACACAAACATAGCACTCGAGTCCATAGAATAGCACTCGAGTTCTTTTACATTTGAGCATTGAGAGTATGGGCGTAGGAGTTCATTCCAAAGAGTTCTTTCATATTATCAAACATACGTCGCACTCAAGTTCATCATTCTGCACTTGATTTCTGATATACTTTACACTCAGGCTTGACACATAGTACTCGAGTCCTTACTTCTATACTTGAGTTCTCATGGCAACACCACTCGAGTCCTGGAAGTTTTGGGGAGAGAGTTTGTTCCAGAAAGTTCTCAATTGCCATCGATCAAGCATTTCACTTGAGTTTTCTCATTAGCACTCGAGTTCTGGTCATAGTGCACTCGAGTTCTACGAGTTTTGGGAAGAGAGTTTTCCAACTTGTCCGCATAGGAGGTACACTCGAGTTCACATCATTGCACTCGAGTTCTTAGCTTGCTCTCACTCAAGTCTTGCGAGTTCTTGTGATAGAGTTCCTTACAGAAACACTTCCAACTTACAAAATTATTAGGTGCACTCGAGTTCTCATCCCGTTGCACTTGAATTTCGTCTTGCACTCTTGTAAGTTCACAACCAAAATACTCATTGCACTCGAGTTTCCTTGCCAAAACTCAAGTTCACCATTGATTGCACTCGAGTTCTGTCGCATCAACTCGAGTTCTCACCACCAAATACACTTGAAGTTGACTCATGAACTCGAGTTCGCCAGCTTCCACTCGAGTTCAACAGCTACCCAAAGCTGATTTCACTTCAAAAATCTATCTGAATCCATCCGTAGGTTGTCCAACTCCTTGATTCTTCATTCATGGTCATTCATAATCATCCAATACTCGTTGTTCGACCGGGTACAACTATGGACTAAGAGATAGCCGAAGCAACTCACTTCGTGATTCTCATCACTATGTAATCAAGCATATATTAGTATATATTTCTAGCGCCTGAACCGCATGCTCAGTAGCCAAAACCACTGCTCTGTGATTCTAGCAATTATCATCCATGCTAGAACCACTGCTCTTATACCAAAAATGTGATGTCCCTTGTTCCAATATGGAAAATACTCAGAGTCGCAATTGCGCGGAATACAATGGCCCATTAAAATAATCGCAGCGCTAATATACTGATATAATGATACGATAATGCTTGATATCATACATAGTGTTCATAGGGGTTTACAAAATAGTTACAACCCTTAGAATACATTACAGAGTCTTCAGATAACCAATGTCTCTTCTTGTACTAGTCCGCCACCTCCAGTTGATAGAAAACACCCTTTTTGTTCTTCTAGCCATTGCCTGCTGCTAGTAACTTACATTTTTATGGAAAGGGTAAGATTCGGAGGAATCTCAGTAGTAGTATGCTTACATACAAATAGAATACGAAAATAGATATGCAATGTCATGTCATGTAAGATGGTCGACTTTTGTGTGTACACTAGCCCAAGGCCAAACTTACGTCTGCACTTTAGTCGACTTAGTTCCCCTGTTAGGTCCATGACCACAACATGGTGGAATGGTGTGTCTAGGACACTAGCTCATGTTACAATGTATGACATTCTTGATATAGTATCACAGTATAAGTATAAAGGATGTACTACCTAGAATATGACCTTTCCTGCTTGTCCTTGATCCAGCTCCGATTCAGCTCGTCTATCGATATATCCTAAAGTTACACATTTAGGATAAATGAGTTATTAATTGCTCGTAACTCATTCTAGACTCATAGTGTTGGTTATCTCGACTCATAGTTGTATAATTACCAAAATACTCCTAAGACTTGGCTTATGCCCATTTGTACCCAAAATATAGACTTGAGGTGATCCTACACAATTTCGCGTGTAGAATCCATTGGTAACTTCGGTTTACTCAAATTCAGGCCCTAAATGACGAAAATACTCTTTGGCAGCCATTACTTAGTGCTTTAAGGGCAATTCAGTCATTTCACACCCTAGGCCTTTTCTTACTTTGACATTGTGATACCTTATTTTCCAAAATTACGGTAGAGTACTAATTAGCTAATACTCACCGACTATAAACATCAGAGTAGCACAAAATGCTAGAAGTTTATACAATGCATCTGCTGGATATACATATTCACATCCTTGCACATACATACTCAATTCATTTTACAACACTTATATTATACACTTCAACTACTTCATATACAAACCCAAAATGCTCATATGAGTCTTAAAATATATAACAAAAGACCAGAAAACCTAAACTAATTCCTTCTGCTGCTCGGCCTTGATTTATCATCATTTACCTTTTCTTCGCCCCGTGAGCTTCCTCCCTGTACTGGAGATTTGTTTGGGAAAAGAATGAGATTCATGGTAATCTCAGTAGTAACACATACAACATACAAGATAACATATATATAGCATGCTCATTATACAAATCATCAATCAAATCATCATAACATTATTTAGTGTCATTTTCATGCAATTCATAGACCATGCTAGCGCTAGACAAAGACTTGGCCCCGAGGGGTACCCTCGCAAAGATAGGCCCAAGGCACCACTCGTGCAATATGAATATTATTGCTTGAGTATCAACCCGCACAAAGATAGGCCCCGGGTGATTACTCCGCATAATCTAAACATGTTAGATGTTTGATGATAACACATCACACATATGCATGCTATGTTATATGAAGACAGTTACTACATGGTTGCTACTCTATGCAACTTTCCTCCGGATACAAGCTCGGGAAACTACTGAGGCCAGACCGGTTGTCAAGTCCTGAAATTTCCAAACATCACCAAACATGTTATTACTCATCCATACACCTTTCCAAACTCATATCATTGGTAAATTTAGCCTATTGGTGCCAAATTACCAAAATACCCCTTAGGTCCTGATTATCAGTATTTTTCTCAAAATCATGATTTAGGCCATTCCTATACAATTTCACGTGTATAATCCCTTTCCAACCTCGAATTGGCCAAAATCAAGCCTTAATGACTAAAATACCCTTAACAGCCCTCAAATAAGGCTTAGAAAAATCAATTTTGTCATTTCACTCTCTGAGCCTTTTCTCACTTTGGGGTCAACATAGACCCTACACAATTCGGCCTCCTAAATCCAATGGAAGCATCGAATTGGTCAAATTCTTACTCATTCATCATGTCCAACACAGGGAAGGAAAAATAAATTCCCAGAAAAGTTGTGTCGGATTCTCGTTTTCTTTAGCCCAATCACCTCCTTTCTACTTATAACCAATATATTAACTAGTTAAACATTCATTGGACTTGATTTAGAGACACTTACATATTAAGGTCTTTTTGGCTTTCTTGAATTATCTTGTACCAAATGAATCATAATCAAGCCCAAAACAACTCTACTAACCTTAATCAAGCAAGAGGAACAAGTTTTGGAAGTTACCTCTTGATTTTCTTCACTTTCTCTCTCCTGGACATTTTCTCTCACTCCTCCTTCAAGCATTTGATTCAGCTGCTATTCAAGAAAACCAATGATAGAGAGATGAGAAGGAGAAGCTATGGAGAGATTGGGAGCCTTAGATCACAAGACACAAGTCCTATACCTTAATCTTGTATCAACCCTAGCTTCTCTCCTTCTCTTTCGTCAAGTTCTCATTCTCCAGCCCTTCCTCACTCTTTCTTATTTAGTTTCAGTCGGGAATGAGCTGATGAGAATAGAGAATTGATCATATAATACCATGGCTTAATTAATTTGACAAGTGGCACTTTTGCATTGGCTTAAAATGCATAATTCTCTTAATTAAATCCTAATTTCCCTTTCATACTTAATAACTGCCGAAAATCACATAAAAAAAGAGGGAAATATTGATTCTCCAATTATCCCATTGTGCCCACACGTAACTTGTTGACCAAGTAATTGACTTTTTTGACTATTTGACCATTTTTCACAATAATTAACCAAAATTGATCCATTAATGATCAATTAGTCATTTTTCTCTTTTTAATTCCCATTTAGTTCAAATCATTGGGAATTTGAGGAAAAATAGTTATTTTTCACTTTTTGGCAAAATTATTGTTTTACCCCTGCATTTAATGATTCATCGAAATAAATCATTTTTTGTCCATTTTTTGACACACAATCCACTTGCAACTTTAGTGCTCCCTGATTAGTCGGAACTCTACCCTAGTATGTTTATCCATAGTACACTGCTCGTAGTCAAATTACTATTTGACTCTTGTTGCTCATACTGTGTGCATTACTTATTGTGCACTTGCTGCACATACTAGGTGCATTGCTCATTGCGCAATATTTCAAAACTGGCATTAGTTTGTCCATGGCTTCCTTATGTTGTCAAATCAACATCATTCGTCGTCAGCTCTATAACACTAGTAAGGAAATTAGCTTTGTGAGGCTATATTTGTTGTGATGCATGCGTTATTACTTGGCTTGGCTACATCAACTCGCATCCTAATTCGTGCTTGCTCGTAACTTTGTAGACCACCAAGGTCATTTGTGGTTCTGAGTTTACTGTCATCATATTATTGAGAGGAATTTGTTACCATCGTACCCTATTGCTTTAGGACTCATCCCAATCTTTATTCACATTTTTCACCACAAATCATATAGGTGGTGTGATTGTTGGCTACATAGGTAGTGTCACGGTATACCTTATTGGTTATATTTTCGCCCCATCCCCGACATGCGATAATTGGACTACGGCACGGTGCCCTGACCGCAGCTCGCAGCTAGAAATAGTTTTATCTCATTGTTGACCACCACACAGGTGTGTCATCGTGACCACATAAGTCATACTGTACACCACGTACGTTGTGCCATTGTTGACCTCAAGTCAAATCATAGTAGACTTTACAGATCTCATTAAGATGTAGGATGATCATCACTGGTGTGATTGACAACCTCTCTTACTACTTATCAGAATAGTGCATAGATTCACTATGCTTTTGATGCGCCTCTCTGATGTATATTTCCTCATAAGAGCTAACCATGATAGCTACTTCACTCAATCGTGTCTAATAGGCATAGTAGAACAATCATGATCAATTGTTTCTATACCAACTTTCATGGTATTTGGGTAATATCCTTAAATCATTACTGAAGGTTCATCGTCATTTGTAGGGTTCATTTTCCCAATAGAATAGAACCATAGTGCAACCTTAATAGCATTGTGATCCAAGCACTATTTCAGCCTAGATCTTGTTTCCAGCTTATTCTCACCCTTCAGTATTATCAAATCGGTTCCTCTAGGTTAGATACATGGCATAATCACCACACCTCATACATTACCGCACCATCGGCCTCCAATCAAGAATCCGAAACCGTAGAATTGAAGCTTGTGATGAGTAGAAGAATGTTCGTAAAGGGTACTTGGAGAGAAGACGTCGTTTAGATAGTGTTCCAGCCTTCTGAAGATTTCTCTCTCTTCTCTCTCTCCCCCGTTCTCATTTTCTCATTCTCGTCTCTGTTCTGATCTGTTTCTGCATTCTCTTTCTTCGTTTCTTTCGTTCTTTCTGCGTTCTTATCTGATTCATTGCACGCAGGAAATAAATGAGAAAGGATGAAGTGTATATTAATGAGTCATTAAAAATGGCTCTTATGTGGCTATACTCATTAGTCCACTTCTTTAGCTTTCTTGCATGATAATTCATCTCCTTTGTCATACATCTTCATCCAATAAAATAGTGAGCTATATAGAGAGAATTATTATTTTCAAACTATCTAATTGTACCACATTCATATAGTTAATCGTAGCCTTATGCTTCATGGCTCTTTACTTCTCTTAAGTATTAATATACTTAGTATTCGTTTCCCTCCTTTTTAGTTCCCATCTCATTGAAATTATTGGGAAAAAATACTCATTTCTTGCGTTATGGCAAAATTACTAATTTTCCCTTACGTTATTTTCCCCTTGAATATTCGTCACACAAACACGACCACCACATAGTAAAATCATTGGTAGGAACACTACCTTGTTTTATAACATAATTATGTCGGGTGTGTGCCCCAATTGTTTAATTTTGTCATTCCCTATGCTCTTTAATACCCCAAAGGTATCAAGAAATAGTGGGAATTTACTCACACCTATTTGTGATACTGGCCAAATCAGGGCCTAGTAGTCTTTTTAAATTAGGCTTATTCTCAGTTATTTTGTCGTAAAATTTGGGGTGTTACACAAGCTGTTTTAAGAAACTAGTTTAAGTCTCTGTTTGGATTAGCGATAGAGAAGTGGTTTTTTTTTTTTGTGATAATGTGGATTTTGTAGAAGTTAGATTGAAAAAATGACATATTGTAAATGTGATTTGTGTTTGGATTGGCAGTAAGAGAAGTGTTTTTTTTAAACCCAGTGAAAAAAAATTAGAAGCTACTTCAATGAACTTTTAGAAAAAACGGTTTTTTTTAAAAGCATAGTAAAGTGAATATTATCGTGTTCACAAACGAGTCTGCAGATATTAAATAGGTTTTTCCCTCTAAATGAGCTTTTTTCCCTTCATAATGGGTTCCCAAACAGGCCTGATTCTTAATTAGTTAGCCTCATAAGTGATATTTAACACTTAATATCACACTTTAAATATTAGGGTTGTTACATAAAGTCTAAGATATTTTTATATTTTATACATTTTTTTATTATGTTACTTTAATTATAATTGGTTTAATCACAGTTTGACCATTGAACCTTGAATATTGTCTAACCAGTTCAATACCTGATAATGTAAAGAATCATATTTAGATCAAGTTCCTTATATCTATTGTGTAAAGTTCTCCAATAACATAAGGCTATGTGTCTTATCTTTAAAATATTACTATTATTTAACTATAAATCCACATGAAAACAAAACAAAACACATGGTCAAGTATGATAGGATAATTTAACATAATGGATATAATTATGAAAAATTCATTTCCTTTCATTCTATTAATTCTTTTTTCATTTAAAATCTTTCATACTTTATTACAACTAGTTAATTTACTCTTTTAGTTATAAATGCATGAACTAATAGAGGGATTTTTGTATTATACATAGGGATAATTGATCTTTTTCTCTTTTTTTTTTCCGGAAAGGGATAATTAATCTTCAAATCTTTATAATTTCAACTAATTTTTAATTAGGTTTCTATTATTATTTTTTATCAAGTCTTTATTTTTTACTTGGTTTTTATTAGGTCTTTGTAGTTTTTTTTAATGATGTTCTTATAGTTTCACATGCTCTTTAATCTGGTCCTTGTAGTTTTGTATCATCATCATCATCATCTATAAATATAAAATATAATATTATTAATAAATACTAATATTTTGTAATATATTAATATATTTTAATTTTATTTTAACATTTTTATGAATTATTTTAATATTATTTTTAATTTTTAAATAAGACATATATTTATATTTATTTATTAAAAAGACCCTTTCTCACAACAACAATTATCCATAATGGTTTTACAAAACATGATTAACCAATGGTAATTGAAAACTATTTTTTATTCAAAATATATCGGGGTTCAAAGTACAAAACCCACCCACAAACTCACTATGGAGAATCCATTACTCTGGGCACACATAATAAACAGTAGAAATCATAGTTCATGAGTTTTACAACACTGAATCCCGCAATAAAGGATCTACACAAAACAATTTACAATGTAGATATGATTGTGGATCCACCAAAATATTAGAGTATGTAAAATAAGGCATCAGACCTAACAAGGATTAAATAGTCATCCTAAAACAGTTATCCAAACAGTAAATATAATATTTCAAAAACATGAAGCCCTATAATGGCAATATATAAATCAATAAAATACCAATACCAAACGAAGCCTATAAGGCCCTCAGTGCCTAAGCCTCTGGTTACTTCCTTTGGCCTTTAGTCGAATTAGAGGTTTCACCTGAAAAATTATTTACAGTGACGGGGTGAGACATAAAATCCCAATAACTAAAATCAATTTACAAATTATGCAGGAAATGATTGCAAGTCAGAGAAGTAGGTTTGACTAACATAATAATATTATTATTGATAATTAAACACCACATAATATTATCAACAATTAGAATCATCCCCACTAATCCATCATGCTCCTCCTTATATCTTATGGACATGGTACAACCTATCAGTGCTAGTATACCTAGCCAAAGGTTAGCTAGTCACTTCAAGAATTCTGCCCCCTCTCATGCCACCCACCAATATACTGTAACAGGGAGGTGTTCGCCCAAAACACTTAACTCAAAAACCGGGCCAGGAATTAGAGTACCGATGAGCACAATTTCACCATATCTCTTCCACCAACACAACATATCCTATAACAGAAAAACAATATATCAATATAGTTTTCAAAAACATTTACAAGATTATCATTCCTTATACAACATTCCATCATAAACATTATAACCATCACAACAGTAACAATCTTAATAATAATCTCCGCTGATATATATACAAGTTGGAAAATACACTGCTTCACTGAACTAAGTTCATATTTAAACATACACATGATCTTTCTAAACAAATACAAGTAGTATAGCTGAAAGTAAAGTTTAGAAAATACCTTATAGCCCAAAGAAATCATATAAAATAAATTAACCCCAATTACCTCAACTCCAAACTTAACCTTAACTTGAGGAGTAAAACACGAGCAACCACCGATCACAAGAAATCTCTATATTATCAATATAGATACCAATCAACCACAAGCAGCAATAACATAAATAATTTACCCGATTCAACTCCCAAAAACCTAATTTTCTCTACAACAATTTTCTTCAAATATTCCAATTTTCTTAACAATCACTAACCTCAACAATCCAAAGCCATAAATCACTCTTCATGAGCCCAAATCACTCATTAAAATCCTTAAATAACATCTATATCATATTCTTACGCTAATCACTTAATTTTATAAATTAAAGTTTCACCTCCAACACACCTACAGTCATAAAATTACCAATATCAATATTTTAGATCAATTAAATCTCTTTTCTAACTTATATGAGTATAACTCAATTATTAAACAATTCTTCAAACCTTTACATAATAAAAGTCATATCAAATTCTAACTCAAATATCACATCATAACTTATAATATCATATAACTCAAAACCCGCAAATCTAAATCATTTAAAATTTCAATAATACCTCCAATAATCCAAATAAATTATTTAAACCAAATTTAATAAGCTAAAAACCCCTTTAGAAACTAATTTATGATCTATTTATAAAAGAAATTGATTATAAAATCATAAAATAACAAAATAATAAATTTAAACCGATTAAATTTAATAATTAATTATTTTCTACATATCTATAATCATCTATTGTTAAAACTCAAAACTCTCTCAAAATCCTAATCTTAAAATTTTCATTAATCAGTACAATATTACCCTCATTAGGAAAAGAAAAATACTTGGAATAACTTTCATGAAGGGAATTATTGAGTAGAAGTGATTTTAGTTACTTAAATAATCTCAAAATGTTGAACTTTAGATTGGAAAAATGAAGAACACTACCGTCGGACGATTCAGACGCTCTCCCTCCTGCAACGTCGCGCAATAAGCTCAATTAATTGAAGGGTTTAGGTGTGGTATTTTAAATACCCCACCAACCCATTTGACTAAAGGGCCTCTTTATATATATATATATTTTTTTTTCTTTTCTCTTTTTTTTTTTTAAATATTTGGATTTTTTTATTACTAACAACAATAATAACAAAAAAATATTATTATTCTTCCTACATTTTCATTCCTCTAATTTCTTAACTGTAATTAAATACTAGAAATAAAAATAATAATGTTACATTTATAATTCCATTTTTATTTATTTTATAATTGTAAAATTTGAATTACAATAATAAAATTTTCAAAATTATAATTAATTAATAATTAATTATATTATTTATTTTTTCCTAATTATAAAATTTAAATTTATTAATTTTAGATTATCTTTTAATATTATTCATTTATTTAATATTCAATTAAATTAATAAATTAAAATAAAAAACCTTCAAGGACCTAATTAAAAATTAGGTAAAACAATAAAGACAAAGTAAAAAGAAAAAAAACTATAAGGACATGTTTAAAAATAAGTAAAAGTATAAGGATATGATAAAAAGAGAAAAAAATTAT
This sequence comes from Albizia julibrissin, assembly GCA_037074505.1. Taxonomy (NCBI): domain Eukaryota; kingdom Viridiplantae; phylum Streptophyta; class Magnoliopsida; order Fabales; family Fabaceae; genus Albizia; species Albizia julibrissin. The sequence goes on from CM073483.1 coordinate 31,539,490, forward strand.
AGGGACCTAATTATTAATTGGTTGAAATTAGAAGGACTTACCGATTAATTATCCCTTATATATAATTATTCTTTGTCTTCATTTTTTCCCTAAACTACCCCTATTAATTGTATGTATTAATGTGTGTGATCAATGAGAATAATGTTTAATATAAGTCATTATTAAATCGCCGTATTCTAAGAAAACCAAACCAATTTTTTACAAATGATTAAGTTACCCAGTTTTCTTAATCTATAAATGAATTGTTGACTTAGCCACAAAGAAGGCTACGATAAGACAAGAGCTTAATTTGCATAACTCTACCAACAAATAATATTTGTCACATATAATTCAAAAACTTCCACTATTTAATATAGTAATTACTTTTATTGTTAAATAAATGCCACTCATTGACGTGCTTCCACTAGGAAAATCCATCCAGAACAGGACATTATCTAGTTCTGCTTTACAGAGCCCTCAATTAGTCGGAGTACATGCTCATCAAAGTAATTGGTAGATCCTTATTAACAAAACCAACTGTGATTTTCATGACGGTAACAAGATAGGGATTCTCTAGTTAATATAATTCATACCATTACGTTAGGTGTATTTACCTTTCTTATTTGACTTTGTTGTTATTCTACCCTGAAGGCACATACGGCTATGCATGTCAGTATCAATCAGATAAAAAATGAAAGGACCAGATAGAGAGACTTATTCACCAGGGGTGTTCATGCCAGCTGGCCAGGGGGACGTCCTTGTCTGATGTCTTGTTTGGAGGATTATTGAGTTGTATTTTGCAGTCTGATACCCAATCTTATTTGATAGAAGGCTAAATATTTTTGGGTTGGGCATGATGGGTTTCACTATGCCCAACATTTATCAACCCAAGTTTAAATCTATTTTTCAAGTTTAAGAGAGCATAAATAGGTTCATAATTGATCTTTTGTGTGAGGAAAAAAATGCCATGTGCACACCTTATGTGGGGAAAAATAAACAGCTTCAATTATAACCGATAAATAATATGGCCTTCAAATGTATTCTATAATTATACACTTGGTAACACTTTAAAATAAGTCTACAACCTAAGTCTTGAAGTAAAAAAGAGTAAAGACTATCATATATCTTAACAAATAGTCAAATACCTATACTTAAAGATTTAAATAACATCTATAATCCATAAAAAATAAGGCATCAAAAAATTGTAATTAAAGCTTTATAACCTGGAAGTAAATTAGAACTAAGTTATTAAAATATATAACGTAAAACAAAAAAAAGAAGCTTAACCAAACATAATATAATTATATAAAAAATTATTTACATCACATCACATATATATTAATATATATAATTATATACCTATTGGTAGGGTCAAATGGACAGGACAGCATACCCTACCTAATACCTGGCCCTGCTTGTAAAAATGCACAATCTGATTGTGTGCAATTTTTTTCAGATTGCTTTTTTTTAGATAGGATAAGAAAATTTTTGTTTTGGGTATGGGTAGACGCATCGGACTTGGCTTTCCTCCGTTGTGGGTCCCGTCCGTTGCATATCCTTTGCTGCAAAACGGTCACGTTTCACCAAATAATGGAGGGAGGGAAGTCCAAGTGGTGAAGGATGAAACAGTTTGGCTGTCAACGGAGAGAAGGGAATTTATATGTGTATGGGAGAATAAATATTGTTTCACTAAAAAAATGTGAGACTAAATACTGGGTGAGTAGTTTTTAAAAAAAGAAAAAAGAAAAAAATTATTAATGCTCTCTTAGGCCATTCATAAATTTAGATAAAGAATTTATAGGTTTGGATAAAATACGTTGTTTTAATATTTTTTTGACTTCATTCAATTAGAGAGTTCTCTTTCTACCTCCTCCTGAATATAACTTTTGGTGTGTTTAATAATTAATTATGAATAATATCTATTTAATAAGGGTAAAATAGGAAAAAATAATTTACGTTTTCAGACAAAAAGTGGAAGTTGTTTATAAAAAAGACTAGTCTCATAAGAGAGAAAATTATTTATAAATAGAACTGGAAGGAGTATTTGATTCTCTAGCAAGTAAATCATTAAGGGTTAAATTTTTTTTTATTTGTTGGTCGCTACACAGCACACGATAAGGAATTATGAATATTTAAAATATCTTTTGAATTTTTTTAAAAAATACTAATTATTTAAAACAAATTTTTTTAAAAAAATACCGATCGTGTGCTGTGTAGTGACCGAAAAATAAAAAAAAACCCTTAATGATTTACTTGTTAGAGAATCAAATACTCATTCCAGTTCTATTTATAAATAACTTTTTCTCTTATGGGACTAATCTTTTTTATAAACAACTTTCACTTTGTATCTGAAAACATAAATTCTTTTTCCTATTTTACCCTTATTAAATAGATATTATTTATAATTAATTATCACACACACACCAAAAGTTATATTCAGGAGGGGGTAGAAAGAGAACTCTCTAACTGAATAAAGTAAAAAAAATATTAAAACAACGTATTTTATCCAAACCTATAAATTTCTTATCTAAATTTATGAATGGTCTAAAAGAACATTAAGGATTTTTTCTTTTTTCTTTTTTAAAAAAATACTCACCCAGTATTTAGTCTCATATTTTTTTGTTGAAACAATATTTATTCTTCCATATACATATAAATTCCCTTCTCTCGGCTGACAGCCAAATTGTCTCAGCCTTCACCACTTGGACTTCCCTCCCTCCATTATTTGGTGAAACGTGGCCGTTTTGTAGCAAAGGATATGCAGCGGACGAGACCCGCAGTGAAGGAAAGCCAAGTCCGATAGATTTCATAAACACCCCTGTTATTCGGAATTGGCTGGCGTCCTTTGCAAAGGACATCCGCTGCATCACTTTTTCTCTAAACTACACCATTTTGGTGTAGTTTGGAGAAATGAGATAATTTTTTTTATTTTTTTATTGAAAAAATAATATCTAATATTTTAAAATATTTTTTCAGTTGTACCCGGTGTGTTAGCAGACTGATTTCAATTTTACCAATAGTTTATTTTTTCAGCTCTAAAAATTACTTTAAAATATTTTAAGAGTAAAATTGCAATCAGTCTCCTAAAAAAATAGTATCTAGTATTTTAAAATATTTTTTAGACGTATATAGGATTTTAAAATATTTTTTAAGTAGCATATAGTATCCTAATGTAATTTGTAGTATTTAAATTTTTAAAATATTTTTTCAGTTGTACCCAATGTGTTAGCAGACTGATTGTAATTTTACTCTTAAAATATTTTAAAGTAATTTTTGAAGCTGAAAAAATAAATTATTGGTAAAATTACAATCAATCTGCTAACACATCGGGTACAACTAAAAAAATATTTTAAATAATTAAAAATACTAAAAATTATTTTAGGATACTGTATACTACTTAAAAAATATTTTAAGATACTGAATACGTCTAGAAAAATATTTTAAAATATTAGATATTATTTTTTTAAATAAAAAAATAAAAAAATTTATCCTCATTTTTTCAAACTACACCAAAACAGTATAATTTAGAGAAAAAGTGATGCAGCCGACGTCCTTACGTCCTTTACAAAGGACGCCAGCCAATTCCCTGTTATTCACAATGTATCCTGAAGGTACACATGGCTCTGCATGTCAGTATCAATCAGATAACAGTGAAAAATAAAAAAACTTTTGGAAGCCATGGGACCATTCAAAATAGTTTTGATTTGACACCCTGCCAGTTGGTCCAATGGTTTGTGAAGAAAATAAAAGTTGAATGTGCTTCTTGCAGCATGATAGTTTAGCAGAGCTTGTCTTTACGCATTGTTCATAGAGAATAGGTGAATATTGTACAAGCTTTGTAGTTCACTCTAACCTTCTGATACTGTGTTAATGCAATATTACTGTGTTAATGCACTATTGCTGAAGAGACCAACCTTAAATCCATCTAAGCGATGAAAAAACACTACATATTCAAGTTAGTTAGATGAAAAAAAAAATTATGTTTGACATAGTTTTAGAGGCAACTAACTTTTTATTTAACATACTTTAAAGTTAAAAGTAACTTTTTTAGCTTATAACTTTCAATTTTTCTTTTGATTTGAACCCTTATGGTGCATTAATCTAGTAGTAAAATGACCTCCTTATATAGAAGAGGGGATGGGTTCGATCCTCATGTAAGTTTGGATTCCTTTTCATCTAAAAAAAAGAGTTAAACCCTGAATTTTTAATATATTATTTAAATAAGTTTGCATCAAACTAACTTTTTTATAAAAGTTTATCCAATTTACAGTAAAAATGCATCATTATCCTAGAGTTACAAGGCTAATAATATTACTTACAATAAAGAAAAGAGGAATAGATACTAAAAATTTTACAAAACAACACTGGATTTGACTTTAATGTATCTCAACAACCTATATGCATCTTGCTTCAAAGACAACTTAGGTGTCCCAAATCATCACAATTGCTATGACTCCAACACCTAACAACACAGCAATAAACTTGAAATAAGAGGTGTCAACCCGAACTGGTTTCTGGGGTACGTAACCTTTTGACAATAGATGATTTACTGATACATAGATGAAAACTCCACAAGCAAGACTCATGGATATAGAGAATAGCCAATCTGAAAGAGAACCCTGTGTTGTGGAGTCTATGATGATTCCAATGGCTGTACCAACAGGAGTGGACATGGCGAAAGCAAAGGAATAGGTTGCGCACGATAAAAGGGGGCGATTCGGGATCATTCGAAGAAGAGCAATGCCCATGGCAATGGCTGCAAATATCTTGTGCAGAGATATTGTCCATAGGGCTCTCCAAGCATCCTCTTTTTTCTCTGCAACTCCAATAGCTATGCCCTCAAATAGAGAATGGAAACATAAGGCAAGAATCAACAAGATGGTGTCTCCAAGTGAAGTGGAGGATCCAACATGATTGGCAAAGTGGTGATTGGCACCAGCATGGACCTATTAACCAGAAACTGATGCTCTAAATCCATGATGACAAAGACCAGAAGAAATTTTCCTAATTGAAAACTTTGCACAGGAAGAACGGGCAAGGGACTCTAATGCCCTCCTCTCTAACGTCCTTTAAAAAATCCCAACTTATCAAATGTTTGTTTTCCTATATAGATCATGTTCTACATAAAATGAGTAACATTTGATATCTTATGAACAAACAATGATAATGATGCAGTTTTAATTTTTTTATGATTTTTCAAAAAAAATAAAAAATGCACAATTTCAGAGTATTTTTCTTTGAAAAATCATTAAAAAAAATGTACCAGTTGGAATATAATGATCCATAGGGAAAAAAACATTTGATAATATTTTAAGGAGCATTAGAGAGTGGGGCTTTAGAGGCCCCTTGCCACTGTAAGAACATGTGTCATTCAAAATACGTTACCTGGTATTGTGATTGTGACGTCGCAACGTCGGCACTTCCTTTGGCCATTTCAACACCTGTCAATATAACAAGAAGATTGGATGATTTCCTGGTGTTTGAAGGAAAGAAAAGGAGAATCTGAGGATATTCACATTCAAGTTGATTTTTTTAGCTGAATTGAAGTTCCCTTTCTACCGTTTTGAAGAAACTTTTCTTGCTTGGTGATTGAAGAAAAAGATAGATCAGCAAGATATCGTGCGCATGAAACTGTATGCTATTCCCGTTATTTCCATGATAATTTGAATAAATATAGTTTTCTTTCACTTCATAAACCAAAATAGGTGTTACAATTTAGAAATTCATAAATTTCATATGCTACCCCCAGTATTTACACATTAGTGAGTAAATTTTAAGGAACTATGAATCTCAAATAGAAGCTTAACATCATCACTCTATTCATCTCATCATATGCCACCAAATTTGCAAATTGCAGTGTTCTCAACCAGACAATACAGATCAACAACAGGAAAAGAAGAACAAGAAGCAAAGTACACTATACTTCAATAGAAGATCTAACTTTTAGACTTAGCAAAAAAGCATGATTATCACATCTCACAATATTCTAAACCACTAACCTCGAAGCTCAACATCAGCTCCAGAACCTGACTTCTTATTCTGCCAGGCAAATACAGAGGAGACAACACAATCAGCGAACATGGTGAATAAATAACCCACACAAGCAAGCATAAACGCAAATGGATACTCTTTGTGGGTCAAATCATGTAACGTCTTGTGGGCATCGCTAAGGAAATGCATCATAGCAGTACCCAGAAACACACCCCCAGCAAACTGGGTCCCCAGAACCAAGAACCCCTCGTTCCATTTCAACACATAGGGCGAAACTCCGGAGACAAAAGTCGCGACAAACACGACAATCATGCACCAGATTTTGGCGAGGATTAAAGTTCTTGAGCGAAGATTGAGGTTGATGTCGGCAGATTCCCTGCCATGGTCGTGGCCGCCATGCGTAGAAACAGAGGAGACGAAGGTAAGGAAGAAGAGCAAAAAGAAATGCAGAAATCGGAGCCATGGAAACATTGGGAGGAAGATGAAGAAGAAGTTGGTGATAGGTGGTAAGAGAACATGACAAGAAGTCCATATTTGTAAAGTGATTTGTGTAATAAAATATTACGTGAAGAGGGCAAGACCTTGAGGATAGTGAGCATGGATTGGTTGAAAGGGACTGAAACAGACAGGAAGAGACTAATGCGGCTAGCTTAGAAGAGCATGAAAATGGAAGAAATGGGATAAACCATAGGAAAAAAGACAAGAAAATGTCTAAAATATATAAAACCTAATGCGCCCATGACGTAGAGGTCCTTTGAAGATGCAATTTTAGAATTACTTAGTGAAATGACTTTACTGCCCTTATAATATAAAAAAAATCTCTTTGCCAAAAATATAGAGTACAATCAGTTGAGTCTGCCACTAACGCTTATTAGAGATATAATGCAAAATAATAGAGATAAGAATTAAGGGGTAAAAATATATATGAGCTTTTTCTAAAAATTTATCTAACACCAAATATTTTTTTAAGAGCAAAAGTGACTGAGTTTTAATTTGGAATGGGTGTAAAAGTCACATATTCCGTCATCTTAAGGCCGCTGACTGTGAGTTTTAACTTTACTAACTAAAAATGATGACAAGGAGCATGATGTAGAGGAATAATAAACAATTTGGAAGGATGAGATGTTGACATGGCAAGGCAAATAAGATTTGAATATGAAATAAATATAAATAATAAAAATGAAAAAGACTCTCATCCCTTTGATCCATCAATTCTCACCTCCCTCCCTTCATCATATTACTGTCTTACACAAAAATTGAAGCAAAGTTGACCACCACCATGTCCTTTAATTGCTGGAAATTCAGTCTCGCAAAAAAAAAAAAAAAAAGTTGTGGTCAAGGCTAATTAAGAGATTCCATTTTTGGTTTGCCTGAGATTGTGTTTAGTGGTAATATGAATTCTTTTTACACGGCCACTATACTCTTTTCCAATTTCCGAAGTTCCACTTCCACTACTTTGTGGACCATCCCATTTTGAGTGTGTTTAGGTAAAACATTTTGTGAGAAATCTCTCCGACATCATCTCTATCTTAGATTTGAAATCGATTTGTTGAGAAGAATACAGCTCACCCAACGGCAACTCAATCGATTAGAGGAATACTAACAAACATGTCACTCCAGGAGATTCAGAAGATACATATTGGTCTAAGTCCCCAAGTTTGACATCCGTACTATCATCGCGTGAGCCTCATGCGTCACTGCAATCTTAATGGACCTTCACTCTCGAAACATATGAATGCAGCCTGGATTTCCATCTCCATGAAGTTTTCGGTGTTTGGATAATACTTGTTGAACATGTAGGTATTTGAGTAGATCAAAGATTAATTATTTTTTTATACTAGTATAATTTTTAGTTGATGACAATTGATGAATTTCTAGAAGTGAATGAAAGGTTGGGAGAGATTTGGGAAGGAAGACACTTTTTTTCCCTCTGAGAACTCATCCTTGCTCGTACCAAATCGTCTGACCTTGTCCGTGCTCATCGAAAGCCACTTTCCCGATTCTCGCTCAATCTTCTGCTCAATTTATTTCTTTATCGTGGAGTTGGTAGGGTAGGTAAGTGTGTTTAAGGGACAAATGAAAACCCCTGCCACATTTGTTTAGTCAAATGAGTCAAATTATACTTGGAATCCACCTGACACTAAAATGTTTAAAGTAATTGTCGTCAACTTAACATAACGTAATATGTGATTTTTGTACCCATTTTGAAAGCTTATAATCACTTTTTCCCCAAAACAAAAAAATTTGATGTTAGGTGTACTTTTTAAAAAAACTCATGTGTATTTTTGCACCTTAATCCTAAAGATAACTATTATCTTTTCATATGTGGATTAGTTCATATTCAAGTATGGTTGACCTTAATTTAAAGTATATATCTCAAATATTTTCTGAATTCACACAAATATGAACTCAATATTTTGCAATTAAGATGTCAAATTCCCTCCCACCTATTCATAAATCATAATCATAGCCTTACGTGAAAGACTAGAAGGAAGAGTTTGGTAACATTGGATAGACTATAAGACACCGGTCTTTAAATACTTTTTTTCCCCTAGTCGAAACCTATCTTTAAATACTTTATTTCATGCTAAAAGGTAACATTATCAAAGTAATGGAACGAAAAAAAATTTAATTGAGAAAACAAGTTGAAAAAGAGACCTGGGACATATATGTTTATATGGATAGTTTATTATTAGTTAAAATCTAACTATTTAGTTTTCTCTTTTTTTTTCCTATTCATCCAAATATATGGAAAAAAATTCTCTTTATTTTTCTATTTCCTCCATTTTTTAACTTTCCATTCTCTGTCTTCAAATTAGGCATCAATATCTATAGTTTGTACTTGTCAGTAGTTTTCATAAACCATAGCTTAATGAAAAAGGATACTATCATTTAAAAAAAAGATGAATTACTAGTTCACACTATAGTTATCAATCACACTTTATCATTCACCACTTGCAGACATGATAAAAGATACAAAATTCATCATCTAATTTATGAGAGTCTAACTAAAAAATTTGCATTATAAATAGCTTCCCTTACCCAAAAAATTAATTAATAGCAATATATCTATCCTTGTTTAATAGTCTGCTAATATCGTCAGATAACTTCTTCAATGGTATCTTGGTGAGGTTGATTTATGTTTCAGTCTCTAGTACGTGATTAGGTCAGTTGCTTCTTATAAAAGACAATGTCAATTAAATTCAATTAAATATTAAAATTTAAATTCAGACCAACATTTTTAATAAATTCCTAATAAGCCCTTTAGACTGATGAGGAATTTATGAATATTGTTAAAAGATCATAATATTATTTTAAGTTAAAAAAATTAAAGGTAAACGTTGGTCTAATTTCTGATTTAGTTAGTTTCACTGTATTTGATTAATATTTAATTCCAAGTTCCCAAAATGAGCGTGGTGATGTTTTGAGCAGTGGCATCGAGGATAGGGCTGGCAAGAAAGCTGAGGGCACTGGTGATGATGCTGGTGCCACGAAATAAAGTGAATAGAGTAGGAATCAGGCCATCATATATTTATAACAATCTATTTCCATTTTGTGTGAAAGCTTTCTTTCATCCCACATGAAAAAAGAAGAAGAAGAAGAAAAGATTAAGAAATTATTCATAGATCATACATGTCATTCATCCTGAACCAGGAAAAGGAATATAGTTAATAATAATAATAATAAATATGTTCCAAGCACATAAGTAAATTAGTTATCAAAACAAATAATGATCAACCATCCTCATGAAGTCTTGTTCTAGGAAATGTTTGTTCAGACTCAATTGAAAAACAGTAACTCCTATGGTTTATTATTTAAAAAAATAATAGAGCACTAATGCAATCATAGTATTCGATTTTCATTTTTAACTATAGAGAGGCATTGTGATTTTTTAACAACAATAAAAAAATTATAATTAAGCCTCTTGGTTTGATTAGGAACTTGTTAGAAGTATATGTCTTAATTGAAATTTTGTTATTTTATCTGGATTAAATTTGAATTTTTTTTCTTTATACAATCACCTCCACGTATCTATTTCCAACATATTTTTATCCATTATATAATACCCTCTCCAATTCTAAATGTAGGAGTTAATAGAGATATTTGTTTTAATTCTAAATATAAGATTTCAATTCACTTTGCCTCCAAATTTTGTAAATATGTTCCCTAAGTATCCTTATTGATGACATGTATTAAATGGATTTTTTATTAATGGGGTAATGATTAAAGGGGGGTATTTTAGAGAAACTAACCCACATTTGTTACAAATAACTAACTAAACTAATTTCTTTATTATCTATACATTTAATTATTTAACTTTTACATTTAGAAGCGAATGAAGTAAAAGAGTTTTGAAGATTTTAAGCAATTGTTCATGGAAATTAAAAAAGTAATCAAAAGAATCAAAATATTCAATCTAATTTAATTACTCATCCAGTTCTTAATATAAGACCTACTTTATAGTTCAATTTGGTCATTAATATAAGACCTACTTTATAGTTAAATTGAACTATAAAGTAGGTGTTACATTAAGGACTGGATGAAGTAACGTTGAAAACTAAAATACTCCTCTAATACTATTTATGGGTTAGAGAGTTTTTTTTTATCATATAAGTCACTTATTCAATTTATTATATAAATGCACAATTTTACTGCTAGTTTATTGTTTTGCAAATTGTTATTTTTTTAACTTCTTATTAAAGTATGTTACATTAAATAGGGATAAATTCAAAGAGTTATTAAAGTTTAAAATAAGATTAATGAAAACTAAGGTTTTTCTTGGTTCTAGTATAACACGTTGAAATTGTCTTGTAAATAGGACTAGAATATATAGTATAGTTGAAGTTTCTTTGAAGTTAAAAGAGTTATTAAATTTGGGCCGGACTAGTTGGTTTGACTTGGAAACCGACGAACCGGTTTGGTACGGCCACCAACCTGGGTTAATATTTTTTTTTATTTTTTAAAAAATTTAATTTTTTATATTTTATTCAAAATTTCATATTAATAACTATGAAATCTTCACTTTCTCACCGGTCTGACCCTAGATTAACTCCGGTTTGATTCTGATCAGAATCATTGACCCTTGACTTACTACCTTAACCAATTTAGAGACTGGTCTGGGTTTAATAACATTAATTAAAACTTTAAGAGATAGAGAAGCTCCGGATAATTAAGTTTAAGTTTGGTCTAAGATACATAGGTGCCTACAAAACAAAACATCGAGTAAAACCCGGCCATTACAAACATAATGCAACTAAAAATTTATTAGTTGGCCGATTTCGTTCTCTGATAGGCCCAAATATTAGAACATACAATGAATCACTGAAGCACTTAATTATCTTGCCGGTCTATGTTGCATGTATCGATTGTGAAGTGAGAAAATAAAAAGATAGAACAGTAAGATATGGTGAGCATGAATGTGTACGTTCCTGCGTGGACTATACTACACACATGTTTTCACATCCAAGTAGTTCACCTATGGATTATCATAAAGGACGGCCCAATGTAAAAGATTTTCACCAATTGAGGTTTGAGAAGGGATATATATATGCAGGCTAACCCTACAGATTCTCCACCATTGTTGTGGCCGCCATGGACGGATACAGAGGAGACGAAGATAAGGAAGAAAAGCAAAAAGAAATTCAGAAATCAGAGCAATGGAGACATTGGGAGGAAAAGGTGAAGAAGAAGAAGGTGGGAAGAGAACATGACAAGAAATCCATATTCGTAAAGTGATTTGTATGATAAAATATTACGTGAAGAGGGAAAGACTTGCAGTATAGAGAGCAAGGATTGGTTGAAAGGGACTGAACAGAGAGGAAAAGAGTAGTGCGTCTAAGCTTAGAAGAGCATGAAAATGGAAGAAATGAGATAAAAATAGGGAAAAAGACAAGAAACGATCTAAAAAATATAAAACCACAGATCAATACCATGAAATGCGCACACGACATAGAAGTCTTCAGAAGATGGTTGATACAATTTCAGGCTTACTTGGTGAAATGATTTTACTACACCTATATTATAAAAAGCACCCACCCACCCACCCTCCTTTGGGTTGCCGATAATATATGTAGTCTTTTTAACGGACCTGGGTGTTTTAGAAAACGATTTAAGTTAGTTAAGTGATAAATATGTAATATATTTGGAGTATAGTGAGGATGGATTGGTTGAAAGGGGCTGAAAAAGAGAGGAAGAGAGTAGTGCGGGTAGCTTATAAGAGCATGAAAACGGAAGAAATGAGATAAAAATAGGGAAAAAGACAAGAAAAGATCTAAAATATATAAAAACTCAGATCAATCCCATGAAATGCATACATGACGTAGAAGTCCTTTGATGATTTTGATGCAATTTCAGGCTTACTTGGTGAAACGACTATACTGCCTTAAAAAATGCACCCACCCACCCATCTTTGGGTGGCGAAAATATATATGCCTTTTCTACGTTTAATATAAGACATATTTGATGAGTTACTCTTTATTATAAACATAAGATATAATTTTTATATTTATCAATCTTTTTCTAATTTCTCCAATTAATATTTCCTCAATAATAATAAAAGAGGAGAGGGAATAAGGGAATTATAGAAGATTGAGGTGGACCCAATGGGAACTTATTCTAGAAAACTCATAAATTACAAATAGGCTAGTAAACGCGGAAGCAGATAAACGATAAAGGAAATAAAAATAGTGATCTTGAAACATAGAACCTAATAGACACTAGTTCTACAAAACATTGAGTAGATGAAACCCAGCACCCAAAGAAAATACGGCCCAAGAACTTCAAGTATTATTCTATAAATAATGCATAACCAATAAGTATGAATACTTGTTAAAATAAATTATTATTCATAACTCCATAACTGAACTTCTTTTTTTTTTAAAAAAAATAGCATACATAGAAGGGATATTTATAACCCAAGAAATTAACTCAAATTATAACTCTTAACTTACTATGACTCTTTCAAAAATAATATTTTAATTTAAATAGCCCAAAAGGATAATGAAAGATAATGATGGATATGATTAAGGATAAATGAATATATTGAGGATATTTTAATTAGATTATTTGAATAATCTAATTGGCTGAATGTGTTTAACAAATTATGGATTATTTAATGAAGGATATTGGGAATATTATATAGTAAAGGATATTAGTTTTTTTAAAATAATCTAATTTATAAATGGATAAGGCTCGTTGGATAAGAAAGATATTTCATAATGGGCAAAATCAGATCATGTATAACAATATGATTATAGGAATACAGAATCAGATCATAAAAGACAATCTGATTTACCGAGATGATATTATGGGCTTTTAAATTAAAATAATAATAACCTAATAATAATAAAAAAAATCCTAATATGCCATTAATAATTAAATGGCACTTAAAACATTAATTAATGACTCTTGACTCATGGCCTTATTAAAAAAAATGAAAATTAGAAAATAAATAGAAGAATATGATTTAAACAGACTCCAGCTGAATTGATCTTCAAGTAATAGTTTCTCGACTAAATTCTTACAAATAGACAGAATTGCCTTCTAGGTTTACATCATTCTCCCCGCGAAAAAGAGTCATCCTCAACTCTTGTAGGTCTTCTAGTAATGTCCAAGACTTAGTGATTAGATTATTGATCTCCTGTTGCACCTGCAAAAGTGAAATAAATCTACTGGAAAAAAAATTGAAGCTCTCATTCTCAATTAATTTTTTTCCTATTTTTTGTAATATTTTTTTTGTCTTCTTTTTTGTGTGCCCTTTTTTCAACTTCTTTTCTACCTCTTTTATTTTTTTTCATTGTTTTACAAGTATGAATTTGAATACTTAAGCGATATGGATCTACTAGACGACCTGCCCTAGGAACCCAGAAACTACACTTGGAAGTCATAACCAATAACTTAAAAATAAGCAAAGCTGTTGGACAAAGAAATAGAAGTCAAAAGGACAAAAGATAGAGACCAGCTCTGATACCAATCTGATGTGGACCTAATATGAATTTGTTCTAGAAAACCCAAAAATTACAGAAATGTTAGATATGGAAGCGAATTAATAACAAATAAAGAGAAAATAAAAAAATTCTAGAAATTAAGAACCCTGTGAACACCCTGCTCCATAGAACACTGAGTATATGAAACCCAGCACCCAAAGGAAACACAGCCCAAGAACTTCAAGTATAAATATAAGAGTCGATCAGCCTCTTATGCCTGATAATATCCTTACAAGAATACGAGGAAGAAAGTTTCCAGAATAATTCTTTATTGAAATCTGAAAAAATTAAATGTACAATACTTGACTTTAAATAGAAAATAAAGCTCAACATAAACTAAAACCCTAAAATCCCAAAAGCCTAAGTTGGTTCGTTATGGAGGAGGTAGAAAACGCCACTTTAGTTATCATGGATGATTTGGGATGTCACATTAGTGATTAGATGGAAGGATATCAGATGTTGGTGAGATAATAGCTGAATAGCTGAAAATCAGAATTTTTGGCTAAATAAATAATTTGAATATCTTGTAAATGAGTTAAAGGATATGATAAAAGGATAGATATTTAGAGGATATGGTTAAAATGATAGATATTCAAAGGATATGATGATTATAATCTTTTTAAATAAGATTTTGGAATATTTAAATAAATTCAATAGATATTTGTAGGATAATTGAGCTTTTAAAGTTGATTCCTAAAAATAATCTAATAATACCCTAATATGCCTTAATTAATTAATTAATGGCACCTAAGACTCTTTAAAACAACTAAAAAATTTGTTTATGGGCTCTTAATTAATTATGTCTAGCCCATTACAACTTAAATATACAAATAATACGTAATAAATAGACTAATGACTGCCACTTGCGACTTAGACTCATTTATAGTTGATCCAAGCCTACAAATTTAAGCCTTTATAGGCCCTTTAGCCCTTATTAGCCCATTTGAAAGCTATCTTCACTTATATCTTCAATTTGGGCTCCATTGGTTGCCAACCCAAACTCTTTAGTGCATAGATAAATGATATTCCTTGGCTGTGTATCTTGGGCCCCATACAACTTCTCCTTAGCTTGAAGATATGAAATAACTCCTTGTAAGGCTTCCTTCATGGCACGTTTCCTTACTCTTGTCATTAGGCCTCCAATTCATCTTAATGGAGATGAGTGAACCTTTCATAAGATTCCATAATCACAATATGCATTGTATGATCCATTAAGAGAAATTGGAAGCCCAATGATAAGAGTAAGGAAATGTGTCATGAAGGAGGCCTTACAAGGAGTTATTTTAGATCTTTAAGCTAAGGAGAAGTTGTATGAGGCCTAAGATGCACAACCAAGGGATATCACTTATCTATATACTAAAGAGTTTGGGCTAGCAACCAATGGAGCCCAAATTGAATATATAAGTGAAGATAGCTTCCAAATGGGTTAAGAAGGGATAAAGGGCCTGCAAAGGCTTAAATAGGTGGGGCTTAAATCAGCTATAAGTAAGCCTAAGTCACAAGTGGCAACCATTAGTCCGTTTATTATATATTATTTGAGTATTTAAGTTGTAATGAGCTAGACATAATTAATTAAGAGCCCATGAATGAAATTGCTAGTTGTTTTAAAGAGTCTTAGCTGCCATTAAATTAATTAATTAATTAAGGCATATTAGGGTATTATTAGATTATCTTTAGCAATCTACTTTAAAAACCCAATTATCCTACAATATCTATTGAATTCATTTAAATCTGCCAAAATCTAAGTTAAATGGATTCGAATCACCATATCCTTTGAATATCTATCCTTTTAACCATATCCTCTAAATACATATCCTTTTATCATATCTTTTAACTCATTTAAAGGGTATTCAAATTATTTTTTATCCAAAAATTATGATTTTTAGCTATTTAGCCATTATCTCACTAACATTTGATATCCTTCCATCCAATCACCAATTTGACGTCCCAGATCATCTATGATCACTAAAGTGACGTTTTCTACATCCTCCATGTTTAACCATATTTGTCTTTTAGGGATTTAGTTTATGTTAGGTCTTATTTTCTATTAGTCAAGCATTGTACATTCAGTTTTTTCAGATGTCAATAAAGAATTATTCAGGCAACTTGCTTCCTTGTATTCTTGTGAGGATACTATCAGACATAAGAAGTTGATCGACTCTTGTGTTTATACTTGGAGTTATTGGGTTGTGCTTCCTTTGGGTGCTAGGTTTCATGTACTTAGTGTTCTCTAGAATGTGTGTTCACATGATTCTTAGTTTCTAAATTGTTTTGGTTTTTTCTTTATTCATTATTAATTCGCTTTCGTATATAACCTTTTTGTAATTTATGGGTTTTCTAGGACACGTTCATATTGGGTCTACATCAAAGATGACTAGGGTGTTTTAAAAAATATATGTCATATTATCTAACTTCACTAATTTAATTAAATTAGATAAATATGTTTTATATTAAGGACCAGAGGGAGTACAATCATTCAGCCACTAATGCTTCGAAATAATATAAATATACAAAAAAATCTATTAGGTCTTATATTAAGGATCGAAGAAAATATAATATAACTATTACTTTTTTAATATAGTTATTTGATTGTGTCATATTCTATCATTGTTAAGCCTAATATTTTATGAATTGATATAGACTTGAATTCAAGAGCTTGTGATTAAGGTGTCATAGCCTCTTCTATCAACACCTATTGATAATTATAGGCTCATTTATTGGTGTTTATATATATATATAACTCATGCACGGATTATATATGGAGAATTCAAACTCAGCCTCACAAGAAAGGCTAGGAGGAAGAGTTTGGTATCATTAGACTATAAGACACCTATCTATAAATACTTTATTTCATGGCACATGGTAAATAATTATCGAAACGTTTGGTGCATTGTAGACTCATAAGAGGAATCCTATCATTCTATTTTTGGATGGGAAGAAAAATAATGAAATGAAAAACAACAAGTGAGAAAAGCAAGTTGAAAAAGAGACCCGGGACATCTATGTTTTCTCCTTAATATTTTCTCTTCAAAAGTAGGCAAATTTTAGAGATAAAATATATTTTTCAAAATTTACCCAAGAAGAGTGAAAAAAAATAGGGAAAATTCTAAAAAAAATACCTTTTAAACTTAAAAATCCTGTTGACAAAGTCGTTAATGGGATTAACAAGAATGGTAATGCAATTGACAAAACATTTTATTGTTAAATCATCTATTTGGGATTTTGAAGTTTAAATGGTAATTTTTTGAAATTTTCCCAAAACAATAAAGCCATGAAACTCGCATATTTTTTTCTTCATTTAGTCCTAAATATATATGACATATTAATCTAATTTTGGAAAATTATAGATGATAAAAAAATTACTAAATTATAATATGTGTGACATGATCATTCTGTGAAGGATTCAGGGCGTGCTTGAAAATTCAATAAAGTATCCGATAGCCTACACATAATGAAATCACAATATTTTGGACTCAATTGATGTTACATAGCAAATAACGCATCAGAAGAAGAGATCTGTTGAGAGAGTTTTGACGGAATTGTTCATGAGTCATTGAAAACTAACACTCACAAACGCAGATTACCCTATATATTACATATGGGGCGCGGTTACATGGATTTAACTTTAAAAGATAAAAGGAAAATCGCCTCTTTGGATCCATGTTTCTTCTTTTTTTACATAGTAGTCCCATTCACATTGGGTTTAGGCCCCTAATCCGCTAATAGTGGACTAAGTATATTCCAACATTTTGAAATACTTATGTGTATCATTAGATTATGAACACTCATATTGGTCAATATTTTCATAATTTACTCCTATTAATCACTATCAACAATAACCAAGTAAGAGAGATATGAAGGGAATTAAGAAAGGTGATTATAGTGTTTTTTTAAAAAACATGTAATATTAACTGTTATGTCCTACATCGGTTGGGGAGGGAAATGAAATATACCTTATAAAGGTCTGCATATCTCACATTTTTGACGCGTTTTAAAGTCGTGATAAGTGATGGGCCCTAAAGTGGACACTATACACTACAAAAAAACATTAAATTAGTGACGAAATTTAGCGATGGAAATTCCGTCACCAATTAGTTTAGTGACGGAAATTAGCGACGGAATTTGTTCCGTCGATAAAAAGGCCATTGCTAATTGATTAGTGATAGAATTTTGAATTTGCAACGGATTAGTGACGAAAATTTTTGGAAAACTCCGTCACTAATTAGCGACATAATTTTCGTCTCTAATCCGTCGCAAAATATTTTTTTTATATAATTTAAATTGCCACATGTCTTTACCACAAGCCTTCACATGTCCCTCGCCGGCAGCCGCCACGTGTACCCACTGTCATCCATGTGTCCTTGTCAACCACTGCTACCTCGCCTCAGGCCACCACATGTCCCAATCAACTGCTGCATGTAACCCTCCATTACACGCCACGTGTCACACTCCATCGCGCGCCACATGTCCAAGTCACAACTTAGTTGTATTTTGTGACCAAGTTGGGATTCGAAGCCATGACCTCTCACACGTGTGCTAGTGCCTTTGCTTGTTGAGCTAATGAGAACCTGTGAAATTTAATGCAAAATCATATATATATTATAAATATTTCAATTTTGTTGTTTTATTTTATTTTATGTAAATATTCTACCTAAATTTTTATTATTAATATATTTTTTTATTCATTTTTTTTATATTTTATTTTTTTTGTGTATTTATAAAATTTGTATTTTCATTTGTATATAATATATTATTAAAAATTCAAATATATTATATTATAACTTCAATTTCAAAAATAAATATGAATTAATAATTTTTATTTATTTTAATATTTATATTATAAATTAGTAATAATTTAGAATTTAAAATTTAAACTATTTAAAAAATTTATAATTATGAAAAAAATATAATTATTGAAAAATTTAATTATTAGTGATAGAAATTAGAGACGGATTAACGACGAAAATTAGTGATGGAATAATTCCGTCACTAATTTCTTTCGCTAATATTTAACAATGGAATTAGAGATGGATTAGGGACGGAATGTAATTCCGTCGCTAATCTGTCACTAATTTAGTGACAGAAAAATTCTGTACTAATTTCCGTCGCTAATTTTTAATGACGGAATTAGAGACGGATTAGCGATGGAATGTAATTCTGTCGCTAATCCGTTACTAATTTAGTGATGAAAAAATTCATTCTCTAAATTCCGTTACTAATTTTAGTGACGAAATTTATGAGGGATTAGTGACGGAATGAAATTTAGTCGCTAATATGTTTTTTTGTAGTATATAGAGAGCAAGGTGCTGGGATGTTGATTACATATCGCAATTATCAACTTTAGTATACATATTGACAATTTGAGCTTCCCAAATACCAACAACCTTATAGATAATATTTTGAAACCACACATGTCAGGCATCACTGAATACTTATATATAAATAATAACAATTTAAGAATCATAATTAACAACTTCAATATAAATATTGACAACTTAAGCTCCCCAAAGGCTGTAAGAGGCAGATTTGTCATTTGGAAACATTTGCAAATCCTATATTCCTCCCACAGGTTTAACTTGGAATTTGTAATATTGGACTCCCTGATTTATCTTTTCCATGTTTTAAACAATTTTTTCTGAAATTTTCCCTTGTTTTCAAGGATTGTTCATAGACAAAAGGTGAATATTGTACAAGCTTTGTAGTTCACTCTTGTGTTTTTAATTAGAAAAACAATTCATAAGTAAAATTAAAAAGATACAACGTAATAAAACCCTCGTTTCATAAAATAGGGGCATCAGAGTTTGAAAATAAAGAAATACTATCTGAAGGACATAAAACAGAAAAAAAGGGAAATTAGTCAGTCCAATAAGAACTTTAGCAATGACTTTACAGTGGATACAAGAGATTGCGACTTGTTTTGGAAAGGGATTTGCTTAAAGGCTATAACCTTCACCATGTCTTTTGGCAAAATCCTTAAAGAGCTATAATTAATTATCCAAGTGAAGATATTCCGTAAAGATAAGATATAAAAAATTTCTGATGAAGGAGTTGGGTTTTTCGCCCAAACAAGGTTTTCAATCAACTCCCCATAATACTTAACATTGAACAGTAAGAAGAGAATTTCTTCTTAATCTTCCTCATCCAAATAGTCCAATTATGCAGAAACTCACAAGAGGAGGAACTGACAGGTTCAAACATTGAAGGAAAGTTACAAGGAACCGAATCTAACCACTTGCAACCAGAGTGCTTAGGTAATAAGGGATACCCTTAGAGTCTGTTTGGTTCAACAGAGAGGACGGGATATGAGGAATTTTAATAATATCTCGTTTGAATTAATTAGAAGGGAGGGGAGGGGAGGGGATGTATTTTAATGTTACCTTATTTGGTTTAGGAGGGGAGGGGAGAGAAAATATTTTTATTTGGACAAATTTATCCTTCTTTATCTTGTTTTTTAAAGGTTGTAGAATGTTTAATAAAATATAATTATTAAAATCAAATAATTATAACCATAATTATAATTATAAAAAAAATATATAATAAAGTTATTTAGATAAAAATAATTAAAAATATAATAATATATATAAATATTTAAAAAACACTAAAGGGAGTAAATTTCTTGTCTTCTATTTTGCTTTCACTTTGACTAATTTTGTAGCTAAAAGGAAGTATTTAGACAGTTACAATATATATAAATAATGAACATCTTTGTGTCGATGAAAAAAAAAAGAAAGGCATTATGCTTGTGATTTCGTTTTGTTTCTAAAGATCTAACTTCTCCGGCCACGATCATGGCAAGCTGGTCTGAATTGTCGCATATTTGGTGGTGAAGCACAACATCCATATTTGCAGGTAGAGAGAAAGGGTGCTTGTTGGAAAAAGAGGTAGAGACAGATGGTTACGAGGTGCCGGCCTTGACCATCATTGATGCTACAGATGCTCACCGAAAGGAGAGATTAGGTTGGAAGGATAGAGATGAGAGAGGGATAGTTTGGGAATAATAGAAATAAATATAGGTATAATAGTCTGTACATCAGAAAATATTATCACTCCCCTCCAAATCCCCCCACTTTTTGAGCGGAGGGTTATGAGGGGAGGGGAGGGAAAATTTAAAAGCATTTTCCCTTCCCTCTTATAAAGTTTTTGATGCCAATCAAAGGGAAGGGAGCAAAATCCCTCACCTACCCTCTAATTCCCTTCCTTCCTCTTAAACCAAACAGGCCCTTAAAGTCCTTTTATCATAGAATGAGGATTTAAATGTAGTCCACTCTTGTTAATGCACTATGACAGAAGAGATCAACCTTAAACTAATTAGATATCTTACACTAAAAATGTGTGATAGTCTTTAGAGCTATACAAGCCTAATGATATTGCTTGGAATAAAGAAAAGAGACTAGAACTTTTACAGAATATTGGATATGACTTAATGTATCTCAGAACCAACCTATATGCATCTTGCTTCAAACAGAGCTTAGGTATCCTAATTCCCAAATGATCACAACTGCTATAACTCCAACGCCTAACAACATAGCAATAAACTTGAAATAAGAGGTGTCAACCTGAACTGATTTGTGGGGTACGTATCCTTTTGACAATAGATGATTTACTAATACATAGATAAAAACTCCACAAGAAAGGCTCATATATATAGAGAAGAACCAATCTAGCAGAGAACCTTGTGTTGTGGAATCTATGATGATTCCAATGGCTATACCAACAGAAGTGGACATGACGAAAGCAAAGGAATAGACTGCGCACGATGAAAGTGGGTGATTTAGGATCATTCAAAGAAGAACAATACCTATGGCAATGGCTGCAAGTATCTTGTGCAAAGAGGCTGTCCATAAGGCTCTCTAAGCATCCTCTGTTTTTTCTACAACTCCCATGGCTATGCTATGAAAGAGAGAATGGAAACATAAGGCAAGAATCAACAAGATGGTGTCTCCAAGTGAAGTGGAGGATCCAACATGGATCTGTTACCACAAACTACTGCTAAATACTTAATGACAAATCCGAGAAGAAAATTTCCCAATAGAAGACTTTGCACAGGAAGAACAGGCAAGGGCCTCTAATTCTCCAGTCTCTAGTACTCTCTAATATTTCCCTTAAAATATCCCAACTTCTCATGTATTTTTTTTTCTATAGATCATTATATTTTACATAAAATGAGTGATATTTTAGTATCTTATTATAAGCAAACAATGGTATTTTTTTGAATTTTTCATGTTTTTTCAATAAAATAAAATAAAAATGCACAATTTTAGAGTATTCTTCTTTGAAAAATTCTAAAAGAAATTAAAAAAATGCATTATTTTTCTCTCATATGATATCCAAATATGACTCATTAGGTAGAATCTAATGATCAATAGCCAAAAAAAAAAATTGAAGAGTTGAGACATTTTAATGAGCATTAGAGAGTATAGTAGGGCATTAAAGGTGCCTTGCCTTGCACTACTACAAAAAGGTGGATTAGTGGCGCACGTTTTGTAAAGAAGTGCCATAGCTTGTAGTCAAAATTTTTGTTTTAAAATTTGAAGTAGCTATGGGAAGTACCATAGCTACATATGGGATTGAGTAACATTTTATTAAAGAAGTGCTACCTAATCAATTTTTTTAAAAAAATTATGCAGTAGCTGTGGTGCTTCCCAAAGGAAGGCCACAGCTGCATGTGGCTATTGGGTGGCACTTAGTCAAACAAGCGCCACCCAATGCCACCTAATTTAAAAATATACTCCTCGCCAATCACAACCCCACCCCCACCTTTATCTTTTTCTCTTCCCTCAATTTACCATTTTCACTCCCCGCGAGCTCCGTCACTCTCACCTACTCCCTTGGTCCCCACTAGCTTATCTAGCTCACAGTCTCCTCCTTTTTTGGTCCCCACTCAAGTCTCGAAGTCCCCACTGTAAATCTGGAAGTAATACATCTCTTTATCTTTTTTTAAAATTTTTTTATTAAGAACCTGTACTTTTGGATCTAGTATGCCCTTTTTCTTGTTTTTTTAATTGTTATACTCTATACTCTATACACACATGCATACATGGCCCCGGAAGTAATAAAACGTTGCAATGTCGCCCTCCACTAACAAAGCTCCACAAAAAGTACTCGAGTAACTGGTATGACTAAGATAGAAAGGATATTTATTCTCCTACTACCGTCAGCAAGACTAAATTCAATCTTCATCCCCTTCCTCGTACAGTCACTGAACTTAGGTTTTCCCCTACGGGGCTAGTCCCTAGTCTCTCATTGAACGGATTTCTCTTCTTTTGACTATGACAACTTAACTTCCTATTTGGGTTCTTGCTTGATACGAGAAGGTTGAACACTATCTTCTTAGAACCATTACGAAAGTACTCGAATACCTCCTTGAGTTACCGGGTACTCCTAAAGGGGGAAGGAACTATAAAATATGAAGGAGCTGGACATAAACTGTCATGGTCTTTCTGGTGAATTAGTGATGTTTGCATTGCACTCATAGGTTTATTCTAGGACTGATGACTTTACTCTTCTAGTCTTTTCTAGTAATCCTTGTTGGATGACTCAGAGCTCTTGTGCTCCCTCTATTCAATATCCCTTTGTTGTCTTCGTAACTACAGTGAGAGTGGGAGCTCAAGTAGTTGCAGTTGTAAGACCAGCCGCTGTTGAGTAAATAACAGCTCTTACCCTATCCTCGCTTGATGGTGAATAAGCCTTTTAATCAGCTGCTATTGAGAAAGCATCCAATTGCAATTAAAAAAAAATCATATCCAAGGAAGTACTCGAGTACCTCCATGAAAGTATTCAGGTACTCGACTATGTTTTGATAACTTGAGTTTTGGGTTAAAACTCGAGTTCTGGCGTTAAGAGAACTCAAGTTTGTAAAGCTAACTTCCACGAATTTTTGGCAGAGACATGTGATACTAAGGTGACAAAGCTTAAAACTTGAGTTTGATACCTAAACTCAAGTTATGATTAGAACAAAACTCGAGTTTGGATACTTAACTCTCACGAGTTCTTGGCAGAGATGCACTGAAGTAGTGCTGGCAATACTAGAACTCGAGTTTTTGATGAGAACTTGAGTTGAGACTTTGAAAAATCAGACAAGTAACTCGAGTTATGGGTATGAACTCAATTTTTCACTTTAGAACTTCAAAGTAACTTGAAAGTTCATATAGGAAACTTGAGTTCTTTTTGAGAACTCGAGTCTAAACAAAAATTATCCAAATAAATACTTGAAGATTACTCCTACTCAGATATGCAAAATTGGTGAGAACTTGAGTGTACTTTGAGAACTTGAGTTTGGACTCGATTTTGTAGTAAGAACTCGAGTTTATTAGTTATTGAAGTAGAATGAATTACACAGTTATAGAAAGCAATCCGAACATGGTTATTCTTCTACTGTCAATATGACAAGAAGATTGGAAGATGATTGCATGGTATTTACAGATTAAAGAAAAAGATATAACAGTAAGATATCGCGCGTATGATTGCATATGCCCGTGTATACTATAATATCACTCATATTTTTTAACATCCAAGTAGTTCACTTACGATCACCATCATAATAAGCAATTCCCTTGTTATGATTAAAAATCTACATGATAAAATGAATAACTAAAGCGTTCTTTTAGTTTACTTCATGAACCTAAATAAGTGTTCTTACAATTTAGAAGTTTAGTGAGTAAATCTTAAAGAACTGTGAATCTCAAATATTACTAAATTTGCAAAATAGTTCAACAACAAGAAAACCCAAAGAAGAAGAAGAAGAAGAAGAAGCAAATTGTGCTACACTACATTATAAGATCTAACTTTTAAACTAAGCAAAAAAAATAATTATCACTACATATTGATCTTACTATATTCTAAATCACCAACCTTGAACACTAGAACTTAAACTCTTATTTTGTCAGGCAAACACAGAGGTGAAAACATATTCAGCGAGCATGGTGAATAAATAACCTGCACATGCAAGCATAAACGCAAATGGATACTCTTTGTGGGTCAAATCATAGAACGTCTGGTGGGCATTGCTAAGTATTAGACTTTGGGTCCAAGTTTGCCTTTGATGGGCTGTATTATTTAATTAGGATACAAGTAGCCTAATTAAATAAGAATCAAATCGGCATTAATTATGGATTAATAAATAAGTTGGTATTAATTATGAGATTGTTGATTCAGAATCAACTCATTATAATTCAGGAAATTAATTGAGAATTAATTTCCCTAATTTCTATGACGACCCTAAACTACTAGAAATAGAAGGTGCCTACTTCTGTTATAATCTATCCCTATCATTGAACCTTCTAGCAATCTCTCTTCTCTCCTACCATCTTGCTTGTTCTGGTGCACTACTGTGCCAATCCCAATTAGGCTCTAGTAGTCTAATACTTGCGTGAGCTTTACTACTTGAATTCAACTCGACCTGGTATGCGTTTCTTTCATCTATTTATTCATATTTTTCATTCTTTGGTATCAGAGCGTACTTGATCTTATGACTGTATCTTATGTGTGTTCTTCCATGATATATATATGTGTGTGTGTGTGTACACCTGCGTATTTTGTTTTTTTTCCTCAAGCAAGTTCAATTTTTTTCCGCTGCTATTTAGTCTACATACATGTTCACTGTAATATGATTACTCTGTCCTGAAGCATGCATACATGAACATTTTTTTAATCTCTCTCTCTCCGTTACTGCTTCTTGGTTCACTTGTTTTTTTCAATTCAAACACTGCATTTTCATGTGCATTCATGAATGTGAGACTATTCCCATAAAGTATGATCTTTTATTTTCAAAGATCAACACTCCGTATGCTCTTTCTCTCTCTTCTTGTTTTTTCTTTTCTTTTCTGTGTGAATGGTTGCTCTATTTCTAAAACTATATGAATTCAAAGATAACAACTTGAACCAATATAAATAAGTGCATGAGATCATAAAACATAAGAAGGAATGAGCTAGACTGTGTTTCTGTGTGAATCCAATGATGACTGACGTGCTTTAAGAATTGGGTCTTCGAAACATGAGTTTTTATGTGAACAAAAGTGATGAACATGAAGTACTTGAGGAGATGATTCCAACACCACCAAAATTGCTTCAAATAGAGGCCGGATATGGGAGATATAGAGGAAAGAAGCCAGACGGGTCACAATGGACCCACCAGAGCTCCGGCTGGGTCACGATGACCTGGCCAGAGGTTGAAGATGAAGAGGGGGAGGCCAAAACGATGTTGTTTTGGCCAGAATCCCTAAATGCATCTTCTCACTAAGCAAAATGAAGACGTTTTGTATTGGCCAAAACGTCATTGTTTTGGCCAGTGGGAGGCGCTGCGTTTTGACTAGGTGAAACACAGTATTTCGAGTTAACCTAACCTGAAACCCATTCAAAGGCCAATTGAGCCAGTTTTCCTGACCCAAATTGGCCCAACCCAATTTCCAAAATTATTTTTGTAAAAAAAAATAAAACAAAAAAATTTATTGCGTGATGCGCCTTAATGGTGCATAGGCCCTAAGTCCAAGGCCATATGGGCCAAGTAAAAACACTGCCAAAATCAATGCATCGAGATAAGATTAGTGACATAGCAATGGTGGCAAATTGAGTTGCCCAAGACGGCACATGTATGTCACTTGCCGGTGTATGAGAATGGTTTCTCACTGTTTTTTTTATTTTTTCATGAATTTTCACCTAGAAATTTTTTGGAGTCGAGTGGGGGCGCGTGTAGTGGCATTTTTGGAATATTTTTAGCTTAAAAATTTCTAAATTCATGATCTTCAAGTTGCTATGCTATTTGTATATTTTGGAAATTATTCAATATATTTAATTTATGTTTTTGAGTTGTTTTTAACCTTAAAATATTTTCTGAAAATTGTTTTCTTCATGATAAATAATTATTGGTCAGATATATATGGCAAGTGTTGAGACTAACCGTTCCTTTGATGGGGTCCTCCATTAATACTCCCCAGCTTTGGATGATAAGAAAGAGGTAAAGACCTTAAGTAGAGTTGGTAGCACCAACAAGAAAGCCCCCTTTCTGTCACTGCAAGATTCCAATACACTTGATGAGGTGAAGCAAGTTGATAAAGCGAAATTCATATATGATGAATTCGAAGAGGAAGAGGTCGATAGACCAAGGACTAGTCTTCTAATCAAATCACTTGTTAAAAAGGATGCTAATTGTTATGTTTAGATTAAGAGTGTCTATGGAATCATTGCTAGATATGGAAGACAAGTCACCAACGCAAGTGACACAGAGTTTTATGTAAACACTATGGTGAAATACCGTGAGCAAGTGACGAAGAGGGGTCATCTTCATGACCTGGAATTTTGGAAAGACATTTTCAAGAAAGGCTTAAATAATATTGATGTAGGAATGCATAGAGCCAAGACTAGGAGAACCATAAAAGATTTTCACATTGATGTACCTCGTTATTGAAACTTGATTATCCATGTTATAGTTTGCTTATTTTGAATTTGAATTCATTGCAACTTATATGAACCTTTTATGCATTATTGCTTAATGAATAAATTATCTTTGAATTATTTATTCTTCTTTCTTATGATGTTTCTTTTGAGTGGGAATTTTTTTTTCTAGAATTGTGTTTTCTTGAAAATTCATTTTTTAGGGTTGTGTTTAAATAAGAACGGAAATTGAGAAAAATGAGTGGTAAGCTAGAATGAGTGGGATAGGGGTCAACCTAGTTAATTCCTGAACACAAAGCTGGCAAGCCCTCATTCTATTAGTTTCTTTTCTTACTTAAACAAGAGAATGCATCGCTAGTATAATTGCATACCTAATGAACAATGCATGCTGTCTATGTGACAGAACAAATGGCTCAGATGACGAGCAAGACTTTTATTGTTGATCTTGTAAGAGGAGACAAGCTAAATAGTGAGAACTTCGGCATATGACTCCGTAAGATCTTGTATGTCTTGGAAGAGCAAGATTTCATGGAAGTCTTGATGAATATGCTTCAGCAACCCGATGCTAATATATCATGAAGAGACCAGGAAGCTTTTGCAACTTAGAAAAGAAAGGACACCATTGCTCAAATAACAATGCTTGTAACTATGATTGACGATGTGATATGTCAATTTGAGGTCACTGCCTCTGCCATGTGGACAACATTGAAAGAGGAGTTTGATGGCATTTCTGAAGCGAGGCTTATGAGGATTACTGTCAAGCTTGATAATTATAAGATGGGTTTAAACACTACCATAAGGTAGCATTTGAGGAAAATGCAGAATATGATAAGGGAACTTATTGAGGTAGGATGAACCCTTTCTAAAGTATAACAAGTGTAAGTTATTGTGAGATCACTCCCTACAAGTTGGGATCATATGAAACATATCATAACTCAACACAATACTATCAAGACATTTACTGATATCACTTATCACATCCAACTAGAGGATTACCATATGGACGGTGCAAAGACCAACAATCACGTACTTTTAATTGAAAGAAAAAAGGGCTTCATTCCAGAAGCGTAAACCCTATAAAGGAAAAGGAAACTATAAGAAGAAGGGGAACCCAGGGGCATATAAGGATAATAACACCTTCAAGAAGAACAAAAAACCTGTAAAGAAGTATGACCTTCCGAAGGTCAAGTGCTACTCTTGCGAAAAAAAAGGTCATTTCACTAAGGATTGCCCTAAGAAGAACAAGGTACTATATAATAACTCTTCTAATTTTTCTTTTATTTTTAGTACTGCCTTTATAGTTGAGGCTAATCATGTGTGGGTTGTAGACTCAAGGGCCATACACCATGTGAGCAGAGATCATGGGAACTTCATGGAGTTTCGTAGGCTACCAACTAGAAGCAAATGGCTTTATGTTGGGAACAATGCGATGGTAGAAGTCAAAGGGATCGGCACTTGTAGATTGACTTTACAAGGCGAGCGAACCCTAATTTTGCAAGATGTCATCTAAGCTCCGAAAATCTGACAAAACCTTGTATCTGTTATTTCTTTAGGTAAATTTAGTTTGAATGTTAACTTTCATGATTAAGTTGTTGACATTTCAAATGGGACCATTTTTTTTGGATATGGTTGTATTTAAGATGATTTCTATATTTTAATGAATTATGATTTTGATTCTAGTTATTGATATAAAATTTCATCCAATATTAAATATGATATATGGCATGCCAGGCTAGGACACATTAGTCAAGAACACATGACCAAACTAGAAAAAGAAGGATTACTAGAAGAAGTGTCAAAAAAGGAAATATCTATATATGAGCATTGCCTTGCTGGCAAGAGCATAAGGAAACTTTTCAGAAAAGAAACTAGAGCGGAATATCCTCTTAAACTAGTACACTCGGATATCTGCAGACCTATGAGTGTGAGGGCACGTCATGGAGCATAGTACTTCATTACATTTATCGACGATTTTTCATGATATTGGCATGTATACTTGATCTCTCACAAGTCTGAAGCTTTAGAATGCTTCAGGAAGTACCTTAATTTGGTTGAAAACTAACTAAACTGTAAGGTCAAAGCCTTGAGAACTGATAGGGGTCGAGAGTATCTCTTAGAATAGTTCAAAACGCTCTGTAATGAAAAGGGAGCACTTCAACAGAATGGGATAGCCGAGAGAAGGAAAGAACCCTTCTCGATATGGTTAGGTCTATAATGTCACAAGCAGAACTACTAATTTCATATTAGGGTGATGCATTACTAACTGCTACATCATACTTAACTGAGTGCCTTCTAAATCAGTCACTTCTATGCCTTATGAGTTGTAGATAGGACACAAGTCATATCTAAGTATCTTACGGCCATGGGGGTCAGCGGCCTACATACATAACTTATCTCACAAACATGGAAAGTTAGGACCTAGAGGCAAGACATGCATATTTATAAGATACTCTAAGTAATCAAAAGGATATGTCTTCATTTGTGAAAATGAGGATGGCTCAATGAGTGAGGTAGAATCAAGGGACGTAGTATTTATAGAGGCAGATTTTCCTAGCAAAGGAAGCCTTAATCAAACCAAAACTCTATATGAGAGTGAGGAAGTTGAAGGCACTCCTTAGATTACTGACTTGAGTGGGAGAGTTGAGTCATTTTCACAATGTGGAAACCTAACTCAATCGTAGGAAGAGAACCTTGAAGAGATCTCACCCCGGAGAAGTCAAAGGGATAAGGTTCCTAGAAAATGCTTCTCCATTGACGGGGAAGTACTCATTGTCAATCTAGAAGATAATGAGGAAGATCCGACTAGAATTAAAGAAGCGTTAACCGGACCTGCTAAGGAAAAATGGTAAAAAGCCTTAGAAGAGGAGATGAATTCCATGAAGGCTAACCAAGTTTGGGAATTGGTTGACCTGCTACCAGGCCAAAAGGAAATTGGGAACAAGTAGGTTCTCAAATATAAACGAAAGGCAGATGGATCAATTGATAAACCCAAAGCGTGCTTGGTAGCTAAGGGGTACACCAAGCGAGAAGGAATAAACTATGAAGATACCTTTTCACTGGTTGTTCGTTTTAACTGATTAGGCTCATACTCGCAATAGTTGCAAGTATGGATTTGGAGTTACATCAAATGAATGTAAAAACCACATTCCTTAATGGAAAACTAGACGAAGAAATAGATATGAAGCAACTAGAGGGCTTCATAGGAAAAGGAAGTGAACAAAAAGTTTACAAACTCTTAAGGTCCATTTATAGACTAAAACAATCATCTAGACAATGGTATCTAAGGTTTCAAGAAGCAGTAACTTCATTCAACTTTGAAATGATTGAAGAAGACCATTGCGTCTACATAAAGTGTTTGGAGGTGATTTTATGATATTATCTCTCTATGTAAATGAATACTCCTGGCTGGAACAAGCTTTAAGATAGTTAAAATGATCAAAGACTGGCTATCCTTGAACTTTGAAATGAAAGATATGGGTAAAGCAAAATATATCTTAGGAGTTAAGATAAAGAGGAAGCGTTCAAAAAGATTGCTATCCTGATCACAAAAGACATATATAGCAAAGATCTTAGAACAATTCAACATGAGAGACTACAAACCTATGGATACTCCTGTAGTTAAAGGACACTACCTCAGCACAGACATGTGTCCTGTGAAAGAATCTGAAATAAAATGCATGAAAAGAGTCCCATACTCGAGTGTAGTTGGAAGCTTGATGTATGCTATGCTATGCACTAGACCAGATATGCATCCGATCTTGTGAGCTGTTTTCAATCCAACCTAAGAATCAAGCATTGGGAAGCTGTGAAGAGAATCGTGAGATACTTGAAGGGAACCATAGATTACGAGCTATGTTACTAAGGTAGAGATATGCATCTAGTGGGATACTCTAACACCGAGTTGGCGGGAGATATAGATGAACGACACTCTACCTCAGGGTACGTGTACCTGTTAAACAACGAAGCAATTTCCTGGAAGAGCAAGAAAGAAACTTGTGTGTCTCTGTCATCTATGGAATTAAAGTATATATCTTGTTTTGCCATTATTCAAGAAGCCGTATGGCTTAAGAGATTTCTAGAACATCTAGAAATAAAAGGCAGAAAGGAGGGTTATGTTTTGATACATTGCATTAGTCAAGCTGCAATAGCTTATGCTAAGGACCCTAAGGATCATAGTAGGACTAAGCACATAGACATTAAGTATCATTTTGTAAGAGATATGATCACTAAAAAGGAAGTGACTGTTCAATACCTTTTCACTTATAAAATGTTACCGACCCCCTTACAAAGCCTATTACTAGAGATCCTTTCATCAAGCATTTAAATGCTTTGGGAATATGTAGAATGCAATGTATTGAAAGTTATCTTTAAGAAAATAAAGTGATGCATTTTTCAATTTTCTAATATATTGTAAATATATGTGTGTACGTAAGCACAAGGTATACAATTCAATATGTCGCACAGGTTAGAAAGGTTAGTTCACTCACATGAACAACCGTCTTCCCATGATTCATAGGGGCGTGTGAGGGTAAAATGAGCAAATGATCCCTATAAAATGGATAAAGGAATCTTTACGCTTGAGTTACCTTAATTGAACTGAGATGAGATCCATATATATGTGTATTACAAACAAGATGGATTGAAGCATGAATACTTGGAAGTATCATCATACATGTAGCTAGACAAAGAACTCTCTTTTACGATCTAGATTGCAAAAGGAAATGATTGTAAAAGGAAGTCCAGGTTTGAATTTTGAGTGTATTTTGAACTAATGCCTATCGGTGAAAGAAAAAAAGGAAAATTGACATACACCACTAGAAAATCACCGTAACATGCAATTCATACTGCATGTGCTTAAGAGAATGACTGCAATAAGAGATGTAGGTGAAAGATCCCTGGTTCACTGTGGTGTAAGTCCCAGGAAGGAAATATCCTTCCATGGTGCCCTCAGGACTTAGGCAGAGCATTGTGAAAGCTTGGTTTAGGGTCAGCTACTTTAGCTGAAACTCTATGATCACATATGATACGATCGAACAAGTGAAATCTAGGAAAGCGACCAAGTCAAGAAGGATTGATGTTTAGTCAAAAAGGAAGGTTTATCCTGAAGTATACTATTGCTGTGGCATTTGTGACATGTCCCTTACAGGTTATGAGAAAAATCAGTAAGTGTGGATACCACGCGCATGGTAGGCAATCTGAGTTAAAAGAAAACAAAAGAAGGATTCTGACTCGAGAGGGATTAGATATACCATGAGTTAAGTGTATGGAAAGACCTAGGGCATATGAGGCAATAATTTACAGGTTTACAAAGGGTGTCCTTGGATGTTGATTCGACATGAAGGATTTCTAGTATCACAAGCACTAAATTTTTTGAAGATGTTGCGTCTACGCAGTCACGGTAGATACCAAATATGAAACAGGAAGTGGTTATATTCTCATGATGGGAGGCCCATCAAGTACAGGTGAGAGATGTTGGACTTTGGGTCCAAGTTCACTCTTGATAGGCTGGATTATTGGATTAGGATACAAGTAGCCTAATTAAATAAGAAACAAATAAGCATTAATTATGAATAAGGAAATAAGTTGGTATTAATTATGAGATTGTTGATTGAGAATCAAGTCATCATAATTTAGGAAATTAATTGAGAATTAATTCTCCTAATTACTAACTTAGAAGGCAAGAAAGGGTACATATTATTTCCTAATTAGTAGCCACCCTAAATCACTATAAATAGGAGGTGTCTCCTTCAGTTAGAATCTATCCCTGCCATTGAACCTTCTGGCAATCTCTCTTCTCTCCTACTATCTTACCTGTTCTGGTGCACTGCTGTGTTAACCCCAATTAGGCTATAGTAGTTTAATACTTGCATGAGCTTTACTACTCAGATTCAACTCAACCTTGTACGCGTTTCTTTCATATATCTATTTATATTTTTCCTTCACTAAGGAAATGTATCATAGCAGTACCCAGAGACATACCCTCGGCAAACTGGGTTCCTGGTCTAGTAACCCCTCATTCGATTTCAAGACATAAGGTGAAACTCTGTTTACAAAAGTCACGACAAACACAATGGTAATGCACCATATTTTGGCAAGAATTAAAGTTCTTGAGTGAATATTATTTATGCTTTAAATTGTTAGACGGTTGTGTTTACCCCTGCGATGAGCATTTTTTGGAAATATATTGAATAAATAGGGAGTTGAAGAATCCTAAGCAAAATTTCATTATTGTATGGTTCCATGTTCAAATGGTACTATTTTTGTTTTTTGATGTTTGGATTATGATATAAATATGTTTATATGTATGTTAGCTTGACTGGTTGTAATGATCTATGGATTAAAAACATGTTTATATATATGCAAGACTTGGTTTATTTTATCAATGATTCTGTTGGTTTTTTATATCCTCATATGTTGAATTAGCTAACATATGCTACTGTATTATGATACAAAATGAACCAAGTCTTTCACTAATTGAAAGCAAAATTTTAATCAGATCAAGTTGAAACTTGATGATACACACTTAAATTCAAAAGGATGTCTTCATTTAAGTTTCTAGATCACAGTAGCATGTTTTGGGACAAGCTACTTGACCATTTTCATATGAACATAGCCATTACTTAAACTTGATAATACAATTAAGTGCCAAGTTCAATGTAATGGTGACAAGTTTACTAAAATATAAAATAAAATGCTATGTTTAAAGGAATGGTAACAAGTCTAAGTACATATGATTCTTATAT
Source organism: Albizia julibrissin (assembly GCA_037074505.1). Lineage (NCBI taxonomy): Eukaryota > Viridiplantae > Streptophyta > Magnoliopsida > Fabales > Fabaceae > Albizia > Albizia julibrissin. Next base: position 31,573,577 of record CM073483.1, read on the forward strand.
ATATTCATACACATAAATATTATTCTTTAAAATGCATGTCCTCAACTTGGAGGTTCAGTTCCATTATTATTCTTATATGACTTTTTATCCTGCTACTATTACATGTTTTACTTAAAATGAGGTAAAATATATTATATAGTATTTTATTCATTGCCTTTAAGTTTATATGTTGATCAACTTCCAATTGAAGTTGGAGGACTATACGCCAAATCTAGGCATTCTGTAAAAGTCTATTTTGTCTTGTATATGCTAATTGCTATTTGTATATAGACGGGTTTTCCACCTTTTTTCATTGTTGTGCTTGAAATTTGTTTGTCATTCTAAAAACTATATTTTGTTTGTACCCCAAAATCCATGCTATTTACATTATAGATTTGGTTGGACAAAAGATATGAGTATCCATTCTTGCAACTATATATAGTTGCATGGCAGTGTAATTTGTCAATAGATATTTTGGTATGATATGTTTAGGGCTGATCCATTTTGGGTGGTATTTAATTCTTAGGTTTCTTATTGAAATGACATGTAAGTGTGTCATTACTCAGTCCCATATTTTGTGGGATTTCTGACACAACACCTTTTTGTGATGATCTTTTTGTAGGAGTTTTGAAAATTTTTTGGCTGGATTCGGCTGATTAGGTAGATTTTAATGCTTAATTTTCTTTTATTCATTGACTACTCCATTTTGCCTAATATGTGAAAAGAAGTATTCTTTGTAAGCAGTTATTGTGATATGATATAAAGAGATGTTGAAGTTAATGGTTCTTCATTTGGACACCTCAACAACTTATGGGTTTATGATTTACATGACATGTAAATGTAACATTATCCAATCCCTTTTGATGTTCAGGTCTAGATTATATGCAATTTTTTCGGTTGGTGTGCCAAGGAGATTTGGCTGCTTAACCTGTATCATTTCACTAACCGATACCTTTTTGCCTTATAGCTAAAGTTAAGTGGACTGTGTAAGTAGATCTTATGATAGGATAGGGATAACTCTTTAAGATAATGGTTTTTAATTTTGACACCTATATAACTATTAGGTAACTGATTGAAATGATATATAAAACTTGCATTATCCAATTCTTTATTTTGTTGGAATACTCCCATATAACATGTCTTTTCTATCTTTTTCATGAGCGGTGTTTTAAGTGTTAAGGTGGATAAAGTAGTGAGTAAAGAGAGATTTATATGACTAATCTAAAATGATATATTGTTAAAGGTAAGGGTATGCAGACAAGAATGATCTTCAAATGTCACTTGGCTAATGCAAAATTTATCATGAAACACATTAAATTCATGCACATTGTTGTAGGATTTTTATTTAGTCAGCATATTTTCAGGCTAAGGAGAAGACTCATGTTGACTACCTTATCAATGTACCTTCAATCTAAGTTCATTTATCTTTGTCGTTATTCCTTTTATAGTTGTTTATTTTGGACTTAAGCATTATAATGTTCATCATGGGCAGATGTAATTGGGTTTGTCACCTGAGTTGGTTATCTTGAGGAGTACCATGTGAAAAATAAGATTAAGAACACAATGTAGCTGACAATGCAGCTGCCACTTTTTTGTAAGACGAGCAATTTGTATAATTTATTTTGGACTAAAGCATTATAATGTTGTTCATCATAGGTAGAACTAATTGGATTTGTCACCTTGGTTCTCTTGACGAGTACCATGTAAAAAATTAGATAAAGAACACAATGCAACTGACAATAGCTGACGAGCAGTTTGTATCATTTAATCATATTTCGCATTTTTGTTAGATCGCAACACATTAAACTTTTTTCCCTGCCACTTTGTGTTGAAGTTGTGTAGTATGAGTGGAATGAATCTTAATGAATATTGCTATTCTTCTGTTATATTTTCTAGCTATCAGTTAATGTGTTAATTTTCTTAGTTTAACTACAAAATCTCATTGAAGTAAGCCTTGAACAAATTTTTTTTATGGATGGTTTATGTGACAGAGGAGTGAGTGGGGTTAAGCCTGCTTCCTTTAAAGATATATTGGATCAAAAGATCACTCATATGCCAATGTTTTGCATTTACAATTTGTCTTCCAAAGTTGATAAGTTTGTTGGGCATAATTGTTTTGAATACTCAGAGTTTATTTTCCTATTGTTAATCTTATATTGTCTCCTTACTAGTATTGGTTTAATGTTTTTCACATGTAGCCTTAGAATTTCAATTAATTAATTAAAAAAATGTTAATTAGAGAAGATCACTCATATGTTAGTGTTTTAATTAGCAAGCCTATTGAAAAGTGATTTTTTATTCTTTAGTAGAAAAAATCAGTCATATAAATGTATACATGACTTATATTATAAATTTATATAAATAATTAATACAACATTTAAATTTATCATGTAAAATAATTAGTAAAGCATAAAGAAATGTAGAAATCGAAGCAGTGGAGACATTGGGAGGAAGATGAAGAAGAAAAAGGTGGTGATAGGTGGGAAAAGAACGTGACAAGAAATCCATATTTGTAAAGTGAATTTGTATAATAAACTATTGCATGAAGAGCGTAAGGCCTAGAGTATGGTGATCATCGATTGGGGAGAAAGATGTTTGAAGAAAACTTCAAGATGAAAAATACAAGAAAATATCTAAAATATATAAAATCTCAAGATCATTAATACCCTGAAATGCATGTGCACATGACACTTGGAAATTTTATGTCACAAATTAGTAACCGAATTCAAAATTTTGTCACTAATCAATTAGTAACGGTACTTTTACCGATAGAACAAATTCTGTCGCTAATTTTCGTAACTAAACTGATTAGTGACAGAATTTTTGTCAATAAATTCTGTTACTAATTTGATTTTTTTTTTGTAGTGATATGTACATTACTGAAACCAATTAAAAAGATCCATCCCAATCATCAAAAAGTACATATACTCAAGTACTTGTACATTATAGAAACCAAAAGCTAATACAAATTACAAACCAAAAGCAAAGCAGTTACAAAAAAAAAGTCATATTAACTAAATTTCTTAATATAGTCAAATTAGATAAATATGTTTTATATTAAAGAGTGGAAGAAGAAGCTTTTGCAAGCCATGGGACCATCTGATTAGTTTTGATTTGACATCCTGCTAATTGGTCTAATGATTTGAGAAGAAAATCAATGGTGAATGTGCTTCTTGCAATGATAGTAATTTAAGAGAATAAGTAGAGCTTGTTTTTAGGGGGAATCCAAAAATTTTTTTGGTTAAAATAGAGAAAAGACAAATCAAAGAGTCTAATATCACAAATCCCAAGTCAGACCTATAAGAGAAATTTATGATTTGCAAATGTTTCTAAATGACCAATCTACCCCTGACATCATTAGGGGAGGTTAAGTTGTCAATATATATACTGAAATTGTAAATTGCAATTCTTAGATTGTTATTCTCTATATTTAAGTTGATTACACATTGCAATTATCAACTTTAGTATATAATATTGAACGCTTGAGCTCCCCAAATACAAACAACCTTACAGGTAATATTTTGAAATTACATATGTCAGGCATCATTAAATACTTATGTATAAATAATAACAACTTAGGAATCACAATTAACAACTTCAATACATATTGACAACTTAAGCTTATCAAATGTTGTTAAGGGCAAACTGGTTATTTAAAAACATTTGCAAATCTCATATTCCTCCCATAGGTTTCACTTGAGATTCATAATATTAGACACCCAAATTTGTCTTTTCCCTACTTTAAACAAATGTTTCTGTAATTTTTAAGCATTGTTCATATAGAAGAGGTGAATATTGTACCAGCTTTGTCGTTCAATCTTGTGTTTTTAATTAAAAAAAGAACAATTCATAAGTTAAATTAAAAAAGATACAACATAATAAAACCCTCGTTTTATAAAATAGGGGCATCAGAGTTTGAAAATAAAGAAATACTATCTGAAGTACATAAAACAAAACGAAAAAAAAATTAGTCAGTCCAATAAGAACTTTAGCAATGACATTAGAGTGGATACAAGAGATTGTAAATTTTTTTGGCAAGTTATTTTCTTAAAGCGTATAACCTTCACCATGTCTTTTGGCAAAATCCTTGAAGAGCTATAATTAATTATCCAAGTGAAGATCTTCCGTAAGGATAAGAGATAAAAATTTTCTGATGATGGAGTTGGGTTTTTTGCCCAAATAAGGTTTTCAATCAATTCCCCATAATACTTAACATTGATCAGTAAGAAGAGAATTTCTTCTAAATCTGCATCCGAAATTTGAAAAATATAGAGCCGCCACCAAAATTTTAAAAAAGGATAATTTTAAAAACTTTCTTTTAAAAAATGAAAATCAAATAGGATTCAGGAATCGATTGTGCTTAGGGAAAGTGTTAGATGCCCACAGTACCTGTTCAAAAGAACGCTACCCTAAGTCAATTATTTAAAAACGAATATGGCCTTTAATTTTATTATAATTACCTAAAGATGAAGAAAAATTAAGAAAATATTTACAAAAAAAAGTAACAAATTAATAAAGAGAAAATTATTTATTTATAAAGTTGGACTTGACATAGGAAGAGAGCCTAGAGCCTACGTACCCTCTAGAGATATCAAAGCCCACGTAGTTCGAGGGGTAAAATGGCGTGTCGATTGGTTGGTATTTTTTAGAAAAAAAGGTTTATTTAATTTATTTGAGAAAAATATGTTTTGTTTAGTTTGTGCTTTTTATTTATGAAAGCAATTTCTTTATTTTTGTTTGGAAAATATTTTTGAATGGCTTTGTATTAAACTTCCTAAAGAGGTTTCCATAACCTCACATAGAAGAATAATCAATTTTTTCTTGAGAAGTCTCTAAAAACCCCACATAGCATAAATCCCTTTTGAAATCAATTTTATTTATTTTTGTCAAAAGAAAGATTTATATTTTTTAGGTTTAACTTATAAGAAAAGTGGATTCCCAATTATTAGTGAGTAGGCAAAGACAAGCATTAATCACATGATCAACATAGTACTCATATAAGAGAATTTAGAAGTATAGTGAGAGCATGTTGTTCTTATGCTTTAATTTGAGTCTTGCTGCAAAAACGACAAAGTGAGGGATCACAATATGAATGTTAAACCACAAGAAAACAATGAACTTTCATTCAACAGAAAAAAAGGACAAAAGCATTTTCATAACCATGACATTAAGATGGCGAGGAGAAAGGACGCATTGGAGGCAACAATGGTATTTAGAATAGTTTAAGGAGAAAAAAATGAGTCCTCACCTCTTGCATCCATGCCTTTAGGAAATTGAGAAATAAGACCAAAGTGATTAAATCAAAGTGACAATTATGCATGTGAGACATAACATGGGCATGACAATTAAAAAGCATTTCATAGTAATCATAAAAGTCACGCTCCGTTTAACAATTGATCATGAGAGAGTAGAACTTAACGAGCAAAAGTGTATGTGGCCAAGTTATAAGAAGAAAAGGAGGGGGGGAGAAACAAATGAAAAAAATAGATCAATCACTACTACAACAAAATACATTTTACTTCCCTAAAATACGTCCCTATTTTAAAAAGGGAAGTAAAAAGCTAACATGATGGCATTTATGTAATTTTGGAGGGAAATTTTAAACTTTATGCATCTCAAATAACATATGGGACACTTAAGGGACTTCAAAAGCTGATATTTAGCTCCAGAAAAATCCTTTAGGCATCCTAAAAAATTTAGGGATGCCTAAAGGTAATTTTGCCTACTTTAGATGTCCCCAAAAAAATTGGGGACGCCTAAAGGTAGGTTTTAGGTGTCCCCATTTATAATGGGGATTCCTAAAACCCTATCATGGCTGATAAGACAGCCATGATAGGTTTGCAGGTCCCATACCTTTATATGTCCCCAAAAATTCTTGGGGATGCATAAAGCTAGTTTAGGCGTCCCTAGAAATGGCTGGGGACACCTAAACCTTCCTTCCCTCTCCTCGTCAACTCCCTCCTCCCTCTCTGCGTTGTCACACTCTTCCTCACACACACACACAACCACTCCATCTCCTTCCTCACTCCCTCCTTCGTCCCTCTCTCCATCAACTCCTTCCTCCGTCCCTCTCTCTGTCCACTCCCTCCTCCGTCCCTCTCTCCATCCTCACACACATACATACACGGTCCTCACTTCCTCTCCGTCCACCTCTCTTCCACACACACACACATAGTTCTCACTCCTTCTACTCCCTCTCCATACACACACACACACACATACAGAGTCCTCACTCCCTCCTTCGTCCCTCACTCCGTCCTCATGCTTACACAGACGGCTATCTCACAAGACGGAATACACAAAACAACATTCAAATATTGACGCTTCCTTCAAATTCTTGGTACGTAATTCAACTTATTTTCTTTTGTTATTAAATATATTAGAAATCTTTGCCCTTTCTTTTGTTTTTATAGAATTATATTTGTGTTATAAAGGATATTGCTAGTTTGATTGGATTAATAGGAACAATTGGAATTATTGAAATATTAACTTACATTTGAATTATTTTTCTGAAATTATTATTGTAGGTATAGGAAACTCTATGATTTTTGTCCAAATAGCTTGTGAATATGACTTATGAGTTAGAGTGTGTGTGTGTGGAGAACCAAACCTGTTAAACATCACAACATGATATATATGCTCATGCCCTTATTATATCTTATTTGTGCTATGCCCTTTTCATAGGAAAATTCCATGAATATTCCTCTATTATAATTGCCTAAAACAGTTCCAAATTGCTTTAATTAGTTAGTTTTGTTAAAATTAAGCTGAAATGATTTGTTATTGGAATTTTGGGGTGTCTTATGTTTAAGGGGAAATGCTGCCAATTTTTTTTAAAATTATAATAAAAAGAAAACCCTACAATTGTTCTAGGCTTGAGTGTTCATGGGAATGACTTATGTGGCAATAAAATAGATCATAGTTGGATGAATTCTTTGAAAACTAGTGCAAAATATGAGAATGGGGTGGAAGAATTTATTGAATTTTCTATAAAGAATGGTCCAACAAAAAAAGGAAGTATTTTTATCATTGTGTCAATTGTTTAAATGAGAGTCAGCGGGATGTTGAAGTTATTAAGGATCACCTAATTTGTGATGGAATAAATCTTTGATATACACGGTGAACATGGCATCGTGAGTAAGTAACAGATTGTCAGTCTCACAAGAAGGAAGTTTTGGATGTGATAGATGAAGACAGAATGGAGAAAATGTTTAACGATGTTGAGGTAAAATCCATTGCACAGTCACATGAATATGACAGCTTGCGGAGTGATAGTGAGACACCTTTGTACCTTGGGAGTAAGTACACACAGCTGACAGGAATATTGCATTTGGTCAACTTAAAGGCAACTTGTGGGTGGATCGATATTAGTTTTACATTGCTGCTTGAATTGTTGTGTGATATGTTTCCAGACGATAATGTACTTCCAAACCGTGTGTATGAGGCCAAGAAAATCTTGTCTATGATGAGTATGGAGTATAAAAAGATACACGCTTGCCCTAATGACTGCGTATTATAGAGAAAGGAGTATGAAGGCCTTAGTGAGTGTCCTAAGTATAAAACGTCACGATACAAAGTGAAGAAAGATGGTAGTTGTGGCGAAGGGACAACTAAAAGGCAACCCTCAAAGATGTTATGGTATCTTCCAATAATACCGCGGTTTAAACGGTTGTTTGCGAGTCCAACGAAAGCAAAGAAGTTGAGATGACATTCTGATGAGAGAATATCTGATGGAAAATATCTTCAATACCCAGCCGACTCTCCACAATGGAGGAAAATAGATGAAATGTTCCCTCAATTTGGCAGCAAGCTGAGAAACCTTCACTTTAGGCTTTATACAGATGGAATCAATCTGTATGGAACTCTTACTAGCTCACATAGTTCGTGGCCAGTTCTCATTGTAATATACAACTTACCTCCCTGGTTGTGTATGAAACGTAAGTATGTGATGCTTTCTATGATGATCTCTGGACTAAAACAGCCAAGGAACGACATCGATGTGTATTTGGCGCCTTTGATTGAGGACATTAAGGACTTGAAGAAGTTGTGGGAGGAAGGTGTAGATGTGTTTGATGCATATAAGAAGGAGGCTTTCAAGCTGCGTGTAATGATTTTCACCACGATAAAGGACTTCCCTGCATACGGGAACTTGTCAGGGTACAGTGTGAATGGGCATAAAGCATGTTCGATCTATGAAGCAGACACTCACTTCCATTAACTTAAGTATGAAAAAAAATGGTCTACCTTGGTCATAGGAAGTTTCTTGATCGATTCCACCCATATCATAGGTTAAGAAAGCGTTTTAACGGCTTACCGGAGCATGGGATAGCTCTAAAGGCATTAACCGGAGAGGAATTTTATAGTCGGGTGGAACGTATCAATATCACCTTCGGTAAGAATTAGAGGACTATGGGTGAGAAAAAAATATGGAAGAAGAGATCAATTTCTTTGATCTTCCATATTGGCGTATTCTTAATGTAAGACACAATATTGATGTGATGCATATGGAGAAAAGCATTTGTGATATTCTTATCAGTACTCTTTTGCATATACCAAGGAAGACTAAGGATGAAATCAGTGTGAGACTGGACCTTCTTGATATGGGAATAAGAGAATGGTTACATCCACAACTAAGAGATGATGGTAAGAGGGCATTCATGGAGCCAGTAGCACATACCCTATCAAAAGAGGAGAAAAGAAGTTTGTGTGGGTGTCTGCATGAAATTAAGGTGCCACAGGGGTATTCTTCTAATATGAGAAGGTGTGTCTCAATAGACTATTTGAAGTTAGTGGGAATGAAGTCCCATAACTATCATGTGTTATTGCAACAACTATTACCAGTAGCCATTAGAGGCATTATGAAGGATGAAGTGCGAACTACTGTAACAAGATTGTGTGTTTTCTTTAATGCTATCTGTAACAAAATCATTGACACTGAACATTTGGATGAACTGGAAAATGAGGGTTATAATATTTTGTCCCAACTAAAGATGCATTTTCCTCCTTCATTTTTTGATATCATGGTGCATTTGATAGTTCATTTAGTAATGGAGATAAGGCTCTGTGGTCCAGTTTACCTGAGGTGGATGTATCTTTTTGAGCGATTCATGAAGATCTTAAAAGGGTATTCTAAAAATCATTATCGACCTGAAGCCTCAATTGTTGAGTGATATGTAGTTGAAGAGGCAATAGACTTTTGCAAAGATTATCTATCAAGGAGGAAAGAACAATCTCGGCATGAAGAGGGGAGAAGCAAGGGAACACGAGGTCTGAAAGTAAAGAATGTACCTCGTAAAGAGGTGTTGCAAGCATACTTGTATATCCTGAATAATATAGAAGAAGTTCAACTGTACATAGATGAACACAAAAATAGTTTGAAGGACATGTATCCAAAGAAGAGTGACATGCAGATAGCTGTTAAGAAAAACAAGACATTCATAGCATGGTTTGAGGATAAGGTTTCACGTGAGACTGGTGTGTCTGAGATAATCGAGTGGCTAGCTTGGGGGACTTTGTTTCAGGTTATTACTTGGACATGTTATGATATAAACGATTATTCTTTCTACACAAAAGACCAAGATGACATAAGTACCATGCAAAATAGTAGGGTGACGTTAGAAGCTGAAGCCATGCACTTTTATAGTTCTAAAGACAAATCTAATATTAGCATCCATGGCTTATTATGGAGTTATAGAAGAAATATGGGAGATAACTTACAATAAGTTTAAAGTTGCTTTATTCAAATGTAAGTGGGTTAGCAATACTGTTGTGGTAATAGATCAACAATTTGGATTTGTCTCAGTCGATCTTCGAAGAGTTGGTTATAGAGATGAGCCCTTCATTTTAGCAAGTATGGCGAAGCAAGTGTTTTATGTCACAAATCCTGCAAATAAAAATATGTCCATTGTACTTTAAAGTAAAAAACAGAAGTATGATGATCCAACCTTCAACCTTGACGACACACCACCTTTCACAACTAATCCACCTAGTGTAAGTGAAGTAAAATTTGTAGGTGATAAAGAATATGCTGCAAGAAATGATCATTATGAAGGGATATGGGAAACAATATAGAGTAAGACCTTTACTTGGAACTTATTTACCTCTCTAACAGTGATTTTTTTCTTAAAGTATAAAATAGTATTGTGTGCTTTTTTTCTTAATCCTGGTTAGTTTTTTCAATTATTTGGAACTTATGTACCTTTCTGACAGTGATTTTTGTGTAAATAAGAATATGGATAATTCTAGTAACTCACAAAGTGATAGGGAGCATCAAATAAAAGGTGGTCAACTCGTTAAGAGAAGAACTAGAGGCGTCACAAAGATGCTTGCATTGGCTGCACGTCATCAACAGCAACAGGATAGGCTGCATGTGGATTTCGATGCCAACATGAATCCACTTGTCCTGAGGAAGACCATTTCATTAGCTATCTAGGCTATTTGGGTCGAAGCAAAATTCACATCATTTATGATTATTGGAAGTGGGTTCCTCTGAAGATGAAAGCTATGATTTGGCTACAAATTTTGATACGTCATTTTTGACACATTTGCATTTTGATCTTTATTCCTATTACTTAAAATATAATTTCCTTTATTCCTCCAGAAAAAGTTCGAAATCCCAAACTTCACAGAGATGTACAAGCACTGGATAGGGGAGGTGCGTCTGCGATGGAAAGATTTAAAAAATAAGCTCACACAAAGGTATATTCGAGGGGAAAAGAGGGGTAAGGACCCATGTCAATATTATTCATACTTGTCTCCAGAGGACTGGAGGTTATTTGTGGCATCACGAGAAGATCATGAGTTTTTGGTAAACTTTCTTTCGTCATAGTATAAAACATTTTATTTCAATATACTTGACAGCATTGACTCATTTTTCATTATTTTTCTTTCACAGAAAGTATGTGCAGCGAATACTGAGAGGCAAGCAGTAAATCAGTATCAACATTACATATATCGTGGAGGTTATCAGAAGCTTGAGCGGAGGATGATGAAAGAAGAGTTAGGGAAAATGAAGGAAGTAGCCAAATCAAATCCTAACACTGTTGTCCAGGCCCCAGCTCCTCCTCTTAGTAAAAAAAAGGAAAGCAGGGAGGATTAAGGGTGAGAAGTTCATAAATCCTGCTGTTGCTGAGGTTGCCTTGAGAATTGTAAGTAGTTAAAGTATAAGTATATAATTTTGACATTTTGTTGTATTGCTAGTGTTTAATTTTCGTTTACAATAAATTGTATGCTATAGGATGAACTCGAAGAGCAGATCAGCTAAGGTTCGTTCACTACTATTGGACGGATGGACATATTGTCAACAGCGATTGGGAAGTCTGATAACCTGAATCAAGTTTGAGGGGCGGTAAGGGGAGTTAGTGTGGCAAAGTTTTTTGGACGAGCCTCATACACATCATCACGAACTGAACCTACTAGAGAGCTTATAGCCAAGATCAAACAAAAGCTCAAGGTTAAACTTCGCGACAAGCTCTGAGAAGAGCTGTTGGCAGAGCTACATGGTGAAATGAAATCTATGTTTGACTCGAAGATGCAAAGTGATGTGCATAGAACCCAGGAATCCCCCGCCTTCCCTAGCAACAAAGGAAGTTACCACCAACCGGAGGAAGCCCTTAGCTAGCTTTCTGCCATTCCGAAACCACTGGGCCAACCTTCTCCTAATTTGAAGCTGGGGGAACCTTGCATCCTCTATTTGGATGCCCTACTACTTCGTGTTGTTACTAATACTCTCGTTCACAGACAGGCTACCATCCACCATCATAATCAGATTCCATACCATTAATGTAGGGTGACAATCATATGTGTTCTAGAGTGGGAAGAAGGTGCAACCGTCCCTGTCCTTGTTGAAGAGGTTGCCACGCTGGGTCAGGCGATTGGATCTTTCATCCTTTGGCCCCATAATCTTATTGGCACGTCCGCAACCCCTCTAATGGTAGGAACTACCTTTGTATTACTTGATATATGTTCGCATCCTAGTAACAATTGGTTATGTTATGATAATAGGATGAGCAAGATGCAGTGAAATAATCCCTCTTGGCATGACTGCAACAGATTTATAATGGTGTTCGTCAGATCGACTTGCATATGATTCCAAGAATTGTGGGTCAATAATTGACGTATCCCTTCACGATTGACAATAAAGATCTCAGGGAGTTTATGTATTTGGAGGAGATAGATGTAGGATGGGTAAAACTTGCCATACGGTTAGTTTTTCTTTCCTTCAATTAATGTAGTGGTTTTTTGGTTTCATGCATTCAATATTTCATTTATCATTTGATTTCTATTTTTGATCCTTTAACCACACATGCATCAATATGGGGAGGGAGAATTTATACGAATTCTTGTGTCTGGCAAATACGACAAGGGATAGCAATGATGTGCAAAGAAGGACGCATTTTGTGGGCTACACAATGGAAGAGACCAAACTTCATTGTTATCTAGCACCAATTGTTCAAGGGTACGTACTCTTGATTTTGTAGGAAGTTTAAGAAATAATTGCCTTGTCATCTAACTTCATTTTAATCCATATGTTGTTGTAGTTATCATTGAAGTCTGTATGTTGTTTGTCCTTACATCAACCACGTATATTGGTTTGATTCCTTGAGTAAAAAGCCAGACAAGGAAACAAAATCTGTCTTCAATACGTAAGTTATTTTGTTTTTATGTCTTGATTCTTGACTTAAATGAATTATTCTAATTTTTGTGGTTTTACTTTTTAATGGTAGTGGGATCCAGACATATAGAATGCTTGGTGGGTCACACGAGGGTAGAGTTATTAGAAACCTAAAGTGGTTTTATCTAATAGTATGTGGTTTCAATTCAAGTTCTTTCATTGACAGTCGTTTTAGATATGACTTTATTGATTTTAACCAACTGCTTTTGATTTATAGTGCCCTTGACAGCCAGGGGCCACTAAATGCAGCTATTACATTCTCCTTTACATGTATAACATCATTCAGAGTGGTGTTACAAGTGATTTTCAGCAGGTAATCAAATGATAATATTTTAGGTATTGTAATTGAATTCTTGATTCTTTACTGATTTTATCAAATCTTATTTTCTAATTTGTAGATTTTTGATAATGAAGCTGCCTACTTACATGGAGACATTAATTTGATTAGAGACTTTTTGGCTGGGCAGCTTCTTCACACACATAGATCAATAAATGTGTATGTTTATTTTAGGTAGTATAGACAACATTTTTTATAACACTTTGTTGTGGTTCTTGTACTTTGATGGTAGTAGGAATTAATTAGCTACTGCTGGATGTTTCCTTACCATTTGTAAGGATATTATACATTATTCTTCGATCATGTTTATGTGGTTTTCAATTTTTGGGCAAACCAAATTATAAACAAAACTTTTTTTAAAAAAAATTAGCTTTTACGTCTATAAAAAATAGGGACGTCTAAAGATACTTTAGAGGTCCCTTTTAGAGTAATGGGGATGCCTAAAGTGGGACTTTAGGCGTCCCTAAGGAAATTAGGGACTCCTAAAGTCTCCCACCAGGGGTAAAATTAGGGACTTTAGACGTCCCTAATGTATTTAGGGACGCATGGAGTCCCTGCTTTAGGCGTCCCTAAGACCTTAGGGACGCCTAAAGTCCTTCCTTACTACGTCGTTGGAATAGGCGTCCCACAATAAAAGGACGTTAAAAGGCCCAAACTAGAGATGTTAAAACTGCTTTATGTAGTAGTGAATCCAAATCATGTTGGATTCCACCCTCTAACCATTAGTGTTGAGAGTCACATATATGATCACAACCATAAAGATATGGCCTTTCCTTAGGTATGAAGAAGAAGAAAAAGATAAAAAGATGAATATAATAAATAATTCACTCTTATTTTTAGACACCTCTTACCATTCTTTGCCTCTTTTCTCTCCCTATTTTCTTTTGTCTCTTTTCTCCCAATTTTTTGGTCTCTTGCTTCAACCCTTACTCTCCTATTTATAGCCTTAAAGTAGGGTTTTCCTTGTCTCTTTTATTTTTTTTATTTTTTCCTACAAGCACTTTCCTAATTTAAATCTATCAACATAAATGAAATATTTTTTTATATTTTCATTTTCAATTTTTTTTTATATTTTTCCCACAAGAAATTTCCTAATTCAAACCTATCAACATAAATGAAAGAGATTTTTTTTGTATTTTTTAATTTTTAATTTTTAATTTTTCCTCCACCACAATGCATGACTCAACACTAAATTTCCTAATCAAAATATCAATTAACATCAATGATATTAATTATTTTAAAATTTGTTGTCATCTACTACAAACCTCAATTGCAAGACAATCATATATAATGAGGATTTAAATGTAGTTCACTCTTGTAATGCACTATTACAGAACAGATCAACCTTAAACTAATTAGATACCTTACACTAAAAAAGTGTGATAGTCTTTAGAGCTATACAAGCCTAATAATATTACTTGGAATAAAGAAAAGAGATTAGAAATTTTACTGGATGTGATTTTAATGTATCTCAGATCCAACCTATATGCACCTTGCTTCAAAGAGAGCTTAGGTATCCCAAATCATGACAACTGCTATAACTCCAACGCCCAACGACACAGCAATAAACTTGAAATAAGATGTGTCAACCTGAACTGGTTTGTGGGGTACGTATCCTTTTGACAACAGATGATTTACTGATACATAGATAAAAACTCCACAAGCAAGGCTCATGGATATAGAGAAGAGCCAATCTAGCAGAGAACCCTGTGTTGTGGAATCTATGATGATTCCAATGACTGTACCAACAGGAGTGGACGTGGCGAAAACAAAGGAATAGACTGCGCACGATAAAAGGGGGCGATTCGGGATCGTTCGAAGAAGTGCAATACTTATGGCAATGGCTGCAAATATCTTGTGCAAAGAGGTTGTCCATAAGGCACTCCAAGCATCCTCCATTTTCTCTGCAACTCCCATGGCTATGCCGTCAAAGAGAGAATGAAAACATAAGGCAAGAATCAACATGATGGTGTCTCCAAGTGAAGTGGAGGATCCAACATGAACCTGTTACCAGAAACTGCTGCTAAATACTTGATGACAAAGCCAAGAAGAAAATTTTCCAATAGAAGACTTTGCACAGGAAGAATGGGCAAGGGCCTCTAATGCTCCAGCCTCTAGGACTCTCTAATGTGTCCCTTCAAATATTCCAACTTCTCATGTATTTGTCTTTTTTTTTTAATAGATCATTATATTTTACATAAAATGAGTGATATTATTTTATTATTTTATTATACGCAAACAATGGTATATTTTTGAATTTTTCATGATTTTTCAATAAAATAAAATAAAAATACACAATTTTAGAGTATTAATTCTAACAAAAATTAAAAAATGCAGTACTTTTCTCTCATAAGATATCCAAATATCACTTATATTAGATAGAATCTAATGATCAATAGCCAAAAAAAAAAAAAAAACATTTGAAGAGTGGAGATATTTTAATAGGCATTAGAGAGTTGAGTAGGGCATTAAAGGCCCCTTGCCATAGTAAGAACCTCTTTCATACAACATACATTACCTGGTACTGTGATCGCGAAGTCACAACGTTGGCACTTCCTTTGGCAGTTTCATCACCTGTCAATATGACAAGAAGATTGGATGATGATTGCATGGTATTTACAGATTAAAGAAAAAGATAGAACAGTAAGATATCATGCGTATGATTGCGCATAACCGTGTATACTATAACATCACTCGCATTTGTTAACATCCACGTAGTTCACTTACCATCACCATCATAATAAGCAATCCCCTTGTTATGATCTAAAAATCTACATGATAAAATGAATAACTAAAGTGTTCTTTTAATTTACTTCATGAACCTAAATAAGTGTTCTTACAATTTAGAAGTTTAGTGAGTAAATTTTAAAGAACTGTCAATCTCAAATACCACCAAATTTGCAAAACAGTTCAACAGCAAGAAAAAAAAAAGAAAGAGGAAGAAGCAGCAAACTGCGCTACACTACATCAGAAGATCTAACTTTTAAACTAGGCAAAAAGCATAATTATCACCACATATTGATCTTACTATATTCTAAACCACCAACCTTGAACTCCAGAACCTGAACTCTTATTTTGCCAGGCAAACACAGAGGTGAAAACACAGTCAGCGAGCATGGTGAATAAATAACCCACACAAGCAAGCATAAACGCAAATGGATACTCTTTGTGGGTCAAATCATAGAACGTCTGGTGGGCATCGCTAAGGAAATGCATCATAGCAATACCCAGAGACACACCCCCAGCAAACTGGGTCCCTAGAACCAGGAACCCCTCATTCCATTTCAAGACATAGGGCGAAACTCCGGCGACAAAAGTCGCGACAAACACGATGATCATGCACCAGATTTTGGCGAGAATCAAAGTTCTTGAACGAAGATTGAGGTTGGTGTTGGCAGATTCCCCACCACTGTCGTGGTCGCCATGGGCAGAGACAGAGAAGAGGAAGATAAAGAAGTAAAGCATAAAGAAATGCAGAAATCGGAGCAGTGGAGACATTGGGAGGAAGATGATGAAGAAGAAGGTGGTGATATGTGGGAAGAGAACATGACAAGAAATCCATATTTGTAAAGTGATTTGTAAAATAAAATATTACGTGAAGAGGGAAAGATTTGCAGTATAGAGGGCATGGATTGGTTGAAAGGGAGTGAAATAGAGAGGAAGAGAGTAGTGCGTCTAAGCTTTATGAAAATGGAATTAAGAAATGGGATAAAACATGGGGAAAAAGACAAGAAAAGATCTAAAATATATAAAACCTCAGATCAATCCCATGAAATGCGCATACGAAGTAGAAGTCCTTCGAAGATGTTGATGCAATTTCAGGCTTACTTGGTGAAATGATTTTACTAACCCCATATTAAAAAAAGCACCCACCAACCCGCCCTTTGGTATAATACACACACACAAATTAACCACTAATGCTTCATCCCCATATATAAAGTCTTTTAAACGGAATTGCGTGTTTCAGAAAACAGTTTTAATTACACCTACATTAAAAAAGGCACTTACCCACCCACCCTTTGGGTTGCCTATAACACACACACACACACATATGTATATAATATGCACACATTCATTAGCCACTAATACTATGTCCCTATATATAAAGTTATTATTGTATATTTTAGAAAACAGTTAAAATTAGTTAAATGATAAATATGCAATATTTGAAGTATATAGGGGATGGATTGGTTGAAAGTGGCTGAAACAGAGAGGAAGAGAGTAGTGCGGGTAGCTTAGAAGAACATGAAAACGGAAGAAATGAGATAAAAAATAGGAAAAAAAGACAAGGAAATATCTAAAATATATAAAACCTCATATCAATACCAAGAAAAACATGACGTAGAAGTCCTTTAAAGATGTTGATGCAATTTCAGGCTTACTTGGTGAAATGATTTTACTAAGCCCATATTAAAAAAAAGGATGCCCACCCATCCATCCACCCTTTGGGTTGGAGAAAATATATAAAATGGTTAGCCACTAATGCTCATTAATAATACTACTCTGTATCTATATACAAGGACTTTTAAGCTGAATTATGGGTTCTAAAAAATAGGTAAAACTAATTTAAAGTAATAAATATATAAGAAATATAATAATTTTTCTAAAAATACTCTTATTTATAAATGAGTAAGAAAGAGTAATAAAAAAAATGATGAAAGAGAATATAAGGGGAAAGATGATGGATGTGAGAGAATAAATAAAATTTGAGAAAATAAGGGGAATGAGTCAATATTTTAATTAATGCAATATAAAATTAATTGAGGGTAAAATGTGTAAAAATGTATATATTATTTAGACCAACTCAAATGGGAACTTATAAAAAGGGGACAAGCCTATTCAAAAAATGACACCCTGTATATAGGGACGAATGTAGTATAATGCAAAATAATGTATAAGATAACTATTAATTTTTTTTATAGGGTTATTTGATTGAGTTTTATTCAAGCCTTGTTGGATCTAATTTAGAATAGGTATTCCAAAAGTATTTTATGAATTCTCACATATTCAAATTCAAGACCTCATGATTAATGTGTCAAAGTTCCTCCCATCAACACCTTTGATAATTATAGGCTCATTTTGTGTGTGTTTTTTTGAGTAACTCGTGCGCCTATGTTTTTGTGTACGTGCGTGCGCGTGTGAAGATCATCAAACGCAACCTCACACGAAAGACTCGAAGGAAGAATTTGGTATCATTGGAGTATAAGACACCTATCTTTAAATACTTTATTTCATGGTAAGTGGTAATCATTATCTAAACTTTTAATTTGGAGCATTGTAGATTCATAGAGGAATCCTATCATTATATTTTTGGATGGGTAGAAAACTAATGAAACGAAAAAACAATTAAGTGAGAAAAAACAATTAAGTGAGAAAAAACGAGTTGAAAAGGAGACATGGGATATCTACGTCTTCTTGATATTTTCTCTTCAATAGTAGGAAAATTTTAGAGAGAAAATATCGTTTTCAAAATTTACCTAAAAGCGTGAAGAAAAAAAGCATGAAGCTGTCATTTTTTTATTCCCTCCTATCCTAAATAGAAAATATTTTTATTTAATTTAGGAAGATTAAAAAAACTAAAAAATTATTCAATTATAACAAATAAGACGTGATCTCTCTATAAAGGATTTGCGGCATACATGAAATCACATTGTTTTGGACTTCATTGATGTTGCATGGCAAATAACATGGGAAGGATAAGAAATCCCTTGAGAGAGTTTTGACGAGTGTTATTCCTGAGTGACTCCTACAAACCCATATGTCCCCATATATCACTTCACTGAATTCAGTGTTTCTTATTTACACAATAGTAGTATTACAGAAAGTACTTTTAACATACGGTTTTAGGGTATTTTAACGTTTTTTATAGGGGGACACCTATGTTAGCAACGTAGTAAAAAATGACAATAACGTCCGTTAAGCATGGGACATCTAAAGGGGACTTTAGGCATCCCTTTTGTAAAAGGGACACCTAAAGTGCGCTTTTAGTGACTTTATGCGTTTCTTTTTGTTTACGGACATTAAAAGTATTTTTTTAAAAAAAATGATTTATATTTTTCGCTGTCCAGCAATTAAAAACTATAGAAACAGGATTGAAGAATTATTCATAAACCACAATATTCTTATAAATGGTAAGGAAACATTCAACACTAGCTAATTAAAGTGTTAACTCCTACTACCTAATACTATTTACAAGAACACCACAAAGTGTAAAAAAAGTTGTCTACTACACAACTATACTAACTAATATAAAAATATACTTTTACTTATCTATGTGTTGAAGAAGCTGCCCAGCCAAAAAGTCTTTGATCAAATTAATATCTTCATGTAAGTAGGCAGCTTTATCATAAAAAATCTGTAAATTAGAAAATAAGCTTAGATAAAATCAATCAAGTGAAAGAATTAATTAGCAATTCAATTACAATATCCAAAATATTATCATTCGATTACATACTAAAATTCACTTGTAACTCCTCTCTAAATGATGTTATTATTAGAATCCATGTTTTGATGATAACAAAATAGTGATGATATGTTTTACAAGGAAATGATAGAATTTAATCAAGAACATTGTGTAAATTTTACTAAAGAAAGCATTGCTTAAAGTCTCATTGATAAATGCTGTATAATTACTGATGCACTCGAGTTTTGGAAAATAAACTCGAGTTCTGGTTGGTATTTTCCTATGCAAGTACCGTTGAGGCTTAACTGATGTTTAAATTGTCAACTTGTTAGGAAACAATACATTCGAGTTCCGTACGACACACTCGAGTCCATGTATTCAAGTTCTAGAAGTTCCGGGATGGCAGTTTGTTCCAGAAAGTAGCCAAGATCAAGAGCTAAGAAGCACACTCGAGTTTTTAAAAGAAGCACTTGAGTTATGGGAAGTAATGCACTCGAGTCCTGCGAGTTTCAGAGAAAGAGTTTTTTCCTGAGAGGTTCTTGCTCAGAAGAAATTAAGTAGACTCGAGTCTGCAATTTCACACTTGAGTTCTAGCATGGTTTTGCACTCGAGTGTCAAGAGTTTTGCAATGAGAGTTTGTACCTGATATATTTGTAACTGTGAAGATAAGGAAGTGCACTTGAGGTCAAATAGTTGCACTCGAGTTCTTAACCTCATTGCATTCAAGTTCAGAGAGTTTGTACCTGAGAAGACATGCGTTGAGAGAACAAGTTGTGCACTCGAGCCCTGAAGCTTTCACTCGAGTTCTATTCTCTTTCACACTCCAGTTCTTCGCTGCACCCTTAGAGTTTGCATCAGAAAACTTATCTAGAACATAAAATATATGTTGTACTCAAGTCCTTTTGATAGCACTCGAGTTCTTATGATTTGGCACTCAAGTTTTCCCATTATACTCTTAAGAGTTCTGATAAGAAACAAAGGAAGAATGTTGAAAAACAAGATGCACTCAAGCTGGCTAATATGTACCCGAGTGTTGACAAATTTTTCACTCAAGTTGGTCATGATAAACTTGAGTACATGCATTTACAGAAACTAAGAAGATTTCAGCATTTAATCAGAATGTGTTTATATGTTATCCAATCTTTGTATTTTCACTTATTATCACTCTTAAACATTGTTTAATGTTTGATTCAAGTGTGAAATAGGTCTTCAACAATCGAAAAAGAAAAACGGATAAAGAAGTCAAAATGGATGACACAATAATATGAGCTAGCTGTCACTGCACATGGGTTAACAACTACCAAGAATAATTGCCGCACGTACTGACAGCTTGTGTAAAGATTTCAAATGCCCATACCACTCTACAAAGGATACATTGCAATGTTCGTCTTCTGTGTACTGATATAAAGAACTTCCACAGAAGAACTGAGATATAGAAGTGAACACATACGAAAGAGCTTAACAGTTTACAATTTTTTAAAATTCCATTGTATTCATATTGTGAGCATCAGTGATTATTTTATCTTCTCTGTAAGAGAGTTTCTATAAAACACTTTCATTATAAATTTCATCTCAAGGTAGAGGGACCTTGAGAGGGTAGAGTTTCCTTACGAGAAAAGCTGAGGGAGTAGGAGTTCGTTGAAAGACTTTCTGCTCATAAGACTTACTGGGTGTAAGCAGGAGAGAAGAGTCATTAGAATCACTCTGCTTGTAAGACTAGCCGTGAGGGGAGAGAAAGTTCTAGGTGTAGAACATTTCTGCTCAAAGTCCTTATAAGGATAGTTGTTGTAACGTGCGTTCCAAGAGCCGAATGAATCTTGGAGGATTAGTGAAAGGCTCAGTAGCTGACTGACCTTTGGGGACTGGACGTAGGCATAGGATTAAGGCTGAACCAGTATAAATCTCTGTGTGCAATCTTCTTCATTTCCAATCTTACTTCACTCAATTTTCATATCACTGTATTAGCCAAAAATTTACCATATCACCCAATTCACCCCCTTTAGGTGAAACTTTCCTTTTACAGTTATACATGTAAAGCATAACGTAGTAGCCGTATTCAACGCTCCCTGGTTCTCAAAGGCACTATAAATCAAAAGTAATTAGTTAAAATCAATAAAGTCATATCCAAAACAACCATCAATAAAAGAACTTGAATTGAAACTACTTACTTTTGGATAAAACTACTTCAGGTCTCTAATAGTTTTACCCTTGTGTGACCCGCCAAGGAATCTATTTGTCTGGGTCACACTATTATTAAAATAGAAATCCACATAAATTAGAACAATTCATTTAAGTCAAGAATCAATGAAATACAAACAAAAGAACTTATGTGTTGAAGATGAATTTTGTTTCTTTATTTGGCTTTTTACTTAAGAAATCAAACCAATAGACGGTATTGAGACGAAGACAAACAACACATAGACTCCAATGGTAACTCTAATAACATATATAGATTATAATGAAGTTAGATGACAAGACAATTATTTCTTAAACATCTTCAATAAACAATTAAAATACTTACCCTTGAACAATTGGTGCTAGATAACAACGAAATTTAGTCTCTCCCATTGCATAGCTTAAATAGCTCATCCTTGCTTTCAAAGTATTAGCATCCCTTGTCGTATTTGCAAGACACAAGAATCCATATAAATCATGTCTTTCCATGTCGATGCATATGTGGTAAAGAACCTAAAATAGAATTAAAATGATAAATGAATTATTGAACGTATGAAACCAAAAAAATCATTGCATTAATTGAAGAAAAAAAACTGACTGGATTGCAAGTTTAACCCATCCTACATCTATCTCCTCCAAATGGATGAACTCCCTAAGATCTTTGCTATCAATCATGAAGGGATACGTCAATATTAGGCCTACAATCCCTGGAGGCATATGCAAGTCGATCTAACGAATGCATTTGTAAAGTTGTTATAGTCGTGCCAAGAAGAGCCATTTTGCCGCATCTTGCTCATCCTATTATTAGAACATCAAAAACAAGTTATTAGTAGGATGCCAATAGATCTAAAGTAATAGTAAGGTAGTTTCTACCATTGAAGGTGTTGTCGATATGACAATAAGATTTTTAGGCCAAAGGATGAAAAATCCTATCGCCTGACCCAGCATGGCAACCTCTACATCAAGAACATGGATGAATGCACGTTCTTCCCCCTCTCAAACACATGTCACAGTCACCCTATGTAAATGATATGGAATTTTCTTATGATGGTGGGTGATAGCTTGTGTGTGAACGAGAGTATCAGCAACAACGTGTAGCAGTGAAGCATTCAAAATAGAGGGTGCAAGTTTCTCCCAGCCTTTGAGTAGGAGAAGGCTGGCCAAAGGGTTCCTTTAGCGGGTTATAACTTTCTTTGGTGCTGGGGAAGGCTGGGGATTCCTAGGTTCTATGCTCCTCATTTTCCCTTTCTGATTGAATTATAGATCTCATTTCACCACGTACGTCTACCAACAGCTCTTCTCGGAGTTTGTCGCAAAGTTTGACCTCGAGCTCTTATTTGACTTCCTTACAAATCTTGGCCACAAGGTCTTTATTGGGTTTAGCTTGTGACGAATTATGTGAGGCTCGTCGAAAATACTTCGCGACACCAACTCCCATTGGCTCCCCTCAAACATGACTAGGATGATCTGACTTCCCAATCGCTATTAACAAGATGTTCATTCGTCCACATGGAATGAATCAACCTTGGCTACTCTGATCTTCGAGTTCATCCTCTAGCATACAATTTATAGTAAATGAAAATCAAATACTACCAATATGAAAAAAATTTAAAATTAAATACTTATGCTTTAACTACTTACAATCCTTAAGACAACCTTAACAACAGTCGGATTTATGAACTTTCCACCCTTAATCCTCACTGCTTTCCATTTTTTGTGATGTAGAGAAGGAGTTGAGGCCTGCACAACAATGCTAGGATCTGATTTGGCTGCTTCCTTCATTTTCTCTAACTCTTCTTCCATCATCCTCTGCTCAAGCTTCCGATAACCACCATAAGACATATAATGCTAATACTTATTTGCTGCTTACCTCTTTGTATTTTTTGCACTTACTTCTTGTGAAAGAAAAATAATGAAAAATGAGTCAATGATATCAAGTATATTCAAATAAAAAGTTTTATACTATGATAAAAGAAAATTTACCAAAAATTGAGGATCTTCCTATGATGCCACAAACAACCTCCAATCCTCTGGAGAAAAATACAAATAAGTTTGACAAGGATCTTGACCTCTCCTTTCCCCTCGAATGTACCTTTGTGTGAACTTGTTCTTAAAATCTTTCTATCATAAACGAACCTCCCCATCCATTACTTGTACATCGCCCTGGTGTCTGGGACATCAAATGTTTGCTGCAGAAATAAAGAAAATTATATTTGAAGCAATAGGAATAAAGATACAAATGCAGATGTATCAAAACTTATATACCAAAATTTGTTGCCAAATCATGGCTTTCATTTTCGGGGGAACCACCTTCCAATTATCATAGATAATGAGAACTTTGCTTCGACCCAAATAGCCTAAATAGCTAATAAAATGGTCTTCCTCAAGACCAACTGGATTCATATTGACATCAAAGTCCATATGCAACTTGATGTTAATGGCGTGCAACTAATACAAGCATCTTTGTGCTGCTTCTAACCCTTCTCTTTATCACCTTGGTGTCTGGGACATCAAATGTTTGCTGTAGAAATAAGGAAAATTATATTTGAAGCAATAGGAATAAAGATAAAAATGCAGATGTATCAAAACTTATATACCAAAATTTGTTGCCAAATCATGGCTTTCGTTTTCGAGGGAACCAACTTCCAATTATCATAGATAATGAGAACTTTGCTTCAACCAAAATAGCCTAAATAGCTAATAAAACGGTCTTTCTCAAGACCAACTGGATTCATATTGACATCAAAGTCTATATGCAACTTGATGTTAATGGCATGCAACTAATGCAGGCATCTTAGTGCTGCCTCTAACCCTTCTCGCAACGGGTTCACCTCTTTCTATTAGATTCTCTTTATCACTTTGTGGGTCACTAGAACTGTCTATATTCTTGTTAACATAAAAATCATTGTCAGATAGGTATATAAATTGCAAATAAATAAATAAACTAACCAGGATTAAGACAAAAAGCATACAATATTATTTTCTATGTTAAACACACAATACAATTTTCTAAGTTATGGCCTTACTCTATATTGTTTCCCATATTCCTTCATAATGATCATTTCTTGTAGCATATTCTTCATCATCTACCAATTCTACTTCACTTGCTCTAGGTGGATTTATTGTGAAAAGTGGTGTGTCATCAAGGTTGAAGGTTAGATCACCATACTTCTATTTTTTACTTTAAAGTACAATGGACATTTTTTTTATTTGTTGGATCTGTGATATAAAACACTTGTTTTACCTGGCTTGCTCGAATGAAGAGCTCATCTCTATAACCAACTCTTTGAAGATTAACTGAGATAAATCCAAATTGTTGATATATTACTACAACAGTATTGCTAACCCACTTACATTTGAATAAAGCAACTTTGAACTTATTGTCGGTAGTCTCCCATATTTCTTCTATAACTCCACAATAGGACATGAATGCTAATATGGGGTTTTTATCTTTGGAACTGGAAAAGTGCATGGCTTCAGCTTGTACCATCACCCCACTGTTTTGCATGGTTCTTCTGTCATCTTGGTCTTTTGTGTAGAAAGAATACTCGTTTATATCATAACCGGTCCAAGTAATAACCTAAAATGAAGGCCCCCAAGCTAGCCATTCGATTGTCTTAAACACATCGATCTTATGCGAAACCTTTCCCTCGAACCACTCTATGAATGTCATGTTTTGCTCAATAGCTATTTGCATGTCATTCTTCCTTGGATTCATGTGCTTCAAACTCTTTTTGTATTTTTCTATGTACGGTTAAACTTCTTCTATATTATTTAGGATATACAAGTGTGCTTGCAACACCTCTTTATGACGCATATTCTTCACTTTCAGTCCTCGTGTTCCCTTGTTTCTCCCCTCTTCATGTCGAGATTGTTCCTTTTTCCCTGGTAAATAATGTTTGCAAAAGTCATTAGCCTCTTCAACTATTGAGGCTTTAGGTTGATAGAGATTTATAGAATACCCTTTTAAGATCTTCTTGTATCACTCGAAAGGGTACATCCACCTCAGGTAAGCTGGACCACAGAGCCTTACTTCCCTTATCAAATGAACTTCAAAAGCATCATTATATCAAAAAATGAAGGAGGAAAATACATCTCTAGTTGGGACAAAATAATATAACCCTCATTTTCCAATTCATCCAATTTTTCAGTGCTAATGGCTTTGTTACATATAGCATTAAAGAAAACACACAATCTTGTTACAATGGTTCGTACTTCATCTTTCATAATGCCTCTAATAGCTATTGGTAATAGTTGTTTGTATCAACACATAATAGTCATGAGACTTCATTCCTACTAACTTCAAATCGTCTATTGAGACACACCTTCTCACATTAGAAGAATACCCTTATGGAACCTTAATTTTATGCAAACACCCACACAAACTTCTTTTCTCCACTTTTGATAGTATATGCGCTAATGGCTCCATGTATGCCCTCCTACCATCATCTCTTAGTTATAGATGTAACCATTCTCTTATTCCCATATCAACAAGGTCTAGTCTCACACTAATTATATCCTTAGTCTTCCTTGGTATGTGTAAAAACATACTGACAAGACTATCACAAATGTTTTTCTCCATATGCATCACATCAATACTGTGTTTCACATTAAGACTGCGCCAATATGGAAGATCAAAGAAAATTGATATGTTCTTCTCATCCCCAATTCTCTGATTCTTATCGAAGGTGACATTGATATGTTCCACCCGACTATAAACTTCCTCCCCAGTTAATGCCTTTGGAGCTATTCCATGCCCTGGTAAGCCGTTAAAATGCTTTCTTAACCTACAGTACGGGTGTAACCAATGAAAAAACTTCCTATGACCAAGGTAAACCATTTTTTTCATGCTTAAGTTGATGGAAGTATGTGTCGCTTCATAGATCAGACATGCTTTATGCCCATTCACATTGTACCTTGACAAGTTTTTGTATGTAGGGAAGTCGTTTATCGTGGTGAAAATCATTACACGTAGCTTAAAGGACTCCTTCTTATAAGAATCAAACACATCTACGCCTTCCTTCTACAACTTCTTCAAATCCTTAATTAAAGGCTGCCAAGTAGACATCGATATTGTTCCCTGTCTATTTTGGTCTAAAAATCATCATAAAAAGCATCACATACTTGTGTTTCATACATTTCCAAGGATGTAAGTTGTATATTACAAGGAGAACTGGACATGAATTATTGGTGCCAGTAAGAGTTCCATACGGATTGATTTCATTTAAACAAAACCCAAGTAGAAGGTTTCTTGGCTCGCTGTCAAATTGAGGGAACATTTCATCTATTTTCTTTCATTATAGAGAGTCAGCTGGGTGTCGAAGATATTTTTCATCAGATATTCTCTCATCAGAATGCCATATTAACTTCTTTGCTTTTATTGCACTCGCAAGTAAACGCTTAAATCACGATATTATTGGAAGATACCACAACATTTTTGAAGGTTGCCTTTTAATTGTCCCTTTGTCACAACCACCATCTTTCTTCACTTTATATCATGATGTTTTACACTTAGGACACTCATTAAGACATTCATACTTCTTTCTGTACAATAAGCAGTCATTAGGGCATGTATGTATCTTTTTATACTCCATACCCATCATAGATAAGATTTTCCTGGCCTTATACATACGGTTTGGAAGTATATTATCGTCTGGAAACATATCATACAACAATTGAAGTAATAATGTGAAACTACTATCGGTCCATCTACAAGTTTCCTTTAAATTGACCAAATGCAATATTCCTGTTAACCGTAAGTACTTACTCCTAGGGTACAAAGGTGTCTTTGCATCACTCCGCAGGCTGTCATATTCATGTGATTGCACAAAGGATTCTACCTCAACATCGTGAATCATTTTCTCCATTCTATCTTCATCTATCACATCCACAACTTCCTTCTTGTACGACGGACAATCAGTTACTTCCTCACCATGCCATGTCCACCTTGTGTATCAAAGATTTATTCCATCACACAGTAGGTGATCCCTTATAACATCAACATCTCGTCGACTCTCATTTAAACAATTGACATAAGGACAAAAATACATCACATTTTTTGTTGGAGTATTCCTTCTGGAAAATTCAATATCTCTTCAACCCCATTCTTATATTCTTTACTAGTTCTCAAAACATTCATCCAACTATGATCCATTTTATTCCTACCTAAGTCATTCCCAATAACACTCAAGTTTAGAACAATTGTCAACAATGAGATTGCCTTTTATAACTTTTTTTAAAAAAAACAAAAATTTGACAACATTTCCCCTTAAAAGTAAGACATCCCAAAATTTCAATAACAAACCATTTCAACTTAATTCAAACAAAACAAAATAACTGAGTAATTCAGGACAATATCAAGAATTTAATCCAACAATTTTTCTTTAGGGAACTAATATGAGGTTATGATGTACGCAATTTTTTAGCCACATAAAGAATCAATGATATATAACTAGGTTTTCTTTAGGGAATGTGGCTTGTATTAATAGGATGTATAAATGAACACATTAAGAGTTAGAGAATGAATTTAATTTTAAACTTGTAATAAATTTAAAACTTATAGTAAATTTTAAAAATTCAAAGGGAAATCCTAAAAAATTTTAAACATAATAAATTTTAAAAATTCACTACACAAAGTAGGTTTTTTGTTTTGTTTTCTTCTCCTCCACATATTTTTCTTAATTTCATTTATTTATTTTATTTTATCATTTTTTAAGGGATAAGGTGCAGATTTAGCAAAAAAACCATTTTCCAATATGCACCCAACACTAACTATTTTAGAGTGTAAAAGTAAACATTATTAATTTTTCTTACCAAAAATAGCAATTTATTTATCCAACCATTAATATTTTGGGGTGTAAAAATAAACACAAGTTTCTATTTTTGCTATCAAAAAAATTCATAATGTCTACTTTTACACCCCAAAACAGTTAGTTGTGTTGGGTAAACATTAAGAAATAGCTCTTTACTACATTAGCACCTTAACCCTTTTTTTAACACTTAACTTGAATAACATGTATCAAGTTGGAATTATATATATATATAGCATGTTGGTATTGGTTACAATATTCCCATCCCCATTATTATCATTAGGTATTTTCATATTATTTCAATCCATAACTAAATGATAATTAATCAAATCATATCTAGCAGATTAAGAATTAGATATAGAAGAATCAATGGAATCACAAGAGCCAAGAAAATGTTCGGTTGGTTGGGAGTAAGGGGATTTAGTACAAAAGTGAGTGTGGAGCAATAAGTGACCAAAAATTAATGGAATATAGCTAAAAAATGAAAATTATAAGACTGTATATTTTGTTCCAAAACCCAAGATTCGGTTTCTAAAAGCTTTTGATCTAGTAAGAAATAAAATTCCACATTTTGGTTCTAGTATAACAAATAATAGCAAGGATTCACACAGCTAACCAAGAATTTTAATTAAATTAGTGCAAGTTACAAGTGCCATATTAACAAACCTAATGCCTCGGAAAAGTCATAGAATAGAATAGTAGCAAAAATGCAACAGTTTTAAGCTACATCGTGAGAGGTCGATGAGAAAGAACAAAACTCAGCAACCTTACCTGAGGGAAAGAACAAAACCAGCTTCAACACGGTGAGGAGCTCGATGGCAGCATGAGAGAGAGAGAGGGAGAGGGAGGAGCGACATAGCTACACCGTGAGAGAAGGAAGGAGGACAACGACCACCTTCAACGACAAAGTGTGTGAAGCTCCAAGAGGGAGGATAGAGAGAAAATGACGGTGAAAAAAGGAGCTTGGGATGGTGAAGAAGGAATGAAGTGAAGACGAAAAGGAGGAGAAAAGTGAAGATGGTGAAAAAAGAAAGTGAAGCTAGACGAGGGGGAGCTTGAAGAGGGAGGTATGAAGTGTCTGACATGCACGGGGAGCTCTTTAGGCGTCATTTCTAAAAAGGACACCTAAAAGGGACCCTTTAGGCATCCCAAGCCAAAAAGGGACGTCTAAAGCAGGGCTATTGGTGCCAAAAGCCCTATTTAAGGCGTCCCTTTTAGATTGTGACGCCTCAAGGCACCCTTTAGGCGTCCTAATTTGTAAATGAGATGCTTAAAAGGCACTTGTTAGGTATCCCAAGCCATGCTTTAGACGCCTAAAACTCAATATGCCCCTTTTATATTACGAAAATGCTACCACCTTTTCTTTTAACTTTATTTTCTTCAAAAAGAGACGTCTTTTGGGGTAATAAAGTGTATTCCTTGTAGTATTGTAGGCCCATTCACATTGGGTTTGGGTCCTAATTCGCTAAGCGTGGACTAAGAACTTATTTAAGTTAGCATTGGAAAAGCATGTTCATGTAAGTCAAGACAATTTCTCTTACATATTTATTTCGTATACCGTAAATCATGTTAGAAAAGCATATTTTACCGCTAATCCAAATAAGCTCTAAGTATATCCCAACACTTTGAAATACTTATGTGTATGATTAGATTATTTATCAATTTATAACTTAGGAAAATCAATTTATAGATAAATGATAAATTAAAGAAATAAATAGAAAAAAGGTCTTATATTAAAAATCAAAATTTAATTCTAAACTAGATTTTATATTTAGGATTGGATGGAGTATATATGTATATTTGATAATTAGTTACTTATTTAGTTTTTTTCATGTGTTTTTCTTATTCATCCAAATATATGGAAAACAATCTCTTTATTTTTCTCTTTCCTTCATTTTTTAACCTTCCATTCTCTCTCTTCAAGTTAGGCATATCAATAGATAAATTCCATACTTGTCATAAACCATAGCTTAATGAAAAAGGATCTTATCTTTAAAGAAAAAGATGAATGGCTAGTTCATACTAGAGTATAGACGGTCATCTGCCAGCGGTTTGAACGGTGCGGGCTAGCAAAATGCCAATCCTAACCCATGCCCGCCAACTCACAATTTTTTTTCTTTTTTGCCTTCTTTTTTAATGTGATCGAAACACATATATGAGTAATTAAATTGGTATTCCTAGCATCAACCACTCCACTTACATTTTTTTATCAGACTCCACTTACAAAAAGTTAAAAACATAATCCACAATTCAAGAGATAAAATTATCAAATTTGTCAAAGTTTACAAACAAAAAACATCAAATTATCTTCAAAGCAATTAAGATACAATAATTTGGTTTGAAGCAACATCCAAAGCTACCAAGACATCAACATCTAAGCCAAGGGAAGTAGTGGAACTTTAGGGTTTTTACATCTCTTATTTCTTTTTTTTTTTTTAAAAAAAATAGCGCAGACTAGCCCACCAACTCGTAGGTAACATGGCACATACCTATTTAGCTTGCACTTTTGCGAGTTGCCATTGGTAAAATGCCAATCTTAACCCACAAGTTTGTGGGTTGAACCTGAGTTAAGCCCATATTACCAGCTTTACACTAAAGTTATCATTTACACTTTTATCATTCACCACCTCCCAACAAGGCAAACATGATAAAAGATACAAAAATAATCATCCAATTTATGAGAGTCTAACTAAATAATTTGTGTAACATCTCATTCTTATAAACCTATATACTTAATATACAAGTCTAAAAGACACTTACCAAATAGTTTCAAATATTATTTAAAAGATTTATTTTAAAAAAATATTAATCAAGGGACTTTATAACAAAAATAATCCTAGTGTCATGGTAATCAAATATAAAGTAGGATAACATGTGCTCCAGGAGCATAACAAAGCCTTACAGGTTCACTCCACATGTGCCTCACCTTATTTCCTATTATAACATTCACCTGAAAAATATTACTATAAAAAGATGAGATTCCATATCTCAGTAACTACTAAAAGTTTCTACAGTACACAAGTAAACCACATATAATTTAAAAGGAACTTATTACACATATATTTGCATATATCATGATCCTTATACAATACAATTTTAAATTTAATCATCATTATAATAATCTCTATTTATATCACAACATGTAATATATAATTATGCAGTATGCAATATACAACCTCCTTTATATCACCGTCCATCCTTATTCTACTGACTGGAACTATATGTTAACGCATAGTCCAACAAAAACCCATCTATTTGATTGGATGGTCCCAAGCTCACCAGTTCTTAAAATATACCCGGCCAAAAGTGTAGAACTTAAGTTGAATTATGGCTCCTCTCCTTAAAAGAACAAAACCAAGGAGGTGTCACATGTCCTACAGCTCCACTGCAATCCCGGCCAAAGAAAAATATGGAAGAAAGGGCCTTGACAAGTATCATCCACTGTACATTGAGTGATGTCATACCATGTAGTAAAAGATCTCACCATATAAATTCCTCCTCCTTACTCCAACCCTTCACAAATATAACCGCTATGACAGTTATATTCAAACACTAATAAATATAATATCATTAAAAGATAAGGTACAAAAAGTCATGCTTCTATTCATATCAAATATCATCACATATTCAAACATACCTAAAAGAAAACAATAATCTAATAATACATTAATTATAATTAAATTATTAACTATGTGAATAAAATGAGTTATAAAGAAATTTACTTATAACAATACTTATTTGAGAATTTACAATACATACACATATACATATAATTCATTCCATTTTCTTAATAAAGGATAGTCATTCACAATCATACATAATTCATGCTTCCATTAAAAGACAAGGTATAATAAATAATGCTTCCATTTATATCAAATATCATCAAATATTCAAATATATCTAAAAGGAAACAGTAATCCAATAATACATTAATTATAATTAAATTATTAACTATGTGAATAAAATGAGTTGTAATGAAATTTACTTGTAACAATACTTACTTAAGAATTTACAATACATACACATATACATATAATTCATTCCTTTTTGTTTAACAAAAGATAGTCATTCACAATCATACATAATTCACAAGTATATAGAAGAATATTAAGTGTTATATGCTAGTCCATAGCTTATAAGTAATCACATAAAGAGTTATCCCTAAGCTCTTAATCAGAGTCTATAAAATCACAC
Source organism: Albizia julibrissin (assembly GCA_037074505.1). Taxonomy (NCBI): domain Eukaryota; kingdom Viridiplantae; phylum Streptophyta; class Magnoliopsida; order Fabales; family Fabaceae; genus Albizia; species Albizia julibrissin. The sequence continues at coordinate 31,606,147 of CM073483.1, forward strand.
AAATAACCATATATTAATATATATTATCTATAACTACTCTAAAGCCCTAAAAATAACCTCTATGACTAATGTTATACATATACCTAACTTTCACTACTACAAAAAACATGATAAACGACGCTTTTTTTTAAAATATTATGGTGTTTTACAAACAGTATAGCATCCAGTGCCATAAGAAGAACCTACGGCACTTGTTGAATTTAAAAAATGCTGGAACATTGTATTTAATTATTAATTTTTTTTAAAGAAATTTGACCTCATACGACATTTGGAAGCGCCAAAAGTACCTCCTCCAGCGCTTCATGGAAGCGCCATAAGAGGTGCTAAGTGTGCACTTCCTAGCACCGTGAGAGGTACTTATGTGCACCTCCTCCGATGCTTCATGGAAGCGCCGTCAAAGGTGATATATTTTTTTTATCCCATTTTTTTTCATCCCGGTTGTTTCATAACCTGATCAACTCATTCTAATTCAAATATAATCCACTACAGAGATCAATATACAATGCTAATAGAAAAGAAAAAAAGTAAATCAAATCAGTATTAAATACCATTGATTAATTAATAAAATCAGTACTAAATATATATTCAATTACAACATAATATACATAATATACAGAGAAACTAAAACAAATATACAAGAAATTTGTAAGACAAAATGTGCCTAAGTACTTAGCTAGGTGGTATTTGGCTGACCACGTATTGACATCATTCCTCAATGATATCATCTACTTGATAGTCAGTTAACTGGTCACGCCGTTCATCTTCATAATACTACATAAGTATCATGCACAGAACAAATTAAAATCACTATAAAGAAATTAACTTAGACACTCCAACTCTGATTTTTATTAGTAAGGTATTTATTTAATAGTTGTTGGTTTGGAACTGTAAAATATTTTGATATCCTTCACGGGTTTTTGAAAGAACTGTGGTATAATGTCTCAATATATTACGATTATTAATGAATAACCATGAAGTCTTGGGTGGATTTTTTTAAAAAAAAAATTGGGGATCATTTTCAATTAGCCTCTATGCATATTACGTGCATATACAAATACATGTAAATGTAGAAACCAAAGCAGAGATCTATTCTAGTAATCAAAATGACTAATCTATAGCTAAATCAGAAGCCAAAAGAGAGATCCATTCCAGTAATGAAAATAAATACGGAGGAAACAAAACACAAACCAATAGCAAAAGAGAAACCAAAACAAAATTTGAAATAGTTAAACTAAGAACGTAACCTAACATATACTTAAAAAAAATGGCTATCTCAATTAAATGCAAAAAACAGTATAAAATATATATAATTAAGTAGAAGTACTTACTTTTAGGAGAACATGATTTAGATCATGAGTAACTACATCTTTCATATATTTCATGACGTAGTAACCACAATCATTATTATTTGGCTGGAATGAACACTGCAACAATACAAAATAATAGTTAAGCCATTGTTTAAAGAAAAATTTGTGAATAAAAACATTTCAGTAAATTCATATACTTTAATCTTCTTCCAAGCTGCGGTGCTGTCAGTGCGTTTAATAAGATAGGACAATCCAATATTGTTCCTATATGCGACCAATGTACTAACAAACGAAGTAATGATTGATTAATTTTGATTTTATTCAATAATCATACACACAAATATTTACCGTATACACCCATACGCTTACCTATTAATCATAATCACCATATTTGGCTGGTTCGATGGATAACCAGTCTCTATAGGATCAAATAATAAACATGGGGATCTCCAGTTATGGCAAGCTGGATTACAAGAAAAATCCAATATTGCCTAAAATATTTTGAACATTTTACTTTGACAATAATGTTATTATTATAAAAGTGAATGAATAATAAAAAAAATATAGATAATAATGTCACAAATAACTTACCTCACATTGTATGGCACAATGAACACCTTAGTACGGGATGCTCTGCGCATGAATTGGTCCTTAAGAGTATGGGTTTGTGCGTCCAAATTAGTCCCCACATAGTAGCCAATAAGGTGTGGGTTGATAAATAAAAATTTATTCACCTTTTCCGTGCCTACTAATATATCGTGGTATAAGTGCCTTTATAGAAACAAACAGTGTTATTAAAACCAAAAACTTCAATGATGAATAATAATCACAATAACAGATGATGATGATAAAGTACCAAACCCATATATTGATAGCCATCGCACTAGCCCATGTACGACCAAGTACTTCAGTCAGGATATCACCACCGAGATGATCAAATATACTTGTATAATAAATTTTGTCATTGAAAATTAGTTCATGACCTCCTCGACAGATGATATATGGTGCCATTAACCTTAATTGTTGTTTAAATGAGGTTGTTTGTTTGCCACTTCTGTTACTGGTTAAGGGGTGTGACTTCTGTTGTGTTGCTGAGTAGTCTGAGTTCTTCCCACGCCCTTCAACTCATTTTCCTTTAGGACCAGCAACCTACAAAAATCATGAAAATAAATCATGTAGTTTTAGATGAAAGTTCATAGAAAAATTTAATGAATTGTAAATTAAATACCTTGTTCACTGGCTCTATCAGACCTACTGGCCACGCGACATAGCCACCGACAACATCTCTCACCATTGTCTCTTCATCCTGAGAAGGGATTGGCAACTCGGCATCATTACATGTGCATATGTCAACCCTTACTCGGAGTGTATTCGGGGGTAATGGTAAGTTATACAATGCATCATGGTTGGTATTGTAGGCCACACCTATAGCAACCACATTATTGAAAGAATTATCGATGTGTAACTTGCATGTTGATTCGCCCTATTAAAAATTGAGTTAATTAATATATAAAGGTAAAATAATTTATAACGTAACAAAAATTTAACTAGAGAAGAAATTAATTACCAAAGGAATGGGGACTTTAGGCGCGGAGGGGTAACTCTCTCTAGCACTACTGTTGTCAACCATTGGACTTGGTGCTGGCCTAAATTGCATCAAGACATCAATTTGAGTTTTCAAGAACGCATTTTGCTCTTGCAGCAAGCTCACATGATTATTAAATTGTTTGACTTGTGACTCATAGCGACTAATCTTCTGTTCAACGTCTTGCATGTAACTACTCATCTGCTAGTCTAGTTGCTGCTTGTAGCTAGAAATCTCCTCCTTTAGTTGACGAATGTTGGGTCGCTTTTGGGAGTCGAAGTTAGATGTTTGGGTGACTCCAAAATCAGTACCATGAAGACGACCACCATACTCAGGAGCTTCAAGCGCTCTACTAAGCAAGTCGTCAGGACCAACATAGTTCCCCAACTCCAGTTGTTCTTGTGTCATTGTGCGCTATCACAAAAAAGAACTACAACATTATTGGTTATTGTATTATAGAATTATTTAAGTAGAGCTAAATCTTTATTATATATATAATCCGCTACTCACACAATAATCTGAAACTGCCCTGGCTTGCTCACTGGGAATGTCGCCCTTGCTATTTGTGCAGCTAGCCACAAACAAATCATGTCATGGTAAACGTGTGACATCAAGGTGAGACTCTTTTATGTGCATGTCAAAGTTAGTTATAGTGAAAAGCTTAGTCATAGAAATTATATTCCTAATAATAAATAATGATTAGTTTTCTTACTAATTATTGTTCAAGCACTGCATATGATACCGCTCCTTTCATGTACCGGTATGGCATGTTCGACGCGTTTTCCCAGTTATGCTCACTTCTTTCCTGTTTAGATACAAATCAATCATATAATAAATGTAAGTTACAAATATATTACAAGTACTCTGTAAAAGTAAATATTATGTTACCATAAATTGTGGTGTAGTATGTGAGATCACGAACTCATCTCACTGCTCTTGTGTTATGATTCCATCATACAATTTTGGCGGTGTATGATTGATATTACCATTGTTATCGCGCAAGTAGAATCTAACAAGGTCATAACGAAAATTATGGAGAAGTCGACCGCATTTTTACAGCACGTATTTGTCTCTGTCTTCTTTGATATTGAAACAAGACTGTAACAAAAAAAACATGTTACTTGTTAGATTGTAATCTCATGAAAGAAATAACCTGCAAATAAAGTAAATACTGTTTACCTTAACTGTACCCAAGATGATATCCGCATGATGTTTTTTTGCCTGACTCCAATCTGAAAATGTAATCAGGACTCTTTCTCTAACGACAGTCCCAATGAACAAAATAAATGTTCTGGCATTAGGTCCGATTGGATTTTCATTCGCATTCCATTCAAGGTCTAACTTTATGCCCTTATTCCTGAGCTTGATCAGTTTTTTCATTACCGCCGGGTTACGTCAGCCTCGAATGCGGCTTGTGCGACGGCCTGACCCTAATCATCAGCAACAACAACCTCATCCATATTTGGGGGATTCATTTTCCTACAAGTTAAATAAACCATATGAAATATCAGTGCATAGTGACAATCATGACAATGAAAAAAAATTAAGGTAAAATATATAAACATATATACATGTAATAAAATATACAAGGTAAACAAATGAGTCACTTGTTATCATCTTTTCCTTTTTCTTGTTTGATTTAAAATCCAAGTCCACTCGTCATGGTCATGTCTCATGTATAAGGGTTCATCTTCATTTTCATCTTCCTCTAAATCAATATACTTTGACTACAACATCTCAAAAGAAAGATAATCCTCAGGACTATTCAAGAATTCATCACTTTCAACATCAACTTGTTTTTGATGATTCTTGTTCGATGGAAGCACAATGAACCAATTCTTCTTAGCAGGATCTACAATATAAAACACTTGTTTGGCCTGCGATACTAAAATGAAAGGATAATCTTTATACCAAACTTTAGAAAGGTCCACTTGAATAAACCCCAACTTATCTGCACGTAATCCACTGTTGTTGTTTACCCATTTACATCTGAATACAGGGACCCTAAACACAGTGTAATCTAACTCCCATATTCTTTCAATAACAACGAAATATGACATTAGTGCATAGATCAGGTGTGTGTCTTTAGCACTGGCTCTATGCCAAGAATCAGCAACAAGTGTTACCCCATTATTATGCATCGTGCTCCTTGTATCATATTCGTGTGTGTTGAATGTGTAACTGTTGATTGCATAACCATTGAAAGACAACACATTAACGCTTGGGTCATTTGATAACCATCTTAAGTATTCAGAAACTGAATCAGGATTCCTCTCCACCTCACTATTAATGTGCCTTTATAACCAACTTGGAAAATGACGGTTGTGCTCTTTTGTTATAAAATTATCATTCCTATCACCATGTATCGATGGAAGAGCATCCTTGTGTTCTTCAACATATGGTTCAACCTCATCAGTGTTATACAGCACATACAAGTGAGCTTGCTCCCATTCTGTCAATGATATCCTAATTAAATCCTTCCCACTTGTTCCTTCCCTGATGTTCGCCTATAGTAACGAGACTTGGGGATTCCTACAGGGTCAACATTTGATAGAAAATTAGCACAGAAGTCACTTGCTTCTTCAACCATGTAATACTCAGCCATACAACCCTCTGGTTGATATCTATTTTTCACATACCCTTTTAAAATTTTCATAAACCGCTCATTTGGGTACGTCCATCACAGGTACACTGGACCGCACAATTGAACCTCTTTCACTAAGTGTACAGTTAGATGGTCCATAATGTCAAAAAAAGAAGGTGGAAAATACATTTCAAGTTCACACAGAGTACAAACAATCAGCCTTTGCAAATCTAGTAACTTCGTTGAATCAACCACTTTACTACAAATCAGCTTGAAGAACATGCAAAGTTTGGTGATTGCATTCCTTACTTTTTTAGGTAAGATTGACTGTATACCAACAGGTACAAAATTTTGCATGAGCACATGACAATCATGAGATTTTAGGTTCTTTAGCTTCAACTCTTTCGCTGATACATGATTGTTTATATTTGAAGAATAACCCTCTGGAACTTTGATTCCTTCAAGAAACTCACAAAATAACTTCTTCTCTTTCCTCGATAGAGTATAAGCCGCTGGAGGAAGATAAGTGTGGTATCCTTGCTCAACCAGTGTCAACTCTTCTTTGATGTCCAATTTGACCAAATCCAACCTCGCATTAACATTGTTCTTGCTTTTTCCTTGCATATTAAGTAATGTGCCAATTAAACTATCATATTTTTTTTTTTCTATGTGCATCACGTCAAGAAAATGTCTTACATATAAGGACTTCCAATATGGAAGTTCAAATAAAATAGACTTATTCTTCCAGCTGCCTGTCCCTATTTTTTTTACAAAAGGCTTGCCGAAATTGTTATCCAAGTGTTTAACCTTCTCAAATACCTGAGTACCGGTCAACATCTTCGGTAGGCTACCTTCTTCTGAATCATCATTGAAAGCCTTTTTCCACTTCCTCCAACGATGTTTTGATGGTAAGAATCTTCGATGTCCCATATAGACATTATTCTTACAGTGATCTAGTTGCATTGAATGAGTGTCATCTTCACATATAGGGCACGCATAATATCCTTTAACACTATATCCGGAAAAATTACCATAAGCAGGGAAATCATTTATTGTGCTAAACAACATGGCTTTCAAAGTGAAACGTTCTTCCTTGTGCCCATCATACACATTAACGCCTTCCTCCCAAAGCAACTTCAAGTCATCAATTAAAGGAGCCAAGGATACATCTATATCATTCCCAGATTGCCTTGGTCCAGAAATTAACATAGATAACATCATAAGCTTACGTTTCATGATCAAGTATGGAAGAAGGTTATAAATCATCAATATCACCGGCCACATACTGTGTGTACTGCTTTGAAACTCATGGGGATTGATTCCATCAGTTGAAAGTGTAAGGCGTAAGTTCCTTTCTTTATATGCGAAGTCAGGGTGGTCATTATCAACTTTTTTCCATTGAAGGGCATCTGCAGGGTGTCTAAGGTTCGTGTCTTCAATCCGTTCATATGCATTCCACGTCAATAGCTTAGCAATCTCCGCATTACAGTACAATCGCTTAAATCTTGGAATAATGAGAAAATACCATACAACCTTTGACGAACTTTTCCCTTTCTTCTTCCCATATCGAGATGCATTGTATTTAAGGAACTCCTCTAACGTTCCATACTAATTACGGAATAATATGCAATCGTTAGGGCATGCATGGATCTTCTCAAAACCCATGCTAGTTGTTGAGCAAAGTATTCGCTTTGCCTCGTATGTCTTGGTTGGAAGGACATTTTCTTCTGGGAGCATATCTTGCACAAGTTTAAGAAGTGCAGTGAAACCATAATCGCTCAATCCATAGCACACTTTAAAGTTGTACAATTTCAACACTGCTAGCAATCTTGTATATTTAGTGCTACCGGGATATAATGGTTTCTCTGCATCACCTTTCAGCTTCTGAAATTCTTTAGGACAGTTATGAAGCACCCCTTCGACCGCATTTAGCATTTCTTGAAGGTCATCATCCTCATCACATATGCTTGGGTCGAACTCATCATTCGAAGCACTGGTTGTGCTATGCACGCAATCACTACTTGCATCATCCTTCTCACCATGTCTTGTCCAACATGTATATGATTGATCAATTCCATGACAGACTAAATGATCTAGCAAATCAGTTGGACTAATCCACTTTCCATAGCAACAAGATAAGCAAGGACACAAGATTTTGTTAGGCTCATTTGTGTGCTCTCTTGCAAATCTAATAAATTCTTTCACACCATCTATATATTCTCTTGAGTGTCGATCAGAAGACATCTATTTTCGATCAATCTATACCTTAAATATATTTTTATAAGTGGTTAGTTGCTTATCTAATGTAGTTATAATTAGTTATTAATTAATTTTATCTTTTCCTATTTATTTCAAAAAAATTGACATCATAACATCCTAAAATTAAATTTTAATTTTTAATTTCCAAAAAATAAATGCATTCTATAAGTCATAAATAATCAATCAATTATTAATCCAGCAACATCATATTTACAATTAACAGATTAAAAGTATATATACTTGGTATGAACTTGAAAGGACTACTACAAATACACTTTAACCAAAATTAAATTACATCCAATCAATTTAAACCTTATAATAACTACAAAGAACAAATGTTTAAAAAATAAGCAGCACAACATATACGACAACAGAGGTTCTTCAACAATGTTAATTTGTAACTATTTTAATTTTCATTTCCTCTCTCTCTTCTTTCACCGTCCACCTATCATATCATCACTATTAATTTCTCTCTCCTTCAACAATCTCAACATTATCTCTCTCATCGCTCATATTTTACATTTTTTTAGCAAAAAAATTATTTATTAAAAAACTCCAGTATTTAAATTGTTCATGTATGAGTTATACATGTTTTTTAAGCGATTCAGATTTAGGACAAATTTCAACTAAAAAGTAAAAAACACACATTTTGAGGGAAAAAGATACTTACAGGAGAAAAAAGGCTGTACGAGGCGACAAAAGTTGAAAACAACACGTGGGATCGGAGAAGCTTTGAACTGCAACCAAAGTGGCGACCAAATATTGAACAAATCACATGTGCACAGAGAAATCAGAGGACACAAGAATAAAGAAAGTAAAAGGTGAGGGACCAAAGAAGCTTCTATTTTTTGCGCAATGTAGACGCGAGAGAAAGTGAAAAAATGACACTCCCGAGCGTAAAAATGAATTTAGATAGCCTTGTAAGGCGTTTTTCAAAGAAAACGCCGTCTAAGGTATTTTAAAAAAAAGTACCACATAATAAATTAAAGGAAATTTATGTAAAAAGCATGCTATTAAATGGCGTTTTATTTTAAAGCGCTGTCCAAAAACACACTTTTTAAAAAATAAAATAACATAAAAAAACATCACTAATAACATCATCTAGAACAGAACATTGAATAATAAATTAGTAATAATCTCTTAAATTGGCCAAACCAAACTAATATAACCTCGACGTGTAATATTGTAAGTGGAAGTATATTTATATCAAAGAAGAACCAAAACATGAAAAAATTAAACAGATCAAAATGATTTTTCTAACATTTTGGGAAAAAGAAAGACAAATAAAAGAAAATAATCTAGTAAGTAATGAAAAGAGAAATTATAAGGAAGCTAAGCTTACCCGCAGGTGGAGAAGAGAGTTAGCTTTCAAAAAAAACTGAAATCGTTCCTAAAGTCTGCAAAATGAATATGCCAAGCAAAATGAAGATAGAAACGAAGATATAGAACAAAAGCATGAAGATATAGAACAAAACACTGACAAAAAAAGAAAAGTAGAAAAGACAAGAAGAACAAAAAAAAATGCCGACAGTAAGTGTAACATCCCAAAATTTAATGTAAGGATTAATTTATGGAAAATATATAGTAAGCCAATTTATGGAACCTAAAAAATTTAAGGAAACTTAAATTTGACAAAGGGAAAAATTAGGACCTAGTGTGTGTAATAAATAGGATAAAAATATACCTATATGTATATATATAAACTTGATGACACACACTAAATACTAAATACTCATTCTTCTTTCCATGTTGAACTCTCTTATTGGCACATGCATGCACTCTCCTTTACGTAAACACAAACATTCATGACACAAAGAGACCCACACTTGTTCATTTTATATTGACACACGTTCAGCTGCTATTTCTCTTTCATTATTAGTCAACACACTCTCCATACACATACTCACATATGCCCTCTCCTTTATGTACACACACACAATTATGACACTTGGAAATCCACAACATCACATGCATCTTTTATTTAATCAAACACCCACCTCCTTCAGCTCTTCATTTACGTCCAAAGAGCTGAAGAAACAAAAATAGAAAACAGAGAAATAGAAAAGAAAACACAGCAGAACAAAGAGAGAGACGTGAGTAAGAGAGTTGATCGGAGGAAGAAAGAAGAAGCTTCAAAACTCACATGCAGCACCATAAGCTAATATAGGTGAGTTTCATACATCCTTATCTTCATTTCCCAGTAGATTTGAGGCTGTTTTCAGTAGCTTTTTGGGGTTGTTCTTCTGCTGGAATTCAGAAAATTCGTCGGAAAGTTGCTGTCACCGAAACCAGTGATTTTATGACAATTTTGGGTGATGTTTTTGATTTTGTAATCACATCCCCGAACCCCAGGAACATGTTTAGGAGTATGTAGAGTCGAAATCTTTGAGATTGGAGTGAAAAACCATGGTTGTTTGTAAGTTTTATCAACTCTGTTTTGGTCGCCGGAAAACAGAGTTTCTACCGGAAACTTTCATAAGCTCAAACAGAGGCTACATACAAATTTTTCATCTGATTCTTTTTGATATGGAAATTTTAGGATGTTTAGTATGAAATAGAATCAAGAAGAGCTTAATTTGGTGTCAAAACGAATAAGTTATTAATTTTTAAAGTTAGACTGTTCAAAACTGACGTTTATCAGAGTCAGTTAGTTTCATGTGGCTTTATGACTAACCAAGTCAAATCCATTATTTACGAAACTTTACAGGAATATATTAGACATAAAAAGCTTTAAAATGAGTGGCAGAATTCATCATTTGGATATCTGTAGAGGAAGTTATGATTTTTGAAAGATGGGTTTAGAAATAGGTGCAATCCTGAACGTCCAGATTCTAGAAGTTGATTTCGTGGTATTTTTGAATTATGTAATCTTTCCCAATGGCCATAAAAATTTTCAGAATTGAAGTAAATAGTCTTAGCTTTAATTTTATATATATTTTGTGTTAATTGGATTAGTATACTAAGAGATATGAATTTTTGAAGTCAGTTGCTCTCAAACTGTGTTTCTGGAAAATAGATTGGTTGTGTCGAAATTTTGGAAAACCAAAACTTAACCAAAAATTATGAAACTTTCCAGAAATAAAGTATACATTCAGAGATTTAATTTGATATATGGATCACAATTTTTAGATGAGTATATTAGGAGATATGGATTTTCAAAGTCATGCTATGTTTCTGGAGACTAATTTGGAATAAGAGTATTTCGGGAAATTCTGGGAGTAATATGTTAAAACTAGGTAGATTTTAATATTTTTCTATGAAAATATACTTCAAGATATTCATTTAGGCTTTGGACCCAGTCAATTTGGAATTTTATAGAATTAGTTATGATTTTTCAAAGTTGACTGAAAAATTTGCCAATTTTCTAAAAAAATAGAAAAATTACACTATGCAAAATTATATAGTGAATAAGCCACTGAAACTGAGATAATCAGAAGAATGTGATTAAAGGCAGTAGTAATACAAGTAATAACTATTACTTGTTAATTTTAATTTATAGGATTTGTAATAGCCCGAGCCGGAGAAAAAGTTTTGGATAAACAGTTGGACCGAAAAGGGACCCAGGTAGTAATTCTTTCTTTCATACACTATGTGATTATTTATATGTTGTGTATTCCATTTTCTGTAACATGACAGTGCCTGTGGCACAACACGCGAATAAGCCAGGGTCTAAACATATCGTTTGACCATGGACACGAGTTTAGCCGGGGTTGCAAACAGTCGTTTGGCCTTGGACAGTATGCATACAACACGAGTTAGCATTTTACATATCATGGTGCATTGCATATTTATTTATCGCATTTTATATGACTGATTGTACATTACTACTGAGATTCATTCGAATCTCACCCTTTTTCAACATCTAAAAATATTCCAGCAAAGGACAGCGGCTCTAAGGGCAAAACCGTAATTACTGGCGATTGAAGGTCCGGTCCTAGCTAGGAGTTACATCTGATTATCTTTAGTTGTGGAATTTATTTCTTTTGTACTCTGTATGTATTTTTCAACCTATATGAGGATTTTCTGTATTATCAGTAAGTACTTAATATCAGTATAGTTTCACTATTTCTGTATGCCATCTGAACTACGCATTTATTATATAGCGAATATCAGAATATTAAGGGGTTTGACAGTAAGTGTAAGAAAAGAATAAAGGAAAAAAAAGAACATTGGCCGGCGCTTTTATTGGAAGCGTCGGCCAAGGTCATGTGACCTTGGCCGGCGCTGCTTTTTACAAAAACGCCGGCCAAAGGTCCCTTAGCCCAACTAGCTTCACATGAAGCTAGTTGCTTAATAATTTCAAAAGGAATGATTCCTTTTGTTTCTTTTTGGCAGCCTTATGGCAAAGGCTTTTTTTTTAATATAATACATTAAGGTTTGTGTGTGTGTGTGTGTGTGTGGAGCAATTATTTTTTTTGCTAAGACCAACTTGTATTCTGGGAATCCAACGTGAAATTTTATCTAGGTATGTTTTTTTCATATACTTTTGTTAATTTATTTTTTAAATATTTATTAGCATTAAAAATAAAGAAGTTAGAGGGAAGTTAATTTATTTAATTTGTGTGTGCTGATGATGACTACCTGTATATATCTAAACGTTGAAAATAATTTTAAATTATTACACCATTTATGACGCTTTTCTTTAAAACACCATAGCTGATTTACTTGATATAAAGGAAAAAGAACAAAAAAAGGCAAGAAAAGGCCTTATATGACATTTTTTTTCAAGAAGAGCCATAACATCTCAACTCTAACTTACAACGCTTATAATAGAAAACGCCGTAGGTTATTATTTTTTTAGAAAAAAAATAAAACAGTTACCTACATCATTTTTTAAGAAGTGTCATTAAATGAGCACCACTAAAAGCTTCTTTTGTAGTAGTGTTTCCATGGATTCCACTATTTTTGTTAGATACAGTATTATTTACGTATTATAATTTATTTTTGGGAAAAAGATAGAAAAATACTATCAAAATTGGTAAAAGACAAATAAGTATGTTGAATTTCAATAATTCCAAAAGGACTTATTTGGAATTTTAAAATATTGCAAAATTGGAGAAATTATCTAACTACCCTTTGTGTTTTTAAATACAAAATCCTCAACCGCCTTGCTGGGCGGCCGTCATCGGAGCTTTAATGACCTTGCCAGTGATCGGCCACCGGAGCTTCGATGAAGATTATTAACAACTCAAGTATCTATATTAACAGCTTTAGTCTGAAAAATTCAAAAAAAAAAAGATATTAGTTGTCGGAACTCCGGTGAAGGTTATTAACAACTCAAGTATCTATATTAATAAATTTAATATCGCTATTAAAAACTCAAGTATTTATATTAACAGTTTTTGTGAGAGAAATTTCAAAAAAAAAAAAAAGATATTAGCCGCTAGAGCTCCAATGAAAGTTATTAATAACTCAAGTATCTATATTAACAACTTTAGTTTGAGAAATTTAAAAAAAAGATATTAGTCGCTAGAGCTCCAGTGAAGATTATTAACAATTTAAGTATTTATACTAACAACTTTAATATATCTATTAATAACTCAAGTATTTATATTAACAATTTTAGTCAGAGAAATTCAACAAAAGATATTTGCCGTCGGAGCTCCAATGAAGGTTATTAGAAAATATTCAACAAATATCTCGTTTACAACTTTAGCATCGATATTAACAATTTAAGTATCAATATTGACAACTTTTACATAAGAAATTAAGAAAAAAAACATATTGACGACTTTAGCCGCCGGAGCTCGAGTGAAAATTTTTAGGCTAATATCTTTTTTTGAATTTTTTGACTAAAATTATTAATATATATACTTGAGTTGTTAATAGAAATATTAAAGTTGTTAATATAGATACTTGAGTTGTTAATAACTTTTACCAGAGCTCCGGCAGCTAATATCGTTTTTTAAATTTCTTTGACTAAAGTTGTTAATATTGATACTTGAGTTGTTAATATTAATATTAAAGTTGTTAATATACATATTTGAGTTATTAATAACCTTTATCGAGGCTCCAACAACTAATATATTTTCTAGAATTTCTCATACAAAAGTTGTTAATAGAGATACTTGAATTATTCATAACCTTCATTGGAGCTCCGGCAACCAGCAAGGGGGTTGATGATTTTTTATTTTTTTAAAAAAACTAAGATTTGTTAGATAATTTCTCAAATTTTGCAATATTTTAAAATTATAAATCAGTTCTTTTAAACTTATTGAAATTTAACATACTTATTTATTTTTTACCAATTTTGATGACATTTTTCTGTATTTTTCCCTTTATTTTTGTAAAGGCAACAGATTTGAAATATATAAGTTACACACACATATGTATTTATGTATGTATTGATTAATAAGGACGTTGAAAGGAATAAACGAGGGAATAAAAAATTAACGCCTTTAATATATATATATATATATATATATATAACAATAAAAGAGAACAAAGTCACTTGATAGGATATAATGTCTAGTCCAAAGTGCGAAAATGCAGTAAAGCACAAAATGCACCCCAAAAATGAGTTATGTGAAGGGGCAAAAATGAAGGTTAAACTATTTGAATACATATTTTGGGTAAGTTTCAATAGAAAGTTTATATAATATGTTATAAAATCCAAATCTGAGGGTGGAAAAAAAACTCTAAAACACTAATAACTATGCCCACAGCAAGAATGAACAACCACAGGAGAGTGAACTAAGTATACATTTATATAGACTAAAATAGTCTCATTTCTGGAGAAGAGTAGGTTGAGAAAAGATTATATACATATACATATATATATATATATATATGCTCAAATGCAATATCAGAGTAGGGCTGCGAGGTCAAGATTCTGATTTGAAAAAGGTACACCCAGAAAAATGAAGGGTTCAAAGCTGATCATGAAGGGACGCACACAACAAAGTTACAGACGATAGGAAGGAGTGTGAGGTCATTTCATATATATATATATATGAAGCTTCCCAGGGAGCACGCTTTTCTCCCTCACTGTTGCTATATATATATATATATATATATATATATATATATATATATATGCAACGCTTAAGGGAAGAGATTTCAGAAATAGGTGCACATGCTGAAATGATAGGAGGAATAGTAGATCTGATATAACAAGACATATAATATAATCATACAAGAATTATGAAAAATGGTTCCATTCATAATTTTGGAAGTGTGAATTGACAAGTTCAAGAACGTGATTAACAATTCCATTATACCAATAAAGAAGAATGTAACTGATCATAGACGAGATTTAAATGTAACTCTCTCTATAAACAATGAAGAAGAACAAGGTAAAATAAATGGAGAATTACATTCAGGTTCTGCTCAAGAAAAAAAAAAACTGATCTTATAAAGTTACAATCATACCTCTGGATTTGTCAATTCACACCACTAAAGTTGTCAATGAGAATATTTTTTTATTTTTTTGTTTTGTTTTGTTTGGATAGGACTTGAATATAATTCTCCCTAAAATAAATGATGAGAGATGCTCCATAAAAGAAGCGAAAGAGAGGAAAAGAGAGATACTTCTGATTGGGAAGGTGTGCCGTAGCTGAGACTTGTGAGTGAGAAGAAAATGAGTATTTATAAGGAAAGGTTTTTGGCTTACTTTTGATTAAAATAATATCTTTTCAGTTATAAAAAAAATAATAACATTTTCTTTTTTCAGACAGTATTTTTGTTCAATATTGCTTTTCAATAATAAGATAACTTTAAACATATATAATCATATATTTAAAATAATTATGTTAAGAAGGTATTTCATTTATATTTTTTTGGCAAATATTTTTTTTCTTGATGATTCTCTTAAATTAGTAATTTATTTTATTCTCTTGATTAAATAAAACTAACGCTACAACTAAACTAACCCTAAGTGCTAACAAAAATGAGGATGTTACAATTTGCATGCCCAACAAATTAATTAATAGTAATATTTCTATCCTTGTTTAATAGTCTGGGAACATCTTCCTTGATAACATTCTTGGTAAGGTTGATTTATGAAGTAGTCTCTTGTGATTAGGTCAATTGCTTCAAGAGAAAATCTCAATCAAATTTAATTATTAAAATTCAATTCTAGACCAATATTTTTAATAAATTCCTAATCAAGCATTTGGTCTAATGAGGAATTTATAAATGTTGTTAAAAGATCATAATGCTCTTTTTAGTTAAAAATATAAATTGAAGGTAAATATAAACCTTATTTTGTATTTAATTAGTTTAACTGTATTTGATTAATATTTAATTGCAAATTCCCATGATGAGCATGACAATGTTTTGGGCAGTTGAATTGAGGATATGGCCGGTGAGAAAGCTGAGGGCACTAGTGCTAATGCTGGTGACAAGAAATACAATGAGGGAGTGAAGGGAGTTGGACTTTGGCTATCATATATTTGCAACAATTTGTTCCCATTAGATGTGAATGCATTCTTTCGTATCCAGTTCCAAAAAAAGAAAAAAAGAAAAAAAAAGAAAATGATCAAGAAATCATTCATTGGTGTACTCATCCTGAACCACAAAAACAAAAAGAAAAAAGAAAATCAATCATGACTACCACGGTCATGCCTAATTCTTAGAGCTTTTATTCTAAGCCGTTAAAGGCACCAAATTTTAGCTTATGTATTAAATTTAAGAGTTAAGGTTTAAATTTAGAAATAAATTATTTTTTATGAGTATCTAATATAATTAATTATTTTGGGATGTAAAAATAGATATAATAATTAATTTTTTGGTAGCATATATAGTAACGCCGTTAACCGTGGTAACTTCCGTTATATTTTGCACTGTGAGTCTCACTACTCTTCTCACTCTCTATTATTTTAATATATTTTTAAAAAGGCAAATGTTCAAATTTAGCAATAAACTATTTTGCTATGAGCATCCAACATAATTATCTTATTCAATTGAGGTGTCTTTGTGAAGTCACGACTCGATAAAGCATTCAACGTGACATAAACTTGCTATTGTGAAGTTTTTTTTTTAGAAAACCTATTATTGCTTTGATCGAAGGTTCATTTCTTGTTACAATAAATTGTTAACACATTACTTTGACAAAAGGTTCCTACTTTATTAATATTTTCTTACGTAACTTCTAGAGATACGATCTATAAGCAAATACATCTTCTTTTTGGAAGTATCCATATCTTTGAAAATTACTTCAAAAAGTTAAATAGAGATGTGATGAATAAACTAGGTCAGTTTTATCGATGAGAGTCAGACATGAACAAACTCTATGAATAAACTAGTTCAAATGTACTGAGAGTCATATACAAACAAGCTTTATGAATGAACTAGTTCAGGTGACATATTGAATTGCTTTTGTGAAGTTATGTTTTTGTTGGAAATCTCATATTGCTTTGACTAAAGGTTTCTCTCCTATTTTTCTATTGGGTAGGTAGCACTAAGTTAAAAGCCATAAAATTCAACATTATAATTAGTCTTAAGCTCTTCAATATGAGAGTTTCTAAGCTACTTGGTCTCGTCTATATATATATAATAGAGTAGTACTTCCCATATCGAGTAGCCATGTAATTTGGATGGATCAAGATTTTCTAAGATTTGTAGCTAGAATCAATCGCACTATTAATCTATATATATATATATATATGTGTGTGTGTGTGTGTGTGTGTGTGTGTTCACATATATCTTATGCCTCTCCAGCAATTAAGCCTGAAAAACAAAGGAATATGGGGAAAAAAACAAACATCCCTATCAAAAAGGGTGATGGGGTTATGTAAACCCTTGAGTTCAAAGGTTTGCATACTTCTCCGCCCTTTGTGAAAGGGGTATATGTTTTTTCCCCATAGGCCTTTACTTTCTAGGGGTTAATTCCTGTGTAGAGATACAACTATATATAGATAACTAGTTACATTATCACTTATATACGTCAATAGTTGCCATTGATTCTCCCTACAAAGCCTGAAATATCTTGATTCATACCAAATTACATAGACACTCGATGTGGAAGGTACTGCTATTCTATTATATATATAGAGAGGAGGTCAACTAGCTAGAAACTCTTACTTGAAGAGTCTTATATCTACACATCTTGGTTATTATATAAAAACCGTCATGTATTATAAATATTCACAATTTTTATTTATAAACCATTATTTATGTACTTAATACATAATGGTTTCAGTGTGAGCTTGTTATTATTTTTTATTAAAAGTCACATTCTTATATACAAACCGTTATGTATGTTACTAAATAAATAATGGTTGTAAAATGAGGCCGTTATGCATCATGCAAGCATTAACATATATTATGATAGTTGTTTATGTTTGTCTGTTAATTATTATCACAACAATGGTCATATCATAGCCTCACCAAACCTCAATACATAATAGATGTTATAATATAACCATTATAATAGGTCTGAAATAAATAACAGTTCGGAACCGTAATGTATCTACACCCAGCTTTATAACACCTACATATATAACAGTTCGGAACCGTGATGTATTGCAATTAATAACCATAATATATCATGATTTTTGTATTAGTGAACAAAAAAAAAAACAAACAGAGAGCTAAAGAAATGATAAGGCAATAAATATAAAACAAAGACATTATTCAAAAGTAAATAAGTCTAAAATTTGAGTCTTGAAATTTAAAATACTACCATATGCCTTAACATAATATTCCTGCTTCAACAATAATTGAATAACATTCGTAATTCACTAAAAGCAAGGGAACAAAAAATTGTAATTGTGTGAGCGCACGCACTTTGTAACACCCCAAATTTTAGGACAAGAGAATTGAAAATAAGCCTACAATAAGTGGACTGTTAAGCTCCAGTTTAGCAAGTGTCCCAGTAAGGCACGATTTTAATCCTTACAATTCTTAACACATTTGGTGGCATCAAAGGGAAATAAAATAGTGCATTAAAGACCACATTAAGTGACAAAACAAGACAATGAGTGGTCACACAACAAGACTATGTTGGGAACCCAAATGAAATTTGCCTCCAGTGTGTTTCTCTACGTGACAGTCATGATTGTGTGAGATTTTTCAATGGGCAAATGATTTCCAAAAATCATGAAAAGTTTTAGAATGAAATTAGACTTATCATGCTTTAATTTGATAGGTCATATAAGCCATTTGGAGCTGTACATAAGGAGTTATGTATTTTTGAAGTTAGCCTAATAAAACAGGCGATTTTCTTGGGCAGCTTCCAAAAACAAATATTATGGGAGGTTTGAGCTTCTAATTGGCTAAAGGCTATATTTTTACTTAAGACTAGACTTAATAAGGGTCACATAGACTTTGGAACCACTCCAATTGGATTTTTATACAATTAGTTATGAATTTTCAAAGTATGATGAAAATTCTGCCCAGTTTTTCACTAAGTACGAAATGGAGAAATTGTAAGGGCAAAATGGTCATTTGACCAATAAAGCAATCAGCTATTTGTTTTTCCCTTTAATTGAGATAAATATTGGCTGAAGTAGAGAGCAAGAAAGGGAAATAATTTGTGACCTATATTTAATTTGAGCAAAAGAAAATCAAGAGCCAATTAGAACTAAGCACATGTTACTATCTAAAAAGGAAAAATAGATGATACAAGTGGCATTCAATTATTCCTTATTTCCCTTGACATTTCGGTCAGCAAAATGGAGCAAGCAAGAGAAATATTCATTTAATGAATATTAAACCAAGAAGAAGAGAAAAAGAAAATAATGACCAATCACAAGCTAACACATAATGAAGCAACTTGAGATATATTAAAAAAAAGTTATTCCCTCCTTCATCCATTATTCATTTCGTTCAGCTGAAGTTAAAATAGAGAGGGAGAGAGCTTTGAACACTTGAAGAAGCACAAGAAAGGTCTTAGGGTTCCAAGAGCAAAGATCAAGGTAAGAGGCATGAAAACTTAGTGATTTTGCTCTCTAATCACCTTGGAACCACTTCTAACCTCTTCTCATCCTTGAAATCCATGATTTTCAAGACAACTCAAGAGAGAGGAGATGATGAACAGTGAATTTTTAGAGAGAGAAAGAAGAGAAATCAAAGATAATCTCAAGAACCTTGATTATCTTGTTGATTCTTGCTTGTTGATGATGATTTGTGGTTGATTTGGCTTTGTTTCCTTGATTTTGTAAATTTGGGAAGCTCAAACCCTAAGGGGTTATGCTGCCCAATTTTCTAATAATCATGGGGGAAAGGTGTTTAAGTGATTAAACAAGTGATTAGAGGTGTAAAGAAGGAGGTTTATGGATTTAGAATCAAGAAACAACATTTTCCCTTAATTTTTCAGATCTGGTCCAGGGGCATTTTCGTCCTGTTTGGTCTGGAATTTTATCAATTTGATGGTTCCATTGAGTTTAGAAGGGAAAATTGTGTAGGGTTCATGTAGACTGCGAAGTGAGAAAAGCCCTAGAATGCAAAATGACCAAACTACCCTTAAAACCCTAAGTTAGGGGCTGCCAAAGGTAATTTCGTAATTTGGGCCTGATTTTGACTAATCTGAGGTAAAAAATGGATTCTACACGTAAAATTGTGTAGGATTAGCCTGGGTCATGATTTTTGGAATAGTACAATTTGACCGGGTACGAAGGGGCGTGGACCGGGTTTCCAGGGGTATTTTTGTGATTTTGCAGTTTCGAGTCAAGATAACCAACACCAGGAGTTTAGAATGAGTTATGGATAAATAATAACTCATATATCCTAAATTTGTATTTTTAGAATATACCGATAATCCTAGTCGAAGACGGAGCTGGACCGATTGACAGGCAAGGAAAGGGCACATTCCAGGTAGTAACTTCTTCCTACATATACTATGTGATTACTAAATGTTGTATATGTCATTCACTGTAACATGAGCTAGTGTCTTTGACACACCAATTTGCCATGTTGTGGTCAGGGACCCAACAAGGGCGTTAAGTAGACCAAGGTGCAGACATATAGTTTAGCCTTGGGCAAGTGTACACATAGTTTCGATCATCTTACATGACATGGCATATCATATCTATTTTTCGCATTCTATATGTTTGAAAGCATGTTACTACTGAGATTCCCCCGAATCTCACCATTTCCATAAACATTTAAAGTTTCCAGCAGCAGACAGCGGCTCAAAGAGCATAATCGTAATTACTGGTGACGGAAGGTTATGGGCCAATACGAGAGGAGGCTTGGTTATCTGAAGACCTTTATATTTGTTAAGGTCTGTATTATTCTGTACACTCCTATGGGGAATTCTTTATGTAATCAAGCAATATTGTTTCAATATATCAGTATGTTTATGCTATTTCTATATGCCCACTGAGCTACGCAATTGCTACTCTGAGCAATATCAATAATAAGACGGGGTCTTACACACTTTCGAGCAGGGCTAAAATGTGCAAGAAAGCATTCTCTACCTGATGACCAGCTCTACTTGAAAACAAACCTTGCCTTAAAATGCCCAATTTATTTTAGGCAAGACTGGGCATTTTTTGACTGAGAATGGGCATACCAAACAACTAAGCACTATCATAGCTCGTCATATCTATTTCCAACATATTTTAGCTCTTACATAATAATCTCTTAAGTGTTAAATGTAGGAGCTAATAGATATATTAGTTTTAATTCTAAAGATTAGATTTCAACTCACTTTGCCTCCAACTTTTGTAAATATTTCCCAAAATATCCCTATTGAAAGCATATATTAAATAGAGTTTGCATTATTAGAGTAATGATTAAAGAAGGTATTTTACATAAACTAACCCCATATTTACTTCAAATAACTAACTTAACTAATTTTTTTTAACATATACACGTATAATTATCTAGCTTTTACACTTAGAGTCAAATGAAGTACATAGAGTTTTGATGACTTTAAGCAATTGTTCAAGGAAATTAAAAGTAATTAATCAAAATAATCAAATTCAATCTAATTTAATTACCCCTTCAGTTCTTAATGCAAGACCTACTTTGCAATTCAAATTGAACTACAAAGTAGGTGTTACATTAAGGACTGGAGAGAGTATTATTGAAAGCTAAAATACTCCTTTGATCCTATTTATATGGTAGAGAGCTTATTTACCGTGAAAGTTACCTTCACTATTATAGATTCGTGCATATATAACGCTTAATAAATAATGTTTACATCAAATAAATGTCATGTATGTCAAAGTAGAGGTCGAGCAAGGATATATAACGCTTAAAAGTAACGGTTATTTATGTGCATTGTCATATATTGCGAGGCAGAATTCGTGAAAATATAAAGATAACGATTATAGTTAATAACCATTATTTATTTAGTTATAAAAATGGCAGTTCTTAAAACACAACCATCATTTATCACTTACCAATTATTCGTCTTCTAGCCTTATGTAAGTGAAAACATAAACATAACAGTTATATCAATTGACCGTAAAGTATGAATGACAAACATAATATTTCATAATAAGCAATTGTCGTATAAAGAACAAATCAAAAAAGCGCCTTTTCATAACCTCATTCGGTTTGACAAATCGACACTACATACCAATTCTCCTAATTAAGTTAAATAGAGCAAAGTATTCAACTCTATTTATACTAACATATTTCTTTTGTTCTTAGTACTTTTCTAAAAGCACATTTTCATAACTTCGTCTTTCTCTCCCTCATCATGATCAGATACTAGAGAGCTCTTTCTATTTTCCCTCCTACTCCACATGCTCACTCTCCTCCTCCTCCTCATCATCCTCACCCTCCTCTACAAGCCCCTCCACCACCACCTCCACAAGCTCTTCTCACTCCTCTTCCACCACCAACACCTCCTCCTCCTCTTTTGCCTCCTCCTTAAATGGAGGCTTTGCTATAAATGTTGGCCACCTTGACCACTCCACAAGGCATCTCGCTACCCACGCTCACAATCTGAACAAAAAGTTGAACCTTATCTTTCATCACAATCAGGTTGTATATGATCACTTCCAATCAAACCCTCTTCCTTTCTCAAACATCGATGATGTGCCGAGCAATGGGAAGGGGCAAAAGGAGGAGGACAACAGTAGTGGTGATAACTGAAAACCACTACTGCTTTTTTATTTTTTGAATATTAAAAAAATTAATCGTTAAGGCAATGTAGCCCAAAAATATTATTTTAAAAAATATTTATTACTTCACAATTATTAGTAAACAACTATTACTAATTAAAGAATGTTCATAGTTATTAGTAAATAGACACGTTTGGCTCTATAACGTAACCATTTCCATTCCAAAGAACAAGTTTTGCTGGACAACCCGTGAAATACTTTCCATTCTACTTCTATTTAATTAACAAGAAATAATATTTAATATAATACTAAAAGATGCATTTGAAAATAAGATAATCCATGAAACCTTTTCTATTTAAGCGTCTGAAAAATAAACTTTATTTATCCATCCACTTCTATTCCAACTTCTCATATCCAACTTTTGATTTTTGTTCTTCATCGATATCATGGACAAATGCAAGAGATTTTTTGGTTCATCATTCATCAACAAGCATTAAAGGGCTAATCCACACGAACTATAACCTCCAATATACAATCAATGATTACATTTGAGAGCAAGGATGCATGGACAAATACTTTAAGTAATTGACGTCTCTTGTTTGCTCTCAGAGCAACTCACAAATGGAAGAAATGGCTAAGGATGTCAAGCAATATCACGTGAGGTTTCTGGGGGATGAATTCATTATAAGGGCGCTAGACAAAAGTGACACTTACTTCTTTGTGCCTTACATTCAATTGTGAAAACATCATTAATTCTATTTCAATTATTTTTTATTTATTTTTTAATTTTCCTAATGGTGTGATCTATTACTGTACTTAGGAACCATTGGATGCTCATAGCGATAAATTCAATACGTAAAAAGAATTGATACTATGACTCTATGAGCAGGGTTACAGACACAAGACTATACTAGTAAGTTATCCTTTCATTATTTCTTATAATTCAGTTCATCTTGCATATTTCTATATATATAATTTTTATTGTATCTTCTCATAGCAGTGTACTATTACCGCATGCAAAATGGTCTTGAGTGCACCAAAATCAACCTCATTGATGGCTGCTACAGATGTGCCTTCTAATGGATATGCCCAAAGATATATATATTATTCACATGTGACTATAATATTAAATGGAAGCACACATATAACATATAATATATATATATATATATATGAATGAATGACATTTTTTTCTCATTTCTTTATAGTGCCCAAAGCAACCGGACATGAGCAATGATTGTGGGTACTGCGTGATGCAGTACCTAAAGGACAAAATCACACATGGTCCTAAAAATATTAATACAAATAATGTATATTATATGCCCAATTTGTTCATATATACATTTAGTTAGCTATATATTACAATATTTAACTTCCATATATTATTTCATTTTGCACATAGTATTTTAACACCTCCTGCACAATGTTTAGCAACTCACAAATGGAAGAAGGAGCTGAAGAGTTGGCGACATCTTTGTTACATAGTGGAGTAAATAGATCAAATGATTGTAAATTTCTAGATACAGATGATTTATTTGTTTTAAAGTTTTGGTTTTAATAGTATATATATGTACATAAATGACTGTAAATATATTTTGATTTGTTGTATTGTTCTGTGTATGAATAAATGTAAATACATATTGTAATTTGTTCTATACTAATGTATATGTAAGGGGATATCAAAAGAAAAAACACCCCCAATATTTTTTAAAAAAATTAGCTTGTATAAATCATGATTATTACCTGACAACCGTTATTTATGTCAACTATATATAACAGTTGTTTACATAAATCCGTTAGCATTACTGTCAACTTATAACGGTTGTTTTGAAAGAACCATTATTTACGTATAACATATATAATGGTTGTTAAAGAGGAACCATTATGATTATGCAAGCATTACCATATTTTATGACAGTTGTTTGTGAGTGTCTGTTAATTATTATCACATTAATGTGCATATTATGGCCTCACCAAGCCTCAATACATAATAGGTGTTATATTATAACCATTTTAATATGTCTAAAATAAATAATGGTTCAGAATTATAATTTATCTGCGCAGAGCATATATAATGCTCACATATATGACAGTTCAAAACTGTTATATATGATAGATAATAACCATTATAAAAGACATTTTCTGTAGTAGTGCTTATTCAATTTATTATATAAATGCACAATTTTACTGCCAACTTATTATTTTGTAAACTGTTATTTTCTAACTTTTTTTATTAAAGTATGCATATTAAATAGGGATAAATTTGAAAAGATATTAAAATTTAAATAAGGTTAATTAATATATAGAGTCTAAGGTTTTTCTTAATCCCACGGAAATACCTTAAAAGTATCTTATAAATAGGATAAGAAAAATACAATATAGTCAGTTTCTTGGAAGTTAGAACTTTAATTTGAAAGAGACAGAGAAGCGCCGAATAAGTTTAAGTTTGGTCTAGATGAATAAGTTGATATGAAATAAAACATGGAGTAAAGCCTATTACAACATAATACAGATCAAAATTTATTAGTTGGCCCATTGCGTTTTGTGATAGGCCCAATATTAGAACATATAATGAATCATTTAAGCACTTAATTATCTTGCTGGTCTATGTTGCATTGCATCGATTGTGATATTTTGCAGTGAGAAAAAAAAAATATAACTGCTTTGCTAAAGAGAAAATATGCGTGGCGAGCAAGGGTATCTAATATCCATCGATGATTGGATTCGTTAGAATAGTAATTTAAGGGTTAGTAGTTTAACTGAAGTCACATAGATGATGATTTTTAAATCGTGCAAATGATTATGATTAAAATATATAAAAATATTCATATATAACTATAAAAAGTCCATATTTAAATAAGAAAGGCATTAATCCAAAAGTAAAAGAAACATTCATACACAAACCGCATATAATATAACAAAATAGAGTTACTAGTATAAATATGATTGAATACTATTTTTATTAAACGACGTGATTTCAGACTTAGTAAGAAAAAAATATATGAAATATAATCCCATTGACTCATTCTACCAAATGATTGAGTTACATCACGTTTGTTAATTAATTCTTGGTTTAGTTGGTTCACGAAACCAATGAAGTGACCATTTCACCTTTTCTTTAGATGGTTTAGTTTAGTTGGTTTAGGGATTAATTGGGGGCTTTGAGTTTTCTCATTTTCTTCTCAAAATCTCATATCCATCCTTAGATGTAAAAGATGGATGATTTAGATTTAATATAATATTTTATAAAATTATTATTATAAATATAAATAAATAAATTTAAAATGTTAAAATTTGATCTACATTATTTATAACTGCAATACATATAAAATTAAAAAAATTACAAAAAAAAAAATAATTTTATAAAATATTAACTTTGTACATCCATTTTTTTGATATAAGGGTAGGAATGAGATGGTAAGAAGAAAATGAGAGCACCTCTCCCTTCAATTGTTCAGTCCGATCTGATTTTTTTGGCCAGTAAAGTCCAATATGAGTTTTAATACTATGGTGGTCAGTCTTCATTATTATTATTATTATTATTAATTTTTTGTGTAGTGTTATGATCTCTTGTGCTCATTTCTTTCTTTATTATTCATGTTATATTTTCTTACCTCAATATATGCTTTATTTTTGTTTGATCTTTTTATATACTCTTTTCAAAACTATTTGTAAGCCCATACTATTTTATAAAAAATAGTTAAAAATAAACAAAATTATTTCCAGAATTGATCACAATAATTTTATGTACTGAAATTAAAAATATTAATAGAATTATAACTAATTGAATTACAAATACAACAGGCCAAATATATTTCAGAATTCAAGATCGATTAAGTATTACTTGCACTACAAATTAGGTTTTATATATAAAATATGAGGAGTATTATTTATGACTTCTGATTAATACAACTTTCTACCATTTTTATAAATATATTAATATTAATTTAACCATAACTTTTTTGCCGAAAATTAAAATAATTTTTGAGCGAGTACTTTTGCCCATCCAATGATTTTTTGGGGTTGTTAACTATGCTGCTTCACAATATTTTCACATATATATTGACTCAAAAATATTATAATCAATTAATTTATAATAACAGATAATGTTTTCTGATTCAATAATTGTTCTGATTATTCTAAAACATTGCTTAAAAGAATTGATATTTATTGTAATGGGTTTCAAAATATTTTGTTGCGTTTGTTTGGTATGGTGGAAAACTATAAGATGACGTAGCAAAAGTGTATTTGATGTTTCTGGGGGATGAATGAGAAAGAACACAACTTCAGTTATAATAATGAGTGAAGTTACCAAATACTAAGTGATTGCATATTGTCAATATATTCATAATTAGAAGATTTACCAGAAAGAAAAGCTAATGCAAATCTTGTTAGGGTTATACACACCAACACCCACACCCACACACATTAGCTTACATGTGAAGGCTTATATATTGTGCATAAATCCAACCACGTTTAACAAAGCTACTTGGATTAATTCCCAAGCAAGAATCCAAAAGCTAACATGTGGCATCTCTTATTTTGGAGATATTCACAAAGTAAACAAAACATAAATAAAATAATTTAAACACAAAATAGAGAAATTACAAATATTCAAAACAATCCATATATATTTCTACCAAAGCTTCAACACAGTAAAACTGATACATCAGAACAAAAGTAAAATTTTATATAGAAACATAGGCATATATTTCAAAAGATATATATATATATATATATATATATATATATATATATATATATATATATATATATATCATTATTAACAAACTTAGCAACTTATTTTACTCCCCAATTATTTTTAGAAAACCGAAGGATCAATCAAATATTGATTTTTTAACGCCCAATCCAACATGTCTATCTAAAATAGAAATTTTTTCCCCCCAAATTGAACCATCAAACTACAAGGTAAAGTTATCATTGGTGGTCTGGCAAAAAAAAAAAAAAAAAAAGTTATCGTTGGTGGAAAAAATGCTTGTTATCATTTTCTGAAAACTTAAAGCTGCTCTTGCACTATCTTTTTGCCCCCACTCTGACTAACTTTATTAAAAGATATTAAAGATTTTTATGTTATCAATTAGATTTTTAATTTTTCTTGATATTAAAATATAATTTAGGTTGGTCGGTTAGACTAGTGTACTGGTGAACAAGTCTTCTTGTCAATTCAATTAAAATGAATTTCATTTTGTTCTCCTTTTATTAATCCTGAAATGACATTATTTTCATTGAAAAAGGAAAAGAATATAGAAGTTCATTAGATTTATGCTTTAATGACCATGTTTTGTTAAATTACGTGTGATTTCTACATTAATAGTTTATTTACTTATAGATTAATTCTTTTTTATTTAAATAATATTTTTTAAGGTTATATATGAATATTTTATATATTTTAATTAAATATTATTTTAATATTGGTTGGATTGATCCCAATATCCAACCATGGTTATACCACTAACTCTTGAATTATTGTTTCAACTAATTTAATCGTCAGTCTGATTTTTAGTTCATAATTGGTTTTTCCGTGTAATTCTATTTTACCTAAAATTTTGCAAACGATGGACTCATTGATTTAACCTTTGTCTCCTTCCATTATTAAATCAATGGATGAAGCATTGATGTTTGGATTTTATTATGTGGGGTGTCTTTGAAGCTGGTTCACTAGTTAGTGGTATGTCTTCTACCTCCACCACAACCTCCTTGCAGGTTTTGGCCCCAAATCCCATTTGAGATAATGCCATTTGGAATGTCATATTCATATAAGTAAGGCTGAAGATAACTATTCCCAAATTATTTGACAAATCATCACTTTAATTTTTCATATTTCCTTTTCAGTCCCTCAATACCAAGTCATATGTAAGAAAACTCAGGTGTCTGCTGCTTCACCTAAGGAAAAAAAAAAAGTACAATACAAGAAAAACTCAGACAAAAGAATTTAAGGGAATGTTGTAGAAGAGATAGTGACACCTTTTCGCCCCATCATGCTTGAATTTGAATTAGTTGATAATATTCCAATGATCTTATATATAAGAGTTTAGATAACTGATTTATAGAAGATTAAAGAAATTACTTAATTTAGTTATATGTAAAAAAAAATGTGCCACTTTCCTTACAATATCCGGTTTAATAATTTACGTGGGAAATTATCCTTATCAATGGAAATTCTATTTAATATGAGATAGTTTACTAAAAATTATAAATTAGGACATAAAGTGAATTAAGGTGCTACATTCAGGACCAAAGAAAATTCTTCAATTAATTCTTATATTCAGGACCTAAGATAGTATTAGATATACCAATAATTATGTTATTAAAAAATAGAGATATTGATGAAAATTAAAATTAGCATATAGAGCCCATTTTATTTATTTATTTACATATTCATGTATTTTATGGGGCAATAAACTAATATTAATAAATGTTGGGATCATTTATGTAATTGTATATATTACATTAAGCAAAATAGTACTCCCATAAGAAACAATTAGTCGAATCATGTTGTTTGAAAAATTAGCTAAAATTAATCAGAAACAATAAAGATATAAAAAATGTAACCATTTTTTGTTTGCCAAAAATACCCTCATTTATGTGAAAAAAAGAGAATGTGTGATGGAGAGAATGCATGTGAATTAAATACAATGATATAAGTAATATGAATATTAAATGGGGTTAAAATGAAAAATCAACAAAAATATTGAGACCATTTATGAGTGTCTCTTATAAAAAGGAGCATGTCACACCCACAAATTAGCTCTCATGAAGATCAACAATTGTAAGTGCAGTGTAAGTCTTTCATTGTTTACATATAAGCATTGAAGGGAAAACTGGACCGGACTGGTTGGTTGGACCCTAGCCCGGTCCGGTAGAGTAAATGGGCTGGGGGGAGGTCAACTCGGTCGACCCCCGATTTGACCAGTCGGTTATCTATCAACCCGGGAAAACCACCGAGTGAGGAGGGTTTCTTGGGTTAATTTTTTTTGTTTGGAAATGTCCCAAAACGGCGTCGTTTTGGGACATTTCCAATATTTTTTTTAAAAAAATTGAGTCGAGTCAAAGCGGGTTGACCTGATGACCCGACTCAAATACCCATCACGGCATCACTCCATCAGCAACTCAACTCAGCATGCTCTGTAGTCTGTAATCTCTAATCCCTGAAGCCCGAAACGGTGAAACTTCAAAAGGGTTCTGTAATCGGTGCCCTAGGAGCTGAGAACGACGACAAGCGACGGAGTTGAACAGTGAAGTTGCGAAGACGAGTTGCACCTGTGAGAGCAAGGCGACTGGCGAGTGATTGAGCGAAGTTGCAGCGGCAAATGTGTGAATTCCAACGGTGAAGTTGTTGAATGCTCAATGCTTATCACTTTATGGTTTGGAATTATAACATATATAACAATCAGTATTAGTTAATGAATCAATTCCCTATGCAGTGGATATTTAAGCTTCTTCTTTCCTATGAGTTTCCCTACAGTTTCTTTTATATCTGCTGTAAAACCAGCTGGTTTATTCATAGTGCTTCATTGCTTTGAATAGATTTCATCTTGAAGAATCAAATCATACCAGTCTGTTACTTTGGACACAAAATAGTATGCGTGACTATTTGTTATTTCTTACCTTTTCCCCAATCCACCTCCTAATGACTCATCTCTAATAGATCCCCTTTATGAATTGTAGACCTTGATGATTAAAATTGCTATTTTTTGACTATTCTGATGTTAGTTCTTGCCTTCTTAGTTGTTTGATGAATGATGATTGACATTGTTATGTTTTAATTATATTTTGATGTTAGTTATAGGTTTTGATTGAACTTTAAAGAACTAACTTGTTATTAATGATGACTTATGAATTATGATTATTTTGTTATTGTCAATTAAATTATAATATTTTAATATGACCAGTTCGACTACTGGTCTAACCCCGATTAACCCATTGACTCTTGAATCTGTCCCACGACCGGTTCATTGTCCGGTCCGATTTTTTGTTCTTTGCATATAAGCAAATGGGTACTAAATTATATATTAAAGTATACATTTACGCCTCTAAACTTTATACAAAATTTTGGCTTTGTCCATCTGTTTTATAGAGTATATTTTTAGCCATTTAACTTTAACATCGTTAGTTTCATATGATACATTTTTTATGCCAATCATTATTGTTTTAAAACTTAAACTTAACATGTCAATATTTAACAATATTTCTATCAACACTTAAAATCTCAATGTCAGTTTTTTGGTCTGGGTTAGGTTTAAAGGATTAAAACGATACTTCATAAAATAAAATGACTAAAATGAAACTTTATATGGATGTAAAGGACTAGAGATGTACTTTCGCCATTTTTTTTTTAATTTGGGTTATGTGTCGTTGACGTTTGATGCATCCAATCATCAATTTAAGATATTATTTACCCAAAATCTAACAGTTACTTATACAATTGAAGTTTAACATATAGTTAACTTTCAAAACTTTTAATGTCAAAATATATTGTTAAATTTAAAAAAAAATTCATAAAAAAAAACTCCTTAATTGGTGGTCTAAATAGGAATTTCACTTCCATGTCATTATGTCCATTTATGGAACATAGGAACTGAGACTGTGTCAGATTCCCCTATATATATGTATGGAATGAGGTGTTCTTTTTTCTTCCACAATATAAATTAAATCTTCATTCACAAGCTCTGCAATATCTCTCTCTGCTACCACATTTCCATATCTCAGAGAGAGAGACAGAGAGAGAGAGAGAGAGAGAGAGAGAGAGAGAGAGAGAGAGAGAGAGAGAGAGAGAGAGAGAGAGAGAGAGGAATGGAAGATATGAATAAGCTTATAAACAGAAGTAAGCTAAGGCATTATTTGTTGTTAATTTCAGTGATCTCTCTGTGTTCTTCTCTACTCTTATTTTATCCTTCTTCATTGCTCCATTACTTTAACCTCTACAACTTCTCCTCCTTGCCTTCCCAGATCTTGTCTCATACCATTGACAAGAATTGTATGTTCCTCCTCTGTAATGGCCTCCTTGTCTTCGTCGGCATCACCAGATCCTTTTCCAACTCTGATCCTGTTCATGATCATGAAACTCATCGTGTTGATGATGATGATGATGTACCTCTTGAACTTTGTAGCAGTATTCAATATTCTTCAGAAGTTGAGGTCAAGAAGTTCATGGCTGACGTGGAGGAAGAAGAAGATGATGATGTTGAAGAAGAAGAAGGAAAAGAAAATGGTGTGATAGCTTTGAATTTGAAAGGAGAAGAAGAAGAATGGTTGGAAAATGAAGAGATATTATTGGTTGAAGAAAGCGTGGAGGAAGAGAATTTTGGGTTAAGCAGAGAGCAGATGAACAAGAAATTTGATGATTTCATCAGAAAGATGAAGGAAGATCTGAGGATTGAAGCTAAACGGCAACTAGTTATTGTTTAATTATCATTAGCAAAAACCAGTTTTTGTTTTTTAAATTAAGAAAATGGATTAGTCTTAGGATTTATATATGTAGGTTTAGTTATTCTTTAGTCTTTTAATTTCTGGCCCTCTTCTTTGTCACCACTTGCATATTGTGTACTTTATATGTTGCTTGTGTTTCTGGCAAAACTTTTAAGTTTTATCCTTTGAAGCAAAGAATTGGTTATTAGTCTCTCTCCTTATTTTGAAATCCTTCTCCATTGTCCTTATTGCTTTTATAAGTTGTATGTCTAAACTATTAATTATTTTTAATACTTTTTTGTTTTGATATTCAATTTCTTAAAAAAGTTTGATACAAGAGAAAGGAAAAGGACAATTACACTAAAATATAATTTCTTAATTTTCTTAACATCAATTTACTTTAACTAATTAATTTTTTTTATATTTTCAACCGGTATTCAAAACCTTTTCTGAATCCTAGTATCAGGTATCTAGATAACCAACTACTCAAGTTTTAAGTTTCGTGGCTTCCCTAAGTGTCTTCTTTAAAACTCGAATTTGATATTTAAAGAGAACTATAATTGGACTTTACACCACCAGACCAACCTTATGTTGGTAACTAATTAACCTTTTTAGTTAGTACAGTGTAAATAATAAAAGTGAATTATCAATAGAAATGTAAGGAGTAATGTAATTTAGGACCAAGGATCTAGGTTAATTATTTTATCAAGCAATTTAATCACCCAAGTACAAGCAAATAAAATGAATGTTGGCCTTTGGGTTTTTGACACATAGGTAATGGAATAAAACTTTAAACTTTTCCGAAACCTCCCCAAAATATTCATGGCTTTTGCTTAAATTGAATCAAGGAAAAGAAAGCTTAACAATTTCAAATTAGGAGACTTTCTAGATACATTGAAATAGGATATTTTATATTGAATAATATGAATCTCTTCCAAATTTATTAAAGTTTGCCATTGTAATAATTCTAGCTGGCTTATTTCTATTTGTTTCATTTCTAGGCACATATAATATAATGTTGGTATTGAGCCTAAATACACCTCTAACAAAACATTATGATTATTTATATGAAGATTGATTATTTGATAAAATCCATTATATAGTCTATTTTATAATACAATATATTGGCCAAGCATGAGACATGAAAATGTTATCTTTGTAGGACCTACCATGCTTTTCTTTTATATAATTATTCGATATTTAGTTCAGGGTTTATAGCTGCCCCTTCTAATATAAATAACTTTTCTAAGACTCGAATTCGAGACTCAAAAGAATCTAGCGAGGGTTTACACCACTAGACCAAGCTTATGTTGGTCCTACCATACTTACTTTAATTTATTTCCAAATGGATTGGCAAAACAAATAAAACTCATTTCATTTGGATATAGACATGTATTTTTCAATTTCACTAATTAAGGGGCCTAAAGGTATCTCTCTCATATGTAACAAGAGGGACAAATCTCGTCATATGTATAACTTGTTGGCAACTCCTAAATTATCATACAATTCAGTGGAGCTTCTAAGTCCTCCTTTCTAGTGTCATGCAGATCCTGTTAGCAGCATCACCTGCAAATAAGAGAGTTGATTCGAATCGTATCTGATGATACTGTTCTTAAGAGCTATTCCGCAACTATCGACAAATAAGAAGTGACACTCTCCAAGATTAAACAAACCCTTCTTGCGAAGTAGGGTGAGCAGAAATACTAAAGATAATAGAACCCAGCAAGGCAAAAACACATAAGGAGGAAAGAGAAGTTACTCAAAGGCTCGAGCCTGTACACAGACTTTTGGTCTCATGCCCCTTTTATAGGCCACATTGGGCACACTTAAAAATATTTAATGACAATTAACTCGTCAATTAATGCACATAAATACAATTAAATGGGTGATTACATAGTCATTAACACACTTGATGATAATTAAAGACGTCGGTTACAAACACTGAAGACTCATAATGGTTATTTGAGTGATGGATTAATTATACGGGTAGTTCCTATAAAGAGTGTCAAGTACCGCGTTCAACTCACACACAAGAAGGGGGAAATTGCTGGATTTTAATTATGTTTTTAGTGGCCCGTTGTCGTGTGAGCAAGCCCCATTTATCAGCCCAATATCACTTATTATTATTTGGACTTCACAATTGCAAACAATGTGAGACTTGTTCTTTGACACACCTACTTAGTATTTCCAACATAACTCATCTTTCTCCGCATGGATCTCACTATGCTCAATCACAACCTTTTATGATTACCTGATTAATTGATCTTAACTGTATCAAAACACAGTGTTCCTCACGTTAGAATCTAATACAAACTCATTTTTATAAAAAAAAAAAAGAAAAGAAATTATACTCCATCTTTTCCAAAATAATTGTTACTGGTTGTGGCCACATATTGGGAAAAGTTAGTCCTAATGTTAGCAAAATATAATGGTATTTTACTAAAATAATCTTATTCGTTGTAATGTTTAAAATAAACACTTCTCATTTATTGAAATGTAAAATTGTCAAAAAAAGTAACACTTTTTTAAAATCTAAAGTGATAATTATCTTAATTAAAATAAAGCTAAACCTCCAACTATTTTTGAAGGCAAAGAGTATAGTTTGCAACATATAGAAAATTAATGATATTAAAAGTATTCAAAATAAAATTTGTATAAAAAATATAATAATCAACCTTTGTTCTTTTTAAAGTTACTATTACAGCATTTGGAAATGGTTATTCATGATTATTAATGTTACGGAAAATCTAAAAGTACCCTTGTAATGTTTAAAACATTATATTTCAATTTGTAGAAATGGAGATATTTGATTGAAATTTTATTTTTCATGAATTTCTCAAACAAATTCTTAAATATTTTTTCTGTTACCCAGTAACCATTATCAATTATCAATTATTAATATAAAATATAAAACTTTAAATGACCCAAACTACCCATATTCTTTTATATATACTCATCCATTTTTATTTATAAGGAACATATTTCACAAAGATAAAAAAAATATTAAATTTCATTAACTCTCTCTTAAAAATTAATAATAAATAAAGAGTAACATTCTAAATTCATGAAAAAACTTTAATAACACTCCTTATAAATAGGATTAAAAAAATATACTCTCTCTGCCTTTATTAAGTAGAACAAACAGAGAAGTATAACTTATCCTTTCAAACTGTATCATATATTAACAAGTGGAATTTGGTATTGATTTGACTTACAATTCGTCATTATAGCAATAAAATATAAATTTATA
Organism: Albizia julibrissin; assembly: GCA_037074505.1. Lineage (NCBI taxonomy): Eukaryota > Viridiplantae > Streptophyta > Magnoliopsida > Fabales > Fabaceae > Albizia > Albizia julibrissin. The sequence continues at coordinate 31,641,521 of CM073483.1, forward strand.
ACTTAAAAAATACATTTTGTTCTACGAGTTATCAACAAACTCAAATATAAAATATAAATTTACAATAAGTTATATCATTTATGGATAATATAATCATTATTGTTTTATTGTAAAATTATAACAACAATAATCACTTTAAAAAAAGTAATTCAAACTTTATTTTGTCTTTCTTAAATTTTTTAGTGAGTTTCAAGCCTTTTTTTTTTTTTTGGATTATAGGCTTGTGTTCACGCAAATTAAATCCTTCAGAGTCTTGTGGTCTTGGCTACTTGGTAATAATTTCTAAGCCGATGATCAAACCCACACTACTATAAAAGAGGTTTTTTGTGACGGATCTCTAATGACATTTTTTAAAGAAATACTATAGATAATTATTTTTTTAAGGAAAAAATAATATTATAAGTTACGGCGCTTCTTATTATAAACGTCATAACTTGGTAGTAGGATTGTATGTCACTTTTTAAAGAAACGCTATATAAGATCTTTGTTTTTTTTTAAAAAAAAATCAAGCATCAGTTATGGTGCTTTATAGCAAAGCGTGATAGCTAGTGTAAACCCAAAAGATTTAAAATTATTCTCAATGTTATTAAATGCTGCTCAGCTTGTATAAATAATGAACATGCATGTAGTCATAATAGCAAATTTTCCCACACTTATTTATTTCTAATGCTTTAATTATGAAGAAAAAATAAATAGAGTAAAAATTAAATAAATAAATTTAAATTTAAATTTAAATCTAAATCAAATTTTTTATATTAAGTTCCTTGCGCCCGTGACCTTTTATTCTATTAGTTATCAACAAAAAAAAGTTATCAACAAAAAAAATTATCAGTAAAAAAAACTACACCTTAATCGATGCTTTTAAAGAAAGTGTTGACTAAAATCCTTGAAATATCAAATGAATAATCTGAAAAAAAAACAAAAAAAAAGTTATCATAAAAAAAAATATGCACTTTAGTTGGCGCTTTCTCTAAAAACGCCAACTAAGGTCCTTAAAAATTCAAATGGAATAATCTAAAAAAAAAGATATCAGTAAAAAAAAATTTGGACCTTATCCGACGCTTCATAAGAAGCGCCGGCCTATATAAGGCTTAATCGCACTTCCCTAAAGCACCTGCCAAATTATTTTATACTATATATATATACACACACTCACACACAATATAAAATATATATTTTATGTTGTATATAATATTATATATTTTCTTTAAGGTAATATATATCTATTTGCCTTCAACGACGCTTGTTCAATTAAGGCTATTGTATTTTTTATTTTTATTTTTCAATTATTGAAAGTTATGACGTTTGTTAGGAAAACGCTAGAGCTTCTCTAAACTTTATATGCCACTTTATATCAATCGCCATATAAAGTTCTATTTTAACTTTTCACCAGCCTGCCATTATCATCTTCCTCGTGCGCCCTCCAGCTCACAATTTTCTAGAACTCCACCATCTTTTCTTATATCTTCAGTCACCACTCTATTGTTTTGGTCCCTATTTCCTAAAGAAGCCTCTTAGCTTATAAGTGTTTTTTTATATACAAAAGCTTAAATCTGTATGTTTTCTTCTTTTTTTCTTTTTAGTTAAAATCTGTCATGAATCTTATATGTATGCTTAATTTTTTTCCAGGTATTTATTTGAATTTCAACTCTGCCTTCTTAAACTTCCTATACATTGTAAGTTTGTTAATTTTTGAACTTAAATCTGTATATTTTCTTTTTCTTCTTTTTTTTAGTTAAAATTTGTCATGAATCTTATATACATGCTTAATTTTTTTTTCAGGTATTTACTTGGAGTTCTTCTATACTTGATAGATGAAGATGAGAATTCAATATTGCAAAAGATACCTATAAGTTTAAAGATAGATTTGAATGTAAATACAAATCGAGGGTTTTATTAGGAAAAAAAATTACGCAAACTTTTCTTTTTTAAAAAAAAGATCTTCTACAACGCTTCCTGGAAAAGTGCTATAGGAAGTGTATGGCCTTCTACGGAACTTCCCCAGGCCATACACTTCCTATGGCACTTCTCTACAAAAGCGTCGTAGGAAGCGTATTTAAAAAAAAATTAAAAAAAACCTACGGCGTTTTTAGAAATTTAAAAAGCATCGTAGGTAGCTTTTATGGCATTGAAAGCTACGACGTTTTCTAAGTGTCATAATATTTGTAAAAATAAACACGGTATATAATATTTTTTGTAGTAGTGCCATAAGAAACCCAATGCGTCAAGCCATCAGGAATAAAAGTCGGCTCACATGTTATTTTGTTATGGGAAGGAATTGAAGAGACATGACACTTCAGCTATACTCTTCTAATCATATTTGTAGGGATGAGAGAACATATATTTTAATTTTATTTATAAGATACCTTATTAATATTTAGTAAAATGTCATCTAAATACCACATAAACTTATAAAACTCATAAAAGTATGTTAACACTTGGAAATGACATAAAAGGTAACAAGTATCAATTTGAGATTTTAAAGTGTTGATATTTTTACCATGTTACCCCTTAATTAAAAAAATGGTGCCCCTTGCCGGAGCACTACTGTTAGCCAGCTGGAACCCTCCGGCTGTTGGCCGTTGGAACTCCGGTATAGGGGCCTTTTTTTGGGGGGGGAATTTTTTTTAAAAAATAGTTTCTAAAAGAGACAAGGCGTGTGATCAAACCCACCCCACCTCCTTTGCAAAGGGGCTACCAAGTCCCTTTGACACACACACACACACACATATATATATATCTGTGTGTGTGTGTGTAAAACATAATAGTTTTAAATGAAAGCATAATAGCTTTAACAAAATTAGTAATGGAAATGACAAAATTCATAATGGTTTTGACAAAATGGATAATAAGAATGACAACTAGCACGTGAATGTGTGTGTGTGTGATATAAATGAAAGCATAATAGCTTTAAAAAAATCAATAATGGAAATGACAAAACCCGTAATGGTTTTGACAAAATAAATAATGAGAATGAAAACTAGCATATGACTTCCTCACCAAATGTATAAAAGTGTTGACCCAGAGGGTGGCTCTCTAACAAATTCACTAATAGGAATGACTAAACTTGTAATAGCTTTGACAAAATGGATAATGAGAATGAAAACTAGTGCATGACCTTCTCACCAAATGTGTGAAAGTGTTGGCCCAGAGGGAGCTCTGACAAATTCACTAATGAGAATGACTAAACCCGTAATGGTTTTGTTAGAGCTTCTCCTCTGAGCCAACACTTTCACACATTTAGTGAGGAATGTATATTTATTTTGTCAAAACCATTAAAATTTTAGTTATTCCCATTAGTGAATTTGTCAGAACCCACCTATGGACCAACACTTTCACACATTTGGTGAGAAATGTATATCCATATTGTCAAAACCATTAAGGGTTTAGTCATTTCTATTAGTGAATTTGTCAGAGGCCCCCTCTGCCCTAACACTTTCACACATTTGGTGAGGAATACATATCCATGTTATCAAAACCATTAAGGGTTTAGTCATTCTCATAAGTGAATTTGTTAGAACCCCTATTTGGGCTAACACTTTCACACATTTAGTGAGGAGGTCATGTGCTAGTTGTCATTCCTATTATTCATTTTGTCAAAACTATTACGGGTTTAGTCATTCCCATTAGTGAATTTGTCAGAGGCGCCCTCTAGACTAACACTTTCACACATTTAGTGAGGAGGTCATACGTTATTTGTCATTTCCATTAGCCATTTTGTTAAAACCATTACCAGTTTAGTCATTCCCATTAGTGAATTTGTCAGAGCCCCCTCTAGGCCAACACTTTCACATATTTAGTGAGGAGATCATGCGTTAGTTGTCATTCTCATTATCCATTTTTTCAAAACCATTACGAGTTTTGTCATTTCCATTACTGATTTTGTTAAAGCCATTATACATTCACATTATATATATATGTGTGTGTGCGCGCGCGCGTGCGCGCCCCTTTGCAAAAGGCCCCCTACGCCGGAGTTTAAGTCATTAGAGGGTTCCAATCAGCTGGCCGACGGTGGTACTCCTCTTGCAACGGGCACCTTTTATTTTATTTTTTTTAATTGAGGGGCAAAATGGTAAAAGTATTAATACTTTAAAATCCCAATTTGATACATGTCACATTTATGTCATTTTCAAATATTAACAGACTTTTGTGGGTTTTATAAATTCATCTGGTATTTAAATAGCATTTTCCCTTAATTTTTTTTACATAAATATATAATTTTACTTTTCATTTATTATTGTGTAGCCAACTAGAGGTAAAGTTGAATAGTTGTTGACTTCTAAGGCTAAGTTAAGGAAGTTCAAAGTTTTTTTTTCTCAGTATGAAACATGTTGAAAATGCCTTATAAATAAAATCATAGTAGTATACAATAATTCATGGGTCCAGTTCCTCAAAATATGAAAATTTGTGGAAGAATGACACCATTTATAAATACCACTTAAAAAAGTTTTTATTTATGCCTTATGAATAGGATCTGATAAGAAGTTTTCACTGTATATTATATGGGAGAAAATAATATAAAACCACACTACAAAGTACGTACTGACTCCAAGTGGCATGCTGAATCCATCTGAAAGCGGATGCGCAGCAAGGGTTGGTGATTCCATTAATAACTGGGTGAGTCATAATACCGTTTTCTTTTTTGGTGACTGAGTTTATGAGCAGTTGGTAAATCTGCAAAAACAGCCTCTTAAGCTGTTATCTGCATTTATTTTTCATGTCTGGCCAGAGCCACCCAAGTTGGTTGGACGATACCCCCATGTACTCTCTCCATTCTTAAATGTAATACATCATTTTAATGAATTCTATGATACATGATTTTTATGAGGAGTATGTAAATTTTTTAATCTTTATTCTTTTTTGCAATACATAATTTTAAATTCCATGATATTTTAAAATAATTTTTTAAAGAAAATAAATCTATTCAATGAATTTCTCCCATCTCTTCTTTTGACCAAAAAATAAATTTCACTCATCTCTTAGTAAATACTCCCTCTTCCTTTTTATAAGAACATAAAATTTAAATTATTTTGATCATTTTTATAAAAATCCGACAAGAGTTATTTTGATCAGATCGATGACCGGCATACATAGCGGCTCGGTTTTTATATTTAGGCCACTTCAGGAGTTAAACCGTGTTAAACCGTTCGGAACCAGCTTTTGAGCCGAAAACCGGAGTTAACTCGCAACCTGAAGCGGGTTTTAGAAAACCGTGCAGCTTGGAGTTGTGCTGATTTCATAGTCTCGATGATAAAAAAAATGAGGAAGGAGAAGAATAGAAAAAAAATCATAAGAATCTAATGGGAAAAAATCATATACTTCATATTCTCATTTATTTGATAGTCGATCTTGAGAATTGAGACGGATGAAGGATTAAACTGTAAAAAGAAGCAAGCTTGAGACTTTCATCCCTTTTCTCCTTTCTTTAAGTGGACGCAGTGAAGAAGACGATAAGGATTCCAACACCATTTATTTGTGTTTGACCATTTTACTTGGAAATAATTAAAGAAATGAGAGCAATTTGAAATAATGGAGAAAAACGTTGCTCTGCCCAATATATAAAAGTTTAAAGTGGGGAAGATAAAAAGTTGTCATCAGGTTTTTCAAAACTTTGCTAAGCCTATAAGGTTGAAAAAAACTCTAAGTAGAAAGGTAAAAAAAAATTCAAATCTATCTTATCATACTTTATCTCTCATGTCTTTTATGCCTTTTCAGTTTTTTTTTTCTTTCAATATGCTATCTTGGTTTTTATTTTTACTTCTTTTTATCCTTAATATAAGATATATTTATTTAATTTAAGTAGATTAAAGAAGTTAGTTAATATTACATATATATTTTTAAAATACCCTAACTATCTTCCTTAATTACTTTATTCTCTCACCTCTTTAATTATTGTTAAGGAGGCATTAATAGGAATAAATTAGAAAAAGATTGACAAATATAAAAATATATATCTTATATTTAGAAATAAGATTAACTCACAAAATATATATTATATTAAGGATCGGAAATAATATCTAGAATAATTAATTTAAAGCTGAACTTGTGCTTGTTTGTTTAATATATTAGTATATAAACATATAATTATTTTTATTAAATTTTTAATCAATTATCATATCACTGGTTTGACCAGACGGCCCAACCGTTTCAACCGTTTTAACCATGACCTGTTGATCTTTCCTACTGGATGCCCGGTTTGACTTTTAAAATATTGGTTCAAACATTTAATAAGTTTTTTCATCTTTACCCCTCATTAATTATATAAATTATATTAATTAAAATGTTGGTGATACCCTTATATTTACTCTATTTCTCTCTTTTACTTGTTCCCTCATAAATAAGGGCATATTTAGAAGAAAAAAAAGGTTTATTTCAAGCTTTTAAACCACATAATTCAATTATTATGCTCTTATAAAGAGGATAAGAGGAAGTAGTTTTTTTTTCCATCATGGGGTACCAATTGAGCTATTATAAAGCTTTTGGCTGGTAATAAATAAACTTTTTTTAAAAAAATGTTATAAATATTGCAATATTATTTGTGGATGTCCATAACCTCCAATGAGGAATCTTTTGGAGTTCTACACTTAATCCTATGTAACCTACCACCCAAATGGCTTGTTGGGAGTTTTTCATGATTAATACACAACCTCTAAATGTTACATTTTGTACAATTATGTAGGTTTAATCTTTATTGTAACTCTTGAATAGAATTTAAGGACTCGTGGCCTATAAATAGTAGCATTGTATCAAGTGATTCTGAGCATCCAAATAAATAAGATATTGGTACTTCTTTCTCTCTAAGACTCTCTTATTTCTCTTCATTTCTTTCATTTCAATATCTCTTTCTAAATGTTACATATTATACAATTATGAAGGTTTAATCTTTATTGTAACTCTTAATAGAATTTAAGGACTTGTGGCCTATTCATAGTGGCCTTGTATAAAGTGATTCTGAGCATCCAAATGAATAAGATATTGCTACCTCTTCTCTTATTTCTCTTCATCTCTTTCATTTCAATATCTTACATTTTACTTATTTTCATAACAAAAACCACATTTCATTATAACCTCAAATTTGAAAAATATAAAGAAATTCAAGCCAAGAGAATATTTATACACCACAAAAAAAAATCAAATTACCAACGGAATTTCAATTTTCTGATAGAATTACCAACATATTAGCGACGGAAATGGAATTGCCAACAGATTACCAAAAGAATCCGTTTCGTCTCTAAAAAGTAAGTGAAAAAAATGATGGCATCATGCAATCTCGGAGCAAAAACTTAACAGTTCCAAACCATATGTATTGAGGGTATACTTAATGGTTTTTTTCTTCTTAATGATCAAAATGTAGTGAGGACATACTTAACCACTCTTTGTTAATAACGGTCAATAAAATGGCTTTATTTTTTATGACATATAGTTATTTTCTATTATTTGTTTTTATTCAGTTTTATTATGGTTAGTATTTATTATATAAGACACAATATAATTATTGATAATAACAGGATAATAATATTAAATACAAATTATATTTATAGTATTCAAAATTCAATACATTATAAATAAGCATCATACACTTTAAAAGAAATTAATCACTTAAACACTCTAAAATAGAAAATTATTTTATAATTTTTTTGAATTCTAAAAGAAAATCTATTAATAAAAAATTCATAATATTCTTAAATGCCTTTGTTGTAGATTATCTATAGATCACATATCAATACTCTTAATCACATATCCTTCAACTACAAAAAGATAATACAAATACGAAAAATAAGAATATATATAGTAAAACTAAGTATTTGGAAAAAAAAAGAAAATATAAAAATTTGAGCAAATCTCATAATATAAATATGAAAATCAAAATACAGTAAAAATTGACAAATATAAATACTTGAGCAAATCTCAGAACCCAATTCTATAAAATTGATTTGAACATACATTTTGGATTGCTACAGTTTAAGAAAGTGAGAAGCTTAAAATCAAGGAATCAAGTAGCGTTCAAGTAGATCGTTATCTAACAAGTTACTAAAAATTAGGAGAAAAAATTGTTATTGATGTTATTATTATTTCTTTTGATTTATTTTAGTAAAATTTCAGTTGTTTATAATCCATAAAATCTAGTGAAATCAAAATTATTTTAACCACAATAAAACAAATTTAGCACTTTACCTCATCTTTTTCTATGCTCTCTTTTTTTCTCCTATGTTTTTCTCTATTTTTAGCTTCAAACCAATAACCATAATGAGAAATTAGATATTTTTTTTCTGCAGTTTTTCTTCTTAGATAATCCCTACCAACAACCTTGAGTCTCAACTAGCAAGTTCTTGTTATATAAAAAAATAAAATGAAACTAAAAACGTTAATTAAAAAAAATAAAAGCTTACATGAGGAATAATCACAAGAGGAAGGAGTTGCAAAGTGATAACCCATGGTAGTGGTGGAAGATGGGACCTATAGTGGCAAAGAAAAACACGTGAAAAAAAGAGTATGAGACTCACTAAGGGAGCTCAAAAAATGTTTAAGAATGAGTTGAAAGAGTTGTATCAATTAAAATTTCTTAGAATCTTTCCTCCTTATTACTACTATAGATTCGTGAATAATTGATAGTCCATACTTAACGGTTTTAATGAAATCGTGAAATATAAAGAGGCAGAGTTAAGAGAATAAAATAGATAATGATTATTTTGAACAATCGTTTAGTATATATGCAAATATTTGATGGTTGTATATAATAACCGTGATATATTAGTTTGGTTTTTTTTGAAAACAAAATTGTATCGTTTACATGAGTTGTGTTGGGATTGGTAGGCACACAGCGGAAGAATTAAAAATTAAAATTGTAAAAGTTTACCAATCTAAATTGCGGATCTATCAATGTCATTTAAATCGAGTTAGAAAGAGTCATACCTTTTTGAGTTTTTCCTTTTTGATCTTGAGGAGCCAACTACTTAGATCAGCTCCCTCTACTGGTATCCACACGAACAGGACTCAACATTGACAGCGTACTAGCGCCTCCAATGCCCTTCTAGAGTTTTCTTGCGGCTCTCTATTTTTTTCATCATCATTAGAAAACCCTAGCTCTCAACTTTTAATAACTAGTTAGGGTTATCTATTTTATGATGGATAATTGATTTTTTTAAAATTAATCTTAATTAATTTGAAAATCCTTATCATATCAATTAACACTTAATTGTTTTGATAAGTTAATTAAATAAATATGGTTTAGTTAAATCTGTCCCACAGCTTTAATTTGACCTATTTATTTAATTAGAATAAAGAGCCAATGAAATTTAATTTATCTTCATAAATTAAATATGAGATATTATCATATAATAGGTTTATATATATACACAATATAATAATATCATCATATAATATATATTATCAAATAATATATATTTTATATATGATATAATATTTTCATATAATATATATTATATATATGTATTTATGTATTTAAAAAATACATATGTGTATATAATATTATTAATTTTCTTTTCCAAATATAAATATATATACATACACACACATATAAATATTTGTCAAATAAATATTCACACAACATGTATATACAATAAATATATATTTAAAATTCGTCCACCCTAGATTAAACATTGTATTCATTGAATCTTAGATGCATTTTAGATTCAATGAATCTGGACATTATAGCTCGTGTTGGCCTATTCTTGTGTGCGCCCTGTAGGCCTATACGAAGTTGGCAGTGGGCCAATGACTATACTAACCCACAAGTCGTAAGCGGCCTCTAGCAAGACATTACGACTATCCAATTCATATGAGGATCGGCAATACGTACAACCTGCCATATAACCATATCACGTTCCTTTTGTCACACGATATTTCGGTCAAGGATGAGGCATGGAGAATGTCATCCTCCTATCCCTGAGTAGTCTAACTATAGAAATGAAAACTCATTTCCATCGTAGTATGACCATACATTTCTCAGACTCACTCATCAAGGGGCCCAGTAATATCTCTCTACTAATGTGAGGGACAAATTCCATATTGAGCATTCACATTCCTCTGCATGAAAACCACTAAGCCCGATTGTATCCTTTGTCATCACCCGGTTAAAGATGACTTTTGACTAAGTCAAAGCTTAGTGACTCTCATATAGGAATCCATGATGATCTCAAGTCAAAGGGCATTGTGACGTGGTTATACATGTGATAAGCTTATGACTTGATCCATGTAGCTTTCTCATAGCGGGTCGGTCCAGCACCTTGTACTCCTACAAGTGCCTAAGACTTTGATTCGTATCCTCATACCTTGTCAAAGTCATACTGGTCTTATTTCATCTTTGCTCCTACATAGATGACCGACCAGGGACATTTAGGACAATCATTATGATTTATCCAAGGATACAGTTATCACAGTGACATGCAAATAATGTGATAACTAAATGGATAAATTCATTGAATAACAATTATTCAAAGTACAATGATTGGCCCCTATGGCGCAATTTCCAACATCCTCCTACTTGCACTAGGTACAATCATTAGTTTATCTAATTCACATTGTCCTAACATGACCCTCATGTTTTGCCTGTACAAATGGCTTAGAAAGAGGATTAGCAACATTGTCTTCTCCTGCTACTTTGCATATTTTTTTATATCACCTCTATTATTGATTTCTATGATAAGATAAAATCACCTGAGTATATGTTTGGTCCTTAATAGCTTCACTATTGTCACAGAAAAAATCTATTGGATTTATGATGGTAGGTATCACTCTTAGTTCAATAACGAACTTTCTAATCCAAGCGGTTTCTTTAGCTGCATCTGATGCTGCTATATACTCAGCTTCTATTACAGAATCTTCTACAGTACTTTATTTATAGCTTTTCTAGCTTACTGCACCACTATTCAAAAGGAATATGTATCTAGATTGCAATCTATGATCATCTAGGTCAGTTTGGGAACTTGTATCTGTATAACCAATTACACAGAACTCATTATCCAATCCACTATATGCCAAGAATAAGTCTTTAGTTATTCTCAGGTACTTTAGGATATTCTTGACAGCAGTCCAACAACCTCACTACTCTAACATAGGCCTATTAGCCTCTTGGATCTATCTCTATAGATCATAATCTCTAGGATATAAAGGGCTTCACCTGAGTCTTTTATTGAGAAAGACTTCCCTAACTAAGACTTGACACTGTGCAACGTAGGAATGTCATTCCTAATGAGTAGGATGTCATTTGCATAAAGCACTAGAAATACAACTGTGCTCCCACTAACCTTCTTGTAAACACAAGGTTTATCGATGTTTTGAATGAATTCAAACTCTTTGACTACTTCATCAAAACAATGATTCCAACTCTGAGATGCTTGCTTTAATCCATAAATGGATCTTTGAAGCTTGCATACTTTACCAAAATCCTTTGGACGCATGAAACCTTCAGGTTGTGTCATGTACACATCCTCAAGGAGCTTTCCATTAAGGAAGGCAGTTTTGATGTCCATTTACCATATTTCATAGTCATAATATGATGCAATGGCAAGAAGGATTCTGATTGATTTGGCCATTGCAACTGGGGAAAAGGTTTCATCATAGTCTACACCATGAGTTTGAGTGAATCCTTTTGCAACCAGTCGTGCCTTGAAGACATTTACTTTGCCATCCATGTCAGTTTTTTCTTTGAAAACCCACTTGCACCCGATAGTTTTTACACCTTCAGGTGGATCGACTAAGGTCCATACTTGATTTTCGTACATGGATTGCATTTCAGACTTCATGGCATTAAGCCATTTATCAGAGTTTGGCCCCCTCTATGGCTTCTTGATAGGTGGTTGGCTCATTATGTTCAATGAGCAACACATAACGACTTCCAGTAATCAGAAATCTATATCTCTAAGGCTGTTGCCGTGTCCTATCAGACCTTCGTGGGCCTTGTGTTACTTGAGGAGGCTCAACAACTTGTTACGAGTCTTCTCTATTTTCCATCTGTGGTTATGTGCTATCTTATAAGTCTCAAACTTTTTCGAAATGTATCTTACTCCAACTGGCTCTTTTAGAGATACTCTCATTCTAGAAAGATACCGTTTTGGATAAAAAATACTCTGTTATCGGTGGGATTATAGACATAGTATTCCTTAGTTTCCTTAGGATACCACACAAAAAGACACTTTGAGGATTTGTGCGAGAATTTATCAGAGGCTTGTTGATTAACATAAACCTCACATCCCCAAATTTTTAGAAAAGACAAACTGGGATACTTCTTAGTCCATATCTCATATGGTGACTTTCCAACTGCCTTCGATGGAACACAATTTAGTGTGAACGCAACTGTTTCCAAGGCATGACCCCAAAAGAACGGTGGAAGATCTGTTTAACTCATCATATATCGAAATATATCTAATAGTGTTTGATTCTTCTGCTTAGAAACATCATTCCATTGTGGTGTTTCTAGAGGAGTTAATTGTGAGACTATCCAACAACTCTTATGATGGTCAATAAACTCTTGGCTCAAATATTCACCACCTCGATCAGATTGAAGTGCTTTAATTATTTTACTAAGTTGGTTTTTGTACTTTATTTTGGAATATTTTGAATATTTCAAAAGATTCAAATTTATGTTTCATTATATAGATATGTCCATATCTACTAAAGTCATCCATAAATGTAATGAAGTATATATAACCTCCTCTAGAAGCTGTATTCATTAGTCCACATACATCTGTATATATAAGGCCTAATAAATCAGTGGCCCTCTTACTATACCCAGTAAACAGTGCATCTATCATCTTTCCTAATAAGCAAGATTCACACGTATCATATGATTCAAAATCAAATGATTTTAAAAAAATTCATCTTGATGTATATAGCCTAGATGATAATGCCATAGGTAAGTCGGATTCAAATCGATTGACTTGATCCTTTTGGTTTTTCTTCTCAAATCTTTAAGGTAGAGTTTGCAATTCCTCTTCCAATGAACGGTTTCATCGTAGAAGAAGTATACTCCTTCCTTTTCCGGCTTGACCTTCTTGGCTGCAGGCTTAGTTTCGGGCTTGTTTGACTCTTTGGTCTTACCACTTAAGCCATTACCCTTTCCCTTGCCCTTACCTTTCCTTTTGATACCCTTTCCTTTCTGAACTATCAAAACAGTGCTAGGTTTTTCTAAATGTTATGCTCAACAGCTTTGAACATCTTATGCATTTTAGAAATTGATTTCTCCATGTTGTTCATGACAAATCGGTCATAACTTTCAGGAGTGAGTACAAGATCAAATCTGTAGCTAACTCCTGGCTTATGGGAAATCCAAGCCTTTTAAGGTCATCAATATAGCTTTTTATCTGTAACACATGAGTACTAACTGATGCACCTTCAGCCATCTTATAGGAATATAAGGCCTTTGTGGTATCATACCTCTCATGCCTTGCCTGTTGTTGTAACATTTCTTTGAGATGCACAATTATCTCATGAGCCTCCATAAGTTCTAGATCTCTTTAGAGGTCTGGAACCATAGTGGCAAGCATTAGGCTACCTATATCCAAAGAGTCATCCTTATACTTCGTGTAAGCATATTTCTGAGCTCTTGGAGCATTAGTTGCAGGCACTTTATGAATAGGTTGATCTAGGACATATGCCTTTGTTTCCTGCTTGAGAACAATTCTCAAGTTCCTAAACCAGTCAAGAAAGTTTGTCCTTCTCAATGATTAATCACAATGATAGTCTAGCAGTGTTACTAGTCAACATGATTCTATAATTAAAATATGCAAAGTTATTTTGTAATCTCCCACTAAATTAACAATCCTCAATGTTATAATTAGTAGGCTAAGATCCATATTTCACTTAAATTTAAGTCCACTTTGGCAGGACGCTTAAAATTCAAGTTATTTAGGTAGGTAACTTCTTTACCAATTACATCATATGTAACTCTTAGATCTTTATGGGATTCGATCATCATATAATCTAGCATGTTTAATCCCATCTAATGCCTTGAGAACCAAAACTGTTTTGCTTATCTCAATTAAGTCAAAACAATAATGAATCATTGTGAGTAGCACCATTACTCACGCTTGTTTCACCAAGATAACTCAAATGCATCCACTTTGGTGGAACCTATAATTGAGCGATTGAGGTTTTGACAAGTATTCATTAATTGATGATATTATGACTTAAGATTTTATTCGGAGGGCTTAACCAATTATTTTTAGTTTATATGTATGCAATCACGATCGTATCTCATGCAAATAGAACATATAAACATAAAAGTTTTGCATGCAATGATATAATTAAAAGCATAACTCAACCGTGACATAACATGACTTGCCTAACCTAAAATCCTCCCAAGCCAATGAGAGGAATTCTTTAAGTAAGAAAAGAAAAAAAATTACAATGAGAGAAACCTCGTTTAAACATACGAGGGGAGTGAGATGAGAAGAGAATGTACATCGAGAATATTTAGAGGAAGGCACGGCACGGCACGGCACGGCACGCAGGCCGTATTTAAATTTTACAGCCTTTGTAAAACTAAAGCCATGTTGTTCACTATATCCAAACTATTTTAAGAAGTAAACCACAACAATTAACAATTCATACAATAAGAAAAACAATAAATGTCGTGATTGAGCTATGAATTGTTAGCTATGGCAGTCCCGCTAAGCTGTCAGATTTTTCATCTTAATTTGAAAAATCATCATTAAAATTAGAAAACTCTAATTGTAATGGTTCAAAGTTCTATTTGACCATCCTTAAGTCTATTTTAGATGAAAAATATAATTTTCATAAAATTATATGTCCAATGTTCCTGAAACTCTAATTAATCATCACTGCCAGATAAAACGTTCCAGATTCAAAGCCTAAATTCAAAAATTGATATCTCCTAATATACTAATCCAAATCATACATATTATATATAAAATTAAATTTTAGGATGTCTACTTTCATTCTAGAAATTTTTAGGATTATTGGATAAGATTTGATCATTCAAAAATTCATCACAATCACACTGTCTCTAAAAAACAAAAATATGGTAGCACTACTACTGTAACTTCAGTCTTTCTAAAATCATGTTCAACTTATATATCACATATATAAGCACTAAAACTCAATTTAAATGCACAATTGACCTAGCTCTGATACCACTATTGGGATTGGTAGGCACACAGCGGAAGAATTAAAAATTAAAATTGCAAAAGTTTACCAATCTCAATTGCGGATCTATCAATGATATTTAAATCGAGTTAGAAAGAGTCGTACCTTTTTGAGTTTTTCCTTTTTGATCTTGAGGAGCCAACTACTTAGATCAGCTCCCTCTACTGGTATCCACACGAACAGGACTCAACATTGACAGCGTACTAGCGCCTCCAATGCCCTTCTAGAGTTTTCTTACGGCTCTCTATTTTTTTCATCATCATTAGAAAACCCTAGCTCTCAACTTTTAATAACTAGTTAGGGTTATCTATTTTATGATGGATATTGGATTTTTTTTAAAATTAATCTTAATTAATTTGAAAATCCTTATCATATCAATTAACACTTAATTGTTTTGATAAGTTAATTAAATAAATATGGTTTAGTTAAATCTGTCCAAAAGCTTTAATTTAACCTATTTATTTAATTAGAATAAAGAGCTAATGGAATTTAATTTATCTTCATAAATTAAATATGAGATATTATCATATAATAGGTTTATATATATACACAATATAATAATATCATCATATAATATATATTATCAAATAATATATATTTTATATATGATATAATATTTTCATATAATATATATTATATATATGTATTTATGTATTTAAAAAATACATATGTGTATATAATATTATTAATTTTCTTTTCCAAATATAAATATATATACATACACACATATATAAATATTTGTCAAATAAATATCCACACAACATGTGTATACAATAAATATATATTTAAAATTCGTCGACCCTAAATTAAACATTGTATTCATTGAATCTTAGATGCATCTTAGATTCAATGAATCTGGACATTATAGCTAATGTTGGGCTATTCTTGTGTGCGACCCTGTAGGCCCATACGAAGTTGGCAATGGGCCAATGACTATACTAACCCACAAGTCGTAAGCGGCCTCTAGCAAGACATTACGACTATCCAATTCATATGAGGATTGGCAATAGGATACAACCTGCCATATAACCATATCACGTCCCTTTTGTCACACGATATTTTGATCAAGGATGAGGCATGAAGAATGTCATCCTCCTATTCCTGACCATTACTTTCTCGATCCCTGAGTAGTCTGACTATAGAAATGGAAACTCATTTTCATCATAGTATGGCCATACATTTCTCAGACTCACTCATCAAGGGGCCCAGTAATATCTCTCTACTAATGTGAGGGACAAATTCCATATTGAGCATTCACATTCCTCTGCATGAAAACCACTAAGCCCGATTGTAGCCTTTATCATCACCCGGTTAAAGGTGACTTTTGACTAAGTCAAAGCTTAGTGACTCTTATATAGGAATTCATGATGATCTCAGGTCAAAGGGCATTGTGACGTGATTATACATGAGATAAGCTTATGACCTGATCCATGTAGCTTTCTCATAGCGGGTCGGTCCAGCACCTTATACTCCTACAAGTGCCTAAGACTTTGATTCGTATCCTCATACCTTGTCAAAGTCATACTGGTCTTATTTCATCTTTGCTCCCACATAGATAACTGACCAGGGACATTTAGGACAATCATTATGATTTATCCAAGAATACAGTTATCACAGTGACATGTGAATAATGTGATAACTAGATGGAGAAATTCATTGAATAACAATTATTCAAAGTACAATGATTAGCCCCTAAGGCACAATTTCCAATAGGTTGTATGTGAACAACTGTAAAATTTGGTTAACATATATTTGATTGTTATTTGTAAATAACTGTAAACTATCATATATTTTTATAGTTGGTTAACAGTAACCATGAAGTATATAGTCTTTAAAAAACCCCTACCAACCCTGATTTTTTTTCGACATTTAAAAGTTATAAGTTACATAGAGTTCACTCCCAACACCTCCGAAAACTTGAGTCCAGCTTCTCTACTACCATTTCACTCTCTCCATCACTCCCTTGGTGGTTTTACTCCTTTCTCCTCTGTCGCTTTCCTTCATCCTTTGTTCTTTGTGGGTTTTGTAGTTATTCTAGGTTTGTGGGTTCTCCTACTAGTGGCTTATGGGTTCATTTCTTCTTATGAGGTTCTTGGTTTTGGTTTTTGAGCTCGTCTCTTCTTCCTAAATGTGAGTTCAGTTTCATCCTTCTTCGCTTTGGTTCCGTTGATGCATTTTTTGGATATTGATTTGAATAAAGAGTATGTAAATATTGTTTTTTGAGTGATTTTATATGTACATAAGGTTTTGCCATTGATTTTAAGTCTTTGTTGTTATTAATGTTGTTATTTGTTAGTATTGATTCAAGTAAAGAATATGTAAAGATTTTTTTGAGTGATTTTGTATGTGCATATAGGGCTTTACCACTTATTTTAAGTGTTTGCTATAATTAAAGTTGTTATTTGTTTGTATTGATTTGAGCAAATAGTATATAAATATTGTTTTTTAAGTGATTTTGTATGTGCATATAATGTTTTCCACTAATTCAAGTGTTTGTTGTCATTAAAGTTGTTATTTCTTAGTATTGATTTGAGTAAAGAGTATATAAATATTGTTTTTTTGAGTGATTTTGTATGTGCATATATGGTTTTGCCACTAATTTTAAGTATTTTCTATCATTAAAGTTATTATTTATTAATATTGATATGAGTAAATAGTACGTAAATATTGTTTTTAAGTGATTTTGTATGTGCATAGGGTTTTGCCATTGATTTTAAGCATTTGCTGTCATTAAAGTTGTTATTTGTTAGTATTGATTTGAGTAAATTTTTCAAAAATATTGTTTTTTTAAGTGATTTTGTTATACTCTAGATAGGGAGTGCATCATTACTACAAATTTGTGTATATATAACATTTCTGTGTGTGGATATTTAATGGTTTTTAACCTTTAAATATCCGAGTGTCAAATATTTATATATAACGGTTTTCAACCGTTAAATGTTGAGCATTATATTTCACAGTTGTTTAAAGACGACCATTATGTATAGGGCCCTATATTTGATGGTTATAAGATAATGACTGTTAAATATAGCAATATATATTTAATGGTTGTTTAATAAGAACCATGATATTTCACAGTGTCAATCCATAGTTGCTAATTGTTGTAATTTGTGTTCATTTGAGAGGTTGCAAAAACGCTGATTAAAGAAAACATGTTGCAGAGTCTGAGGTGAGAAGTTAAAAGAAAGACGTAGGGAAAGGTGATTCTATAAGCAAATAAAGCAAATTTTTTTATTCACTCCCTTTTTTTTCCTTTTCTAATGTTGTGAAACACTCGTTCGAAAGGATGAAGTAACATTTAAAATTTACCCCACTTTTGCTTCTAGCAAAACGTGAAGGCTGACAAGTGAAAAGACTCTTAATCTTCTCTTTTATTTATATTTTGGGATTACATTCATTTAATATCTTTACATAAAATGATACTCCTATTTTTGCCAAAATATATAATGATTATTATAAAGTTAAATCTGTTGGGTAAAATATAAAGTTAAATATGTATATATTTAGTGCATGTTTGGAAGAGCGGTAAAATATGCTTTTCCAACTTGATTTATGGTATACAAGGTAAGTTTGTGAAATGAGTTTTATCTCGACTTGCGTAAACGGGCTTTTCCACCGCCAACCCAAACATGCTCTTAGACTATTTAACTTTTTGATTTTTTTAATAATTTGATATTTTATTTTTCTACACATATAGTATTATATAGATATATAATTTTATTATAAATTTAATTATTATGTACCGGTTCGACTAAACAGCCAAACCGTTTTGACCGTTTGAATCATAACCCGTTGATCTTTTCGGTTTGATGTCCGGCTTGACTTTTAAAACACTGGTTCTTCTTATAACGGTACCTTACATAAAAAAAAGGCAATTTAATATATATAAATGCTATAAGTAGCTAAATATTCATTCACAGTAAAGGACATACTAGATATAACATTTACAATACCCGAACTAGCTATATCGCCTATGACAGTCTCTTTGACTAAAACCTAAGCGATAAAGTCAAACACGCCTTGTTCCCTATAGATATTTTGCTCAAAGGCGACTTGTCTGTAATAGTCATCTTGCTTAAGTTTTGTATCGATGACTACGGTCCTCAAGAGCTATCCAGAATTTGTTGGAAACTAGTGCAATTGGCAGCTAAGGCACAAGCACAGGCACATGCACAAGCTTATCCGTCTTCTTTGACACATAAGACACCGAACCATGGCCGGACTGAGCTCCCAGATTGCTATTCCTCCTCTTTGGCTAAACAAATTGAAAAGTTAGGAAAATAGTTAAAAAAAGCTTCATTAGCAAACTCAAAAGACGATGGTATACCTTTTCTGTCTTTGATGGTATGACAATAAGGTGGTATGGCCAAGCAACAAAGCTAAGCACAACTCCTTCCATTGTATATGTATCTTGGATAGGAATAAGAAGGGCATAATTAGGACCGATGGCCATCTTCAGCTCTACCCTAACATAATTATGAGGGAAAGGTAAGTTGTGAATCGTGTTCTCCCCTGATATGTTGTACATATGGCCCATAGCAACAATATGCCGCTTGGGGCTATCGACCATATACTCAATCTCCGCCTTGCCCTAAACAAATAAAAAATACAACTAGTGTAAATCAAAAATAAATGAAGCATATGCTTTTAGCATGAGTCATACTACCTTAGGTAGAGTCTGAGAAGGGAATATGTAGCTATCTTTGGTACTTGGGGTGTAAGCCATCCCTGCTTCGTTTAGTGTCCTGGCTCATTAACTGATCAATAGTAGCTTGTTGTGCTTCAAGCATCTTTTTCAGCATCCCATTCATCTCCATATACTATTAAAGCTTCTGATCAAAAACCCTTGTCGGCCTCTTCTGCTTCCCAAAATATTCTTTTTTGCTTACACCCCCCAAAAAACCACCGTGGTCAGGATCTAAAGCCTTTTCTAAGACATCCTCGTGCCCAGTAAGCTCGCCTCGCTCTACTTCTTGACTCAAGGTCTCCTGTAGCAAAATGAAAGGTTAAAAACTCGTTTATATAGCAAAAATATAATTGAATCAAAATCATTAGTACTTACCATTCTTGAGACAATCTCCTGGATACGAGAATTGTCAATGTTTCCTTCTTTGTTTTGCCTCACAGTAGCCCACAACACTCCACAGGAAATAGTCACATCCTATCCTGACCCCTACTTCTCTATCAACTGATGCTTGATGTTTGCATACCTAATACGGCCTTACCGGTGGAAAAATGGTTTTTTAGACCGGGTCAAAATAACTTTTTAGACCAGTTTTAGATGAGGTCTTGATACAGCTAGTCTAAAAAGTGTGATACTTTTTAGATCGGTTATGCAACTGGTCTAAAAAGTGTGATTTTTTAGACCGGTTATTTAAATAACCGGTCTAAAAAATACTTTTAAGACCGGTTATGTGGATAACCGGTCTAAAAAGTTAAGCATACAAACATAATCAATTGATTAAAAAAAAGACACTTTTTAGACCGGTTATTTAAATAACCGGTCTAAAAAGTTAAACATAAAAACATAATTAATGGACTCAAAAAAAATTAAGACACTTTTTAGACCGGTTATCCACATAACCGGTCTTAAAAGTGTTTTTTAGACTGGTTATTTAAATAACCGGTCTAAAAAGTGTCTTAATTTTTTTTTGAGTCCATTAATTATGTTTTTATGCTTAGTCTGTACATATCCTAAAAGCATGCTTCCAAGGTCATACTTATAGTTACTAATCACGAATATATCTTGGTGGAGTCATACCTGAAGAACACAATAAGCACAACTCAGAAATATTGCAACACCCAGTGCAAATACATAATGAGCTGTGAATAGCTCAACCATATGAAATAATATTAGGAAATAAGTTAGAAAATAAAGTAATTAGAACGCAAGTTGGAAGATCATTTTTGTTTAAGAAATTTTTTGGAGAATAAATATTTAGAAATAAGGCAAATGACAAAAGAAAATACTAACCTCAGCCCCTAATGAAGAATCCAATTTGTAAACTTTCTCAGATGTCGCAATCGTAAACCTGAAACAAATATGAGTATAAATTTTTGTAATAGAAATCGATCTGAAATATATGACAGTATCTACTCTGAAGTATGTATAAAACTAATTAAGTAGAGCGCTTATCTTAAACCAATCGGAGGGAAGAAAAGCCGAGCTTTATGATGATGGATTCCACCGTACCTCTGCGTTGACGGTGAAGATGGTCAAGGATGGAGGAGCGATGTGGGAAAGAGGAGCTGTTACGGCACGAGGGAGGAGTTTATAAGAAACTTGATGAGTATCAGATTTCAAAGTTGAAATTAGGCGCGAGATAAAGCCGCGAAGATTTTAAATTTTAGGGTGGACTTTTAAGACCGGTTATTTGACAAAACCGGTCTTAAAAGTGTTTACCTTTAGACCGGTTATAACTAATAACCGATCTTAAAATAAATAAAAAATTAATTTTTTAATTTCGCATCTTTTAGACCGGTTATCATCAACAACCGGTCTAAAAATTTTTATCTTTTAGATCGGTTATTAGTGACAACCGGTCTAAAAAGTCTTAAAAATTTTTAATTTTTAATTAATTTTATATTTTTAGACCGGTTTTTTGGATAACCGGTCTAAATAATATCTTTTAGACCGGTTATTTTAAGAACTGGTCTAAAAAATTCTTTATAATTATGAAACTGCCACCGGTCATATTTTTTAGACCTTATCCGCAATAACCGGTCTAAATAATACGGTCTAAAAAGACTATTTTACACTAGTGCCTCCACGGTACTGGTATTCGTTATTCTTCACCTTCTCACGGTTTGCCATGCATAATGCCTGTGGACAGAAACAACAAATAATAAAAAAGTATTCAAAGGTTGGAGAGCATACAAAAGAATATAAAAGAATACACATTAAATTTAATTTACCTTGAAAGCTAGAGATCATCGTGACCATATTAAATCAGCTCATTCGATCTATTTGATAACTTCCTTTAGTAGTGTCAGAACCACTAATTCATCTACAGAGTCAGTTTCTAACAAAAATTTCTTTGTCACAAACCCTCATAACGAGCGCATAATCTTGCCAACCTTCCCAAGCAAATAATCCTTCTTTCCCTCACCAATGTGGAATCCATACTACATAAACATACGAATTAGTGTTAGTGTTAGGCATACCGGTTAACAAGCTATTATTAACTAAGTAGCATATTGTCTTACTTTATACTTCATCCCATATATCCTTTGTTCATCATATTGGTTACTTTCCTCTAGTTGTTCAAAGTGATAGGTATATTGGTTTTTGTCGCATACCCAAGGTAGCTAACGAAGTTTTCAGAACTCACAACTTTCGCTTTCTTGTTCTATCTGATATTAAGTTTATGCCCTTCTCTCTTTACTTTCTAGACCTGCTTCATCACAACAAGGCCCTTCTTTAATGCTCTTTCCTCTTGTTATACAAGTTCTGCGTCAGCATCATCCTGCTGTGCACTAGAGGGGTTAGCAAAGGGGTTGGAGGGGTAAGGACCCTTAATACTTGAGCCACCATCGGATGCTAACATCTTAGCTTGTTACAAATACGAAATTCCACCAAGATTCCACCAAAAGACTAATTTGGAAAAAAAAAAGATGAACATCCTCATATAGGGCCTTTTTAAAACTAATTACAATTACATAACATTCAGCTTAAGCATGAAGGCTCTTAGTATTATGACTCTCAAATGACATATGACTTTCAAAATGACTAAGAACCAATCTCAACTTATCAAATGCAATATGACTCTCAAAGAAAGGTAAAAATGAGAGAAACACATGTACTTACAAGTCAAATTAGAAACAATCTCAGTTAGTGAGAACAATTTAGCAATCAGATTTGACAATCAATTTTCAGTCACATATATCAATGGCAGTGTTCAAGAAATTCAGATTTATTGCTATCAATTCCAATTTCAACTTCCAGAAGTAATGTCTAGTTTAGATAATCAATAAATTCTTATTTTTGGACTCAAGTTTATTTCTTCACAGCAACGTTCAAGAAACCAAAGTAACCAAAGAAAAAGCCATGAATGTTTAAGGGTAGAAATTTTGAAGAACCCTAAATCCAGAACCAATCCAACAAGCATATAGCATAATTTTTGTATTACTTACTCTAGTTAAGGGTATGAATTTCTCACCTTTATGTGAATCACCGTGAAAGTTGCAGAGCTTTGAAGAACACTAAATCCATAACCTATAACAAGCCATGAACGCCTTCACAAACAGCTACAGACACAAGAATGAGGAGAATCATGATTTTGGCAATAATGGAGAGGAAAATAATTATAGGAATGCCGGAAATGAGTGGTTAGAATTGTTCAACGAGCACATGGAGCAATGGTGAGAAGTTTGAAATTGTAAAAATAGGGTCATGTATAAGTTTTAGTAGTTATCAAACCTGGACTAGCCACTGAACCAGTTAGGATATGGGGTCAAAGGTCAGTGGGTCAGATTGGAGTCAACCCGGGACTAAATCAGTAAGGAATAAAAAATTGAGAAATAATTTCAAATTTTCAATACATTGAAGATTGAACCATTACTTCACTAGCAAAATAAACATATATTCATATACTTGTCAAATATTCTTTACAGATCGACATCACATTATGTCATGATCACAATATCATATACCACTTAGTGACACTTGAATTTATATTCAGTAATGACAAATGACAAAATATTCATCGTGACAAAATATCAAAAACAGGTATATGATAACAAAATATTATCACCTATATGATGAACATATTCCCACCTACATCATAACAAAATATTTCCACCTTCAATCACTAAAGTGACAAAACTAATAATCATCATTCACATCATTCAACTCCCTAGGTGTTGAGACATCAGGAGATGAAGCTGTAGGAGGAAAAATAATATAACTAAGAGTAACATGATTATCATTTAAAGGTGGAGCCCTAGCAACATCATCATCACCTATATATGAAATAAATAGAATTATGAATAATAGTTATGTAACTTTAAATATAATAGAAGAGATAGTCATAACATAAACACCTTCAAAATCCCTCGCCATTTGTTCAAGTTGAACATTTGTTGGATCTTCTTTAAGTACCAAAAAGTCTACTTTATCAATTGATTCATAATCAATGAGATCATAATTCTCTTTCTTCTTTTTCAATTGATTCCTATAATGCCAATATGATAGAAGATCAACATTAATGAAATGTATATTACTATATTTAATTAAACTATAAAACAACAATTCGAAAGTCATGACTTGTAATATTATGTATTACCTAAACTTTAACCTCAGATTGTAGTTTGTGAAAACTAAATCATCAAGCCTTTCATGCTCCAATCTGTTTCATCTTTTACTGTGGATACGCTCAAATAAACTCTAATTTCTTTTACAGCCAGAAGAAGAAGAAGTTTGGCTAAGAACATGTATAACAATTTGTTGCAATTCCGGTACCGAACCCCCATCGTACAACCACCACTCATCTACAAAATAAAATAAAAGACATTTAGTATGTATTAGCAATCACAATATGTGCTTTAATATATGAAATTTAATATATTTATGAGGGGACGAGTTTTTAGGCTATTTTTTTACATGAAACCTTGTCAATGGATCCTTTAAGTTCATGGTAGATAGCAATTTGTTGTATCATTGTGACATAATGATTAGCATTATTAGGTAAGTTTACCTCAAACAAATTGACCATAACATCCATTAGTCTATGCTTTCTAATAAAGTCAGGACTATACAAGAATGCAGGATTCAACATATATGTCGTTGCATGAAGGTCATTTTTCAAATGCTTATATCAACAACTTTGAATAATGTTCGTGTAGGGCTTGTATAGTTCCTTCTTCCTTTGAAACATGTCCTTGATTCCATGTTTAGCTCTTGCAAGCCTTCATAGACATAAGCCATTGAAGGTTTCTCATCTGAATCAATAATCCTCAACAATCTTATTAACGGAGACACAAGTCTCACAACTTTAAAGCAATCGCTCTAAAACCGATGATCTAGA
This sequence comes from Albizia julibrissin, assembly GCA_037074505.1. NCBI lineage: Eukaryota > Viridiplantae > Streptophyta > Magnoliopsida > Fabales > Fabaceae > Albizia > Albizia julibrissin. Next base: position 31,666,672 of record CM073483.1, read on the forward strand.
ATGATTGCACTGAAAGTTTTCCCAACTTCAGTACTTGCTAATTTGTGGTTCACAAATTACTGATCAACAACCAAAGCCTATAAGTCATGCTTGTGCAAATATATGCTATGAAGGGTGATGAATGAGGTGGCAAATCTTGTTACACCAGGATGAACAATTTCCTTCCAACCCGCTCTTTTCCTTAACTATGACAAGATGACCAAATGATTATATGCAAATACAGTGATTTTAGATGCATTCTTTGCATGGTCCGACACATGAGGCATGGATGCAATGTCTTTCAAAATAAAATTCAAACAGTGAGCTGTGCAAAGTGACCAATAAATGGTTTTATATTTATTTTTTTATCAATCTACCACATGCCACATAGTTAGCAGCATTGTCAGTCACCATATGGACTATATTTGTAGGACCTATCCACTCAATAACTTCTCTGAACAGTAAGAATAAAGTGTTGGCATCTTTAACTAAATCTGAATCATCTATTGATTTCACAAATACCATGCCATGTACTGAATAGACAGAAATTAATCATAGTTCGCTGTCTAATATCAGTCCAACCATCAACCATGAGTATGCAACCATTTTCTTTCTATTTAGCTCGATAGCTATCAATTAATAGTTGACATTCTTTTTTACATTCTCACAACAAGCTAGCTCTGTAATCATGAAAACTAGGAACCTTAAACCTAGGACCAATTGCAGTAGCACCATCAATAGCTTTTTGAAATAAAGGACAAGTTAACGCATTAAATGGAATACAATTCACATAAGCCTAATAAGGAAAAGCTATTCTTGCATTATGTTGTGCTTCTTGACTTGCCCATGCACTCTTGATGCTTAGTTAGGCACCAGGAGTTGTCCTAGGTGCAAAATAACTATTAACCTTCCTAGCATCCGGAGCTTTCCTCTTTGAAGCAATTGGTTCCTCAATTTCTCTAACTTCAACTCTCTAGCTTCATTTACATTATCATTACTAACAGGTTTTTTCTTTGAACCTTCTTCCAAAGATTGTTTCATTCTAGCTCGTATATCATGTGACACTTTTTTACAAGAACTTGACCACTCACACCAGCCAAATGTTGCTTTAACCTATTTATCCCACCTTCCCTATAACTTGATGCATATAAAAGATATGTAAATACATTTACTTTCCCTTCTTTCTTTATAGAAACATATTCCCAAGTAGGATCCACTTGTTTACACTCTCTGATGCCTGTGGTTGGGGTTCACTACTCTTAGGGGAATTGCTAGACTTAGGATTAGGGGTGGAAGTATCATCAGTTCTTTCATTTCTGGCCTCCATTAACAAACCATAAAGAGAACCAAAAACACACTTCCAACAATAGATAATAGAGAGTAGATAGACACCAAGCCAATAGAAGATAGCTAGATACATACCAAGCCAATAGTACCAGTATGATTAATAATCAGAGCTACAATGAAGAACAAAAAAATAACATCCAAATGTCAAAAAAGTGAAAAACAGTGAAATAGAAATCTACAACAATTTTGAGTTTTTGACCCATGAAAAAAATTAGTCTACAAAGCACAATCAAAAAGCAAAAGAAAACTCATGCGTTTTCTTATTACAAAAGTGTCAATGACTTCAGTCACGGACTGTGTGTAGAGTGGACCTTAAAATTAACCAAATGGAACTTCAACTAAAGGCTTTGTTTGATTAATGATGTCAAACATTTTTTAAAGATTTATTTCATTTATTGATCTTCTAAAGGGGAGTTTATCAGTTGTGTAAGAACATTATAGTTTATGCAAATTGTTGAAGAAGTGAATTTAGAATTAAAAAAAAAGAATTTGATTTGACCTTATTAGAGTATATATGGGAGTTCCTAATTTTATAAATTTTTTCTTACACCACTGTGGTTTTCTCGCTGTAAGTATTTCTTTGTGTGATGTTAAAATGAAAACAGAAAGCACAAGAACGAGAGAGACACATCTGGCTGGCTTGATGATTTGGCCCTAAATATGACTTCGCAATATTTGATGGATTCATTATCATAAATATAATCTTTATTTCTTTGAGAAAAATCATGGCATTTACAGTGTGATTGTAACATTAGCTTTCATTATTGATTTGGTATAAATTGAAAAATTACAAAGACGCTTAGTGATATCATATAGAGAAGTATTCTTCATAATAATGTAAAGAGAAACTAACAAAGAAAGCACAAGGTTGTGCTCTTTTTTCTTCACATTAATATTTACCTTGATGTATAACTAATGAGAATACAATCAAACAAGCAAAAATTGATGTTACAAAACTCAGAAACACTGAACAGAGCATTGCAACTCACAAGCCTCCGTTATTTTCATTTTTAAAGTAACAACAAACCAATCAAACAAATAAAACAATACAAATAGAAAATAGAAAGAGAGGCTAAGGAATTCAGAAAGCAAACTAAGAAATTGAAGGCGATAAACGAACGGTGACGAACGACAGCACCATCGAAAGCCTCATGTTACACAGTAAACGAACGACGATGAGACCCCAGACCAGTGACAAAAGGAGATGAGAAGTGAGGAAAACCCAAAAGCTCTAACCTTTACCTGAGATAGTGATGATTACGGTGAAGCTTGGCGCCAATGCGCCATGGACAGAGACGGAGCAGAGCAGTGAACAGTGATGAGTGAAGAAGACAAAGATGAGAGAGCAATCACGTTTTGTGTATGTGGGAAGCTTTATTCAACTTTGATTTGTTTTTGACTTTTTGTTTAATTGTTTCAATTTCAGTTCCACCGTTGTTGTTGCTTTTTGTTTTGCTTATTACGAAAATTAAAAAAAACCCATAAAATGATGTTGTTTAGTCATATTAGGGGGAAAATTGGAACCACCCGCCCGACTCGCTAGCTTAAATGGGTCATTAACGGTTTGCTACTAGGTCACCCAGGTTGGCCGATTCATGACCGTTCACCTGGGTGACCCTGATTTCTGATAATTTCTAGACCGGTTCGCCAGTTCAGCTTCAATAACCATAAGTTTCACAGTGTTTTGAAAAAAAACCGTTATTTATTGATAGCATATATATAATGGCTTTTTTAGATACAACCATCATGTAAATGATGTACTTTTTGTTTGAAAAAAAAACTTATATATCACGGTGTTCATATAAAACTGTTAAATATTGTCTCATATACTTAACAGTGGTTTTAAATAATTGTCATATATTTCTTTCCTCTAATTCGACCTCTTTATATTTAACGGTTTCTTGAAAACCGTTAAGTATGGTACATTATATATAGCAAAATCTATAGTAGTATAAGTAAAGAATGGATGTTTGTCAATTGTCTATAAAAAATGTACTTGGATGGGGTAGGAGATTTCATAAGATTTGTTGTTCATAATAGTGCTAACAGTTGTGGTATGATTATTTTCTATTGCATAAAGTGTGTCTTTATGAGGCGTGTTAATCCAAACAGTTGTGAGTTACATTTAGTGATGTATGGAATTTATAAAAGTTATCTATTGGGCAAAACATGAGGAGACTGATGTGGACAATACTAGTCAGCTGAATTTGGAAATGTGTGAATCACCCAACTCCAACATAAGTACATTTGAGGCCGATCATTTTTAAGATATGGCCGATACAATTGAAGCAGAATTCAATGAGCACCCATAAAAGTTTGAGAAGTATATTTGATATTTTTCAAAATCTCATATTTTTATATTACAGAATAATGGTTCTTTGTGAAGAATCGTAATGTATTATCAAATAATTTTTTTCATAATTATGCCTCATTATATTTGATATTTTTCAAAACCTTACCTCTTTATATTAAAGAATACTTAATGGTTCTTTATGAAGAACCATAATATATTCTCAAATAATTTTTTTTAAATCCCGCCTCTTTATATTAAAGAATACTTAAAAGTTCTTTGTGAAAAACCATAATGTATTGTCAATTAATTTTTTTAGAATCCCACCTCTTTATATTTGACATTTTTCATAATCTCGCCTTCTTATATGACGGTTATCATTTTTAATCGTTATAAGAGTTCATTGTGAAAAACTATGAAGTATTGTCAAATAATTTTTTTTAAAGAATCTCACCTTCTTATATATGATGATTATCATTTTTAACTATTGAGTATTCTTAAAGAATACATAATAGTTTTTTGTGAAAAACTGTCAAGTATTATCAACTAAAATTTTCAGAATCTCGACTTCTTATATATGATGATTATGATTTTTAACTATTAAATATTCTTTAAGAATACCTAATGATTCTTTGTGAAGAAGTGTCAAGTATTGTCAAATAATTTTTCTTTTCCAAAATCCCGCCTACTTATATATGACGGTTATCATTTTTAACCGTTAAATATTCTTAAAGAATATATAATTATTCTTTGTGAAGAACTGTTATGTACTATCAAATTAAATTTTTTTTAGGATCTTGTCACCTTATACTTAAGGGTTATCATATTTTATTATCAACTATTAGGAACCATGCTTTATGGTTAATCATTATAACCATTAGGTATTTGTTTTCACTAATATAAAGTTAGGAAGACAACTCTCATTTGAAAGTGTTATATGACGGTTGTTTCTAAAGAATTGTCATATCTGTCAATCATATTTTAGTGTTAGTAATTATAGGGTTAAATAGCAAATCCACCTTGAAAGTATTAGCAAAGAAGTAATGTTGCCCTGAAAATTTTTTCAGTCTCAATTTTGCCCTATCCATTAACAAATGTTAATTTTTACTGTTAACTCCTCTCTTTTTTCTCACTTCCACTAATTTGGCTACTGAGTTGGATAAAGCGTTTTACTAAAAAAAAAACTCATTCGTCATTCAGCTAGATATGATTGGGAATATAAAGATCATTCAGAACCAACAACATAGAAATATGGCAGATTATGAGCTGTTTGATTTTATTTTTAAAAACTATTTTGTTTTTGTTTTTAAAAAAGAATAAAATCTGTTTAGTAAATTATTTTTAAAAAAATTAAAAGACAAAAACAGTTTTTAGTTATTTTCTTTTTTTTTTTAATTTTTTAGGCTGCCACTTATCTACTATCAATATTATACTATCAGTGACGACCACTATCTCATAACTACCGGTGGCTACACCGCCACATCATTTCAAAAACAGATTTTTCAAAACAACTATTTAAATATTTTTTTTATTTTTAAAATTTATTTTCAAAAACTATTTTATAAAATTGTTTCTTTGAACAAAAAAACAGAGAATAAAGTGAAACAAGCCCGAAAATTTCCAACAAACACCAATCCAAAGGGGGAAAACAAAATTTAAGAATCTAGAAGGGGTGAATCAGTCCCCTTATGGAGAAGCAATTAATGAATGACCTAGAAGCCAAAAATACTGCTACGAAGATCAATTCTGGAGCTGAACCTTGTTCATTTTTGTCCTTGTCTTGTTTCTATACGCTCTTTTCAATGCCTTCTTCTCCCCCATTTACAGTGATTCCACCAAGCTCGACTCTATTTTCCCATTCAATTCTGGCAACTCTGCCATTGTCATCAGCCAAATTTCCGGAGAGAATTATTTGAAAAATCCCCCGTTAAAGCCTACCTTGGTTCGTGGTGGAGGAGTCGTCGAAGAAGTGACCTCCCTCAAGTATCCATGGCACCAAATAAAAGAAAATGAGCGTGTCGAGATTGGAATATTCCCATCTCAACCAAATAAAAAATGAATCTAAGATCTAGAGCACAGATCAAGAACTATCGACCCATAGCATAGTGTCGATATCGGAGCCAACAATCATGGGTCTGAGCAATGTGATGGGTCTCTAGTATATTCAAGTGTTCGTGACAAATCTATATTGGTTTGCTAAATGGATGACGAAGAAGATGGAAAGAGGACGGAGGTAAAGATGGGGACAAAGAAGTGTTGGAGTTTTCAACTTACATGTGGGTGTGTCAAAGGGAACAAGTCCCACATTGCTTGGGAGAGAGATAACACAAGAGTATATATTACTTCTTGTGACATTGGGCTAGTAGATGGGCCAAGAGGAAGAGTGGGCTCGCGCGCACAACAAAGGGCCACCTGGAAGCAAACGCAGTTGAAATCCGGCGATTTCCCCCCCTGCGCGCAAATAAAACACGGACTGGGCACTTTTTATGAAATGTTTTTTGGAAAAATATGAAATTTATTTTGTAAAAATGGCTTGTCGAAAATACCCAATTTTAAGGCATTTGTTTTTTGAAACCTTGGCACTTCAGTTTTATTTTGTTGGCCATCTGTCAACGTTCAGAAACTGCCAAGTTAATAGGGTTTATGGCCATTAATCCATTGCCCAACGTTCAGAAACCACCGAGTAAATTGAGTTTATGGCCATTAATCCACTGCCCAACGTTCGGATGCATGGAGAGCCTATAAAAGGCACAACATGCGAAAGGTTCAGATACCTGGCTCTGAGCTCTCGAGCATTCTTCCTCTCTGGTCCTCCCCTGTTATCTCTGCCTTATAGTTGCTTTATTTTTTCGTTGTTCTGTTCACCCTGTGTCTGCAGGAAGATTCCGTTTTATCCTGGGGAGTGCCGCTTCCAGCTTGCCGGTGGTTGTGGAATAGCTCTTAAGGTCAGCGTCCGTGGACGTGACTCGGATTCCAGAATTTATAGGACATAGCTAACAATCTTAAGAGCTAACATGGCTTCTGTTCCTCCTGCTGGTCCTGCGTCCGGTGCCCATGCCAACAATGCTGCTGCTTCCGAACCTAACAACCCAACTGCTAGTTCAATCCCAATGGCAGTGCCTATGCCAAGACAGTTCCCAGATATCTCGAAGATAGAGCAGTTTGAAGGGAAGAACTTCAGACGCTGGCAGGAACGTGTCTACACTGTCCTTGACATGCATGGAGTCGCTGATGCACTTACACAACCTGCTCCATCCTCAGATGCTAACCAAGTCCAGAAGGATGCTTGGGCTTATGCTAATAAGGTTTGCAGACACACTCTTATTACTACTTTATCTAACGATCTGTTCGATGTATACCATGTGTACAAAGAAGCGAGTGAGATATGGGGATCACTTATCCTCAAGTATACTGCTGAGGATGCTGGCAAGCAGAAGTTCGTGATAGGGAATTTTTACAAATGGGAGATAACAGATGACAAAGACATCAAGCTCCAGATCAACGAGTACCACAAGTTGAATGAGGAGCTTCGGGCTGAAAAGATTAATCTGCCAGATGAGTTCGTGGCTGGTGTACTGATCGAAAAGCTGCCAGATTCATGGAATGACTACAAGCAACAGCTGAAACACAAACAGAAATAATTGTCCCTGAATGATTTGATCACTCATATCATCATTGAAGATACCAACCAAAAAGCAATACAAGCTGCAAAAGGGAAAGAAATGGCTGCTAAAGCAAACTTAGTTGAGGAAAAGCCGAACAACAAGAGGTACGACTCTAATAACAAAAATAATAAAAATAAAAAACCTTATCACAAGCCTAAGGATACTAACCCCAAAAAGAAGAAAGGCAATTGCTTTGTCTGTGGAAAACCAGGTCACTATGCAGCTCAATGCAGGAAAAGGGCTAAGGGAGATAACTCTCAACATGGTGGAAATCCTCCTAAGCCGAATGTGAATTTGGTTGTAGGAGATGATAGCAGTGATGAAGATATCATCGTTGCTGTAGTATCACAAGCCCTTCTAGTCTCTGATGTGAAGAAATGGGTTGTAGACTCAGGAGCTACCAGGCACATATGTGCAAACAAAGAGCTGTTTACCTCCTTTGAAGAAGGGGAAGAACATATTTATCTGGCTGACTCCCGAACCACTAAGGTTCATGGAAAAGGGAGAGTGATGCTGAAGCTCACATCTGGAAAGACTTTAGTATTGAATGACGTTCTGTATGTACCTGAAGTCAGAGCTAACTTAGTTTCTGTAGCGCTGCTTGGGAAAGCTGGGGCTAAGGTCTGTTTTGAATCTGACAAGATTGTTATAACTAAGAACAATGTTCTTATTGGGAAGGGCTATTGTGATAAGGGACTATTTGTTCTGAGTACTGTTGAAATGAATGAGAATGCATCTTCTTCTGCTTACTTGATTGATTCTTATGATGTTTGGCATGCTAGATTAGGACATGTTAATAAATCTTATATTAAGAGGCTACAAAATCTAGGGCTAATTTCTAAAACTAAAATTGATTTTCAAAGTAAATGTGAGGTCTGTGTAGAAACTAAATTAACCAAGAGGACACATTATTCTACACAAAGAGAAACTGAATTATTGTCCTTAATTCACACCGATTTAGGAGATTTAAAACAAACTGAAACCAGAGGAGGTAAGAGGTATTATATTACCTTTATCGATGATTTTTCAAGATATACTAAAGTATATTTATTGAAAAATAAAGATGAATCTTTTGACAAGTTTCTTTTATACAAAGCAGAAGTTGAAAACCAGTTAAATAAAAAGATTAAACGAGTTAGATCAGATAGAGGAGGGGAATATTTATTACTAAACGAATTTTGTGAAAAAGAAGGTATAATACATGAGGTAACTCCTCCTTACTCACCTGAGTCTAACGGTGTTGCAGAAAGGAAAAATAGAACTTTAAAAGAAATGATGAATGCATTACTTGTAAGTTCTGCAGCACCTAATAACTTGTGGGGTGAAGCTTTATTATCTGCCTGTTTTCTACAAAATAGAATACCTCACAAGAAAACTAAGAAGACACCTTATCAATTATGGAAGGGTTTTTTGCCTAATCTTCAATATTTGAAAGTGTGGGGGTGTTTAGCTAAAGTTTTACTACCTGATGTTAAAAAGAGGAAAATTGGTTCTAAAACCTCTGATTGCATGTTTATTGGATATGCTCAACAAAGTGCTGCTTATCGTTTTCTGGTTTTGAAAAGTGATGTTTTAGATCATAACACAATAGTTGAAACAAAAGATGCAGAGTTTTTTGAACAAATATTTCCTTTGAAGGTTGAGTATACACCTACAAGAGTTGAAAATTCTTCTATTGAACGATTTTCAAAAGAAGTTTTAGTTGAAGATTTAAGGAGAAGTAAAAGACAAAGAAAACATACATCTTTTGGGGATGATTTTTATACTTACCTGGTGCAAGATGAACCCAAAATTTTTTATAAGCTATTTCTTCTCCGGATGAATCTTTTTGGAAAGAAGCAATAAAAACTGAAGTTGATTCTTTAAATCAAAATAAAATGTGGGTTTTAGTAGACTTGCCTCCAGGAGCAAAACCTATTGGTTGTAAATGGGTTTTTAGGAAAAAATATTTTCCTGATGGAACTATTGATAAATACAAAGCTAGGTTGGTAGCCAAAGGGTATACTCAAAAAGAAAATGTTGATTATTTTGACACCTTCTCTCCTGTAACTAGGATTTCTTCAGTTAGAATCCTAATTGCCTTAGCTTCTATTCACAAATTTTTCATTCATCAAATGGATGTTAAAACTGCGTTTTTAAATGGTGATTTAGAAGAGGAGATTTATATGCAGCAACCTGAAGGCTGTATTATTCCTGGGCAAGAAAACAAAGTTTGTAAACTTATTAAATCTTTGTATGGTTTGAAACAAGCGCCTAAACAATGGCATGAAAAACTGGATCAAGTTTTGTTCAGTGGTGGTTTCACTCCTATTGAGGTAGAAAGATGTGTTTATACAAAACTTATAAATGATGATTGTGTGACTATTTGTTTGTATGTGGATGACATGCTTATCTTTGGTACTAGCATGAGTATTGTGCTTGAGACAAAGAGTTTTTTGTCTTCTAATTTTGACATGAAAGATTTAGGTGAAGCCAAAGTAATTTTGGGTGTAAAAATCATAAGGAATGATAATGGTATCATACTTTCTCAGAAACATTATGTTGAGAAAATTCTAAGAAAGTTTGAGATGTTTGATGAGTCTCCTGTGAATACTCCTTATGATCCTAATGTGCATTTAAAGAAAAATAGAGGAGATCCAATTGCTCAATCCAAATATGCACAGATTATTGGGAGTCTGTTGCACTTAATGAACTATACCAGGCCAGACATAGCATACGTTGTGAGTAGATTGAGCAGATATACTCATTGTCCGAATAATGAGCATTGGAAGGCTCTGGTAAGGGTATTGAAATACCTGAGAGGTACCATGGATTATGGTATTCATTATAGTGGATTTCCCGCTGTATTAGAAGGATACTGTGACGCTAACTGGATCTAAGATTCAGAGGAGAGCAAATCCACTAGTGGCTATGTTTTCACTCTTGGTGGTGGTGCCATAACGTGGAAGTCAGTCAAACAAACTATCTTAACCAGTTCCTCAAGGGATTCTGAGTTTATTGCTATGGAGTTGACTGGTACTGAGGCTGAGTGGTTGAAAAACTTCTTGGCAGATATCCCACTAGGTGGAAAACCAACACCATCAGTGTCTTTACATTGTGATAGCCAATCTGCGATAGCTACGGCTAAAAATAAAACCTTTAATGGTAAAAGTAGACATATTCGATTGAGACATAATATAATAAGGCAGCTGCTAAAAGATGGTGTAATCTCAATCGATTATGTAAGGTCAGCAGTGAACCTTGCTGATCCGTTTACAAAACCCTTGGGAAGGAAACAAATATTTGATTCATCGAGGGGAATGGGACTCAAGCCGATACGAAATTAACAGCGATGGCAACCCAACCTCTGTGATTGGTGATCCCATGAAGGAGGTTCAATGGGTAAGAACAAGTCGTCTGTTAGTTCTGCTAGCACAAAAATAAATCGTTAGTCCCTTCCTATGATGCCGAGAATGTGCTAGAATGCATTTTGGTGAGGATGAGTAAAGCTCTTAATGATTTCATAATTCTACGGAATGGTGTACTCATTGCAGGTACATTTTATGAAATCACCTCTATGAATGTAGGAGTGGGGCCGCTCCTATGAGATCGTGGCAAAATCTCTAAAGCATTCATTATGCACCAGGCACGCGCATGGCCGTTTAACGTGCAAAACCGCGTCAACAGCGAAATGTGGGGGTATAATCTGACTACTAATGCCTCTAGTATACGCCCAAGAGATGTGAGTTCATAGTCCATAGGATCACTATCATCTCTGTGTACTAAGTGTTATTAGTCTAGGTTTAGTTCATAGTCCTAAGGACCACTAGATACAATGATTATATCCGGGTGTGCAACTAAGCTAAAGGCATTCCTTTTGACACATGTGGGGGATTGTTGGAGTTTTCAACTTACATGTGGGTGTGTCAAAGGGAACAAGTCCCACATTGCTTGGGAGAGAGATAACACAAGAGTATATATTACTTCTTGTGACATTGGGCTAGTAGATGGGCCAAGAGGAAGAGTGGGCTCGCGCACACAACAAAAGGCCACCTGGAAGCAAACGCAGTTGAAATCCGGCGATTTCCCCCCCTGCGCGCAAATAAAACACGGACTGGGCACTTTTTATGAAATGTTTTTTGGAAAAATATGAAATTTATTTTGTAAAAATGGCTTGCCGAAAATACCCAATTTTAAGGCATTTGTTTTTTGAAACCTTGGCACTTCAGTTTTATTTTGTTGGCCATCTGTCAACGTTCAGAAACTGCCAAGTTAATAGGGTTTATGGCCATTAATCCGTTGCCCAACGTTCAGAAACCGCCGAGTAAATTGAGTTTATGGCCATTAATCCACTGCCCAACGTTCGGATGCATGGAGAGCCTATAAAAGGCACAACATGCGAAAGGTTCAGATGCCTGGCTCTGAGCTCTCGAGCATTCTTCCTCTCTGGTCCTCCCCTGTTATCTCTGCCTTATAGTTGCTTTGTTTTTTCGTTGTTCTGTTCACCCTGTGTCTGCAGGAAGATTCCGTTTTATCCTGGGGAGTGCCGCTTCCAGCTTGCCGGTGGTTGCGGAATAGCTCTTAAGGTCAGCGTCCGTGGACGTGACTCGGATTCCAGAATTTACAGGACATAGCTAACAAGAAGGTGGAGAGAGGCGATGAGAGAAGGTGGAGAGAAGGGGATACGTTGAGGAAGGGATGGAGGAAGTGATCCAAAAAAAGGATGATGTGGCGATGAGGAAATCAGAAATGAAGCTGAACCCGTTTGGAATCTTCTTTTAAGGCCGGAACTGGCTTTTGCCGGCGGCGGGGGGCTTCATCTCCATGGCTAAGGGAAGGAACATTTTTTTCCTCCAGAAAGATCGATCTTTGGGAGAGAGAAGGGGCAGAGAGGATGAGGTGTCATGATGAGTTAGAAAAATCCTCTGAAATTTAGACCAGTCATTGAACCGGTCGGGGTATTGGGTCAAAGGTCAATGAGTTAGATCGGAGTCAAACCGGAGCTAAACCAGAATCAAACCAGTGAGAAATTGTATATTTTATATTTATTAATATAAAATTCTAAAGAAAAATTTTAAAAAATTGATTTTTTTTTAAAAAATAAAAAAGTTAGTAAACCATACTGGACTGGTTTACCAGTCGGTTAGTCGGTTTTCAGCTGCCTTGTAAGCCATTATAGTCAAAATTAACTGTATTGTCGACATAAATAGTGATTAAAAGAGAGGTGACATTGCTATACGTTTTAAGACTTCAAGAGCAATATTGAAGACAAAAAAACTTCTAGGAAAACATTGCTCATTCTCGAATACTTCCAGGATAACTTTGTACTTTAACCCATAATTATAACCGATATGTTGTTATTTTCTCAAATCCCTCCTTCCAATGCATGATGATTTGTATATTTAACTGTAAAGTATCGGTGTTGTATATTCTTACTCAAACTCCACCTCGACATACATGATTACAAAGTAGTGTTGGTTTTGGAAGCATAAAGTTATACTTCAAAGAACAAAATTTGCTAGAAGTATTCTAACTTTATTTTACTGTTACATATAAAATAGGGGGATGATATGAAATGTAAAATATCAAATATATAATAGATAAGACCATTTACAATTGAACACAAATTTTTTGAGCTTTAAACGAGAGCCCCACCTAATTAAATATGAAAGGTATTATATGCAAATTGATTGACGCAACACAAACAAACAAGGACATGATGACTTGCAAAAACACCAAAATCTAAACGATACATAGTACGAGCTGAATCCATGCGTCGAACTATATCTTATGTGAAAGACAATAAGTGAAGGAGTAAGAGGACCATGTTTGTAAGGTAGCGGTTAAATCTGCAAAACCAGCCACTAATGATTCTATCTTCATTTATTTCTCTTGTCTGCCCAAGCCTATCAAGTCGGGTGGATGTCGATGATGATTCACAACTTTTTGATGGACATGTACTCTTTTAGTTCTATTTACAATGTAGAGAAAAAATGTTTTTGTGATATTTATAAGTTACACATTAAATTGTTTATATCAATATATAATTTTACCTTTTATTTATTATTGTATTAATTTATTTTCATAGAGCATAATATATATCAAATAAAGGGTTGTTATGATCTTTGTAGATTAGTGAACCTCCACTAAAAGGTGTGATTGAATTTCTGTACAGAAAATTTTGTGGGTGTTTTATTCCCATGGTTTTGTTTTACTAATTAATAAGATAAGTATGGGCTAAGTGCCCCCATTTCTTACCAATATACATGTGTGTTAGATAGGGATAAAAATGGAAATCTATTGAATTTTAAAGTATAGTTAATTAAGTTCAAGATTTTTTTTTAGTTTGTGTGAAATATACTGGAAATGACTTATAAATTGGACCATAGGAGTATATAGGTCAACCAATCTCTTATTAATGTTTTCTATAAGTGACAAATAACCTAAATTAAAAAATTGATTAAAAAATAATACTACCTCCGATCATTATAATTATTCTAACATCTGGTACTATATTTTATATCTAGGTTCAATATTTAAAAAAGAAAAAAGAAAAAAAAAGTAAGGGTGGAACTAAGTTGGGCAAAAAGATGTAATTAAGAGAAGTTAAAGGGTAAAAGTGTAAGAGTACCTACTGTGCAAAATGTAAATATAAAAAATGCCCAAAATTCAAGAATATCCCATAAAATAGAAAATAGGCTTATAAATATTTTTTATGCCCAAAGTACTTATTTGAGAATAAAAATGCCTCAAAAAGCAATTATTAACTTAAAAGGCCTATTTTTGGAAGGAGTAAATGGATGCATAATTTTAAATTATGTATAGGTCCCATAAAATTAGGGAAAATTATAAAATAAATATTTCCAGGATTTATAAATTTTATGAAAGGAATTATTTACCCAAAAGTGGCACAAATAACTTGTGGAAATTAAAGACCTATTTTTACCAAAAATTCAAAGACAAATAGTTAGAGATGGTAGATGGTGCGAGGGATTTTTGAGAAGATTAGGCACTTGTTCTGCGATTAAAGCAGAATTATGGGGTGTGTGCACAGGTCTACAATTAGCAAGAAGATTAAATGATGTACAGAAGCTGATTGTAGAGAGTGATTCTATTGCTATAATTCACATGTTGGAAAAAAAAAAATCGAGGATGGTGGTGATGAATTTGAGTCTTTTAAAATCTGTACAAATGAATTGTTTTGTTTAGAAAAGATTAGGATAATGCATGTATATAGGGAGAGTAACTCGTGTGCTGATTGCCTGGCAAAACTTAACCTTTTGCGGGGAGGAAATTGTGTCCTTTTTTATAGATCTGCCTCAGGCTGCAAGGCAATGTTTGTACAATGATTTGGTTGGTGTTCTTTTTTTTTTTTTTGGTAGAATGCAGATGATGTCTCCCAATTAATAGTTAGAAACTAATCCTTCTGAGATGTAGAAATCACTAAAGTGGATTTAAGGGACTGAGTAATTTACCAACTGTGTCAGACTTTTATTGATAAATTAGTGGGTGTTATTTACTCACGTTTTAAGTAATAATAGATTGATGGACTCTACCCCCACATTCTACAGACATAGAATTAAATCCTTATAAAGTGATGGGGAATAATTTTTAAAATTTAGTTAGTGACTTAATTCCACGAAACTGAAGGGAAAGTTGCAATTTCCCTATCCTAAGCCCAACAATCTATATTTGGGTCAATATCAAGCCCATTATGGGGAGTGAAGTACGTGTCCAATCATGTTCTGAAGAGAAGAAATTTTCGTATTTGCTATGAACCCAAGAAATATAAGAAAAGAGGTAAACTAGTGGTGTGAATCAGCGGCTGGAGTTTAGAGAGAGAGTGAGAGGCAGAGAGGTAAGGAGGAAGAAGGAAGAAGAAAAGAAAGAAGAGGTCCAAGCTCACATGCAAACAAAACCCTTTGTAAAGGTGAGTGCTTAAATTACTATCCCTCTATTGATTTTTCTTTTGGCTGAACATTATGAGAGTAGATTGCTATTGAATATTGGAAACTAGATAGAGAAATTCCAAAAAAGAGAGAGATAAGCGTGAGAAAGTTTATCTTCACATAAATGGAAGATAGTAGATAGCGATTTAATGCCTTGTATGTTGATTGTTGTTGTAGTATGTATGGTTTGAAACTTTTGAGGTTTGAAAATAAAAATGTTTGCTGCCATGATATCTAGAAATGTGGTAAAAGTACTCTAAATTAAAAATATAATATACATAGCACCTAGCTAGAGGCTCTTATGAGATGTCAGAATGTGATAGAGTTGAAATTCATGATTAATTTCCTATTCCCTGTTTTGGTTTGAGTAGTTTGAGCATGATGGATTTGTTTTTGTTGTTAAATTTGTCTCTCAATCAATTTAGAATAAAAAATTTTATAGGGCCATGCCCCTAAAATAAGTATTGAAAGCATTGGAAATGAAAATGAATTTGTGTGTGTGTATATGTATGTCTCAGTCGGTGGAGATGAATGGCAAAGGAGCAGGAATTTGATGTAATTAAACTAAATGGACCCTCATGCGAAAATGTGCAAGGGTAGCATAATGAGTATTGAATTTTTAGACAAGAGTTTATAATTCCAAGAGTTAAAGGTTCAAGCTAAAGAAAAAAAAAAGGCTAAGTAGGAGATTGAGGATTAAGTGGAAGCGAAGGAGTTGGCTTTTGAATAATTCATGCATAAATGTATTATATGTATTGATGTTCCTATTGTAAGAATTTTGTTAGGCTTATAGTTGCTTGCATGTTTAGTTGCACTACTACAGAATAGGGATTTAACGTCACATAAAGACGTCCATTCTTTGAAAAGGGAAGTAAAAACTGTACGCAGTGACATTTATGTAAATAAAGAGAAACTTTTTAATCTTTAGGCGTCCCTTCTTGGAGAAGGGACGCCTAAAGGATGACATTAGGCGTCCCTTCTCCAGAAGGGACGCCTAAAGGCTGCATGCCAGCCACGTGGCTGGCATGCAACCCACATTAGGCGTCCCTTCTGTATGAAGGGACGCCTAAAGTGTAACTTTAGGCGTCCCTTCTGGAGAAGGGACGCCTAAACATATTTCCCTCAACTTTTTTCTTCATTTCCCTCCATTCCTTTCGTTCACTCTTCCTCCGTCTCTCAAAAACACCGAGCTGCAGAAACTTAGAGCATTTTTGTTCAATCCCCTTCCTCCCATTCCAGCAG
The DNA here is from genome assembly GCA_037074505.1 of Albizia julibrissin. Lineage (NCBI taxonomy): Eukaryota > Viridiplantae > Streptophyta > Magnoliopsida > Fabales > Fabaceae > Albizia > Albizia julibrissin. The sequence continues at coordinate 31,683,123 of CM073483.1, forward strand.
TTTCGTTCACTCTTCCTCCCTCTCTCAAAAACACCGAGCTGATGCAGAAGGCCACCACAAGGCCAGCAACGTTAGTCCGGCCGTGCCCCTCCTTCCACCGTCTCCCTTCCACCATATCCCTCCTTCTTCATTTTCTCTCTCACAGTTGCAGTATCAGACTCGTTCCCTCTCTCACGGTAGTGCGCCTCCTCCCTCCCAGCCTCTTCACGCCATTTTCCAACTACTGTAAGCTTTTTTGTTTTTTTTTGCTTTTGGTTTATTTTTTTTCACTTTAGTTAATGTCATGACCGTTTAATTTGAAGTAGTTTTGCTAGAAACTATACGCCACTCATATTATGCCATAAGTACATGTATGTATGCTAGGGATTCCAGAAACCTGTTGACTTGGTTTCTACAATAATTTAATGAGGAATGAGTTTATACATTGATTATTTTAATTTCATACATACATGATTGAAATTAATTATGAATTAATGAAAATGTATATATTTATGTGAAGCAACTTTCTCTTTAAATATGTTTACTCATTTGTTCATATAGTTTGACATTTTACACTGAATAATATTTGTTTGTGTAATTTTATTACTAATTTTTATTTCTTGAAATTGAAATGACTTTATTGGTAATTCTATATACATTTTCAAAAATAAAAATAAAACATGTTCAGGAAGCTATAAAAAATTTAGAAAATAATAGTTTTTTTAGAAAATAAAACATTTAGAAAATTTGCACTCATCAATATGTTTTACTAAAATAAATTAATCAATAATGTTACTCATCATATATATCTTTAATGTAAGACATATTTAACTAATTTTATTAGATTAAATAAGTTATATAATTTATTTAATTATAAAATAAAACATGTTTAGGAAGCTGAGTGCTATATAAAAAGACACATTTTAGAGTGCTAAATGCAATTTAAGTCTAAAATCTAAACATAGAACTTGTTTTATTTTATAAAATAAGTTATCAACAAGTAATTTTCAACATTAACCAATTGATTTTAATTTCATTGGTTTGAAATAATGAATACATGTATAGAACTTTTAATATTATGTAGGTGCATAGAACTTTTAACTTGTACTAATTTAAACATATTAGTTCCCTAAAGAAAAATTGATATTTTAAATTGTTGATATTGTCCTTAATTGCCTCAGTTACTTTTTTTTTTGAATTAAGGTGAAATGGTTTGTTATTAAAATTGTGGGATCTTACACTTAATGGGAAATGCTGCCGAAATGTTTTTTGAAAAAAGTGATAAAAGGCAATCTCATAGTTAACAATTGTTATAAACTTGAGTGTTATTGGGAATGGTTTAGGTGGTAAAATAATGGATCATAGTTGGATGAATGCTTTGAGAACTAGTGAAGAATATGAGAATGGGGTGGAAGAGTTTATTGAATTTGCTAGAAGGAATTCTCCAACAAAAAATGGGAAGTATTTTTGTCCTTGTGTGAATTGTTTAAATGAGAGTCGACGAGATGTTGATGATATAAGGGATCACCTACTTTGTGATGGAATAAATCTTCGATACACAAGGTGGATATGGCATGGTGAGGAAGTAACTGATTGTCCGTCGCACAAGAAGGAAGGAGTGGATGTTATAGAGCAAGATAGAATGGAGAAAATGATTCACGATGCCGAGGTTGAATCCTTCGCCCAGGTACATGAATTTGACAGCCTACGAAGTGATGCGGAGACACCATTATACCGTGGGAGTAAGTACACACGACTGACGGGAACATTGTATTTGTTGAACTTAAAGGCAACTTGTGGATGGACCGATAGTAGTTTTACATTACTATTGGAATTATTGTGTGATATGTTTCTAGAAGATAATGTACTTCCAAACCGTATGTATGAGGCAAAGAAAATCTTATCTACGATGAGTATGGAGTACAAAAAGATACATGCTTGCCCTAATGACTGTGTATTGTATAGAAAGGAGTATGCAGGTCTTAGTGAGTGTCCTAACTGTAAAACATCACGATATAAAGTGAAGAAAGACGGTGGTTGTAGAGAAGGGACAACAAGTAAAAGGCAACCTTCGAAGGTGTTATAGTATCTTCCAATAATATCACAGTTTAAGCGTTTGTTTGCGACCGCAACAAAAGCGAAGAAGTTGAGATGGCATTCTGATGAGAGAATTTGTGACGGAAAATATCTTCGGCACCCGGCCGACTCTCCACAGTGGAAGAAGATAGATGAAATGTTCCCTCAATTTGGCAGCGAGCCGAGAAACCTTCGGCTTGAACTTTGTACAGATGGAATAAATCGGTATGAAACTCTTACTAGTACACATAGTTTGTAGCCAGTTCTCCTTGTAATATACAACTTACCTCCCTGGTTACGTATGAAGCGCAAGTACGTTATGCTTTCTATGATGATCTCTGGACCAAAACAGCCAGGGAATGACATCGATGTGTATTTGGCTCCTTGTAAGACCAATGATGGAATGAGCGCGAGACTTGACCTTGTTGATATGGGAATAAGAGATCGGTTGCATCCACAACTAAGAGATGATGGTAGGAGGGCATATATGGAGCCAGCTGCGCATACGCTATCAAAAGCGGAGAAAAGAAGTTTGTGTGGGTGTCTGCATGAAATTAAGGTCACACAGGGCTACTCTTCTAATGTTAGCAGGTGTGTGTCAATGGACGATTTGAAGTTAGTGGGAATGAAGTCCCATGACTATCACGTGTTAATGCAACAATTGTTACCAGTAGCCATTAGAGGCATTATGAAAGAAGAAGTGCGAACTACTATAACCAGATTGTGTGTTTTCTTTAATGCTATCTGTAACAAAGTCATCGATACTGAGAAGTTGGATGAACTAGAAAATTAGGGTTATATAATTCTGTCCCAACTAGAGATGCATTTTCCTCCATCATTTTTTGATATAATGGTGCATTTGGTAGTTCATTTAGTAAAGGAGGTAAGGCTTTGCGGTCCAGTTTATTTAAGGTGGATGTACCGTTTTGAGCGATACATGAAGATCTTAAAAGGGTATTCTAAAAATCCTTATCGACCTGAAGCCTCAATAGTTGAGCGATATGTAGTTGAAGAGGCTATGGACTTTTGTAAAGATTATCTATTTGGTAAAAAGGAACAGTCTCGGCATGAAAATAGGAGAAGCAAGGGAACACGAGGACTAAAAGTGAAGACTGCGGATCGTGAAGAGGTGTTGCAAGCACACTTGTATATCTTGAATAATATGGAAGAAGTTCAGCCATATATAGATGAGCACAAAAAGACTTTGAAGAACTTGAATCCAAAGAAGAGTGACATGCAAATAGCTATTGAGCAAAACAAGACATTTGTTAAGTGGTTTGAGGAGAAGGTTTCGTATGAGATCGGTGTGTCCGAGACAATCAACTGGCTAGCTTGGGGGCCTTCATTTCAGGTTGTTACTTGGACTGGTTATGACATAAATGGGTATTCATTCTACACAAAAGAGCAAGATGACAGAAGTACCATGCAAAATAGTGGGGTGATGATTGAAGCTGAAGCTATGCACTTTTCCAGTTCGAAAGACAAAAACCCCATATATGCATCAATTGCTTATTATGGAGTTATAGAAGAAATATGGGAGATGACCTACAACAAGTTCAAAGTTGCTTTGTTCAAATGTAAGTGGGTTAGCAATGCTGCTGTGGTAATAGATCCACAATTTGGATTTGTCTCAGTCGATCTTCGAAGAGTTGGTTATAGAGATGAGCCCTTCATTCTAGCAAGCCAGGCGAAGCAAGTGTTTTATGTCACAGATCCTGCAAATAAAAATATGTCCATTATACTTCAAAGCAAAAAACAAAAGTATGGTGACCCAACCTTCAACCTTGACGACACACCAACTTTGACAACAAATCCACCTATAGGAAGTGAGGTCGAGTTGGTAATGAAGATTATTCTGCAAGAAATGAGCATTGTGAAGGAATATGGGAAAAAGTATGAAGTAAGACCTTTAACTATATAAAATTGTATTATGACCTATGTGTTTTTTTCCCTTAATATAGTTTATACAGATACCTGCAATCTACTTACCTCTCTGACAATGATTTTTTTGTGTCTAGGAATATGTCAAGTTCTAGTGACTCAGGGAGCGACAGCGAGCAACATAATGGAAGGCAAGAAGAACCACCCGCTCTGAGAAGAACAAGAGGTGCCACAAAGATGGCTGTATTAGCGAAGCGCCATTACAATGAACAGGAGAGGGTTCACATAGAGTTTGATGCCAACATAAATCCAATGAGTCCTGAGGAAGACCACTTCATTAGTTATCTTGGTTTTTTGGGTCGAAGCAAAGTCCGAATCATCTATGATAGTTGGAGGAAGGTTCCCAAAAAGACGAAAGCCATGATATGGCAACAAATTTTGGTACATAAATTTCGATATATTTTATGTATTTAGACCTTTCTTCCTATTCAAGTTTAATTGTCTCCGTTTTTGCAGCAAAAGTTCGATGTTCCTGACACCACAGACATGTACAACCACTGGATGGGAGAGGTTCGTTTGCGCTGGAATGATTTTAAAAATAAGCTCTCCAGGAAGTACCTTAGAGGTGACAAGAGTCATCTGGATCCTTGTCAGGAATATTCATATCTATCTCCAAAGGACTGGAGGTTGTTTGTAGCTAAACGACAAGCTCCTGAATTATTGGTAAATTTTCTGTCTTCAGTATGAAAATTTATAATTTCAATATAGTTAATGCACTAATGACTTGTTTTTCCCTTTTTCCCTTAAACAGGAATTAAGTGTGGCGAACACACAGAGGCAAGAAGCAAATCAGTACCAGCATTGCATGTCTCGGGGTAGCTACAGGAAGCTGGAGCGGTTGATGATAGCAGAAGAGCTGGAAAAAATGAAGGAAGCTGCGAAATCAGATCCTTCCGTTGTTGTACAAGCGCCAACTCCTCCTCCACGTCACAAAAAATGGAAAGCAGGTAGGATTAAGGGTGGCAAATATATAAATCCTACTATTGCTGAGGTTGCCTCGAGGATTGTAAGTAGTAATAGCATAAGTAATTAATTGTGAAATTCTTTCACATTTCTAGCATTTAATTTTCGTTCATAACGAATTGTATGCTACAGGATGAACTCGAAGAGCAAAGTAGCCAAGGGTCGTTCACTCCAAGTGGACGGATGGACATATTGTCCACGGCGATTGGGAAGGCTGAATACCCCGGCCGTGTTAGAGGGGAGCCGAGGGGAGTTGGTATTTCGAAGTATTTTGGTAAAGCCTCGTTATATTCTTCACAAGCTGAACCCAGTCAAGAGTTTGTGGCTAAGCTTCGCGATCAAATCCGAAAAGGGCTCCGAGATGAGCTAATGACACAACTACATGGTGAAATGAAATCGTGGTTTGATTTTCATCACATGGAGGCTACTAGGGTTAGAAACGAGGAATCCCCGGCCTTCCCCAGCACTAAAGGAAGTCACAACCCACCAGATGAATCCCTTGTACAGCCTTCCCACACTCCGCAACTTTTTGCCGAGGCTTTCCACAATCCATAACCCCTTGTCCAGCCTTCCCACACTCCAGAACTTGTTGCCACTCCTTTCCATAGTCTTGTCTAGCCTTCCCATAGTACAGAACTCTGTGGCCGGCCTTCTCACATAACAGAACCACTGGGCCAGCCTTCTGCCACTCCGGAGTCGGGTGAATCGTGTATCCTCTATTTGGATGCCCCAATGATTCGTGTTGTAGCCGATGCTCTCGTTTACACACAAGCTACCACCCACCATCATAATCAAATTCCACAGTATTTACGTAGGGTGATAGTGATACGTGTTCATGAGGGGGAAGAAGGTGCAGCCATCCCTATCCCTGACGTTGAGATTGCCACGCTGGGTCAGGAAATTGGAGGTTTCATCCTTTGGCCTCAATATCTTATTGGCACGTTGGCAACCCCACCAATGGTAGGAATTATATTCATATCACTTGACATTTATTGGCATCATTGTAATATAATTGGTTTTGTTTTCTATGGTTATAGGTGGAGCAACATGCCCTGAGATGGCCATTTCTAGCACGGCTCCAACATATTTACAAAGGTATTCCCCAAGTTGACTTCAATATGCCTCCAGGGATTGTGGGTACACAATTGACGTATCCCTACACGATCGACAGTAAACATCTTAAGGAGTTTATGTATTTGGAGGAGATAGATGCAGGATGGGTCAAACTTGCCATTTGGTTAGTTTTTCTTTTATAAGTTCAAGATTTCATAAGTTCAATAATTCATTGGTCATTTTATTTCTATTTTAGGTCCTTCGACCACATGTGCATTGATATGGAAAGACCAAATTTATACGGATTCTTATGTCCAGCAAATACGACATCGGATAAAAATGATGTCGCACAAAGGACGCATTATGTGGGCTTCACAATGACAGCGACCAAATTGTGATGTTATCTAGGGCCAATTGTTCAAGGGTATGTAGTAAAAATTTTTATTTTTGGATGTTTGAGAAATAATTTTCTTCTAATCTAAACTTCATTTTAATCTGTGTATTGTTGTAGTTACCATTGGAGCATGTGTGTTGTTTGCCCACGCCTCAATGAAATCTATTGGTTTGATTCCTTAACAAAAAAGCCCGACAAGGACATAAAATCAGTCTTCAACACGTTAGTTATTTCTTTTTTATTAATTAAAGAAATGCTTGATTTAAATAAATTGTTCTAACTTAAAATGTTTTACATTTTAATGGTAGCGCGACCCAAACATATAGAATTCTTGGCGGGTCACGTGAGGGTAGAGTTGTTCGCAAGCCAAAGTGGTTCTATCCCAAAGTATGTGGTTCCAATATAATTTAAGTTATTTTATTTACGGTTGTTTTATAAATGATGTATGTTATTGATTTTAACCAATTGCTTTTGATTTATAGTGCCCTCAACAGCCAGGTGGTACTGAATGTGGCTATTATGTTCTACTTTACATGTATAATATCATTCAAAGTAGCGTTACAAGTGATTTTCAACAGGTAATCAAATGATAATATTTTGGTTGTATTTTAATTGAATTGCTAAACAATCCTTTAATTTCATTGATTTCGTATAATCATATTTTCTAATTTGTAGATCTTTGATAATGATGCTGCTTACTTATATGAAGACATTAATTTGATCAGAGACTTGTTGGCTGGGAGATTCTTCAACACATTGATTTGTAGAAATTTATCGTTTCCTGTACATTTACTTAGTAGTTGTTTATTATATTAGTGGACAACATTTCTGTCAACAATGTAGTGCATGAATGTTTCATTAGAGGTGGATGTTGTGTTTTGTTAATTATAAACTGCGTGCTGTTTATTTCCTTTTTGTGTATATGTTGCTGTTTGTTTTCAGAATGATATGGCTAGAAACAATACAAATGGTACCGTATGGGGAAAAAAAACCCCCTTTAGGCGTCCCTTTTGGCCAAAGGGACGCCTTAAGTCCCTAATTTTTTTTTAAAAAAATTCTAAACGGGGACTTTAGACGTCCCTTTTGATAAAAGCGACGCCTAAAGTCCCTACTTTAGGCATCCCTTTTAGAAAAAGGGGCGCCTAAACCCAGAGCTTCAATCGTCCATTTACAAAGGACGTATAAAGTCCAAATTTATTACGTTGCTGACATACGCGTCCCCCCATAAAAGGACGTTAAAAGTCCCAAATAAGGAACGTTAAAAGTGTTTTTTTCTAGTAGTGTTGTCATATATACCGAAGATAGGAATTGGAACACGTAACATCCTTTCTTAGGTTGTGCCATGTTCATGTGTTCTACTTTGTGCTTGAAAAGGTTTTGTTCTACTTTGTAACTAATTACATGCTTTAGTTATTTACAGTTGCATTTTATATTTGAGTTGATATTTTGTTATTAAGATTCCCTCAAATCTATCCATTCTTTCATGTTACAGTCTAGGCACAAGTTCTTCAAAAGGGATGAGATTGAAGATGGCAGTTGTACTAGTACTTTGTGCAAGTTATTGTGTGTGTGTGTAAATTTGAAAGCCCTGTATAAACTTTGTGATCTATGAGTATGGTTTGTAACTAACTCTATACACTACTATGAAAATCGTGATATATAATTATTAATGTCTATTATATATAATGGTTTTGAACTGTCATATATACAGACACTTTAAAAGCTCAGCGCAAATACATTACGGTTATGAACCATAATTTATTTTGTATCTACTATAACGATTCTGATATATATATAACATCCATTATGGATTGAGATTGATGAGGTCATGCTGTGCATATTAATGTCACAATAATAAAACAAGTTCACGCAAACAACCGTTACAATCATAATGCTAGCATAATAAATAACAGTCTTAAGTAAACAATCGTTATAAATTGTGTAACATACATAACGGTGCTTTCACAATAACCATTATATAAAGTTTAGCATACATAACAATCGTTATATCACAACCGTTATTGATTTTTTTTATTTATAAATATTAACAGTTTTAATGAAACAACCATCATATATAGTATATAAATATATAACAGTTTTTAATGTAAGAACCATTAATTTTTTTAGGCAATTTTATATTAAAAAATAGGGATATCCCTGCATATACATATAAAATAAAATTGTACATAAATTTATATATTACAAAAGCTCATACATCGAGTATAGTCATGCAATTTGAGATGGATCAAGACATTCCCAACTTTATTGTTAGGCTCAATGGAACTCCCTTTCATAAAGGGCTCAAGGGGTATGCAGCCTCAAACAAGAGTTGATTGAGAAGGAGGGTATGAACCTTTGCAGCAAAAATTTATATCCTCCCATACACTCAATAAAACAACAACATAAATCATAAAGGCATCATACAATTAATAATCATTGGGTGCTCTAAACTTGTCATTACTAACAAGGGGAAAACTTGTACTTTCATATTTTAAATTAATAACACTCAGGTCCCTTAAAACTTCATTGCAATTTGATGATTTTAAGGGACTTGGTTATCATTAAGTCTGTTAATTGAAACCTAGTTGTAATTTTCCTTTTTTTATGTCTTTTAATTATAGAATCCCTATTTTGGTGGAAGAAAAAAAGTAAATTAACCCCACTACTAATTTATTTAGAATAAGTCCTAGATATTCTCCAACAATGAGTACAATTAATTACCGTATTTATTTGTTAAGAGACAATTTCCAATAACCAATTAAAAAAGTTTATTCTTAATATCTTAAGAATAATGAGTGAACAATAACAAATAAAGGAAAGTTCTATATTGGATGCTTTAATTTGGATCATAATCGGGATTGATTTTTATAATTTTAGCACACCTATTTTTACTTTTTGAAAATGTACAACTTCTTTTCTGTTCTATAAAACAAAAGTAAAACAAATGAATTTGCTTCCAGCAGACCATAACTCGTGATAAAAAGTTAAAAAATCTAAAATTTAATCTGGGTAACAAAATTCAGTTACCACAATTACACACACACACACAGTCGAAGAATTTATTTTTCCAAAAAAGTAATATAGATTATACGTACATGTTTATTGTATGCTCCCTCCGGTCTTTAATATAAGATTTATTTATTTAATTTGATTAGATTAATAAAGTTAGTTGAGTTAGTTACTATGACATGTATTTTCTAAAATACTCTAGACGTCTTCCTTAATTCTTCTATTCTCTCTCCTCCTTGATTATTGTTGAGGGAGCATCAATCGAAGTAAATTAAGAAAAGATTCACAAATATAAAAACTATGTCTTATATTTATTATTAAGATCAACTACCTAAATATATCTTATATTAAGGTCCAAAGGGGTATTTTTTAAAAAAAAGAAATAATCTCTTGGTCACAATAGTTTTAACTCAGTTATAATTTTGTCCTTAAACTTTTACTAGGTGCAACTCATTCTTTGTTATTTTAACTTAGTTGAAACCCAATCTCTAATCTTAATTCAACTCATGCAACACATTCTACAGTTTTAATCATTTAAAACTTTAGTTTCTAATTTTCATGAAATATATAATTTTATTTTATAAATTATATTTATCAATGTTTAAGTAGTTAAAACTATAAGTTTCAAGTTGCATCGAATTAAAGTTTAAAGATTGAGTTGTAATCGAGTCAATATTATATAAACTGAGTTACACCAAATCAAAGATTATGGATTAAATTACAATCAAGTCAAGACTATAGAACCCAACGATTATAGACCTGTTTGATTTTATTCTTTATTATTGTTATGTTCTTAGTCTTGGTCTTAGAATAATTTTAAAAAAAAGTATTGAAAATAAAAAAATAAAAAAATCTGTTTGGATCATTGTTTTAAAAATTATATATTTAAAATGGTGAAATAAAAGGTGAAAGAATAATTTTCTTTATTACCATGATTAGCGTTAATGAAAATAAATTTCCGTTCTCTAATTTTATAGAAGATATTCTGACTTTTTTTCAGTACACCTAGTGTTTTTTTTTTTATATTTTCCAGAAGAAAACAGAAAATCAAATGGAGCCTAGTTTTCCCATTTTTATGAAAATATGTTCCTGTTTCCTTCAATATTAATGCCCTGAGGGTCTTTATATACGGAATAACAAGATTAGGATGTAGTATATGTAACACACACCAAAGGAGAATCTAGCAAAGGCATTCAAAGAATTCAAAGAAATTATGAAGATGGGCGTGCTCGAACGATTGGATTCATTCATCGGCGACGTCAAGGAGGGTTTCGAAAAAGCAAAGTCGTGGGTTTCCAGTTACTGGGTAAATACATACAAGGACATTATTAGGATTTTTCATAACGTATAATAATAATTAGTGCATTTCTGACAAGTTATTGTTTGTGTTCGTACGTACCCTTTTGGTTTGTTTGTATATACTGCTTGTTTTGACTGCAGAAGAAGAATAAGAAATTGAAGGAGGAAATCCAGCAGAAAGAATTAGTGGAACACCCCATTTTTAATCATCAATATTTTTCCTATACAATTAATGCATTTAATGGAATAAAATGGTGAATTATAGTGTACATAAATTTATAGAAACATTCTAATCGCCAGTTACACACAATTCGGCTAAGTAAGGACATAAAGAAGCAATTAATGTCTACATAAAGGCCTACTATTGTAACCAAAATTGGAATATAAAATGACATGATTAATAGGCTAATATACATGTCAAAAATCGACCAAACCAAAGGAAATGAGTAAGAAATGATTTATTTCGATAAATCATAAAACATAAGGGTAAAATGGTAATTTTTCATAAAACAAGAAGTAATTATTTTTCCTCTAATTTTCCCTAATATTTCAGCCAAATGGGGAATTAAAAGAGGAAAATGGCTACTTAGTAATTATTAAGTCCATTTTGGAGTATTATTACCAAGGGAAGATCAATGTTGGAAAAACAAAATCAAAAACAAGAAGACTTTAATTAATGTTTGCAAGGGCAAATACACATACAAGAAGCCATTAAATTGCTCAATTCCTCTTCAAGTTTTGGTTGAACAAGAAAAGCAAGGGGAAGTGTATATATTTATATACTTATTGGTCAACATTGAATCAAGAAGGAGATTCTTGGTCAATCACAAGAAAGTCAAAAGGTCAAAAGAGAACACGTGAGCTTGATGAATAAATGGCAAGAAGCAAATTAATTCCCTCTTTCTCTCTTAGCATTTCGGTCAAAGTAAGAGGAAGGAAGAGAAATATATATTTATGGTGATATTAAAACAAGAAGAAAAGGAAAATAGAATTCTTGACCAATGAGAAACAACCATATGTAAAGCAAAAGCAAGAGGAGTAATTAGATAAAATCATCATTTCTCCTCTTTCCATCTTCATTCATGGCTAAAAACTGAAATAAAGAGAGAGGAAGAGCTCAAGAACTTTGCAAGAACATTCAAGCACAAGAGAGTTAGGGTTTCATAAATCAAAGGTAAGAACTTACAAAACTTAGTGGTTTTTACCTCCTAATCTCTCTATAACTTCTCTTAACATCTTATACTCCATTAAATCCATGTTTTTCAAGATAGATCAAGAGGAAAGAGGGAGAGAACAGTGACATTTTAGAAAGAGAAAGCCAAAAAATCAAGAGATAATCACTAAAACTTGATCCTCTTGTCTTGTATCATGTTGTTGGTGTTATTGTTGGTGGTATTTTCCATGTTTTTCCTTGTTTTTCAGTTATGGGTTGAAGCAAAATCATAGGGAAATGCTGCCTAAATTCCCTCTAAACATGTCCATTTAGTGTTTAAGTAGCTAATCATGTAATTAGAAGTAGAGAGGAAGTGATTAGGTAAGAGAAAACAAGTAAACAACACACTCTTCCTAAGAACCCTAACCTTTTGTTCTGTGTATGATGTGAGAAAAAAGTAGAAATTTTGTACTTTTGATGATTTCATTGGCTTTAAAAGGAAAAATTGTGTAGGTATGCAAGTGTTCATGATTTTTGGATGTTTGTATGCCAATTTAGAAATTTATAAAGTGTGAATGTACATGTGTTGGATTTGTCCTGTCTGGAATAGTGATATTGCGCGTGGTGTTTCATATACCAAAATTTGTCCAAAAATTCTGAAACTTTTTAGTATTAAAGCAGAGATATAGAGCTTTAATTGGATAGGTAGTTTGTAATTTTTGGACAAGTACATTGGGAGATATGAATTTTTGAAGTTATGTCTTGCTTTTTGAAATGCAATATGTAGCAGTGATGTTTAACAAATTACTAGGAATGATCTGTCCACAGTAATCAAACCTAATTATTTTTCCTCAAATTTACATTGAAATAGCTTCAATTAGGCTTTGAAATTAGTTAAATTTGTAGAATTAATTATGAATTTCCGATCCAAAGTTGACTGAAAAATCTGTTAATTTCTGGAAAACAATAAAATTGAGAATTGTATTGTGCAGAAACTATTGTAACTATATTAAATAACTAGCAGCATTCAATTTAATAGAAGTAATGCTACAAATCAAGAGATAATCACTAAAACTTGATCCTCTTGTCTTGTATCATGTTGTTGGTGTTATTGTTGGTGGTATTTTCCATGTTTTTCCTTGTTTTTCAGTTATGGGTTGAAGCAAAATCATAGGGAAATGCTGCCTAAATTCCCTCTAAACATGTCCATTTAGTGTTTAAGTAGCTAATCATGTAATTAGAAGTAGAGAGGAAGTGATTAGGTAAGAGAAAACAAGTAAACAACACACTCTTCCTAAGAACCCTAACCTTTTGTTCTGTGTATGATGTGAGGAAAAAGTAGAAATTTTGTACTTTTGATGATTTCTTTGGCTTTAAAAGGAAAAATTGTGTAGGTATGCAAGTGTTCATGATTTTTGGATGTTTGTATGCCAATTTAGAAATTTATAAAGTGTGAATGTACATGTGTTGGATTTGTCCTGTCTGGAATAGTGATATTGCGCGTGGTGTTTCATATACCAAAATTTGTCCAAAAATTCTGAAACTTTTTAGTATTAAAGCAGAGATATAGAGCTTTAATTGGATAGGTAGTTTGTAATTTTTGGACAAGTACATTGGGAGATATGAATTTTTGAAGTTATGTCTTGCTTTTTGAAATGCAATATGTAGCAGTGATGTTTAACAAATTACTAGGAATGATCTGTCCACAGTAATCAAACCTAATTATTTTTCCTCAAATTTACATTGAAATAGCTTCAATTAGGCTTTGAAATTAGTTAAATTTGTAGAATTAATTATGAATTTCCGATCCAAAGTTGACTGAAAAATCTGTTAATTTCTGGAAAACAATGAAATTGAGAATTATATTGTGCAGAAACTATTGTAACTATATTAAATAACTAGCAGCATTCAATTTAATAGAAGTAATGCTACAAATCAAGAGATAATCACTAAAACTTGATCCTCTTGTCTTGTATCATGTTGTTGGTGTTATTGTTGGTGGTATTTTCCATGTTTTTCCTTGTTTTTCAGTTATGGGTTGAAGCAAAATCATAGGGAAATGCTGCCTAAATTCCCTCTAAACATGTCCATTTAGTGTTTAAGTAGCTAATCATGTAATTAGAAGTAGAGAGGAAGTGATTAGGTAAGAGAAAACAAGTAAACAACACACTCTTCCTAAGAACCCTAACCTTTTGTTCTGTGTATGATGTGAGGAAAAAGTAGAAATTTTGTACTTTTGATGATTTCATTGGCTTTAAAAGGAAAAATTGTGTAGGTATGCAAGTGTTCATGATTTTTGGATGTTTGTATGCCAATTTAGAAATTTATAAAGTGTGAATGTACATGTGTTGGATTTGTCCTGTCTGGAATAGTGATATTGCGCGTGGTGTTTCATATACCAAAATTTGTCCAAAAATTCTGAAACTTTTTAGTATTAAAGCAGAGATATAGAGCTTTAATTGGATAGGTAGTTTGTAATTTTTGGACAAGTACATTGGGAGATATGAATTTTTGAAGTTATGTCTTGCTTTTTGAAATGCAATATGTAGCAGTGATGTTTAACAAATTACTAGGAATGATCTGTCCACAGTAATCAAACCTAATTATTTTTCCTCAAATTTACATTGAAATAGCTTCAATTAGGCTTTGAAATTAGTTAAATTTGTAGAATTAATTATGAATTTCCGATCCAAAGTTGACTGAAAAATCTGTTAATTTCTGGAAAACAATAAAATTGAGAATTGTATTGTGCAGAAACTATTGTAACTATATTAAATAACTAGCAGCATTCAATTTAATAGAAGTAATGCTACAAATCAAGAGATAATCACTAAAACTTGATCCTCTTGTCTTGTATCATGTTGTTGGTGTTATTGTTGGTGGTATTTTCCATGTTTTTCCTTGTTTTTCAGTTATGGGTTGAAGCAAAATCATAGGGAAATGCTGCCTAAATTCCCTCTAAACATGTCCATTTAGTGTTTAAGTAGCTAATCATGTAATTAGAAGTAGAGAGGAAGTGATTAGGTAAGAGAAAACAAGTAAACAACACACTCTTCCTAAGAACCCTAACCTTTTGTTCTGTGTATGATGTGAGGAAAAAGTAGAAATTTTGTACTTTTGATGATTTCATTGGCTTTAAAAGGAAAAATTGTGTAGGTATGCAAGTGTTCATGATTTTTGGATGTTTGTATGCCAATTTAGAAATTTATAAAGTGTGAATGTACATGTGTTGGATTTGTCCTGTCTGGAATAGTGATATTGCGCGTGGTGTTTCATATACCAAAATTTGTCCAAAAATTCTGAAACTTTTTAGTATTAAAGCAGAGATATAGAGCTTTAATTGGATAGGTAGTTTGTAATTTTTGGACAAGTACATTGGGAGATATGAATTTTTGAAGTTATGTCTTGCTTTTTGAAATGCAATATGTAGCAGTGATGTTTAACAAATTACTAGGAATGATCTGTCCACAGTAATCAAACCTAATTATTTTTCCTCAAATTTACATTGAAATAGCTTCAATTAGGCTTTGAAATTAGTTAAATTTGTAGAATTAATTATGAATTTCCGATCCAAAGTTGACTGAAAAATCTGTTAATTTCTGGAAAACAATGAAATTGAGAATTGTATTGTGCAGAAACTATTGTAACTATATTAAATAACTAGCAGCATTCAATTTAATAGAAGTAATGCTACAAGTAATAAACAGTTACTTCTAACTCTAATAATTAGCCCGAGCCAAAATCTAAAAGTAGGACAAACATGCAAATTTAAAAAAGATTCAGATAGTAACTTCTTCTTATATATATATTATGTGATTCATATTATGTTGTATATGTCATTCACTGTAACATAAGCTAGTATCTTAGACACACCAATCTGCCATGTTGTGGTCAGGGACCCAACAGGGGCGCCAAGTAGACCAAGGTGCAGATATATCGTTTGGCCTTAGATAAGTATATACACATAGTTTAATCATCTTACATGACATGACATTACATATCTAGTTTCGCATTCTGTATGGTTATAAGCATGTTGCTACTAAGATTCCCTCGAATCTCATTCTTTTTCAAAACAAAACATTATAGCGAAAACGGGCAGCTCGAAAGGCAAGACGGTAGCTTCTGATGATTATGGTCCTGGAGCTCTCTGTTGTTGCTATAGTTATTTTTGCTTGTACTTTTTGCTACTTATAGAATGCTCTGTACATTTATATATATTTATCAAACTCTATGGGGATTCTTCTATAATGTAAACTTATACTTAATATCAGTATGTTTCCACTGTTTTTGTATACCATATAGAACTTTATGCTTATCACTCTGCGAATATCGAAATGTTAAAGGATTTGACAATTAGTGACAGATCGGATTTAGCATTGAATGAGGAGGCAACCAAGAAATTAATAAGACTAGCATTGGAAGAATTGAGATTTTTTTTTGGTACAATAGAAGAATTGAGAAATTTACCAAAGTGGAAAAGAGAGGCCGAAGAATGGGCAGCTATAATAAAAGAGATACTTGACAGACTGCAAAATCCAGAAAATGGAAACAATATTGAAATACATATAACAAGTCCTCTTCTTATTTCTCAGCTCCCTCATGCATTTATACCTTCTATTATACTCCATTTGGTCCTAAATATAAAAATTAGAAAAATGGATTTATTTTAGTTCTAAGTATAAGATCTCAATTCACTTTGTCTTCCAAATTTATAATTTTTTTCACAAAGTATCCTTATTAATTACACTTATTGAAGGGGCTTTCATCGATGATAGTTTCAATATACATGATTAAGGAGGATATTTTTGGGAAACCAACATAAATGTATTACAAATAACAAACTTAACTAATTTCTTAATATCTATAAATTAGTTGTTTAACTCTTATATTAAGGACAAGAGGTAGTGCTCTCTCCGATTCTATTTATAAGAGCCTGATAACCGAATTGTGCGGTTTAAGAAAGTTGTTAAACTTGGTTAAAAATAATAGGTGTATCTGAAATAAACTTTTTTCTCAAGTATATAAGGGGGCAAGTAAAAGATAGAAATAGGGTAAATAAAGATATCACTAACCTTTTAATTAATGCAATATATGTAATTAATGAGGGGCAAAGATTGAAAACGAAACTTATTAAATATTTAGAGACCTCTTATCAAACTTTTATAAAAAGAACCAGAGGCAATATAAAAGATCACGGTTAAGCTTATTGTTTGTGATCTTGCCTTTGGTTTTATTGTATTGATGATTACTTTACTTGCAGGAGGAGGAAGAATAATGGATAAGGAAGCAGATGGAGAATTGAGCAAGAAGAGCTAAACATGTTTCCATCCATATTTGGCTCTAAAACCTAAGAAGCACCATATGAAGTTTCCACCTAGGAGCACTGAGTGTCTGGAAGTTTTCGATGAGACAATTTTACCCCGAAAGTTTAAAAAATGAGGCAATAATTCCCTCCCATTAAATCCTTTAACAGTCAATAATTAATTGACCAAAATATGCAGGTGTGGCATGCTTGCATGGCATCCAACTCACCCCTTTATCCATGTCATATTTTTTATAGGAAAGAGATTTTAAAAAAAAATCCCTTTCTTGATTCCAGATTCACGAGTCACTGAGTCAATTCACAAATCAAGCAGAGACAAGAGAAAGACGATGGGAGAAAGAAAGAGATTATGGCCATGGCAAATCAACAAGACTTGATTGAGGGAATATTGTAGAACTTATTGGATCAAGAGACTCTGAATTGGGTCTTTGTTAGAGGCAAATGCAGTGTGGGAAAGACCACCTGTAGCTTCATTCTTTTGATCCTTCTCTCCAGTGTTTGAAGCTTTGTTCTAATCATCTCCACCGACCCCTCTCATAACCTCGGTGATGCCTTTTAGCAACGCTTCACCAAGACCTCTACTCTGGTTAATGAGTTTTCAAATCTTTATACTATGGTAAAATCTCATTTCTTGATTTTTGTTGTCTTTGTTGTTTTCCCTCTTGAAGGAGGTGTGTACTTTAAATTTGTAATTATGTCTTTATGATGAATCTAAGCATTATCATGTTCTCAAGCATTATGCTTTATGGTCGATTAAAGTTAGGATTTTTCTGTAATTCTTCATAAATTGTGAATTCCTCTGCAAAATTTGTTCCTACTTTCATTCTCTCCCTCCTTCCTTCTTCCTTGCTATGCTTTATTTTTTCTTCTTTTTTTGTTTGTATCTCATTTCTAAGAAAATTCCACGCTACCAGAAAAAGAGAGAAGAAGCAGAAGCAGGGATATCATAGCAAAAGCAAAAGGTAGCAGAAGATAGCTCTCTCTCCTTCCCCCTCCTAATCTCTTATTGCATCTTTTCGGAGAGAAAGCTCCTATTAACAGCAGCCCACCAATACCACTATCTCCATCCCTTTGCTTTCTAGCATTATTTCTTTAAAACCGTGTCAACCTAAAATTATGTAATCGAATCAGTGATGGGAAGATGAGATTGTGGGGGAGGGAGATAGGGTTGTTGGATGCTTATTGCTAAAATCATGTAATTGAATAAGTGATGGGAAGATGAGTCTGTGGGGGAGGGAGGTGGGGTTATTGGATGCTTTTTGCTAAGAATGAGGACCCCCCAATCATGGATGTCGATGATAATGAAAATGGAGAAGTTTCTTTTGTTTTCTATGTGAGGATGATGAAGATGACAGGGCATAATATGTGACAAAATATCTTATATGGAAGCACGACCTCAGCTATATTTTCGTCAGCTAACTGTTGACCGTTAAGGATTTAACGGGAGGCCGATATTACCCTATTTTCAAAATTTCCGGGGTAATTTTGCTCTCTTGAAAACTTCTAGACATCCAATGCTTATTCGGAAAGACTTCCAAATAATTTTTGCCCCTCAACCCTAATAATAATAATCCCTAATATATAAATCTAGCCCTGGTACTATTAATTCTTTTATGAAAATAAATAAAATTCGTGGACAAGGACTCTTTAAGCAAATGTGTGTGTGTGTGTGTAAAATTTATAACTTTGTGAATTTAGCATAAACTAATGAAATAATTTCACAGATTGATTAATATTCTCTTTACTTTTCAGCATAGCGATGGGTTGATACAAGGTTAGATGAATAAACAATTAAACATTCATTCACCAAAATATCCCCCTTTTTTTATCTAGTAAAAAAATTATGTATCCCATATAAAACTACAAATGGATTTTAAATGACTACCCCTCCCCCCAATCTTTATATGAAGTAATTAAAAGAAGTTTCCATCATTAAAATGGTAAAAAATCATCACTACTTTCCAATATTATCCTCCAATTATTGAAATGCATCTTTTCATTTTGGAAGGAACTCAACAATTATTGAAAAAACAATGGGTTAGGTTGGAATATATGAAGTATATTTCCAATAGCACTCAATGTTCTAAATTAATTTTTAGTACATTTAGTATCTTAAAATATTTTTTCATAAACACCTAGTATCCTAAACTAATTTTTAGTCCAATACCCTAAACTATTTTTTTATAAACACTTAGTATCCTAAACTAATTTTTAATTCATACAATACCCTCCTAACATCTTAAAGCAATTTTTTCGTACATTCAACACTCTAAAATATTTTTCAAGTAACACTCAATATTTTAAATACAATCAGGAATACGGGTCAAGCCTGTCAGGTCAACCCATTTAGATTCTAAATTTACTAGGATCAGGCCAAAAATTTTTACCTTAAAAGTGAAAGTGGGTTTAAAAGGGCCAGCCCTGTAAGGCCATGAGCCAACCCTTTTAGCCTTGTATATTTTCATTTTTTTAAAATTAAGTTTCATAAGAATATCTTGTATTAAGAATCCTAAAAATTAAAAATTTATAAAAGATATTTCTAATTTTTATAAGTATTCTTATCAATTTTTGTATTTTTTGACTTATTTTCTGGTAATTATTTTTTTTATATCTTATGTTGTTTATTTTGTTGACTACTTACACTTTTCAAAACATAGTTATAAGAAGTTTTTTAATTGTATTAAGTCTTCTCATTAATTATTTGTAATTATGGTATGTAGACAATAGTTTGCCTTTGATTATGACTTAATTACTATGTTTGTTTGTTGCATGATGCATACCGTTTACACCTTAATTTTGACAATATTTATGTGTTAAATTAAGACTTTCATTGTTGTAATTTTTAAAAAAAATGAAAAAAAGTAAAAATTGTTAAAATAGCTTCGACCCTATAGGGCCGGCCCTAGCCCTTGTGCTCACGGATTGGACTTTAAAAAATGATTGTTTTTCTTTAAACGGGTAACAAGGCCAACCCGACCCTTTTTACCAGCTTTAATTCTAAGTTTACGGTGCTCGTTTGCTAATTAGAAAAGCATTTAAAGAGAAAAATTACACTAAAAATTACTTTATGATGCTACTAATATCCCTAATGACTTTCCCGAGATCCCACATTGAGCATATCATCTCGCCACGGATTCAAATCCCTGTATCCACAAAGTTTCTTGGGACAATTGCTAAAAACTACCTTACAAGCAAATTAATTACTAATTGCTACCATTGCACATCGTGGGTGATATGTTGCACATGGGAGGATGATATTTTGCACACGAAAGATGATGTTTGCACTTTCGCAAGGATGATTTTTACACACATGAAAAATGATTGCACATGAGGGGTGCTTGTTTGCACACATGGTACCAATCAACAATTAATTTGCTTGCAAGGTATTTTTTAACCATTTTCCCAAGTTTCCTTTACCAAGAATTACTTTATGATATTGGGTGCAACAGTAAAATTATTTTAAAATATTATATGCATCACAAATTAATTTAAAATATTGGATGCAATAGGAAAAATATATTTAGGTATTGGATGTTTCTTAACAATAAAAAACTAAGACGAGAATTCTTGAGCATTAGTTACAAAGTAGATGATGAAGAGTGTTAAAGAAGACTTGCTATCATAATACTTGTCTGATTCTAAATGTAAGAGTTAGACAATCAACTTATAAATACTAAAAAAATTAGTTATACTAATTATTTATGAAAAATGTGTTAATTTTCAAAATACCCTTTTAAATATTTATATTAGAAACTACCATGATGGAAACCTCTTTAATAAGTGCACTTAATAGGGATAGCTTCAAAAACGGATTGTAAACTTTGAGAAACAAAATAGATTGGGGTCTTATATTTAGAATTAAAATAAACCCTCCCGCTAACTCTTATAGATAAGGAAGAGTAAACAATCATATACCTCATAATGGTTGGTATTTTCAGCGTAATGTTGAAGCTGCCATATGGGAAGGATGAAGAAGTAATTGAAGCCAATCCAACATAAATGGATCCCCCCCAAGACAAAAAAAAAATCGGAGTCTAGACCTACTACCAATTAACAATAAATCAAAAATATTAAGATAATAAAATAATTAAAAAAAAACTCAACAACATATGGACCGTCAAATTTTGTTAAGGACGGCCTAAATCTACATATATACATAAATGGGATCCACTCGCTGTCTGCCCACATGAATAATAAACAATGAAAAATGTTCAAAATACAAAGATAATAAGTAAAATATCTGCACATTTATTTTCCCTTATATAAAGTGTTTTTGGATAACATTTGAGCTTAATGTAATGAATTTGGGTGTAATTGATAAATAAATAATGATTTGACATGAAATAGAATTCATTGGAAAATACTAAATTTTGACCCTATTTCAGTTTTAAGTAATATATGGAGCTTTAGATGTCGAATTGGGACGTTCTTTATATGGATAGAAAGCTGAGAAAAATTCCTACAACTTTTATGTTGAGGAAAAAACCTAGTTCTATCCTTAAGAGCTCCGAATTTTGCTTAGAAGTTGAGCATGTGATTTTGTCTAGGTATGACTTTTGTCCACTAATTTGACCATAACTGGAGCTACAAATGTTGAAATGAGGAGCTCTCACATGTGTTTTCAATCTTTGATCTAGGTCTACAACTTTCATGAGACAACAAAGTGAGATTCCAACGTTTTAATTTCCAAACGTTAGCTACAATCAAGGAGCAAGGTGGTCACAAAGTCAATATTGGTGGTTTAAAGTCAAGATTCTTACCTAACATGTGAAAATTCTTACACTCAATTCATCTATAAATAGACGAGTTGAATGCATAAGGGAGGACACCATCATAGAGTTTAATTTCATGCATTTTTGTTGTTCTTGCATACCTCCTACATGGAAGGTTTAGGTAGTCCCCCTTTATGGATGGTATAGGTTGCCTCCTACATGGAAGGTTTTACCTCCTATATGAAAGGTTAGATTTTTCTATTTTCATGCATCTTGTAGTTGTATCTTTATGTTTTAAAATTTAGTAATCATGTTTTCTGCAATATATATGAAGTTTTCAATTTATTTTGGTTTTGTTTTTAATTTCATCATGAGTTAAATTTTCATTTTCCTAGGTTGATAACGTAGCTTACTAATGACGGATTGAATCTTAACTTATTAATTCTAGCTTTAATTTTTCCTTCATGATTGAGTTTTAATTATTGTTCTTAATGCTTTCAATTGATTGGCCACTTTTTGGATGATTTCAATATGCATGTTGAGACTGGAAGGAGATACATGTGTGTGGATCCTATAATTAAAACCATAATTTGCATATGAAATAGGAATATATTCATATGGGTTGTGTAGTCTTAACTGAGTTCCATAAATCTTAATGCATGATTGATTGTTTAAATTCATATAGGAATATATTGGGTTAGCAATTAATTATAGAATCACTTGACCTTGGAAGAGGCTAGTAATTAAACTAGGGAAACTCGATTGTCAATTATGTGGAATAAATTAGACTAAAATAGATAAGTGATTCAATCTGGAGTTTGCTACGTGAAATCTAATCCCTAGGGCCATTTTATTATATTTTTCTTTACAACAATTGCATTTTCATTTAATCATTTTTATCTTGCAATCTCAACCACCAACTAATCGATCGGCTAAATAGTATTAAAATTATCAACTTTGGTACTTAGTGATCAATCCTCGTGGGAACGATACTCAACTCACCCCTATATTACTTGTTTACGACAATGTACACTTGCACTTCTAAATACACCATCCTACACTCGTAACAAGTTTTTAACGCCATTGCCGGGGATTATTGTTATTAATATCAATACCAAATAATTTTAATACTAATTTGGTCTTTACATTACATTTGTCTTCTTTTTGGTGTCTTATGTTTCTTTTCAGGCTTTTGCTTAGTGCATGATAGGATCGAAGAATACTGAATTACAACCTTGTGATTCGGAGATCGAAAGAACTTGTCGAAGAAATCAGAGAATTCAAAAGCAATCTACTTAAATTAATCCGATGGCCAATCCGATGGGAGAAACAATAGATACCAAAACACTCCGTGACTATGCAACACCAACAGTCATGGAGACGACTTCTGGAATCAGAAAACCACCAGTAGCAGGTAATAATTTTGAACTCAAGCCTGCAATTATCCAGATGATGCGAGCAATTCAGTTCGGTGGTTTACCAACAGAAGATCCCAATACACATATAACCAGCTTCCTAGAAATTTGTGACACATTCAAGCATAATGGTGTTACTAATGACGCCATTAGACTTAGACTTTTCCCTTTCTCACTCAGGGATAAGGCTAAGAGCTGGCTATACTCTCTACTAGTGGAAAGCATAACTACATGGGATGCCTTTGTGCAGAAATGTTTGGCACAATACTTTCCTTCTGGAAAAACAGCTAAATTGAGGAATGAAATTACCTTATTTGCTCAACATGAATTTGAGAGCCTCTATGAAGCATGGGAAAGATACAATGAGTTGCTAAGAAAATGTCCTCATCATGGGTTAGTAGATTGGTGGCAATTGCACTCATTCTATAATAGGATGACGCATACAACTAGAATTCTTGTAGATGCTGCAGCTGGAGGATCTTTTATGGGAAAAAGTCTAGAAGATGCTTACAATCTCTTGAGGAGATGGCAGCCAATTCATACCAATGGCCTTTTGAATGTCATGTTTCAAAGAAAGTGGTTGGAGTGCACGAGATGGATCTCCTTACAACTTTGTCTTCTCAAATTGCATCTATATCCAAGCAAGTAAACTCATTGACAAGTCAATCAAATGCAATCAGCACTCCTCATGAAACCTGTGATCGATATGGAGAACCTCATGTGAGCACACAATGTCAAGAAGGACACCTGATAAGTAAAATATTTGCATATTTATTTTCCCTTATATGATGATTTTGTGGACTATATTTGAGCTGAATGTAATCAATTTGGGTGTAATTAATACATAAATAATGATTTTCTTGCAGCCATGGATAGTACCGGATTAAGAAGAATTAAAGAAGGCATTTAAGGGGAAGTATTATTCATGCGGTACTATTCACTATGCACTTTTCATGTCTGGTACTATTTTGGAATCACTGTAGTGTACTGTAGCAGAGGAACTGTAGCGGACCATTGCATTGTACTGTAGCGGTTGGTGTGTGTGGACGTGGGGCGGTTCGGTGCAGTTACTGTAGCAGTCGGTTCATTGTAGCGAGTGGGTAGTCAGTTCACTGTAGCAATGCGGTTCACTGTAGTAAAATTACTATAGAAAAATACAGTAGCAGTCCGAAAATGAAGCCTATAAATAGAGCTTCTTGGTACCCTAAAATGGAGAGGAAGGAAGGAGGAATGAAGAGAGAGAGAGAATTTTTATTTTAGAGAGAGAGTTGTTATTTTTAGAATTTATTTCTTGCATTTTTTTTACTTCTTGCATGCCTCCTACATGGATGGTTTTACCTCCTATATGGAAGGCCTAGGTAGTCCTCCTTTATGGATGGTATAGGTTGCCACCTACATGGATGGTTTTACCTCCTATATGGTAGGCTAGATTTTCCATTTTCATGCATCTTGTAGTTGTATTTTTATGCTTTTGTAATTAATTTTTATGTAATATTTATGATGTTTGTAATTTATTTTAGTTTTGTTTTTAATTTTATCATGAGCTAAATTTTCCTTTTCCTAGGGTGATGATGTAGCTTACTAATGACAGATTGAATCTTAACTTATTAAATCTATTTTTAATTTTTCCTTTATGATTGAGTTTTAATTATTGCTCTTAATGCTTACAATTGATTGGCCACCTTTTGGATGATTTCAATATGCATGTTGAGACCGGAAGGAGATATATGTGTATGGATCCTATAATTAAAACCATAATTTGCATATGAAATAAGAATATATTCATATGGGTTGTGTAATCTTAATTGAGTTCCATAAATCTTAATGCATGATTGATTGCTTAAATTCATATAGGAATATATTGGGTTAGCAATTAATTATAGAATTACTTGACCTTGGAAGAGGCTAGTAATTAAAATAGGGAAACTCGACTATCAATCATATGGAATAAATTGGACTAGAATAGATAAGTGATTCAATCCGGAATTTGTTAAGTGAAATCTAATCCCTAGGATTTTTTCTCATATTTGTCTTTATATCACTTGTATTCATATTTCATCATTTTTATCTTGCAATCTCAATCACAACTAATCGACCGACTAAATAGAATTAAAATTACCAATTTTGGTACTTAGTGATCAATCCTCGTGGGAACGATACTCTACTCACTTCTATATTACTTGATTACGACAGTGTATACTTGCACTTTCTAAATACATCATCCTACACTCGTAACAACACCCATCCATGCCTTCTCAATCTGAGCAAGCTCATTACATCGAAAATCAAAGAAATGATTCATTCTCAAACACTTACAATCCAGGTTGGCAGAATCATCCAAACTTTAGCTAGAAGAATAACCAAAATGTGTTCAAGCCACAAAGGAACTACCATCAACAAGCTCTTCAACCACCAAATCCACCACAGCATAAAATGAATATAGAAGATGCACTGGCTCAACTAACCATGAATATCTCTCAATTCATGGCTATTACTGACACAACATTCAAAAACCAGGAGGCCTCAATAAAGAACTTGGAGATTCAGATGGGCCAAATTGCAAATATGTTGAACTCCAGACAACCAGGTACTCTTCTGAGTGACACGGAAAAAAATCCAAGAGAGCATGTGAAGGCCGTTGCATTAAGAAGTTGGAAAGAATTAAAAGATCTTATAATTCAACAGAAGAAAGATGAAAAAAAGAAAGAAAGTGAAGAAGAACAGAAGGAGGAAGCACATAATCCTCAAGAGGATGATGTGGTACCAGGAAGAATCAGCTTTCTAGATAATTCTCCTCCATATGTACCACAAGTTCCATATCCTCAAAGACTTGTGAAGGCAAAGCTAGACAAGCAGTTTAAAAGGTTTCTGGAGGTTTTCAAAAAGCTATATATCAACATCCCTTTTGCAGATGCTCTTGCCCAAATGCCCAGCTATGCAAAATTCATGAAGGATATTTTTTCAAATAAGCGTAAACTGGAGGAATTCAAGACAGTTACACTTACTGAGGAGTCTAGTACCATTCTGCAAAAGAAACTACCACCAAAGCTGAAAGATCCAGGAAGCTTTTTTCATACCTTGCACCTTAGGTCAATGCAACTTTGAAAGAGCACTTTGTGACCTAGGAGCAAGTGTAAATCTTATGCCTCTATCTGTCTACAGAAAACTCGGTGTTGGAGAGGTAAAGCCTACGACAGTTTCATTACTTCTAGCTGACCGATCAATAAAACATCCAAGAGGTGTCTTGGAAGATGTTCTGGTCAAGGTGGACAAACTCATATTTCCAGCTGATTTCATCATACTCGACATGGAAGAAGACCAAGAAATTTCTATCATTCTTGGGAGGCCATTCTTAGCAACTAGAAGAACTTTAATAGATGTACAATAGAGAAAGTTAACCTTGCGAGTTCAAGATGATCAAGTATGCTTCAACATCTTTAATAGATACATTGACCAGCTGCACAAAAGACGTGATGAACAAAATCTGCATGGATCAACCATTAGTAATGGGAATGGTAGATGTATTAAAATCTACTAATCCTAAAGTCTTAGAGCAGATTAGGTACCTTGATGCAAATTCCCCAATTTTTATCAAGAAACCATTTGAAGATTTGGGAGAAAGATCGAGTAAGCCGGTACCATCAGTAGAAAAGCCACTAGAACTGGAGTTGAAAACACTACCATCCCACTTAAAGTATGCTTATCTGGGAGAAAACTCAACATTACTAGCGATTGTCTCTGCAACTCTTACTCTTGAAAAAGAAGAAAAGTTATTAAGAGTACTAAGGGAGTATAAAACAGCATTTGGATGGTCGATAGCTGATATAAAAGGAATCAGTCCTTCCATTTGTATGCATAAAATCCTAATAGAAGATAACTATAAGCCATTAGTTGAGCACCAGAGAAGGCTCAATCCGAATATGAAAGAGGTGGTAAGAAAGGAGGTAATAAAGTGGTTGGATGCTGGTATAATCTACCCAATCTCTGACAGTCAGTGGGCTAAACGAATGGGACGTATGTTCTTATTAGGGAAAGAGTTAGGGGTTTTAAGCCTACCTGAACAAATGGGACGTATATTCTACTGTGGTGAAGCTTTTATCGCTTTACCCGGTGGTTTGGAAACATTGGATAGGATCTTGAGTGTTGCATATTGGGCTAAACTTAACTTTCACAAAAAGCCATTAGGATTGTTAAACATTAATGGTTTTTATGATAACCTGTTGTCTTTTCTTGATCATGCTTGGAGACAGGATTCATACCCCAAGCGACTCGTCATTCCAGCATTTATGCACCAACTTCTGATCAACTACTTGATAAACTATAAATCTATGAACCTATACCAGATCTATTAATAAAAGAAAAAAGGTAGGCAGTTATCAGACAGCAGTCGAAAGCAAAATCCAAATACTACTCTCCGGTTGTAAATTTTCCTTAATTTTAATGGTTTTACTCTTAGTATTTTAGTTTACTTTATTGTTTGTTTATGTTTTCAAATAAAAAAAACTTTCTCTACTCTTTAGAAGACATTGACGAAAATGTCTGATTTAGGTTGGGGGAGGAAAAAAATTCATAATTTCTCTTTTAGATAGTTAGTTAGTAAAACTATTAGATGCATGGGGTGTGAAAAGATGGCAGAGTAAAGAGTTATTTTTAACTCTTGAGACACATCTTATCAATTACATTTTTTTCTGCAAAAAAAAGGCCCGACCTAAAAAAAACTTGTTTGGGTGTTTTTTTTTAAATTGAGAGATTTCATAGCATGATTGAACAACAGATTGTTGGGATTGGTGATGAATTTTGAGATTGAATGAGCTAAATTTGAAAGTCTCTAACTGTGAGTTTTTGAGCCTATATGATCAATAATGATTATCTTCCTTGTATGTGATATTCATCTATTGAGTTATTACTCTAGAACTTGCTTCAAATCTGGTTGAAATTACATATCAAATGCACATTCAAAAATGATAAAGGCATTCATTTTCTTTAGCCAGAGCCAAAAAGCCAACCTTACAAATGTTGAAATGAGGCTCTAACATTTGCAAAAACCCAATTATGTCCTTAAGAGCTTCGAATTTTGCTTAGAAGTTGAGCATGTGATTTTGTCCAGGTTTGACATTTGTCCACTAATTTGACCATAACTAGAGCTACAAATGTTGAAATGAGGCTCTCACATTTGTTTTCAAGCTAAGATCCAGATCTACAACTTTCATGAAGACAACAAAGTAAGATTCCAATGTTTTAATTGCCACATGTTAGCTGCAATCAAGGAGCAAGGTGGTCACAAAGTCAATATTGGTGGCTTAAAGTCAAGATTCTTACCTAACATGTGGAAATTCTTACACCTAATTCATCTATAAATAGAGGAGTTGAAGGCACAAGGGAGGACACCAACTTAGAGTTTAATTTCATGCATTTTTTGTTGTTCTTGCATACCTCCTACATGGAAGGTTTAGGTAGTCATTCTTTATAGATGGTATAGGTTGACTCCTACATGGAAGGTTTTACCTCCTATATGGAATACTAGATTTTTCTATTTTCATGCATCTTGTAGCTGTATCTTTATGTTTTATAATTTAATAATCATGTTTTTTGCAATATTTATGAAGTTTTCAATTTATTTTGGTTTTGTTTTTAATTTCATCATGAGCTAAATTTTCATTTTCCTAGGGTGGTGACGTAGCTTACTAATGACGGATTGAATCTTAACTTATTAAATCTAGTTTTAATTTTTCCTTCATGATTGAGTTTTAATTATTATTCTTAATGCTTTCAATTAATTGGCCACTTTTTGGATAATTTCAATATGCATGTTGAGACCGGAATGAGATATATGTGTGTGGATCCTATAATTAAAACCATAATTTGCATATGAAATATGAATATATTCATATGGGTTGTGTAGTCTTAATTGAGTTCCATAAATCTTAATGCATGGTTGATTGCTTAAATTCATATAGGAATATATTGGGTTAGCAATTAATTATAAAATTACTTGACCTTGGAAGAGGCTAGTAATTAAACTAGGGAAACTCGACTATCAATCATATGGAATAAATTAGACTAAAATAGATAAGTGATTCAATCCGGAGTTTTCTAAGTGAAATCTAATCCCTAGGGCCTTTTTATTATATTTTTCTTTACAATAATTGTATTTTCATTTAATCATTTTTATCTTGCAATCTCAACCACCAAGTAATCGATCGGCTAAATAGTATTAAAATTATCAATTTTGGTACTTAATGATCAATCCTTATGGGAACGATACTCTACTCACCTCTATATTACTTGTTTACGACAGTGTACACTTACACTTCTAAATACACCATCCTATACTCGTAACAAAAGACCAAGTTGAAAATACCTTGAAGTAGAATTTACCCATACTTTGGCTAACTTTCTTTCTAATGCCTTGAGTTTTAAGGCTGGAAAATGGCTTAGATGATCCAAGTTCAATTATTGTGGATGTTTGGTATAGCGGTGAAAATGGCTTAGAGGATCCAAGTTCAATTATTGTGGATGTTTGGTATAGCGGTGAGTAAAATGACTTATTTCAATTGGGCTTATAGAAAAGTGCGATTGGTATAAGTGCAATTAGTAATTTGATTTATGTTTGGATTGAAAATTGTATAAGTGCTTTTCCACAAGTAAAACTTGTTTGGATTGAAATTGCACAAGTGCTTTTGTGCTTGATGTAAGTGAAAAAAAAGAATCTTTGATATTAGGAAAAATATAAGATGAATAATGTGGTGCAAACATACATAAATTGGGTAAAAAGTTATTATATAAGTAATACAATCATATGTGCTCCACAATGTTGTCCCTAATCATGTCCCGGACACGATTTATTGTACTTGAAGAAATCTCAAAATTATTGCTTGACGATGCATCATCCTCTACAGTAGTATCTTTATCATACCCGATAGTCCCATTGTATGCTTGGGTGAAGTTAACGTCACCTGGACAATTTCTTCAAATAAAGTTGTGTATCACCATAGTAGCGCAAACTAATCGGACTTGTGTGTCATAGCTGTATTTGCGCATATTTTAGAAAATTGTGAATCGACTCTTCCAAACTTCGAAACTGCTTTCAATTGTAGACCTCAAACTCGAGTGGAAGAAATTGAAAGTCTCATTGTCATTTCGAAATCCAGGTTGACGGCTAAACTCAAGAACGTGATAACGCTTACGTCTGTAGGGACCAAGATACCCTTCACGCATTGGATAGCCAGCGTCGACTAAATAATATTTTCCTACGAAAAGCAGAAATCATTTTAAACCAGTGAGAATAACAAAAATATTAAACGACCAAAATTGATTTTGTGGCAACAAAAAGGTACCTATTGGTGGATGAGGGTTCATACCTGGATTTAAAACAGCAGATTAAAACACACGAGCGTCATGTGTGGATCCTTCCCAGCCAGCCAGGATGAACGTGAAACACATATCCCAATCGCATACAACCATCACATTCTGTGTGGGGTAACACTTTCTACCAATATATTTATCCCTGTTGCGACCACTAATCACACACCTTATATGGGTTCCATCTATTGCTTCAATGGCATCCTTAAAGTATGGGTAACATCAGGGATTGCCTCGTAAACGTAGGTGGCATTCACTGAATTCAGGATTGATTGGTTTGATATTTTCCTTAGCCAAACGCAGGAAAGCTTGAAGAACCTTATGGAATAGCCGGCTCACAGTTTCCCCGGAATGCTGGAAGAGTTCTTGAACTACCCTATTCCGTGTACAACAGTTAGCAAAAACATAGCTACCATTTCCTTGACACCAACGTTCTTGGAATTTTATAGGCCATGTTCTGCTAATTTTGTGCACAAAAGATGGAACACACGGTTGTCAACTCTAAACATCTCCTGAAAAATTCCACTGGTGTTTGCCAATATCTCCTGAACCCATAAATGCCCTGTGTGTTTACTAGTTCTCCATGGTTCTTTGCAGATAAAAGGAACCCAATACTGACACAACAACGCGGTCAGTTCTGCATAATCCGTTAACTCCTCATCTATAAGGGCTACTAAACATGAGTCATCATCTTCCTCCTCCATCCAATTTGCGAGTGATAGCGTGAACTGTGCATATGGCCAAGTTAAAAGACAAGATAAAAAATTTAAACTAACAGCTACACATACATTAACTATCACATTGAACATAATATAAGTTATACAACATCAAACAAGTTTAACATATAAGTTTCGAATTAAATACACAATCCTACATAAACCTGTGTACATGTAACACTCCTAATAGCCATCTGAAGTAGCGAACGATGGTAAACCGTAACCATTCCACCAATTACTCCTTGTTTTCAGTATATAAGGAAGCAAATATTTCCCGACAACTCTTGTTTTCTATGAGAAGCTCGATACACCGGATGCGGAACTCAAGATCTGCACGCACTTCATCCAAAGTAAGGAGATCCTTCATGACAATATCAACACTACGAGATCGGATGTCGCTAATACAAGCAGCTCTATCCCTGGTTACATCTGCTATGACACTAACTACATCCACAATCCGAGTCGCATTATTAGTTTTAAGCTTCTTTTGTGGTGGCCGCTAAACCATCTTCCTCTTGCCTTGGCTGCCTCAGTCTATGGGAACATATGGACCAGAGTCGGATGCAACCCCCATGCCAGCCATCTCGTCCGTCACTCCGGTGCTCGGTGTGGGTTGTTGTCTGAAAGAGCCATCCTCGCTGTCCCCCGACCCTTCCTCTTCGTTCATTGTTAGACGGTACACATCTTCATTGTCCGTGTCATCCGCCTGGGTGTCCTAGTAAGATGGACAATAAGTGCTTGTCCCAATCGCGTAAGCACCTCTGAAGATTATCCTCAGTTCAGTCTCCCACTTTATGGGCGAATACCAAAACTTCTTACAAGTCGGATTCTCCTGTAGTAGTACACACATACAAAATCTTAACTAATATAAGCAAAACCAATACTTGGTTTACTACGTTTTTCTGACACGAAGTGTAATTTACCTGACATTTTTTCTGCCACCACTCCTGACTTGCATCGATGACCCCAGTTTGAGGATCTCTTCCCAGGCCAGTCTCAGATAGTAACATATCCCACATCCTCAAATCCTTTCAGAGGATATCAAACTTGTTCTTAAGTTGTTTCCTGTCGTATCCCCGTTGAGTCTTCTCGTTGAATGTTGCCACAGTAGCTGTCCAACCAGCCTTTGAGAACGACAACCCGCGCCGTTCTTTTGCATATATTTGCTCCAACATGGCATTAATGAAGATCTTAGTGGTCATGTCATCCCAAGCCACTTTGTCAGCCATAATTCTATGTAAAAATTTCAAGCATAATTGATTAACACAGTCATAGCCCAAAAATAATGTGACCTTAACTTTCTTATATGTTACTCTAACAAAATAGCTATGTACTCTTATGTGAAGTAGGTTGTAGGCGTATGAGAAACCTAATTGTTGCTATCTAATTAAAACATTAGTAATATTAATATTTTGACCTATTTATTATCTGTGGTAGTTTTTAGAATTTATTTATGGTAGCGACATATACATATTTCATTTTTGAATCAACAAAACTAAAAAAGGAAGGAGACTGTTATATACATACATAAAGTAAATGTACAATACTACTCGAGATATATTTAGAAGCACATAAACGAAAGTGGTTCAGTTTTTCCATACATGAGTATCCTATTAACCTTCTATTCACTTCACGTACATCATAACCAAAAGCATAATAATAAGTAACAAACAGAATGAGAATGATTAATTAACCACTAACGTGGAAACTACTAAACAAAAAAAGATCAAATGGGATAGAAGTTACTTTTGGATCAACATTTGCAAACTGACGTTTGTGGGATAAAGTAGCCCAAAAAAATGGCAACCCCTTGGCGTTATTTAGCAAGAAAGATTTAGAAAACAAAGTTCAGTTATGCTATTACTGAAACAACTATGTCCACTGATTCTGCTAACTTATGCCACCCTGATAATTTAGTCACCACTCCACAATTACCAAGTACCAAGTTTGCACTAACCGACGAATGCTACATTTATATAATAAGTTCACAATTTAGTCACTACTCCATAATGGCGTAATTCAAACATATATGTTTAATGCAACATCTATTGTATCCAATATATCCATGTACATATTAGGTGATCACATTAGCCTCAGAGCTGTGAGTAATTAATTAACGAATTAAACTACCACTATATCATGGTTACTCTCTCTCTCTCTCTCTGTGTCCAAGTAATACACACAAATTCGGGGGAAGAAATTGTGAAATCTAATTAACAACAAAAATTGCAAGTGAAACCAAGTACGGGCTAATACACACCTCTTCCATGCCTATATATTTTATTGATTGTAATGTGATGCACTAAATCTTTGTATACCAATTAATAATGACAATGTATTATAGACAGATTGACAACCACCCAACATTAAACCATTTTGTCCAATGTAACTAATTCATAACACAGAGACAGCATACAGATGTGAGTTTACATGATTTTTTCATCATTGTTCAACACATTGACACGTGAGATGAATGGATGAAATGTAGAACAATTGTATCATTTATTCATAGCATCGTTAAAAGAAAACAGAGAAGACATTATGCTATATTTAACCACTTCCAACATATATAAGAGGTGTGTTCCTTGTTTGCGACTGAGACAAGACGATTAAGTAGCAGTATGACCGAAGCAGGGCATGACAAAAGGGAATGAAAAATGCAAACCAACCAATATTGAGACATGATTCCAAACAATGCACCCAGACAGAATTTTCGCCCATTGAGTGCAAAACTTGTTTTAGATAGGAATAAAGGAACCTCACCCACCACCAACCACGATTTCACCGGCGGTTAGCACACAACAAAGAAGAACAATGTTTAAATTGTAGGGGATAATGGACGAGACACCAAAAGGGAGATGGCTGGCGAGAAGGGGGATGTAGTCCGCCGATAGTCGAGGCTGAACAAAAACCATAAAGGGAAGATGGAGATCGACGCCACAGCCGACCGTTAAGTGCTGGAGTCACCGAGCAAGATAAGCGAAGCTGATAGGGAAACACAGCTCAATGGATCTGCCACTGACAGAGTATTAGGAACAGATCTGGCCGACGAAGATGGAAGGACACAAGTATGTAGCCAATGCAGAGGATGTCAAGCTCACATGGAAGAGCTTCGACGATGGCAGATCCGGAAGAAGCTAAAACTTGGAGATGCGGACTGTGATACTCGGGGAAAGGCAGCTGCGACGACGGCTCATGACAATTGGAAAGAAGGATTTGGGGGGCAGACCGGCGAAGGTGAATTAAATAATGAAGCACGAGTAGTTGCAGCAGGGCGAGAGAGAACAACAGGTGACGGCTTCTAAGACAGAGATTCGGAGAGAGAAAATGAACCACATAGGCGTATAGGATTGCAATGGTAAAAAAAATAAAGAATCCAATGCATGTGAAGTGCTATGTACGATTAAGCCCGATCACAGCTTTTTTTAAAAGCTCTTATAATGGAAAGTTGGGCCAAACACATGGAAAAAAATCACGATTCAATCGAGCTTCTATCTTTGAAACGGGCTTACAGAGAGGCCTAACGCCTAACCAAACATGTTATTGTAAATTGAGAAATAGAGGAATCCTAGAATTTATTCATACTTGGTCTCATGAGACCATGCTTAATTTTAATATGTTCAATAATATATATATATATATATATATAGGTTGACTCAAATTCATATAATCTGACTTTTTCATTATTTTTCATCTTAATTGTTGGAAAATAAGCTTGATCCACCCTTGGTGGATGAGGCCCAAACCTATTGGCCTTGGGGTCAAAATGAAATACCTAATTTTATAGGACATTTGTTGACAATATTATAGGGCATTTATTGATAATATTGTCCAGATTTTTGAAACAAATGGTGGGAACAATTTATTTTTATATGGCTTTGTGTTTTATGTGAGAGAAGAACCAAAATAATCTCCATAATAGAAAACACTTGCAGAAAAACTTCTGAGAATATTTTTTCTCTCCTTCCCTTCAGTGCATATGTTATGTATTATAGCTAGACTCCTCCGTGATCTGGTTTGCGTGGGTATCTCGAGAGTACGAAACTACACTCCAAGTACACCCAAAATACTACATTGGTATCAGAGATTTTGGTTATTATCTGTCCTAAGGCTTAATTAACTTTTCAAAACGCGTTCATGAACATTGAATATTTTTTTTAAAGCATGTATATATATGTATATATATATATATATATATATATATATATATATATATATATATATATATATATAAAGATATTCTCTCCGTCAGTTCATGTTCATGTTCATGGATATATGAAAATATATGATTCTAATTCAAATATATATTTTTCTGTATGAGATTAGTTTCCATTCATTGTGTTTAACGGTAGATATAATTTTCTTCTGCATTTTTGTTTTTTTCTTCGTTGCTTTACTGTGAACTCCAGTTTATGTCAATTCCTGTTTTTCTTCGTCTATGCATTGGTTCTATAAGTTTAAGTGTATTTAAAAGCTCATAATACACATAACTAAACTCTAGATCGAAGGAACCTAAAGGTTGAATAGAATCCAAAGAGAAACTGTCGGAAAAATGAAACGAAATTCAATTAGGTCGTCTGAAAACAAGTGATTTAGGCCTTAACAATGATCACATTGTGTAGAGCTTGAAAAAACAAAGAAAACGTCTCCAAGAACGCGCAAAACGGATGTCAGACGGCAAAGATATGGAGGAGAGAATAATCGAATCCGACGAACCCGACCCATCTCTCCGACGGGGTCGGGTTGACCCGACTGGAGGTTGAAGATGAATTTCAAAAAAAAATGAAATGGCATCGTTTTTGGCTTAAAAAAACGGGTTATTCCCGGGTCGGATACTGGATCTGACCCAGATCCATTAAAAAAATTCGGATTGGGTCGAAGTTGGCCCAACCCAAAATTAAAAAAAACAACAAATTGGATCGGGTTGACCAAGACTGAAGGCCCAACCCGATCCAAAACTAAAAAAAAATTTAAATTATAAAAAAAAGGGGCAGAAATGCCATGTGGCACGTGAGGCCACGTAGCTGACCCGCTCGCCCAAACTGCAGATGAAGTGTGGAATCCATATTAGTAGCACGTGTTGATATTGGAGTCCTCTAGGGTGACACGTGTCGTACACACGCCAACACCAAGAGTGAGATTGTCCTCTTTTTTCATTTTTCCAGGATTTAATCTTCTCAGGGCGCGTGCAGGCGCATGAGACCTCTGTTTACGATGCGATTTGTTTCTAAAAATTCCTAAATTCGAGATCTTCATGATGATATGTTGTTTGCCTATTTTTGAGGCAATTCAGGATCTGTTTGAGGTTCTTAGTGCTTATTTAAGTATTTATATGCATTTAAAAATCCCAAAGATTACAATTATAACTCACATTTATTTATTTAGGTGAAAATGAAGCAAGAGGCTTTTAACAGCACTGAAACACGTAAGTATAGGTCATTAAGCAATGAGTTTGTGGATGATCAAGCTCATATGGATGATCCTGAAGAAATTGAATTTTTCGAGGAAGATCCCAATGATGATGTTTTGCTTATTCGTGAAGAAGATTTTGAGGAGCCTATACAAGAGGAACCTCAAGTGGTCTATTTTGATTCTGGACCAACGTTTGAACCCTCATCCTAATGAACCTCAAAACTTAGAGGAAGAGGTCGACCAACCCTATTATACTATTATGACTTAGAAGATAGCAAAACTTAATGCAGACAAAAAAGCTAGAATAAACAATATAAAAATCATATACTCAATCATTACGAACTATGTAGAAAGTATAACAGACAAAAAGAGTGCAAAATTCTACATAAGCGTAATGATGAAATATCGAGCAGCTGTAAGAGCAAGGGGCACCTTTTCTATGACTGTCTCTTGGGTTTCATGCTGTAAGAAAAATGACAAGATTCATGAAGAAAAAGAGAACATTTTTTAGGAAACTAAGGAAAGCCATTATTGACTTCTGTTGTTCTGACATTTAATGGTGTATAATGTTCCTGATTTCCTTTTATGTTGGTTGTATTGAGAATATGACTCTATATGTTGTTGTTATAATGTTTTATGTATTGACATGGTATTTTTCATGTAATGATTTTAGTTAATACTACTTTTAATTGTGCATTATAATACCATGAATCCCTGATAAGTGGGAGCTTTTAGAAGGTGAAACTTCTAAAAGTTTGATGACTTATTTAAAGTACTTATATGAAGTTTTTTATAAAAAATAATAAAGTTGCTAGTATTTGTATGATGGGAGGTACAAACATATTCTCCTGATCATTGATCTAGTAATAAAATTATGTCCTGGTCAAGAATAATATAAGTACAGATATTGCATACCGTGATGTGCTATATAATCGTTTGGTTAAGTTCTCTTAAAGAGAACAACGTTTCTAAATGTGAAAAATGTTGCTCCAGAATTGACAAATGGCCATGAAAGGTATCATTGCTAAACTAAACAAGGGGGAGAAATTGAATGGCGACAATTGGGACATCTGGCATTGCAAGATTCAGTACATTTTGGAGGAACAAGAGGTTGTTGAGCCACTGACCACTATTTTAGTAGAACCTAAAACTGGGACGACTACTCAGCACAGAAGAAACTTGGAAGCTTACCAAGCATGAAAAATAAGAACAACATTGTAAGAGTCACCTTATTGAGCACCATGGAGAATGATCTGATGAGCCAATATGAGAAATATCAAACTGCTTAGGCTATATGGGATGCACTCAAGGATAAGTTTGGTGGCACATCAACTACTAAGCCTAAGAGGTTGATAATCAAGTTTGACACCTACAAGCTTAGAGGGAATACTCCTATAAAGCAACATCTTAGAGAGATATCTAACATGATCAGAGAACTTCAGGAAGCTGGACATACCTTGACTAATAAACAACAAGTTCAAGCTGTGATCAGATCACTCCCTTCTAGCTGGGAGCACATGAAAATGAGCTTAATTCATAATGAAAACATCACTTTTGATGATGTAGTGAAACACCTTGAGCTTGAGGATGAACGCCTAGAGGCATATAAGGCTTCTGAACAAGCCTACTACACTGAGAATGCTAGTCCTTCTAATGCAAAGCCCGATTCCAAAAAGGGCAAGAAATCTCAGAAGAGAGGCAAGAATGATGGCTCTAAATTCAAAAAGGGTAAGAGGCAATTCAAGAAGAAAGGAAAGAAGGGCGGCAAGAAGAAAGTTGGCCTGAATAAGGTCAAGTGTTAAGCTTGCCTGAAAATGGGTCACTTCGCACGGGACTGTAACGAGTGAAACGATCGTGAAAATGTACCAGTGAATTATGTGAATTCACACATTTATTTTGTTTTAAGTACTTCTTTTCTAACAGAACCTGTTTATTTTTCTTGGATTTTAGATTTAGGCTCAACATACCATGTGACGAGAGATCGAAGATCCTTCGTGGAATACCGTCAGTTGCCGCATTTAAACAAATGGTTTTATGTGGGTAACGATGCAAAGATCGAAGTAAAAGGAATTAACACTTGTAAGTTAACTTTACGTGGTGGAAAGACTTTGATCCTACATGATGTCCTTCATGTACCTGACATCCGACGGAATTTAGTTTCAGTACTTTGTCTTTTAGATTATAGGTTTGATGTAAACTTTCATAGCAAAGTTGCAGACATTTTTAGTAACAAAACCTTTTATGGTTTAGCTTTCCTTTCTAGAAAGTTCTTTGTTATGGATATTGTTGCTAATTTTTATGTACATAACTGTTTCATTACTTCCTCCAATATAACTATTGACATGAATATCTGGCATGCTAGACTAGCACACATTAACCAAAATATAATGATTAAACTAGCTAGGGAGGGCTTGCTAGGTGAATTTCAAATATGAAAATGTCTTTATGCGAGAATTATTTAGCTGGTAAGACAACTAGAAAATATTTTGGTAAGGGAACTTGAGATGAGATTCCATTGCAATTAATCCATTTTAATATATGTGATCCAATGAGTGCAAGGGCGAGACACGGATCTTGGTATTTCATTACATTTATTGATGACTATTCGCGATATGGTCATGTCTATTTAATCTCACACAAGTCTGAAGCTCTTGAGTGCTTTAGACGAAACATGAATGAAGTAGAGAATCAAATAGACTGTAAAATTAAAGCATTGCGTACTAATCGAAGTCGTGAATACTTATCTAATCAGTTTAAGGAGCTCTGTGAAGAAAAAATGATAATTAGGCAATTAATCATCCCTGGTACTCCACAACAAAATGGAGTTGCAAAAAGAAGAAATAGAACTCTTCTAGACATGGTTAGGCAAATGATGGCTCAAACAAATTTGCCAATCTCATATTAGGGTGATGTTTTATTGACGAATGCCTTCATTCTTAACCTATGCCCTCAAAATCAGTCACTTCTACACCCTATGAGTTATGGACGAAACGCAAACCGGATTTAAACATTCTTACACCCTGAGGGTCGGCTGCATATATACATAATGATTCTCATAGGTATGGGAAGTTGGGTCGTAGAGGAAAGAAGTGTATCTTCATAAGACACTCTAAACAATCAAAATGATATATTTTCATAAGTGAAAACGAAGATGGAACCGTAACTGAATTTGAATCAAGAAATATCGTATTTCTAGAAAATGAATTTCCTAGCAGGGAAGATATTGATCGTACAGTATCTCTTTATGAAACACAAGAACAAGATAGTATAGAACAAATAAATGATCCTCAATTTTCTGTGAGAACAATTTATTTTTAAGTGGCTTTGTGTTTTATGTGAGAGAAGAACCAAAATAATCTCCACAATAGAAAACACTTGCAGAAAAACTTCTAAGAATATTTTTTTTCTCTCCTTCCCTTCAGTGCATTTGCTGTGTATTATAGCCGAACTTCGTCGTGATCCGGTTCGTGTGGGTATCTCGAGAGTATGAAACTACACTCCAGATAAAATACTACATTAATCAATGAAGCTGGAGGAAGTACAAGTGAAATTCCAGGATCAAAGGTCATAATCAATAAAACCCAGAAGCCATACTCAAAGTATGCATTAGTGGGGAAAATACATGTTACATCTCAGATTTTTACAAATAAACAAAGGAATCTTCAATCAGGAACAAGGTGAGACAACTTACTGACAAGTGGCATGTCAGCTCATTTGTATGTGTGAAACTATAGAGTCTATGACAGTATGACTATCTAAGATGGATCTAAGATGGAGAAGGTGCCTGAGCAAGAGTTATATCAGAAGGTGAAAGAGTACCGGATTGATCAAAATCAAGCTCTTCAAACTGTTGCATTACGAGTGCGATATCTTCTTGACTTATCTTCCCCATCTCTTTGAGCTTATAGATAATGAACTCAGCAACCCTGACAACAACAACAAAAGAGAGATTTAATCGAAATGAATTAATGAAAACATGTTACTCACAATCACAAGTTTTTAACTATACTCATTCTTACTTGATCAGATTGTTTGAAAGAGCACCTTTTACAAAAGATGTAAAAAATTCTAGAATCTTATTTCAATATATCAACAACCAAAAATTAAACAAATCAAGGAAATACTCATCATTCCTTCACTTGGAATTAGAGTTATGAGCTGTTCAAGAAAAAAACCATTCCTATGATATGATAAATCATATGGTATGCAAATTTCAATGCAACAATGACACACTTGACAGAAGGACTAGTTTGAAATGAATTATATGCTTGTAAACACTCATTTGTGCACTGAAAAAACATCAAGAACTAGAGCTAAGCGGGTGTGTAAATTCTGGACTGAATTGTTAGCCTATTATTGCACTCCTTAGATTTCTTTTGTTATGACATATTCTTCAGTTTCACTCTGCAAGTTCAACTTCTCTAAGAAAGGAAATATGGCCATTTTCTTCTGTTGGATAGAATTGAATTGACTGAATGACAAATTGACTATAAAGTGACTTACAAGCCTCTAGAAAAATTTCTTATTTACTAGTTAAAACTGACAAATTCACTCAACCACCCTTTTTTTAAAATTACGGGAAAACTATATTCATATGGAAATAAATCTAAGC
The DNA here is from genome assembly GCA_037074505.1 of Albizia julibrissin. Taxonomy (NCBI): domain Eukaryota; kingdom Viridiplantae; phylum Streptophyta; class Magnoliopsida; order Fabales; family Fabaceae; genus Albizia; species Albizia julibrissin. The sequence goes on from CM073483.1 coordinate 31,724,542, forward strand.
CAAGCCCAGGCTCTCCACCTACCTTGGACTATTCTAAATCTTTAAGGATAGGCCTGTATCCAAATGTGCTTGGCTAGGGTCTAACTCTAAGCCCAACACCTAGGAATCTATTGGGCTTTGGATCAAGCCGAACCCAACCCATGAAAAGACAGACAATATGAACTACAAACAACCAAGATTTTGAAGAATAATGAACTAACCCAACAGTTCCATCATGATCAATATCTGCTGCCTCCAAATCTGCAGTGGTTGTCCTCCGTGTAAGAACCATCTTAGTGATTTCCTTTTGTCTTTTTGCAGTGTTCATCTCAGCAATGTAAAGGAAAAGCTGAGCTAAGCAAATAGTACCAGTCAATATCCAAAACACAGCAAAGACTCTTCCTCCTTCACTTGAGAAGCTTTTATCACCATAACCCAGGGTTGTTATTGTACAACAAACACAATAGAATGCATCGATAACATCCAATTTCTCAACAGCAACTAAGAAAATCGTCCCCATAATAATGAGCGCCAAAAGCATGAAAAATACCACAAAAAATTTATACCACGTCCCGTTGACCTCAGCCTCCTGTAGAATTTGAGTTGGACCAACTTTATGGTTCCTATGTAGTGCTTTGATTATCAAAACTTCCTGCTTCTCAACCAAGTAGTCTGCTGCTTTGCTTAAGATTAAACCAACTAGTGCCATTCCTGTGAAGACAAAAGCACAAGCAAGTAGTTTTGTAAGGTCACTATTTGGCACAAGGTCTCCATATCCAACTGTGGTCATCGTGACAATTGTAAAGTATATAGCATCAAGGACCCCCTCTGTTTTCTTCCCTGTGATCTGGTGCCTGACAAGATAGAAGATCACAGCTCCAATACCTAAATAACCTATAAAATATATAGCGACATTTCGAAAACTTGGATGTAACTTCCCAAATATGGAGTCAGAACGATGAATTGAGCCAATGTTGGTTTTCTCAGGTGGATCAACATTAGCAAGAGGAGCACTTCTACAACGGAGATACCTTCTCCTGCTAACCTGGCCATTTATTTTTGGAGGTGCTGGATCTGGTGATTGTGGCAACAAGGGCTCCCTTGCACCATTACTAGCCATGTTTAAACCACTTAGAAAGGGAGGACCAATATTAAAAGGCCTGGTTCAGTTACACAAGGGTAAGAACAAGCAATAGTAGTCAATTATGTGGAAAAATACAGACAATGAATACCAATCCATGCACGAATTCTTGTGATGTGGAGGTATTAAAGTGATGGAGCATATAGTTCATAAAAAACCAGTTGTAAAGTCTCCTATAAAGATTTACTGAAGCAGGATCTTCAGAAAACAACACGCTTGTATTTGTAGTTGATTAGCATAAATACAAAATAAGACAGTTGCCTCATCATGCCATGGACTATTTTAACATGCTTCTTATGCAGAAGTTTGTTCGATCTTATGTGTAAATGAAGCACAAGCTTACCTACTATGTGCTGAAATTTCATTAAATTAAGAAAATTGGGGTGGCACAGACCGTACACTTTAACACTTAGTTTGAGCATAGAGGTTATGATACCAGTGATGAAACCACAACTTAAAAACTCAAGCAGTTTCGTAAATGATCATAAATACATCAGATACAGCATAAGCTAGGCTATATCTCCTAATTACTAAAAGAAAATAAATCTTGGATATTTGAGGATGACAAGGCAAGAGGTTTCCTTTGATATTCTTCTCTTTCTATTGGGAAGAAATGTATGACGACTTTGCAAACGAAGCTCTAGCAATGGGAAATTGTAAAGCAACAGAAATAAAAAATTTGCAAAACACCATTCAATCTTCCTGCCTCAAATCCATATTGGATTTCAAAAGAAAAACAAAAAGAAAAAAATACAGCTTTGTTTAGATTTCACAATCCATGTCAAGTTCGTGAGCTGAATTTCATAATATATTAATTATCAAAATAAAAGGAGGCAAAAGCAACTAGATAAAGAAAATTTTCAAAAAATATAGCTCTGTGCCTTTTTTATTACATCATCCAATGGCTGGAGGTTCAATCTGATCCAAATCAGGAAAATATTCCCAAGTTTATGCCTTCAGAACCGTGAATTATAACAGCAAGAAACATTGAAGAAGCAAAACAAATACAAGAAATAGAATCACCGACAGCAGATCAAAACTAAAACTAGACACAAAAAATCTTTTCTCTAAGCTATGTCGAAAGAACCGCATCAATTATAAGATAAATCGAATAAGTTAAGATCGAGCTTTTAAGATACAGATTTATCATGATGCTACATAACTGCCAAATTGCATTTCGTTTCAAGGATCACAAGAATTTCGGCAAGAGCTACGAAGCTTCAAGCACTATACCCCTAGATTGACAGAGGATGGTATATCGAAAATAGGGGAAAACTTCAGCTGGAAAGGCAAAACGAAGTTTCAAACAACTAAGTTTAGCTTACAGAAACAGACATTCAGAATCTGAATATTCCGCGCCAAAAATGAAAATAAATCCGTAACAATCGGAACCTAGGTGAAAATGGTGCAGGGAGTGGGGTCTTACCTTTGAAAGAGAAAGCGAACGCTGAATCTTCGGAGAGCTTCTGAAATTGGGACAGATGCTGTGGAGTGGAGTGGATTTGGCTTCTGTGTCTCCACATTTTGTTAGACCCTCCTCCACCCTCATGTTAAAAAAAATAAATAAATTATTGATATTTTTATAAAATTATTATTTTAAATATAAATAAAAAATTTAAACTATTAAAATCTAATCATTACAATCCATAAATACAACATAAATAAAATTATAAAATTAAATTATAAAATATTATAATAATAATTATAGAAAATATGAAATCTGAATTATTCATTTTTTATTAAAAAGTGGAGATGAGATTTTAAAAAGAAAAAGGAAAAAAATGATTGTGAGAATATCTTTTTGGAGTAGAAGGCCAATGAAAACAATATATTTAGTCCTTCAAAATTTATATAATATTTCAGTTTAATCCCTTAATTTTAAAAGATACGTTTACAATCATTTAAATCAAGTAATATTTTTTAAAAAAAAAGTCATTCTTATTTTTAAAAATTAACTCCTATATCTTAACATTTGACAATATTTTGTCAACATTAAAATTTGAGTGTTAGCATTTTTAAAAGGACATATTAAACAATCATTCTTAATTTGAAATGAAAATTTGACTTTCTTTTTTGGTAATGTGATATTTATTACGTTTAGTTTAAGAGTGATTTTGAAAATTTTAAAGATTTAACCAATTTTACCTCAATTTATTAATCTATCTATATAAAAGTATTAATAGATAATCGTTAAGTGAAATGACTATTTAAAATTCAATCCAACTACGTGATCAATCTTCCTTAGCCAAATTCTTCCAAGCATGTCAATATACTAATGTTGTAAAAGTTGGAACGGATGTTAAATAAAAAAAGTCAACATTCCCATAATCCAATTAGTTGGATGATCAAATTTGTGACATAATAAAATAAAAATTTAATCAAAATAATTATATGCATATTTTATATATATATATATATATAAGAAATAACCGTACAGTAAGTTTAATTTTCAGCATAATAACACCTTAATATATATGAATTTTCAATTAAATAACACTATATGACAATAAATAGTAATCTATGAAAACATATTGATTTTTTTTAAGCCAATTTTTCATTTCTTTTTAAATTTTTTAAGTAAAAATAAAAAAAATGTTTCAAATATTCTTAATATCATAAAAGTGTTAGGTGTAATTTTTGTTTTTAAAATAAAAAAGAAATAATATAAATCTCCTCTCAATTTTTTTTTTTTGAAAAAGAGTGACCACAGCCCTTGCCGTGCAACAGTACTCATCTGTCTCAAAGATGTCATTGCTGTCTTAAGGCGGTAGTGATTTGTCGACGATTGTCGCACAGACAGTATAGATGGGCTTCGACAACGGTCACAGGGGGATTCCGGTGATGACCCATTTTCTATTATCAGTGGTTAAACTGCTTCATCGAGTTGTAACTTCTTGAAAAACCCCATGGTGAAGAATAATGTTGCAAGGCAGTGGATACCTAATGGTGATTGAAATAAATAAAAGGGCTAAGAGGAAAGAGTTGCCTGGTGTGGGAAAAGGAAAAGGAAGAGAGAAAGTGAAAAGTGGAGAGGGAAAAAGAGAGGGAGGATTGGGGTTGGTTCAACGGAAGAATTTGAAGGAAGGTTGAAGGAGAAGGGACATGGGGGTTTTAGAGAGAGAGTGGGGGTTTAGAGAGAGAGTGGGCCAAGAGGAAAGGGGGAGGAGGGGATTATAAATGGAGAGAAGTTCTTAAAAATTATTGAAATGTGTTGAATATTTTAAGAAAAATTGGGAAAAACCTTATAAAAGTTGTTAAAAATTAATCAAATATTATAAATTTTTTAATAAAATTTGTGGAAAACCTTATAGTTTGATTTGTTATTTGGTAAACGAAATTTGTTAAAACCTAATGAAATATCATGAATTCCTTAACAAAACTAATGAAAACCCATATAAGGTATAATTTTTTACTTAATAAACAAAAATTGTTAAAACCTAATGGAATGATGTGAATTCCTTAATAAAACTTGTAAAAAACCTGATAGTGTAGATTTATTACTTGATAAACGAAAGTTGCTAAAACCTAATCAAATGTCAAGAATTCTGTAACAAAACTTGTAAAAAACCTGGTAGCGTAGATTTGTTACTTGATAAATAAAAGTTGTTAAAATATAATCAAAAGTTGTGAATTCTTTAACAAAATTTGTAAAAAGACCAGATAGTGTAGATTTATTATTTGGTAAACGAAAATTATTAAAATTTAATCAAATGTCATGAATTCTTTAACAAAATTTATGAAAAACTTGATATTATACATTTGTTATTTGTTATTTGGTAAACAAAAATTGTTAAAAGCTAATCAAATATCATAAATTCCTTAATAAAACATGTAAAAAAACCTGATAGTTTACTTGGTAAATGAAAGTTGCTAAAACTTAATTAATTATCGTAAATTCATTAACAAATCTTATTATTTTGCTAATAATTATTCTCCTTATCACTCTTTTTTATGTAAAACAATGTCTTTAAGAGTATTTGTCATTTCATTTTAATTTTAAAAAGTACAAATCAGGTACTAACACCTTTTTACTATTACAATATTCGAAACATTATTTTATCTTTTCCTATTTTAAAGTTCTTTTTTGTTGGATTTTCTTTTTTTTATTTTTTAGTATTTTTTTCATCTGCCCAAAAAATCATCCAGTTTTCTAAACACCCTTCCGGATCCTGGTCTATCTCCGAATTCTAGCTCAATGGTGGTTCAATTTCAATCTAATATGGTTCAACCAAATAACTATTTTCTAATCCAAACTGAGTTGTTAATGAGGTCCGGTCGACAGTTAAACCAGTTAGACCACATGGTCTGATTCTTTTATTCGTGGTCAAGGCCGTTTGGCTTCCCAAAAGAAGAAGTATAAAATGAATTAAAGAAAGAAAAATAAAATGACCAAAATATGGGTTAATTTAGTTCATGACATTGAAAGTTATGATTCATGAGGCCTGTGAATAGTGTGGTGATTCCCACAGTTATGATATTGGGTTTTCTAAAGATAACATCAAGATAAACACGCAACGAGCTAAAGACTTTATTTTACTTCGTTCTTATAAAAAATACAGATTTCTTATAACAAATTGATTATGGATAATTTTTTTTAATTTTAAGCATATATGACTTAAAATACATTAATTTATTCATACCGGTTCAATCATGAGTCTAAAACAATCTGATTATTGAACTGTGAATTAGTTCAACGGCCGGTCCAATTTTAATACATTTCCTTTTCTGATCGTTTATTTGATATAATTAGAAATTATACAGGTTGGAAGTGAATTATTATTCACCATATTCTTATGCTGTTTGCCAATGATTTAGATTCAAAAAGACAAGTGAGTGTCATGTCTCTAATTATTATATGTTATATATTTATTTAGAGAATTTTTAGTGATTGAATTATTTATTTATGTAAAACTGCACAATAATTATCCCTTAATCTAATATACTGCACTTTGTGAAATATAGAAAAAATCAAAGTCATTTTAAATTTAACAGAACAATTTATTATTTAAAAAAATTAATTTCAAAATATGTGGATATGTACCATTTTTTATCCAATTAGCAGCCAGATTTGAGCATTGTGATTTATTAGCCCTATCTAAAGATAGTTCGATCTCTTAAGGAAGAAAGAAATTAGTAGTTCTCAAGGTTAATTTCCCTAGAGCTTTTGACGTATTATCTTCGAATTTCGTTGTCGTTATGATTGGAAGAATGAATTTCCCTCCAAAGTGGATTAATCTGATCTTGCAATGCTTATCTACGGTCCAATATCAAATACAAATAAATGGTCAACTCTCTCAAGTCATATATTTGTCAAACCCCTTGACATTTCGATATTCGTAAAGTGATAAGCATACAGTTTCGTAAAGCATACAGTTTCGTAAAGCATACAGAAGCAGTATAATCATAATGATATTAAATGAATGTTTACATTACAAGAGAATTCCCAAAGGGTTTGATAAATATACACAAATGTACAGAGCATTCAAAAGTATCTAAAGTACATGCCAAAAATAATTATACCAGCAACAGAAAACTTCAGGACCCTAATCACCGATAGTCACCGACTTGCCTTTTGAGCTGCCCGCTTCAGCTGTAATGTTTTGTTTTGAAAAAGAATGAGATTCGAAAAAATCTCGATAGCAACATGCTTACAAACATATAGAATGTGAAAATAAATATGTAATGTCATATCATGTAAGATGAATGAAACTATATATATGTACACTTGCCCAAGGTCAAACTACATGTTTACTCCTTGGTATACTTGGTGCCCCTGTTAGGTCCCTGACCACAACATGACAAATTAGTGTGTTTAAGACATTAGCTCATATTACAGAGAATGACATAGGCAAACATTTAGGAATCATATAATATATGTAAGAAGAAGTTACTACCTGAATCTTTTTCAAAATTCTGTGTGTGTCCTACACTTGGTTTTGGCTCGAGTTAGGTCTAATTCGTATGAAAATTAAAGTTACAAATAAATGGTTATTACTTGTAGCATTACTACTTTTAAATTGTATGCTGCTAGTTATTTAATGCAGTTACAATAGTTTCTGCACAATACAATTATGTACAGTGTAGGTTCACTGTTTTGCAGAAACTGGCAGATTTTTCAACTAACTTTGGAAATTCATAATTAATTCTAAACAAATATAATTTGAATGATTCTAAAGCCCAATTCAAGCTATTTCAATTTATTTTTGAGGAAAAATTGTTAGGTTTGCTTACTGTGGACAGATCATTCCCAATAATTCGTTAAACATCATTATTCTAGATTTCTTTTCAGAAAACATGGCAGAACTTCAAAAATTCATATCTCTCAATGTACTTATCCAAAAATTACAAAATATATATAAAATTAAAGCTCTATGTATCTAATTTAATTATGAAAATTTTCATAATTTTTGGACAATGTTTGACTTATGTAACACTATGCAAAACAACACTACACCAGACAGGGCAGATCAACAACATGTATATACACACTTTGTAAATTTCCAAATTGGCGTACAAACATCCAAAAATCATGAGCACTTGCATACCTATACAATTTTACCTTATAAAGCCAATGGAATCATCAAAATTATCAAATTCCTACTCCTTTCTTACGTCACACATATAACAAAAGGTTAAGGTTTTTAGGAGGTTTATGTTATTTTCTTGTTTTATCTTGCTTAATCACTTCCTTTCTACTTCTAATCACATGATTAGCTAACTAAAAATGAAATGTACATGTTTATAGGGATTTTATGCAGCATTTCCCCATGGTTTTACTTCAGCTCATAATTTGAAAACAAGAGAAAACATGATAATATCCACCAACAACATGATATAAGACAAGAGGATCAAGTTTTGATGATTATCTCTTGATTTTTTGGCTCTCTCTCTCTAAAACGTCAATGTTCACACCCTCTTTCCACTTGATTTTTCTTGAAAAATATGGATTTAATGGAGTAGAAGAGGTTAGGAGAGGTTATAGAGAGATTATGAGACAAAAATCACTAAGTTTTGCAAGTGTTTACCTTGATTTGTGATTTGGAAACCCTAGGTTCTTTCTCTTTTGCTCTTGGTGTATATGAAGCGCTCTCTCTCTCTCTCTCTCTCTCTCTCTCTCTCTCTCTCTCTTGGTTGAAGATTTTGGACGAAAAAGAAGGTGGAAAGAGGAGGGTTGGTGATTTAAGATAATATCCAAACTTGCTTCACAAATGGTTGTTTCTTATTGGACCAAAATTTGTGTTTTTGTATAATTGGTAAATAAAATCCATTTCCCCTTTTTGGTTTCTCTTATCTGACGTATTTAGAGAGGGATGGGAATGGATATTACCATCTTGAAATATCCAAAAAGTTGCTTCTTAAATTCTTCTACAATTGCTTCTTACAAGTCCTTAGTCAAAGTTTTATGTTTTTGCTTTTTTCTTTGACTTGCTTCTTCCTACTTTAATATAATCAAATGAATATATATATATATATATGTATATATATATGTATATGTATGTATGTATGTATGTATCTTGCTTCCTTTCCTCCTTGGTAGACCAAAATTTGAAGAGGAATGAGGAATTTACTTGCTTCTTATATCTCCGAAAAATTACTTCTTAGGCATGTTACTTTAGTTGCATTTGTTGACTTTTTCCAACTTTTATTTTCATTGGTAATAATACTCCAAAATAGGCTTATTAATTACCCAGTGGTCATTTTCCCCTTTTTAATTCTCATTTTGCTAAAATTATTGGGAATATTAGGGGGGAAATAATTGTTTCATGTTTATGGCAAAACTACCATTTTGCCCTTACATTTTATGGTTTATCAAAATAAATCATCTCTTGCTCAATTCCTTTGGTTCGGCCGATTTTTGACATATATATTAGCCCATTAATCATTTTATTTTATGTTTCAATTTTGGTTACAATAGTAGCCATTTATATGAACATTAATTGATTCTTAGTGTCTTCGCTTGGCCGAATTGTATGTAACCAGCGATTGAAATATTTCTGTAAATTTATGCACACCACAATTCACCATTTTATTCCACTAAATTTATTAATTACATATGAGAAATATTGGTGATTAAAAAAATAGAGTGCTACAGCTATCCCCCTCTTAATAAATTTTGTCCACGTAGTTTGTTCCAAGTACTGATTCATAAATTCCAGGAAATGTTTATGCATGTCTTCCTTAGCTTCCCAAGTAGCTTCTCTTGGAGACAATCCTTCCATACAACTTTGATGAACAGGATGCTCCAGTGTCTTAGTTGTTTCTCCTACAGATCATGATTCGGTCAAGTGTGACCTCATAGTCAGATCATCTCGATAGTCAACTTCTTCATATTCGAGATCAGGTTGATATTTCTTCAACTGTGACACATAGAAGACATCATGAAGCCTGCTTGAGCTTGGGGGTAAAGCTATCCGGTACTCTAATGGCACAATCTTTGACAAGATCTCGAAAGGACCAATGTACCGAGGGCTCAGCTTCTTCACCTTCATTACCCTGCCAATACCAGTAGTAGGCGAAACCTTCATGAATACGTGGTCTCCCACTTCAAACTTGAGAGGTTTCAGCCTCTTGTCAGCATAGCTCTTATGTCAGCTTTGTGCAGCTAGTAGCCTCTACTTGATCAACTTTATTTGATTCGTTGTTTGATCAACAATATTTAGCCCATACATCTGCCTCTTAGATAGCTCTTCCCAGCACAAGGGCAACTAACATTTCCTTCTATACAACGCTTCGGAGGGAGCCATTTGGATTCTCAAATGGTAGTTGTTGTTGTATGTGAATTCTGCCAAATAAAGGAATTGGTCCCAACTGCCTTTGAAATCAATCACACACGCCTTGAGTATATCTTCTAGTGTCTAGATTGTTTTCTCAGTTTATCTGTCTGTCTGAGGATGATAGGCTATACCAAATCGGAGCTTGATACCCAAAGCCTCATGTACTGCCATCCAGAATTTGGAGTAAATAAAGGATCTCTATCAGATATGATGTTCTTTGGCGTACCATAGAGACATACAATCTCTTTAATATAGATTTCTACGAGCTTATTGGGAGAGTAATGAATCGATCTACTATTACCCATATGGCATCATGGTTTCGGATCTTTAGTACTTCTGTTAAAAAATCCATGGTGATGCTCTCCTATCTCAACTCAGGAATTGCTGGGTTTTGCAATAACCCTGAAGGTCTTTGATGCTCGTCTTTTACGTTATGGCACGTAAGGCAACAAGCAACAAACCTTGTCACATCCATTTTCATGCCTGGCCACCAATATATGGACTTCAGATTGTGGTACATTTTAGTTACTCCTAGATGCAGAGTATACTTACTCTTGTGCGCCTCTTCTAAGATTTTCAACTTCAGTTCTTCCTACAGTGGGACATATGTCCGCTTGTGGTACCAAACTAGCCCACTTGGTGACAAGTCATGCTCCTGAGTCTCTCCCTTTACAATCATGTTTCTAATAGACTGAGCACGCCTATTTTGCTTCTGAGTTTCTTCTATTTCAGCTCTCAAATCATTCTCTATCTAACTCATATTGACATTGTTAATCATTATCTGATTTGATAGGTTGAGATCTCGAAAGTTCTCGATTAGCTTTTGCTCATGAATCATAAGGACTGCCACATGTACTACTTTACATCTTAATGTGTCTGCCATGACATTGGTTTTGCCTGGATGATACTTGATCTCCAGATTATAGTCTTTGAATAACTCTATCCACCTAAGCTGTTGCATATTGAGCTCTTTCTGATAGTACAAATATTTCAAGTTCTTGTAGTCGCAGTACAACTCTACGGTTGCCCTATAAAGATAGTGTCTCCAGATCTTTAGTGAGAATACAATCTCTACTAACTCAAGATCATGTGTGGGATATCGTTGTTTATGAGGCTTTAATTTTTGAGATACGTATGTTATAACATGGCCTTGCTATATTATGACACATCCCAATCCATACCCACTGGCATCTATGTAAACCATGAAGGTTGATTACGGATTTGAGATTCTCAAAATTGGTGCAGTTGTTAGCTTTTGTTTCAGCTCGGTGAAGCTCTCCTAGTAATTGTTGTCCCATAAAAAATGCTAAGTCTTTTGTGTTAGCTTAGTCAATGCAAAGCTATTCTGGAGAAGTTCAGTATGAATCGTCGATAATAGCTTGCGAGTCCCAAAAAACTGCATATCTCAAATACCGTCTCTGGTCTCTTCCAGTTCAATACTGCTTCCACCTTGTTTGGATCTACTGAGACCCCTTGCTGTGAGACTACATGACCCAGAAATTTAACTTTTGAAAGCTAAAACTCGCATTTGCTCAGCTTGACATAGAGTTGCTTGCTCCTCAACGTGTTCAGTACAGTTCTCAAGTGGTGTTCATGCTCCGCTTTGCTCTACGAGTACACTAGCATGTTATCGGTAAAGACTACTACAAACTGGTCTAAGTACAGATGAAAAATTTGATTCATGTAATCCATGAATACTGCAGGTGCATTGGTTAGCCCAAATGGCATTACTAGAAACTCGTAATAGCCATATCATGTTCTAAAAGTAGTCTTCGATACATCGTCTGCCTTCACTATGAGTTAGTGATAACCTGATCTCAGGTTAATCTTCGAGAACGCACGGGCTCTGATAATTGATTGAGCAAATCATCGATTTTGGGAAGCAGATATTTGTTCTTAACAGTCACCTTGTTCAGCTCTCTGTAATCAATATAAAGTCGTAGGCTTCCATCCTTCTTTTTCACGAGTAGCACTGGAGATCCCCATGGTAAGACACTGGTTGGATAAACACTTTCTCTAGCAGCTCCTCAATGTACTTTTTCAGCTCTACCATCTCGCTTGGCACCATTCTGTATAGGGCTTTCGATATCGGCTCTACTCCAAACTTAGTTTTGATTATGAACTCCACTTCCCTGTCCGGGGGTAATCCACTGATATTCTCCAAAAATACATCAGGAAACTTATTCATGACATGGATACTCTCCAATGTTACGCCTGCCTCTGATTGCATGGAGAAAAACACAATATACCCCTGACAACCCTAATGTAGGTATCTCTCAGCTTCGACTGCGGAGCGAAAGTTCAAGTTGATTTCTGTGTTGGCCTTTGCGGGTAGACTAGGGTAAATGACCCTTTTGCTTCCACAGTCTAGCAATACATTATTTGCAGTTAGCCAGTCGATTCCAAGAATCACTTCAAGTCATTTCAGTGGCAAGTAAATCAGGTCTACCATAAACTCATGTCCCTCGACGTTTGTTATGCAGTTTAAGCAAACTTCTGTGGTGACGAACCCGTTACTCATAGGTGTGGATACTGTCAAGTCATAAGGTAATCTATACATGCTCAGGCCTAGTCGTCTTATACAGTCATATGCAATGAATGAATGACTAGCTCCTGAATCGAATAATACATGTACTAGGTTATCATTAAGAAAAATCGTACCTCTAATAAGCTCTGGTGACTTTCAGGCTTTCTCATGTGTCAAGGTGAACACTCTGCCCTATACTTGCTACCTCCACTCTTCAGGCTCTTGTCGCTATCAACAATCTCTAGAAAAATGCCATGGCTTGTAACAAATAATCTGCCTGGCTGCTGTCATTGCTTGTTTCACTTGTGCGCACGTCTGGCCTAGATGGAGAGGATTTTTACAATATCAGCAGATTCTATTCCCAGATTGTCTTTGATTACCTTGGCTATTAGACTGATTGGGCTTCCTATTACTGCCACTCACATAACCACCCTAATATTGGTGCTTCTGGGAAGAATTTCAGCTATCGGATGTAATCTTATTGCCCGAACTTCTATGGGTGTACAACTCTATCAGATTATGTTATTTTATTCGGTACTCCTTGATGAACTTATTAAATTCTTTGAAGTGTCGGGAAACAAATTTCTATTTCAACTCTGGCTTCAACCCTCATATCATCATGTCTGAACTCCATTCTTCATCTTCACAGAATTTCAAATAGGAGGAGTATCGGGATAAGCAAATGTATCTAGCCAGGTACTCATCAAAACCTTCCTTGTTGCCTTGATGAATAATCAGGAATTCGGTCTCCTTATCCAGTCTTACTAACCGGGGAAAATATTTCTTATTGAACTTCTCTTGGAACACCTTCTATGTCAGGGGAATGTTTTGTGCTTATAGAATTGCTTTAGTGCTTTCCCACCATCGATCAGCATCACCCTTCAGATTATAGATTGCTAGATGGGCTTTTATGTTGTATGGGCACTCTAAGATTCTGAAGATCTTTTCTAAACGGGATAACCAATTCTTCGCTGCTTTGAGATCAAAATTTCCTTTAAAAATGGACAGCTAATTATGGTTCAAACGAGTTACCCAAGTCTGCATGTTGTCAACTTCCACAGTAAGACCCTTGGGTACCTTTGGCTCAGGCTCTTGAGGCTGTATGTGACCTCTATTCTGTCCAAAAGGGTTATTATAAGCTTCTTCATTGGCATTTTGCTTTTTTTGTCCTTCTATCATTTCATTTCGAAGTTCGTTCAATGCATTTTTTTGTTCCAGCATTATCCCCATCAATCGTTGTATCGAGTCGGGTCTAGCAACGGTTCCTCATTATCATTTCCATTCCTAACTCTATCTCGGCCTCTACCTCAGCCTCTACCACTATCTCGTATACGTGCCATCTCTATAATTCACTCTACATGAAAATAGAGAAGGAAATAAATCTCATATAAATGCAAGGGCGTTTTTGTCATTTCATAAAAATTTGGGTACATGAGTTTGTCATACATATCACATATCATGTATATACAGCAATTAAGTAGTCATACAACATCACATCCTAAAACTAATGTACAATAAGTCTTTGTTATATTTATACATCAAGTCTTAAATATACATGTCGCTTCCCAGGGGGTCACCCATCCCGGGATTGTCCTGAGGTAAGCACGCTTGACTCTTAGTGTACCCGATAAAAAATACAGTCACTAGCTCTATCTACAACTGTCCACCGGTTCCCTGCAGCTACCCTTGCCTCAAAAGATGTGCCAGCCATATCCAGTCACCTAAAATATCAGGTCTAGACCCTATGTCACTCCGAATGCATGTGATCCTACACATACTCTCTAATGTGCTCCATGAATTCACCAAAATGATCATTTGGCCCACGTTCAACGATATCATTCTTCTTAGCGTTCCAGAAATCTGTCCTAGAAAAAGCCCATGGTGGTGAGTATCCAAAACTTATCATCCAAGTCGATCTTTAGCAGTTTCTGTTTCCCGTACAGGCTGTCAATAACGTCCAAATATGCCAAGTATTGTTCAACAGGGGTGTCATGTTCCCACGTGGCTCGTCGGTATCGACCCCATACATATTCTCATAGCTTCTCATCGGGATATAGATCATAAGGCATGTGTACCCTCTCGATCTGGGAGCCTGCTTCACCCCATGCGAAAGTCACTCAGCTAGCCGCACGTGGTTGCTCAAAGTCACCAACAGATACATCTGGAATTGGCTGAAGGAGTGGATATGGTCCAAACTTGTGTCTTTATTTTATGCTCTTACGTCGGGTCTTTAATACCCTCTATCCTCCTAGCCTGGTTAGCAAGATGTTGTGACGGCCCTCTAGAATTTGCTCCTCCGGCGGACATTGGTTTATAGAGGAAGGGGATCAGTCTCGATGTCATCGCCCGTAATCACTCATGATTCCCTATCACTATGCAAACAAGACCATATCAGTATCATATTCTGTAAATGCGAGAACCTCTTTAAGCTATGATACCAAAAATTTCAAACCCCTTAACATTTTGATATTCGCAGAGTGATAAGTATAAAGTTCCGTAAGGCATACAGAAACAGTGGAAACATACTGATATTAAGTGCATATTTACATTACTGGAAAATTCCCATAAGTTTTGATAAATATACACAAATGTACAGGGCATTTAAAAGTATCTAAAGTACATGCCAAAAATAACTATAACAGCAACAGAAAGCTCCAGGACCCTAATCACTGGTAGCCATCAACTTGCCTTTTGAGCTGCCCGCTTCTGCTGTAATATTTTATTTTGAAAAAGAATGAGATTCGAGGGAATCTCAGTAGCAACATGTTTACAAATATATAAAATGTGAAAGTAAATATGCAATTTCATGTCATATAAAATGATCAAAACTATATGTGTGTATACTTACCCAAGGTCAAACTACATGTTTGTCTTTTGGTCTACTTAGCGCCCTTATTGGGTCCCTAACCACAACATGGTAAATTGGTGTGTCTAGGACACTAGCTCATGTTACAGAGAATGACATCGGCAAACATTTAGGAATCACATAATATATGTAAGAAGAAGGTACTATCTGAATCTTTTTCAAAATTTTGCATGTGTCCTACACTTGGATTTTGGCTCGGGCTAGGTCTAATTTCCATAAAAATTAAAGTTATAAGTAACTAGTTATTACTTGTAGCATTACAACTTTTAAATATCATTGTTATAGATTTCTTTTTAGAAAATAGGGAAGAACTTCAAAAATTTATATCTCCCAATGTACTTGTCTAAAAATTACAAAATACCTATAAAATTAAAGCACTATGTATCTACTTTAATTATAAAAAGTTTCATAATTTTAGACAATGTTTGACCTATGTAACACCACGCACAACAATATTACACTAGACAGGGCAAATCAACAACATGTACATACACATTTTGTAAATTTCCAAATTGGCATACAAACATCAAAAAATCATGAACATTTGCATACCTACACAATTTTTCCTTCTAAAGCCAATGGAATCATCAAAATTATCAAATTCGTACTCATTCCTCACGTCACACACAGAACAAAAGGTTAGGGTTCATAGGAGGTTTATGTTGTTTTCTTGTTTTCTCTTACTTAATCACTTCCTTTCTACTTCTAATCACATGATTAGCTATTTAAAAATGAAATAGACATGTTTAGAGGGAATTTAGGCAGAATTTCCCTATGATTTTGCTTTAGCCCATAATTTGAAAACAAGAGAAAACATGATAATATCCACCAACAACAACACCAATAACATGATATAAGACAAGAGGATCAAGTTTTGATGATTACCTCTTGATTTCTTAGCTTTCTCTCTCTAAAATGTCATTGTTCACTCCCTCTTTTCACTTGATTTGTCTTGAAAAACATGGATTTAATGGAGTAGGAGAGGTTATAGAGAAATTAAGAGACAAAAACCACTAAGTTTTGCAAGTGCTTACCTTGGTTTGTGATTTGGAACCCTAGGTTCTTTCTCTTTTACTCTTGGTGTATATGAAGCTCTCTCTCTCTCTTGATTGGTTGCAGATTTTGGACAAAAATGAAGGTGGAAAGAGGAGGGTTGGTGATTTAAGATAATATCCAAACTTGCTTTACAAATGATTGTTTCTTATTGGACCAAAATTTGTGTTTTTGTATAATTCGTAAATAAAATTCCATTTCCCCTTTTTGGCTTCTCTTATCTGAGGTATTTAGAGAGGGATGGGAATGGATATTGCCATCTTGAAATATCCAAAAAGTTGCTTCTTGAATTCTTTTACAATTGCTTCTTACAAATCCTTAGTCAAAGTCCTATGTTTTTGCTTTTTTCCTTTGACTTTCTTCTTCCTACTTTAATATAACCAAATGTATATATGTACATATATGTATATGTGTGTGTGTGTGTGTGTGTGTGTGTGTGTATGTATGTATATATATGTATGTATGTATGTATGTATGTATGTATGTATATGTATGTATGTATATATATATGTATGTATGTATGTATGTATATATGTATGTATGTATGTATGTATGTATCTTGCTTCCTTTCCTCCTTGACTAACCAAAATTTGAAGAGGAATGAGGAATTTAATTGCTTCTTACATCTCTGAAAAAATACTTCTTAGCCATGTTACTTTAGTTGCATTTGTTGACTTTTTCCAACTTTGATTTTCATTGGTAATAATACTCCAAAATAGGCTTATTAATTACCAAGTGTCCATTTCCCCCTTTTTAATTCTCATTTGGCTAAAATTATTGGGAATATTAGGAGGAAAATAATTGTTTCATGTTTATGGAAAAATTACCGTTTTGCCCTTACATTTTATGATTTATCGAAATAAATCATCTCTTGCTCCTTTCCTTTGGTTCGGCCGATGTTTGACATGTATATTAGCCCATTAATCATTTCATTTTATGCTCCAATTTCGGTTACAATAGTAGGCATTTATATGAACATTAATTGATTCTTTGTGTCCTTGCTTGGCCGAATTGTGTGTAACCAGCGATTGGAATATTTCTATAAATTTATGCACTCCACAATTCACCATTTTATTTTAATAAATATATTAATTACATAGGAGGAATATTAGTAATTAAAAAATAGGGTGTTACATATTCGTTTAGGGAAATTCGTCAAGATAATCCTCTATCTTCTTATACCTCTATATTCTTTCAACAAATGTCATGTCTTGCTTGATTTCTCACATGGAAAGTTCAAATCATTGGGGAGGAATTAAAATTTGTAAAGATGCTATGCCCATTTCTCTTCTTCTCTATGCAGAAGATTATCACTCTAAAAAAAATGTCTCCTCTATTTTAGACACATATTGTTCGTAGTCAGGTCAAATGATCAATAAATTAAATCTAAATCTTTTTTGATTTTTTAGTTCTAATGTAAATTTTTAGGCCAAGGGACTCCTCTCTCATTTTATTGGTGTTAACTTCTCTTCAAGACTAGGAAAGTATCTTGAAACCTGGATAATTATGGTAGAGACGAGTTCTTAGGGTCTATTTGGTACAATAATTTTATGATGAAGGAACTGAAAGGAATGGAAGTGAATGAAAAGGAAAAGAATATTGGAAGGGAACTTAAAAAGGTGTGTTATTTGACAGACATAGGAAGTGAATATAGGTTGAGGAAAAATGAAATGTTTGGTAAGATGAAAATGGAAAAATTGGTGTAGGAAGATATAATGTGAAATATCCATTTTACCCCTAAAATTAAGTAATGTTAAAATGAAAATAAAAAACTGTTTTCTAATTAAATCGAAGACACAATATAGTAATCGCTTGGCCTGGGCGTCGAGGAAAGAAAGAAATTGAAATATTAAATAAAATTAATAAATAATAATATAGATTATATTATGTTTTACAATGGGCATGTAAACTGAGCATATTGACTAAATGATTAAAAAATTAAATAAAAATAATAAATAATTATATAAATTATAATATAAGATTATATTGTGTTTTGTTAATATATTGAATCAAATATATTCTATTTTAAAACTAATGGCCTGATAGTGATAATTAACTATAATAAAATGAAATCATTAGTAAAAATTTCTTAATTGATTGTGCGAGTTTTGCAACTTTCAAAAATTTCTCAAATTCTCTTGTAACAACTCTCTGCATAGAAACTGCTTGTCAAAGATTTTAAATAATTTAAAATAATTAAATAAATACAAATATTCAAATTAAATATAAAAATAACTATAGATATTAAATAATTAAAAGTGAGTTTATCCAAAGAACTTTTTCGCCGTGTTCTTTTGCCGTAACTCCCTTCTTCAAATAAAAATAATAAATAAATAATAATAATAAGATTGTGTTTTGTTAAGATATTGTACCAAATTTATTTTATTTATTAATGAAATTTGAATTTTTTTATGGAATGAAATTCAAATTTGTTTAAAATCTTCTCTTATCAAATTCCAATATGTTAAATTTTGTTTATCCCTATTTTTTTTATTAGTAAACAAAGTATACACGCAAAATCAGGGTGATTACACTTTTGTGGGCTATTGATTGTCACAACACTCATGCTTGGTGGTGATGCATTTATTTCACCACACAAAAAAAAAATCCCCTATTTTTGAATGATAAAACAAGGGAACTAGATGAGATCCTTGCCTATGTCTTGGCCAATGAGAAGTTTCGTTGGTGAGCAGTGAGTAAAGTCACAGCATCAACAACAAATCTTTCACTAGAACACCCAGCACTTCTTCTCCGACGAGCATGCACATCAACATCAAAATTGCCACACAGTGTTCTTTCTTTGTCCTCCATGTTACTTTCTACAACATCCCGACGATCAATGGTAAACAACAAGCTTTTGGCACAGTTTTGTCTCCCTCCTCATTCTTCACCAACACCACAAGAACCACTAAACATTCTGTGCTCAGGTCAGATTTTTGTGATGAAGCTAAGAAACTAACTTGTGTCCGAATAGTGTTAGCTTCAAGCACTTTTAGATGATTATGAGGAAGCAGGAGAATTGCGAAATAAATGTTTTATAAGGGACAAATATGTCTGAAAGTTTCACTGTTCATAGAGGGAATTTAAGTTCCCACCAATTTTGGTGGTATCTCATCTTATCACCTGTAAAAGGAGATTGGTGGGCCCGGAAACTTGAATTCCCTAGAAGATTAGGCTCTATAAGTGTAGCAAACAAGTAAACTTGTTCATCTTCCCTTCCCTTCCCTTCTGACCTCTTCTGTGTACCAAATAGTCCTTTAATTTATTAAAGAAGAACAAGTACAGGGAAAATCAAGCTTCTTTCCCAATATGCTCGCCTATCTCTTATAAAGTATTCCCTCATGTTCTTAATATATGATATATTTAATTTGTTAATCTTAGTCTTAAATATAAAACATAATTTTTCATATTAATAAATCTTTTCCTAATTTACCCCCATTGATACTCTCTCAATAATATTTGAGGAGGGAAGGGAGGGAGGTAAATAAGGAAAATAATCAGAAAGTTTAAAAAAATACATGTCATATTCAATAACTTATCTAGTTTCCTTAATCTAATCAAATTAAATAAATATATCTTATATTAAAAATTGGGTCAGTATGTTTTATTTGCAACTAACTTACATATCCTTTCACGCATTAAGATGCCTCTTCATATTTGTGAGAAAATTGATGCAAGTTGTCTTAACTTCTCTGGGGTTCTTCAGGGCATCGGAATAAAATTCATTTATTAAACAAAAATATCTTGTTCCTCCCCATTGGAAATGAAGGCCTTGGTCTACATCCCACCACATGTATCAATGAAGATCTTCTTACCAAACAGCTTTGGAGAATCTTGTCCGTTCAATATCCCTCTCTACTTGCGCATACTCTGAGAGTTAAATATGTAAGCTATTATCAGCATCCTCTCTACTTGAAACCTTGCAATTCATTTTGGATTTGGAAATGTTTATTATTGGAGAATAAGAATACAATAGTTAGCAACATGAATTGGCGAGATGGTTATGGTTCTCAAATTCCTCTCAACCGCCTATGCATTCAAGATCCGCAATTGCAATTACCCCTTTTAATTGGAGACCCTTTTTTGTTGGAACATGCCCATGGAAAGAAGCCTCTATCCCCTCACATTGCTAACTCGATTCTTAGGACTCCTATTTCTTTTTCTATGCAAGATGATTGCTTTTGTTGGATTGGTAATTCTTCTGGTGTTTTTAATGCTAAAGATGGTTTTAAAACAAGCCTTCAACCTTATCATCCTAGCATAGGATCCTTTGGATTTTTTTTTTCTTTTTGGAAAATTTCTTTGATCAATTTCGCTTCCTTTCAAATGATTACTTCTCATATGGAAGCTACTGGACAATAGTCTTCCTTCAAGTGACATTCTTAAAAAGTTACCCATTTGGCTGCTAATAATGAGTGCCCTTTTGGACGTGATGTTGAAGAAACTTTGGATCACATTCTCATCAAATGTCCTTATGTTCAAGTAATTGGGTTTGGATGTTTGTCATTCGACTTCACTGAATATGAAATTAATTATTTCCATTCTTGGCTTAAACCAACCTTAACACATTTACACAATGATGGGCATTATCTTTTATTAAAAGGCATAGTCATTCTCATCAATATTATCTAGCATAAAAGGAACATTACACTTGGTGATGGGAGAGTTTGGCCACCAAATGTTGTAATTCAAGAAAATCTTGGCTCTCTAACTTTTTCAGCTAGGCCCTTTTCACCTACTAACCATCCTCAAGAGGCTTTAATAACGCCTACCATTCCCCACATCGTTTTTAACAAGATTGGATTACAAATATGTCCAAGAAAAAGCATAACAGAACTCTACTTTGCCTACAGTAATTAAACACGGATCGGTCATTGAATTAATTGGGGTACTGGGTCAAGGTTCAATGGGTCAAACAGGAGTTAAACCTGGAGTAAGATTCACTAGATCGGACCGGTTCACTGGACAGGACAGTTCTACCAACCGGTTGGCCAGTTTCCAATCTGGAGCAACTAATCCGATCTAGGTCTGATAACGCTGGTTTTGCCACATCATATGTTTGAATGGTTTGCCATTGCAACAATTTATTTGAAAATGGAATCATGCTCATCCACTCATATTCCTTACATCTTTGCTTTCGTGGTGCTTTGTCATGGATCCGTAACTCACATATTCTGCCCCCATCCAAGAAAGAAGTGTTGTCAGCTAGTAATCTTTGTTGGGAAAAA
Organism: Albizia julibrissin; assembly: GCA_037074505.1. Classification (NCBI taxonomy): domain Eukaryota; kingdom Viridiplantae; phylum Streptophyta; class Magnoliopsida; order Fabales; family Fabaceae; genus Albizia; species Albizia julibrissin. The sequence goes on from CM073483.1 coordinate 31,746,110, forward strand.
AATTCATCTCCTTGGACAGATTGTAACTAGCAGGGATCTACAATTTCTCACATCTACCAGTTGCTTTCTTCTTTTTCTGGAGTTGATGTTCATATAGCAAAGTCTTATTTTCTTTTAAAGTGCTTGAATTTACACTCTTGTCCTATCTCTTTCACTTCCATATAAACATTAATCTCTATTAATATCATTTTGCTTTTTCATTTTAAAAAAATACTCCCTCCGGACAAGAAATTTTAAATTTTTTTTGTTCTTTTTATAACATTCTTCTTTAAGTTATTTGAGCATTTAACATGTTTTTACTATTTTACTTTATCAAATTCTACCTTTTCTTATCTTTTTCTCATGCTTCTTTCTCTTATTATCACTCTATTTTTCTCTCTTACTTACCCAATTATAAATAAAGGCATGCTTCGAAAAAAAGGTTCAGTTCACTTTTTATCCATCTATTACTTTTAACCAATTTTAATTATATTCTTCAAATGGCAATTCAGTTATCAGGCTCTTCTAAAAAGAAAGTCAAGAGTAATTCTCTTAGCATGATTTTTAATAAAAAAATTATGTATAATTATCTCATAATTACGGTAATTTCTTTTTTAACCAAGCAATCATTATTTCATATACAAAATAAACAATAAGTATCTTTAAACCAACAAATACCATCTTATACAAGATGGCTTTGCATAATAACGTGACGAGGTAATCCATCGAAAAAAATCATTACTCTATTTTCATAAATTTCTAATATTCATACAACGCAGTATCAACATAGCTAAATCATTACTCTATTTGCAAGGAAACCTGTATACTGGAAGGACCCCTCAGTGCATTATCGCGACGAGAGGCCCAATTTTATCAAATGTATCCTCAATGATCCAACTTCCAAGTGAATAATAATACATTGTCAATTAGATGGCGCAAATGGGCAAGATCAGAGGACAAATTCTCACCTCAATTGGAGACGCTGCTGTTTGGCCAAAAAAAGACTTAAGAGGCACTGCTTTGTATTCTCCTCAAGCCATTTAAAATTTTGCTTGGTATATCTTCTCAGGAAAAAATCTTTTGAACTGAATCTCCCCACTACTAGTACTCTTAATTCTCCTGAAACTGGTGGCCACAACGAGTGCAAGTGTAAAAAGTAGTTTGCCCTTCATCCGCAGATCGCATCTGTAAATTAAAATTAGAATATGTTATGAAACTTAAAAAGCTAAACTTGACCTTTATATAAATAATATGAACACCTTTGCACCATAAACTAGAGTGGATCCCATGCTTTACACATAATCTGAGAATTAAGTCTTGTTATTTACTCCCTCTGGTCCTTATTATAAGAACCTAGAAGCAATTTTTGGTCCCAAATATAAGGCAACAACCATCACATTAATTACTTTTTTCCCACTTTACCCTTATTACTAATTGTGGTTCAAAGCTAAAAAAATTAAGTTGCATCATTTAAAGAGGGGTAAAGTTGGAAAAATTTATCAATTTAGGACAAAATGATTTAGCTGACATTCCTTGGTCCACGAAAATTAATAGTAGGTGCCTTATAATAATGGCCAAAGAGAGTATAACTCATGAATGGTGTGCTTGCTAAAGTTGAAAGATAGATAGATTCTAATAATACCTGTCTGGTATAAAAGTTAGCTTCACCATGACCACATTTCTCACATTTCTTGTTGACCTATCCAAGGAAAAAAGATTACATCAAGATAAAAAATAAGCAACTATTGATCAAAAGGAAAGCTCATGCATGCCCTTGTATATAAACCCTTTTGGTTCAGTACCTTTGATAATTGCACCTTCTGTTCTTCCATTATAACAATTCCAAGCTCCCTTCTGATATCCTGAAAACACATGAGCGCATATAATTGGGAAAATGTCAGATTGAACATGAAGTTTGCTATAGATGCATTTATGACGCCACAACAAATTTTGCTATTTTGATATCAAATCCTCAACCTTCGTCAACATTTTGGAATTATTAATTTCATTTATATTACTCCCATATTTCCTTTTTACAAGAAACAAATAAATGAATCCTGTTGACCAAAAGTTGCTTAAAAATAGTTATAGACAATAAATATGTAAAAAGCATAACTTTTTTCTGAAAAATGCCCTTCTTATTTATGGGGGAGAGAAACATAAGAAAGAATAAGAAAAGTAGAAAAATGAGACGTTGGAAGAGAGAATGTGTGGTAGGGAGAGAGTGTGAGCAAATGCAATAAATGCAATGATATTATAAAAGTAATTACATGGAGGGGTAAATGGGAACTTAACAACAAAAATTTATGGCAACTTATAAATGTCTCTTATGAATAGGAACATGGCATGTCCTAAAACTATCTCTTATAAAACAGAAAGAGGGAGTACCATATAATGGTCAAAACAAAACGTACTTTAAAACAATGAATAGAAATATGATCTGCAGCTTATCTGAACCAATAAACCATACCTCAGCAGAAATTGTGTAACTTATTTCTTTATCTTTTACATCTGAAGACAAGAACAATCAATTAGGGTAAATTAGAAATGAGGTGAATTAAGCTACGTTTATATAATGAATTTTTTAGAGAAAAAGGATATTGAACACTTAAAGATCAAAACATGCACATAGAAACACAATGAGGTGAATTAAGCTACGTTTATATAATGAATTTTTTAGAGAAAAAGGATATTGAACACTTAAAGATCAAAACATGCACATAGAAACACAATACAAATTCCAAATCTGCAAACATCAATACACATATACACACTTAAACTGGCACACAGATTTCACAAGTTGGTTGGTGCTGCAAACTATCTCCATGCCTATCATTTTTCAAAGATAAATTACGGAATAACTTCAACTAACTGTATCTTCATCCCATATATGGATCCTTAAAAAATTGGGGGGGGGGGGAGAAAGAAAGAAACTCGGTCACTACTTGAAATAGCCTTTTTCTATTAAACATCAGATACTGGCTTTTTCCCTTGAAAAAACAGAAAATTAAATCAGACTTAGAATCCATATAAAACAACAGCAAGCATCTTGTGGAAACCTAAAACTCAACATGATCTCACTATGTCAGAAGCACCAAATCACTCACATAATAGCATGATCAAGAAATTATCAGTGATAATAAGAAAAATAAGTAGATAAGAAGTCCTTGGGCTTTGAAGGATGATAAGTGACAACATAAAGTTGACATTCCAAAAGGCCTTTTTAAGGGAACATGAACTTTTTCTTGGAACATGATGATTGCCAAGCATTTGCACTGTCAACTAAATACTGTAGATTTTGTTTTCATGCACAAACAAGCAGCCAAGTTGATATAAGCTAAAATTTAGCTGTTAAATTGGAAAACAACGCTTTTGACGTACTAAAAAGAAGGACAAGGGAGCACAGTTGTATAATGTTATAATGATAATTGAAAGGAAACATGGGTATCTAAGATACTAAAAAATGACCCTACGAGAAGTTCAGTAATACCAAAAAAACATTTTAACACGCAAACAAATCAAGCAAACAAATCCATCAGAAAAGGCGGTTTTGAAGGCTTTACCATTAATGTCTCGCTTAGTTTTGCACAATGGGCATTGTGCATACTTCGGAGAAGGGGCTGTCAGCATTGTCCCACACAAGTGACAGAACAGGAAATCACGCCCTTGAGTATTAGCCATAAGACGTTCCTCCAGCCTACTATGTCTCACAACTAAGGTATGAGAGTGATTGAAATTTCAGATTGAAAAAATCAACAATCCAGCCTACTATGTCTAATAAGTAAACAGACCAACAAGATAAGAGAAAATAATATGAAAGACAAACCCATGATCAAGAGCTTTTCTAGGTCTTGTGTGTACAGAAGCGTTAGTTATAATTGTAATCCCCACAAAAACACCATATACCGTAAGCTAATTTTTAAAAAAAAATTAAAGAAATTAACAGTTGCTAACAGGGAAAAAGAGCTCAAGTATGACCTGGTTAGTTAACACGAAGAAGACAACGACATGGCTATTTAGTGCATCATTCAAATAATTCTCTCGTGTATCACATTGAACTAAGTTTATAACTAACAAGGAAATTAACCAAAGAAGAAAGAAGAAAATTACAGGTCTGGACGATGGTGAAGTGAACGACTGAACTGATACCGAGGAGGAAGCCGCTGAGGCGAGGTTGCTCTGCTGCAGCTTCTCTTCCTCTCCCTATCAGAAAGACGAGAAGCCAGGAAACGACTACGCGGAGGAGGAGCACCGGGAAGGGCGGACGGAAGACCGCGACGGCCGTGGGTGGCGACTGGAGAGGGAACTATGAATTTGTGAATATGGGATTACTGATTAGGGTTAAATTCAAACTCGCATCGATTTTCCCCTAACGATCTTCTTTTTTTTTTCTTTTCTTTTGGAATAATACTGAAAAGTGAAAACAAACCATATCAAATGGTTACACTACAGTGCTCCCGCCTCCCCTATAACGATCTTAAGCTTTGTTTGGTTGGGGATTTTTGAAGGGGAGGGTTAAAAGTAGAAAAAATGTGTTTGGTTGGAGGGATGAGAGAGAAGAAGAGGTAAGAAATTTATCTTTTTTTACTCCCTCCCTTCCCTCTCAACTAGGTGTGGAAACAGGCCAAGCCAGGTCAGGCCTGTTAAGGCACTGGATGGCTTGAGCCTGGCCTGTGGCTTGTAACAAGCTTTTTTTTTGGCCTGAGCCTGGCTTGTATACAGGCATGTGGCCTGTTAAGTAGGCTTGTAATTAAAAAAAATTAAATAGGCTAATAAGTCATAGACTTCACAACAGGCCTGCTTCAAATAGGCAAAAAATATGCTTATTTCAAATAGGCCAAAAAGAGACTCAATTACATAAATTAATTATCCAAATACATAAATTAATAATCCACTTGAGATGGGATTTGATAATGGGAATTATGAGATTTAGGGTTAAAATGTGAGGTGTGTGAGAATTTTTTTAAATACTTTACAGGCTCATGCCGGCCTAACATGCCTAACAGGCCTGTCATTAAGCCTGAGCCTAGCTTTTTTAAGAAAACAGGCTTCGAAACAGGCCTGAGCCTAGCCTTTTAGCCTAACAAGCCAGGCCTGATCAGGCCGGAAACATACCAGGCCGCAGGCCCCTGACAGGCCACCTAGCCTGTTTCCACCCCTACTCTCAACCCTCCAAAATTGAGGGTTTTTGGAGGGAAGAAAAACATTGCTCCTATTTTGACCTAAATACCCCTACCTATTTTTAAATATTCTAACATTACCCCTCTTGTTTAAAACCATTATGTCCCACTTTGATCAAAATACACATACCTATTTTTATAAATAAACCTCCTAAATCATGAACCAAATTTATTATTTTATTCTTTACATAGATTTAACTATATCTAATTTAATTTAAAGCTAACATATCTGCAATAAAAACCCCCAAGTCATGGACCAAATTTATATCTTATCAAAATCTTTTATAAATTCTTTTATTTTAGCATTGATGACACCTTGTCTATGTCAAAACATATATCAAATTTACTAAAAATGAGAAGTTATCAAAAGCATATTAAAATATTTTATCATAATAAAATTAATGAGATAATATGTAAAAGTTAATAAAATATCCTTTAAAATGTATGCAGTTTTACGATCATATATACTTGGGGTAATAGATTTTTTGAGATTTATAAATTAAAAAATAAAAGAAGAAGGAAAATATATAAATAAAGAAAAAATAGTATTTTTGTCCACTTATAATTAACTCCCTTCACCTCGTTTTCTGAACCAAACAAAAAACTAAACATTCCCTCCCCTCTTTTTGAACCAAACAAAATTATAACCTCCTCTAACCTAACTTAAATAAATCTCACATAACCTAACCTCCCTTGAACCAAACACACCCTTATTATGGGTTTATATTTTTTTTTTTCGTAATAATGGGTTTATACCTCTTTGATCAAATAGTGTGGGTTTAGATTTGGGCGGTAGAATTGCCCACTTTTTTTCTTTTTAAGATGACTTTTACAAATGGGTAGAACTCAGTCATTCATGTTATTTAATGGGATTTATGTTTATATTAATTTTTAGAAAAAAATATAATAAATTGAAATTTATTTGGATATTAATGGAAAAAAATTTAGATCTAAAAAGGATAAAAAAATTAAATGAATTTTACTAAATAATACACAATTATATTATGGGTATATAAAATGTGATAATTTTGAGAGAAATATTAAAATTAAGAATATAAAAATAAAAATAGTTGATGCATTATTAGGAAAAGAGTAAAATATTCTAATCATCTTTCTGTTTTACCTTAATCACCTCCAATCTATTTTGAAAACATACATTTTAGTTCAAATTATTAATACCATTAAATAATGTTTCAAAAATATTCTTAAATTATATTTTTGATTAAGAATTATATTAGAATAAATTTCTTTTACTAATTTATCCCTCATGTTAGCAAATCTCTAATTGATCTCTTAACATTAATATTTCCAATAGTTGAAATTTAATACATTATAATATTAATATAAATAAATTTAACCAACACCGGCCATAGTACGTGCAATTTTGGCAATATGATAGTATACTGATCTGCTTAATTATATAGTAACAGAACAGTGAAATAAATTACTTCGGCAAGTTCACAGTCAAGCCCCAAAAAGGAATAGATAGCCCCGGAGAGACAGTGAATATCTGGAGGGCAGCCAGCCTCATAATACCGGTCTGAGAGAGGTACAAGGATGACTCGAATGCGTTAGGTAAGGCTAGAGTGTGGGCCTCATCCTAAAACAGAGTCAACAGTAGGCTGATCAGTACATGCAGAGGGTGACAATACCTAGTTGGTGTTATCATTGGCACTAGTACACTTGATAATGGTATCAGGAGGGTACCCGTGGTATCAAAATGGTATCAACGGTATCAGAGACCCGTGGTATTTGTGCATGTTGAGGCAGCACCAATACCCAATTGGTGGTATCATTGGTACCAATGTACACCAGTACCCGTAATAGTGGTATCATAATGATATCAATGATATTAGAAAGCGATGGTATCAGTGCACGCAGAGGTGGTGCCAGTACCCATTCGGTGGTACTAGTGCACACAGTAGTGATACTAGGACCCGTGATAGTGGTATTAGGATTGTATCAGCAGTATCAAGGTGTATCAGTGATATCAGCGATAACAGTGCGCGCAAAGGCGGTACTAATACCCAGTTGGTGGTATCAATGGTACCAATGCACTTGATAGTAGTATCGATGCACATAATGGTGGGCATCAGAACACCAATGGTGTCAGTTTTGATAATGGTATCAAAATTAGTATTGTGCATCTACCGGCACAGATATGAAATCCCTGCATAGTATTTTGATGCCTGGAGGAAGTGGGCATGAGTTTTGAGAAAAGGGCAAGCACAGGGTACCGGTGGTCGGAAGTAGTTTGAGTTGGTATCTGTATTTTTGCACGGGTATACAAAAGTTAAGCGTGCTCAACCCAGGGAAATCTCGAGATGGGTGACCCTGGGGAAGTAACATTAACATATTATGTTATGTAACACAAAGGAGTAAGAACATCTTGTACAGTAGTTCAAAGGCTGTATGTTGATACATCTTTTCCCTATCTACTGTAAACCTTTGTTATATGTTATTATAGGAGTACTTTTGTATCCAACGCAATGTGAAATGACCGATATACCCTCACGTTATAAGGAAATTGGAAATCATTCGGTTAAAGGTTTAGAATTTTGATTAGCAGTTCCCAAATGACATAGAGAATGATTAGAGGCATGGAAATGATAAAATAAACATTGGTCTTTAGTCCGAACCATTTATGTTGGAGTGAGTACTGCCCATAAAAGTTCTTTTACTGAGGTTATGAAAACTCGAGGTTTAGTAATTGTTTTGAGGTTTCTCCGTGCTAAGTAATTATCCTTAGTAATCTCGTGGGGTTAAAGGCATATAGGTATGATATGCGGTGACACATGATGTGCGGTGATTGTACCATATATCTAACCTAGAGGATATAATTTAATGATGCTGAAGGTTAATGATAGGTTTAAAACAGATCTAATCTGAAATAGTGCTTAGGTCGCAATGTGAATGAGGTTACACTATTGTTCTGTTCCATGAAGGAAGTTGAACCTAGTGAACCTTGTGGTTGATGTTAAACCTTCACTAATGTTTTGAGGATATTACCCAAATACCGTAAAGGTTAGAATATGTGCAATTGATCTTGATTTTGTTTTAGCATGCCTATTGGGTACAATTGAGGAAATTGATTTCCGAATTGTGTGATGTTAAGGTAGTAAAACAAGTGGGGGTAGATATTGTAGCCCCCATTTAACTTGTATTTGATAGTGTTTATGTGGGTTCAGTTAGATGTCATAGGAGGTTATTGTGGAAATCCTATTGGATCATCTTGACATTGTTAGCTCGTATGAGAAAATAACACATCAGAGTGGCACAGCAGAAGCATAGTGAATCTATGCTCAGTTCCTGTGAGTTGCAGGAGAGGTTGTCAGTCGCACTAGTGTTGATCATCCTATATCATAGTATGACCTATGTGGTCTAGCATGATTTGACCTGTGAGGTCAACCGTGACACGACATATGTGGTGTATAGTATGACTTGTGTGGTCGCAATGAGACACATGTGTGGTGGTTAACAGTAGTGAGGCATTCCCATTAGAGCATGTTATTCAACCCCATGATCAGGATACACCCCTGACATGGCCAGGAGAGTCCTAGTTGCACCGGTGAAAAGTACAAGTAGCCCTATGGTCGAGAGGTGGTACGTAAAACATGCAATTGAGGCGGTGTGGCCAACATTATTACATCTTGTTGGGTGTACAGTGTTATTACCCATGTAAACCTGTGTGGTTTGTAGGAATATGACTAGTATGGTCTACAGTTACACCACCTATGTAGTCAACAGTCACACAATTTATATGGTTCGTGGTGACACATGTAAACAAAAATTGGGATGAGCCCTAGAGTAGTAGGGCGTAATGGTGGCGAATTTCTCTCAAACAGTACGATGTTAACAATCCTAGATCTATAGTTGACCTTTTTGGTCTACACAAATGCGAGCAAGAACGGATTGGGATGTATTATGATGCAATAGGGCCGAGTAGTGGCATATGCATCACAACAATTGTAGCCTTACAGAATTAATTTCCTCACTCATGTTGTAGAGCTAGCAACAGTTAATTTTGATTTGAGAGCATGAGACAAGTACGGACATGTTGATGCATGTTCTAAAACATTGCATACATTATGATTAGTAAGGGATATATAGTAATTTGATCCTGAACAGTGCGCACAATACGTCCAATAAGGGTCGAATAGTCATTTGATCCTGAACACCAGATAAGCAGGCATAGATACAGAAAGTCATGTTTACAGACAGGCATAGTTACAGGCACATTGGCAGTAAGTCCTTATGTACATGTTTGTACAAGGCAGTAAGACAAAAATATTCAGTGTTGTAAGAATAGAATAGTATAAGCCATAAGGCTAAGCATACCGGGCAATGTCCCAACAAGGCAATGAGGCCTAGAATAGTGAACTAAGTGTCTTAAGGCTGTAAGTCTTGATATGCATTTAGTATGGATGTTGGATTGTGTGTCCACAAATTATAAGACCTGTTAGACTAGTATGTCCCCAGGCTAGCATATTGCTAAATAGTCAAAGTTATGTTGAACAGTGAACGGAGGCAATAAGACCCGATGTGCAAGTTTGCATGGGACAGTGTCCCTGGGCAGTAAGACCTTATATGCATACAACATGGATGAATTTTATCATTCTCTCGAGGATAATCAATGAGATATCCAAAATTTCAAGGACGAAATTCTATTGACAGGGGGAGAAATGTAACATCCCAAATTTTGAGACAAGAGGCTTGAGATTAAGCCTGACGCAAGTGGACTGCTAAGTCCCGGTTTAGCAAGTGTCCCAGTAAGGCATGATTTTTCCCTTAAAATTCCTTCATACCCTAAGGGTATTAAAGAGCATAGGGGATGGCAAAACAAGACAATTAGTGGTCACACACAACATAATTATATTTGGAACACAAAAGAGATTTGCTGCTAGTGAGTTTCCCTGTGAGGCAGTCGTGTTGTGTGGCATTTTTCAATAGGAAAATGATGTTAAAAAATTATAAAACCTTCCAGAATGAAATTATACTTATCAAGCTTTAATTTGATATGTCATATAAGTTATTTAAAGCTGTACACAAGGAGTTATGTATTTTTGAAGTTAGCCCAGTAAAACAGGCAGTTTTCTTTGACAGCATCCAAAAACAATAATTTTGGGAATGTTGAGCTTCCATTTTGCCAAATATTATATTTTTTTCTTAAATCTAGACTTAATAAGGGTCACATATCCTTTTAAAACCACCCAAATTGGATATCTATACAATTAGATAAGAATTTTCAAAGTTTGATAAAAATTCTGCCCAGTTTTTCCTCAAGTGCGAAATTGAAAATAAATTTATGGGAAAATGGTCATTTGATCGACAAAGTAAGAAGCAATTATTTTCTCTAACATTTTGGAGATATTTTTGGTCAAATGAACAAATGGAGAGGAAATAGATATTAGCTATTACAATGTGTACTACTAAGAGTTCCATATGAATTGATTCCATCTATACAAAGCCTCAGCGAAAGATTTCTTGGCTCGTTGCCAAATTGAGGGAATATTTAATCTATTTCATTCTATTGTGGAGAGTCAGCAAGATGCCGAAGATATTTTCCATCAGATATTCTCTCATCATAATGTCATCTCAACTTTTTTTCTTTTGTTGCATTCACAAACAAACGCTTAAACCGCTGTATTATTAGAAGATAGCACAACACATTTAAAGCTTACCTGTTAGTTGTCTCATCACCACAACCACCATCTTTCTTCACTTTGTATCATGAAGTTTTACATTTCGGACACTCACTAAAAACGCAGTCATTAAAGGCAAGCGTGTATCTTTTTATGCTCCATAACCATCATAGACAAGATTTCCTTGGCCTCATACATACGATTTGGAAATACATTATCATCTGGAAATATATCAGCCAATAATTCAAGCAACATTGTGAAACTACTATCGGTCCACCTATAAGTTACTTTTAAGTTGACTAAATGCAAAGTACATGTCAAGCATGTATACTTATTCCCAGGGCATAAAGGTGTCTTTATATCACTCTGCAAGCTATCATATACACGCGATTGCACAAAGGATTCTACCTTAACATTATGAATCATTTTCTCCATTCTATGATCATTTATGACATCCACAACTTCATTCTTAGCAGTTACTTTCTCACTATGCCATATCCATCTTGCGTACCAAAGATTTATTCTGTCACAAAGTAGGAGATCCTTATACCATTAATATCATGTCGACTCTCATTTAAACAATTCACACAAGGACAAAAATACATCTCATTTTTACTAAGCGTATTCTGTAATACCCCACTTTTTTCACCAATATTTCCTACATGTATATTTGTGATATTTAGTGCAATAAATTTGTGAATTGTGATATGTATGAATTTACAACAAATGGTAATCTCCAGTTACATATAATTCGATCAAACAAGAACACAAAGAGGCGATTAATGCCCACTTAAAGGCCTACTATTGTAACCAAAATTTGAGAATTTAATGACATGAATAGTGGCCTTATTTAAGTGTCAAAATGGGGTTAAACCAATGGAAATAAGCAAGAAATGATTTATTACGGTAAATCATAAAATATGGGGGCAAAACGGTAATTTTGTCATGAAGTGGGAAATAATTATTTTTCCCTAATATTCCCAATAATTTCAGTTAAATGGGAATTAAAAAGAGAGAAATGGCTACTTGATAATTAATAAAACTATTTTGGTGAATTGTTATCAAGTAAGGTCAAATAGCCAAAAGTCAAAGGTCCAAAAGTCAACCTATTGCAGGTGGCAATAGAATAGTGCAAGATCAATATATACTCCCTCATTTATCATGCATATTTGGCTAGAATGAAGAAAGTGTAAAGGGAAATGAAATTAAATGAGCAATTACATTTTTGGACCAATAGCAAGATGCCACATGTTAAACTAATTAACCCCTTTTAATTATATCACTCAATCCTTCTTCTTTTCCTTCATTTCTCGTGCAAACTGAATCAGAAAGAGTGAGAGGGAGCTGAGAATGCAGAACGTGAAGAAGGGAGCTGGGGTTCTCAAGAAATCAAGGTAAGGAAGTTATTACCATGTGATTTAAGCTTCCTAATCCCTCCATAACCTCTCCTACTCATCTCTACTCCTTTGAATCCATAGTTTTCAAGATGAATCAAGAGTCATGGAGAGAGAGACAAAAATGTTGAGGAGAGAGAAAGTGCTGGAAATCAAGAGGTAACTTTCTAAACTTGTTTCTCTTGCTTGATTGATGTTATTAGAGTTGTTCTTGACTTGGTTTTGAATTATTTGTGGTAGTTAGAGAAAGAAACCTAAAGGACCTTAATGGTCAAGTTTCTTCAAATCAAGTCCAATGAATGTCTAAATAGCAAATAGTGTGATTATAAGTAGAAAGGAGGTGATTAGACAAGAGAAAATAAGAAACCAACACAACTTTTTTGGGAATCCTATTGACTTGCCCTATATTGGACATGGTAAAGAAGTAGGAATTTGATAATTCTGATGCTTCCATTGGGTTTAGGAGGCAAAATTGTGTAGGGTGTATGTTGATGATAAAGTGAGAAAAGGCCCAGAATGTGAAATGACCAAATTACCCCTTAAAAGCCTTAAGTAAGGGCTGTCAAGGGCATCTTCGTCATTTAGGCCTAATTTTAACTAATTGAAAGTCAACAATGGATTCTACATGCGAGATTGTGTAGGATTGACCTAGGTCATAAATTTGGTAAAGTATAGTGAGATCGGGTCTTAAGGGGCATTTTGGTAATTTAACAATATTAGGCTAAGTTAACCAATACTATGAATTTAGAATTATGCATGAATGAGAAATGACTCATTTATGGTATATTCGAGATTTCAGGACTTAATTGTTGTCCAAAACTTAAGGCTTGCCTGAGCTTGAAAAGGTGGGAGGAAGTTGCTAAAGAAAAGCAACCAGGTAGTAACTTATCTTTCATATGTTATGGTATGCATTGAATGATTTGTTTATTCATCAAGAATTGTCTGACGTATTTTGAATATGTGGGGTGGTCGCTCGGGGCCTATCTTTGCACGGGTAGACGCTCAGGCCAATATAACGATCATCGATGCACGAGCGGATCCCAGGGCCTATTACACGGGTATCCTTAGGGCCTTGTAGTATATGTAGCGCTATGATAGTTTATTAGTTTCATGTGATGCATGATTGTTGTTGTGATGATTCTGATGAATGATGTGTGTTTAGCATGCTTTGTAATGTTATAAATGTATGATTGATATACGTTGCTACTAAGATTCTTTTGAATCTCACTCTTTTTTCAAAAACCCACTTTCAGTATAGGGAGAAAGTTCAAGGGGCAAGCGGAAGGTAAATGCGGATGACTAAAGGTTGGAAGGTTGAAACTTTAGTCATTTTGGTAATCTAGTTCCATATGTTGGATATTTTGAGTTGTATATAGTGAATATGTTCATGTAAGCATGCCAACAATGTAAAAGTAGCTTGATGAATGAATGATAGATAAAATGTGTTTATGCTTCCCATCACTAACGAAATGTAATTAAGATAAACGCTCGCCAACTCTAATAAATGAATATAAAGAAAAGACCGGTGAGACTAAATGAGATTGTGAAAATGGTTTGTGAAAATTTTACTATCCTCTCAACCCTTGGCTCAACTCATGAGTTGAAGGTGGGAAATTTACAAATATTTTTAAAAGTTGGGTAGTCCGGGTTTGAATTCTGGTCTCTCGCATGATTTTACTACTCTTTTATACTCATCCGAGTTCATAGGAAATAAGTTATCACACATTCCTTTTAGCAAATTCAATAAACTCTTCCATCCCACTCTCATATCCTTCACTAGTTCTCAAAGTATTCATCCAACTATGATTCATTTTATTACCATCTAAGCCATTTTTAACAACACTCAAGTTTAGAACAATTGTCAAGGAAGTACAAGTGAATATGGGTAAAGGAAGGGATTTCCTTTTGCTCATTTTTGAAAAACTTTTGACAGCATTTCCCCTTAAAAAGTAAGACATCCTAGAATTTTAATAACAACTCAATTAAGCTTAATTTAAACAAAACTAACTAACAAAAGGTAAAAAGGAGAAAAGTGTCACAGTATTACAGCTGCTAGCAACAATTTCTACTCACAATAATGGAACTTTAATGTAAGTAAATATGTAACATTCCAAATTCTAGGACTAAAGGCTAGAAAATAAGCATGGATCAAGTGGATTGCTAAGCCCCTGTTTAGCAAAAGTCCCAATAAAGCATAATTGTATTCCCTAAAAATTCTTTTACACTTTAGTGGCATTAAGGGGAATAAAATGGTGAATTAAAGAGCATAATAGGTGGCAAAGTAAAGCAATTAGAGGTTACACACAACATAGTTATTTGGAACACAAGTTAGTGTTGAAGCTAGTATGTTTTCCAGTGAGGCAGTTGTGTTGTGTAACATTTTTAAATAGGAAAATGATGTCCAAAAATTATAAAAATTTCAAGAATAAAATTAGACTTATCAAATTTTAATTTGATAGGTCATATAAGTCATTTGAATTTGTACACACAAAAAAATATATTTTTTATATTAGCCCAGTAAAGCTAACAATTTTCTGTGGCAGCTTCCAAAAATAATAATTATGGGAATATTTAGATTCTAGTTGGCCAAAGGTTATATTTTTCCTTAAAACTAGAATTAATAAGGGTTAAATATCCTTTTGAACCATACCAATTAGACCTCTGTATAATTATATATGAATTTTTAAAATTTGATGAAAATTCTGCCAGATTTTCCAGCAAGTAAAAAAATAGGAAAAAATGTAAGGGCAAAATAGTCATTTGACCAATAAAGTAAGATGACATTATTTTTCTCTTCAATTGGACAATAATTTTAGTCAACATGAAGAAAAAGGAAGGAGCTAATTTACTTGGTTCATATTTATTTAAAAGGGATTTATTGTAGCCAAGTAAAAGTAGCACATGGACATTTGACATTAAATAATATTAACATAAAGCAAAAAGAGATATTTGATGTATCCCTTCCTTCTTCATTATATTTGGTTGAACAAAGAAAGCAAGAAAGGAGATAGAATACTTGGTTCATATTAATTCAAAGAAAAAGAATAGCCAAGTAAATGCACATGTGGTCAAATAACCATAAAGTAATATTAATTAAAAAGCAAGAGGAGAGATATTTCAAGAAGGCATTTATCCCTTTTCTCTTCCATATGTTCGTCCAAACATGGCAGCCAAGAAAGAGAGGGTGCTCATACAAAAAATAGAGAGACAAAGAGAAGAGCAAGGATTCAAGAGGCAACTAGGTAAGTTTACAAGCAAATCTCACTTGTTCTAGCCTTCTTCTTCATGATAACTCTCTTATATATCTCTATCCCTTCTTGAAATATACATGTAGCAAGAGAAAAATCAAGAGGAAGAGAGAGAGAGAGAGAGAGGTGGACAGCTAAGAGAGGGAAAGAGGAGGAATCAAAGGTAAAACCATAAACCTTGCTCCTCTTGTTGATTTTTGATGATTGATGTTGTTATTGGCTTGATTTGTGGTTGATTTTATAAATTTGGGATGATGAAACCCTATAAGGAGGTGTTGCCGAATTTTCCATTAATCATGTTTAAAAGGTGTTTAAGAGGTTAAACATGTGATTAGAGGTGAAAGTAAGGTGATTAATGAAATGGAATCAAGACACTCCAATTTTCTCCATTTTCTATTATTTTCGTCCAACAGCTGTTTTTACTGTGTTTGGACTATATTTTAGTGTTTTTAACGATTCCATTGGGTTTAGAAGAGAAATGATCAAATTACCCTTGAAACCCTAAGTTATGGGCTACCAAGGGTAATTTCATAATTTGGGCCTGAATTTGACCAATATGAGGTCAAAAATGGATTCTAAAGATGAAATTATGTAGGATTAGCTCATGTCATAATTTTTGGTGAGGTACAGTTTGAGCGGGGTTTAAAGGGACTTCAACAGGGTTCCTAGGGGCATTTTAGTAATTTTACAATTTTGAGTCAAGATAACCAACACATTGGGTTTAGAATGAATTATGCATAAATAATAACTCATTTATCTTAAATTTAAAATTTTAAGATATATTAGTAGCCCAAGCCGGAGACGAAGCTGGACCGATTGACAGGCAAGGAAAATGCAAGTTTCAGGTAGTAACACTTTCTTTCATGCACTATGTAATTATCTATATGCTTTGAGTATGTCATATTTTGTGACATGAGCAAAATGTCTTGGACACGCATATTAGCCTAGCTGTGATCTGGATCCAGCGATGGTGCACGCGAATAAGCCAGGGTCTAAACAGTAGTTTGGCCTTGGACAGTATACACGCAACATTCTATCATCTTACACAACATGGTGCATGACATATTTATTTTTACATTGCATATGTTTGATTGTATGTTACTACTGAGATTCTCCCAAATCTCACCATTTTCATAAATGCATAAAGTTTCTAGCAGAAGGTAGCGGCTCGAAAGGCATAATCGTAATTACCGATGACATAAGATTTTAGGCCAGAACGAGAAAGGATGTTGGTTATTTGAAGACCTTTTATGTGTTTAAAGTCTGTAATTATTTTGTACACCCTTATGGGGAATCCTTGTATATGAACAAGCATGTTGTATCAATAATATCAGTATATTTATACTATTTATATGTGCCCACTGAACTATGCAAATACTATTATGAGCAACCTCAATAATAAAGCAAGGTCTTACAAAATAAGTATTTTTCAACAAAACCTGATAATCAAATTTGGACTCACTACAACAATGAAAGAATACACAGAACTAAGTAGCAATCATGAATTATGCTATAAACCGATCAAAGAATAAATAATAGCTATAGATACAATCACCAATCTTTACTCATTTCAATATCAATAAGCAACTACATAAGTATAATAAACTTTTCTTGATAAAAACATGCTTAGAATGCGGTAATTCATATAAAAATATAACAAGTAGTAAAATATCATTTATAAAGATTATAATGAGACACTATTCACTCACCTGTAATGCTTATATTTATACCTCTTTCTCCAATTTATCGGCTTCCAAATTATTTACTTCCTCTCCCAATATACAAACAAACCCATCAATTAAAACTTTGCATAAAATTTCTAGTTTCTCATTCAATACAAATTCTTCATATCAATCTCATCCTAGCTTGTACAAGTTAAAATAGAAGAAACTTAAACTTTAAAGTTTAATCCCCAAACCCTTGGGAGAGTATTCTCTACTTTTCCTTTATTTTTGAACATGCTTCAAAGTTCAATTTAACAACCATGACTTAACCACCACCATAACCACACACACACAAACACACATATTCAAACAATCCTTTACCCTTTCTTTCAATTTATTAATAAAGTTTGAGCAACTTTAATTCATCTAAGAATTTTCTTCTTTACAAACTCTATATAATAGTTCCTAATAAAAGTACATGCTTTAAGTTAAAATTCTTATCCAAATCAAACTTATAACCAACATAAAACAATTCCTGATCAGTCCATTTTATTTTTCTTATAGCATAGGCCTTAGCTATCTAGCAATTTCAACAACATTCCAATAAATTTGTTCTCTTAGACATTTTTATCAAACACCTTGAGTGCAATCAAAATCAAACAATCATATCAAGATCCTTACTCTACCAATCCCTTGCCAAACAATTCCAACAATTAAGAACATCAATGAAGACTTACGCAAGAAACCTAAGCTTCAACCACAACCTCCACACATCCAACAAAAAAAAAGAGGAAAGAGCTAAACAAAATACTCCTTTCTTAACCACAAACGACACAAATATTAGAGGAAAAATGAACTGGAAATGCAAATTAGAGAGAGGGGACAATTTGAGTCAGATAAGTAAGAGAGAAATCGTGAGGGAAGAGGAAGGAGGACCCGTGACGAAGGAGGAGCAATGACAAAGGACATACGAGGAGTGACAGAGGGAACGCGATGGAGTCAGAGAGGTATCGCAAGGGAGGAGATAGAGATTTGGTTGTCGATGAAATTACTAGGTCTTTAAAAGCTACATTAGGCATCCATTATTTGAAAAGCAACGGCTAGAATCAATCGCACTCGTAACTTATATATCTCATAATATAAGTGTTCATCACCTATTCCTTATGTCTCTTCAGCAATTAAGCTAGAAAAACAACGGATAAGGTAAAAAACATGAATATCTATATAGGAAAGGCCGCAAGGGGTAAGCAAAACCTTGAGCAACTCAAGGGTTTGCATACCCCTTGCTTTGCTCAAGGGTTTGCATACCCCGTGCGTCCTTTCCAATATGAGTACATTTTTCCCCTTAGCCTTTGCTTTCTATGGTTACTTCTTGTGAGGAGTATATATATCAACAGTTGCCATTTATTCTCCCCACAAAGCTTGGAATATCTTGTTCCATCTCGAATTGCATAGCCACTCGATATGGGATGTACTATTCTATTATATATAGACAAGTTCAATTATCTCAGAAAAGTCATACTTGAAGAGTCTCACATCCACACATCACGGTTATTATATAATAACCGTCATTTATAATAAAAGTTCACCATTCATATTTATAAACCATTATTAATATACTAATACATAACGGTTGTCTACGTGACACTGTTATTTATTTTTATTAAAAGTAATGGTTCTTACATAAGAACCGTTATATATATTACTAGATAAATAACATTGTCAATATGAGATCGTTATGTATCATGCAAGCATTACTATATATTGTGATAGTTGTTTATGTATGCCAGTTAATTATTATCACATCAATGTGTATATCATGGCCTTATCGAGCCTCAATACATAACATGTGTTATATTAAAACCATTATAATAGATCTAGAATAAATAATGGTTTGGAACTATAATTTATCTGTACTAAGCATATATAGCACCCGTATATGTGATGATTCGGAACTGTGATTTATGGCCAATAATAACTGTCATATATCATGATTTATGTAGTAGTGGTTCTTAATATAAAACATATTTGAGGAGTTTATTTTAGTCTTAAATATAATATATATTTTCATATTTTTCAATATTTTCCTAATTTACCCCTATTAATGCTCCCTCAACAATAATGAAGGAAGGGAGAAAATAAAAGAATTAAGGAAGATGACTATGATATTTTAGAAAATACATGTCATATTAAATAATTTAATTAACTTCATTAATTTAATCAAATTAGGTAAATCTATCTTATACTCCATTAAAAGCTGGATGGAGTATTAAGATATTAGCCTTTTTCTCACATTTTTTGCTTTAGATTTTTTAAGTTCTAGTCTTGATATGTATGATATTATTTTAATAAGATATTATTTGCACACATGAAGGATTTGTTTGGGGGTTGTTATTCATGCTACAAACATGACTAGCCATCAAAAAATTTTTCCACACTTTATTGCCAATGTGTTCACGTTGCTTATGGAATTTGGATAAAGGATGGGATGCCTCGTTATTTATGTTACAAAGCATATAAATAATATAAAATGCAATATATAAACATGCAAAGCATCACATAGTGTAATAGAACAATCATATTACAAACATATATGTGTATACTATTTAGGGTCAACTGACTATTAGACCCTTACTTGTCTTACTACCTCAGCTGGGTCCTACTAGGCCGGCTGATACTCGTGCTTTTCCTATCGAGCGGTACTTGTGCTCCACACCACAGCCCAATATTGTATCAACTATTCATATCATAACACATGGAAATACAATGCATATAAAAAATCACATAGTATATCAGAGATCGAGTTACTACCTGAAATCTCTTTCACTGCCTAGCTATTCGGTTTACTAACTTGCGGTCTGGCTCAAGCAGATGACAAATCCTAAAATTCCAAATTTATAATAAATGAGTTATTACTCATTCATGTCTTATTCTAAACTCATATATTTGGTTATCTTTACTTAAAAATACAAAAAATGACCAAAATGCCCCTAAAGACCCAATTTAAGTCTCTTTATACCCAGTATAATTGTACTTTACCAAAAATTATAACATGAGCTATTCCTACACAATTTCATGTGTAGAATCCATTTTTGACCTTATTTTTTCCAAAATTCCCACTGCATTTCCAAATTTACCCTTGACAACCACAAAGTTAGGGTTTTAGGGGCAAAATTGTCATTTAACACCTTAAAGCCTTCATATTTCATCTTTCACTTATTCCCTACACAATTTTACATTCTAAACACAATAGGATCATCAAATTCTAGCCCAAACACACTCAAAACAGGTCTGGACAAAAAATTGGAAAAATTAAAGTTTCTTGATTTCTTTCAACAATACATCTTCTTTTCACCCTAATTCACTCCTTAAACCTTTTAATTACTCTTTCCACATGATTAATCTAAATTTGGGCAACACCTCCCCTTAGGGTTTATGCCTTCCCAAATTATAAAATCATAACAACCAAGCCAACCAATCAACCAAACCATCAACAACAACCATGAATTTATCAAGAAATCAAGGTTTCTTGAATTACCTTTGATTCTTTCTCTTCTTCTTCCAAAATTGTGACCTCCTTCTCCTTCTTTCCCTTGATTTTCTTCTTTCTTCATGTGTTTTCAAGGAAGGCATAAGGATTAGAAGAGATTTCTATGAATTTAGAGACAAGAACACATAAATTTTGCAACCAAACTTACTTGGCTTTTCTTCTTGATTTCTCTTGCTCTTTCATCTTGTTCTTGCTTGCTTCAAGTCTCTCTCTCTCTCTCTTCACTTAGTCTTGGTCAAAAATATGGCATTTGAAAGGGATAATTAACCCTTAAAATATCATCTTCCACCTCCTTAAATATTATTATTTTAATGGAATTTTATCACATGTCTTGCAATTTTTAATCTTCTTTTTCCACTTGACTTACAAGACTTCCACATGGCATTATTGTGTCCAAAAATTCATTTTCCTTCTTCTTTTCCTCTCTTGGCCGAAATTGGCCATAGGTTATAGAAAAATCAAGAGCCTTCTTGATTATTCAACAAATGATTATTTTGCCTTTACATTTTTTCAATTTTTAATTAAATGTTGTTTTTCTTCTTTCCTTTTGTTTTTGGCCGAAATTTTACACAAAGAATTTGGTCAAAAATTGTGCTCCTCCCTTCTTCATTTTAGGCTATAATATTAGGCCTTAAAGGGTACAAAATTGCACTTTTGTATCTTCACTTAGCCAAATTTCATGTAACCTCTACATTCCTTGTTTTGCCATTATTACAAGTGTACCGAAATTCACCATTTTTCTTCATTTTAATGTCACAAATGTACAAGGAATTTTGGTGAATAAAATCTGGGATGTTACAATTATTACCATCACCATCACCACTAATGGCCACCACCACCACCATTATTATTACTACTACCATGGTTACTCTTGTTGTTGTTCGCTGCTGCAGCGCCACCACCCAACTGCCACTGTTACCACTACCACCAATACTACCATCATGACTACCATTACCACCATAACTACTCCTCTAATCCTCCTGCTACTGCTACTGCTACTGCTGCTGCTATCATCATCATCATCATTTCAAATTGGGCAAAACAACATATGATCCGTTCACAAAGTTATGTGGGTAAGTTGAGAGAAGAAATACTAAATAGGAGATGAGATATATTATTATTATTATTATTATTATTATTATTATTATTATTACTACTATTTTAAATTAGGCAAAACAACCTATGATCCATTCACAAAGTTCTATGGGTAAGTTGAGCGAAGACATACTAAATAGGAGATGAGATATAAGCGGGGAATATAAGAAAATTAAATATAAATATGTCATCAATTCTTTTTAATTAATAGATCCCAAAAAAATTATAATTTACAAATAAAAATTCATATTTATAAATAGAGTTGTATTACTTTCAAGTGAAACTTATATATATTAAATATATTAGAACCTGGAAAAAAACATTAATTATAGGAAAGATACACATTTAGTCCTTTAATTTCATACATGGTTTCATTTTGGTTCTTTAACTATATAAAGTGTGTTTTTTAGTCCTTTCACTGTAATGTCATTAATAAAAAATTACAATATATGTATTAAAATTTTAAATTTTGAAATAATATTTTACATTCTGACATATTAAATTTAATTTTAAAAATAACAATGATGGTTGCAGAAAAAAAAAACATCATTTGAAACTAACAATATTAGGGTTAAAGGATTGAAAACATGCTTTTTAAAATTCATGGACTAAAATGAAAATTTATATAAAATTATAGGATCAAATGTATGCTTTTACATTAAATCTGTTAGGGCCTATTAGTATTAAATAAAATTTTAGGAACATATTTATATTTAATTTTCTTAACTATAATTTTCCCCCCACAATTTTCTTAACTATAATCACGTTTAAGGATCTCATGTTTAGTTTAGAAAATGATAATTATGTATGGACTCCGGACATTGTGAGATTGTTTTTAAATGGACAAATCACATTTAACGATCTTATAAGAACATTAATTATAATTAAAAAATTTAAAGTTTTAAAATAAAAAAGAAAAAAAGAGAAATTCTTACGTGAACTAGAAGCCTCACATTATTTATGGTCTCCCGAATTAAATGAAGCCAACTCAGATAGGTTTTAGATTTACATGGCATAACAATCAAAGAAATAATAAATCTTGGTCCCCACAGATTATTGTATTAAACAATGTCTCTCTCTATCATTTAATTTAACCCTCCTCCTCTATTTTCACTCCCAACAATATTTCTTTTTCTTGGATGCAGCTGCTCTCCTTTGCTACCAATATCTGCTACCCTCTTTTCTTTTAAACTATGCAAAATGCTCATGTTCCTCTTTTTTTTTTAAAAAAAAATAACATTCAACATCTTAAAATAATTTTTAAGTACCACCAATGATCTTGAAATATTTTTTTAACATCACTTAGTAATTTTTGGTCGACTTAGCAACCTAAAATATTTTTTGGTGTCAAATGTAATATCCCAAGTTTTATTCACCAAAATTCCTTGTATATTTGATTATACTCAATAGAATAAAATGGTGAATTTTGATATATTTGAAGTAGCCAAAATATTAGAAATAGTGATTATGTGACATTTTGGCCAAGTAAGACATAAAACACAATTTTTGTCTTGATATAGGCCTAACATTGAAACCTAAAATTAAGTATGGAAGAGCACAATTTTTGGCCCAGTTTATGATGAAAATTTTGGCCAAAAAGAAAAGAGAAGAAGAAAAACAATACTTAGTACAAAAATTTAAGAAAATATAAGGGTAAAATAGTCATTTGGCTACTAAAATAAAAGCTAATATTTTTTCCATTAAAATGTGGATTTGGACGGCCAAAAGGAAAAAGAAACAAGGAAAAATGTGATTGGAACACATAAAAGGACATGTGGAAGCTTGATTTGCCATATGGAAATAGAAGTTACAAGAAAATTGCCAAGTGTCCATTTTTGCAATAAAATATTATAAAAATCAAGGAGGGGAAAGGTGATTTTTAAGAGCATATTTCAACTCATTTGAGGCCATATTTTCTATCAAACCACTCATTATTTTGACATTTATCATAGTATTAATGCGCAGTTCAATGGGCACACAGAAATAATACAATATACTGATATAACATTCTTGATTACATGATAAAATATCCCCACGGGGTTTGTACAAGTTATAGTACACATCCTAATATAAATAAAGACTATCAGATAACTAACGAAGTAATTCTTGAACCAGTACCGGATCTTCATATGCTAGCATCAGCTATTTTGCCATTTGAGCCTTTTTCACTTGCTGAATAAATTTTAAATTTATGTAAAGGGGTGAGATTCAAAAGCATCTCAGTAGTAACAATATATAAATCATATAAAATGTAAATAGTAAACATGCAATGCAGCATTTATCATGATGCAGCAATCAAAATACCAACACCTATCTGACAATGCTCAAGAACCAAATGATGATTTTATCCGGACTAAAATGATCATCTGTTCCTGAACTGCACAATCAACATCTCATAATGTGATCACAATAAGAACTTGGAGTAGGCCTATACCTGTCTGTACTTATCATAACTTGGAGTAGGTCAATACCTGTCCGTACATATCAAGTCACTCAAATGGGTCCACCTGGCCATATGGTACCCCAAAGGTTCCATGGGGTAGTTTAACTTATGATCCATACCCAGAGAGTATCAACACCACAAGCAATACATTGAACAGATCATGGAAACCATTACATATTAACATTCATGTAGTATATGAAAGATAGAGTTACTACCCAGACTCATTTCTAATGCCTAGCTATTATCGGTCCTTTAACGTTTCATCCGGCTCGGGCAGATCCTATAATTTCCCAAAGTAATTGCAAATGAGTTATTACTCATCCATACTTTATTCTAGAATTTATAAGTTGGTTATCTTAACCCAAAATTGCATATTTACCAAAATGCCCCTAGGGACCCAGCCCGGCCCCCTCTTGTACCCGATATTTTTGTACTTTTCTAAAAATTAAAACTTAAGCCCATGCTACATATTTTTACATGTAAGTTTCATATTTGGTCTCAAATCAAATCAATTCCAACTCAAATTACAATTTTGCCTTTGACAACCCAAACTTAAGGTTTTAGGGGCAAATTCGTCATTTCACAATCCAGGGCTTTTCACATTTCGCATTCAACATGGATCCTACATAAATTTCCTTCCTAAACATCATGAAACTAGTATAATCATGAAATTCTAGCTCTATCCCTCATTTTCCCCTTTGGCCAAAATAATGAGAAATTGGAAAAGTTAATATTTACATGATTTTAACTCCTATAACTCATTCTTTCTACTTGTATTCCTTTGTTTAACCATTAATTCTTAAATTTGACATAATCAATGAGAATTTGGGCAGCATTTATCCTTAGAAAATAGACTTCCCAAACTTTACAAAACAACCAGAAACAGTTCAAAATCCAGCCAGAATACAGTTATAACTCAGTTGTTGGTAAGAATCTCAGAGTTTGAGTAACTTACATCACTTCTTTCTCTTGCTTCCACTTGGCTGAAACACTACCCCTTCTTCCTTGAAGTTTTTTCTGATTAAATGGCTAATACAAGAAGATAGGGAGGTTAAGGAGGGGTTTCTGGTGCTATAACACAAGATTGCGTAGAGATTTCGACATACTTACCTTATATCTTTGCTCAGGACTCCCTTCATCTTCATCATTCTTCTTCCTCCCTTTTTATCTCTTCTTTCTCTTATTTCCTCTCCAAATGGCCAACTTATGGCCTTAAAAGAGCATAAGTGCAGAATTTTGAAGAATGTTCTAGAATCAACTTGGCATTACCTAATTGGTTAACAATTATTTATCACATGGAAATTACATATTTAATTATATAATTATTTATGCATGCTCCATCTGTCCCCCTTTTGGTATTTATTTAATAAAAATTTCCCGATTGCATTTACTTAGTTAAAATGACCATTTTACCTTTGCAATTTTCTCAATCACTTGGAAAATTGGCAGATTTGTCACCAAACTTTGAAAGTTCATATCTAATTGTATAGATATCCAATTGGGATGATTCTAAAGCCTATATGACCCTTATTAAGTCTAGTTTTAGGAAAAATTATAATCTTTAGCCAATTGGAAGATCACGATTCCCAGAATTCTTATTTTTTTAGGTCTTTTCCAGAAAAACATCAAATTCTCTGGGAAAAATTCATCATTTCTCCTTGTATACAACTCCAAAAATTCCATATGACCTATCCAATTAAAGCTTATCATGTCTAATTTAATTCTGGAAAATTTTAGAATTTTTTAAGGTCATTTACTAATTTAAAAGTGTCACACAATCCAACTGTCTTAATAGGAAATTCACCAACTATGTTGTATAACAACTATTTTGTCATGTATGACCTTATTGACTTTGCTTCGCCACTTTACATGTTTTTTTGTCATGAAATACCATGACAGCTACATGACACTTAATGATCAAAATTTGGAACATTACATTTTCAGCTAGCACGAAGAGAAGAGAGAGAGAGAGAGAAGAGGAAAAACAAAAACAAGAAGGAAACAAGACAAATCAAGAAGCAAAACAAGGTAAGTAGTAGTTGGAATTGCTTGTAAACTCTCTCTAATCTTCATATCCATCTTGAAATCATGTAAAGTAAGAAGAAAATCAAAGGAAAAGGAGAGAGGAAGGTGGCGGTTTAGAGAGAGAAAGAAGAAGAAAGTAAGGTAAGCTTGATAATTTGATTTCTGTTGTTAATTCATAATTGTTGTTGGTGGTTTGTGATGGTTATTGGCTTGGTTAGTCTTGAATTTGTGATTTGGGAAGTATGAACCCTAAGGGGAAGTGCTATCCAATTTTTTATTAATCATATTTAAGAGGTGTTTAAGTGATTAAACAAGTGATTAGAAGTGAAGAGAATGTGTTTTGTTGAAAGAAATCAAGAAACTTCAATTTTTCTAATTTTCCAAATTTTTGTGTTGAGCTGAAATTTGATGGATTTAATTATTCCATTATGTTTAGAATGGAAAATTGTGAAGGGTACATGTGAAAAATGGAGTTTGGAGGCTTTAGGGTGTGAAATGATAATTTTGCCCTTAAAACCCTAACTTTATGGTTGTTAAGGGTAATTCTAGAAATGTAATGTGATTTTGTCAAAATTGAGATAAAAAATGGTTTTACACGCGAATTTATGTAGGAATAGCCCGTGTCATAATTTTTGGAAAAGTACAATTATGCTGGTGATAAAGAGAATTAGACCGAATTCCCTAGGGACATTTTGGTAATTACGTGTTCTTGGGTAGAGATAACCAACTTTGTGAGTATTGGAATAAGGTATGAATGAGTAATAACTCATTTATTATCTTTTTTGGAATTTTCCCAAGACTGGTATTGTTAGGCAATTGGGAAGGAGTTCAAGTAGTAACTCTATCTCTCATATTCTATATAATTATTAATATGCATTGTTTGCCATGTTCTGTGCAATAACATGTGAATAGCGGTAATTCCTAGAGCTGGGCGTGGGAAAAGCACAAGTATCACCTCGAGGGAAAAGCACAAGTACCTCTAAGGCCAGTGGATACCCAGTCTAAGTCGCCTAATGTGATTGATCAAAATTCCTCACTGTGGTGTGGGAAAAGCACAAATACCACCCCCATGGGAAAAGCATAAGTACCATGAGGTCAGTGAGACCCAGCTGAGGTGATAGGGCAAGTACGGATAGACATTCATATGCTCCGGAACATTATAGCAAGTAGGGGTCATACAATCCTATGATCCTGAACAGAGCACACGGTAAGGCCAATAGGGGACAAAAAGTCATTTGCACCTACACGCTGAGCAAAATATCATTGTGATCACTGTATGGCAAGTAGGGACAAACGATCATTTTGATCCAGACAAAATCTTCGTTTGATCCTGAACATTGTTTGACAGACATGTACACATCATTATTTTCTGTTGCATTATATATTGCATTGCATGTTTATCTTTCGCATTTTATATGATTGATAGCATGTTACTACTGAGATTCATTGAATCTCACCCTTTCCATAAATAAAATTAATTCAGCTAGAGGAAGCGGCTCAAAAGGCAAAACAATAGATACTGGTAACTGAGGGTCTGGTGCTAATCAAGAAATTTTATGTTGGCTATCTGTTATCTTTTCTTTGTATTTTTGGGATTGGTATTATATTATATACAAACCATGTGGGAATTTTTTGTAATATAATCAAATACTATATATCAATATTTTTATGCTATTTATGTCCGCCCATTAAACTACGCATTAAAAACTCTGATAAATGTCAAAATATTAAGGGGTTTGACAAAAAATGCTCA
Source organism: Albizia julibrissin (assembly GCA_037074505.1). NCBI lineage: Eukaryota > Viridiplantae > Streptophyta > Magnoliopsida > Fabales > Fabaceae > Albizia > Albizia julibrissin. The sequence continues at coordinate 31,774,083 of CM073483.1, forward strand.
TGTTCCATCTTTTTTTTTATTTGAAAAATAGCATCTATCATCTTAAAGAACTTTTTTAGTACCACCCGAGACCCTGAAATATTTCTTAAACATCATTTAGTATCATAGAAAAATTTTTGATCCACTTAACATCCTTAGGGGCTATTTGATTTAAGGGGAGGGGAGGGAAAAAAATTTTATGTTGGATTTTAAAAAATTAGAGAAGTGTGGTTAAAGTTTTTTAATTACTTTTTCTTACTCTTTTATCATATATATTCCCTATATTAAAATTTTTTAATCTCATTTCTGTAATTTTTGTAAATTTAATTCATAAAAATTTCCCCTCCCCTTTCATTCATTCTAAATCCCTCATATCAAACAGCCCTAAAATATTTTTTTAGTACCACATAATATCTAACATCAAGCACACTTGAGTATTTTTTTCCAGATGTACCCAATATCTTAAAATGATTTTTAATGCATGTAGCACCCAAAATATTTTTCCAATAACACTTTATATCTTAAAATAATATTTGATGCATTGTTTTAGGATGTTGGATGCATTAAAAATTAGTTTAGGATATTGGATAATAGTGAAAAAATTAATTTAATTTGCTGGATGTTATATATTGGATGGTACTAAAAAAATATGTTAAGGTGCCAAGTAGACCAAAAATTATTTTATGATACTGAGTGATGTTGAAAACATATTTTATGGTACTAGGTAGTATTAAAAAAATACTTTAAAATGTTGGATGTTATTTTTCAATAAAAAAAGAGAAATAAATTCAAAGCATCTAAATTTATTTAAAAAAACAGAAAGCAAAACTTTTGTTCAGAATGAACAAGCAAGCACAAAGTAAGAAGAATAAGGTGGGGTAACGACACCCATTATAAAAGATCATTGAAATGAATGATTAATCAAGAGAAGACAAAGAATCAAGAAGAAAAGGTGATAACTAACCATTATAGAGAGCAGTGAGGGAATGCAAGCTGCATAAACTTGAACGGTGATGGAGGAGGAAGACGTTGGAAGAGAGCTATGCTTTGATGGAAGAGAAAAAAAGGGCATTGTTGGGAGGGAAAATGGGGGAGGAGAGAGAAATTTATTGATGGAGAAATTTGTGGGGCCTAGGATTTATTATTTCACTGATTGTGGTGCCATGTAAGATTGAAACTTACCTGAGTTAGCTCCATTTAATTGAGGAGATGTGGAGCTCTGAGTTCACGAAAGAATTTCTCCGGAAAAAAAAAATTGTTAACATCAATTGCATGTAGTTATTATCAAAGAAACCTGTACAGAGGAGCTAACAAAGACCATTGCTGAAGTCTTAGGCTGCCTCTGACAATGAGTCCGTGTTTGCTGAAGCCACAGAGACAGGATTTGATGACAAGACCGGCTCTGGACGCTCCAAAGTGGAGCACTAACATCCCCATTGGTTATATATGGATAGCTCCTAATTCATTTGGAACTGCCAGGGATCGAGTAGCTTCTAAGAATATTTTTCGTACTTTAAAGTCCTTGTTGCAGGGACACAGACCAGATATTGTTGTCATGGTTGAACCAAGAGTTTCTAGAATTAAGGAAAATCAGATCATTCGTGCAATTTCTTACCCTAACTCCTACAGAGTCAAAGTCGTTGGCTTCTTCAGTGGCATATGGGTGTTGTGGGAGGAGTCAGTCAACGTGCGAGTTCTTATTAATCACAAACAATTTGTTCACACTTGGGTAACTATTTGGAATGGAGACCGTAGGTACTTCTTCACTGCTATCTATGGAATCCCGAATCCTACCCTGCGAGAACGATTATGGAACGATCTCCTTTCACTTCATAGTCGTAACTCTGATCCATGGCTCCTTGCAGGAGATTTTAACGCCACGATCAGCATGCATGGAAGATAGACAGGGTAGAGCATCGAGAATGCAAGGAGGATGCTAGAGGTTCAAAGACTTTATGAGCAAGACTAACTTATTGGACTTGGGCTTTGTTACAGCCAGGTTCACATGGCAAAGAGGTGGTCTACTGGCTCGCCTAGACAGAGCATTGTGCAATAACAAATGGTTGGAGGCCTAACCCAATGAAGAGGTGATGTATTTGACAAAAATCCAAAGTGATCATAGGCCCTTGTTGATTAAGCCAGCTAGAGTGGGGCCGATGGCTCAGAGACCTTTTAGATTCTTAGTAGCTTGGGTCCTCCATCCAGACAATAAAAACTAGGCAGAAAAAACAAGGCATGAAGGAGATGGGCTAGTTGAAAACATTGAAAGCTTCACAGCAGAAGCCCAGATTCGGAACACCAACGTATTTGGAAAGATGGGCCACAACAAGAAAATCCTCTATAAGAGACTGGGAAGAGTTCAACGTGCTCTGGAGAGTAACCTGTACTCCTCTCATCTCCTCGATTTGGAGAGAACCTTGCTAGAAGAATATGAGAACTTGTGCCTTCGAGAAGAAATACTTTGGCTTCAAAAGTCCAATTCCCAATGGATTCGAGATGAGGACTGTAATACCTAGTTCTACCACACTCGAGCCATAATCTGCCGGAAACGTATCAAAGTTTCAAGACTAAAAAAAGATGATGGCGAATGGATAGCGGACCAAGCGAAACTTAGAAAAATGGCCATAAACTATTTTCAAGCCCTACTCTTATTAGATTGACCAGCGACTGAGCCATATCACTGTAGAGGTTTATTTCCCAAAATCTCTTATTCTTTATTAACTAAATGCTTGTTTGAAATAACGATTAGAGTCTCCAAAAATAATTTTTTAATTATGATTTACGGTATATGAGGTAAGTACATGACAAAAGTTTTTTCTCAATTTACATAAAAAAACAGTTATAAGCTCTATATAACATGCTTGTCCCGTGACTATAACAGAGGTTAAAGGAGCACTATTCGACATGCATCCCCTAGAATCCCCTAGAGCTAATGGTCTCCATGCATCCCTCTTCCAATCACAATGGGAATAGGTTGGTGGTACTATGCACAGGGAAGTCAACGCAATATTTGATGGCGGCAATATAGATCCTTCCTTCAACAAGACACTAATATCCTTAATTCCAAAAAATAGCAACCCTCAATCTATGAAGGAATTTAAGCTTATTAGTCTTTGCACAACAATATACAAGTTGATTACGAAGATCATTGCTAACCGCCTAAAGTCACTAATGCCACAGTTAACCCTACTACCCCAAATGAGTTTTATTAAGGGCATAACATCACAGAGAATGTCATTGTTGCTCAAGAAGTGATTCACTCCATGAGATGCAAGACAGGCAAAAGCGATGGATGGCAATCAAGGTGGACTTGGAGAAAGCCTTCGACTGCCTACGATGGGATTTTATCACTAACACTCTGAGGGAAGCCAATTTCCCAAAAAAGGACCATCGAGCTAATTGCAAAATGTGTCACATCCTCCTCCTTCCAAGTGCTATGGAATGAAAGACCCTCAAACTCTTTCCAGATTTGTAGAGAAATCAGATAAGGAGATTCCCTCTCCCTATACTTGTTTGTACTGTGAATGGAGCGATTATCCCAGGTGGTTAGTATCGAAGTCTCCGAAGGAACATAGAAGCCTATTCAGATGGGAAACCAAGGGCCCCCTATCCCATTTATTCTTCGCAGACGATTTGTTGCTATTCTGTGAGGCAACTTGCTCTCATGTGCAACTCGTCCAAAACCTTTTGGATGCATTTTTTGCATCTTCAGGGCATAAAGTTAGCAATGCTAAAACAGGACTATACTTTTCCAGAAATGTCCCCGCCCATGCTACAAAAGACATGTGAACAATTGGGGTTGATGAAAACAGATAACTTATGAAAGTGTTTGGGAGTGCCCCTCCTCCATAACCGAATCAGGGAGGAAACATATCACTACATAGTAGACCAAGTGCAACAAAAACTTGTAGGGTGGAAGGCCAGATCTCTTTCACTAGTTGACAGGATTACACTTGCCCAGTCGGTTCTAGCAGCTATTCTGTACTACACAATGCAAACAACCTGGCTCCCACATTCAACCAGTACTGCAATCCAGAACCTTATTAGCAATTTTGTTTGGAGTTTGTGACCAGAAATATTGTATCCACCTTGTTCGGTGGGATACTGATAGCCAGCCAAAAAGAAATGGAGGATGTGGACTGAAACACATTGAGGCACAAAACTCAGCTTTTCTTGTGAAAATTGCAAATGGCGTAATGACACAACCTAAAGCATTCTGGGTAAGGATAATAAGAGCCAAGTACCGACGGAAGGAAGGGACATATCAAGAAATCAAAACTCGAAATACTTCCCACCTCTGGAGTAGTCTAGCCCCACTTTGGGATGAGCTCAATAATAGATTCAAGTGGAACATTGGCGAGGGCAATCAAGTACGCTTCTGGTATGATAACTAGGTAGGTGACTTGGGGCCCCTGCACCTCTTATCTTTTGCTCCAATTACAGAATATGAGCTGCAACAGCCTATAAATTGTTATGTAACTAGCAATGGCGAATGGAAGTGGGCTGAATTCAACCACCTCATCCCACAGGACGTTCTTGACCAAATTGCAAGCATCAAAATCCCGACAAGCATAGACCCACAACCACCTACTACTGGACAAGAACTAATAACGGTGCATTCACTATGAAATAGGCGTATCAGCTTATCCAAGAAGGGCATTGGAATGAAGCACACCCGAAGTGGGACTTAGCTTGGAAATGGCAAGGAACACAGAGAATCCGGAACTTCCTATGGCTAACACTAAGTGGGAGGCTGCTAACAAACAGTGAGCGTATGCAGCGACACATGGCGACTAGCAACAGATGTGAGCTCTGCAGTCAGGGTACGGAGGACCTGAATCATGTTCTAAGAGAGTGTTCCCTAGCGAGAGCAAGCTAGAAGATAATAATCCCTGATGCCTACCTAGACCGTTTCCTTCAACTTTATTTTGAGGAATGGTTTTAGTCCAACCTCTGTGGTGGTGACACTAACCCCTCCTGGTGCATCATTTTTGAAACATTATGTTGGAAGCAATGACGGACCCAAAACAAAAGACTGTTTGCTCAAGAAACTTTCCAACCTCATCGGGTCGTCAATGAAGCCCTAGCTCACTCAACGCACATAGTCTAGGCGAGAAAGCTTTCAAATATGCATGTATTGCCTAATTATCATAGAAAGTAGCAGCTTAGTAATATTTGATGTTTCTGTATTTCTATTTGAACCTCTGTACATATCATTATTTAATATCATTTATCTTTTCACTCAAAAAAAAATTACATTTAAGTCCCGTGAATTTTTTTTACAATAAATTCAAATTTCATTGATAAATCCATTGATGTCTATTGACAAGTACGTAAACGTTTTCACAGACAAGTCCATGAGAATTTGATAATTGAAATTTATTGTAAAAAGGTCTCACATGACTTAAATACAATTTTGAGATTTCAATGGACTATTTTATCATATTTTCTCTTACCCAAGACTTAAATGCAATTTCTCCAAAAAAGAAACATGTACAGATGTCATGTTTTGACTATAGAACTTTATTGCAAGAATATATGCAATTCCATTTATTTTATCATAATTATAATTTCATTTCCTTTTTTGGATTTTCCGCCTCTAGAATTGGTAAAAACATTTTTTTGTTATTTTAACCGCGAATACTTTTTAAAGAACTGATAAACTCTTACATTAGAACAAAAGATTACAAAATTATAGGAATGTTTTACTAGAAAAACAAACACAACCAGCTCATGTTCATTTTATTATTTGGACCCAGCTTCCTGCATTATGTGTTGCCACCAATACCAAACACAACAGGATGATTTATATAAAACTCTTCGTTAGAAAGTTTGGATTGTTTTATGGCGTCCTCAAATGTCCCTTGTTTTATCGATGTCGCTGAGTAATATATATTCTTCCTCTTTAGGACTTCAAGCTGTGTCAGGTTTGGTGGTGTTGCAGCTGGTTCAAGTTGAGACTCAAGCTTTAATTGGTCTTTAAAATACTTATCATCTTTTGGGTTTACGGGTTGTAGCTTGATGTTTTAGTTGTTGTAGATGTTGTTATACTAGTATTTATGCTTGTTTGTTGTAATGTGTTTTTTATCTTTCGACTTTAGACCCCCATTTAGTCTTGACTCAGGATTAGTGAGTGGCTTTATATGTATCGCTTTATCATTGGTTAAGTAATTTGGCTTATATATATATATATATATATATATATATATATATATATATATATATATAAAGTTTAGATTGTTCAAAATCTCTAAATTATTAAAAATTTATGTATAAGTATTTACATTAAAAGAAATATATATTATAATGTATATATGTCTTGAATAACATTTGAATGATGCTTTTACGTTTTGTTTTCTAAATATGTGTCTTAAATAACATTTTGTTCATTGCTCTCATACAAATTATCTTGAGACAACACAGAAGTTTATATCAAGTCGTGACCGCTATTCTCGGAAGTTTCTATCGAGTCATGGCTGCATCACTGTGTTCTCATCATTATTGTTGTTGCTTCCCTCATATTGATTCTTGTTTGGTAGAATTGTTAAACGATGGAAGTAGTTCCTGCAAATAAGAATAGGTTCTTTTTCTATTTTCTTGATACTTGAGTGCAACCTACTTAGCAGACACCGGTACAAAAATCACTTTTAAGACCGGTTAAAAACGATATTTTAGACCGGTTCTGGATCAGGTCTTGATACAGCCGGTCTAAAAAGTATTAACCTTTTTAGACCGGTTAAAAAACCGGTCTTAAATATGAACTTTTAAGACCGGTTCTTCAACAACCGGTCTTAAAGTTTAACTAAAGAAGAAAAAAAAAATTTAAGACCGGTTCTAAGAATAACCGGTCTTAAATATATATTTAAGACCGGTTATTCTTAGAACCGGTCTTAAAGTGTAATATTTTAAGACCGGTTCTCTTAATAACCGGTCTTAAATATATATTTAAGACCGGTTATTCTTAGAACCGGTCTAAAAATTTTGTTTTGTTTTTTTTTCGTTTTATTTGTTTCAATCTTACCCAGGCCTGTAAGCCATATTCAACAACATCCCCCATGTGCCACATTACATACACATGCATATATGTATATATTGACAATCAGAAGCAGTGACAACAACATTTTTATTTCCAGAAACAATTGGCCCTTACAATCCTCGACTCTCAACAATCAAAGAATGAACATTATAAAAAAAATTCCTAAGCTTTACAGAGAAATGAAAAAAGTGGAGGAAAATTTACAATAATGATCCCTTGCCTGAATCAACAGCCAACTAGTATCGCCAATATCCAAGAATTTATCCTAAACAGAGATATAAACCAAATTAGATATATATAAAAACCATAAGTATTATTAGAACAACATAAATCGGATTCAAAAACTTACTAATTTTGTAAAAGCTCATAAATGAATTCAGCACAACAATTGCGGATGAAATCAATATCTTCTTCAGGAAAGGGATCAGCAAGATCAAACATCTGTATGTGTAACACCGAAGCCAAACAAAACATTAACTTACTAACTTAAAAACAATAAAGTAATACAAAATATTTGAAATATACATTTATTACCTCCTCGGTAAAGTCAGTCGTGCCTAGGCTGATAATATTGTAAATAACTATATATATAATATGCATATAAGTTATAACGATAATGACTTTAAATATATAGCTAACATTTAAAGTAGATTTATAAAGAGATATCCTCCTATATCCCTTCACGATGATCATTTCTTGTGCCGTGTTCATTATCATCTTCATCTTCTTTGTTCAATGCAGGAAGACCCCTAGAAAAAGAAGGGGTCTCGAGAAGATCATAATTTGAACGACTTTCCTCTTCAATATCGATGACCCTTTTTCCTTGGAGAGCTACAGACCACATTTTATTTGCCTGATCAATAATATAGAACACTTGTTTCGCTTGATCGGCCATAATGAAAGGTTCATCTCCAAAACTTTTGTTGTTCAGATCAACTAATGTAAACCCTGACTTATTGATCCTCACTCCATTATTGACATCAACCCACTTACATTTGAAAATGGGAAATTTAATTTTAACATAGTCAACCACCCAAATCTCGTCAATAACCCCATAATAAGGTATGGCTGCCAATGTAGGGTTCTTATCTTTTGAACTAGAGAAGTGCATAGATTCAGCTACTAACATAACACCGATGTTCTGGATAGTGCTCCTATCATCCAAGGACTTTGTGTAAAAGGTATACCCATTGATCACAAACGAAGTCCAACTTATGACATCAAACTCAGGACCACGTGCTAGCCATTTAATTGTATCAGAAACACATTCTTCTCCGTCAACCTTGTGTTTAAACCAATGTGCAAAGGTCCTGGTATGCTCCATAATTAACCTTTGTTCAGTCAATCGACTGTTCGCTTTCCGTACAATTTCTTTATGAGCATTTATATAATCTTGAACTGCATCAACATTATTCAAAATGTACAAGTGGACTTGTTGTAATTCATCAGGATCCACACTCTTGATGGTAGCCCCGCGCCTACCCCCTTCTTCATCATGTCGTTTAGGAAGGCCGATATGTCCTACATTTGCCAAATAATGTTGACAGAATTCAATGGCTTCTTCAGAAACATATTTCTGAACAATAGAAGCTTCAGGCCGGTTAGGGTTCTTCACATATCCTTTTAGGATTTTCATAGTTCTTTCAATTGGGTACATCCATCGAAAATAGATAGGCCCACACAATTTTATCTCCCTCACTAGATGAACAACTAGATGTATCATGATGTCAAAAAAGGAAGGAACAAAAAGCTTCTCAAGCTGGCACAAGATCAGGTAACCTTCATCTTCCAATTCATCCAACCTTTCTGTCTCAATGACTTTACTACAAATCGCATTGAAGAAGAAACAAAGTCTGGTCAATATGTGTTGAAGATCATATTCGGCGATGCCTCGAATAGCCACTGGGAGTAGTTGTTGCATCAAGACATGACAATCATGAGACTTCAGCCCTACTAACTTCAAGTCTTTCATAGACACAAGCTTCTTAAAATTTGAAGAATACCCTGAGGGAATTTTGATGCCATGTAAACACTCACAAAAACTTCGTTTCTCATCCTTGGACAAAGTATGAGAAGCTGGAGGACAAAAAGTTCTCTTACCATGTGGCCTCGGATGTAAGTCTTCCCGTATTCCCATTTCTTGCAAATCTAATCTTGCCTTAACGCCATCCTTAGAACTTCCTTGTATGTTGAGTAGTGTCCCAACAATACTATCACACACGTTTTTCTCCACATGCATGAAATCAATACAGTGTCTGACATCAAGATTCTGCCAATATGGAAGGTTAAAGAAAACAGACCTCTTTTTCCATATATTTTTTTCATTTCGACTCTTTGAAGTCTTACCGAAGATGACATTGATATTTTTGACCTTTTCATACACTTTCTCCCCAGTCAAAGCCTCTGGAGCATCTTCAAACTCTTGGCCACCAAAAAAGGCCTTCTTTAATCTGCGATATGGGTGGCCCCGTCTAAGGAATCTCCTATGACCAAGATAAACAGTCTTTCTTCCATGTTGAAGTTGATGGTAGCATGTGCCTTCTTCACAAATAGGACAAGCTTTGTGGCCTTTAACGCTATATCCTGACAAGTTTCCATAAGCAGGGAAGTTGTTTATAGTACAAAAGATCAAGGCTCGCATTTTAAACATCTCCTTCTTGTTCGCGTCAAAAACGTCAACACCTTCGTCCCACAACTCTTTCAAGTCTTCGATCAGGGGTTCTAAGTAAACATCTATGTCATTTCCGGGTTGTTTTGGTCCCGAAATCAACATAGACAACATGATGTACGTTCGTTTCATACATAACAAAGGAGATAAGTTGTAAATTACCAACAGAACAGGCCATGAACTATGTATACTGCTTAGGTTACCGTAAGGATTCATGCCATCCGTGCTAAGCCCGAGCCTAAGATTCCTAGGCTCTTTGCCGAAGTCAGGAAACAACTGATCAATTTTCTTCCACTGAGAAGAATCAGCTGGATGTCGAAGCTTTCCATCAGAAATCCTCTCATCTGCATGCCATCTCAAATTTTTGGCATCAATTTCATTAGCAAACAGTCGTTTCAACCTCGGTATGATAGGAAGATACCACAACACTTTTGCAGGGGCCTTATTTGATTTGTATCTGGGGGTTTCACATATCGGACACTGCTCTTTCTCTGTATGCTCTTTTCTGTACAATATACAATCATTAGGGCATGCATGGATCTTTTTATACTTCATCCCTAGTGGACACAATATTTTCTTCACATCATAGTATCGGTAAGGCAGCACGTTATCATCTGGAAGCATGTCCTTGAAGGCTTCAAGTGCTTCTGAAAAACTCTTGTCGCTCCATCCATGCCGTGCTTTCAAGCTTACCAATTTCAATACAGCTTTCAACAATTGGTATTTTGTGCACCCCAGGTACAGCGGCTTCTCAGAATCACTGCACATATTACCATATGCATATGATTGCTCAAAAGCCTCTTCTCCAACATCACGAATAATATCTTCTATCCGGTCATTCAGAACCGTGTCATTATCATCAAAGGCGACCCCCCCTATTGAGTTGCGCTTGGAATTTCTATTTCTTCACCATGCCATACCCATACTGTATAACTCTTACAAAATCCTTCATAAATTAAATGTGTATATATATCTGCAGCACTAAGTCGCTTCTCATTCAGACATTCTACACAAGGACAATAGAACATCCCACTATTATCATTACCAGAATTTCTTCTAGCAAATTCCAAAAAATTCCTCACCCCATTATCATATTCAACACTAGTCCATTTAGCGTTTATCCAACTACGATCCATATATTTCAACACCTTTTTTTCTTCTCTTCTGTATATTAACTGCCCTGGAAAAGGCAGGAGTATGATGAGAGTATGAAAAGGTTATACTCATCAATTTATCTAGTTTAACAAAATTCTTCATTAGAATTCCGCATAAAATATAATTGCAGTCTGTTCCATTTTCTTCAAGTAATATAGAAAATGTATCAATATACACTAGCAATTTCAGGACTTAAATTAGACACCGTTAATTAAGCTTCACCAATTAATTTCCATCAGAGTAAATGTCATTTTTTCTCCATTTCTATTTTAATTTCTAGTTCAATTATAGTACAGATTATATTCTTGGACAGACAGTGAATACACAATGTCTATTTATACGGAGTATTGAGACAGGGGACATTACCTGTTTGAAGTAACTTGGACCGTGGCTTGAGGCGCAGGAGGAGAGGGGCAGCAGTGGCTGGAAAACACGCCGGAGTGAGATAAAGGCTGGAGAAATAAGATGCTCAGCCGCCCTTCACGATGGTACTCACGGTGACTTCTTTGCAGCAACGGCAAGTACGAACGGAGAAGGAGGGAGTTTCAAACGCCGACAACAGAATATGGGAAAGAAGGTGGAAGTGGCGGCGGCGACTGGAAGGGTGGCAGGAGAATATGGCAGAATATCACCTACTGCGTTGGACTTGAGCAGTTCGCGGCGGTGGAAGCAGAGGGGGAAGTGAAATGTAACTGATGAAATGAACTTTCACGGTCGATCTAGGTATGAATATCAGACTTTTAAGACCAGTTATTTAGACAACCCGTCTTAAAAGTACTTTTAAGACCGATTATTTAAATAACCGGTCTTAATAATTACTTTTAAGACCGGTTATCTAAATAACCAGTCTTAAATTATTGAAATTTAAGACCGGTTATTTAAATAACCGGTCTTAATAATAAAGTGTTTTTTTATTCATTTTAATAATTTATTTTTCAGACCGATTTTTTAAATAACCGGTCTTAAATTATTGTCTTTTAAGACCGGTTATTTAAAAAACCGGTCTTAATAATATCGTGATTTTTTTATTCATTTTAATAATTTGTTTTCAGACCGGTTGTTTAAATAACCAGTCTTAAATTATTGACTTTTAAGACCAGTTATTTAAACAACCGGTCTTAATTTGTTTTTGAGACCGGTTGTTTTTATAACCGGTCTAAATAATAATTTTTTAGACCGGTTTTTTAGACAACCGGTCTAAAAAAGTGCTTTTAATTACGGAATTCCCACCGCGTGTTTCTTTTAGACCTTATCCGCAATAACCGGTCTAAATAATACGGTCTAAAAATGCTATGTTGCACTAGTGAGAACATCAAACAAAAGAAATCAAAATAAATTGGTAGAAAGTAGAAACACTTTAGTATATCATTGCTATATGCAGCCATGAAAATATTGTCAAAACTACTTTGAAACTTGTACATTGATTTAACATCCAATATCAATATATATGTGTGTGTGTTAACGGTACTCAATGATTCGGTATTTGAATTTTGATATGAAAATATGTGAAAGTCAAAAACAGTGTAAAGATAAAGAATGAAAAAGTACCTCTATTTCACGAATAAAAAATAGCCTAAATCACTTGTCTTCTCCTGCCCTGTAAAATTAGCAATACGTTTTGAGCAATTATATATGGGTATCCATTTCAAAGGGTGAAAAAACACGCATGAATTTGTCTGAAAAAAGAGTTGTTAATTGATATAATAAATTAGCATTTTTAATAATGGATAACTAGAAAAAATATATATACCCTCAATTTTAAGATTTCCTCCAGTTTTCATCTTTTCAGTACTATATTACTTAAGTTGGAATTTATACCGCTAAACATTTACTTAATAACAAGAAAATTAAAAGAGTAGTTTCCATGATATAAATAGGACATGATCAAGAGTTTATATGATTCCAAGTCACGATGGAAGTATGAGATTATGACAAAGCATTATTGGGACGTTTCGGATCATTCCACTTGTCTTTTGGTTAAGTTCAGATTTGCACACATGAAGGAATATCTTAATTTATTCCGCCTCGCATATATAATTCAATTAAATTTTATTGAAATTCATGTTAATTATGGACTCTATAGTTTTCTCTGTTTTTCCGCCTTAGGGCCCCTATTTTTCATGAAAGTTCAGGCAAAAACCTCGCCCAAAAAAGATTTTAAAAAAGTTGAACGAGGACCATTTTCCAAATAAATTTGAAAAATGATTTAGACAAATATATAGACACACACACGTGGGTGTGTCGTGATCGAGAAAATGTAGATTAATTGGATTGCACAACCAAATATGTGCAGGGATTTTGGCTGTCAAATTTACACCTTAAATTTTTTTTAATAATTTTACTCTTTAATTTTAATTAAATAGAGAATATATTAGGCCTTTAAATCTATTTAAAGCGTTTAAGACCTAATTTTTAAAACATATTTAAAGGCCTACATAATAAGTAGGCCTTTAAAAAGATTTCAGGTCTAATTAAACTTTTTGAAGGCTCAAGTTTGAGCCTAAAAAAAAAACCTGTATATAGGCCTATGTTATAAGCCTATGCCTATTCAGCCAAAATATGGTTTAGCCTAATTTATTTCCATCCGTACTATTAAATGGATTTCATTTTTAATCCATAAGTGGGTGCTAATTGAGTAATAAGGTAAATTCAAATTGATATCAATAAACTTTATTCTTAAAAATTGTTGAAATTTAAATAAAGCATTAAGTGGTTAAAAAAATAGAGCATTAAGTATTTAAGTTTGCGAATCACTTTACTTTGAGATATATATATACATAAGGGAAATTTTTAAATAAATACTAAATAAATTTACAAAACTTAATAATGTCTGTTAACACTTCAAAATGACTTAAAGGTGCCAAGTATCAAAGTTTTGGCACTTTTACTATTTTGCCCTTCACTTAAAAAATATCAAAAAAATATCATTCACCAGAGCACCACCACCGGCCGCAGCCGCAGCCGCCCAGCCGACAGAGACCCTCCAACGGCTGGGGCTCCAGCTGCCGATCGGGTGGGACCTACTGGCCGGAGCTTTTTTGGGGGAGAGGAGGGTTTTTTTGTTTGTAAAAAGTGGATGAAGTGCAAGAGGTGGGGTGGGTTACAAAGGGGCTTGGTGGCCACTAGGCCACCAAAACTCCTGTGATATGTAGATACAAAGTGGATGAAGTGCAAGAGGTGGGGTGGGTTACAAAGGGGCTTGGTGGCCACTAGGCCACCAAAACTCCTTTGATATGTAGATGCATTAATATATATATATATATATGTATATATATATATATATATGTATATATATATGTATGTATGTATGTATGTATAATATAAATGAAGACATAATGGTTTTAACAAAAACAGTAATGAAAATAACAAAACTCGTAATGGGTTTAACAAAAATGATAATAGAAATAACAACTAGCGCATAACCTCCTCACCAAATGTGTGAAAGTATTTGTTCAGATGGGGGATCTCACCAATTCACTAATAGGAATGATTAAACTCATAACGGTTTTTACAAAATGATATACATTACTCACCTCTTTACACATTTGACAAATTCAGTAATGAAAATAACAAAAATCGTAATGGTTTTCACAAAACGGATAATGGGAATAACTAAACATATAATGGTTTTGACAAAATAACATGCATTACTCGTATCTTTACATATTTGACAAATTTACTAATGAGAATTACTAAAACCGTAATGGTTTTCACAAAATAATATGCATTGCTTACCTCTTCACACATTTGACAAATTCAATAATGGAAATAACAAAACTCGTAATGGTTTTAACAAAACGGATAATGGAAATGAAAACTAGTGTAAATTTTGTGAAAACCATTACAGTTTTAGTATTCTCATTAGTAAATTTGTCAAATGTGTGAAGATATGAACAATGCATGTCATTTTATCAAAATCATTATGGGTTTAGTCATTCCCATTATCCGTTTTGTTAAAACCATTACGAGTTTTTTATTTCTATTATTGAATTTGTCAAATGTATGAAGATGTAAGTAATGCATATTATTTTGTGAAAACCATTACAGTTTTAGTAATTCTCATTAGTAAATTTGGCAAATGTGTGAAGATATGAGCAATGCATGTCATTTTGTCAAAACCATTATGGGTTTAGTCATTCCCATTATCCATTTTATTAAAACCATTATGAGTTTTTTTATTTTTATTATTGAATTTGTCAAATGGGTGAAGAGGTGAGCAATACATATCATTTTGTGAAAATCATTATGATTTTAGTAATTCTCATTAGTAAATTTTTCAAATGTGTGAAGATATGAGCAATGCATGTTATTTTGTCAAAACCATTATGTGTTTAGTTATTCCCATTATCCGTTTTGTGAAAACCATTACGATTTTTGTTATTTTTATTACTGAATTTGTCAAATGTGTGAAGAGGTGAGTAATGTATATCATTTTGTAAAAACCGTTATGGGTTTAATCATTCATATAAGTGAATTAGTGCTGGACAAATACTTTCACACATTTGGTGAGGAGGTCATGCGCTAGTTGTTATTTCCAGTATCGTTTTTGTTAAACTCATTACGAGTTTTGTTATTTCCATTACTATTTTTGTTAAAGTCATTATGTCTTCATTTATATTATACACACACACATATATATATATATATATATATATATATATATATATATATATATACATACATATATATATACATATACATATATATCTACATGTCAAAGAAGCTTTGGTGACCACTAGGCCACCAGGCCTCTTTGATATTGGGGTGGGGTAAGTTTGAACCCCACCCCTTGCACTTCATCCATTTTTTACAAAAAAAAACCCTCCTCTCCCCCAAAAAAGCTCTAGCTAATGGGTCCCACCCGGTCGGCAGCCGAAGCCCCAGCCACCGGAGGGTTTTTGCTGGCTTGGCGGCGACGGCTGCAGCTGGCGGTGGTGCTCTAGTGAGAGATTTTTTTTAAGTAAAGGGCAAAATGGTAAAAATGCCAAAACTTTAAAATTTCACTTTAGTACTTGGTACTTTTAAGTCATTTTGAAGTGTTAATAGACATTTTTGGGTTTTGTAAATTTATTTGGAATTTTCCCTATACATAATTACATATATTGATGATGATATTTGTTAATTCATGTTATTGATTGAAATTAATCTTGATTGATTGATGATTATTGATATATAATAATGATTATCTAAAATGATTGAACAATTCCTCAATTGATCAAAAAGAGTCCAATTATGTAATTGATTTTATACTATCCTTATCCTTTGGATATATGAGTTTTGTTTTTATTTCCCTTTTTGACCTTTTTTTTTTTGGGTAGATTGTTTTCATTTCCTTTTGATACATGGGAAATAAAACTACAAAATAAAAATGAACGAGTTTTGTTTATACACTGGGCAATGGACAGTACGACTTTATTAGGTAATTATTGCAATAATTATATTGTGAATTCGGGCTTAATAGTTAATTTCATATTTGTTTAACAGTTAATTTCATACTATTAATTTAATCTTCAAGAAAAAATATGTTTAGAATTTTACACACAGACTCCGAAATGCATCAAATGGGAGCATCATTAATCCAACAAAAAAGAAAAAAGAAAAATTGGGTTACCCAATTTTGAAGATAAGATAATAAAGTAAATTCAAATTGATATCAATCAACTTTATTCTAAAAAGCTTATAATACCGAGTTTCTTAAAACAAAAAAGGGTCAGTTTAGATCTATCAATAATTAAATACATAATCTTAATCATTATTCATCATATTTGTTCATATTTGATTCCATCAATCAGATTTAGAGATGATTTGATATAATTGTTAAACTCTCAAATTTCCTTTATTTCATAATTTTCACAAAAGGGAATATAGGCTGCAAACTCTCTAATTTCCTTTATTTCATAATTTTCACAAAAGGGAATATAGACTGCGGAAATTATATGTCCATCAATGTTATTACATCCCCATAAATAGTGATTCCAATTTTTTATTTCTAAATTATATCCTAATGATAATGATTTGATTTTAAAATAATGATTCCTTTTTCTTTCCATCCTCAAAATTATTTATGGAACTGATTGTGGTTTTCTTCTATCTACAACTCTATTATGTATAATTTATGGGTTGAAGTGTGTGTGGGACATCAAGGGTTAGAAGAACTCGATTGCTAAATGTTTCAATGGAGGCATGTACCCCCATTATTTGGGGTGCGGAGAAGAGCATGGGGATAAAGGATTGATGCTTGAAATCAACAATATCTTACAACAGGATTGTCATGTTCAAGTAGAAACTATTTTCTCTGTGCATACTAAGCATATTTTAATGGAAAAATTCTAAAAAAATATCATTTAAAGTTCAAAATTTTAAATAGATGATTTAACAATAAAATATTTTGTCAATTTCATTATCATTCTTGTTAATCCCATTAACGACTTTGTCAATGGGATTTTAAAGTTTAAAATGTATTTTTTTAGAATTTTTCATATTCTAATTATACTAAACTCCTTAAAGAAGAAGAAAATCGAATTGTTGTAATACATTGAGTGAATATAAAGAGGATACATGATTAGTCTAATTATATTAAAACACACACACACATGATGTCTTGTGGTTTCAACTTTGATAATTTGATTTGTTAGTTTTTATGATTTATTAGGTTTGACTATTTTAAAAGCTTCTACAATGGTATTATTATGCATTTGTACAACTATGAGTATCCTGATATACATTCATTTAAATATGACCTGTCTAAATTGGGCTTTGTGAATCTTTTTGTTGGAGGACATCTTAGGGTGTTTAAGTTTCTTAGAATTTACCTATATATTTGTGTAATCCTTTCAAAGAGTACATTCATAACTTTCAAAATGAATAGAGACTTCTACTCAATTTTGTTTTTATACAAATCAAACGAGTAATGTTATCACTTCCATCAACACTCCTCGTGCAACATGTAGGAGATATACCTTGTTATAACAATATCATTATAATGTTTAATAAAAAATAAATGTAAATAAATTTAAACTTCACTGGCATGCTGTTGATGTATTCGTATTAAATATTGACAGTTTTTTTTTTGCCACAAACATTTTTAATATATATATGTGTGTGTTATTTAATATTATATTATTAAAATATATTAAATCTTAACAATTAAAAGTTGGTTTAATGGTAGAAATAGTAAACTAAGAGGAAATGAAGAGAAAGATAAATAGAGACATTTCTCTACCGAAAAAATAATACACTGACCAACCTTTTTGATCCAGTGAGGTAGTAGTCCAATGGGTATTCATGTAGTCATAAATAAAATCAGGGTCAACTAAGTAATGCTTAAAATAATATAATTCTATTAATAAATACAAAAAAAAACATATATAACCTTAAAAAGTGTGATATTTAAATAGAAAAAGCCTTAATCCATGAGTAAATAAAATATTTATGTATAAACCACATACAATCGAAAAATAAATACAAAAAGTTAATCAAGCACAAATATGATTAAATGTTTTTTTTTGTTTGAATCGGGCTTATGCATAAGTCCAATTTACGTAAATCGAGATAAACCTCCTCTACATATTTACTTCGTAAACCGTAAAGTTATCTCGTAGACCGTAAAAGCTACCTCGTAGATCGTAAAAGCTACCTCGTATTCCGTAAATCACGATTGAAAAGCACTTATGGAAGCTATCCAAACATAGTGTATGTTTGTTTTAGCGTTTCATTTGCACAAAAAGCTCGATTGCTCACCTAACGGGCTTGGCCATCGTGATATGGGAAACATGCATGTTTGGTTTGCATTATTCATTAAGGGCTTACGAAACGGGCTGCAAATTGTGAGTCCAAAAAAACCAAGTCCAAATAGCATGACACCTTAGCATAGGATTCCCTTTGGCTTTTGTACCGTTAGCTTCTCTTTACTCAATGCATGTTCCTTCTGCCAACTTTGCAGCCTTCCGTACGAATCTCCCTTGCCACCATGACTAATGCATTTACTGAGCATTCTCCTCCCCAACAGTCGTGTCCTCTGGCGGAGGTCTTAAAGCAGATCAGCTTCAGGTTCTCATCGTCTCGGCAATCTGGTGTAAGACATTGGCAGCTAACCTCAGGCGAGTTGACGCGAGCTTTCCTTCATCCTCCAACCGGTAGATCTGCTTACGGACGGGTCTCTTCTCCACCTTCATCTTCCTCTCAGGAAGACCCCGCGGCAGCTCAGATCTCCCTGTTTCTCAACTCGGCATTGGTGTGTTTTGGTCATCTGCTTCCTGAATATCGACGATAATTCCTTTTTCAAGTATTTGATTATGGTTATTGAACATCAATTTGATTCATCTACGCAGCCACTGATAGTGCATGTTTCTTTCATAAAAGCATCAATCCGATTAAATCATTGACGGCCAAACTGAAGCCATAGTATTGGCTCTGTTTTCATGTCTGTTTTCTGGCCAAATGAATCACGATTAAGGTAGGCATATGTAGAAATATGGATATCTGCATGACTATTGTGCCAATTTAGTATACTCTTTTTCCTTTGGTCTATGCGATGCTTCCCTGTGACCGTTGGTGTGCAGAGTTTCGAACCCATTATTCTGTGCCTAAATCTGATAAACGTTCTCATCCCTCTTGCTTTTCATTGACTGTGATTTGGTGTTGTGTATGTGTTTTGCTGTCAGTGTTTATCTTTGTTGCTTTGTTCATATCTATAAGGCGGCTACCAAGCTTTCTTCTTCTTCTTCTTCTTTAGTTACAATGCTCTCTGAATGTAAGCATTTTAATTCTTCCGTTTCTCTATCGTGGTTCATATTTGTATTGACCATCCCAGTTCGGCTGTTGTTCTTCCTCAATCTTCCACAATCGTGGAAGCTAGTTATGTTTGTCATATCTATTTTCAGCTTAAATTATGTAATATAAGAAGCCAAAATTATTTGTGATATGCAAGTTTGCGGTGTTCGAACAAAATTTATACCATTTATTGTCCAGAAAATTAATCTTTAAGACCTCATTATAAAAAATCATGCACTTGGTATGTAAATTTAGCCGTTACATCAGTCATCACTACTTCATGTTTTATTATGAGAGCACACTGTTTTAAAATACAAAGGAATGTTAATTCAACATGATTTACTTAACATAACTACTGCACAACATAGGTGAGGATTTGGGGTGAAATGCATTGTCATGGAGTCTTAGCTTAACTAATCCTTCTAAATAAGTTGCATGTACCTAGTTCTGGGGCCTGCTCAAGCTTTGGTGGTACTCCCCCTGCTTTGTTGTCTATAGGAATTTCTGATCCATATTAGTACACCTTCAACTAAAACCCCATTTGGTGCACTAATTATTAAAAGTTCTATTTCAAAATTTCATCTACGAAAAGGATTTCAGTTTGAATACCGATCTTTCACCCACGGAAGTGCTTTTTCATGTCTAGGCATAGGATAGTCTTTTGCATGTCTTTCCAAGTTAATTTCGTAACTTATGAGATGTTTAGATATCTTTCATTTGTGCCATGGTATATGGAGAGAAGAATTTAAAATCTTTAGTTTTCCTATTGTGGCCACAAATTGATTTCAAGTGTACATATTGTTCAAGTAACCACATTCAGATTATTCCATCTATGACAACCCCAACATATAAAAGCTTGCATATGTAAATCAATTAACCACATTCAGCTTTCCACTTCTCCGACAACCACTTATTTTAAAAACCAATTTAAATTAGATAGCTACAATTTGGTTGTCCATGTGCCCCAACACTTCTTCCGATGCTTGTTCAATAAACTGATTGTGTTCGTTTGCTTAAATTATAGGGTTAATGTGCAAAAAAAGCAATGAACTATTTTTCAAAGTTCACCCAATACAATTAACAATTTCGGGGTGGAAAAGTAGACATTATGAATTTTTTTTGGAGTAAAAATAACAATTTTTGCACCCAAAATAGATAACAAAATTGCTATTTTTGCTCCAAAAAAATTCATAATCTACTTTTGCACTCTAAAAATTCATAATGCCTATTTGCACCCTAAAATAGTTAGTTGTGTTAGATGCACTTTGAGAAATAGTTCTTTGCTAAATCTGCACCTTAACCCTAAATTATATAAGGAAAATTCAATATTTGTCAATAAACAATAGCACAACCATCTTCACAAACAAATGACATAGTAACGACAGGAATTTGCTTTGTCAACTAATCGTGCCTTATGTGTACATTGTTTTGTTATATTGCTGAAACCAAACCAAAATAACCAACCTAATGCCTTATTTGAACCTGTTTTTTATGTATGAATTTTTGGCTAGTAACTAGGTCTCCTCAACATACTTACTTGGCATTTTGGATAGTTGAAATTTGTTGTGGTCATAAACCCTATAAAGTTGCACGGCTTGGTAATAAAATTAACTTAATATGTCCGTCTGTTACCATTCACATATTTCCATAGAAAAATGTGTGATAACGCAATCTGGGATGACAATACCACTTAGGTGTTTATATATGCAATGCTTGGTCAAGTATACGCTCATGAACGGCGAGGGTTGTCGTTCTCTAAGGCCGGTTGGAAGGAAATTGTGGAGGAGTTTAATCAAAAGACAGGTAGGGGCTATGACCAGAAACAACTCAAGAACATATTTGACATCTTACGCAAGGACCTGAAGACGTGGGATATGTTGCTCAATGAGACTGGGATAGGTTTTGATCTACACATGAGGACCATTGACGCATCTGATGGCTGGTGGCAAGCAAAATGTTGGGTTAGTAAGCTTCCTTTAACTCTGCACAAGTAAAACACGGCCATCAATTGGTTACATTAGTCATAATTTTGTTCACTTGTGTTAATGCAGGATAATAGATTGTATTCTAAGTTTCGTCGATCCCCTCTTAAGTTTGAGACCGAAATTAAGATAATCTCCAAGGATGTCTATGCTATAGGAGATGCTTCATACTGCCCGTCATTCACACAGATACAAGCTGGTGATGATGAGGAAGACGTTGTCTATATCCTAACAATGGATGAGCAGGAAGGGTCAGGGGATAGTAAGGACGATTCTTTCAGAGCTCAACCGGCACCCAGCACCGAAGTCACTGACGACTTGGTCGGTATTGGGTTATCATCCCAAAGTGGTCCCTCTGAGCCAACTGATTCAGGAAGCCATGGTAAGAGAAAGAGGGTCAATCGAGCTCTGACGAGGAAGAAGTCGAGAATGCCACTTGTGGATCGGATTGCTGATGCGGTTAGTGTGATAGTTGACGTAACGAAGCATAGATAAGTTATTGTCAGTGACATCCAACAGAGGAGTGTTGAAAGTGTCATCAGGGACCTTGTTATGCTTGAGGCAGTGAAGGCTGATCTGCAGTTCCGAATCCGATGTATCCAGATGCTTTCACAGGATAAGAGTTCCCAGGACGCGTTTGTAGGGTTATGGAAGGAGAACAAAGAGTATTTGATTGAGTGGTTATGATTTACCGTTGATTGTTACTTCAGACTTTAGATTATATGTTTGACCGATCTGGATTGTTATATGTATGAATATTTATTTACTTGTGAACTGCTTGTATTTTTCATAAACGTTATATTTATGTTTGTAATTGAATGTGACAATTGCGGTTAGTATTGTTGTTTATAGATTTTTTTATGTGACCTACACTTATAGACATGCACATGCGACGTTATTAATTTCCAATTTGATGGAGGAAGCTGATAATGACTCTCAACTTATCACCCTCATCGAGGAAGAGTTGACGGAGTATCAACTACTAACTGTGTTGATATGTCAGTGTTAGGTTCCTTTCATCTCCAAACAACCACAGAGATCAAGTATAAGCTTGGGACATTTATGGGTCCAAGAGCTGTTGGTAGATAACGGTAGTTGTAAGGACATGCTCAGAGTCGATAACTATGTGTTTTATATACTGTGCAATAAGTTAGCAGCACATGGGCTAACACAATCTAGGCGCATTGGCATTGAAGAAATGGTTGCCATGTTTCTGCTAACTGTTGGACACGCCATAGGGAACAGGGTAGTCCAAGAACGTTTTCAACATTCGGGTGAAACCGTAAGCCGGCTATTGCATAGAGTTCTTTAGGCTTGCCTCAGTCTAGCTGAGGAGAACATTAAACCCATCGATCCTGAATTTTGTGAATGCCACCCTTATGTATTACATAATGTACGATATTATCCATACTTTAAGGATGTTATCGGAGCAATAGACAGGACACATATAAGGTGTGTTATCATGGGTCAAAATTGGGACAAGTATATCGGTAGGAAGGGTTATCCTACTCAGAATGTAATGTCCGTATGCGACTGGAATATGTGTTTCACATTTGTGTTAGCCGGCTGGGAGGGATTAGTGCATGACGCTTGTGTCTTTCAAGCCGCGATCTCAACTCTAGCAAAGAATTTCTCGCATCCTCCTAGAGGTATAGTTTGTAAACCATGAAATAACATTTAGCCTTTCAGACATTCATTAATGTTATCCGATGTATTCATGATCGTTTTTTTTTAATTGGGCAGGGAAATATTATTTGGTCGATTCTGGCTATCTGACGTGAGAAGGTTATCTTGGACCCTACAGACATGAGTGGTATCATGTTCCGGAATTTAGGCATCAACATGCGCTTCTAAACGACAACGAGAAATTTAATTTTTACCACTCTAGTTTGAGGTCAACAATTGAAAGGACCTTCGGCATCTGGAAGAGTAGGTTGACAATCTTGCTGAGAATGCGTAGATATAGCTATGAAACACAAGTTTGGCTAGTTTGCGCAATAATGACAATACACAACTTCATTCGAAGAAGTTCTCCAGGTGATGCTATGTTTTTGCATCTTTACAATGACAATGTAGGTGAGGAGGACAATCCAACTGTAGAAGAAGAGGGTTCGTCAACAAATAATGTTGGGTGACTTGTTCAACAAATACACACTCATGCGGGAAGCGGAAGCCCTTTTGGAAGAAGCTATTCAATAACAAATGGAAATGTTGTGACTTGTTCAACAAGAACTGGGAAATTGATTTAAATTGTCATTTAATGTGGTAAATTTAAAACATTAAATTTGTATTTAATATTTATATTTTATAATCTTGTTTTTGTAGATTGAAATTGTCCTTATTAGTTATTGTAGTAATAAATAACAGTTATTGTCCATATTAGTTAATACATATTAGTATTAATAATAGGTATATTAGAATAATTAGAAATTTTTTAATCCAAAAATAACGAAAGGAATTTAAATAAATATATCAATATAGAATCTAATTCAGTATTATTTATTTATTTTTAATTACAGATTTTATATTCAATATTAATGAACATTTAATATTATGTTTTTTTTTTCTTTTACACACATAGACATGAAAAACACTTATGAGATGTTTAATCCAAACGTGATTTACTTATGTGAAAAGCATTTAGGCAAGCTCAAATCCAAACATAAATCACATTCACCAATCGTACTTATATCAATCACACTTTTACATAAGTCCGATTGAAATAAAAACTTTCTCATACTGCTAATCCAAACATACTATACTATATAACTCTCAATACTTGATAGTAAAAGAGAAGCACTGTTGAGTATGGCGAGGCGAAACTATACTTGATAGTTGTAAGCAAATCGTCAAGTATACTTCATAAATACTTGACAGTCAAATACACTAACCGTTAAATGTGATTCTCATTTAAAAAAAAAAAATTGAAACGCAGTTAAAAATCATCAAGTAAAATGTATATCATATTTGAGGGTTGTGTGTTAAAAACCATTAAATATATGAATTCTTGATGGGTGTTGATAACCAACTGTCAAGTAAAACATTTGAAACCATTTGTCTTATCACTTTCTCAGTCTCTACTCTTTTAGCATATTATTAACCAAGTATCCTTCATTACCTACCACTTGTCTTCAACTTCCAACTAATACAATGATGGTTTGAAAGCATCACCTCCACAATATTTAGACTCTCCATTTTCATTTTTTTTATACTTTTTATTTATTGATCTCATCCCTCTCTCAATCAACAAGGTGAAACACTATCATAAAGATAAGTCCCATTTTTGTCCACGTCATCTTCCTCCTCCCCACCTCCAATAGAAGATGAAAGGGCTATTTGAAAAATTCCCACATAGAAAAAATTGGATCCCACCTAATTGAAGGAACTGACTCTCTTATATTTAAAGGAAGATCTCATGATGCTGGAAAGTCGTTTCCAGGAAGCAGGCGGTGCTAAACGCCTATGTGATGGAAAAAATGTTTTTTTTTTTTGGGTGAAGGTATAAAAATAGTAATACTATTTTATACTTTGATCATCCAACAAAATTGACATTTAATGGGTGCAAATGGATTATGAACAATTTTTCAGAGAGCAAAATTGAGAACGTTGTTAAGTTGCTGTTATGTCTGTCACTTTTCTCTCTAGTGCCATAGCTCAACAGCAGGAAGGTCATAGCATGATATTATCATTTCCCTCACTTTTTATAGCTGATCTTGTTTTTTTTCTTTTTGTTGATATATTTACACTACTAAAAAAAAAAATTAAGACCGTCACATCTAAACTTTTATAGGCGGAGACTATTTAAAAACTATGACCAGTGCATTTTTTAAAACAAAAAAAAGAAAGAAAGAAGAAGAAGAAAAAGTTGTAACACTTCTTTAAAAAAGTACTATAAAACATGCGTCATTTTTTTTTTGTAGTGATTTCTTTCAAGAAATATGAATAACAAGATTGATAAATGAAATAATCAACAGATATATCATAAAAACCTGTCAACTAGTAAGGAAAAAGGAACAAACCCATAAGATAATTTTAAATAAAGAAAAGCATGTTGACTGAGAATTAAAACCTGGTTAGCAATGAAGAAACCAGCAGAGAGAAATCCACGTAGAATTCACAGAGTTCGTTGGAAGAGAAGGAATAGCAAAACATCACTTTAACTTGCAATTAATTAGAAGGTAGCAGGAATTGTTGCTTTCCACCTTTCCGATTTGAGACTACTATTAGGAAAATAAGCCGCCATTTCACGGGCTCTGATTTAAATAGGTTGGTTTGTTTAGATTCCAGTTTTAAAAAAAGTACAGATTTTTTAGGCTCATCCCATTTAGTTTAAGCTTGAAAGCTGGCCTACGGATTTGGGATCCGTTTAACACTTTCTTACTTTTTATATATTTAAAGATTAAAATATTTAATTTAAAATATAAATATTATCAAAACTAAGTTAAGACATCAAGCATTATTTATGTTTAACAAAACATAAATATTAAGACCCAAATCCAAACCAAAATTAATGTTCACGCATAACCACCAGTTAACAACAAGTACACAAACCACAATAAAATAAATAAGCAGGTAAAGTCATAATAATCATAAATTAAACACTAAATAATATGAATAACATTATTATCACCATTAACGTCATCAATGATATTTGATTATGCTTCACTATAAGTAGGCTTCTCTTCAACTTCAGGGGTAAAAATATTTAGTCTTTTCAGTTCTTCTCCACTATCATGTGCATTATCACCTCCATTATCTGCAATAAATAATAAATCACCATCATGTGTAATTTAAAGTGTAAATGAAATAATTATAACAAAATACATATAAATTACTAAATCACCATCATATTTGATCATAAGTGTGTAGTGTTATGTTAATATGCTCTAATGTTCCACTTCCACTCTTCCAAAGCCAGTGTCCAATTAGCCTTATTTTTTTTAAAAAAAATAAACAGGCCTAAAAGGGTCTGTAAGGCCAGCCTTTTTAAACCCGTAGTCCTATAAAGCTAACCTTTTTAGACCAGATTCTTTCTGAAGGCTCTAACTTACTCAAGCTGTGAGGTTTAGGGTTTAATTTTTCCCTTTGTCATACAACTCAACCTAGCGACATAAAATTCCGCTAGTAATTTGATTTTTTTTTTTGTAGTGCCTTCTTCCTCATTTTTAGTTTTTTTATTTCATTAATGATTTCTTATTTTGAGGCTTAGAATGTTAAAAATTTTCACCTCTTTCAATAAATACACTTACCAAAATTCAAACTTATATTCTTCTCGAACTATTTTACCTGTTGATGCTTTCTTCCTCTTTCAAGCGCCTTCTTTTCTCCCCTCTTTCGCTCTCTCTAAAAACAGCTGCTGAATGCAAATGGGGCGGAGAACGTGGCTGACGGCTGATGCCTTTAATGGGTTAGGAAGGATTATTTTATTTCCATAAGTGCCCCATGGATCCTTATGATCTCTCAAGCCATTATTTTTTTTCCCATTTTATTGGGACATTCTTTAAAAAATCTGGAGCTCATTATCTTTATCATATATGGCACATTTTGGGATTCATATTTGGGCTTAACCTTAGCCCAAATCTATTTTTCAACTTGGGGTAGTTCCATGATCGTTTTACCCCTTTCTTTATTGGCATTTAATTACTAAGTTTCAGAAATTGATCATTAATATTTTATAAGAATATTTTTTCATTAATTAGCTTCTTTAAATTATAAAATATTTTTTTCTAGAATTTCCAGACCAAATTATAAAGTATAACTTTATTTTTTTTTAATTTTCAGAAAAATAAGCCCTTATTTAATTCCTAGAATAAAACTCATCGACTTGAAAATGGCTAGCCCGTTAGAACTACAAGCAGGCACTTTTGTGTGTGTGTGTCTATATATATATATATATGTAATATTGAAATAAATTTGTTTTTGTTATAATGGAGTTGCAGATGTACAATTGAATGTGGTTTGGTATTTTAGTTGAGAGGGACTTGTTTCAACTTGATGCATGTTTGTTCTTTACTGTGACATTATTGTTGGTGTTGATTATGAGTTTGTTTATGTTTGTTCCTTGAATTAGAATTGCATAATTTGTGTGAAGATGTTTTATTAATATTTTTTAAATTTTTTAAAGAATTGTGAATTTATGAGTTGAACCTGTCAACCTGAAATTAACATGCACAATTTTCATGAGCCCACCATTAGCCTGGTTGTTTAAAACTGGGCCTATGTGTTAGGGTTATCTATCCTAATCAATCTTTGCCCAAATAAGTTTGAGGGTAAGTGGATTAACATTAACAAAAAATGAATTTTATCTCTGTTGACTTTTAAAAACTAAAATTAGGATAGAAGTCAATTAATGTAATATAATTTATATTTGGATAAAATTTTATTAAGAAAAAGTCAATCTGACTTAAATTTATATGGACGATATATTGAAAAATTAGTTTCAAAATGTTTAAATTTAAAGTAATGTCTGAAGCTAGAACAAGTTACTTAAATTTTAAAATAAATTTTAAGCAAAAAAAGGCAAGTTAGTTAACTTCAAAGTCATACCAAATACTATTTTGAGCATAAATTTTTTCCCAGTTACTCCTTTTATTTCAGTCTATAAAATATTTTTTGAGTAAATTGGGAAGGCTAATAAACCTTATTAAACACAATTAAAAATTCTATTTTATCTTTTCAAAAACAGATATAAACTTTAAACAATGCACTCCAAAGTTCATATTCACTTCATTTAAGACTAACACTTATTAACTCACAATTAATGAATAATATTTTTAAACTCAAGGTCATTAATAAATTATTGTCTTCTCCAAAACATCTTATATTATAAAACATAACAATATTCTAAAAATATCTTTATAAATCGGAACAGTGCTTCTTAATTATAATGGGCTTGGTAGCTATCAGCCTACCAAAAAAGCCTTCAAGAAAAGTCCAACATGTGTGACAATTGGCTATATATTAAGGAATAAAAAATTGGACCGGACAATGAACCGGTCATGGTACAAGTTTAAGGGTTAATGATTCAATCGGGGTCAAACCAGTGGTCGGACCGGTCATATTAAAATATTATAATTTATTAGTGGTAATATATATATTAATATATTTTTAAACTTCTATAGATAAAAATGAAGATTTTTAGAAAAAAAATGCTTAAAATTTATTAGTATCAGTTATAGTGTCTGTACTTATGCAATGATATCTTCTTTTCTATAATTAATTAATTATTATATCCCCCAAAATTTTCTTTTTTTTTAGATTTTTTCTTTTTTTTACTTACTTTTCTCTTCATTTTGGTTTTTAAATTTTCTTTTTTCTCAAAAAAATAGTCCGAAATAGTAGTTAGATGAATAAAAAAATTATTTAAAAAAAAAAGGATAACAAGTCCGACCACTAGTTTTATCGGTTTTAACCGGTTTAACATCCCAACCGAAACGGTCTACCGACCGATTACCAATTTTTTATTGGACCGGCTGACCTGATCCGATTTTTTTGCCACAGCTATATATACACAAAAATCTAAATAGGCAAGTTTTGTCATCTACCACTAGTCAAACACACATGCACTGACTGCATCCACTATAATATATTATTTCATTTCTAATTTTCGGAGCTGATCCTCCAAATCTTGTTGAAACTTCAGCATATTTTGGCGTCCCTCTGCTCTCCCTTACTTTTCTATCTCTTTCTCCTCCTTTATCTAAAACTACGCCGATTTAGGTGTGGAGGTGGGGCCCTTTTTACCTACACATAATATTCATTAAATTAGTGCCCTTAAGTGGTTAAAAAACATCAAAGAAATGTGAGGACTAAGATAACATGAGAATCACTAATGAATACATTGACAAATTTTATAAAAACTCCTCTTCATTTTCTTATAAGACATTTTTTTTGCTAAGTATATGTACCATTCTATTAGAGACAATCCTATTTAAAATATTGTCAGACACTAAATATATATATTTCTTCTAATAAAGATTTGAATATTTAGTAATACATTTTTAAGACCCAACCACTGTTGATGACAATTTTTTTAATACAAAGGCTAGGATAAATCTTTACTTGTGATGTGCTCTAACTCTTACTGGGCATCCAAATCCATTAATCATGATTACTTTTGTTCTTTGTCACAAAAATATATATATCAATAAGATTAAAGGACATAGGCCCTAACAACCATATTCAATAGATCACTAATAACAATTCCCCTTGAGAGGGGCACCATATAATTCATGGGCTTCGGTGCATCATCTCAATCTTGGGCTCCATCAATATTTTTCTTCTCTTCTGGATAACTTTTACCACAATATTTTATAAACTAAAATTTTTATATTTTTTGTACTACTGTTATTATTTGCAACTTAAATTTATTTATTTTTCATTTTTATAATTTTTGTTTCATAAAATGGATATCTCAAATTTAATTTTTTTAATCCCTAATTTTGTGTATGTATTTTTCATCTTCATCTTCATTTGATTTTGTGGTACACGTCAATTATTATGTCATCATGTTATGTTTATATTTAAGGTTCTGAAACCCAGACTGAGTATTGAACCAGTCGGGGTACAGGGTCAAGGGTCAGTAGGTTAAATCGAAGTCAAATTAAAGTTAAACCAAGATGCAAACTGGTGAAAAATTGAATAATTTAGGTTTATTAATATGAAATTTAAAAAATAATTTTTTAAAAAAAAATACCGGACCGGATCGGTTTATCAGCCGGTTGGCTGGTTCCTGATCCAATCCAGGTTTCAAAATCCTGTTTCTATTACATTTAAGTGTGTGTTTGGATTAACTTTTGAGAATAGCTTTTACGATTTACGAGGTAAATATGTGAGAAGAGTTTTATCTCGATTTACGTAAATCATGGTTTGGGTACTTTCCAAACACACATTAAATGTTAATCGAATAGGATGATAAATATTTATTGAGATGTTTTATTTGTGTAGTAGTCGTACTTCATTCTTCCCTCGAGTCCTTGTCTCCCCCTTCTACTGTTAACGTCACAACTCACAACTCATTAGGTAAATGTCAAATGATGGTATGTTTACCTCTCATGTAGTATTCCATTAACTCCATTCTTGTAACTATGTATCATTTAATTTTTTAATTTAATTACTTTGTAAGAAAACTCCTCTAAAGTGCATTTGCATTTTGATTCATTGTAATTTAATTACATTTATCATTTTGCATTTCACTTAATTAGGTTATACCGTTTAGGTTGTTTTTGAGTTTATCACTGTAAGTTTATGCGTAGTAGTTGCCATGTGGTTGCTGTACTTACTGTCAGAATCTCAAAATAGTGTAGGGTGCTGGCTAAACTAACATTTATCAGGCTCATCACTTAATCTAAGGAGAAAGAGATCTTATTAGAACCATTGAGGCGTGGTGCAAGATCTTATTTTGAAAGGTAGATTCATTATTTCTTGTCCTTTAAATTTTTTTAGCGTTTGAGTGATGATCCTATTTGTTATTTCACGTTGCTGTTCAAACTTGCCTTTATCAAGCAACTTTATTAGTGCCACTAGTGAAAATTCTGACTATGTTCAGAAGAATTTGTTTGTAATGGTTTTAACTTTATCTGCATCTCATTTATTTTTTTAGCTTTGCTCTTTGTTCAAGGGGTTAGTTATTGTATTGGTTTAATTTGCTTATGAAGGAGATTATGTTGATTTTGTTAGGGAAAATAGTATGACAATGTGATCTCACAGTCAAGAGCCAAAGTATTTACTTATTGACCTGCTTAACATAAGACAAAATTCATATCAAGTTGTTTATATTTATTATGTTAAGTTTTTTAATCACATTTGTTAGTTTGCTATTGTTAGTTGTTGAAATGCGTATATAAACTTATAAATATAACATTTGTACATTTTTGCATAATCTTTTATCACTACTATATAAAAAAGGGGTTGAAGCGCTATCCATTAACTTATAAAATCAGAGCAAAAATGTCAACTCTGTTAAAAAAAATTTGTTAATTGTAATTTGAAATTATCAAAATACCTCCAACTGAAAAAACACTCTCCCCTCCCAACTTCTGTTCATCTCACCACCTCCCGATATTGATAATCAAAGAAAAGGCCCCATATTAGGAACCAAGAATCTGAAACTAGTGATGCATACAGTTTTATATAATTCTTGAATTATGGGAATAAGAAACAAACAAATTGAAATGAAGGAATGAAGATTATTGGTCGTAACAATACACCAAAGTAAGAAAGGTCACTTTTTTTTTTTTTAAGCTGCAATTTTTAAGCTTACTGAAATTAAAATGGATTAAAGAAAAAAAAAGACACTTACTTTTGCAGTTTCATCAGCATTGATGGGAATGAATTCGTTCCTACTATGCGACCCAGCAACAAGATCGCACAAGTACAAGGGAGTTTCATGTATTTCCATTCCATCCAATAAACCAAGCAATATTACCAAGGTTTATGTTTCCCAACAAGGTATCAAAGAAGAGTCGAACCACAAAAAGTGAGAAACAAGATCGTTCAAACACAAAGGAGTTTGATGTGAGGTCATAGCTCACTGTGTCAGATTTCGGCACCATTGTCATCATGTTCTGTCATTGAAGCAATCGCGACCTCCACCCTCACCATTACCTTTGAATCCCTGTCGCAGCCCTCAAACCTCCTCCTCTAAATATAAGCTTCCACGGCCGTTTATCGCTCCAAATCGATCTCCTCTCAGTCATGGATTAGTGCGTTGCCGTCGCCGCTAGTAGAGGTTGCCGCAGTCGCTGCCGGCCTCCGGTGCTATCCGCATCTGAAAAGGAAATGGTGGAGGTGAAGGGAAGGAGGGAGAGAGTGACAAAAGGAAGAGACAAGGGCAGTGAGGGAAATTAAAAAATCTTGACATTTTTATTTTTTTTTAATAGAGTGGGCCTTGCCACAAAAATAACATACCTTAGGGACTTTTAAAATACTGAAGTTATAAATTATATGGCATTGGGATAATTAAGTTATTCCACTCAAGGTAATTAAATCTGGATCGGTCCCTGAATCGGTCGGAGTATTGGGTCAAGGGTCAGTTGGTCAAATCGGAGCTAACCCGGGACTAAACTGATGAAAAAATAAAAATTTCAGGCTTATTAATATGAAATCTTAAAGAAAAATTTTAAAAAAAGACCGAGTCAATATCCAGATCGAACCAATTTCCTAACCGATTCGTCGATTTTCAAGTCAAAACGGACGGTCCGATACGTATTTGATTACTCTGATTCGACTTGAAATGCTCCTTGAATCTATTTACTCAATCCATCTAACTGTGATATTGAATATTTTGATTTATAGATTGAAACGTGGCTGTTTTTCAGCTGTTCATTGTAACATTCACATCTAAATTTAAGTTTGAGATCATTAGTGTTTGATGCTTCTAGAAGTTTTGCGCATACATTAAACACACCATAACTAAGTAAACTGAATTAGCCTGCAACATAATAATCCAACTGCATTTTGTCATTGTAGCACTATCATGTGACTTATCATTCTATAAATTCGGGTATATATAACGCTTGATAAATAACGGTCACAACAAATAAATGTCATGTATGTCGAAGCAGATGTCGTGCAATAATATATAAAGCTTAAACGTAACAATTAATTATGTGCACCGTCATATATTATAGAGGCTGAATTCGAGAAAACATAAAAATAACGGTTGTATTTAATGGCCATATTTATTTAATCACAAAAATGATAGTTTTTTTGAAACAACCGCCGTATAACATTTACAAATGATTTGACTTCTAACCTCTTATATCAACGAAAACAAAACATAGCAGTCTTAAAAAAAATAACCGTCATATAACACTTTCAAATGATCTGTCTTCCCCAAGTACCAATTCATAGGTCATAACCCTTTGTAATATCGTTGAACCTTCATAAGTCATAACTCTTCATAACATCTGTTAGACCTTTATTTAAACTCATATATTCATTGTCATTCTTACGACTTTTCTTTATCAGCCTCCTCCTTCTCTCCATCATGTTAAGATCACAGGGAGCTCCTCCGCCACTGCCACCCCTCCTCCTCCTTCTCCTCTTGAAATGGAGGCTCTGATGCAGCTGTTGACAAGGCTTGACTCCCACACAAACTGAACTTGAAGTTGAACCTCATAATTCATCACAATGAGGTTGAATATGATTTGTAGCCAAACCCTTCATATCCTTCCTTCGATAATGAAAATGAGGAGGATGAGGACGGCAGTGGTGGTGATGAATGAACACCATTATTATATTTTTAAAATATTAAAAAAATTTAACAAAAAAAAACAACTTCATACTTCATGATTATTAATTAATAACCACAAAGTATTCTTGTAACGTGGTTACAAATAACACCATATACTTAATAGTTCTAACTTAATAAATATTAATTAAAGCTTTCAAAACCTTTCCTCTTTCCAGTGCTAACTTTAGGTGCCTCTTCATTATCTGATGATCGTCAGGAGACCTAAGTACCCTTTCATTACGTCCTGTTCAACTTTTAACACGTGCAACAATGGATTTTTTTTATCCCTTCTAGATGTCTATTTAAATAACGGTTTTTATAAAAAAACTATTATGTAACTGATGGCGCAGGAGAAAGGACATTATTGAGCACATATGATCCTCCTCAACTTCTAACACACGCTTCACTTTCAATCTATTTAAACTTCCTATTTTCATATGTTCTCTTCATCCTCTTCCTCTGTTATCCTCATCACCATGGTGAAGTGAACCGCTGAAGAAATGTTGGAGAATCATCCTCTCCAACCTCCACCTCTTCCTCCTCCTCCTTCTTTAGATTATGCATTTTTGCATGTTTCTCTTCCTCCTCCTCCTAAACCACCATCCCCTCTTTGTGCATGTAATACCTTGAATTTTGGGACCATAAGCTTGAGATTAAGCCTAACTCAAGCAGACTGCTTAACCCCAGTTAGTAAGAGTCCTAAAAATGTAGAGAGATAGAAAGACTATCGGGAACTATGTGATTTGACCCTACTGGGTAAAGGACCCAGTATGCGTAGGGGGTAGGATCAAAGTATCGGTGCAAATGAGCATATGACACACATATGGTGCCATTGGGTTGGTAGAAAGACGCCACCCAAATATATCATGAGGTATGAGACTTATTTGTCGGGAGAAATATGACGGTATAAGTGTGCACATGGCAATTTCAGAGCAGACATGTGTACCCTACGTTTTTAGAAAAGACACCAGTATGTTGGGCCCATACACATACTCTGACCTGACATCATCTTGCGGGCTCTGCTACGTGTGACATAATCCCGAGTAAATTCTGAGTGAAATCTGAGTAGACACTAATAAAGTAACTTTATTAAAATAATTTTAATAAAGTAAGTCATGATATGCAATGATTACCCTACTTTTATGTTGGATGAATAAGAAGATGACACTTGTCATCAAAGTACACATCATCATGACAAACACTATTCACACTTTTCGGTTGGCACAATTGGAAGGTGATACTTTTCCCTTCATCATGAGGTGTCCTTCTTGCCTTTTTGTTGACATTGCAAGACTGGGACACGTGGCGCTGGAGTCAGGGGAATTCACCGGTCCCCGGTCTAATTCCCTAATTAACTTTTCTAAACCCCGAACTCGAGTGCCAGCGAAAATCATTAGACCCTCACTTTCCCTAACAAAAAGGATGGCTAAAAATTTGAGAAAATAGGTGGGACCCACTTTATTAAAGCAAGTGACACATGTCACTGAATCACTGGATCACCGAATAAACGGCACCACAACATCGCGACACATGGCATAACTTTTTCAAGACCCTTTCTTGGCTATATATTTTGGCCAAATGGCCTAAAATAGGGGTAAAATCAGATTAAATATCACAAAAATGGTTAGAGGAGAGATGAAGATGAATAGTAATTTCTAAGAACTTCAATCCGCCAAAACACTGTCGAATTGACATTTTCTCCTAAAATACCCTTCACAAACCTTATTTTACTTATCCTAAGCTTTATTTCTATGGTTTTAAATTTTTATTTGGAGGTGTTTGGTGCCGTCTCACCGGAAGAAGTACTTCCGGATTTCTGAACTAGTTGCGGAAACACGTAGAGGTAAGCGTAGGCTTCATTTTAAACCGATTGGTTTGTTATTTGGATGAGTTGTCATGAGGGTTGGGGTACTGTTCATTTCAGCCAGGGGGTATTTTTAAGTTTTAATCATGGTTTAATCGTGTTTTTATGATTAAATGATGACTTATGATGATATTGGACCAAGTTGTCGGACACAATTCTATTTTGGTGATTTTGTTGAAAATGGGTTCTGTTCAGTTAGTGCTATAAGGGGATGAAACTTTTTGATTTTGATGATTTTGACATTACCATTATGTTTAGAATGGAAAATTATATGAAAAAACATGTGGTTATAATTTTTGGATAATTATACATAATTCTGAAATTTTTGAAAGTTGGATGACCCTGTTGCCAGATTTGTTTTTCTAAAGCAAAGTTGTTGTGACGTGTGTTTTAGTAGCCAAACTTGATCCAAACTTTATGAAATTTTACATGATGAAATTAAAAACCCTAGGATTTAATTGGATAGGTAATATGAAGCAATTGGACCAGTGGATTGAGAGATATGATTTTTCAAAGTTTGATGTTGATTTTAGGATGAAATCTGTGGCAATCTAGTTATGCATTAGTTTTAAATAGGCAAATGATGTTCAAAAATTGTGAAACTTTCTAGTATAAAATTAGACATGTCAATATTTAATTTGATATGTTATTTGTATCATTTGGATGTGTATGTTGGAAGTTCTACATTTTTAAAATTTGATCTGGAAAAACTGGTGAATTCTGGGGCAGTGATCAATAAAGTGAGATATTGTATTGATATGCATCAAGAAGTGTAATGAATATATTTTTATCTGAAATTAGACTATTTAGGGGTCACATAACCTTTGGAATCATTACAATTGAACATTTGTACATAAAGATGTGAATTGTCAAATATTGATGAAAATTCTGACATATTTTAGTTAATGTGCGAAAATAGAAAAATGTAATGGCACATTGTAATTTCTTTAAAATATAAAGGTAGAAGTTAACCCCTTAGGATAATTTGACAACTTTAACTCATTACTTTACTTAGTAAAATGACCATAATAATCTTAATGATATGATTATATATCTAGGGCTATGAGAAGTCAAGAAAGAAAATAATGGAAGAATTTTCAAGAAGCCTCAGTGGTTGAAAAAAAAAGTACAAAAAGGGGACTCAAAGACAAAAGGTAGTAAACTTACTTACTTGTATGTATGTGATGTTTATACTATGTATTGATTTGTTTTATTACTTTGCTTGATTATGTAAAGCATGTACGAATGAATGATTCTTTGTTTCTATTTTTACTGTGGCCATAAGTATATTGCACGAAACATTGAGCATGCAAAAAATTATTATGTGAACATGCCTATGTAAGGCAAGCATATCATGCACTAGCATTCATCTTACATGCATTGTCTGTATATTTGCTACTGAGATTCCTCTGAATCTCACCCTCCCCCAACCAACCATTTAGACAGGTGGACAGAGGTGGTATGCTGAGAATAGAGAAGATGACTACACAAGAGAAGTGCAAAGGTGGAATGAAGACATGCTATTGTATTCATATGTACGGTTTATGTACTAGATGTAGACACTTTGGTAGCCCTATATGGCTACACTGTGTGTGTGTGTATTCATTTTATGAATGAACTAAGAATGAGCAGGGAATTGAGCTAAGAGTCACTCTAAGATTGAACATGGTAAGAATAACGGCTCAATAGTCGTGAATTAGTAATCAACCCCTAAGAAATCACTGAATAGCGCTTTTGTGTATGTAATAGAGGGGTTGTAAGACGTGTAATATCCCACTTTTTATTCACCAATATTCCTTGTATGTATTTTTGGTATCTAAGGGAATAAAATAGTGAATTAAAGAGCATAGGAAATGACAAAAAAAGGCAATTAGTGGTCATACACAACATGATTATGTTTGGAACACAAATTGTAAGAATTGAGATGTATTGTTAGTGTGTTTTCTTGCATGGCAGTCTTGTTGAGTGACATTTTTATGTAGGCAAATGATGTCCAATTACTATAAAAATTTTTAAAATAAAATTAGACTTATCAAGCTTTAATTTGATAGGTCATATAGATCATTTAGAGCTGTACACTAACAGTTGTGTATTTTTTAATTTAGCCCAGTGAAACTGGAAAATTTCCTTGGCAGTGTCCAAAAATGGTAATTTTGGGAATTATGAGTATCCATTTGGATAAATATTATATTTTTCTTAAAAATATACTTAATAAGGGTTACATAGAATTTAGAACCACATTAATTAGACATCTGTACAATTAGTTATGAATTTTCAAATATTGAAGAAAATTCTAGTAGATTTAAGTACATGTGCGAAATTATAAAAATGTAAGGGCAAAATAGTCATTTGACTAGATAAAAATTAAAATCCAATATTTTTCCTTCCTTTATGGTGTTGGGCGTCCAAAAAGAGAAGCAAGAAGGGAATTAAATACTTAGTTCAAATTATGCCAAAAGTTAGAGCAGTTTTAGCCAAGTAAAAGGATGAAGAAAAGTCAAAAAGAAAAAACACATGATTAATTGCAATACAATAATATTATTAAGGAGGAGTATGGAGATATTAAAAGAGCTAATCTCTTTCCATTTCAAGACACCATATTCGGTCAAGGGAAATAGAGAAAGAAAAAAATGATGACAATTAAGATTGTGCCATGTAGACATATTTCAAGCCAAGTAAAACGCTCATGGTTAATTATCATTAAACAATATTATTTCAAAAGCAAGAGGAGAGATATTTTGATGAAGCAATTATCCCTTCCTTCTTCATAATTTTCAGCCAACAACAAAAATAGAGAGAGAGAAGAGAGCTTGAAGAAACCTAAGAGCAAGAGAAGAGGAGGAAATGCAAGAATGCAAAACCTAAGATAAGATGCTTGGATTCAAGTGTTCTTGCCTTCAAATTCATGTAAAACCTCTTCTAACCTCTACACCATCATGAATCACCCTTGTAGCAAGCAAAATCAAGAGCAGAGAGAAAGAGGTGACAGTTTGGGGCCCTAGAGAGAGAGACAAGAGGCAACCTCAAGAACCTTGTATCTCTTGTTGATTCATAGTGTTGTTTGTTGGATTTGTGGGTTGTTTTGGCTTGTTTTGGTTAGTTTTGCCATTTTGGGATGATGAAAACCTAAGGGGTTATACTGCCCAAATTTCCACAAATCATGTTTATTAAGTGTTTGGGTGGTTAATCATGTGATTAGGAGTAACAAGGAAGATGTTTATGGATTGAATTCATGAAAACACATTTTCCCCCTTCTTCTTCCAAGGTTTCGGCCAAGCATAGAACATAGGGGAGGAGTTGGAATTTTGTAATTTTAATATTTCCATTGGATTTATAAGGGGAAATTGTGTAGAAATACATGTGTTCAGGATTTTTGGATGAATGTATATGAATCTGGAATTTTTAAAAGTTAAGAGGAGATGTTGTTTGATTAATTTCATTGGAGGTAGTTTTGTTGTAAAATGATTTTTGTTGGCCAAAAATAGTCCAAATATTATGCAAATTTACAAGATTAAATTAGACATGTAGAGCTTTAATTTGATGGGTATAACATAATTTTTGAACTAGTAGATTAAAAGATATTATTTTTCAAAGTTGAGCCCTTTTTTGTGGAATGTAATCTAGAACAGAGAAAGTTTGGCGAATTTCTGGGAATGATTTGATTGTAATAGCCAGACTTAGGTATTTTTCTATAAAATTAAACTTAAATTTATTTACATAGAATTTAGAACCATTCAATTTAGAGTTTCTTAGAATTAATTATAAATTTTCAAAGTTGACTGTAAAGCTGACAGTTTTCTGGAAAACTGTGAAAATGCACTGTGCAGAATTATACTGTGCGAAAACTGTTGTAACTGTGTTAGATAACCAACAACATATGATTAAACGGAAGTATTAATGCACATAATAACCAGTTACTTGTAAACTCTAATTTATAGGAATTGATAATAGCCCGAGTCGAATCAAAGGTATTGGATAGACAGAGGAACAAAAAAAGGATTTAGGTAGTAACTCATTCTTTCGTGCACTATGTGAATATTATATGCTTTGTGTATGCCATCTTTTGTAACATGACAGTTCCTAGGGCACATGACCTAGCTGTGGTTTGGGATCCAGCCAAGGTATACGAGTTAAGCCAGGGTTGCAAACAGTCGTTTGGCCTTGGACAGTGTGCATACAACATAGTATGAGTTCGCATCTTACATAACATGGTGCATCGCATCTTATTTTGCTCGAATCTCACCCTTTTTCAATATTCAAAAATATTCCAGCAGAAGGTAGCAGCTCGAGGGGCAAGGCAATAATTACCAGTGAATAAAGTCTTAGTGCAGGAAGAAGCTGTCGTTGGTTATCTTAGATTGTACTTTTGTTTCTTTTGAGCACTATGTATATATGTTCAAACCCTACGGGGATTTCTTGTATTATAAACAAGTACTTAATGTCAATATATTTTTACTATTTCTGTATGCTTTGTAAACTATGCTCTTAATACTCTGCGAATATCGAAATATTAAGGGGTTTGGCAAGACAGGTCTTACAGTGCTCCTCCTTCCCAACCTGCTCCTCCACCTACTTCTCTTCCTCCTCCTGTGCAACCTCCACTTGTAATGTCCCAAATTTTTATCACTAAGTATCATGTAACTATTACAGTATTCTATGATAAAAGAGCATGTAAAGTGGCAAAATAAAGCCTATAAAGTCACACACAACAAAATAGTTGTTACACAAGATAGTTGGTGTATTTTCTATTAAGGCAGTCGGATTGTATGACACTTTTTAATTAGTAAATAAGCTTTAAAAATTCTGAAACTTTTTAGAATGAAAGTAGACATGATAAGCTTTACTTCTATAGGTCATATGGAATTTTTTGAGTTGTATAGAAGGATATAATAATTTTTGAAATATTCCGAGCGAATTTGACATTTTTCAAAGGTAGACTTCAAAAATAAAAATTTTGGTAATGGTGTGCTTCCATTTGGCTTAATATTATATTTTTACCTAAAACTAGACTTAATAATGGTCACATAGCCTTTGGAACCACCCTAATTTTATTTCTATACAATTAGATATGAATTTTTAAAATTTGGTGATAATTCTGCCAATTTTCCCAATTAGTGCGAAAATGGAAAAAATTGCAAGGACAAAATGGTCACTTTTGTTAGATATGATTAGTTTTGATGATGTCAAATATAGATATAAGATATTAAGAGCAAAAAGTTTGCATAATATATTAATCTCCAATATTGACTAACTACTATATTTAATGTTGTATATCTTATAGATTAGTCAAAGAGATCGGAGAAAGAAGAGCTTGAAGAATTAATGGGAATATCAAGATTCAAGCTCCTAGAAGAAATACTGGATGTTTCTATGCTCATAAGGGAATTCAAGTGGTACTGTAGCAGTTGGTACTGTTTGGCACTGTAGCATTTCTTCCCAGTTGTAAATCTCTCGGGCATAAACTCTTACGTCAGAACTTTCATGACTCGAGTGCTAATGCTATACATAACTTGAGTGTTTATTTGAAGACTCGAGTGCAACGATTCTTTCACAACATTAAGGCTCTCTGGTATAAACTCTCATGGCCACACTCTCATAACTCGAGTGTAACACCGTAGGTAACTCGAGTATGTTTTTAAGAACTCGGGTGCTCCTCATCTGCTTATAGCTTCAAACCTCTCGAGTATAAACTTTCAATGAAGAACTCTCACAGCTCGAGTGCAGAAGCAATAAGAACTCGAGTGCGTTGTTGGGAACTCGAGTGCTACTCTCATACTTCACGGCTTCAATTCTCTCGGACATAAACTCTCTTCTTAAAACTTCCATGACTTGAGTGCAAGTTTGTTACAGAACTCGAGTGCAGAAGCAATAAGAACTCGAGTGCGTTGTTGGGAACTCGAGTGCTACTCTCATACTTCACGGCTTCAATTCTCTCGGACATAAACTCTCTTCTTAAAACTTCCATGACTTGAGTGCAAGTTTGTTACAGAACTCGAGTGCTTGCCTCCAAACTTGAGTACACTTCATATCAACTGATCTTGGTACATCCCTAGAACAAACTCTCACTTCAGAACTCGCATGACTCGAGTGCATCAGGAACATCTTGCCGGTGTCTGAACAGTGGACTCAAAATATGAAATTCATTTTTGACTCCAAGTATGATAAATTATTGATCATTAGAAAGCTCTCATCATCTATATTCCAATGCAAAAGGAATCAACTACAAACTCATTGTATTCTCCAAGTTATGATCTAATGAGTGTAGACAAAGTATGTATTTCTGAGAATCAACTTCCAGAAGCTATACTGTATTTAATATAACTCCAAATTTGACATATTATATATTTATGGAAATCTCTTTGAGTCTACTTTCATATGGCACTGTTTTGAACTCATTTGGACCTGTAGTTTGAGAGATATGTCCAAAATACGAAAACTGTTCTTGAATATGATGGTAATTTGAATTTCAACTTCAAACATCCATATCTGCCTTATCTGAGATTATTTTATGTTTATTCTAGTGTCAAAAGGATGAATTGTGAGTCTAGTTTCATATGCCACTAGTTTCATCTCAATCGGAGCGGTGGTTTGGGAGATATGATTGAATTACTGAAGCTCGCCCAAACTGAACGTAAAATAGGGATGAATAGAGTACACTTTTGTTCATACCAAACTCGAGTTCTGATCCCCAAACTCGAGTTCTAGCCTATTTTTATAGTTGTGAACAGTGCCAACTCGAGTGCACAACTTAGGATACATCCGGAGATCGTTTATGACCAAAACTCTCATGGAGAACTTCCTGAACTCGAGTGCTATAGTGCAGAACTCGAGTTCTACTATTCAAACTCTAGTGCTACAGTCTTCTCACTGCTACAGTACCTAGTTGCTACAATGTCTGACTGCTACAGTAAAACACTACAGTGCAAAATAGTACCAACTACTACAGTACCACTTGAAATCCCTTACGAGCATAGAAACATCCAGTATTTCTTCTAGGAGCTTGAATCTTGATATTCCCATTAATTCTTCAAGCTCTTCTTTCTCCGATCTCTTTGACTAATCTATAAGATATACAACATTAAATATAGTAGTTAGTCAATATTGGAGATTAATACATTATGCAAACTTTTTGCTCTTAATATCTTATATCTATATTTGACATCATAAAAACTAATCATATCTAACATTCTCCCCCTTTTTGATGATGACAAATCCTACAAGAAAAATATGCATGAATGACTTGTACAAATATTATGCAACATATTTTGCTTGCCTCTCCCCCCTATTTGTCATTAGCAAAAATTTTGAGGAAAAAGGAATACATGATTATAGAGAGATAAATATAAAAATAAATATGAAATGTCTCTCTCTATTAATCAAAATAAACGTGTCATGAAAACAATTTTCTCTCTCCCCCTTTATGTTTTAATGAGATGCAAATGAATAAATAATTTGAAGATATTTTCAAGAAAAATTATCATAATGAAATCAAAGAGATACACAACATCTTCAAAATTTAAAGAGGTAGGGTTTATAGATGCTCATTTGGATTTGGCAAGCTGATGATAGATTCATGAAGTCTGGTCCACCACACTTTCGTTGTATAACTCTGATGATGTCTCCAGGATGCTCTTGCTAAGTTGAGCTTTTGTTTCATATTTTTATCACAATATGCTTAATGCTCATTTGTATTAGCATAGGTATTTGTTGCTTTGAATGTTGCAGCCAATATTTCTCTTGATTGATAATCAAGGCATATGTCCTCGAAGTTGATATAAACTCTTTTTGGTGTGTTGAGGAGTGATCATGCACAGAGTAAATTCTCCTGTCACAAGTTAAAAATATTCTTGTAAGGAGAATGGTTAGTGTAATCAAAGGTTTCCTTTCTATAGGATATATTCAAATTAAGATCAAGAAAAGAAAATGGATAAGTATCTCATCATCCAAACTAATCAATTGAGGGTAGATGCAAATGAGTATATTATAATGATTTTCTTCAAATAAAGGAGATAAGCTTTAAAGATATAAAACACATGTGAATGTGAAGCTCCCCCTTAATGTATGCATGGTATTAAAAATTATCATGAGAAATACAGTTAAAACTCTTATGAATTTAGAAAACTATTGAAAACCTTGAGTGTGAAAGTTGGAGGAATGAGAGAGAAATTAAACTTTCAAATAATCATGCTATTCATGGATTTTAACAATTGTACTCTAATATCGTTCGAGTAAAAAAAATTAAATGACCTGAGCTTCAATTACTATCTAGATAGGATGGTAGAATTAAAGAATGAATATGTCTTTTAAAGCCCTTACTCATAGAATTCCACTTCTGAAAGAGTATAATACATCACTCAAGTAATGTTGTAATTACTTGAGTTGTGATCCTTTTATTGATGCACCATTGCCAATCATCATTTGGTGACTTGATCAATACTGAAGGAATCTGAGTGTGTGATCTCTATGGAACACTTAAGAGTAGAAACAACAAGATGAGCTTGGAGAAAGGCTTCATATTCATTTATTTTCTTAGCATACGCCTTTTGTCAAGTATTATTTGGAAATTCTGGTTTGCACATAGCTCCCTTATTTGAAGAGTCGGATTCATCATCTTAAATAGAACTTTGAAGTTCTGGTTCACACCCGCCTCATTTTACCAAATTTGATACATCTTGTATCATAGATTCTTCTTTTAGCTTCTACTGCAACACTGCTAGTCATGCCTACTTTATTGTCCTATGATCTTTACATCCATAAGTAGAGCATTTTGGTCAACTCTTGCAAAAGTGTATATATATGTTCCTT
Source organism: Albizia julibrissin (assembly GCA_037074505.1). NCBI lineage: Eukaryota > Viridiplantae > Streptophyta > Magnoliopsida > Fabales > Fabaceae > Albizia > Albizia julibrissin. The sequence goes on from CM073483.1 coordinate 31,818,579, forward strand.
GGTACCCAACTTCTCTTGGGTCCACAATATTAGATATAATAACTCTTATACTCTTATACAATTGAAACAAATGATATTTGAGCAAAGAGTATCATAATCCAACAATGATTAAAGTATAATTTTACCCAATAAGTAAATTCATGCAATTGAATCATAAAGGGTAATGAGAAAATAATATCAATTAGGAATGTTATTTTCCAATGATCAATGACAACTTGTAAGTACACTTTATGTTGAAAATGTGTTATTGATATGGTTTTCATGCAATCTATGTAAGCTGGTTCAAAAGAGAACATAAAATCTATCCATAATGACCGACTTTTATAAAATGATAAATTATGAATGAAAATATGCAAATTGTTTCAAAATCTCAAATGTTCTTTCAAACCATAAATATGCATTATGACATTAAGATTTTGAATGCATGAAAACTCATTTATGAAATTTGTTAAATATCCATGCTCATGCTAAAAATGGTGGAAGTCAATATATGTGTATATATTAGAAAGCTTCTCTTTTTAAAGAACAATGAGGATAACATGTTAGACATTGAAGTTAACATGTTTGAGAATTTTCTAAGAGCAAAAGTCATACGGAGAATGAATTAGCCAAAAGTGGCTTAACTTGATAGACATATATAAGCATAATGAATTTGCTATTGATCAAGTGATAATCTTGCCTCTTAGAATTGTGTCAAGAAATATATGATCATTCATTGCAAGAGTTTGAATACAAGATTCTAATTACTCAAAAATAGAAAAACAAATATTGATGCATTTGAGTAACAAGATGATTATAAGGATTTATAGATGATAAAGCACATACTCATTAGTTCAAATGACTAGAGTTCCAAAATATCATCCTAATATGTTATTCCACTATAATGATTAATACATTCATATTTAATACATTAATGAACATTTATAATGCTTGGAATAACTCAACCAAGAGGATTTATGCATTAGGAACAAGGCTTTCACATATTGAATTCATCTCTGGGGAAATATACTTGAAACTCATATAGATAAAATCTAACTCGTTTAGAAAATAATGATTGAGGAGTTCAAGCTTAGGATAGCATATTGAAGATTAATGATCAATATGTGAATGATAGGGAAATATTCTGGAGGATGAATTTGAAGCATTTCTGACATTTAGTATATAAGAATATTAACTTCTAATTTTGAAAATGCAAACAAAATATGAATAATTTTCAAATAATGTGTATGAATTTTTATAAACAAGATGGATTGAAATTCAAGTAAAAATTTTAACATATGCATTTCAAACTCAAATTCATAGCAAGATTATGCACAATTTCATTTTCAGATTAATTTCTAATGACATGCAATTATGAGGAAGTAGTTATCATTCAAAATGAGTTGGAAAGAATGAGTGTAATGACTAAATTTTGGAAACTGATATAAAACACCCAACACTCAAGTTCTTCCCACAGAACTTGAGTTCATCCGTACTCGAGTTTGGCCCTCCAAACTCAAGTTTATATGGACTCGAGTTTGCCACTGCAAACTCGAGTGCTGCAGTTGAACTCCCATACTGACCCAACGTACCTGGCTTGAGTGTGACTTGTAGACACTCAAGTTAGTTTCCAATTTCTTGTTTCTTTATACTCAAGTCCTCTAAGATCACTTGAGTAACACATGCTCATAAATCAAGCTTTTTGCATATTCTCCTCAAAGTTCATGTATGCTCTTATTCGTCCTTATTTTAGTGATTGACATCATAGTATTTATTTCTTCTTCCTACAAAACCATATAACCCTTTTTGTTCCTTTGGTATCTAATTTTACTTGGATCCTCTCATGGTTAGCTTGTAAGAATCATAATTCACATATTCTAACAATACAATCAATTTGAAGAAATTGAGCATAATGAATTAAACATGACTTTATCATTAAAGTAGAGATATTTTCTTTTGAAACAAACATGTATGCATAAAGAACTAAACTATTGAACATTGCAATCCCTTTGCAAATAGGTTTACAAAATGAATTTTTTCAAAGGATTTGAAAACATATTTCTAAGATCGTTTGCAATGCTCATTCATAAGGTAACATGTATAAACCTCAATAAATATTAAAGATAACAATGTAGAAGGTTTTACCATTTTGTACATTTACCTTAGGTGCTTGGAGGATTACCTTTGCATACCCATTGCATCTTTCTTTAAAGCTTTATTTTTGCATATTTAGCTTTGGGATTAAGCAAAGTTCTCTCATATATTATAGATTCAGTGGTATCTTTGTACGAGAGATCCTCATTTTCTTGTTCTCCTCAATGTAGTTGAATGGTACATTATGGTAGTTCATTCTTGAGGTAGAACACATGCCTTTTCTCCATTGCTTCTTTTGGTGGTTATGCTTTGCAGCTCTAGCAACGGATGCTTTAAGAGTTCTCTTTTGCAATGATACAAACCTCTTAATTGGTGCATGAGAAACTCTTTCCTTTTTCTTCATTTTCTCTGTACCCTTATGTCCATTTCTTTTTGGATTATCCTGTATACATAAAGTGCTAGATGGACATTTTGGTACCCACATATACTTGGGTCCTTGATTGTTAGCATTTGAATTCACATGACCTTTCGGAACCTAAACATATTTATTTCTCACATTAGAATTTCTTCTAATATAGCACGTATGAGAAATATGACCGGATTTACCACAATAATTGCAAATAACATGATGATATACATTGTGAGGTTTTATGCAAGTATTGTGTTGTTTGAGGGATGACAATACCATATATCCAGTTTTCCTATGTTCTTTCTTCACATATAAATTTCCAGCATGATTTAAAACATTTTTGTTTTTATCAATAGAATCAACAATTGGTTGGAAAACAGTTTTATGTAAGATTTGAAACTCATTTTTACAAAGATCATAAGAAGAATTGGAACTTTTTACCTTAAGTTCATCTTGAGCTCCAGAGAGTGATTTTTCATGTTCATATGTAATAAGCTCTTTTTGGGAATCCTCATCTCATTGCCTATCTATGTTGACTGTATGGAAGTGTTGTATGATATCTCAATTTTCATCATCAACTTCCAATTGTTCATGCACCATAGATGTGTAACTTGTAATTTCACATGAACTGTCAACACTTTCAACTTCAACATACTTGTTAGAATTATATATAGAATCAAGAGTGTCCCATATATCTTTAGCATTAGAGCAAAATCTAATTTTCTCAAAATCATTTTCTGTCATAACACTATACAAAATCTTCATTGCTCTAATATTTAATGAAAACATTTTCTTTTCTTTATCTGTCCAATCCTTTCTTGGTTTATGATAAAAAAAGATTTGTAATAACATTCCACATATCATAATCAAATGCTTTTATAAAACTTGTCATTCTAGCTTTCCAGAACCAAAAATCAACATCTTTCAAAAGAGGTAGAATAGTATAATCAAAACCTTCTGGAAACATAAAATACCCAAAGTCAGCCATTATAACTCTTGAGACGGTTAAGTCCTTTAAACAAGAGCCCAAGCTCTGATACCAAATGTTAGACTTGGCTAACACCCAATAGGGGGTGAATTGGGTGTACGATAAGTCTAACAACTTTGACCAAATAAATAAAATTTGCTAATTTTCTGTATAAAAATACATAGAATGGACAGATGGGATATGCCTAAACGAAATACTCAAGGATAAAATAATAATATGTAATGTGACATATGATTGAATTTAATAAAAAAATAATTTCTAAGGGACACTTGTGCTATCTCTAGAAATTCTAAAATCCTCTCATTTGTCTATTTAAGAGGCCATTCGGCCAAAATGAAAAGGGAGAGGAAAGAAGAGAGAACTTGGGAGAAAAGAGAAGGAAGAAGAAGAACTATAATCCAAGGTTCAAGCACAAGGTAAGTACATGGAAATCTCTACCCAATCTTGTGTTCTAGCTCAAGTAATCCCTTCTTAACCTCCCTATTCTCTTGGATAGCCATCCATCAAACAAAAACTACAAGGAAGGAAAAGAAAGGTTTCAACCAAGGAGGATAAGGAGAAGAAGAATTGAGGTAAAGAACTCAAACTCTGATATTCTTATCGAAAACTGAATAGTGGCTGTGTTCTGGCTGGTTATTGGTTGTATTTGTCAATCTTTGTAAATTTGGGATGTCCAATTTTTAAAGGGATATGCTGCCCAAATTTCCATTGATTATGTTCAAATGGTAAATAAGTGATTAAATCTATGGAATCAAGAAGGAATTAAGTGTTTTATAGAGTTGAAATCAAGAAAAAATCCAATTCTCCCAAATATTCTCTATGTTTAGGCCAGATTCAAAACCAAGGGTAGGGGCTGGAATTTCATAAATCTAATAGTTCCATGATGTTTAGAAGGGAAAATTTTGTAGGGTTGATGTTGAGTGCGAAGTGTGAAAAGCCCCAGAATGTGAAATGGCCATTTTGTCCCTAAGACCCCAAGTTAGGGCTGCCAAGTGAAAATATGTAATTTGGGATGGAATTTGCCTAATCTAAGTTAAATAATGGGTTCTACACTAAAAAATATGTAGGATTAGCCTGGGTCATAATTTTTGGAAAAGTACAAAAATACTGAGTAAAAAGGGAATTAGGCCAGGTTCCCAGGGGCATTTTGGTAAATATGTGATTTTGGGCTAAGATAACCAACTTGTAAATTTTATAATAAAGTATGAATGAATAATAAATCATTTACAATTACTTTGGGAATTTTAGGAATTTGGTATTTGCTAGAGCCAGACGAAAGGTTAAAGGACCGGTAGAAGCTAGGCAATGGAAAGGAGTCCATGTAGTAACTTTCATATTCTATGTGAATGTTAATATGCGATGATTGTCATGATCTATTCAATGTATTTCTTGTGGTGTTGAAACTCTCTGGGTATGGGTAATGAGTTAAACCACCCCATGGAACCTTTGGGGTACCATATGGCCAGGTGGACCCAGTTGAGTAGCTTGATATGTACGGATAGGTATTGGCCTGCTCCAAGTTATGATGAGTACGAACATATATAGGCCTGCTCTAAGTTATTGTTGTGATCACATTATGATATGATATTGTGCAGATCAGGAACAGATGATCATTTTGATCCGGACAAAATCATCATTTGTTTCCTGAGCATTGTCAGATAGGCTTAGGCATTTTGATTACCGCATATGATAACTGCTTCATTGTGTAATACCCCGAATTTTGGGATCAAAGGCTTGAGGTTAAGCCTATATTAAGTGGACTGTTAGACCTCAGTTTAGCGAATGTTCAAGTGAGGACATGGTTTATATCCCAAAATTTCTTAATATCTTTGGATATTAAAAGAAATAAAAGGTGATGGAAAAATGGTAATTTTTCCATAAGTTGAGAAATGATAGATTTTCACTAATATTCCCAATATGTTGAGTTGAATGGGAATTAAAAGGAGGGAAATGACTACTTGGTAATTAATGAAGTCACGTTGGTAATAATTATCAAGTAAGGTCAATAAGTGGAAAAGCTTAAGGCTTTGGTGGACCACTTGAGGTGGTATAATGAGATAATTAGAGAGTGAATTATACTCTCTTATTTCTCATTAATATTAATGGGATGATGAAGGAAAAGAGAAAGGAAACTTGCTATGCAAGAAATGTGATAGGTTGACTAATTGAGTAAAGGCCACCAGATGATTTTAATTAATCATCATCCTTCATCAATTAATTCCCTTTCTTTCCTGCGGTTAAAAATAAAAGGGAAAGAAGGAAAGAGAATTAGACAGAATGAGAAAGAGAAAGAACGAGAACAGAACGGAGAAAACGAGAACGAACGCGGAGGAGAGAGAGAAGAGAGAGAAAACTGTTATTGGCTGGAACTCATCTGAAACGGCATTTTCTCTCGAAATGTCCAGTACAAATGTTGTTCTACTCATCCCAAGCTTCGATTCTATGGTTTTGGATTCTCGTTTGGAGGCTGTTGGTGCCGCCTTGCCGGTTGGAGCGTCGCCAGAATTCTGAACAGAATTCAGAAGCGTGTGCTACCTTTCTACCATTTCGGTTTATCATTTGGATGAGTATTTTGGAAGTAGTGTACTATTCATCTCTCATTCAATCCGTATCTTGGGGGCTGAAATGATGTCCAATAGATGTCTTAACGGCTAATCATGTAATAAGGAGTAGAAAGGAGGATATTAAGATAAAGAAAGGGAGGAACCGACACAACTCTTCTGAGAACTCTAAAATGGCTGCCTTAAGTATGGCAAGAGGATAGAGTTGGAATTTCATCGATTGGATGATTCCATTGAGTTCAGAAGAGCAAATTATGTAGGGTTCATGTTGAAGAGAAAGTAAGAAAAGGCCTAGAAGGTGAAATGACCAATTTACCCTTTTAGCTCTATATAGGGGCTGTTAAAGGGGTATTTTCATTATTCGGTCCTGAATTTGACTGATATGAAGTCATAAATGGATTCTACACGTGAAATTGTGTAGGATTGGCCCATGTTGTGATTTCTGTAAAAGTACAGTCGAGCCAGGCTTCTGGGGGCATTTTGGTAATTTAGCATAATTTGGCTAAGTTATCAACTAATACGAGTCTAGAATGATATAAGAAAGAGTAATGACTCATGTATTGAATGTTTGGGAATTCTAGGACTCGACAAAGGACGGTGCCCGAACCGGAGCAAAGACGAAGGATCGAGGACGGACGTGAAGTCCGACAGGTAGTTGACTTACTTTTCCTGCATGGGTGTGATATGTATGTTATATGCATTGATTGTGTGACTGCTATGCCTATTTGTGTTAAGCATATTTGATTGATTGAAGCTCTTTTATATTTGTGCGATGGCCATTGGTATGTCATAACAATGAGCATGCAGTATGTCATTATGTTGGCATGAAATAGGGTAGGCAAGCATGTCATGCATTCATATATATCTGCCATGCATAGTAGTATTGTTCACTACTGAGATTCTCTCGAATCTCACTCCTCCCAAACAACCATAGTGACAGGTGAAGATGCATGAAGATGCACGGAGGAGGTATGGAGACGTGAAGTGAAGAGGAGGCTGTAGTACGGGGCACTACTTCTTGTATTTGATATATGTGTGTATATATGGATGTATGCGTATGTATGAATGTTGTATAAGCATAGAATCGCTCTAATGTATTTGAGAAATTTTCTAGCATGAATAAGAGAATGACTTTTAGTTTAATAATTTATCGCTCGCTTACTCTGATATAATGGAACTAAGAGCTGGTAAGGTAAGTATATGGAAGGGTGTTTACATTTTTGGTATAGAGCTATTGGAAAATGAGGTGTTACATTTATGGTATCAGAGCATTTGATGAATTTATGCTCATATGTGACGGTCCTTACACATTGCATGTTTACCTTTCAGATTTTATATGATTGATATTTTTTTACTACTGAGATTCGTATGAATCTCACCCTTTTTGAAAATTTAAAATTTATTCAGCAAGTGGAAACGGCTCAGAGGGCAAAAATAGCTGATGCTGACAGAAGAAGGTCCAATGCTGGTTCAAGAATTTCTTTGTTGGTTATCTATAAATTTTTCTATGTAGTTGAATACGTGCAAACCCTGTAGGTTTATCTGTAATGTAATCAAGAATAATGTATCAGTATATTGTACTATTTCTGTATGCCAATTGAACTGCATATTAATACTTTGATAAATGTCAAAATAATAAGGGGTTTGACACCACCCCTGCCTGCTTCCCTTCCTCCTTCTTCCCAACCTTCACCTCCTTCTCCTCCTCATAGTCCTCTTTCCCATCATCCACCTCCACCTCTGGCCCGCAACCGGCACCATTGCCATATCCACTACAAGCTTGTTCTTGTCTTCTCAAATGATTTAGATAACTCCTCTGAGGATGATAGGTAGGTTTTATTTATTTCCACTTTTTAGTTTCATTTATAAAAATATATTAATGTAATTATGACTCCAATATATATATATATATATATATATATATATATATATATATATATATATATATATATAACATACCTCATGGTAAGCTAAAAATAACAGTTATAAAGGTAAAACAATAATTAATGGTTCTTACCAACCAACCGTTACATAAGACCTTAAACATTAGAGATTTGTTAATAAAATACCCCAATTATTTGAACATAACTGTTATAAAAATAAAACAATTAGCGGTTCTTACCAATTAACCATTATGTAAGAACTTAAAAACTACTTAATGGGGGGTTTGTTTGTAAAATATCCAATCATGTTGACATTTGAAAACTTTCGCACTAGATCAAAAGCTCTAGCTATTTCAACTGTTAAAAGCGTCCGTTAAACCTTAGAGTTTTCTTCCTTCAACTTTTAGCCAAGTTGACATAACTTTCGCACTGTCCATAGCATATGGCATTCTATAGTAAGATCTGATCCCTCCTTCTCTATCAAGTCTTGCTCGATGCTGCATACCCCTTGAGCTCTTTACTGTAAGAATTCCATTGAGTCTAGCCACAAAACCAGGAATGTCTTGATCCATCCCAAATTGCATGGCTATACTCGGTGTGTGATCTTTTGTTCTATTATATATATACAAATTTGTGTATAATTTCATTTTGTATGCATATAGGGGGATATCAAAAGGAGAATCCCCATTTTAAAAAAAGTTGCCTAAAAAACTAATGGTTCTTACATAAAAACTGTTATAATGTTTACACTATATATGACGGTTGTTTTATTAAAACTGCTAGCATTTATAGCAAATAAATAACGGTTGTAATATAATGCCCGTTATATATGTTCATACTTTATATAATGGTTTTTGTGAAAGAACCGTTATATATGTTGCGGAGTTTATAACAATTGTTTACTTGATAGTGTTATTTATTATGCTAGCATTATGGTATATATAATAGTTATTTATGTGAGCTCATTTTTTATCATTACAGCATTACGCACAGTATGGTCTCACTACACCTCAATACATAACGAGTGATAGATTAGAACTGTTATAATACATACTGAATATATCACTATTAAAAAATGTTAACTATCTGTACGGAGGATACATAGCGATCGCATATCTTCGTTGCATGGAATGATCTCTGACACTTAAGAATGATCGTTTGGCTATGGAGCTTCGAACAGAGGGATCATATTGATTTTCTAAGAGAGAGGACATGAAATATGAGAGATAATAGTGTTCACAGGAAGAGACCAAATGGAGGATGGGGGGAGAGAAGCTGAAGGAGGAGAAAGATGTTTGCTTACTTAGATTTTATTCAGTTCCACATAACCTCCAGCCACTTAAACTAATGGCAAATGTAAGTTTAACTAACTGAAGGACTAACACCAATAACCCAATAAACAACAAGGATGGAATAAAAAGGAAAAAAAAATTTATAGGGACTGGATTCAAAATTAGGTGAAACTATAAGAGCTCACAAATCAATTTTCCCATCTTTTAAATATGATGCAATTTGAGCAATTCCGTTAAATTGGCCAAAACATCTGTTATAAAGTTGGACAGAGAACAAATGAGTCCCACAAAAAAAAAGAAATGAATGTTTGGGTAAATTAAACGAAATTTCTAAAATTACTTTTTTTTAAAAGATTCGTCTATTTTTCATCCTTCAAAAGTTAATTGTGTCAAGCACTTATGGAAAAAAAATTGTTGCTAAAATTTCACTTTAACCCTTAAAAATTTAATAAACAAAATAAAAACATTAGATCAATGCATTGCACAAAACAAAAATTAAATGGGGAGAGGGGTTAGTTTAAAGCTTTAAAACGGACCCACTATTATTGCGTCAAAAGTCTAAGTTGGCAGTCACGAAGAAGTCCAAGTTTCTAGCCATCTTCTGGAAAATATCTTTAAGTGTTAATTACTGTCGCATTGAACTCGTTTCATAACTCCATTCAAACGGTAAGCCTCAATTTCATCATTGTGACGTCTCTGAACCCATTGCTCTAATTTGAAGTAGTAGAGTAATGTAGAACCTTTTACTCTATTTCGTCTTCTTTATTTTACTCCGTGGCTCTGACTTCTTGTCATTGTGGTCTCTATTTTAAAAAAAAATCTGAGGTTGTAGTTACATGTATTTTTTTTTTTGAGTTATTTGTTCTTTCATAACCTAGGTTTCCTCACATTGTACTCTGTTTTTCTTCCAAATGTGGTATTTTTGTGACTTTTTTTCTTATGTTATTTTTTGTAAGTATATTTTTATTTCAAGTGTTCTAGTGTTTATTTTATATAGAGTTTGAATATATATATATATATATATATATATAGAGTTACAGTTTGATTATCAAAGGACTCGACTTTGCTGCTTTTGTTCATATTTCCAACGTTAGTTTAGCATTGATTTATACAAGCAGGGTAAAGAAGATGAAATAATAAGCATGTACCTAAAAGGAAAGGAAGAAAATAATATTCACATTTATACTTGTTAAGTGGTTCTGAATAAATCTATTTTATTGATAAGATTGAAAATCACCAATCCAACTTAACTATCCAACACTTATTTATACGCAATGCAACTTACTTGAGTTGAATATATATACACCCCAGCCCAATACACATTACAAAACACAATACCCTGTCTACTTATTTATACAAAACCTATTTATATTCTCTTTACACTCCCCCTCAAGTTTTAGGGCCAAACATGTCAACTGCTCCCCCCTTGCGAAGGAGTCTACTCTGTATATCCTTTCTAACAGCCTTAATCAAGATGTTAGCTTCTTGATCTACTGACCTTACATGATACAAAGTTATCAACTTCTCTTGCAACTTTTCTCTCACAAAATGCAGGTTAATCTATATCTGTTTTGTTCTTTCATGAAAAACAAGGTTGGAAGCTATATACATAGCTGCCTTATTATCACAAAATACATCTATAGGGGCTGTACAATTAATTCCAAGATCCTTAAGTAGCCCAACGATCCAAACAACCTCAGAAACTGTAGAACCCAAAGCTCGATACTTAGCTTCAGTCAACGAACATGAAACAATGATTTGTTTCTTAGTTTTCCACATAACCAATAAACCACCTAGCTTTAATAAGTAACCCATTACAGATCTCCTAATAGTAGGGCACGTTCCCCAATCCGTATCATAGAAGCAATCCAAGGAAAGACTTCATGTTGGGCCGATGTGAACTCTAACTCCAAGGCTCCGCTTTAGGTAATGCAACACATTAAGAGCTGCTGTCATATAAGACTTCATGGGTTTGTGCATAAAATGACCAAGGACCTACATGAAAAACTAATATAGGTCTAGTGGTTGTTAAGTATATTAGACGACCTGCCATTTGTCGATATCTTTCTGGGTCCTTGAATAAGTCTTCGACTTTATCCTTTCCTTCCTTGAATGCTTTAAGCTGCAAGGTCTATGCCATTGGGATGGCTAGTGGATTACACCCACTCATTCATGTGTCTGCAAGTAAATCTAACACATACTTTCGTTGAGACAAGATAATTCCTTTTGTAGACCTAACAATTTTAATTCTAAGAAAGTACTTCATTAAACCCAAGTCCTTAACTTTGAATTTATTTTGATGCAAGTCTTTAACCTCTTTGATTTTCTTCTTAGAAGAGCCAGTAATTATCATGTCATCCACATACACAAGCCTCAGAATAATACCAACATCAAAGTTCTTAACAAATAGAGAGTAATCATGCTTACTCTATTTAAAACCTCCAAAAATCAGCGCTTTAGACAACTTATCATTCCATTGTCTAGATGCTTGCTTTAGCCCATATAAGGAATTTCAGAGTCTACACTCCATACCCTCTCCCTTACCTTCAAAACCTTGGGGAATGGTTATGTAAACTTCCTCCTTTAAATCTCCCTACAAAAAAGCATTGTCTACATCCATTTGATACAAATTCTAACCATTCACAACAACCAATTTAAGAACAATCCTAAGTTAGCATTTTAACTACCAAGAAAAATGTTTCATGGTAATATATCACTTCCTTTTTGTGTATCCCTTTGCTATGAGCCTAGCCTTATATATATCTATTATGCCATTAGATTTATATTTAATTTTATAAACATGTTTGCACCTAATTGGTTGTTTCCCTTTTGGTAGAGGCACTATCTCCCATGTCTTATTATTTTCCAAAGCTCTAATCTCTTAAGTTCATGGCTTCTACCTACTCATGATCTCTCACAGCCTCCTTATAAGTATTTGGTTCAGAAACTAAATCTATATTGTATAGGAAACAAATATGGGATGCAGAAACATTTTGATAAGACGTGTATTTTTTTAATAGGATACAAACACTTACTATTTTATTGCCCTTTAATCCCTGATTCTGATGCAACTAAGCCATAAACATAGTCCTTTGTCCAAATCAGAGGTTGATGATCTCTGTTAGACCTACTATTCGGCTGAGGTAAAGTTTGTGGCTCCCTCGTGTTGTTTTCATCATAAGAATCAAGTTCCATGTCTCGCACTTAGTAGTCTCCCTAAGAGGAGGGTTATCATCCAAGTAGTTTGTTCCTATAGAGGAAGAAGTAGATGGAGGAAAATCAAATAAAAACATATTTCTTAACTCTTATGTTTCTCCCCTTTGGTAAGAAGGTATGTCATCTTCAAAGGGAAAATAATCCTCAATGAAGGTAACATGCCTACTTACCAAAATCATTTGAGTTTTTGTATTAAATAGGACAAACCCTTTTTGATGAGTTAGATAACCAAGAAAAACACAAGGAGATGTCTAGGCTATAATTTTTCAGAAACAGTCAAATCAGTAGCATATGCCAAACAACCAAATGTTTTCGAAATAGAATAGTCTGGGGGTTTTCCATAAACCTTTCCAAAAGGTGTCTTATAGTTTAAAACCTTTAATAGCACTCTTTTATCAAATATTCAGCAATCTTGATGCATTCACCCCAAAACCGAATGGGAATATGAGACTGAAGAATAAGACTCCTAGAAACTTACATAAGGGTCCTATGCTTCCTTTTTGCGATCCCATGTTGTTCGGGAGTGTAGGGACAAGAAGTCTTATGGATAGTTCCCCTTTCGAGAAAGAATGTTTGAACAATATGGTTAATAAACACAGTTTCTTTACCACTACTTACCCTTTTAACAAAAACAGAGAATTAGGTAAAAACATAAGAAATGAAATTTTTTATGAGTAAAAGTTTCTGTTAAAAATTCAAGTTGCATGAGAGCAATCATTGACAATGTTAAGAAAGAATTGGTGTCCTTGATGTGTGGGTGTCCGATAAGTTCTCTGCACATCCATTTGAAGTAGCTGAAAGCAAGAAATATATTATGCAACTAGGATTAAAGGGCGACTTGGTTTGTTTGGACTGAATGCAAATGTCACATCGTTTATTCATGACAACATCTTTCTCTTATGCAATATCCAAGTGTTTCAAAATAGAAAGTAGGGCATGTCTAAGCCTACTATGCAATTTCCATACGTCATTTACAACACGTGACGTGTTACTCTTATAAGCAAGGTTTAAAATATCAGTATGCATTTTAGTATCATGTTACAGAATATAAAGGCCATCTACTAATCTACCAGTCGCCTTCCTTTTCCAAGCTGGAAGGCCCTACATAAGACAAGAGTTACGGAAAAATTTAACCATGCATGTTGATCATTGGTTAAGCGAGAGACAAATATCAGATAAAACTTAAGTGTAGGAGCATACAATACGTTTTGCAATTGAAATTCATAAGAAAATGTCACATGTCCTATATGGATAAATAGGAATTTATCTCTATATGGTATTTTAATGGTTTTAATTGGTCCATTATAGTCCTATATTAGCTTAATAAAGATAAATCTCCTGCCAAATGTATAGTAGCCCCTGAATCAATAACCCAATTAACACATGCATGATGAATAGAAAAGTAAATCAAACTTGTACTGGTAAGTGCATGAACACTAGTGCTCTATGTTAGACATGATTAGTTTTGATGATGTCAAATATAGATATTAAATATTGAGAGCAAAAAATTTACATAACATATTTATCTCCTACCTTGGCTAACTACTATATTTAATATAGATTAGAAGATATCATGTTGAATTATGGAAAATGATCAAGAAGAAAATTAAGGAATAAGTTATTAAGTTGGATCAATCAAGAGGAGGAAAAAGAAGATTGAAAGATAATCAAGAAAATAAAGAAGCAGTCTGGTTTGGTTATGAAGAATGATCATCAAGAAGAAAGAGATTGAAGAAAGAAGAACTTATAAAATATAATGGGAATATCAATATTCAAGTTCTAAGATTTGATATTGAAAGTCTGGATGATCAAATGAAAGTTCGAATGGATCAATTGGAAGTTAAAATACTCAATCTGGAGGTTTTTCTAAGTTCACTCAAGTGAAATTTCAATATGACTCGAGTGACACTTCTGCACTTGAGTGATATCTCATTTTCACTTGAGTGACAGCTTCAAAAGTGAACTTTTAATGATTCACTCTAGTGGAACATTAATCACTCAAGTAATTATCAATTTTCAGCTACTCTGTTCAGCTTTGTTCTTCATTCAGTATGGATGAGATTCAGTAATTCGGTCATATCTCCCAAACCATAACTTCGATTGATATGAAACTAGTGGAATATAAAACTAAACTTCTAATGCATCATTTTGACACTAAGATCAAGCTGAAAGAAGCTCATATTAAGGAGATATTAATTATTAAATTTGACCTTTAAATCACCATCATTTTTCAAAATAGGTTCGGTATTTTGGATATAACTCCAAAAATACAAATCCAATTGAGCTGAAATTGGTGTTATATGAAACTAGATTTAAAGAGATTTCCATTGATATATAATATGTCAAATTTATAATTATATTCAAAGTGGTATGGCTTCTGGAAGTTGATGCTCAAAAATACATACACTTTCTACACTCTTTGAATTATAACTTGCAAAATACAAGGAGTTTGGAGCTTATTCTTTTTGCATTAGAATGTAGACGGAAAGAGATCTCAAATGATAAATCATTTATTGAATTTTGATTTATATTCAAAGACCTATGGTATTTATATATTTACAGATAGATTAGATGTGATGTCTTAGTG
Organism: Albizia julibrissin; assembly: GCA_037074505.1. Taxonomy (NCBI): domain Eukaryota; kingdom Viridiplantae; phylum Streptophyta; class Magnoliopsida; order Fabales; family Fabaceae; genus Albizia; species Albizia julibrissin. Next base: position 31,833,588 of record CM073483.1, read on the forward strand.
GACTTGAAGTGAATTCTGACAGAGATCACTTGTAGGAATCTCACAAGTCACTCGTATGAGGCTGTACAAGTTCACTCAAGTTGATAAATGAACACTCAAGTGATGGCGTTAACTCATAAGAATTTACAGGTGACTTGCAAGGTGATCTGAGAGTTGGTAGCAGATTACTCGAGTAATGATTTATGCTACTCGAGTGATTCAAAGTTATTCAGTGTCACTCGCAAGGTTTTTGCAAGTCACTTGCATGTATTCTAAAAGTTATGATAAGAGGTCACTCGAGTGAATAAGTATCCACTCGAGTGGAAAGAGCTCACTTGAAAAATTTCAGAAAGTCACTCGCAGGTCCTCTGAAGGTTATGAAGAACACTCACTCAAGTGAGTATGCGTTCACTTAAGTGAAGTAACTCACTTGCAGGTGTTTTACAAGTTACTCGCGATAGCTCAACAAGTTTCAGAAAGAACTCACTCGAGTGAGTATGAGTTCACTCGAGTAATAACATCTACTTTCAGTCTTTGTGCAAGTCACTCGCAATGGTTCTACAAGTTATAAACAAAGCTCACTCGAGTAAGTAAGTTGTCACTTGAGTGATGGCAAGCAACTCATTAGAATCCAGCAAGTCACTTTCTGACAAGCCAAGAGTGCAGTGTATCTCAACAAAAGATCACTCAAGTTATATTTCATTCACTCGAGTGATACTAATCACATAATGTCTTAATCACCATCTCGGATTTCTCCATAATCTTGCAAACTCATTTAAACCTTGATTATGTTGCTTCTAATCATTCCTAATCATCAATAATCAAGTTTACATAAGGATTATAGGCAATTGAACATGGATTAGAGCTCAACAGCAAAAAAATCAATTTGTGTCCGAATCTCCAAATGTCATATTTCTATAAAGTGACAAAATCATAACAGGAAGACCAATGTGCCTAACGGATACTTCATCATCTCCAATGGTCATCTGAGCTACCTCAACTATAAATTAAAAAAGTATGCAAAGTCAAAGATAAGAGTTTTGCACCTACACTGTCAAAATGTTGATACTCTAACGTCTATCTTATTTGCTCTCTATTTTCTCAGTATTCATATAATTTATCATTGAGAGTAAGATTATTTGTAATGTACTTCAATGTTCATCTTATTCACTTCTGAGAGAGAAGATCGATTGTAATCCTTTATTATAAAAGTTGTATCCTTACGGTGAGTAAGGGGGAGTATCTCGGTGAGAGATTTGTAAACGGCTTCATAAGTGTCCGGCTGAACATGTGGGATTGTAAAGGTTTTTCTTGTGCCCAATTAAATAAGAAGATAATGGGTTGAAATCTCAGAAGGAGCTTGGGGACTGGATGTAGGTCATCATGGATTAGACCAAATCAAGATAAATTTTTGTTTGTATCATCTCTTCTCTAAGCTTTTATATTTCCAGCATACATTACTTAAATGACTGGCTGTTGATTTATGCCTGATTACTTTCATACTTATTGGTTTCACTAAAATACAAAAATATTTTCAAAGTTCTTAAGTTTTTATCTTACACCTAATTCACTCCCTCTTGGTTTTCAGCCGGATCTAACACTCTATACTGGATCTTTCTACAAAAACTCCATCAATATCTCATATTGCTCCTTAGTGAAGCTTGGTGATATCATTTCGGTTGAATCATGAGTTGTAGCATGTTCAGATTAAGTCAAGTTTTTGGCAAAAAAAAAAAGATTGAGTGAAGTTCGCTTCTTGAGTAATTTCTGGCTTATTTCTTTTGAAGTCAGCTAAGAAGCCAATCAAAAACCAACAGCTTTTCTCAAAATGTCTCTTCTTGTGACAATATGAACAATCTGGAAGGGAATTGCCCCTCCCCCTTCCTTTGGCACGTCTATGTCTTCTGGCTGTCATTGCCACATCTTCAAGTGGATCAAATTTCACTCTATTGTGAGGATTTTATGTGCCTCATCTTCCATAATCATAGAAAATACTTTGTTCATAGAGGGCAAGGGAGTCATAAGTAAAATTTGACTCTTGGCCATATTATAAGACTTGTTTAAGCCAAGAAGAAATTGTAGTAGCTTATGTTGTTGTGTTCATTCTGAATAAACCTTAGAAGTTTCACACTTACAAGATGGTATAAGTGTTGGAAATTATGCCATAATGGTCAATTATTGTACTTTGAATATTATTATTCAATGAATTTCTCCATTTAGTTATCACATTATTCGCATGTTCACTGTGATAACTGTATCCTTAGATAAATCATAATGATTGTCATAAATGTCCCTGATCGGTCATCTATGTAGGAGCAAAGATGAAATAAGACCAGTATGACTTTGATAAGGTATGAGGATACAAATCAAAGTCTTAGACACTTGTAGAAGTACAAGTTGTTGAACTGACCCACTTTGAGAAATCTGCATGGATCAAGTCATAAGCTTTTCTTATGTATAACCACATCACTATGCCCTTTGACCTGAGATAATTATGGATTCCTACATGAGAGTCGTTAAGCTTTGACTTAGTCAAAAGTCACCTTTAATCGGGTGATGATAAAAGCTACAATCGGGCTTAGTGGTTTTCATGCAGAGGAATGTGAATGATCAAAATAGAATTTGTCCCTTACATTAGTAGAGATATATTACTGGGCTCCTCGATGAGTAAGTCTGAGAAATATATGGCCATACTATGATGGAAATGAGTTTCCATTTCTATAGTTAGACTACTCAGGGATCAAGAAAGTAATGGTCAAGAAAAGGAGGATGACATTATTCATACCTCATCTTTGGCCAAAGTATTGTGTGACAAAAGGGACATGATATGATTATATGACAGATCGTATCGTATTATCAATCCTCATATGAATTGGGTAGTTGTAATGTCTTGCTAGAGGCTGCTTACGACTTGTGGGTTAGTACAGTTATTGGCATATTGCCAACTTGTGGGCCTACAGGGTCGTATAAAAGAATAGCTCAATACGAGCTATAATGTCCAGATTTATTGAATCTAAAATACTTTTAAGATACAATAAATATAATGTTTAATCTGGGGTGGACTACACACACACACACATTTTGTGTGAATATTTTCTTGATAAATATTTATATGTGTGTAAATATATTTATATATTTTGAAATGAAAATTAAAAATATTATATATACATATATGTAATTTGAAATACATACATACATACATACATTACATATACATACATACATACATATACATACATATATATATATATATATATATATATTATTTGATAATATTATATTTCATTATTATATTGTGTATATATATGTAGATATTATATGATAATATCTCAGATTTAATTTATAAAGATAAATTAAATCTAATTCCATTGGCTCTTTATTCTAATTAAATAAATAGGTTAAATTAAAAATGTTGAACAGATTTAATTAAACCATATTTATTTAATTATTTTATTAAAATAATTAAGTGTTAATTGATATGATAAGTATTTTCAAAATTAATTAAGATTAATTTTAAAAATTCAATATCCATCATAAAATAGATAACCCTGACTAGTTATAAAATGTAAGAGCTAGGGTTTTCTACGGATGATGAAAAAATAGAGAGTTGCAAGAAAACCCTAGAGGGGCATTAGAGGCGCTAGCACGCTGCCGGTGTTGGGTCTTGTTCATGTGGATACCAGTAGAGGGAGCTTATTTAAATAGTTGGTTCCTTAAGATCGAAAAAGGCAAAACTCAAAAGGTACGATTCTTTCTAACTCGATTTAAATGTCGTTGATAGATCCGAAATAGAGTAGTAAAATTTTGTAATTTTTAATTTTTAATTTTTAATTCTTCCGTTGTGTGCCTACCAATCCCTACAATAACCAAGAGAGATGGAAGTTCATCCCAAAGCTCCAAGAGAGTAGCAAGAACACCCTAGAGGGGCATTAGAGGCGCTAGCACGCTGCCGGTGTTGGGTCTTGTTCATGTGGATACTAGTAGAGGGAGCTGATTTAAATAGTTGGTTCCTTAAGATCGAAAAAGACAAAACTCAAAAGGTACGACTCTTTCTAACTCGATTTAAATTTCGTTGATAGATCCGTAATTGGGATTAGTAAAATTTTACAATTTTTAATTTTTAATTCTTTTGCTGTGTGCCTACCAATTCCTACAATAAGCAGGAGAGATGGTTGTTCATCCCAAAGCTCCTTTAACTTGAAGTAATATTGTGGTACAATTGAGGTTCCTTGACTTAGAGAATTAAGCTCTCAATGAAAGGAAAAAATTCAATACCCAGTCACTTTATCGAAGAGTTCTTACAAATCAACCCAGACAAGATGAAATTGTGATAGAATATAACACTATTTGCCAATTCCTTAGAAAGAGTTTTCAAGAGCTATGAGAGAACTATTGCATTGCATCGTTCCCGTTGCTCATGTAGACACTCCGACTGAGATTCCTTCATACAGGACCTATCAATAAACCCTAAATTATGTTTTCCTCTAAGTGTAATTCTCATAGCACGATTCCAGAATATGTAATTCTCACTCCCTATCAGTATTTGTGGTATAATAGCTTATCCTTAAGTATCTGAAGTGTAGAGATAGAGAGGATGAGTGAAAGGAAGATTCTCAACCACATTGTCTTCTCTCTTTTTTGCCATTATGATTCTGATAGCGAGAATCCTAGAAGAAGGAATGAAATTTGAAATATAGACTCAAAATGTATAAAGAGATTTAACAGTGTGATCAATGGTATGCTAATAAGCCACAATCATGAGAAATCGAACACCAGGACCAGAAATCATAGAAAGGAATGGAATCGGAGAAAGAAAGGTTGAATTTACCACAGTGTGTAGTGATAATCAGATGCAGCAAGAATGATCCTGAATCATTCTATCAAATATGATCAGAGAGTTTGAGCCAAAAAATAAAAAACGAAGAGGTGTTGGATCCAAGCACGAGTGATTATCATCGTTCTTCGATTGTGTCTTGATTCACTCGTGTATATCGTTCCTTAATCGTGAATTAGTGTTATAGAAGAAGATGGTTAGGGTTTGATCATGATGATCGTCAAGAATCATTAGGGTTTCATTGCTCTTTTGATAGTGTTTGAGTTCAAAAGATCTTGTTTCACCGTTTCTTTATGTCCGAATTGCGTTTGTGCCTCTATCTAGTTATGAGTGTGCCAGTTAGGTCAATCAGGCAGGGGCTATGGACATGTAAGATTGCGTGGGTTTCTTTTTGGACTCCTTCATCGCTTTGGTCCATCAAATCGTGGGCCACCTGAGGAATGATCTTGAATTATAGATTTGTTGCTTGGCCCGTTTCTTGGTTTGTAGTGTTTTAGTTGAAATGGTAATGGATTTTCAAAAAAGGTCAACATATGGCTCTGGTACTACGTTAAGTATCTCTAAATAAATCTATTTTGGGTCTGTTTAAATTCACAGCCAAGCTTGGCAAACGCTCGGCCACCGAAAAAAAGCACCAGGGGGTGAGGGGAGAGTTTGGGTTCACGTTATAGCTGACTGTACTTTTGTGGGAGAAGTTGCTTCTAATAGAAGCCCACTAATCTTGCTTCTTTTCCTCCCCGCGGTAAGGCTTTCTCACGGTAGCTGAAAAGAATATCGTCATGCACTCATCGATCTCTTCTCCCGTCTTGTTCCTGTTGCTGGTTTTAACACCTATAGTGATCTTAGCAATAGCCATCTTCTTTGTCTACCATCAAAGAATCACAAGAGATCAAGCCAAAGAAAAAGAAGACTCACGTGTGAGAGTGAAACCTCTTAAGCTTCGCTTTTCCTACTTGAGAACTAAGGAAATTCTTCATAAGCAACTGGATCTAACAGCGACTATAAGAGTACTTAAATTGACACGACAACCTCGAATCTTTCGAATGAAGTGGCTCTTGTGACACTAGACGCAAAGATAGAGCTAGATTCAGAGACTCTACTCAAGGCTTCAGCTTGTATGTTGGGAACGACGAGGCATGAGAATAGAGTGTATAGAGCAGTGCTTGAAGATGGAAGGGCTTTTGTAGTGAGAAGGATCGGAGAATGTGGGATTGAGAAAAAGAAGGATTTTGAGAATCACATGAAGATAATAGCTAAGATTCGCCATCCCAATTTGGTTAAAGTTCGTGGGTTTTGTTAGGGAGAGGATGAGAAGCTTGTGATCTGTGATTATATTCCCAATGGAAGTCTTGCTAGTAGCTTCATTCACAGTAAGTTCACTCTCACTCTAATACTTGTTTTATTCTTGAGATTTCACACTGGGAATTAGTCGATCTTAATTTTTTTAATTAAATATATTTATCCATTTTTAATTAAGTACTTTAGTGTATTTTTCAATAATAATTGATTTTTTTTATTTTATCAAATTTTATTTACATTTTTTCATTTCAATTATCACTATATATATATATATGTATGTATGTATGTATGTATGTATGTATGTATGTATGTATGTATGTATGTATGTATGTATGTATGTATGTATGTATGTATGTATGTGTGTGTGTGTGTGTGTGTGTGTGTGTGTGGTATTCAATAAGGTTCATGCCCTTTTTAGTCATTTTTCATTTAAACAGACTTTTTAAACACTAATCTAAACAGGTTTAAGGTTAGAAAAAAAGTAACATCTGCCGCCGCCAATCCAAACACAAATCACATTTATAATCTGACTTTTTCAAAAGTCAGATTGTAAAAAAAGCTACTTCTCCACCGCTAATACAAACATGCACTTTATTGATAAGATTGAAAATCATCAATCCTACTTAACTATCCAGCACCTATTTATACAAAATAGAACTTACTTACGTTGAATATATATAGACCCCAGCCCAATACACATTACAAAACACAATACACTATCTACTTATTTATACAAAACCTATTTATATTCTCTTTACAATACTCTCTTATGATTTTTAAATCTAAATTTTAGGTATGTTAAAATCTCATATGTACTGTTTGCAATTATTGAGGTAAAAATGAGCATGATGTCAAGTTTCAGCAATTAACTCTGAAAAAATATTATTGCTTTTGAAGTTGCAATACAAGCATAGAGAGACTAATATATAAAAGACTAATTGATGGAAGATACAACAAGATCAGAGAAAAAGGTATGGATTGTTAATTTGTGACAAACTAGTACGGGAACACGTACATTGTTGTATTTTTTTGTTACAAAAATTATGATTTGTATATATATAGTATGTAGAGAAAAAGACCACACAAATGGCATTATATTGTTGTAAAATAGCTGCCATATGAGGAGAATCATAAAGAACAATATGTTACATGACAACAACCACTTCATCCTCAACACATTCAAGGAAATAGAATATGCTAGAACCATTTTACCATTAAAACACACAAGAGGTTCTTACATCAAAGTGTTTTATCTACCACTCAACATGTATAAGATTACATGTGTGTCTGGATTAACATTTAGAAAATAACTCGAGGTAAGTATGTGAGAGGAGTTTTGTCTCGGCTTGCTGAAAAAGGCTTTGGAAACCATGGTTTCGTGGCTTCCCAATATACATCAAATTGGTCCTAATAAGTAGCAACTTACATTCCAAAATCAGTCTACCAAAACCTTCAAGAACTTAAACTAATTGTCCTAAAGTCATACACAACAACCAAAATCACTACAATGGTCTTCAAAGCCTTCAGCTTTCTTTTGTAAAATGAAAAACCAATTGAAGGCCCTCCAAGAATCAAGCGTTCAGATTCATTGGATTTAAAGGAGTTATGCTTGGCACCATTTGTGGTGATTCCCAAGAAAATTAAGATGCATGAATTTGATAAGTACAATACCATTATTGGAAATCAAATATGCCATCTTAAAATCTATTACACCAAGATGTATCATTCAAGTGTCATTGTACTTGTCAAATTCTTGCATCTTAATTTTGTTAAGGATCACGATAGATGGCACTAAGCATAACTCCTTCAAATCCAATGAATTCAAAAGCTTGATCCTTGTAAGGCTTTCAGTTGGTTCTTCATTCTTCCTTCAATTGATCCATCTTGCCTATTGGGGGAGGGACATCGAAGTGTATGTCAGACTACTACTTGGTTCATAAACAATTGATTCGGCTCTATATCTACCCATTCCTAAACATGTATTTCTATAAGACTATAAGAGAAAACTTCTACCTCTTTCACTTGCCATTTCTCTCCAAATTCTTGTGTGTCTTTTGTAATATCCCAAAATTTATCTAAAGGCTAAATGACTCAAAAAGAAAGCGTAAATAGTGATAGAGACTACTTTGGGAATTATGTAAGGGAATTAGTTCTAATTGATTAAAGGAAAGTACCTAATTCCTTTATCTAAAGTTAAATATGATATAAAGCCTAACTTGAATCCAAAAGGAGAGGGAATGCCGTATGGAAAAGGAAAAAGGAAACTAAACAAAATACTTAATGGCAAATTAAATAATGTTTCCATAAGCAAGGGTAAAAGTAACATGTGTAACTTGATCTTAAGGGTGGATTGGGAACAAAAATGAAGGGTCAAGATTTGCTCTAAAAAAAACAAGAGTAATGATGAAGATGAAAAAAGCAAATCAACTCTCTCTCCTTATAAGGATAAATTTGGTCAAGGGCAAAAAGGGAAGAAAGAAGGAGTTGGTAAAAGTGTTAAATCACTTTTGAAAAAAACTTTGGTCAATTTGAACTTATACACATAAGATCAATTGGTCAACATGTTTTTCTCCTTTTTGTGTATGAGCAATTCGGTTATGGTGAAGAAAAGAAAAGAGGAATAAAAGTCAATAAGTCTCTATCCTTGTTCAACTTAGAGAGTTGACCAAAAAGCAAAAGTGCAAGAGGAAAATTGGTAAAAATATTTCCCTCCTCTTTGAATGGGAATTTATGCAAAAGACAAGAAAAGAGAGGGTAGGAGTAAATCTCAATTTAACAAAACCATTAGTGGGTTAATTAACTAGGCTACTTTTTAGCAAGACACTACCACAATGTGACACATCATCTTTTTCTCCTTACTCCCTCAAAATTTTGACCGTGTGTCAAGAGATAAGGATTTCATATCTAAATACAACACTCTCTCACTCACACTCAAAATTTGGCCAGAAAAAGAGAGAAAAGAAAGGAAAAAGAAAAAAGAAAGAGAAAGGAGCAAGTGAAAAACAAAGAAGCAAGGTAAGGCTTCTTAAACTATTTTCACCTTCCAAATCACCTTTCTAACTCTAGGTGCCTTCAGAAATATTGTTCCTCTCACTAAGAGCTACATTTCTATGATTTTTACTTCTCAAGGAGAGGAGTTTTGAGCTGCCAAGAAAGTTCTAAATTTGGAGAAACCAAGAACAAACCATAGCAAGTGAAAGAGGTGAGATTAGGCTTCAATTTGAACCAAATATCTTGTAGATTTGTTGAGTTTTATGAGTTTCTTGGGCTGCCTAGGGTTTTGGCCAACATGGGATTTTTATTTTTTCATGTTTCCATGATCATGAATATGATGATATATGATGTTTAATGATGATACTAGACTAATTTGATAGTGAAATTGCAAAGTTGATGATTGTTGGCTTAGGGAATTTGGTTTGTCCAGGTGCAGGGCAATAGGGAGGAGTGTGATTTTGATGAACATAAGGTTACCAATGGATTCTACATGAAAATATATATGGGAATAGCCTATGGTTATGATTTTGGAAGAATTGGATAGAAAATCTTAAAATTGGAATTCGAAGTTGTTAAGGTTAAATGCTGCTAGATTCGAGTTAGGTTGTTTGTGGCTTGATTTTGAACTATCAAATATTTCCCAATGGACATGATGCTTTCAGAATGATAGTAGACATACTAAGCTTTAATTTGATATATAATATATGGCTTTTGGGTTAGTAGATTGTGAGATGACCTATTAAAGTTAAACATTAAATCTAGAATGATTTCTGTGGCAGTGAGGATTGATTAAAGTTTATAGAATTATGTGCATATAATTAGTAGAAGGAGATATTTTTCCTTTAAAATTGACTTAAAGAGTGACACATAGGACTTTGAATCACCTCAATTGGACATTCCTAGACAATGTTATGAATTTTTGAAGTTAGGTGACAATTATGGCAGTTTAGGCTTGTCATGCGAAATTAAGATACTTATAGTAAATTGTAATAAATTTGAGTTCCAAGGGTAGAGTTAAGTACTTGGGACTAGTGTAGGCACATTAACTACGCATTTGGCATATTGCACTAATCTTGAAGATAACCAACTCAATTATCTTGAGTTATCAAAAAATTTGGGATAAGTAATAACTCGTCTGCTTCTGAATTCCAACTTATATGATTTGATATTTGCTCAGGACGCCCAAGAGACTGGAAACAAAAACAAGACTTGGAAAAGCTGTCAGGTAGTAACTTTTCTCTTACATACTATGTGTTCTTTTACATGCATGTTTTTACCACGAATATGTGAAGCGAACGACAGAAAAGTTTAAATTTCCGTTAGTTATCTATTTTTGGGGAATTGTATATTTTGTATATGTAACTATAGTAAGACTAGTACTAGCAGTAACAGTAGCAGTAGTCACAATAGCTGTAATCCGTACATTAGTACATTAACGGCACACTAGTACCTTCATGTGATCAATGAATTAGAATCGAAAAATCAAACGCTAAGAGCCCATAAGATAACCACCACTATGTGGGTTTTTGACTGAGAATGCTCTGATTATAAAAAAAAAGGAATTTAGAACTGATGAGTTATAATAAATTCGCAAACCGTTTTGAGACCACACTTAAAGTATTTTAAAAAGTTTTCAAAAACCCACTCAAGTACAGGTTCGAACCCTGCATTAAAGTTGGGACTTCAACTGTTTTCAAATAAACATTAGTCTCAGGTTTGAAGTCATTATCAATGTTTTAAAAGCTGGACCGGAGATCGAGCTGGAAAGATCAGCGAATCATGATTTAAACAATCGGAATGGTCAAGCCATTTGGTTGAGCCAATGTTATAACAATTAAATTAAAAACAATATTACATATATATATATATATATATATATATATATATATATATATATATATATAACATAGTCCAATTTGATGAAAAATAAATCAGGTCACAACATATGTTCTAACCAAATAATAAAATGAGATATTTATTTAATAAGTAAAAAATAAAAAACACTAATACCTTTATAAAAAAAAGTATAATTTTTAAATTATATTAATAAATAATAAGTAAATATGTATCGAAAAAATAGACATTCAAGCTGGCAAAAAAATAATAAGATATTCACATTTTTACTCAACAGGAAAAAGATATTCACATTGCAATTGAAATTGTTGCCCCTTGTGCGGGTAAATATGAAGTGAAGTGCTTTATTTCAATAAAATACTAGATTGTACTCATAACGGCGGGCAAAAATATGCTAATAAAAAAGTTAAAACGAAAATCAAAGGTGAATTGAAAAGACTTTTACACGTTTTCCTAAACAGCCGTTTGAATTTTCTTTCACTTGTAATCAAGGTAAGGTACTGAAAATCAGATGAGATATTGAATCGATGGACATATTAGATTAATGGTTAGTGGTTAAAATTGAGGTTAATTAAATAAATATATATATATATATATATATATATATATATATATATATATATATAATTTAAAGAGTTAAAGGGAAAAAATGTCAATATGGTTTTTCTAAAGGGGCATCCAGCACTAAATATTTTTATTGAGTATAAAAATGTTTATGAATTTTTTAAAAGAGGATAAAAATGACCACGCCGTTAAATGACACTAACGTTCATTATGTGGGACCCACAATACTATTTTTTAAGGTACCAAAATACCCTTGAACTTGGTTTTTGAGTAGAAAAATGTCCATAAACTTCTTAAAATGGAGTAAACAAGCTCATGAACATTTTTTTATTATATATATGTGTGTGTGTGTTTAATTTTTTAGATAAAATATTTTGGGCAATATTAGAGAAGTTGTAATTAAGCGTGACTAAGTTATTACATTGCCCAAAATATTTTATTTACATCATGAGAGTTGTAATTACATATTTTTTTTGAAAATAATAATTATTTTGAAACTGCTTTATTTACAAAGATATTTTTGTTATTAAATTTGATCAATGCTTTTAATTACTAAAAAAATTTGTAATTTTTTTACCAGTAAAAAAAATATGTAATTACAACTCTCATGATGTAGATAAAATATTTTGGGCAATATAATAACTTAGTCACGCTTAATTACAACTTGTTTAATATTGCCCAAAATATTTTATCTAAAAAAATTAATTACACACACACACACATATATATATATAATAAAAAAATATTCATGAGTATTTTTGCTCCATTTTGAGAAGTTCATTGGCATTTTTGCACCCAAAAATAAAATTCATGGATATTTTTGCACCTTAAAAAATAGTATTGTCGGTCCCACATAACGGACGTTAGTGTCATTTAACGGCGTGGGCATTTTTGCCCCCTTTTGAAAAGTTCATGGGCCTTTTTACACTCAATGAAAGTATTTGGTGCTGGATACTCCTTTAGAAAAAGCAGATGGGCATTTTTGCCCTTTCACCTAATTTAAATATTCATGCATACCATTTAAAACACTACATGAGAGTTTTTTTTCAACAAATATTCTAGTATAACTTCATAAACCTAATACCTACAAAAATATCATTAAGTACATAACGATTTTTCTCTAACCGATGCCAAAAGTATTTCACAATCCTTTCAAAGCTCTTTGCAAATCAAAAATTTTAGGAAAATAATTTCTTTAAAAAAAATCCAAAATGACATCGTTTAGAGTATAAAAAGTTAAAAAAAAAAAAAGAAAGGGCAACATGTGACTAGCCGGTTCACACTGGTTCACAGCGAGTCAACCGATTCGGTCGGCCCTGGTTTTTTTCGCTAAACAGGACCGGATTAGCGACTAGTTCACCAATTTTCGGTTTGAGCCAGCCGGTCCAGTATGATTTTCCATACAATGGATCAAAGAGCCTTGCGTGATCATATGGGTTACTCTTTACTCCCTTTCTTCTCTCCTTTCCTCGACAGGCAGTGAAGCTTTCAAGTTTGAGATTTTTCCTTTAACCGGTGCCACCTCCAAAATACCATGGAAGAAGGGGAAAAAATATTATTGGTAGGTTTTATGTGATTTTTTTTTTCATTTTCCTTCTTCATCTTCATTAGATCTCCATTTGCCTTTTCCTTTCTACTTCTTCATTGTTCTCGATGAGGGATGTGAGTGGAAGACCTTCTTTCTGAATAGAAGTATAGGTCATTCAGTTTTTCTTGAAACCGTTCCGAGTTCTGGCTTAAATCCGGCTTCCAACTTAAATGTCGGTTCAGGGTGGCTCAAAACAGTTTAAACTCTCAGACGGATGAAACACGTTGACGAAGCCGTTAAGATGGATGGCTACGGTCGAACAGGTCCAAGCGTTCGGTCCGATCCGGCTCTCATAACATTGGTCATTATACGTTCAAACTTATCTAAAGACTTTAAAACTTATGGTGTTACATCTTCCCTATTCTTCTTCTCTCTTTTTATATTCACATTTTCTAGGGTTTACTTCATCAATGCATTTGTTTTATTTTTTTTTTCTCTTAATGACCTAAGATGACATTTTGTAACACCAAATCATCATCAATTTGGGATTTTTTTTTACGTTTACTTTAGTTTTTTTTCTTCTTATTTTTCTCTTAGTGACCCAAGGTGACAAGTCTTGTTCTGGCACCAAATTACCATCAATTTGAGATTTTTAAATTTTTTTTATTTTTCTGTTAATGACCTAAGCTGACATTTCCTATTCTAACACCAAATCATCATCAGTTTGGGAGTTTTTCTTTTAATTTTAATTTTTAAATTTTCTTCGCAATATTGACTCAACCACATTTCCTAATCCAGAAACAAATCATCTTCAATGGAATTTTTATTTTATTATTTTTTAAAAAAAATTTAATCTTTTTTTATTATTTATTGCAAAAGGAGATTTTTCAATTTGCAAGAAAGAATCAAAGAGGATTTAATTTATTTTTATTTTTGTGAGAACTAAATAATATAGGGTATTCACGGTGGAACTTGAGCAGATATGAATATTGTATTTCATGTTACATATAACATATTCTTTTTTTCGATGACCAACATATAACATATTCTACCATTTCTATTACCATTGATTTTGGTTTGGGGGAGAGAGAGTATGGGAAATGAAAGGAAAATGCATACTTTAAAAAAAATGCAAATTAAATCAGGTTGATGTGTGTTGCAATACTTGGTCAGTATACAGTTATCATTTTAAATTGTTGAGTTAACATTTTTTTTTATTAAATGAGACTAACATCGTTTAGTTTAAGGGGCTAAAAAATGCACTTTATAAACTTCATAAACTAAATTAAAACTTGATCTAAATTTAAAGCATTGAATATATACTTTAGCTAAGTTATAATAAATTTAATATTACAAATTTAATTTGCAAGTAACCTAATTTCACTATAAATATTAAAGTTTGACTTGAAAATATTAATTTGTAAATCTGATTAAACGCGTCATTATAAAAATGTAAACTTGGAAATATTAAATGGGAAAGTCCCATATAAATACCGTAAAAAAATTTTAAAACCAATGAAGAGATTTCGACTTCATTCTACTGTCAACGATGAAGTGGATTAACGGCTTGTAAAACATAGAGAAGGCTAGAGAACTCGCAAGAAACTCGCATTCTTCTACATTATTTGCCTTTTGTATTGGGTCTCTAAGAGATTGTGGGCAACTGCCAAATGAAAGCTTGTGCGAAACTATAGAATGCGCATAATGCATATGAAAGGTTTTTTTAGATACAATCTTAAACTGAAAACATTGATTTCTAACACTCAACGGTATTTTCAAACTTTAACATATTTGGAAAGAAAAAAAAGTAAGAAGTACAAAGGACAGAATAACATAAAAATGCACATACAACATTTACAAAGAACAAAAATTATGCAAAGAGATGAAATGATAGAGATTTTGTGAAGCTGATGACAGAGAAACCGAGGAAGGTGGTAGCAACGTTCAGACCAGTCGTCTTCTTGCAAATGTCGGAGATGGCTATGGCAGAGGAGATACAGAGGGCATGAGAGAGAGAGAGAGAGAGAGAGAGAGAGAGAGCCTTCTACAACCTTTGATTGTCACCCTCTCAATGCCGTCGCTGGAGGTCGGAGAATAGAGGAAGGCGATCTGGGTTGCGGCAAAAAATGGTGTAAAGGCTATCCTCTCAGTTGTCTCTTTCTACTCAGGGGCATGGACGTCTTTTTGGCAAGATAATATAATCTGAAGTTGGTCCAGCAGTACTGATATTGGATTTAGTATATTGAAATAACTGATTTCTCTTTTTATAATTTTCAATGCATTTTTTCTGCAATTTTCCCATATTAAATTTTAAGAAACTAACATACAAAAGAAAAAAACAAAAGAAAGAGAGGTGTTCCCACTAGGGAGAAACCATGCTTGCTTGGGGTCTTAAATATATAATATATTTAGGGAGTTGGTCTTAATTCTAAATATAAAATATAATTTTATATTTATCAATTTTTTTAATTTACTTTTACTAATACTCTATCAATAATAATCAAGGAGGAGAGACGATTAAAAAAGATGACTAGAGTGTTTTAAAAAATACATGTTATATCAATTAACTTTCTTAATCTTATATGATTAAGTAAATATTTCTTATGTTGAGTATTGGAGGGAGTACCTAAAACACAGATTTTAGAGACATTGTATCAAGTGAGCTTTTTATGCTTCATTAGTTTTATATTAGGATACAATCAGTCCAATTGATAAAAAAAAAAAATCCTCAGGATTCGAATAAATAACTAAGATTTCAATCTAAATCACTATACTAATAATAATAATAAATTCATTTAACCAACTCACCTAAACTTTTATAAAGAGAAAGTAAAAAAATTCATGTAAACCATTTCCAACACATTTAGCATAAACCTAAAATAGACAAAGGAATAATAAATGGAATGAAATAAAAAAAATTATGATTGCTATGATTGAAAATGCATTTCCAATAGTTTTTTTAAAAAACAAAAATGATTAGTAAAATAAGAACATAAAGGTAAAGAAATACCCCTAATATAGATAAAGGAGAACGATAGTGCTATCACAAAATAATTGAGGGCATATCCAACTATCCAAATGAGGACTTGGACAAAGATATAAAAAAGAAGAAGATGAACACATGCAAATGTAATCTCCAAACAAAATTTTTTTATTCATATTGCTAGTTCTACACACTCTGGTCCCTATTATATAAAGCATGTCCAATCACTGTACCATAACTAAGAAGAGATAAGTAAGTCATTAAATTTAGTTGAATATTAAAAAAATCAAATTTACTCATATTTAAAAACATAAATTACATATTAAGAGATAAATAAGGGTATTTGCATCAAACTTAAACAAGGTCAATTTTAAGAAAATGTAATTAATATCTCACTTAAAGATCTATAATATGAACTACTCATTTGTTTTAAGAAATTCCTTATAATTGGAACGAGAATAGGATATATAAATGCAACATATCTAATATACTAAGATATATTGAATGATAATGTTTAATGAAACTAATTGAAGCTATTACATCTGATTTTTAATATACAAGTTAATTAACCGTTTTTCTTAGAAAGAGTAAAGAAGTTAAATAAATTATACTATTTTTAATCTTTAATATAAAATTTAGTTGATTTTTTTAGTAAGATTAAAGAAACTAAATAAATGATTTTAAAGTAATATTTATCATTTTTGTACCAAATTAATTTTTCTCACTTATAAACTAATATATAATCTAATAATAATATAATATACAACATATGTTATGATTAAATTATTTATTTAACCTCCTTAATCTCTTTAAAAAAAATCAATTGAGTCTTATATTAATAACTGGAGGGAGTATTAAAGTAATTATATTTCTCATTTTGATCCAAACTTATGATTAAGTATATAACATATGTTATGATTAAGTTACTTATTTAGCTTCCTTAATTTCTTCAAAAAAATTCAACTGAGTCTTATATTAAGAACTGGATAGAGTATTAAAGTATTTATATCTCTCGTTTTGATCTAAACTGGTTTGCTTGACTTATAAATTGATATATAATCTAAGGATTAAGTATACAACATATGTTATGATTAAATTACTTATTTAGCCTCCTTAATCTCTCTAAAAGAGGCAGGCACAATCAACCTGAAGTTACAAATGGGATTGAACTTAAGAGGAAGTTCTCATGTCACTAGGCTACAAGGCTATTAGCTACAGGAGGGAGTATTAAAATATTTATATTTATCATTTTGATCCAAACTTATTTACTTCATTTATAAACTGACATATAATATAATAATATACAATATATGTTATGATTAAGTAATTTATTTAATTTTTTTTAATTTATTAAAACAAATCAATTAATTTTTATATTAAAAATATGAGAGGGTATGACTCACCTTAAAAAAATGAGGGAGGATAAATTAAGCTGCACTAGAACCAAGAAGGCACTATTTTCTTTGATACAACAGTTACAATACTATCAAATAAAATCAATTAATAGATCCGGCATTTTCTTTTATAACAATACAAACACCAATCAATAAACTACAAGTCTTAATAAAATTACAATGCAACAACACAAACTATTGAAACCATAAACTGTACTTTTACCTATCTGGGCCTACCTGCATTAGATCCGGCACTGGGATAACTGGGCCCACTCTTACCCATCACAGGACCACCACTTCCTCCACTCACAGCCATTGGATGAAACCCTCCAGAACCGTACACGTGTCCCTGATGTATCATCATCCCCACACCACCATACACTCCACCACCTCCTCCGCCCTCGAAGCCACTGTTGGCAGCGTTCACGCCTCCAATACCGCCGTCCTTGTCACGCGCCGCCACGCTCTTATCGCCTTCCATTTCCCTGAATCTCTGGAGATATATCTTGAGCGGCTCCACGTAGTCTTCAAATCCTAACGTCGTCATCGCCCACAGCAAATCGTCGCCATTGATAGTCTTCCGCTTCTCTCTCTGGCACTTGTCGGAGGCCTCGCCGGTGATGAAGCTTATGAACTCCGATACGCACTCTTGTACTGTCTCCTTGGCGTCCTTCGAGATCTTCGCATTAGCTGGAAGAGCCTTCTTCATGATCCTGCTCACATTTGCGATTGGTAGAAACCGGTCTTGCTCTCGCAGTGATTGTTCGCTGCTGTTCGCATTCGCCGCGTTCTGAGCACCTCCGGAATCGTTATCTGAGTCCGCCATCGACGACTCAACCAAACTCGAATCAATCGACTCAGCGTGAAATTTAAGCACTACAGCAGAGAGTGATTCTCGGAATCAGAAACGAGAATTCCAGTGCCTCAAACTCTTGAATCATGCAATTCTATTAAAATTTAAATCGACGAATATCTCCGGACGATAGTTTAAGCTCCGGAGAAATGGATTGAGAACGAATCCTAAGTTCGAGATATTTTTCTGAAGAACTAAAACGAACGAAACAAGACTTTCAGCTTCAGCACACAAATCTGTCTCTGAATTCGTCGGCGGGGATGAGACGGAGGAAGAACATGCGTTGACTTGAAGGAATTTTCGACGAATTGTAATCCGATCCCACTTCAGAGAATTAAACTTGGATTTTGTGTATCTGGTGGATGGAAAAGTATATTCGGTGGGAAGGTCGAAAATGATCGGCTGGCGAGTGGCTGCTTCTCCGACGAGAGGGAAGGAAGAAGAAGAAGAAGAAGAAGCGGTTTTGGAGGTTTGGAAGGGAGTGAGCTGAGTCCGTTGGATCAGGGCGTTAATAACGCTTTATCTAGAGGACACGTGGAGATTTTGAGACCGTTGTTTGTCGATAAGTGGAGTTAGCAAGAACGCGTTTCGAACCGTCAGATTGGATGAGAGCTGAAGAATCTGAACCTTTCTTTTGGTGTAGGCATATCATCGTCTGATATGGACTATCTATTTTTTTTTAATAACTCAAATCATTTTAATCATATTTAGTTTATGATCCATTAAAAAAATAATTAATTTTTATATTAATTTAAAAAAAATATTATTTCATCATGTTATTTTAGTTTTTCCTTCAAATTAAGATATTTTTTTCTTGAGCAAGATAAAGCCTTAATTGTCAAGATATAAATAATTATAGGTGAGTTATCAAAATTTATTTTTTGTAAATTTAATTTTTAGATTTTAATTTATTTATTTCATTTTATTTTATTTTATATATTCATTAATTTTAAGTAATATCTTAATACTAATTCTTTCGTTTTTGTTTCTTACTTTTATTTCTTTCAAATTTAAATGTTAATTTCATAATAATTTCTCAAATATTTAACACTAACAAATCAAAATATCTAGTAGAAAAGGTTTGTACAACCTAAAATAAAAAATATTACATAAAATAAAATTATTTCAAAATGAAAATTTAAATTAAAGTTTGGGACAAAAATTAAAATAAAAAGTAATAAAAATAAATAAATAATATTAAATGTATCAGACATATGAATATAATTCAGTGGATTCGATTAAAACAAAGGAATATAACTTAATTGTGTGTGTGTGTGGTTTTTTTTTTTTTGGGAGGGGGGGGGTGTTTTGTTTTGTTTTGTGTTAAATTGATGATGAAATGCTTACACGTTAAAATGCTTAGCTATGACTTTTCACTCGATAAAGAGAGATTCACTTGTGGAAAAGAGAATGGAGATTCACTTGTGGAAAAGAGAATTGAGACTTTTCTCAGACTTGACTCCTTAGTCCTTATCTCTCTAATTTTCTTCAAACTAATGAACTAGTTGAATTATTGATCAACATTGGTATATTTGGATAACTTTCATAAGTATTTTTTAATCGTGATTTATGAAATATGAGATAGTTTTTACGGTTTACGTGATTTACGGAATACGAGGTAGCTTTTACAGTCTACGAGGTAGCTTTACAGTCTATAAAATAAATATGTGAATAAGTTTTATCTCGATTTACGTGAATCGAACTTATACATAAAACCAATTTAAACCAAACCAAATTTAATTACTTACATAAGTGTTTATATACCTCCAGATCTAGTTGATTACTAAAAAAAATTAAATAAATTATTTTAAAATATTTATATTTATTATTTTTCAAAGAATTTTCTGACTTATAAATTTATATATAATCCAAGGAACAAAAAATCGGACCGGGTAATAAACCGGTCACAACACAGGTTCAAGGGTCAATAGTTTAATCGGGGTTGGACCGGTGGTATTAAAATATTATAATTTATTAGTGGTAATATATATATTAATATATTTTTAAATTTCTATAGATAAAAATAAAGATCTTTAGAAAACAAAATGCTTAAAATCTATTAGTATTAGTTATAGTGTCTATATTTATGCAATGATATCTCATTTCCTATAATTAATTAATTATTATATCCCCTCAAAATTTTCTTTGTTTTAGATTTCTTCTTTCTTTACCAACTTTTCTCTTCATCTTGGTCTTCAAACTTTCATTTTTCCCTCAAAAATAGCGCGAAATAGTAATTAGAAGAATAAAAAAATGTAATTCTAGAAAAAAAAAGTTGACCGGTTGAACCACTGGTTCACGGGTCTAACGCATTGTCGGACCGGACCATCGACCGATCACCCGTTGGACCGGTTGAACTGGCCGGTTCGATCCGGTTTTTTGTTCATTGATATAATCTAACAATACACATAATTATTTTAGAGATACAATGTAATATACACTATAATTTATTTATTTAGCTTCCTATTTTGGTAAAAATTTATTTAGCTTCCTTTATATATTTAAATTAGTCAACTAATTGGGTATTATATTAAGGATAAGAGGTAGTACTTATATATAATTAGGAAATTTTATATGTATGCATTTTTTTTCCGATATGCGGACCTTTGGCCCACGTGCACACTGAGTCTTGGTATATGGCTGTATCCGGGCCCCCCAGATCCGGTGTGCCTCCAAACCAAGTAGTTTAGACGCCCCAATCGAATAGGTCCAAATGGTAACACCTACTTTGAGGTGTCGCGAGGGAGAGGGCTCCCAGTAGAAATCTTTACAACTTCCGTTCTTTGGAATTGAAACCAGGAACGGATTGGTGTGGCACAGATGCCTACCCATCTGTGACAACTTCCGCTGGTTATGTATGCATATTTTGAAATAATTTACAAGCATGGTTTATAATATTTTAAAGATTTATGATTTTTGCATTTCTCAATATTATATATATATATATATATATATATATATATATATATATATATATAATGTAATGTAATAATTTATTAATAACTAATTTGGCCGACACTGCTTTGATTCCATAGTGTTAGGTATCTTATAAATGTATTTTAAAAAACAAAAAACAGAGAGAGATTAAAGGGAATATTTGCTCTCAAATTATTTTCGCACAAGCACGAAGTGTTTTAATTACCGAATGGCGTAATATTAATGTTCCCGTAAAAAAAAGGGTGCAATTTACCGTAGAGATTTGGAGGAGAAGGGAAGATAAAATTTTTACACACTGGATTTAAAAAATTTAAAGAATGAGGTAATAAAATTTTAATAGAGAGAATGTGTAAGATAAAAAAAATAAAAAAATTAATTAAAAAAAATAAAATTCTACTTTTCTGATTTTTTTAAATCCTACATAAAAATAAATTTCCTTCCTCTCTTTCCTTCCCCCTCGAACCAAATAGGCCTCAAAAAGAGAAAATGTTCATTAAACAGTGGCGATAGGCGTTGTCCAAAACATTTTTATAATTTCTTACCTGGCATGGCACCATTTGTTATTTACAATTTGGCATGCCATATAGTGGTAAATTGTAAGGTTGTTTTTTTTACTAAAGAAAAAAGTTTAGTTTAATTAGGTACTACAGACTCAATGAACCTCTGTATCTCTATATTCAAAGATAACTTACAAATCGCTCACTAACATAATGATTACATTAGTAGCGATATTTTAATCTTGTGAATTATGAATCAATTTCTTATCAATTGAACTAACCTTTATTAACCTTTATTGAACATACATTTTTACATTTAAAGAAAACATTAGATCACTTAATGATTTAGATGCCAATAGTCCTTGGAAAATAGTTTGTGGACACAAATATCCTTTAGGCCTAATTGTAAACTATAAATAACTCAACCCATTGCACTTAAGGTAGGAAGAAGATACTTCACATCACCTATCTAAAATTTTAAAAATATTTCAATGTCTTTGGTTTTTCCTGTAATCTACCAATATTTCTTCACGATGAGACACACATCACTCTGAATTGATAATAAAAAAGCATGATTAAATTACACAAAATCTCTTTTTTCACCAAAGAAACTATTTTCATTATATGAAAACGGATATATAATACAAGCATCAAAGAAGCAACAAACCCAGCAATCACCAAACACCAATTGCTTGCAACTAAACAAACACCAAGTGTCATCCTTCTCTTCTCCAACAGATGTTGAAGAAAAGAGGCTATGAGCTTGTTTGGGTTGGCATTGGAGAAGCCCATTTACGTAAATTTGGATAAAACTTCTCTCACAAAATTATCTTGTATACTGTAAATCACGTTAGAAAAGAAACTTCTACCGCTAATCCAAATAAGCACTTAAAAAGACGTAGCTGAGTAACAGAGGAAGACAAGCTTTGAAAAAGTTTTAAAATGATGGAAAAGTTTTAGGTGAGTATTTCCACACAACTACGCTGACGGTTGGGAGAAAAGCGCAAAATGACGTAAAACCTCCTGAAATATTTTTTTATTATTATTATCTGGCATATAGTTTAGGGTTTGTGGATGCCTTCATTAACACAAGTATTTCTTCTAAAACTCAAACTTGAGACCTAGAGAGATCTAGCGGGGTCTCACACAGCTAGATCAACTCTTTGTTGGTAAGTCTCCCTAAACTTTAAATAAATAATGAAACAAATTTTATAAAGTAAAAATATAAATATTTAGCTTAATTTTATATTTTGTTTCAAAAATATAAATGAGGCTACACTTATAGAATATCAGATAATATAAAAAAATTTCAGGAAAATATCTCACATAGTTGTAAGTTGAAACTTAGATATCTACATGGACTAGCTAGTTTCTATGACAAAATCCTAGTCATAATTTGATGCATTATATTCCTTTTTACCAAATAAAATAAAATAAATGAAATATTCAAAAGCAGTTCACTCTAATGAAAGTTACTCAATATAATTCTTTTTAAGTGAGGTTAAAAGCTTAAACTTTGTCAATGAAAAAAAAAAAGTATATACAGCTCACATGAACTTATGTTATGTATATATAAGCTTCCTAAACTTTGAAACTTTACAATAAATTCCCTGAACTCTTGTATTCATACAGATAACTATTATGAGTACTAGTGATTTTAATCATTTTTTATCTTCATATATATTAAATTTTAGGGAGTGTGTATGCATATAACTCAAAGTTTGAAGGGATTAATTACCCACAAAAATATGATTTAAAGGGTATATAACTACGATGGGTTTTTTTTTTTATAACTGGATTATATAACAGGGTTTATTCATGCAGAATGGAAGGTTTAAGTGGTTTTCATTATAAAATTTTAAAGGTTTAGGATAGTTCAAAATTCGGGGGAGAATTTGTATAATTTAATCAAAATATAATGCTAAAAAAAGTTATCTTAATTAAACTTAACAATGCTCAAATTTAAATCAATAGCATCACGTACAATTATATAAAAATAAATTAAAAAGTGCATATAACATACATTTTGTTGTTTGTAAATGAGGAACCCACTCACATGCTTTCATTGCACTCTAAGATATATAAGAACCATAATTAACCAACCAACCTCGTACCACATATAGGCACAAATTGAACATCATGCAATATATAGTCAGGTTCAATGCTTAAACAAGTTGACAAAAATTACATTTCAAAGTGTCCCAGCGAGCCCCCAAGAGATATTATATTATAGGTCAATATAATTTTTGGTCCCTAAAGTTTGATCTGATTTTGATTTTGGTCTTTTAAGTTTGAAATAAGTGGTTTTGGTCATTAAAGTTTTGCTCGATTTTGATTTTGGTCTTTAAAGTTTGGCCTGATTTTAGTTTTGATTCCTCAAGTTTACTCTATTTATAACTGTTAGTCTCTCAAGTTTAGGGTAATATATCAAATCCTTTTTAAACTTGAGGAACCAAAATTAAAATCGAGCCAAACTTTAGGGACAAAAACCACCGATTTTAAATTTGAGGAATCAAAACCAAAATCAGATCAAACTTCAGAGACTAAAATTTATATTAATCCTATATTATATCATATTATATTATATTACATAAAATAGCGACCTAGCTTTTAGGCGGGCATTATATAATTGAATAAATGTCTCAAAAGGGAAAATAAAAACAAAGGAATTAGATTATTATTTTAATGAATGATTTGGGACATAGGCCTTTCAAACTCTCAAATGGTGGCACTCCAATTATAGTGAGAGGTCATATAAACAGGGACCTAGCATGCTGCCAAATGGACCACTATTAAACATTATTAGTATTATTATTTATTTTAGTGCTTAGTGGGATAAAGACCCTTTTGGACTATTTTTTAATAATTTATTTACTTAAATCTATACTTTTAATTAATATTGATGTGTTGGCCAAAAAAAAAAAATATTGATGTGATGTAGTGCCCCCAACTGTGATCTAGTGATAACTTTTCTTTTTCTTACGTTCACATTATTTTTTAAATGTCAAATTAATGATATAATACTATTGAGATTTGGGAGTTTTACATTAATATAATGCAACATGATTAGAGTGTCCTTGTCAGCAAGAGACCTAATTCTTCCAATGTAAATCTTTAACTTGATTAATATTATTATATTCTTACTACCAAACAAAACCTTAAAAATTGGAAGGACTCCAGTTTTTTTTTTCAAGTTATATAATGCATTATACTTTTGTATTCTTATTATAGAGAGATGTTAATGAAAAAGAGAAGGTTAGAAAATATCAAAATAAATGTTATTTAGAAAAAGACTAAAAACAGTACAATATATGGTAGAGTAATATCTAATATCCTTATATTATTTTCTGATACCATTTAACACTCTTATTTTATTTATGGTGCATATAACCCTGATGTTATTATATATTTTTTATGCATCTAGCACCCTTTCATGTTATTTTTTGGTTACATTTAGCATACTAATTTTATTTATTGATTTATTTTGCTAGCTGCACTATAAATAAGATTAGGATTGATGGAAGAAATAAAAAATAAAAAAAAAAATAAATCAAGGTGACATATGCACCATAAATAAAGTTAAAATGTTAGATAAATGTAACTAGAAAATAATACTAGAGTGTTGAATGCTACTTTACCCTATAATATAAAAAAAGGAAAAATTATAGTCATGTCTCAAATAAGAAGCAAAATAAAAAAATGGTCCCTTAAAATCTCAAAATAAAAAAAAGTCATATTGACAACTTCAAGAGCGGGTTATTGACAATTCCATGGGCTCTATTGACAAATTCTTAAAACCATTTTTTCATTTTTAGATTTTAAAGGACAATTTTTTCATTTTCCCTCTTGTTTGGGATCTGACTATAATTTTCCCTATAAAAAAGTTTTAAAAAGGCTTTAACAAATTCATAATGTTTGGTAATATGATTTACCTCACACTTTTTGTGTTACATAAGACTAAAATTTAATGCTTGTTTGAGCTGAACACAGCAAATCACCTACACCAACATAAACCAAATTTACAAATAAAAAAAAAATACTTATGATTTCCACATAATGGATGATGGTTCAATGATGAAAGACACATAAATTGGTAAATCAATACCATTAAACAATTACACAATTTGCTTGACTTTGAGTTCAGATGAGCACAAGAACAAAAAAGAGAGAAATAATAAAGATATGCAACCTTTATACAAAGTGAAAAAAAGCTAATCCTCTTACATGAATCCACGTGTAACATTTGCCAGATCATCACTGTTATTAAACTATTAATTATAAAATAAATAAAAAAACCTAGAACAAGTAGTTAAACATGTGTTGGATGTAACATGAGATTCAATGCATGCCTCCCACCACTCATGCGCCTGATTTGATTATAAGTTTTCATTTTTCAAGAAGTTTCAATGTAGAGACCTGTCTTTTTGTTGTATTTAAAACATTGGAAAATTTTCATTATATAGAAATATTAAAGGATAAAAACAAAATTATATTTTGATACGAAATAACCAAAATATCCTTACTTTATTATCTTAAAAAATTCAACATCGCATATGAGAATATTCTTACAAAGAACGAAGGTGGCCAAAGGGTGTAAACCCATGATCGCTTGGCTCATCGAGAAATTCATAACCACTAAGCTGTTAAACCCCCCATGGTCGTCTTCTTTAGAAACATATTCTCTGAGAAAAGGCATTTTGGTCATTTCACATCAATATGTAATTTTATTTTTATCCTTGAATACTTTATTGGAATTTCAGAATTATTTGAGATAAATGGAAATCATGCTGCTATAGTGGCATTAAATTCTTTTTTTCCACAAATACCTTATTAATTGTAATGTAGGGACAGATTGTATAAGAAAGGCTTGAAAGTAACTAATATAGTTTCACCCAAAAAAAAAAAGAAACTAATAGAGGTTGATTTTAATTGAAGGATAATATTGGAAAGTAATAATATTTTTTTTATCATTTTAACAATACAGTACTTTTAACTATTTCTCTTAATCATTATAAAGTAGTTATAAGAGTCTTATATTAAAAACTAGAAAGAGTATAGATAAAGTTAATGGCTTTACTACTTTTTTTTAATTTCAGTAAGACAGTTAGAGATGACTCATGATTGACACAGGAGGGAGTAGAGATAAAGCACGTGTGTGGAAATAAATTGTAACTTAACATCAAAAGCCTTATAGTCTAATGGTATGGATACTTCCTTATTAGTAGGAGGTCATAGATTTAATCCCGCTTATTATAATTTAGGCCATTACTATTAGTCCTTGTAATTCAAAACAATAAATTAATATATAAATTGTAACTTCACTCGCTCTCAGGAAGTTGCAAAGTAGCTTTTTCAATGAAATATGAAACTAGCTAGAAGGATGAAATTAATAATTTTCTCTCTTTCTATTATCTCCACTCTCTCTCCTTTTTACCAATTTTCATATAGACAATTGAATCAAATTTAGGTAGTTCAAGTTTCACCCTTTTGATTCAGTTTCAATATTCTAGCAAAAAAAATACTGTTCCAATATATAGGGGGGTTAAATCTAAATCATTCATTGAAAAAACGGAAAAGAAAAGATGATGAGAAGTGTAGTGGAGAGAGTTCTTGATTTTTTTAAAAAATTTTTGGTGCTCCACTAAATTGTTATAGTGGAGGTAACGTCCAACTGGTGACCTTTTTGACCTGCTCCACTTATTTTTCAAGTAGAATAGTACACACAACTAAACTTAATAGTCTATGTATATTTATCTAATTTAATTAGATTAAAAAATCAAATTAATTAAGTTAGTTCATATTATATGTATTTTTTAAAATATTCTAATTATCTTCCTTAATTCTCTTATTTCCTCTCATATCTAATTATTATTGAAGAACATATAAATAAAATAATAAATATTATATTTAAAATTAAAATCAACCACCTTATACATATAAGGATACTATTATCTAAATTTAAGTCAACCCCACATGGTGGAAGTTTTTTATGTGCGCCCTAGGTCCTAACAAACTTGGATACTATAGGGCGGTGGATGTTTCCCTCTCAGTAGGGAAAATGACAACTACAAGTCACAAAGGGCTAATAATTACGATTGGAACCACAAAATAAAGAGAAAAAAGTAGCTGGCTATAGGAACCAAGATTTTGAAACCCTGATGAGTCACTGAATGAGTTAGAGTATTAGGTCAAGAGTCAGTAGATCAAATTAGAATCAAATTGGAGTATGATCATTTTTCCTTATTTTTTCAGCCTCTTTTCAATCAGATCCAAAACCCATCTAGTTTTTTTTATAAGAAAAAATTGTTTCAGCTTCTAGCTCGATGGTAGCTCAACTTTAATTCAATTCGGCTTAATTATGAAAATGGTTGTTTGATTTAAATTAAGTTGTTAGTGAGTCTGACCGATAGCTCGATTGGTTAGACCGCTTGATTTAGTTCTTTAATGATTGTTGCCACAAGAGACTGGAAATCTCACTAATGGTGACAACTATGTCTAACAAGTTCATAGTGATGAGTTCCAGCAAGGGGATGTTTGTCCACCCAAATTTTTCCCCCTTCATGTTAGGTTTTTTTAATTTTTTTTTTGAAATTTCAAAATTTGTGATTTTTTCAATTGTAGTGAATGTCCTTATGTTTTCTGTAATAATCATTTGTCCTTTTCAACCATGTAGGAAGTTTTTTTTTTAGGAATAATTTATCACAATTTAGGGCGTTTATATCATTGACTTGAAATTCTTTTCTTTCTTAGAGATTTATAGATTTTTTTAACCATTATTTATTGATTGAATCTAGTTAAATAAAAATAAGGTTAACCAATTTGGATTGATATTTTGCCATATACATGTAGGGCCCATTTGACGTCCCGTATAGGATAAGGTCTAATAGTATAGGGTCTGATAAAATCTTAATATAATTCTGTGCTTGGCAGTGCACAATATAGCACAATGTATTGTATAAATTGATAATATCCTATAGTTTATTATGATATGGTTGAAGGTTAAAAAAAATAATATCATGATATGGTAATATTTCTAGTCTTTAATGTAATATCTAATTGATTAATTTGAGATATTGAAAAATTTAAATAAATTACTAAATTAGTATATATCATATGTTCTCTCTGTAATATTTATATACATAATTAGATTATATATTAATTTATAAATTAGATAAATTAGTTGAAAAAAATGATAAACATAAGAAAAGTGAAAAAAATGTCTTATATTTAGTACCAAAATTTACTTTTAAACTAACTATTATATTTAAAATAGGAGGTAGTATTATAAGATAAAAATGAATATTTTGACCAAATAAATAATTAAAATTTAAATAAATTCATTTAAAACTCATTTTTGGAGGAATTTGCTTTTTTAATGTTTTAATAATTTTTAACGGTGGTAGTTAATGATAATGGTGGTGGTGACAAGTGACAATAGCGGCTAAAGATGGTGGTGGCAATAATAGTGGAGGTCAATGATGATCCAATTACGGTGGTGGCTGACGAAGGTGATAGCGGTGGTGATAGCTAGTGACAGATGATGATGATGATGATGTGCAAAAATGGTGGGGATGGAGATGATGAAAATCGGTGGCGATAGTGGTGGTTGTGGCGACTATGAAGGAGATGACAACAGCGAAGGTGATAGTAGTGATGACCGGAGGTGATGGTGGGGATGGACGGTGGTGGTGGTGATCGCTAATTGTGACGGTGATGTTGGTTGATAGTGATGGTAGAAATAGTCGGTGGTAGTGGTGGTCCACGATGGTTACTTTGGATAGTATAATAAAAGCATTACATAAACAGGCCTTAGCCCCCATAAGCCTTATTAAATTATTCATCATTTTAATGTATAAGATGGTTTGTATTAGCTTATTGTATTATCTCTTATACGTTAATAGTGACAGGCTAACTTATTTGAGTAAATTCCTTGTGCATTAGGAAATAGCACTCTTAGATCCCTTCAGGAACACCCAATAAAACTAGAATATAGAAAAGATTGACACGGACAACGACAAGCCGCACAAATTAAACAAGTAGCATCCTTAGAATTAATTAGTAAAGGAATCACATGAGACTACCTCAATTAGTAGTAAGGATAAATTATGTTGGGACGGGAATAAAAATGAAGGATTCAAATGTTAAAAAAGGAAAAATTGGATAAAAGTATTTGATTGAAAATTTTATCAATTACAAGAACATGATATGTTTTCATACACAGAAAGTATCGTTACTATGAAGGATTTCACACGTAATATTGATACTCTAATTAGGTAATTTTAAAATAAGTACTTTTAACCAATTTTTCAGGGGAAAAAAATCAGGTATATAGATTCAAACGTCTAAACCAAGTATGACATTAATGAAATTAGGAGGAACACTTAGAAACTCAAATTAATCCATGATTTTATTATTTAGCATTCATATCAAATGATCGAAGTTAGCCAACTTAAACGTGATTGGTTGGTTGATTTAAAACATGTCCGAAGAGAGCAAAATTCTGAAGCTCATATGCTAGTCAAGCATGCCTTAACGATACCCCTGGATTTCATTTATTTTCTTTAGATGATTTTTCGTTTGTTTAATTCTTGTAATGTGAAGTATCTTTTCCTGCTATCTTTCCTTGTAAAAAGAAAACATAATTAGCTCCAAACTTGTAAAGTGGATTCTTAATGATGAGTTGGTTTTCCATCATTCTTATTAGATTGAGTCAGTTAAATGATCAATAATTAGCTCCCAACTTGCAAACACTCATGATTCCTTCTTCCATGCGTTCATAGCCATTTCTAGCAATACTTACAGCAAAAAACTTTTTACCATAAAAGAAAATAAGGCACACTACAGAAAATTAAAGCGTACCAGAAGACATGGTGAGGCGAGAGATGTATCTCTCTTGCCATGTATCTCTGAAGCATGAGTCACTTCTCCACATAATAAATACTTATCACTTTCAACTCCCACAGTAGAATTGAATCTGACATTTCCAAAGCAAAAGGCTGGAAATTTTCATTCACCACACTATTCCCGGACAACTTGAATTGGCCAAATTCAATGGTCAAAGAATGCAAAATTGTTCACTCACATTTGAGCAATTGATAAATAATTAGTCTAGTAATAAATGAATAACAGTCTTACAAAAAAAAAAAAAGAACAAGAAAAAAAACCTATGTTTTGTTCTCGCAAAAACTCCCCAAGCCTCATTCTGGTCCCTCTTTCTATTCCAGCCTTCTATGATAAATGGCGCCACTTATGATACGTACCAATGCTTACATGGCAACAAATATTGACAGAAACCCAGTTCAAAGTTCTAGGTAGCCTCCTAGAAAGATCAAGCCTAAATCTTCTCCAACAATAATCTAACTGAAGTGACGAGAGAAGAGAGAAATGAGCCTCACTTCAGTTCCTTCATGTAGGCCTTACAAAAGTGAAGCCTGTTCTCTCCCTCCCTCCCTCTCTAACACACACACTTCAGCTGCATTTAATCCTCTAATTTAGGAAGGTCAAGGTAGGAAGCAATGGGGTAACAGTTCAGCAGGTTTGGAGCATTGGAATTTTGAATCTGCCAATTCTCATTTGATACCCAGAAACTCTAATCCAGTTGCTCTAGGAGTCAAGCCAAGCTGAGACAGGTATTGAGGATTGTGGAACCTACTCAGATGTCTCATTCCACTGTCACAGAGAATGGTTACAATTGTATGACCAGGTCCCAGCGACTGTGCCACTCTAACTGCTCCAACACAATTCATTGCTGAAGAACTCCCAAGAAATAGTCCATCGTTCTTCAAAAGAAACCTGGTAATTAAAATTTACAGGCCACAATTTTTATTCAATTCATCATCAACCTTTCAGGTTGGTATCTAAAAGATTAAATGATTAAGGTGTAATTTTGCCAGTACCTACTCAGGAATGTTGGGTATCCTAAAGTTTTTTGAAAAACAATTTTACTTTGGAAGTAACCAAACGTAGCAATTTTTTGCCTTTACATCAAAAATATTAAGGGCCAATATCAATTTTTTGACATTCAACGTTAGCTTTTTAATGGTTAGGGCAAATTTCGGGGGCGAAATTGCTCCTTGAGAAGCTTCTAGATACCCAATTCTCCTGAATGATTACTTCTGAGACAAAATTGCATCTTAACCCAAGATTAAAAAGAGAAGAAGAAACACTAAGACTTGGAACACAAGACAACATGTTTAAAAAATGAGTAAGGAATTTACCTACACATTTCAACAGCCTCCATATCTGTGGCTTGAAAAGCGCCATCAACTTTTGCCATCATAAAATTCTTTGTAATCCTATTACATCCAATTCCTTCTGTTATGGTATCAAATGGATTCTTGAGTCTTTTTCCTTCTGCTTCCTGTTTGGTGTACATCACCCCCCTTGTTACCTTATAGAACAAACCAGAACCAGGAGGATCTATAAGGAAGCACTTGATTTTTGTATTCTTTTCCTGTCAAACACAAGGAAATCATTCAGGAAAATTTCACAATCAGAATGAAAATCAATATCAAAACGTTAGAGGAACCAAAATGATAGACCTGAAGAAACCTAGAAACACCAGCCAAAGTGCCACCAGTGCCGGCTCCTGCAACAAATGCATCCAACTTCCCATTTGTTTGTTCCCAAATCTCAGGTCCTGTACCCTCAAAGTGAGCCCTGAAGTTTGCCAAATTCTCAAACTGATCAGCAAAGAAGCCGCCTTGACAATCCATAGAAAGAGCTGAACTGTGTCTATCTTCATCAGATCTGTAACCATTAATCGGTCCAATGTTTCCGCCATTCAATTGTGATTTATTTCTTTGTTCTAACATCAACTCATTTGCCTCTGATGCCCGTCTTCTTGCAACATTTACAAAATGATCCTTGTGAGTGATTGACACTGGCCTAACTTTTTCAACAGTAGCTCCTAGAGCTTCAATTATCTGAGCCTGAAAGGTGATTCCATTATAGTGAAATAGCTTTGTCAGTGGAACAGGGAGAAAAGGGAGTCTGAGGAAAAATGACAGTCTATTTCAGTCAGAAGCGCAACATTTGACATTTTAGCACATGAAACTTAGTTGTGCAAGTTGCATCTGCAAATGCCTTTTTTTTCAAATTATATTTTCTGGTAGACTATTTTTCAACTTATTTTGTTACACTTATATTGCATAATAAGGGACTAGAAGGATGAAGTGAGATAAGTTCAATTGCATCTCTAACATACCTTTTCAATTGCAACATCATCTGGGATAACTAAATGGCATTTGCATCCGTAGGCAGGCACAACAGTAGCAAGGCTAACGGCAGTGCTTCCAACACTCCCTTCAGTAACTATTCCACCTGGGCGTAGCTGGCCAGAGGATAAAGCCTGTGATAATGACCAACAAGAATAGAATAAAAACATACAAGTCCTTCAGCCACATTATGAAAATGATGGATGTCTGTTATTAGGAAAATACTGGGAAAAAACAACATTACATGAAAGAACTAACAATGTTAACATTGATTGCATCTATAAAAACAATAGAAACCTAAAAGTTCTATGTCCCAAAATAAATAAATCAATGAAAGTTTGTTCACTGATATTACACTTAACAATGGACATGGTTTAAATTAACTATAGATTCAATAAGAAAATTGATGACGTCAGATAAGTTTTTTCATCTGAAAAGAGATCTTACATATAAAGGAGAAAGTAAATTCGTAGTTTATCTAATTGAATTCCCATGAATTTCTAATGCTATATGCATGACTTGATCAATAGACGATTTTGTACTAACTGTAAAGTGATCCCTGGGGATGGCGTGACAGCACAACATAGGGTTCTGGTCCTTGATGTGAATATTAAGTATGTAAAATAAAAACGCCAACAAGTTTTAAACCCAAGGGTCAGGTGGTGACAATTGAAAGGGGAAAAAATGAGATTTTTAAGAGAACTCTCTTGGAGGAGGGGGAGTGGGAGTTGCAAAGAAATCCTAATATCATGTGGGAGAATATGTCTAAAAAGGTCCAGCAGGTTGCTAAAGCAATTCTGGGAGAATCAAAAGGTCTTGGTCGGCAAGATAAGGAGACTTGGTGGTGGGATGAGACTGTTCAAGAGAAAACCAAGCATAAGAAAGATTGTTTTAAAGCCATACACTTATGTAATAATGCTGAAAATTGGGAAAAATATCGTATGGCTAAAAAAGAGACTAAAAAGGCAATGAGTGAAGCTTGTAATAAAGCATATGAAGAGTTTTATAAGGAGTTAGGGACAAAGGCAGGAGAGCGTAAGATTTACAAGATCGCAAAGAACAAGGAGAGAAAATCAAGAGACTTGGACTAAGTGAGGTGTATAAAGGATGAAGAAGGAAAAGTTTTGGTTACTGATGGAGATATTAAGGATAGGTGGGAAGCTTACTTTTATAAGTTGTTTAATGATGGTGGAGAAGGGTCGCATTGTGACTTGGAAGATTTGACAACTCGAGAAGGTGACTTCAATTTTTCATTTTATCGCAGGATTCGAATTGGCGAGGTTAAAGAAGCTCTTAAGAAGATGAAAACTGGTAAAGCTGTCGGATCTGATGGTATTCCAATTGAAGTTTGGAAATGTTTGGGCGAGGAGGGTGTGTCGTGGCTCACAAAATTATTTAATGAGATCTTACGAACCAAGAAAATGCCAGTTGAGTGGAGGAAAAATATTTTGGTTCCTATTTATAAGAATAAAGGGGATATTCAGAATTGCGCAAACTATAGAGGAATTAAGCTAATGAGCCATACAATGAAATTGTGGGAAAAAGTGATTGAATATAGGTTGAGGTTGGAGACTGATGTTGCTGAAAACCAATTTGGATTCATGTCAGGAAGGTCTACAACAGAAGCGATTTATTTATTAAGGGGGATAATGGAAAAGTATAGGAGTAAAGGAAGAGATTTACACATGGTCTTCATTGATTTGGAGAAAGCTTATGACCGGATGTCAAGAGATGTGCTTTGGAAAGCCTTGGAAAAGAAGGGGGTGAGGATTGCCTATATTAAAGCCATTCAAGATATGTATGCGGGGGTTACAACCAATGTTAGAACGTCTGGAGGTGTTACAAAGGACTTCCCTATAAGGATTGGACTACATCAAGGATCAGCTTTAAGTCCTTATTTGTTTAACCTAGTGATAGACGTCCTAATTGAACCTATAAAAGAGGAGATCCCTAAATGCATGCTTTTTGCGGATGATATAGTGCTGTTGACTGAATCTAGGGAAGAAATTAACTCCAAACTTGAGATATGGAGGCGGACTTTGGAATTGAGAGGTTTTCGTCTTAGTAGGAGAAAAACTGAATATATGCATTGCAAATTTGATAAGAGACAAAGTCAAAGTGAAGTGGAAGTTAAATTGGGTGGGCAAGTCATCCCGCAAGTGACAAAATTTAGATATTTGAGATCAATTATACAACAAGATGGTGAGGTGGATAGAGACGTCAATCACAGAATTCAAGCCGGATGGTATAAATGGAGAAAAGCTACGGGAGTTATTTGTGATCGTAAGGTACCTAATAAGGTAAAAGGAAAATTCTACCATACTGCAATAAGACCAGCAATGCTATATGGTAGTGAATGTTGGGCTTTAAAGGGATATCATGAACATAAAATGGGGATAGCTGAGATGAGGATGTTAAGATGGATGTGTGGCCATACAAGAAAGTACAAGATTCGTAACACCCATATACGTGATCGTGTTGGAGTGGCCCCTATTGACGAAAAAATGGTAGAAAATCGTTTGAGATGGTTTGGACATGTTCAGCGAAGGCCATTGAGTGCTCCGGTGAGAAGGGTTGATCAAGCAGAATGGAGTCCTGTCAAACGAGGTCGAGGAAGACCGAAACGAACGCTTAATGAGGTCATTGAGAGAGACCTTTTAATTAATAATATATCGAAATCTATGGTCTTTGATAGAGCACAATGGCGTCGTGCGATCCATGTAGCCGACTCCACCTAGTGGGATAAAGGCTTTGTTGTTGTTGTTGTTGTTGTATATGCATGACTTGATCATAGTTTTGCCCCCTTAAACTGTTGAGGAGAACAAGCAAAAAGGCTTCAATTCCTTCATCCAGAACAAAGGTAAAAAGTAAAAGAAATAGAAGATGCGCAAACCAGATTGATCAGGTATGGATACCTATGACAAGTGAAATAAATTCTAAATTTAGAGTATCCATATGTAATATACTTCTTATTAGTACAGGATTAATAGGCACATTCTTGAACATGGTGTTTAGGTGGGTTAGGTTCCATCATTTCTACATTGACCAAATTGGTAATTGATAGAAGAATTTCAAATTACTGGCTGAAAGTTCTAAATTATTAATTATTAAACTTTATAGAAATAACACCAGATTTCTCATAAAACATGTTGTCTGTCTCATTAGTTGCCAAGTCATCTATGCATTACACCCCATAGTTATGCATTACACAAGACCAAGTATGATTGGTTTAGCTCGGACAATTTCAAACTCATAATTCATAAATTACAAAATCAATTCCTCATTAAGAAGTCAACCCAATTTGATTGAATAACGATTAATTAGACAGGAGTTTCATCCTTTTAGCTTGTAATCTATGGGCCACACATAAACCACATAAAGACCCAATTTTTAGACATTCCAGGTAGCGAACATAGGTCTCAAGTAACAGCAAATCCTTTATCAAAAGTTTTAGTCGAACATACATTAATGATCCATAGAATGATTTGCATACATTTTAAGATATCCATTTAATTACAATGTCCAACTGTGAGCTTGACAATTATATGAGATGTTACCATGTTATGATTTACCTGTTAACAACATTTTATTCTTGTGTGTGTGAGAGAGAGAGTGAGAGAGAGTAGTGTTCTACACAAAGGACTAGAGGGAAGTTGTTACTAATTGGTAAAACATTAAAAAAAATACGAAGCTTTAATAACTCTCCGGGTAAACAAAATTCATTATCGACAAACTGCCAGTGACTTTTTCTCCAACGTAGAAATATAGCAGTTTCTGATCATCGACATCCGGGAGAATAGACACAGAACCCATCACCCAAAAAACCAGGAAAACAAAACACTTCTAGAAGATAATACTTGGTTCATCAATTATGAGCTCTAATGTATATTTGGTTCATGTTTCTTATAACAGGTTATTAATGGACAAAATTCGAAGTTGCCCCATGCTATTTAAAAGTTCTCACTAGAAGATACATTTATGACTATAAACAGTTTACCTCTTCAATGATTTTCACTGCAACCCGGTCTTTCACACTCCCTCCAGGGTTCAAAAACTCGCACTTCCCAAAAATCTGCACACCCCAAAATAGCAGCAAAACAAAGCCAGTTAATCTTAAGTCCAATCTCAAAATCAAATCGACAATAAAGGCCACAAATAAATTCAAGGGTTTCCGGGAAAAGAAACTGACAAAGCCCCAGATGATATATCAAGTATATCAAAGAAAAAGAATGAATCACAGAATCAAAAGGGCTTACTTCACAACCCGTGGCTTCGGAGAGGCTGTTAATTCGAATTAAAGGAGTATTCCCAATGGCATCAACGAGCCCCTTCCTCGATTTCTTCTTTGATGAAGTTGAGCGTGTCTTTATGGAGGAAGATTTAGAACGACGGTCGCAGATGAAATAGGAGAAAGCGACTGAGACGAAGATGGAAGCCACGCCGACAATAGCGCCTGTGGTTCTCACAGGCGCCATTGTTGGAGTTCGAACTTGAGGACTGTTGCCGCCTCTGACGAACGGAGCCGGCGGAGACTATAACGATTAACGACTTAGAAAGGCGGCGACTTGAAATGGGCTTGGAAGCTTGTCCAATATGGGCTTACCTTGCGAAGTAATCACTTCGTCATAAAATCAAATATCTTTTTTCAAATCAAATGATAAAAAAAAAATTATCTCTTTTAACCAGATAAAATCAAATATTTTTTTGAGATAAAATAGAAAAAAGATAAAATCAAATATGAAATCCTCCTATGATCTTTTATGGAACAACTATTTATCTAATTTCGAGAGATTAAAAAACAAAATAAATTGCATGTATATAAGATATTTGGCATTATCTTTCTAAAATACTTATATATAATATTAGATTTTATAAATTTGAAGAAAAATGATATATATAAAAGATAATATGAAAAGGAATCTTATATTTAAGACTAAAATTCAATCTCCAAATTATGAAATGGATCACATCCCCATTATAGCCTCCGCAGAAGGTAAATATCATTGTCCATGTTATTAAAATAGGAAATAAACAAATTTTTAGAAGTTCAATAAATCATGAACAGTGGGACAAAGACATATAAATATTTCTTACCTATACAAATGCAATTTTGATATAGTTGAAGAATTTTGAAACATTATCTTCCGTTCTTTGCACGTTTTAACATTTCTTACCTATACAAATGCAATTTCGATATAGTTGATTCGAGATTTAATTGAGATGTTGAAGTTAATGGTGTCTGACAACAAAAAGTTTTAATTAAGGGAGAAAGACATAAATATTATTTTAATTTCTAAAACTCAAAAAAGTCTATTAACACATGTAAAGGATAAAGAGGAGATGAGGTGAGAATATGTGTTTTTCTATGTTTGGGAGAAAAAATAAAAAAAATCTCATTATTCAATCTTTTTACATATATTATCAGAACTTATTGATTTTGTTAAAACCATTACAAATATTGTCAAAATCATTATTTTTTTAGTCAATTTCATTACTTAATTGGGCGCAATATAAAATTATTGATTTTGTTAAAATTATTACAAATTTCATGAACACCACTATTCATTTTGTGAATCTCATTACTCAATTGGCCACAACCCGAAACTCTTTATCAATCCTTCTATACATATTGTCAGTACTTACGGATTTTTTCAAAACCATTACGGATTTTATCAAACTCATTACTCTTTTAGTCAATCTCATTAATCAATTGATCACAATCCAAAATTTTTGATTTTGTCAAAATCATTACAGATTTCATTAACACCGCTATTCATTTCGTTAATCCCATTATTCAATTGGTCACAAACTAAAACTCTTTATCAATCCCTTAAACATATTGTCAGTACTTATGGATTTTATCAAAAAACATTACTCTTTTAGTGAATCTCATTACTCAATTGGTTACAATCCAAAATTATTGATTTTGTCAAAATTAATATACATTTCATCAGCAATACTATTCATTTCGTCAATCCCATTACTCAATTTATTACAACCCAAAACTCTTTATCAATCCTTTTGCACATATTGTCAGTACTTACGGATTTTGTTAAAACCATTACTCTTTTAGTCAATCTCATTACTCAATTGATCTCAGGTACCAAAATTTTGGATGAGAACTTTTTTTCCTGGGCATACCTTTCATTGTGACACTTCCATGGGCAATAGCAAGTATTTTGATGTTGAAATAGATGAAAAGAAGCTTTCTAGTACTAAGGGAACATATCTGACCCCAAAAATTTTTTAAAAAGAAGGAGAGGTTGGTGACCAACGGTGACCGAGAAGGATAAGAAGTAGTTGGTGACTGAGATCGACGGTGAGAACCAGGGCTGAGGAAAGTGAAGCTACCCTTTCTCGAGAGCCCCCTGACTTTCTTATTGGCACCATCATGAGAGAATCTGTCGAGGCAATTGACCTAGTTGGTAGTGGCGGCACTAATCAGAGTCTTCAGATCGTCGTCGTGCTAGTAGAAGGTGTTCTTGTTCTGATAGATTTTCATATCGTCGGTGTGTTGGTATAGGGTTCTTCCCCTAACGAAGATCAACTTTCAAATCTTAAGAATATGATGAACTATGGAGTTCACTTTTTTTTCAGCAAGCCCCTCAAGTAAAAATGCAAGACACAGAAGGAAAAAAAACACATTTTTATACAGAATTTGGTTGTGGGCCTCTTTTTATACAGAAAACATAAAAAGCAGGAGGAAATAGAGGATGCTAGAGGTAGAGGCGGAGTTGGGCAGCAATTGGGAAGGAAATAGAGAGAAAGAGGAGAGAAAAGAAAGTGAGAAAGAGGAAGAAGAAATAGGAGGACATTTTAGTCTTTTCACTCAAACTTTTATATCCCACATTCCTACTAGAGAACCTCCATGTCATTTGCAAGTGTTAATAGACTTTTCTAGGTTTTAGAAGTTCAGATAGTATTTATATGTCTTTTTCCCTTTAAGTAATTATTTATTTAAAATTTGTAGTTCAAAAAAGATCCTTGTTTCATCAATCAAAATATATAGTCAAACGAGACTTTCTTTATTGCTTTGTTTGATTAGTGGAAGGGGGTTATTGTAATTGTAAGTATAATTTTAAATGTAGGGTTAAGGTGCAAAAATACATATGAGCTTTTACTCAAAGTGAACTCAACATTATATGCTTTTCTGAAGTGCGAAAATACCTATGAGTTTTCAAAATAAATGCAAAAAAATGACATTGCTGTTGATAAGAGTAAACTTCCGTTAGGATTTTTTCCTTCATGCCTAACTAGTTCTACAGTCTGCCACATAACTCTCCAAACCTTCACCTAATTGTCCAAACTCCCAGTGTACACCACCCAGTACACCCATTGTTCATCTCCTTTCACCAATGCTTGTGAATGGAGACCCATCATGTTCTAGAACTCATCCATTTGCCACCATTTCCTTGTACACACTCAGATACTGTCACAAGCAAACAAGATATGATAACTGAAGGGCCCGGAGATCGCTGTGCAAGTACCACTATGCGATAAATCGAGATAGACCTTGCAGGGGAAAGTTCCTAGATACGACCAAAGTTAGAAAAATGTTACCTTCATCGAATTGGTGTCTAAGAAGAAAATGGAGTCGAATAAGAGGAGAGGAGATGGATCAAGAAAGAGAGAAAGGGATGATGACATGTGGATTAATTTTGTTTTTATTTTTCCCTCTATTGCCACATTAGCTTCCATGTAAGCGCTTTTAGTCAAACTAACAGAGATTAACTGTGATGGTATTTTTGCACTCATTTAGAAAATTTACGGGTAGGTTTGCACTTAGAAAAAACATATGATGTTGGGTGCACTTTGGATAAAAGCTCATAGGTGTTTTTGCACCTTATATAATTTGTAAAATTTTAATATATAATTATAAAAACTAAAAATTAAATAAATATAATTATGATATACAATTAATAGTTAAAGTGTGTGTATATATATAACTATAATTATACATACATATATTTAAAACTTAACACACACACACACACACACACATTGGACCATGCTTCAATATAGTCCCAGTATTTATATCCTGCTGGATCATGTTCTACCCCAAATGGTACATATTTGTTTAAATCTTATCTCCACTAGGTAGGAGTGAGAACTTGCAAAATTTGCAAAGTAGAATGAGTTATTAATGTTTCATCCTTCTTGTCCTTCTTTCTATCAATTTTGACGGAATTAGAATGAACCAGTATAAACTCATAATACTTTCTGGTTTTTCTTAAATCATGGGGCCGAAAATGGCATTCTGAAGGGAAGACATTCAAAGCCACTTGGTTTGGAGTCGGATGAAAGAATTCCGGCTCAATTTGAAGGATACTTTTTACTTTGTTTTCATTTAGAAAGTAAGGAGTATCCAAATTGGTTTATGTTTTGTTGACAATTTCTTTAGGAGAAGAAGCAAAAATTGCCAACTATTTTTGAGAGGGAGGTCAGATCGCTAGTACAAGAGGTACCTGATTTTACCGATCGTATTCTTGTTTTGTGATAGTTTGTTTTGGAACTAGTTTTGCAAGAGCAAGGGTCTTTTCATCTTTTCTTGCAAGAGTCTGACTCCAAGTTTTATCTGGAAGTTTACTCTGAGCATAGGATTCCAGAATCTCCTTTCTTGATGCTCGAGTTTGAGTTTTATGGACTGATGATCCAGAAGGGTTGGATGGCCCTGCTTGGGATGAACCCGTTTATTGGGATGAACCCATTTGTTTGTTCTGTTGCAAAGATTGCAACACCTAGAGAAGTAATTGAATCTACTCCGGGAAGATTGTTTGAGATTGGGCTTCGATGAGCTATTCGGCACCCTGGGTTTGAGAAGGATTTTGGCTTTCTTCGGGTTTTTTACCCGGATCTTTCTTTTTGTTGAGTTTAGGAGGCATTTTTTCCTGATTTTTCTCAATACTACCTACCCTAAAGAAACTCATGTTAGAACTGACTGACACCCAAGAGGGGGGTGAATTGGGTGTATGATAAAAAAGTCTGATGTTTAAAAATCTTTTCACAGATTGTAAACTTAATATATATGGAAGCAGCAATTATGTAAATCGTAGATGCTGGAAATAAAAAAGCTTAAGGAAGAGAATGTGCAAACTGTGATTTATCCTGATTCGGTCCAATCCACGATGACCTACGTTCAGTCCTCAGGCTCCTCCTGAGATTTCCAATCCACTATCTTCTTATTTAATCGGGCACAAGAAAAGCCTTTACAAATTCACAAGAGTTACTCCCCCTTACACACTGTAAGGTT
The DNA here is from genome assembly GCA_037074505.1 of Albizia julibrissin. Classification (NCBI taxonomy): domain Eukaryota; kingdom Viridiplantae; phylum Streptophyta; class Magnoliopsida; order Fabales; family Fabaceae; genus Albizia; species Albizia julibrissin. Next base: position 31,875,770 of record CM073483.1, read on the forward strand.
TACTCCTTTTTACAACAAGTCGAGCAAAGCAATCCCAAAGACCTTTCTCTCCTGCTTACCCGTGCAAGTCTTATGAGCAGCAACGTTCTCTCCCGCTTACACCACTGTAAGTCTTACGAGCAGCAACGTTCTCTACTGCTTGCACCTTGTAAGTCTTATGGGCAGAAACTCTTACTGGTGATTCACTCTACAACTTCCACCGTAAGGTGATCAATCCTCTCAAGGTCCCTCTACCTTGAGAACACTTCTGAAATACAGATGAAGTGTTTACAAGCTCTCTCACAGAGTGTTTAAATGCTCACTGAAGTATAATACAAAATATTCTTACTCTCTCAAATATACATAATATAGAAGATGAAGTAGAGCAAAGAGTGGTCGGAGGTAGAAGACTTAGAATATCAGCATGTTCATGTTCTCATCGTATTGCCCATTCTTCTGTGTTTGAATCCTCTCCTATTTATAGTTGAGTTGTGGAAGATGACCGTGGTAAACATCCATCTGTTAGAGTCTGTTGATTCATTTGACCGTTGAGCCCATTTGGATATTTTCCTGTTGTAATCCCATCTGATGCTTAGGTAAACACTACTTCATTTTTGGTTGGAGTCCCATTGCTTTGTATGGTCGTTGAGTGTATTTAAATATTTTCCCGTTGATCGTGCTCTGACATATGCTTCAACGTTTCTTACAGTTTGCCCATTGGTCTGACAAATGCAATAGTATTTGTCTTCCGTTACTTATGAATTTTGCTGCCGCCCACGAATAGTTGTCGTTTGAATGGAGAGTTCAGTTACTTGTCATGTGCGTGATGGTGGAGTACAGCTGTAATACACTTGAGAATATTACCGTTAGAAAATATTTGAATATCATCAGAGTAATATGATTCACTGGAAGTGATTTCTGAAAATCAAGGAAACCATCGGGAGTGATCTTGAAAACTAATGAATCACTAGAAGTAAACTTGATTTCTCTAGAGTTTCAGAAGATAATATTCCACTGGAAATGATTAGCATCCCTCGAGTGTACCATGAAATCATTTGATTTGTTTCCTTATTTCTGTCATACTTCTGGAAGTGATTTGCAGAAGCATTTCACTGGCATATCATTTCATTGGAAGTGATCTGGTGCATGTTGGTATTCTCTGGAAATGATCAGTTACGGCACTGGAGGTGATCTGAGGAATTTTAATATTCACCGGAAGTGATTCAGCAATCACTGGAAGTGATATGACAAATTTCATATATCACTCGAGTGAATTTGGCATCACTGGAAGTGATTTTGCAAACAGTGAATTTTTCTTGCAGTAATTTTCAATCCACTGGAAGTGAATTTGGAAATTCACAATATCACTTGAGTGATCTGACATCACTGGAAGTGATTTCCAAAACAGTAAAATATTCCTGAAGTGATTTCGCCTTGCACTGGAAGTGATCTGTAGAAATGACTAATCACTCGAGTGAATTCAACTGCACTGGGAGTGAAAATGAGAATAATGAATTTTTCTTGCAGTGATTTTTGATTCACTGGAAGTGATTTGAGAAAGAGTGAAATTTACTGGAAGTGATTCAGCATCCACTGGAAGTGATTTGGCAAAACTGAGATATCACTCGAGTGATTTGGAGATCACTGGAAGTGATTTGGCGGAAATCACAAATCACTCGAGTGATTCAAGATCACTGGAAGTGAAATCTGGAACAGTGAAAAATTCCTGCAGTGATTCTGGTGCCACTGGAAGTGATTTGCCATATCACTCGAGTCTCGAGTGATATGTTCTTCAGATCAATTTTACTTCGTTGTTGCGTTTTCAGTTCTTCAGCAAACAGGGGTAAACTTCCAGATGACATAACTCTTCGAATATGGCTCTAAAATTTCTGTATTATATATCAATGGAAAGCTCTTGAGTCTAGTTTCATATGGCACCGGTTTCAGCTCAATAGGATCCATGGTTTGAGAGTTATAGCCAAAATACCAAACCTGTTCCAGAGAGTGACGCTGATGTGAAGTCCAGATTCGAATACTTATATCTCCTTCATCTGAGGTCCTTTGATGTTGCTTCTAGTATCCAAATGACGCATTGGGAGTCTACTTTTATATGCAACTGGTTTGGTCTCAATCAGAGTTGTATTTAGAGAGATATGATCAAATAACTAGACCTTGCTCAACTAAACGAACAATAGAGTATGAAACACTGAACATCACTCGAGTGAATTAGAGAATCACTCGAGTGATTTTTAGTTTTTCCAGAATCACTCGAGTGATTATTAAATCACTCGATGCTACAGTTCCAAACAGTGCCAATTGCTATAGTGACTTCTGAATTCCCTTCTGATCAGTATTTCTTCTGGGAACTTGAATCTTGATATTCCTATTAGTTCCTTGAAGATCTTCTTTCTCTAATCTCTTTGACTAATCTATAAAATATACAACATTAAATATAGTAGTTAGTCAATATAAGAGATAAGTATATTAGCAAACTTTTGCTCTCTTAATATTTGACATCTATATTTGTTATCATCAAACCTAATCATATCTAACAACTCACGGGTGAGAAAGTCTGGAAGAGAGTTTGAAGTGCCTTTGATAAACTTAATGTCAAAATAAAAAACACTTAAAAGTGCTTTCCATCTGGCAAAAATTTATTTTAATGCAAGGTTTTTAACATCTTTTTGCAAAATATCTTTTATAGATTTGCAATCAATGTGAACTAAAAACCTTTGGTTTAAAAGATCATATTGAAATTTTGAAATGTATAACACAATTGCCAAAATTTCTTTTTTAATTATGGAATAATTCTGTTGAGAATTACTCCAATGTTTTGACGTAAAAGAAACAATTTTTTCTTTTCCGTCGATCCTTTGTTTGAGAATGCCACCATAACCAATGTCAGAGGCATCAGTTTCTACAATTTTAAAAGTAGAAGGATCTGGAAGGCTAAGACAAGGAAGTTCCTTAACTTGGGATTTGATCTGCTTTACAACATTTGAATGTTCATCCGTCCACAAAGGAGGATTTTTTTTAAGATGCTGATGAAGCGGTTTAATGAAATTGCTAAGATAAGGAATAAAATCTGCAACATAGTTTAAATTGTTGGGATTGCTAGGCACACAACGGAAGAATTAAAATTTAAAATTGTAAAAGTTTACCAATCCCAATTGCGTATCTATCAAAGGCATTTAAATTGAGTTAGAAAGAGTTGTACCTTATTCATGTTTGTTTGAATACCCACAATCATCAACGTATTGTGAGTTCTTAAATCTCCATGCTTGGCTGCTCCTAAAATAATTTCCCCGGTATCTACATGTTCACTAATTCTTCTTAAAAGAGCATCAAACTCTATGAGTGTGAGATTAACCATCCCCGACATCAACATGTTGGCTAGTTCTTCTTTGGAGTTTTACCTTTTGGATCTTGAGGAGCTAACTACTCATATTAGCTCCCTCTACTGGTATCCAGACGAACAGGACCTAATACCGGCAGCGTGCTAGCGCCTCCAATGTCCTTCTAAGATTTTCTTGCGGCTCTCTATTTTTTCATCATCTGTAGAAAATTCTAACTCTTACCTTTTATAACTAGTCAGTGTTATCTATTTTATGATGGATATCTGATTTTTAAAATTAATCTTAATTAATTTCAAAATCCTTATCATATCAATTAACACTTAATTATTTTGATAAGCTAATTAAATAAATCAGGTTTAATTAAATATGTCTAACAGTTTTAATTTAACCTATTTATTTAATTACATTAAAGAGCCAATCGAATTAGATTTAATTTATCTTTATAAATTAAATCTGAGATATTATCATATAATATCTTTATATATACACAATATAATAATATTATCATATATTTAATATATGTTATCAAATAAATAAATAAATAAATAAATAAATAAATATATATATATATATATATATATATATATATATATATATAATATTATCATATATATCCAAAAAATGAAAATCTGGCAGCACTACTACTATAACCCAATCTTTCTAAAATCACGTTCAACTTATATATCACGTATATAAGAACACAATAAGCACTAAAACTCAATTTAAATGCACAATTGACCTGGCTTTGATACCATTGCAATTGGAGTTTTCTAGATTTAATTATGATTTTTCAAATTAAAGTGAAAAATCTGGAAGTCTAGCAGGACTGCCGTAGCTAACTGTTCATAGCTCGATATAACCTAATCACGACATTTATTGCTTTTCATATTGTATGAATTGTTGATTGTTGTGGTTTACTTCTCAAAATTGTTTGCGTATGAAGAACAACATGGCTTTAGTTTTTACAAGGGTTGTAATATTTAAATACAGAAGCGTGCCGTGCCTTCCTCTAAATAATCTCGATGTACATTCTCTTCTCATCTCACTCCCCTCGTATGTTTAAACGAGGTTTCTCTTAATGTATTTATTTTTCTTATTTAGAGAAGTCCTCTCATTGGCTTGGGAGGATTTTAGGTTAGGTGAGCCATGTTGTGTCACGTTTGAATTATGCTCTTGATTAGATCATTGCATGCATACTTTTGCATTTATATGTATTTATTTGTATGAGATACAACCATTATTGCATTCATATAAACAAAAGTAATTAATTAAGCCCTCTAAATAAAATCTTAAGTCATAATGCCATCAATTAATGAATACTTGTTAAAACCTAGATCACTCAATTGTAGGTTCCACCAAAGTGGATGCATTTGAGTTATCCTGGTGAGACAAGCATAAGTAATGGTGCTACCCACAAAGATTCATTATTGTTTTGATTTAATTGAGATTAGCTAAACGGTTTTGGATCTCAAGGCATTAGATGAGATTCAACATGCCGGATCATATGATGATCGAATCCTATAAAGATTTAAGAGTTACATATGATGTAATTGGTAAAGAAGCTACCTACCTAAATAATTTGAATTTAAGCGTCCTGCCAAAGCGGACTTAAATTTAAGCGAAATATGGATCTTAGCCTACTAATTATAACATTGAGGGTTGTTAATTTAGTAGGAGATTACTAAATAACTTTGCATATTTTAATTGTAGAATCATGTCGACTAGTAATACTGCTACACTATCACTACGATCAGTCCTTGAGAAGGACAAACTCAATGGGACAAACTTTCTTGATTGGTTTAAGAACTTGAGAATTGTTCTTAAGTAGGAAAGAAAGGCATATGTCCTAGATCAACTCATTCCTAAAGAGCCTGCAGCCAATGCTCCAAGAGCTCAGAAAGATGCTTACACGAAGCATAAGGACGACTCTATGGATGTAGGTTACCTAATGCTTGCCACCATGGTTTCAGACCTCCAAAGAGATCTAGAACTTATGAAGGCTCATGAGATAATTGTGCATCTCAAAGAAATGTTCTAACAACAGGCAAGGCAAGAGAGGTATGGTACCACAAAGGCCTTACATTCCTATAAGATGGCTGAAGGTGTATGAGTTAGTACTCACGTGTTAAAGATGAAATGCTATATTGATGACCTTGAGAGGGCTTGGATTTCCCATAATCCAGGAGTTAGCTACAGATTTGATCTTGAACTCACTCCCGAAAGTTATGACCAATTTGTTATGAACTACAACATGGAGAAATCAATTTCTGAACTCCATCGGATGCTTAAAGCTGTTGAGCACAACATTAAGAAAAGCCCAACATTGTTTTGATAGTTCAGAAAGGAAATGGTATTAAAAGGAAAGGCAAGGGCAAGGGAAAGGGTAATGGCTCAGGTGGTAAGACCAAAAAGTCAAACATGCCTGAAACTAAGCTTGCAGCCAAGAAGGTAAAGTCGCCAAAGGAAGGAGTATGCTTCTTCTACAATGAACCTATTCATTGGAAGAGGAATTGAAAACTCTACCTCGAAGATCTGAAAAGAAAAACCAAAAGGATCAAGTCAATCGATTTGAATCTGACCTACCTATGGCATTGCCATCTAGGCTATATAAATGAGAAACATATTTCTAAACTCCATCAAGATGGATTTTTTAAATCATTTGATTTTGAATCATATGATATATGTGAATCTTACTTATTAGGAAAGATGACAAAGGCCCTTTTTAGTGGGCATAGTGAGAGGGCCACTGATTTATTGGGCCTCATATATACAGATGTATGTGGACCAATGAATACAGCTACCAGAAGAGGTTATATGTACTTCATTATATTTATGGATGACTTTAGTAGATATGAATATATCTATCTAATGAAACATAAATTTGAATATTTTGAAATGTTCAAAATATTCTAAAATAAAGTACAAAACCAACTTGGAAAAACAATTAAAGCACTTCAATCTGATTAAGGTAGTGAATATTTGAGCCAAGGGTTTAGTGACTATATGAGGAGTTATAGGATAATCTCACAACTAACTCCTCCATGAACACCACAATGGAATGGTGTTTTTAAGCGGAGGAATCGAACACTATTAGATATGATTCGATCTATGATGAGTCAAACAGATCTTCCACCGTTCTTTTGGGGCCATGCCTTAGAGATAGCTGTGTTTATACTAAATCGTGTTCCATCTAAGGTAATTGAAAAGACACCATATAAGATATGGACTGGGAAGAAACCTAGTTTTTCTTTCCTCAAAATTTAGGGATGTGAGGTTTATGTTAAACAACAAGCCTTTGATAAATTATTGCACAAATCCACAAAGTGCCTTTTTGTAGGGTATCCTAAGGAAACTAAGGAATACTATGTCTATAATTCTACCGATAACAAAGTATTTGTTATTTGAAATGGTATCTTTCTAGAAAGTGAGTTTATCTCTACAAAAACCAGTGGGAGCAAGATACATCTTGAAGAAGTTTGAGAGTCAATATAGCACATAACCACAAATAGATATTGAGGACCAAACTTATACTTAGACAATTTCACCTTATTAGATAAATCAATGATAGAGGTGATATAAAAAAATATGTAAAGTATTAGGAGAAGACAATGTTGCTGATCCTTTTACTAAGCACAGGTAAAACATGAGCGTCATGTTAGGACAATATGAATTAGATAAACTAATGATTGTACCTAGTGCAAGTGGGAGGATGTTGGAAATTGTGCCCTAGGGGCCAATCATTGTACTTTGAACATTGTTATTTAATGAATTTCTCCGTTTAGTTATCACATTATTCGCATGTTTACTGTGATAACTGTATCCTTAGATAAATCATAATGATTGTCCTAAATGTCTTTAGTCAGTCATCTATGTGGGAGCAAAGATGAAACAAGACCAATATGACTTTGATAAGGTATGGAGATATGAATCAAAGTCTTAGGCACTTGTAGGAGTATAAGATGCTAGACCGACCCGCTATGAGAAAGCTGCATGGATCAAGTCATAAGCTTATCTCATGTATAACCATATCACAATTCCATTTGACCTAAGATCATCATGGATTCCTACATGAGAGCCACTGAGCTTTGACTTAGTCAAAAGTCACCTTTAACAGGGTGATGATAAAGGTTACAATCGGGCTTCCTGGTTTTCATGCAGAGGAATGTGAATGGTCAACATGGAATTTGTCCCTCACATTAGTAGAGAGAAATTACTGGGCCCCTTGATGAGTGAGTCTGAGAAATGTATGGCCATACTACGATGGAAAGGAGTTTCCATTTCTATAGTTAGACTACTCAACGATTAAGAAAGTAATAGTCAGGAATATGAGGATGACATTCTCTATGCCTCATCCTTGACCGAAATATGGTGTGACAAAAGGGACGTGATATGGTTATACGACATGTTGTATCGTATTGTTGATCCTCATATGAATTGGGTAGTCGTAATGTCTTGCTAGAGGTTGCTTACGACTTGTGGGTTAGTATAGTCATTTGCCCACTGCCAACTTTGTATGGGCCTACAGGGTCGCACAAAAGAATAGCCCAACACAAGCTATAATATTTAGATTCATTGAATCTAAGATGTGTCTAAGATTCAATGAATATAATGTTTAATCTAGGGTAGACGAATTTCTCACACACACACACATACATGTTGTATGAATATTTATATGTGTGTGTGTGTATATATATATTTATATATAATATAATATTATCATATATATATATATACATATATAATATATTTTCAAATAATATATATTATATATGTATGTATGTATTTCAAAAATACATATGTGTATATATAATATTATTAATTTTCTTTTCAAATATAAATATATATATAAACAAATGTAAATATTTATCAAATAAATATTTATACAACATGTGTATAATATATATATATATATATATATATATAAAATTCGTCCACCTTAGATTAAACATTGTATTCATTGAATCTTAGACGCATCTTAGATTCAATGAATCTAGACATTATAGCTCGTGTTGGGCTATTCTTGTGTGTGACCCTGTAGGCCTATACGAAGTTAGCAGTGGGCCAATAACTATACTAACCCACAAGTTGTAAGCGGCCTCTAACAAGACATTACGACTACCCAATTTATATGAGGATCGATAATACGATACAACCTGTCGTATAACCATATCACGTCCCTTTTGTTACACGATATTCCGGTCAAGGATAAGGCATGGAGAATGTCATCCTCCTATTCCTGACCATTACTTTCTTGATCCTTGAGTAGTATGACTATATAAATAGAAATTTCTTTTCATCGTAGTATGGCCATACATTTCTCAGACTCACTCATCGAGGGGCCTAGTAATATCTCTCTACTAATGTGAGGGACAAATTTTATCTTGACCATTTACATTCCTCTGCATGAAAACCACTATACCTGATTGTAGCCTTTATCATCACCCTGTTAAAGGTAACTTTTGACTAAGTCAAAGCTTAGTGACTCTCATGTAGGAATCCATGATGATCTCAAGTCAAATGGCATTGTGACGTGGTTATACATGATATAAGCTTATGACTTGATCCATGCAGCTTTCTCATAGCGGGTCAGTCCAGCACCTTGTACTCCTACAAGTGCCTAAGACTTTGATTCGTTTCCCCATACCTTATCAAAGTCATATTGGTCTTATTTTATCTTTGCTCCTACATAGATGACCAACCAGGGACATTTAGGACAATTATTATGATTTATCCAAGGATACAGTTATCACAGTGAACATGTGAATAATGTGATAACTAAATAGAGAAATATATTGAATAAAAATGTTCAAAGTACAATGATTGGCCCCTATGGCACAATTTCCAACATAAACATCCCAAAAATCTTTGAAGTTGTGTTTTATCAATGATTTGATCAAGAAATTTGTTAGAAAATTGAATTGCTCGCTCTATTGGAGTTATAGATCTTTGGTAAATCCAATGTCCATAAAACCTAACTTTAGTTTTAAATAAACTAATTTTAGGCTTAGAAACTACTAAACCATTTGTTTTTGCAATTCTAATGAATTTGTAAACATGTTTGAAATGTTCTTCTATCAAATGAGAATAGATCAACACATCATCATCTATGTAGACAATAATGAACTGACTATTATCCTTGAAGATTTCATTCATGATCCTCTAGAATTCAGAAGGAGCATTTTTTTAAACCAAAATGCATAACATTTCACTCATACTGGCCAAAAGGAACAGTAAAAGTAGTTTTATACATATTATTTTCAGATATTTGAATCTGCCAAAATCCAGACTTCATGTCGAATTTTGAAAAGATCTTTACAGAATACAAATGTTTCAATAGATCTGATTTGTTTGGAATTAGATATATTATTCATTGTAGAGCTTCGTTTAAAGTTTTGTAATTAATTACATGTCTAGGAGCTCCACGTTCAATCTCTGCATTTTTATTGACATAAAAAGCAGCACAAGACCATGGGCTTCTGGATTTACTAATTAATTTTTTGTTCAGAAGATCTTGAATTTCCTTTTTACAGGTTTCAAGAAGTTTCAGACTCATTTGGATAGGTCAAGCCTTTGTTGGAATTTTCTTTTCAAAAAAATCATTTTCATAAGGCAAATCAACAACATGTTTTTTGCGTTCCCAAAATGCATTTGGTAAATTCGAACAAATTGTTTGATGAATTGTTTCAAGACAATTTTGGATTTGAGTTTGAGTTTGTTTTTTACACAATTGTTCTTCTATTCGTTTAAAAGAAATATCTTCCTTCAAAAAGTTAATTTGCTGTTGCTTTGAAGAAAGAAGGTTTAGTTCTTTAATTCTGGGTTTATGAGTGAAAGGGAATAAGATTGTTTTACCCAGATGTTGTGTTGAAATTCCATTTTCATCGGTCATGTATGGGAATAATAAGTGCGCAAAAGGGGCTCCAAGAATGATCTCGGATCCCATAAATTTAACTAATACAAATGGGGTTTTAACTCTAAAACCTTCATTTTCAATAACAACATTTGAGACTTTGTACCGGACGTCTACTCACGTTTTGTTAACGCCATTGAACCGTTCGGTTGTTTTCTCAAAATATTTTTTAGGAATGATACCTTCTCGAAAACAATTAGCATCAGACCCTGTGTCAAATAAAACAGTTTGTTCTAGTACAAATTCATTATTAACAATAATTTTTACATGTATATAGAACCTTTGAAATAATATTCTAGAAATCAAGTTTAAAAATAGTTCAGAAAAATCATTAACGTGATTAGTTTCTTCATTTTTTGAAACCTGGTTTGATTTATCTGTTTGAAATTTTGAGGGTTGCTCGTTTTGGATTAATGAGTTTGTTGTAAGTTGTATATCCTGGATTTGAGATATAGCTTATGCCTTCTAATTCCAGCCTTTACTTTCAGTTTCTTTAATTCTGCTTTTACATTCTATCAATTTAAATTTCATAATTTAAATTATGTCTTCTTTTATGTGTTCTTTTTATTTTTCTTCCTCTAAACGCGGTAGTAGTAATTCTTCTTTTACTCCATCAAACTCTACGCTAAATAAGGAGGAATCAAAATCAGCAAACAAAAAAGAATTTTAAACAAGAAGTTTCTTTTCAAAACATAAATCAAAATTTTGATAATTGGACTTTGCCAAATATCTCTTCAAACGCTCTTTATCAATTTGAAGATAAGAAATGGTTCTTCAAGTCTGATTATGTAATCATAACTGTTGAAGAATCAATTATGAGTTTATACTGGTTGATTTTGAGTCCGTTAAAATTGATAGAAAGAAGGATGAAACATTAATAACTCATTCTACTTTGCAAATTTTGCAAGTTTTCACTCCTACCTAGTAGGGATAAGATTTAAACAAATATGTACCATTTGGGGTAGAACATGATCCAGCAGGATACAATTACTAGGACTATATTGAAGCATGGTCCAATGTATTCTGAGATCAAAACATATTTTTTAAACATACTTGGTTCATTTATTTTAAATCTAAAACCAAGTATCATTTTTCTCAATGGTTTGTTTACTGGTGGGAATTCTTTAGTCCAATAACGGAGATACTTCCTCCTAGAGTTCAACAAGCCCTTGAGCTTTTTAAACAGAAATTTAACAATGATGGAGATCCTTTTTCAGTTGATCTTTATTACTTTTCTAAATTATCGACTGCTTGGATCTTCTCTTGGAAATACTGATTTTCTCAAACAAGTCCAGGTTCGGCTATCCTACCAATGCTTCAAAGGATCCCTTTTGTAAGATGGTGGGCTTAATTTTAAGTCAGTCGAATTGATGCAAACGAAGTGGAAAAATGGTTCAAGGCCAATCCTCAGCACCTTTGCAAAATGTAGCAAAGTAAATTATTGAACCAACGATCCATAATCCAAGCTACTTTGGCTTCAACTTCATCCAAAGAAGACTTGGTCAAACAAATGATTTCAATACTCCAACTCCTTTAAGAGGAACCTCAAACATCATCAAGCCAACAGATTTCATCTACATCTTCAATTCAAGACAAAGATGAAGAAGAAGATGAATATGTCATGAATTTAGATGAAGATTAGTTATAGGATTTAGTTTAAAATTCTGTAACTACTGTTCAAAATGTTGTAAACATGCCAGATACTGTAGTGTCAGAAAAACACTGTGCACTTTAACCGGAACTATTCAAACAATATTAGTTACTTACCGGTTATAGGTCACTGTTCAAACAGTAGCTCGGTCAGTCTATTTAAGTTGAGCCAGTCTCACTTGTTAGGCAGACTTGGTTAAACGAACACTAAGCCACTCTCTCCTCTCCCCTTCTCTCCTCTTATCTGTAATTCCTCCGACCTCCTTTCTTCCATCCTTCTTCCCTTTCACTTGTAATTTTTATATTTTCAATAAACTTTCTTTATATTTAAATTTTGCATTGTATCATGTCCTTACCCCCTCTGATGAACTAATCCTGTCGGACTACTGCGCTTTAGTTCATTTTAGAGCATCCACTTTGCATATTTAATTTATGTATTTTATTTATGTTTTAAGCAGTCCGTCTGCTTCCCTACTTCCTTTCTTTTCATTTCTCCCTCTTCCCTTCGGTTCTTCGGGGCACCTCCCCCATCTTGGTGTGTTTGTGTGTGTGTGTGTATAATAACTAGAATTGAAGGACATTTTTACTCTAAAAGTTTTCACAGATGAGCACTAAGCACTAGAAATTTTCTTTTTTCAAGCAACGTCTCCTCAAACGTAGAAAAATCGTAGAAATGTCACCCTTCTTTAATAGAACCAAACGGTCAACTATTAAGTTGACCAATTATATTGACGTGGCTCTACCACATAGGATATTATGACAGGTGTTCTTCCCCATATTATGCCACATCGTCATCATCTTTCATGTTCCATCAGCACTTCCTTTCCTCTCCCCTAAATCGCAGACAACCATAATTGAGAAACACTGAGAATCATTGACTCTAACCAAATCACAGACAATCATAACGTGTGAAACACCCAAAATCATCACCATCTCCATCATCTTCATCAGCCAAGAATTCTCACCATTCATAAACCCAAATTTTATATACATCAACACCCAAAATCTCAGATCATAGATGCATAATTGAATTGTCTCTAATCAATTATTCTGTAGATTCCCTAATAAAGCTCAAATCCCCAATTTGAACTCTCTTTCTCTCTTAAACTCATATATACTTTCTCTCAGATACACATCAAACCAACCAAATTTGGAATTTCTTTTTGAATAAAATAGGAAGAATGAGAGTGAGGAGGGAAGATGAATAATCATCAAAAGAAATTAATAATAAGCAAAAAAAAATCCACACTAACAAAAAAGCCAAACTAAATTAATATCCTTAACAAAAACAAGAAGGTTGGAGTGGATCCAAGAATAAGTGAAATTTTTCAAAACTTTTATGCAAAAAATTGATTCTAGTAAGAATAAATAATCTGATTTTGGTCATGGATCAGCAAAAATAAGGGGAGAATTTTAAGAAGACCCTCTCCAACAACCTCACGCAATAAACCACCATCTCATTTGCATCGTCCTCTCTGACTCTCTATCATGAATTTGGTCGTAGATTTTGATGACGCTAAGAGCCAAGGGTTGGGGGTCTTAATCTTGATAGGGTTGAAGTATCCTATAGAGTTATGAAGGCACGAAAGGAGACGGTGTTGTCTTAGGAGAGAAAGTATAAGGAAAGTAGTGTCATGGGTGTTTTCTTAGAGGAACTTTGAAGAGAGAAGGAAGGATTTGTGGCTCGCAATCATTCACATCAAAGAAGGAAGAGGGAGAGAGAAAAGTAGGAGTTAGGTTGGAGATCAAGTGAGTTGGCAAGGAATTTCTAACTTTGGATGATAAGGTGGCATATATTGAGTCCTATGTGTATATATAAGCTAAATTTAATAGTAAAAATTAACGAAGGGGTAACATTGATTAGAGAAAAAACTTTCGGGTGCCTAGTGCTCTTCTTTAAAAACTTTTGAGGCAAAAATGCCCTTCAACCTTGATAATTATTCTTCATCAACCTTTTCAAGAAGGAAGAAGATCAGTAAGGTGATGCCATTATGGATAAGGCCAGATGCTTAGTGGAACTTGCTTAAGTTGGCTCCCTTTACCATTACTCTTTATTGTGGCTGGCTTCAACCTTTGCCTAAACAACGGTCACTGCTTCAGCATTTACTCCAGCCTTTATCCTTCAATCCTTCCTCATTGCATATCTGGGTTCAAGTTGGTCACTATCTTCATTGGATGAGGATGGTAAAATCTGCAGATCGAGGAGGAGAGGAGGACAAGTAGACCAAGTAGGAGGTGAGACATGCCAATAAAGGCTTCAAAAGGGGCTGAACTTGCAATGGTCAAAGTTGGAATATTGGAAAAATAATATGGATAATTTTGTCAAAATGGGACAAATTATTTTTCACCCTCCAAAATCCCCCACTTTTGGAGGGGAATGAAACACTAGAAGACAAAAATTTTAAGTTCTCATTCCCTCCCCTTCTTCCAACCAAACATATTTACTTTCTTTTCTCCTTTCCCTTCCACACCCCTAAAAAAACTCCAACCAAACAACCCCTCTCCTTCATTAAATTGAGAGGAGGGTAGGGAAAGGAATAGACGAGGTCACCTGGTTTGGTTTTGTTAGAGGGGATAGAAGGTAATAATTTTAAAAAAATTTATGATAATATTTTTTTATCATAAGCATTATTAGAATATCACACAAATTATGAGGGCAAAATGATTCAAAATTTTGACTCCCCAAAAACTGATTAGAGAAAGAGAGAATATAAGAGTAAGAAAGAAGATTCTTATTCACTATCAAGGTGTATATAATACATAACACATACCCATTATTTATAGACACAATTTTACAATCTCAATAGAATCAATATCTACAGATTTGATAACAATAAGAAATAATTATGGGATACTGAAGAAAATAGAGATAGTGGAGATATATGGACATCCACATAAATATTATATTCATAAAATTCCCCTTGGATGTCCATTATATACGAATGTGCCTTATTAAAAAAAACTTCAACAAGTAAAAACCCAGTGAGATAAAAACCTAGCATAAGAAGAAGAGTATATCATTCGTTGATACGCTATCATGTGCTGCCTTATTAAAAATCTTACTAGGAAAACCCAGTGGGATAAAACCATATACAAGGGAAAAAAGTACAACACGTATCAGTTCCCCCTCTTGTCAACATGAGTTGATATCCTTAAGTCTATAAAGTCTGATATCATGAACGAGCTTTCCAATTATTGTGGTTGGAAGTAACTTGCTGAAGAAAGCTATTAGATTTCACTGGAACGGATTTACTGGATGCTAATTTCAATCTCTTCTGTTAATGTAGTCCACTATAATGTCTTCATGTTGGTGAATAATTATATCATGCTCTTAAGCAAATGATATATCAGGTCAGATGTGTCTGACACACATAACTGCTCCAATTATACTAATATTTGATACTTCTAGATCAATTATTTCTTCATCACCTTCTTAAGGGCTAAAGACATGGTACTTCTAGACCAAGCGTTTCTCTATCACTTTCTTGAGGTCTAAAAGGATCTTTATCCAATTTCAAAGATCTTACAACTATTGGAGCATATGGTAGCACTTTATTCTTCCATGACTCCTTTATTTCTAATGCTTTCTTTGAGTAATCTTAACTTTAGCAAGCTCTTCAGGAGTGTAACTCTTCAGGAGTTCAAGAAAATCAAAGTTTTTATAAACTCTTCAAGAGTTCTAAAGATATTTAAACTATTTAATATAAACTGCAATTATAGTAAACTCATTTTCAGATCATTTCATAAAAAATACATGAGCAAAATATATATTTTATATCCTTCCTACAACAGACATTTATCGATTCAATAATATCACATACACCTTGATTGCTTCAAACCATATAAATATCTTGATTGATTTGTGTGCTTCTGGCAACTTGAATCATTTTGGGAGTTTCATATACTTTGACCATATGCTTTTAGCAACTTGAATCCTTCAGGGATTATCATATGTTTAGATCTAAATCCATACATGAATTTGATTCTTCAAGGATTATTTAAGTATAACAACTTTCCACATATATACTCTTAGTATTTTAAATTCTTCTGGCATTCATATATAATTCACAATATAGTAAGTCACAGGTTATAATCATGTTCTCAAGCTGCATATCAAAATTTCATATACTTCAAGACTACCAAATTTAACAAGACATATGAATATTTAATCCACCACAAGATAATGTCTATCAACATTGAACCTTTTGCGAAGAGCATTGTGAATGTATTTCCGCCTTTTCGTACAAGAATGCCCATTTATACAATACTAATGTTGCACTTCAAGTGCTTAGGCTAGAAATGCACAATTTTCATGTTATGATATTGCATATTGCATCTTTTATTTTTTGTTGGCCAACTATCTTTATATCTATATCTCATGATATACTTGTATACAAGATCTTCATTTGATCACGTGATATTATCATCAAAGGTGTTGTTGACAACTTTATCTTTTTGTTTTTTTGTTCCTTATTCTTTTATGACATAACTAGTTGAGATCTCTTTATTATTTTCAGGTACCTGAACCACTTCTAGGGTCTTACAAACTGTTATGTCTTAATCTTGCCTCCTCAATATGATTATTTTTTATTATTTGCTCACTTTTCTTTTATTTTGGAATTGATCACTTTATCGTGCTTCAGATGTCTAATTTTTCATTTATACTGATTGGAGCAATTTTCAGTTAGAACATGATATATAAGAATTCTCATTTAGGTTAGTAAATGTATGTGAAGATATTTTATAATATTTTAAGAATGCAATATTTGATGAACTTTGGTTCATACTCTTATATTTGAGGATCTATGTTTGATGCATTCAAAGAATTCTCTTTTTCAGCTACTCATTTTCTCCTTCTTATGTTAGGAAAACTGTGTCAAATAACAATCAATTGATCATGCAGTATAAGTCTCATAAATCCATTCATTTCCTTTTAAAACATCATTTTGTTTCATTTGGAGACAAACAAGAGGAATGAGATTCTTACCCAATATTTATCCCAACTTTCTTTAAATATCCATCTATATGCAATATTGTGGTGGAAAAATAAGAATATATTTACACATTCAAAATTCTAAGATGGAAAATATCTGGCTTCTAACCAAAAGCCAATGATAATGGGAGAATTTATAATATATTTTTGGCTTGATGCATTTATGTACTGCGGTATGTAAAATTAATAATCCCAACACTAAAATGGGAATTTTGTTCTCATAAATTTTGATCTAGTTACATATGGAGGCTTTGATAAATAATTTTACTAGATCATTTTATGGATCATATAGTCTGTAAATTGTACACTATAATTATTTATTTAAACAATCTTACAAATTTCAAGTTGCAAACTAATAATAACTATCCATGTAACCCACCTCATAGATGTATCTATCAAATTTATTGAATACTTGTATGGTTTACATACTATTTGAATGGGACCATATATGTGAATTTGATATATTTCCAGAAAAGCAGAGATTCATCTCAAATCACGATTGGTGATATTCTCATAGTCCATTTTCTTTGAAAACAAGCAGCATGCATGATAATATTTGACTATTCATGAAGAATTTTCTAGTTCTTTAGTCACTACATAATATTTAATAAATTGTTGCATCATTTATGCGACTTGGATGATCAAATTAGTCATACCAACAATAAATTTTTTTGGATCATTAAACTTCTGGTTTACTGTAACAACTTTCAATTTTTATAACATATGACAAAATTGAAATATTCATCCAACAAGACTCACACTTGTATTCTAACAATCTCTCCCTTAAGTGTGAGTTATGTAAACATAATTCTCTTATTTCTTTATTAATTCTTCAAGAACTATATCAATTTTATTATTAATTCTTCAGGAGCTATATTAATAATATTTCATTTTTGTTACGTAAAATTCTCCAGGAACTGCCATATAGTTCTTCAAAAACTACTATATGTTGTTGTGTCTATATATAGTTCTTCAGGAACTGTTTTTTCTGTACATATAGTTATCTTTATGGAAAACATTATTCCTTTTGTATAATTCTATAACATCCCAAAACCTATTTATTGAATTTATAAATTCAACAAAAATTTGAAGAGATTATAAGAGTTAAAATCAAACTTTATAGAGATCATACTACAAAGGGATAAAGTGAAGTAAAGAAAATTTAAGGGGAATGTGACTTATCATGTAGCCTTCTGGGCACATAGATAGTTATTTAGTATTAATCAAGTTAGATGTCTCTGATTCTTCTGGAATATTAACCAATACTCATTATTTTATTATACATGTCAAAATATTGTTGCATTTGTTTATTTCTTTACACTACTACAAAAAAGGGATTTAACGTCACATAAAGACGTCCCTTCTTCGAAAAAGGAAGTAAAAACTGTACGCAGTGGCATTTACGTAAATAAAGAGAGACTTTTTAATCTTTAGGCGTCCCTTCTTGCAGAAGGGACGCCTAAAGGAGACATTAGGGGTCCCTTCTCAAGAAGGGACGCCTAAAGGGTGCATGCCAGCCACGTGGCTGGCATGCACCCCACATTAGGCGTCCCTTCTGTATGAAGGGACGCCTATTTATATGTTTAACTAAACATATTTCCCTCCACTTTTTTTCTTCATTTCCCTCCATTCCTTTCGTTCACTCTTCCTCCCTCTCTCAAAAACACGTAGCCTCCTTCCACCGTCTCCCTTCCACCATATCCCTCCTTCTTCATTTTCTCTCATCTCCTCCTTCTATCATCTCACAGTTGCAGCATCGGACTCGCTCCCTCTCTCACGGTGGTGCGCGCGCCTCCTCCCTCCCAACCTCTTCATCACGCCATTTTCCAAGCTAGCTGTAAGCTTTTTTATTTTTTTTTTGCTTTTGGTTTATTTTTTTTCACTTTAGTTAATGTCATGACCGTTTAATTTAAAGTAGTTTTGCTAGAAACTATAAGCCACTCATATTAATGCCATAAGTACATGTATGTATGATAGAGATTCCAGAAACCTGTTGACTTGGTTTCTACTAATTTAATGAGGAAGATGAGTTTATACATTGATTATTTTAATTTCATACATACATGATTGAAATTAATTATGAATAAATGAAAATGTATATATTTATGTGAATTAAACAACTTTCTCTTTAAATATGTTTACTCATTTGTTCATATGGTTTGACATTTTACGCACTGAATAATATTTGTTTGTGTAATTTTATTACTAATTTTTATTTCTTGAAATTGAAATGACTTTATTGCATTCTATATACATTTTCAAAAATAAAAATAAAACATGTTCAGGAAGCTATAAAAAATTTAGAAAATAATAGTTTTTTAGAAAATAAAACATTTAGAAAATTTACACTTGTCAATATGTTTTACTAAAATAAATTAATCAATAATGTTACTCATCATATATATCTTTAATGTAAGACCTAGTTAACTAATTTTATTAGATTAAATAAGTTATATAATTTATTTAATTATAAAATAAAATATGTTTAGGAAGCTGAGTGCTATATAAAAAGACACATTTTAGAGTGCTAAATGCAATTTAAGTCTAAAATCTAAACATAGAACTTTTTTTATTTTATAAAACAAGTTATCAACAAGTAATTTTCAACATTAACCAATTGATTTTAATTTCATTGGTTTGAAATAATGAATACATGTATAGAACTTTTAATATTGTGTAGGTGCATAGAACTTTTAACTTTTAACTTTTAACTTGATTTTAATTTCTGTCTAGGAATATGTCAAGTTCTAGTGACTCAGGAAGCGACAGCGAGCAGCATAATGGAAGGCAAGAAGAGCCACCCGCTCCGAGAGGAACAAGAGGTGCCACGAAGATGGCTGTATTGGCGAAGCGCTACTACAATGAACAGGAGAGGGTTCACATAGAGTTTGATGCCAGCATGAATCCAATGGGTCCTGAGGAAGACCACTTCATTAGTTATCTTAGTTTTTTGGGTCGAAGCAAAGTCCGAATCATCTATGATAGTTGGAGGCAGGTTCCCAAAAAGACGAAAGCTATGATATGGCAACAGATTTTGGTACATAACTTTCGATACATTTTATGTATTTAGACCTTTCTTCCTATTCAAGTTTAATTGTCTCCGTTTTTGCAGCAAACGTTCGATGTTCCTGACACCACAGACATGTACAACCACTGGATGGGAGAGGTTCGTTTGCACTGGAAGGAATTTAAAAATAAGCTCTCCAGGAAGTACCTTAGAGGTGACAAGAGTCATCTGGATCATTGTCAGAAATATTCATATCTATCTCCAGAGGACTGGAGGTTGTTTGTAGCTAAACGAAAAACTCCTGAATTTTTGGTAAATTTTCTGTCTTCAGTTTGAAAATTTATAATTTCAATATAGTTAATGCACTAATGACTTATTTTTCCCTTTTTCCCTTAAACAGGAATTAAGTGCGGTGAACACACAGAGGCAAGAAGCAAATCAGTACCAGCATTGCATGTCTCGGGGTGGCTACAGGAAGATGGAGCAGATGAGGATGGCAGAAGAGCTGGAAAAAATGAAGGAAGCTGCGAAATCGGATCCTTCCGTTGTTGTGCAAGCGCCAGCTCCTCCTCCACGTCACAAAAAATGGAAAGCAGGGAGGATTAAGGGTGGCAAATATATAAATCCTACTATTGCTGAGGTTGCCTCGAGGATTGTAAGTAGTAATAGCATAAGTAATTAATTGTGAAATTCTTTCACATTTCTAGCATTTAATTTTCGTTCATAACGAATTGTATGCTACAGGACGAACTCGAACAGCATAGTAGCCAAAGGTCGTTCACTCCAAGTGGACGGAGGGACATATTGGCAACAGCGATTGGGAAGGCTGAATACCCCGGCCGTGTTAGTGGGGAGCCGAGGGGAGTTGGTATTTTAAAGTATTTTGGTAAAGCCTCGTTATATTCTTCACAAGTTGAACCCAGTCAAGAGTTTGTGGCTAAGCTTCGCGATCAAATCCGATAAGAGCTCCGAGATGAGCTAATGACACAACTACGTGGTGAAATGAAATCGTGGTTTGATTTTCATCACATGGAGACTACTAGGGTTAGAAATAAGGAATCCCTGGCCTTCCCCAGCACTAAAGGAAGTCACAACCCGCCGGACGAATCCCTTGTACAGCCTTCCCACACTCCGCAACTCGTTGCCGAGGCTTTCCACAATACAGAACCCCTTGTCCACCCTTCCCACACTCCAGAACTTGTTTCTGCTCCTTTCCATAGTCTTGTCCAGCCTTCCCATAGTACAGAACCCTGTGGCCAGCCTTCTCATATAACAGAACCACTGGGCCAGCCTTCTGCCACTCTGGAGTCGGGTGAATCGTGTATCCTCTATTTGGATGCCCCCATGATTCGTGTTGTAGCCGATGCTCTCGTTTACACACAAGCTACAACCCACCATCATAATCAAATTCCACAGTATTTACGTAGGGTGACAGTGACACGTGTTCATGAGGGGGAAGAAGGTGCAGCCATCCCTATCCCTGACGTTGAGATTGCCACGCTGGGTCAGGCAATTGGAGGTTTCATCCTTTGGCCTCAATATCTTATTGGCACGTTGGCAACCCCACCAATGGTAGGAATTATATTCATATCACTTGACATTTATTGGCATCATTGTAATATAATTGGTTTTGTTTTCTATGGTTATAGGAGGAGCAACATGCGCTGAGATGGCCCTTTCTAGCACGGCTCCAACAGATGTACAAAGGTATTCCCCAAGTCGACTTCAATATGCCTCTAGGGATTGTGGGTACACAATTGACGTATCCCTACACGATCGACAATAAAGATCTTAAGGAGTTTATGCATTTGGAGGAGATAGATGCAGGATGGGTCAAACTTGTCATTTGGTTAGTTTTTCTTTTCTAAGTTCAAGATTTCATAACTTCAATAATTCATTGGTCATTTTATTTCTATTTTAGGTCCTTCTACCACATGTGCATTGATATGGAAAGACCAAATTTATATGGATTCTTGTGTCCGGAAAATACGACATCGGATAATAATGATGTCACACAAAGGACGCATTATGTGGGCTTCACAATGGCAGCGACCAAATTACGATGTTACCTAGCGCCAATTGTTCAAGGGTATGTAGTAAAAAAATTTTATTTTTGGATGTTTGAGAAATAATTTTCTTCTAATCTCAACTTCATTTTAATATGTGTATTGTTTTAGTTACCATTGGAGCCTGTGTGTTGTTTGCACACGCCTCAATGAAATCTATTGGTTTGATTCCTTGACAAAAAAGCCCGACAAGGACACAAAATCAGTCTTCAACACGTTAGTTATTTCTTTTTTATTAATTCAAGAAATGCTTGATTTAAATAAATTGTTCTAACTTAAAATGTTTTACATTTTAATGGTAGCGCGACCCAAACATATAGAATGCTTGGCGGGTCACGTGAGGGTAGAGTTGTTCGCAAGCCAAAGTGGTTCTATCCTAAAGTATGTGGTTCCAATATAATTTAAGTTATTTTATTTACGGTTGTTTTATAAATGATGTATGTTATTGATTTTAACCAATTGCTTTTGATTTATAGTGCCCTCAACAGCCAGGTGGTACTGAATGTGGCTATTATGTTCTACTTTACATGTATAATATCATTCAAAGTGGCGTTACAAATGATTTTCAACAGGTAATCAAATAATAATATTTTGGTTGTATTTTAATTGAATTGCTAAACAATCCTTTAATTTCATTGATTTCGTATAATCATATTTTCTAATTTGTAGATCTTTGATAATGATGCTGCTTACTTATATGAAGACATTAATTTGATCAAAGACTTGTTGGCTGGGAGGATTCTTCAACACATTGATTTGTAGAAGTTTATCGTTTCCTGTACATTTACTTAGTAGTTGTTTATTATATTAGTGGACAACATTTCTATCAACAATGTAGTGCATGAATGTTTCATTAGAGGTGGATGTTGTGTTTTGTTACTTATAAACTGCGTGCTATATGTTTCCTTTTTGTGTATACGTTGCTGTTTGCTTTCAGAATGATATGGTCAGAAACAATACAAATGGAATTGTATGGAAAAAAAACCCTTTAGGCGTCCCTTTTGGTCAAATGGACGCCTAAAGTCCTTACTTTAGGCGTCCCTTTTGGTCAAATGGACGCCTAAAGTCAAGACTTTAGGCGTCCCTTTGGCCAAAAGGGACGCCTAAAGTCCCTAATTTTTAAATAAAAAAATTTTAAACGGAGACTTTAGGCGTCCCTTTTGCTAAAAGGGACGCCTAAACCCAGACTTCAATCGTCCATTTACAAAGGACGTATAAAGTCCAAATTTATTACATCGCTGACATACACGTCCCCCCTAAAAGGACGTTAAAAGTCCCAAATAAGAGACGTTAAAAGTGTTTTTTCTAGTAGTGTTAGGAATTAACCATACATAATTATAACAAAAGTAAACATTGTAAGTTTAGAAAAATTCTATTACTTTTCCCATAATATAAATCTCTATAAACATTAGTCTTTAGGACCCTAACAAGAATCTGTTCAAATATATTGTGCTATGCTTGAACCAATAGTAGCAATTTGGTATGAACTATTAGCCTTCAAAGCTATAGTTTTTGTAATATATATGTTGTTGCTATATTTCTCATAAACATATTGAATTTAGAGATTTTATCTCTTCTTTTGACACCACAAATTTCAACCTTCAAGGTTATGTCATTTATTATAATTAAAATATCACAGTGCCACCAAATTTCTACAAATAGATATCGTTCATTGAGGTCACAAAGTGATCTTTAACAAAATAGTTGAATCTCACAGTGATATGTGGCTTCTCGCATTTACTCACAAAATCATGAATTAACACAGCTATTGTCTCATACAAATTTGGTAGAGACTCTTGAGTAGCATAATTCTTTTAAAGTGATCATAGAAAAAATAAATATGATAATTAGTCTTTAGAACTATTACCTTTTAGTGGCATAATTTTCTATGAGTGAGTAATTACTAATTAGTCTTTAGGACACTATATAGTACAAATATTTTTCAAAATTACAAAGCTCTTTTATGTTGTTTGACATTTTAGTAAGCCTTTAGGACTTTAATCAAAGTGATATAATTTTCCTTCCCATGCCATGATTTAAAATCGCAAAGTAGACGTTTACAAAAGAACCACTACTTTAATTTTGGCCATGTAATTAAGAAATTGAGGGTATAATGGTTGCCGGCCATGAAATTATAATATTAATAAATATCAAAACTGAATATCATAAACATATAAGGATAAGATAAGAATAAAACTTGAACATTTAGGCCATGTTCCCTCTCTTAACAAATTGGAGTTATAAGGCTTATAGACATTTAATTAATCTCAAGATAAAAAAGGTAAAGCTTTTTGGCTTCTGGACATTTAATAATAAGATCAAATAGAAGTTATATAGCTTCTGGCTAAATAATAAGGTAGAAAATAAATAATAACCCTGTCCTTGTGAAGATTTCCGTGGCTTACAAGTACATAATGCATATATTTGTATACTTTTATTTCTTATGTTTACATGTATTTATATCAGTTCACTTTGTTTCAAGCATATCATAATTGTGCACTATATAAGTTTATCAATATGGTTAGACAATTTAAAGAAATTATTGGAAAAAATAATAATGGATTGTAACAAGATCATAATCTTCATACGAAATTATGAGCACATCATTAATAATAAACTTAATCATTCCTTTTTTTATGGGAATTATTATATCCATATAAAAAAGTTCACTTCGTAATAATATACTTATTATTAATTTTATATAATTTTTTTAAAGTAGATTCACACCCCTAAAATGGTATATTTTTCCAACAATGAACCTAATTTATATGTGAGGGTTTAAATAGTCATATTTATATAATTATTAAGAATTAAAAATATTTAACAATTTGATTGACCAATTCTTATACTTTTGGATTCAAATGGTAAGCAAAAGACTACTTCAAAATTTGTTTCTCACCTTTGATCAACAAATAAAAAAATTGTTTGTCACCCTTTTTTGGCAAAAAGAAATTATTATTTATAAAATAAAAGTTAGTTTCTTGATCAAAGGCTTGGGGGACAAGGTACTAATAAACTATTTAATTAAACATCAAATGAATGAGAAAAAAGTACTAAAACAATAAATTAACTAAAAAACAAAGATAAGGAATTGGACAAGCTAACATATAAATCCTTCTCAAAGGCCCAAAACCTTTTTGCAAAAACAAGCCGTAAAAACAGATTTCCATTTATTATTTTATTTTATTTATTTAGAGCATATAAAGCAAATCTTTCATAGCATCATAATCAGGGAAGGGTGAAACCTTGCAACTATAAATTCAAACATGCCAACATTAAGAAGTAGTAAAATGAAAGGGAAAGAGGAAAGACAGTAAGAAATTAGGCTCTAAGGATTAGGTTCGCAATAGCCTCAATGAATACAGAGGCATATTATTCACCATGTATATATAGTACAGCAGCACCAATACATTATGGACATGTATAGAGAATAAATAACAACATGTACAGCGAATACATAGAACATCATATGATATAATAAATACATTATATTTATTTATTTCCTAACATCCCCCCTTAAGCGAGAAAGGGGTGATCACTAATCTGAACTTGCTGCGCAAAATAGAGAATTGGGAATGCATCAAAGCCTTTATCATGCCATCTGCAATTTTCTTTGTGGAAGGAAGATATTGAATATCTAATTGACCTGCACAAAGTGAATATCAATTTCTATGTGCTTTGATCGGGCATTTTGGACTAGATTTGCAGCTAATGCGTTAGCACTTGTATTGTTACACCCAACAGTAGAAAAATGAATTTTTAGACTGTTAAAAATGACTTTTTAGATCGATTCTGAATTAGGTCTTGATACAGCCGGTCTAAAAAGTGTTGGGATTGATAGGCACACAGCGGAAGAATTAAAATTTTAAATTGTAAAAGTTTATCAATCCCAATTGCGGATCTATCAAAGGCATTTAAATCGAATTAGATAGAGTCGTACCTTATTCATGTTTGTTTGAATGCCCACAATCATTAATGTATTGCAAGTTTTCAAATCTCCAAGCTTGGGTGCTCCTGAAATAATTTCCCCGGCATCTACATGTCCGTTGATTCTTCTTCAAAGAGCATCAAACTCTATGAGTGTGAGATTAATCATCCCCGACATCAAGATGTTGGCTAGTTCTTCTTTGGAGTTTTGCATTTTGGATCTTGAGGAGCTAACTACTCAGATCAGCTCCCTCTACTAGTATCTATACAAATAGGACCCAACACCGACAGCGTGCTAGTGCCTCCAATGCCCCTCTAAGGTTTTCTTGTGGCTTTCAATTTTTTCATCCTCTGTAGAAAACCTTAGTTCTTACCTTTTATAACTAGTCATCGTTATCTATTTTATGATGGATATCTGATTTTTAAAATTAATCTTCATTAATTTCAAAATCTTTATAATATCAATTAACACTTAATTGTTTTGATAAGCTAATTAAATAAATATGGTTTAATTAAATATGTCCAACAGTTTTAATTTAACATATTTATTTAATTAGAATAAAGAGCCAATTGAATTATATTTAATTTATCTTTATAAATTAAATCTGAGATATTATCATATAATATCTTTATATATACACAATATAATAATATTATCATATAATATAATATTTTTATATAATATATATTATTAAATAATATATATTATATATGTATGTATGTATTTCAAAAATACATATGTGTATATATAATATTATTAATTTTCTTTTCAAATATAAATATATATATACACAAATGTAAATATTTATCAAATAAATATTCACACAACATGTGTATAATATATATATATATATATATATATATATATATATATATATATATATATATATATATATAATTTGTCCACCCTAAATTAAACATTGTATTCATTGAATCTTAGACACATCTTAGATTCAATGAATCTAGACATTATAGTTCGTGTTGGGCTATTCTTGTGTGTGACCCTGTAGGCCCATACGAAGTTAGCAGTGGGCCAATGACTATACTAAGCCACAAGTTGTAAGCGGCCTCTAACAAGACATTACGACTACCCAATTTATATAAGGATCGACAATACGATACAACCTGTCGTATAACCATATCACGTCCCTTTTGTCACACGATATTCCGGTCAAGGATAAGGCATGGAGAATGTCATCCTCCTATTCCTGACCATTACTTTCTCGATCTCTAAGTAGTCTGACTATAGAAATGGAAATTTCTTTTCATCGTAGTATGGCCATATATTTCTCAGACTCACTCATCGAGGGGCCCAGTAATATCTCTCTACAAATGTAAGGGACAAATTCCATCTTGATCATTTACATTCCTCTGCATGAAAACCACTATGCCCGATTGTAGCCTTTATCATCACCCTGTTAAAGGTGACTTTTGACTAAGTCAAAGCTTAGTGACTCTCATGTAGGAATCCATGATGATCTCAAGTCAAAGGGCATTGTGATGTGGTTATACATGATATAAGCTTATGACTTGATCCATGCAGCTTTCTCATAGCAGGTCGGTCCAGCACCTTGTACTCCTACAAGTGCCTAAGACTTTGATTCGTATCCCCATACCTTATCAAAGTCATATTGGTCTTATTTTATCTTTGCTCCCACATAGATGACCGAACAGGGACATTTAGGACAATCATTATGATTTATCCAAGGATACAGGTATCACAGTGAACATGTGAATAATGTGATAACTAAATGGAGAAATTCATTGAATAATAATGTTCAAAGTACAATGATTGGCCCCTAGGGCATAATTTCCAACAAAAAGTCTGTTACATTTTAAACCGGTTGCTAAAAGTCATACTTTTTAGACCGGTTGTAGCAACAACCAGTCTAAAAGTATGACTTTTTAAAAAGTTCCATTTTTTTAAAATTATTCCTCTTACAAATTAGCTTTACCCAACAAGCCATTTCAATAACATCCAAGATTCCACAGAAGCAACAACACATTATCACATACAATTAGAAGTAATGACAGCAACATTACTACACCCCCGCATTTCATAAAAACAATAACAATAAAAATAATTGAAAATCGACACATTATTACACACAATCAGAAGCAACAATTTCATTTATCAACAATTATCATCATTCTTCCTACCCATATTCTCAGCAACAATATCAACACATTATCATCAAGTATTTTAAAACACAATTTGAATTTATCGAGATAACAATGACCTATAATTTAACAATGACAGCAGCAAAATCTCAACTTTGTGTACTTTTAATTCCATAACTTTTAAAGAAAAGTAGAGGGAAGAAAAATTCCTTAATATGTACAGAAAATTCCTCAGTTTTACAGAAAAACAAAGGGAAGATAAAGTACAGAGGTCAATCTTTCAAATCTCATGCCTATATCAACATCAGACCTGTATCACCCATATCCCAAAAATTGTCCTACAGAGAGACATAAACCTAGTTAGATATGAAAACCAAAACACTTTATAATTGCACATACCAACATAGTAATCCAGCACACAACATGTAATTGCAATTACAACAACACTTTGTAATTCATACAATTGAAGCAATACGTATGAGAACAATGTAACATTGGATTCAAAAACTCACTATTCTTGTAAAAGCTTATAGATAAATTCAGCACAATATTTGCGGATGCAATCAATATTTTCTTCAGGAAAGGGATCAGTAAGATCAAACATCTGTAACACTAAAGCCAAACAAAATATTAACTTGCTAACTTAAAAACAATAAAAGTAATACAAAATTTTTTGAAATATACATTTACCTCTTCAATAAAATCAGTCATGCCTAGGGTGATACTATTGTAAATGTGTCTCAAAACATATAAACCAAATAAGTTGGACCCCAGTGGTTGCCTACGGCTCTGAAAAAGAACATGACATCATTAAAACAAGTATAAAAGCATAGCTTATTGAATACATTCTTAAAAAATAAGCAAATATGTACTAACCTTTGGGATGATCCATGTAGGGTTTTTTAACTTACATATATGCTTACCACAAGCAACATGCAAGAATGTCCGCATAACCCTATCATCAAAATCACAAAGGTTACTTATGTTGCACAAATTTCATAAACTTTACACACAAAAGGTAATAATGCAAGAAAACTTATGAGTTCATGGTCTTCTTCAATTCATTCCCTGGTTTGAAGTTGAGGGAGCATAAGAGGATGACAGTGTAACTATTCTTACATAGAAGAACCAATTGCCAATTATCACTAAAAAAAAGATGAATATTAAGCAAATATAAAGCATTATATATATTATGAAATATAAATTTATTTTTTACCCATGTGATAAGTAAAATATTTGCATATTTATTTTCCCATACATGATGATTTTATGGACTATATTTGAGCTGAATGTAATCAATTTGGGTGTAATTAATAAATAAATAATGATTTTCTTGCAGCCATGGACAGTACCGCATTAAGAAGAATTAAAGAAGGCATTTAAGGAGAAGTTATTATTTCTGTGACTATTCACTGTTCATACGGTACTGTAGCGAAATACACTGTAGCGGTATTGTAGCGAAATACATTGCAACGGTACTATTTGGATTCCTGTAGCGTCGATGCAGAAGTGGGTCAGTGCAGAAGTGCTTTTACACTGTAGCATTTCCACTGTTCAAAAATAATTGTAGCACTGTTTAAAAATCACTGTAGCACCTGAATTGTTCCCTATAAATAGAGGTCATTGGCATCCTAAAATGGAGAGGAAGAGAGAGAGAGAGAGAGCTTCTATTTTAGAGAGAGAGAGTTGTTATTTTTAGAATTTATTTCTTGCATTTTTTTACTTCTTGCATGCCTCCTATATGGATGGTTTTACCTCTTATATGGAAGGCCTAGGTAGTCCTCCTTTATGGATGGTATAGGTTTCCACCTACATGGAAGGTTTTACCTCTTATATGGTAGGTTAGATTTTCCATTTTCATGCATCTTGTAGTTGCATTTTTATATTTTTGTAATTAATTTTTATGCAATATTTATGATGTTTGTAATTTATTTTGGTTTTGTTTTTAATTTTATCATGAGCTAAGTTTTCCTTTTCCTAGGGTGATGACGTAGCTTACTAATGACGGATTGAATCTTAACTTATTAAATCTAGTTTTAATTTTTCCTTCATGATTGAGTTTTAATTATTGTTCTTACTGCTTTCAATTAACTGGCCACCTTTTGGATGATTTTAATATACATGTTGAGACCGGAAAGAGATGCGTGTGTGTGGATCCTATAATTAAAACCATAATTTGCATATGAAATAGGAATATATTCATATGGGTTGTGTAGTCTTAATGAGTTCCATAAATCTTAATGCATGGTTAATTGCTTAAATTCATATAGGAATATATTGGGTCAGTAATTAATTATAGAATTGCTTGACCTTGGAAGAGACTAGTAATTAAATTAGGAAAACTTGACTATCAATCATGTGGAATAAATTATACTAGAATGGATAAGTGATTCAATCCAGAATTTGTTAAGTGAAATCTAATCCCTATGGCTTTTTATCATATTTTTCTTCATACCACTTGTATTCATATTTCCTCATTTTTATCTTACAATCTCAATCACAACTAATCGACCGACTAAATAGAATTAAAATTACCAATTTTGATACTTAGTGATCAATCCTCGTAGGAACGATACTCTACTCACTTCTATATTACTTGATTACGACAGTGTATACTTGCATTTTCTAAATACACCATCCTATACTCGTAACACCATGCATATATGGAGCCAAGAAACACTCAATTGCGGTTTCACTAAGCCTCTCTAATAAGTATCTATGTCTGATAGCAGCAGTGGTCCATTTCTCTTGGATTTGAACTAGGCATAAGAATCCAAATTTATCACTCTTACCAGAGGAAACCAAGATACGATTCATGTACCTATAATAATGCAAGCACACAAATCAAAGTTAAGTAGCGTAATTTTTAAAATATTTACTTCCAATTGAAGAAGATACTTACATTAAAAAAAGTTGGACAATTGCAAACATAAGATGTTGTCTAGGAGCTACTAGGGACATTAAATCATCCCTCTCAAGAAAGCATGTAACCCCTAACTTGCCAACAGCTGAATCCTTAGGCTAATCTCTTGTTTTAAAGAATGTATCATATGCCATCAAAATCACATGTTGCATGAAATTCAATGGAGGCTGTGAAACTTCTTGAGTGAAGGGAGCTAGTCTTAGGGCTGCGATCAGGGTTTCCTCAGCTCGAACAGAAACAAGGTTCTTTGGCCACAAGATGAAAGTACGTAGGACATCACTCATAATCTTCAAATCATCAGAAAGGATAGGGACATGTGCATCTGTAATGATCACCTCTTCAACTGACACTCTGACTTGATCATCTTTCATTTGTTGGTAGTGGATAGTTGATCCCAAGTTATGCACACTCCCCCATACAACTAATCATCTCAGAGGATCCTCGACAAAAAGGTCATAATACTCAACAATTTCTTTTCCAGAATCCTTTGATGACTGCATAATATTGCAACAACTCCCTTTAGTGCTATGCTTATTAGGTGCAAGCGATTGTGCTTTGGGAGCACTAGTATCTTGTCTTGTGCTCACAATCATCATCATTTCCTCTTTCATCTTGCTCAACCAGGCTTCTAATCTTACATCAAATGATGCTTCTGCCTCAGCCCTTACTTCTGCCCTTGCAGTGGCCAATATATGCTCCATCTCCTCCCTAGTCACTATACTTGAGGAATGACCTGAGGGTGCTTCAAAGTAATTCCTTATACCTACCCCTCCTCCAACTCCCCTGACACGGCCTGGATGCTTATGTTTTCTAGTAGTAACCGTCAGAATATCATTCCTCCCCTCCGACCTAAAAGATACCTCGGCTTTTTTTTTGAAGTTCCTCCTATAAGATACAGATAACAAACATAAGTAATGAAACCTATTTACTAAATAATTAATAACAATAATAATACTTACAATTTTTTCACCTACTATGAGATTGTTCACTCGTATAAGACCCACTCCTCTTTTAGTGAGCAAACAACCATTTCTCTTTGTGACGTATAGGAGATGGTGGAGATAGAAGAATAAAGGGATCGGATTGAGCTACTTTTTCCAATATCTTCTGTTTGACCGCCAACAAGTCTTTTTCAGCCTTTACATAACCCCACGAGACATTGTATAAGGGCAATCATTCTTTCTAATACTCTATTGTGCTTTTTGCCTGCGAATAAGAAATAAAAAAAAGGTTACAATCAATAAAGACAATTTATAAGTAAATAAAATGTAACATAAGTCAACTCACCAAAGCTTCTAGAGTAGTCTGAAGCCTAAAAAATTCCTACTAAGTCACTTCATCGATATATGAATACTTGCTGCACGGATTAGGACGAGGCTCACCATCTTTCACCTTAATATGCACGTAATTGTTGGCTAGATTTATCTTAAACTTCCTCCAGTACTCACAACAATATGTCATTGTCTTCTTGTATAAGATGTCACTCTGAAGAACGTCATAGGTGAGCTGTAATATATATATATTAAAGGAGTTAGTGACAAATTTGATAACCATTACATACAAAAGAGAATTTTATACCTAGATAGTGTCCCAAATATGTTGCTTCACACATTCATCGATGTTTCTCCACTCCTCTATCAAGATGTTAGGCTTGTTGTATGCAAAGAGGCTGACAAAACTCCTATATCGGCTTGTATTAGGCCTGATTGGTTTCTAATATCTATCAAACTCAATTGATATCTTTTTCTCGATACTCCAACTAAGGGCAATGTCTCTCAACCGTGTGGCACTTCTAGCCCTTCCTACAGACTGGTTACTAGGCTTACTTTAATTCTGGCTTAGAGCATTGCTAGGGTCGCTCTGATTAACACTAGCTGGCTCGCTTTGATGACCACTAGGTGGCTCCAGAGCCTTTACACTAGGACGCCTCAGATCCTTCATTTTCCTGTTAAGACAATAACAAAAACGATAAATCCTTAAATTATAACATGAAAAGACTATATCTATAAAATAACTATATACATAATTTGGATATGTTAGAATCCATGTTTTGATGATAAACAAGATAATGAATTGTTTTGTAAACGATTGACAAAGTTTAATCAAGAACATTGAGACAAATTCATTGATAAATATAGTTCTTAAATTGACAGCCTTAAATTCTACAGATTATCTGATACACTCGAGTTTTGGAGAAGAACTCAAGTTCAGGTTCATAAAGAACTCGAGTTTGGGTGAAGAACTTGATTTTTGTGTTTAAGTTTCAATATAACTCTTGCAAGTTTTGGCTAACACTTGAGTTTGCCATGAGAACTTGAGTTCTGTGTGTTGATGAACTCGAGTTGGCTAATTAACCCTCGTGAGTTTAAACCATAAACTTAGCCAGAAACTTGTATTGATTGAGGAACTCAAGTTTGGAACTAAAACTTGAGTTGTGATCTGAAGAAAACTCAAGTTGATATTTGAACTTTCGCAAGTTTTACACATAAACTGAGCTAGAAACCAAAATTGTCTCAAGGACTCGAGTTTTGGGATAGAACTTGAGTTGTGGCCAAAGATGAACTCGAGTTTGCATTTGCACACTAGTGAGTATTATCCAGAGACTTGTTTAGAATCTTGCAACACCTGGAGAACTTGAGTTTGAGAACAAAACTTGAGTTCTAGTAAGAAAGAAACTTGAGTATGCTTTTGAACTTCCTTAATTTTTTATCCAGAGATTTAGTCAGAAACCTGAAGTTCCTGGAGAAGTCAAGTTTGGGAACAAAACTCGAGTTCTGGGAAGAGAGAAACTTGAGTTTACATTTTAACTTCCGCAAGTTTTATCTAGAAAAACATTCAGAAGCAAACAATACAGGAAGAACTGGAGTTTGGTAGCAAAACTCGAGTTCTAGTATAAGGAAAACATGAGTTTATAAATGAACTCCCACAAGTTCAAACTAGAGACTCATGCGGAAACTTGAAGTACAAGGAGAACTCGAGTTTAGATGAAGAACTCGAGTTCTGGATAGATGAAAACTCGAGTTTACTAATGAACTCTCACGAGTTCCTGACAGAGACAACCTGAAGAAGTGCTGACAATACTGAGAACTCGAGTTTCTAATGAGAACTTGAGTTGGGATCTTTGAAAATCATATGAACTCAAGTCTTGTGTATAAACTCGAGTTTGGCAGTAAGATTAAGTAGAATGAATTACAGAAACCAATCTAAATATGGTTAAATGTCATTTATTAATTATGTTTACACTTATTGCTATATTTAAACATCAATTAACACAGTACATCTATAAATTTATTACATAACCTAATTCACCCCCTTTGGGTGATAATTACTTTAGCTAGCTAACTTTCAAAGTAGTTTTATAAAGGGATATCCTCCTATATCCCTTCATGATGATCATTTCTTGTACCGTGTTCTTCATCTTCTTCATCTTCTTCGTTCAATTTGGGTAGACCCTTGGAAAAAGAAGGATTCTCAAGAAGATCATAATTTGAACGACTTTCTTCATCAATATCAATTACCCTTTTTTCTTGGAGAGCTACAAATCACATTTTATTTTCCTGATCGGTAATATAGAACACTAGTTTCGCCTGATCTTCCATAATAAAATGTTCATCTCCAAAACTTTTACTATTCAAATCAACTAATGTAAATCCTAATTGATCGATCTTCACACCATTATTGACATCAACCTACTTGCATTTGAAAATGAGAAATTTAATTTTAACATAGTCAACTATCCAAATCTTTCCAATAACCCCATAATAAGGTATGACTGCCAATTTAGGGTTCTTATCTTTCGAACTAGAGAAGTGTATAGATTCAACCACCAACATAATACCATTGTTCTGGAAGGTGCTCCTATCATTTAGGTACTACAAATAGCATTGAAGAAAAAAACAAAGTCTAGTCAGTATGTGTTGAAGATCATATTTGACAATGCCTCAAATAGCTACTAGGAGTAGTTGTTGCATTAAGACATGACAATTATGAGACTTTAGCCCTACTAACTTCATGTCTTTCATCGACACAAGCTTCTTAAAATTTGAAGAATACCCTGAGGGAACTTTGATGCCATGTAAACACTCACAAAAACTTCTTTTCTAATCCTTACATAAAGTATGAGAAGCTGGAGGATAAAAAGTTCTCTTACCATATGGCCTTGGATGTAAGTTTTCTCGTATTCTCATTTCTTGCAAATCTAATATTGCCTTCATGCCATCCTTAGAACTACCTTGTATGTTGAGCAGTGTCCCAACAATACTATCACATATGTTTTTCTCCACATGCATGAAATCAATACAGTGTCTTACATCAAGATTGCGCCAATATGGAAGATCGAAGAAGACATACCTTTTTTTCCATATATTTTTCTCAATTCTACTCTTTGTAGTCTTACAAACATAACATTGCTATTTTTCACCTTTTCATAAACTTTCTCCCCAGTCAATACCTCTGGAGCATCTTTAAACTCTTGGCCACCAAAAAAAGCTTTCGTTAATATGCTATATGGGTGGCCCCATCTAAGAAATCTCCTATAGCCAAGATAAACTGTCTTTCTTCCATGTTGAAGTTGATGGTAGCATGTGTCTTCTTCACAAATCAAACATGCTTTATGGCTTTTAATGCTATATCCTGACAAGTTTTCATATGTAGGGAAGTCATTTATAGTACAAAAGATCATGGCTCGCATTATAAAAATATCTTTCTTGTTTGTGTCAAAAACATCGACACCTTCATCCCACAACTCTTTCAAGTCTTCGATCAAGGGTTCTAGATAAACATCTATGTTATTTCTGGGTTGTTTTGGTCCTGAAATCAATATAGACAACAGGATGTACTTTTGTTTCATGCATAACAAAGGAGATAAGTTGTAAATTACCAACAAAAAAGTCTATAAACTATGTATACTGCTTAGGCTACCATAAGGATTCATGCCATCCGTACTAAGTTCAAGCCTAAGGTTCCTAGGTTCTTCACTGAAGATAGGAAATAATTGATCAATTTTCTTCTATTGAGAAGAATCAACCGGATGTCGAAGCTTTCCATCGAAAATCCTCTCATGCGCATACCATCTCAAATTTTTTGCATCAATTTCATTAGCAAACAATCGCTTGAACCTCGGTATGATTGGAAGATATCACAACACTTTTACAGGGGATTTATTTGATTTGTAACTCGGGGTTTCACATATCAGAAACTGCTACTTCTCTTCATGCTCTTTTTTGTACAATATGCAATCATTAGGGCATGCATGGATCTTTTTATACTTCATCCCTAGTGAACAGTATTTTGTTAGCATCATAATATCGATAAGGCAATACATTATCATTTGGAAGCATGTCCTTAAAGGCCTCAAGCATTTCTGAAAAACTATTGTCACTCCATCGATGCCATGCTTTCAAGCTTACCAATTTCAATACTACTTTCAAAAATTGGTATCTACTACACGCTGGGTACAACTGCTTCTTAGCATTACTGCATATATTACTTATATGCATGTGATTGCTCAAAAGCCCCTTTTCTTATATCATGAATAATATCCTCTATCCTATCATCTAGATCCGTGTCATTATCATCAAAGGCCACTCCCCCTGTTGAGATACACTTGGCATTTCTAATTCTTCACCATGCCATACCCATACTATATAACTCTTAACAAAATCCTTCACAAATTAAATGTGTATATATATCTACAGCATTTAGTCGCTTCTCATTCAAACATTCTACACAAGGAAAATAAAACATCATACTGTCATCATTAGCATTTCTTCTATGAAAGTCTAAAAAACCCCTCACCCCATTATCATATTCAACACTCGTTCGTTTAGCTTTTATCCAACTACGATCCATATATTTCAACACCTTGTTCTTTTCTCTTTTCTATTTTTTCCCTAGAAAAGGAAGGAGTATGATGAGAGTACGAAATCATTACACAACACATATCCTACGGAAATCTCAGATTCAACAGATTTGTTTGGGTCAAAGAAAAATGAGATATAAATCAAATGCATATCCTCTTTTAAAGGATATTAATGTTTAAGACAAGTCAATACTCTCGGGTTTTCAGTCAGTAATATGTAATCAGCTGAATTTGACTCATAACCCATTATCAGCAAAGAAATCATATCATAAAATCAATAGAATTATCTATACAAAATACAGACTAAGTCAAAACTATATATGTTATAGTATGGGAATAAGAATAGAAATGTAGAAGGAGAGAAGAACAAAAAGTGAAAGAGACGTAGAGAGAAACAGAGAGAGTAGAGAAGAGAAGAGAACAAGCTATCTAAATGATATTCTGAATAATACTGATCTATATTCATATATTCACATGTTAAATCATAGGCCAAATGAGGGAGGAGACTTGGAGGCAACAATTATATCTCACACAGGATAATTCAAAAAGGCAGAACAATGCCTTAAAGAAAGCAACAGAAAAAGCCTCAGAGCAAGCAATGGAAAAAAGAAAAATGTATTTCATAATTACCTGGAGTCTGAGAAGAACTGAGAAGCAACGGAAAAATCCAAATGCATTGGTTAATAATGGAGAAGCAACATGGCCTAGAATGCAAGCAACGATGGTTAATAACGGAGGAGAGTGGGAAGGAGGAGCTTGTAGAAGAAACCAACCTTAAGGAAGAAACCGAAGGGTGGCAAGCAACGACAGCGTAGGAAGGAGCGACAGCAGCTTTGGTTAACAATGGAGAAGTGACTAAGAATGCAATCCACTGTACCGACGATGGTTAAGGACGGAGGAGCGATAAGGGAAGGAAGAGACACCAGGAGGAGTTTAGAAGAAGAAAGAGTTTTAGAGTTAAAAATGAGCGCGAGAAGACACAAATCTGAAATAAAGGGGAGGACTTTTAAGACCGGTTATTTCAAATAACCGGTCTTAAAAGTCACTTTTTAAAATAACCGGTCTTAAAAGTCACTTTTTAAGACTGGATGTGTCAAAAGAAAGGATTTTTAATATATATTTTTTCTCAGCTTTTTAGACTGGTTCCTTATATAACCAATCTTAAAAGCTTAATCTTTTAAACATGTTATGAAGGATAACCGATCTAAAAAGTAATAACCATTTTATTTTTTTAATTACGTTTAATTAAGAAAAAATATTAGACTTATTATAGTTATAATCGGTCTAGTAAATATATTACATATATATTTTTTAATTATTTTACCTTTTTAAATCAGTTATTTAGAAAACTGGTCTAAATAATTTTTTTAGACCTTATATTAATATAACGGTCTTATAAGTTGCTTTAAATTATAAAAATGCCACCGGTCATATCTTTTAGACCTTATCTGCTATAACCAATTTAAATGTGCCAGTCTAAAATGCCTTTTTTGTACTAGTGACCAGAGAATGAGAGGTTTGCAACGTGTAAAACCAAGTTCATACAATAAGGAATAGAGCCAATTTTTTTCTGCAGTAGAGTCAGCTAACCCCCAGTATTCAAATTCAGCACTAGAATGTGATACAACACGTTGCTTACAAGAAGACCAAGTTACTAACTGCCACTAAAGTAAATACATAAACCACCTATAGGTTTTTTATCATCAATACTAGCATCCCAATTAGCATCGATGAATCCAATTAGATTGCGACTAATGGATGGTTTAATATGCAGACTATAATGATAGGTACCTTTTAGTTATCTCAACATTCCTTTCACAGCCTGAAAATGTACATCAGTAGGACTCGATAAAAATTGGCTAAGCTTATCGACAGAGAAGGCTATATCCTGTTAAGTTGTAGTTAAATACTGTAATGCTCCTATTGCCTGTCGAAACGGAGTGGGATTGCTTCAAAAATTTCCATTATCAATACAATATTGTCTCCTAGAAACTATAGGAGTTGGTACAAGGGCAGTATCTAGCATTCCAAAATTTCATAGTAAATCCAAGACATACTTGCCCTAATTTAAATATAATCCAAATCTATCTCTAAGCAATTCAATACCCAAAAAATAGTGGATAGGACCGAGATCTTTGAGAGAGAATAAATAGTTTAACTTTCTAACAAATGAATTTAGATATGTTATGTTGTTCCAAGTGACTAGGATATTATCGACATATATTAAAACATAGACCAGCATATTAGTTTTTGTCATAATAAACAATGAACTATTACTCTTTCCATTTTTTAATCTCCATTGAAGTAAAGTAAATCTTAATCGATCATACCAGGCATGTGGGGCTTGCACACATGACTGGGGCAAGATGGATCAATAAAGCCCTCGCGTTGTCTCATAAACACATATTCTTGAAGGTAGCCATCCAAGAATGCATTATTAACGTCAAGTTGTCAAATATCCCATTGATAAGTAATGGTAGCAGTATGAACTATACTAATTTTTGTGGTTTTAATTACAGGTCCAAACGTCTCGTGATAGTCGATGCCGACGATTATTGGAGCCTTTCACCACAACTCATTCTTTCCTTTTATGAAGAGACCCATTGGGAAGAAATTTATTCTTGAAGACCCATTTGCAATCAATCACCTTTTGAGAACCATTGAAAGAAACAAGCTTTACGTTTGATTTTTCTTTAGTGCCATAAATTCCTCCCTCATAACAGCTCTCTATGAAGACGAGCTTGGGCTTCCTTTACACTGGTAAGTTTTTCTATGTGTTTTAGAGAATTCAAATCTTCAAGTTTTAATAAAGGTTTAAGGGAAATTTTTTCCCCTGAATTTTTTGCCGAGGGGAAATTTTGCCTCGAAAGTTTTTTGAAGGGTAATTTTGCCCCAAAAGTTTCTAAAATGGAGTAATTTTTCCCGGACCGTTATTCTAATTAATTTTGATTGTTAGTTGACCAAATATGCTAAGCTGGCAATCCACAAGTCATCCACGTCAATTTTGTTAATGTGAAAATTTTCCCTAGAAGTTTTAAATCTATCTTTGAAAAAAGATAAAGTAGATGACACATGGACTTCCGGCACAAATTTGTACCTTAACAAAAATAATGTGTATGATATATGGACTGGCAACCCATCATATTTGGTTAATTAACGGTTAAAATTAACTAAAATAGTGGTTAGAAAAAAATTTGCTTCATTTTAAAAACTTCCAGGGAAAAATTACCCTTAGGTGAAATCTTTTGGGGCAAAATTACCCCTTAACCCTTTAATAAACCCACAAAAGGATATTTAGGCTTATATATCCCACTTTTACCCTGAGTTGTCACATGATAGGTATCTTGGACTTGTTCAAAAGCTGGGCCAACATTAGAAGTCAGAGGTTCATCGTTGGCCAATACCATATTTACTGATGTACTTAGGCTTTAACCTGAGGAAGAAGATTGTGACAAAGCAACAGATTCAGAACGTGAAGCTTCACTAGCGGTAGACTAGAGTGTAAAGCTTCATTAGCGTATAGAAGTTATAGCCTCCTTAGGCACTAAGATAGATGATGAGGGAGTAATAATCAATGGAATAGAGACTGCATCAAAGGTGTTTGAATTTTGCTTTAGAAAACTAGTAGAAAAAGGAAATAGTAACAGATTAAAAACTACATGTCTTAAAACATAAATCCTACTACTTAGACTCAAACACTTAAATCCTTTTTGTTGATAAGCATACCTGAGAAACACGCATTTTTTTAGTGTGGAATTAAAACTTGTGATTGTTATATGGCTTCAAACAGGGGTAGCGTGCACACCCAAACAGTTGAAGGATTTTGTAATCCAGCTTTGTTTTAAGTAGCTTAAGTAGATGACTTGTTCCTTTCTAAACCACAGTGAGCATACAATTAATCAAGTAAATAGAAGTCTAGAAAGCTTCCATTCAATAACTACGAGGCATTTTATCCTGAGCCAACAATTATAGACCATCTCAATAATGTGCCTATGTTTCCTCTCGGCTCTCCCATTTTGTTGGGAAGTGTATGGACAAGTGTAACATAGTTGATTCCATGAGTATTAGATACTGGGAACAAAAATTTAAATTAAGTTCTCATCACTCTGAATACTTTTAATCTTAGCTCCAAATTGATTTTCAACAAGTGTTGTAAAGTGATTTAATGCATTGATTGCTTCACCCTTATGTTTTAAGGGATATAGACAAGTATATCTATTGTAATCATCATTGAAAAAGATGTAGAAACGGTGTCCAGAGGTTGATTGAACAAGGGAAGGTCCCTATAAATCTGTATGAATTAAATCAAAGGGAGCAGAGTCATTCGATTAAGAAGAGCAAAATGGTAGATACTTAGATTTTCCATCCTAACAAGCTTCACAAAATTAATGCTCAATGTGCTTGAGCTTGACATTACTTTTACTTAATATTTGACTAAGTACTTTCTTACTAGGATATCCTAACTTTTAATGCCATATAGCATAATCACGACTACTATCAACAAAGATAAGAGCAAAATAAACTTGAGCAGGAAAACTTGTTGAAATAGGTGTTACTTGAACTTAAAATGGAACATCCTTACTAGCCACCAGATATAGCCCCTATTTTTGTGTCCCTTGCATTAATAGCTGGCATGTCATTCGATCATTTACATAACAACCAAAATCATTAAATTCAACAACAATGGAATTATCTTGAACCAGCTTAGAGACACTAATCAGTTTCTTTGTAGAGGTAGAAACCACTAGAATATTTTTAAGATTAATATTATTAGCCAGTTTCTTAGATCCAACAGCTTGAATATAAGCCCTTTCACTAGTGCAAGTATTAAGATAGCACTTACAAACCATAAAGGATTGATTAGCATGGTCAACTGAAGGAGTTACATGATAGCTAGCTCTACTATCCATGTACCAGGTTGGATGGGCAACGCTGCTAATAGAGGCAAAATTAACCTGTGTGCCATCATAATAATAATAGAAGCAATTAGAGATATCATGGCCTAGTCATTTTCTATGAAAACAAAACATATATCCATGATTTCTCTTTTATTCGAATGACCACGTCTATAAGTACCATATCAATAGTTACATCCTCCACTCTAATTAGTATTCCATGATCAGAATCAGACCATCTCTGAGAATAAGAAGGAGAGTCATTGCGCTGGATGAGATTAACTGTAGGCTCAAGACTCAAACTAGCAAACTGATTTAATTGCTCAAGACAACTTTTAAATGCTAGAAGTGAAGCCTGAATATCAACCTAAGAGAGCTGAGTCTGATAAGTTAATTTAACAATAATTGCATTATATTCAACATCCAAACCATTGAGGGCGTGAAAAATCAGTTCATTATGAGGAAGAGGGGCTCCCGCGAGTACTAACTAATCAGCTATGTACTTCATTTTGTTCAAATAATCTTCCATTTTCATCCCTCATTTCCTGGTTTGGTGGATATCAGATTTGCAGACTATGACTCTATTGGAAATTGTGCCATAAGGGCCAATCAATATACTTTGAACATTATTATTAAATGAATTTCTCCATTTTATTATCATATTATTTATATGTTTACTGTGATAACTAACCTTGGATAAATCATAATGATTGTCTTAAATGTCTCTGGTCGGTCATCTATGCAGGAGCAAAGATGAAATAAGACCAGTATGACTTTAAAAAGGTATGAAGATACGAATCAAAGTCCTAGGCACTTGTAAGAGTACAAGGTGCTGGACCGACCCGCTATGAGAAAGCTACATGGATCAAGTCATAAGCTTGTTTCATGTATAACCATGTTACTATACCCTTTGACATGAGATCATCATGGATTCCTACATGAGAGTCGCTCAGCTTTGACCTAGTCAAAAGTCACCTTTGACCATGTGATGATAAAGGCTATGCTCGGGCTTAGTGGTTTTCATGTAAAGGAATGTGAATGGTTAAAATGGAATTTATCCCTCACATTAGTAAAGAGATATTACTAGGCCCATTGATGAGTGAGTCTGAGAAATGTATGGCCATACTACGATGGAAAGGATTTTTCATTTATATAGTCAGACTACTCAAGGATCGAGAAACTAATGGTCAAGAATATGAGGATGACATTCTTCATGCCTCATCCTTGATCGAAATATCATGTGACAAAAGAGACGTGATATTGTTGTATGACAGGTTGTATCGGTTTATCGATCCTCATATGAATTGGGTAGTCATAATTTCTTGCTAGAGGCCGCTTACAACTTGTAGGTTAGTATAGTCATTGACCCACTGCCATTTTCAAATGGGCCTACAGGGTCGCATACAAAAATAACTCAACATGAGCTATAATGTCCAGATTTATTGAATCTAAGATATGTTTAAATTCAATGAATGTAATGGTTAATCTAGGGTGGACGAATTTTACACACACACACACATGTTGTGTAAATATTTACTTGATAAATATTTGTGTGTGTGTGTTCGGGAAAGAAAATTAATATTATTATTATATTGTGTTAGATTTAAATTTAGTTTTATCTGATAAATTAAATTTAATAACTAACATGATAAAGATATAATATCTCGGATTTAATTTATAAAGATAAATTAAATCTATTTCTATTGGATCTTTATTCAGATTAAATAAATAGGTTAAATTAAAATTGTTGGACAAATTTAATTAAACCAGATTTATTTAACTTGCTTATCAAAAATAATTAAGTGTTAATTGATATGACATGGATTTCAAAATTAATTAAGATTAATATTAAAAATCCAATATCTATCATAAAATAGAAAACCCTAACTAGTTATATAAGTGAAAGCTAGGATTTTCTATAGATGAGGCAAAATAGATAGAGAACCGTCAGTAAAAGAAAACTCTAGAGGGACATTGGTGGCACTAGCATGATGTTCGTGTTAGATTCCTATTCGTGTGGATACCAGTAGAAGGAGCTTATTTGAGTTGTTAGCTCTTTAAGATTGAAAGGAAAGACTAAACACATAAGAAATGTACGTTTTCTACTACTCGAATTAAACGTCGTTGACAGATCTACAGTAGGGATTGAAAAAATTTTGAATTTTATTTTTTTGATGTGCCTACCAATCCCAACATACTCTAGCTTTTGTCAACGCACTGACAAGAGACCGTGCTTCAGACTAGATATCTCTCGCAATTCGGTAATGTAGTAATTATACACTGACTTCAACACTCATAGTGTTTCACAACCATCCCACCAAGAGTCAGTCAGTAGCATTCCAATCTTCATATTCAGAATTTTTCTTCATCTCAGCACCTTCCAAGATGAGATGAGGAAGAGGATCAGTGTTGTCGAGATGATACTCGAGCTTTTTGCCTTCAATGATTACTAAAATAATCGACTCCCATAGTAGATAGTTTCCTTGGTCCAGCTTGATCGAGTTCATATGATTGAAAGAGTTAAACATAGGGTGAATCTTTGAGACATTATTCACAGTAATTGAGGTAGGTATAATAGACGAATTTGAAGTAGTAGCAAAGGAGGCCAACATTTTGACACATAAAAGGAGAAAAAGAATGCTAGGGCTTTAATACCAAGTAAGAAATCAGGCTTTTGGAATTAGGTTTGCAATAGCCTCAGTAAATACAGAGGCATATTATTCACCATGTATATATAGTACAGCAGCACCAATACATTGTGGACACATATAGAGAATGAATAACAACATGTACAGCTAATACAAATACTTGAACATTCTATGATATAATAAATACATGATATTTATTTATTTCATAACAAAGGCCACTAAAAGGAAGAGAGAATATGAGAGTAAGAAAGAAGATTCTTATTCACTATCAAGGTATATATAGTACATAACACATGCCATTTATTTATAGGCATAGCTTTACAATCTTAATAGAATTGGTATCCATAGATTTGATAACAATAAAAGATAATTGTTGGATACTGAAGAAAATAGAGATAATGGAAATATATGGACATTCACATAAATATTATATT
This sequence comes from Albizia julibrissin, assembly GCA_037074505.1. Classification (NCBI taxonomy): domain Eukaryota; kingdom Viridiplantae; phylum Streptophyta; class Magnoliopsida; order Fabales; family Fabaceae; genus Albizia; species Albizia julibrissin. Next base: position 31,920,539 of record CM073483.1, read on the forward strand.
CATAACAATTTTATATATAAATAAATGTTATAACAATATATTTTTTATCATGAGCATTATTAAAATATCACATAAATTATGAGGACAAAATGATTCAAAATTTTGACTCCCCAAAAACCCTCCAATTTTAGGTAAAATAATAAAAAAGGAAAAACTACCCATCAATTTTAGGTAAGAAAATTAAATACAAAGAGGTTTTTTAAATTTAATAATTCATGTTTACAACTCAAACACTTATCCTCCTTTCAATCCTTAACGTAAGACATGTTTACTTAATTTAACTAGATTAAGAAAATTAGTTAAATTAATTAATATGATATTTTTTTTTCTAAAACATCATAATCATCTTCTTTAATCCTTTATATATTTCTCTTACTTAACTAATTATTATTATTTAGGGAATATCAATAAAGATATATTGGATCCTATATTAATTAAGAATAGTTACTTTATTTATTTTTGTTTGTTTTGGGGTAAATAAACCTTCACTGAGTTAGTTTGGTAAAAAAGTAGTGAAAGAATTTTTCTTTTAAGGAATAAAAAATGTACAATAATTGGTGATGTATCATAGATTACTGGGAGACATGGGTCCCATACAATATGTATGAAACCTTTTATGTGATGCTTATTCAATCGTCCCCCAACAAATCATCCTATGGATTAAGATGTGGCCTTACCAACTCATGATTCATGTCTCATGACTTGAAATTGAACCTTATCTTTGCGGATCACTAGCCTCCAAAAACCATGTTGTCCATTACTTCTTTATATTCAACAAAACAAGCTCTAACCCAATCCCAACAAAAATGAAACTATTTGCAAGCCAATTGATTTTTTTAAATGTAGAACATAGCTTTAACCCAAGCACAAAACATGATTTCTTAGGAGTTTTTCTATTGTAATTACTCATTTTGTCTTTAATTTAAGATTTAATTGATTAATTTAAGTAGATTAAGGATGTTAGTTAAGTTAGTGAATATGATATGTTTTTTTTCCTAAAACACTTTAATTATCTTTCTTAATTCTCACCTTTCATCTCCTACTTGATTATTATTGAAAGAATATCATTATGATTAATTTAGAGAAAAATTCATAAATTTATAAAATAGGCCTTACATATAAGATCAATAACAACTCATCAATTAGATCATACATTAGAGGGGAAAGGACTACTCTTAATTTCCCTCAGCCTCCTTTGGTACTTTCATTTTGGGTTAAATCATTCAATATCCAAAGCACTGTGACTAATTCAAATTCAAATCGGATTCCTCTTTAAATTTTTCTTTTTTTATTTTTTGACAAACAATTTAGTACTGAAGCAACATTAGATTTCAACTAATCCAAATTAGATTGTGTCTCACAAAGGAAGCAACTCCTCCTCCTCTTCTTCTAAATTAGATTGTGTCTCACAAAGGAAGCAACTCCTCCTCCTCCTCCTCTTCTTCTTCTAAATTAGATTGCGTCTCACAAAGGAAGCAACTCCTACTCCTCCTCCTCCTCCTACTCTTTTTCTTCTTCTTCTTTAAATTTTTCTTTTTTTCTTTTTTGACAAACAATTCAGTAATGAAGGAACATTAGATTTCAACTAATCCAAATTAGATTGTGTCTCACAAAGGATGTGTTCTTCTAAATTAGATTGTGTCTCACAAAGGAAGCAACTCCTCCTCCTACTCTTCTTCTTTAAATTTTTCTTTTTTCTTTTTTGACAAACAATTCAGTACTGAAGCAACATTAGATTTCAACTAATCCAGATTAGATTGTGTCTCACAAAGGAAGCAACTCCTCTTCTTCTTAAATTAGATTGTGTCTCACAAAGGAAGAAACTCCTCCTCCTCCTCATAATCCATTATTATTAAGCTTTAACTAATATCAATGCCGGTTGGATCTTAGACTCCTCCTCCTCCCCCTCCCCCCCCCCCCCACAAAGGAAGAAACTCCTCCTCCTCCTCATAATCCATTATTATTAAGCTTTAACTAATATCAATGCCGGTTGGATCTTAGGCTCCTCATCCTTCTCCACTTCTTCTTCTTCTTCTTTAAATTTTTCTTTTTTTCTTTTTTGACAAACAATGCAGTACTGAAGCAACATTAGATTTCAACTTATCAAAATTAGATTGTGTCTCACAAAGGAAGCAACTCCTCTTCTTCTTAAATTAGATTGTGTCTCACAAAGGAAACAACTCCTCTTCTTCTTAAATTAGATTGTGTATCACAAAGGAAGAAACTCCTCCTCCTCCTCATAATCATCAATGCCGGTTGGATCTTAGGGTCCGTTAGGGTTAGCGGTGGTAGAAGTGGCTTTTTTTAATCTGACTTTTACAAAAGTCAGATCGGATAAAATTTAGATTGTAAATGTGATTTGTATTTAAATTAACAGTGACAGAAGTGGTTTTTTTTGGAAAAGCCAAACTTTTGAACTTCTTCTCAAAAATTGCTTTTAAAAAAAAATGCTCAGTTATCAAAATACTAATCCAAACATTCTAAACTAGCTACCACCAAACTTTCTTTTAAAAAAAATTCATATTTAGAATAATAGAACGTTATCCAAATAGGCTTTTAAATAGAGGATTTCTTAACGTCTTTTACATTCACATATATTCAAATGAGACTGTTTTTTGGGCCCAAAAAAAATGGACACTGTTTAACCAGTCACAACCTGCAGTTTTATTATGATTAACATTTTTTTGTGGTTTGATAACCACTTTTACTTGGTTGTGAGGTAAAAGAGAAAATGTTTATGGGATTACTCACAAACACAATTTTTTTTTCACAATATATTGGTGGCAAAGTAAGAATTTTTTGTGATAAAAAGTCTAGGGTGCAAAAAAAACTCATTAAAAATAAAAGACTTGGAGTGGATTTAACTCAAGAAAAAATGCAATTTAAAAGAATGGCATATCAGAATATTGTGAAGACATTATTGGTTGATCCCTCAAAGTTTTTTTTATGAACTAATTACGCCGCACACATGTACTATTCCTTGGATCCTAATTGTACAATATACTTTATAGTGCAAATTACACTATAGACTATGTCATATACATTTAGGATTTGTATTATGAATTATATCATATATTTAAAACTAGAGATAGTAATATACACTATTAAACTGAGTTAAAAGACCTAAAGAACGTTAGAAGAATCAAACAGTTCTGAATTATTTGACTCTTTTCACATTGAAAATTATGATATGCTATATTAATGATTTTTTATAAAGTAGGGATCAATTAAAGTGTTAAAAATTCTCTTATAAAGGACCCAAATATCATTCTCCAGTTATAAATAAAGAGTAAGGATGTGTTTGGATACATTTTTTGAGAATAACTTTTAGAGAAAAAGTAAAAAAAATGATTTTTTTTAATAGATTATGGGTAAAAAAGTGATTTTCATAAGATGAGTGTTTGGATATTGGGTTGTGAATCACTTTTCTAATGGTCAAATTACCAAAAAGGACATTAGCTTTTGTGATAATTACACATAAAGTATAAGATTATATTTTATCAACAATAAGAGAAGAAAACTTCTAACAACGTTAGATCAAATTTAACGATTCTGTTAATTTGCACCCTTTTTAATTATTCATTATTATTTTTGTCCTTTCCAAAACTTATTTGTATCAAACGCCTTTTAGGAAAAACTTGGTTTTTAAATTTGTACCTTAACCTAATATTTAACATTAAATTTCTTAATAAATACAAAAAAAAATTTGTTTATGTGACATTAATTAATTTAACTACTTTTTTTAATATAGTCAAAAATAAAAATTTTTAATTAAATTTATAAATTTTTTTAAATATTTATCATTAAATTTTTTTAATTAAATTTATAGGAATTTCAAAAACAAAAAAGATAGAGGAGAGAGAGGGATGTGGGTCCCATAAGCATGAAAAGTAAGCAAATAGGTGATTCTCCCAAAACCATGGTTTTCAAAAAATTAGAGTGTTTGGATATTTTTTGTCAAAACCATGGTTTTGTCCCACATACAAACACACTCTAAGATAAGAGAGAATATGAAAGGAGGAGGAGAGAGTAATTCTTATTCAATATTCAAAGTGTGTAAAGTATATTATACATGCCTGCTATTTATAGGCATAGGTTTACAATCACAATAGAATTTATAGTTATCCTTTACAGATTTAATAAGGATAAAGATAATTGTAAGATACTAAAAATAATATTAGATAGTAGAGATATATGAACATCCACATAAATATTATATTCATAAATTATATTACATATATTTTTCTTAAGGTTTATTCAAAATTTGAAAAACCTCTCTTCTATTTTAAAAATGTAAAAAAAAAATTATTTGAAATAATTTTTTATTTAGTTTCAAAAATAAAATTAGTAGTGATTTATGTTATTTTTTATTTTTCTAGAGGATTTTTTTTTTTGCATGTTTCAAAAATAGCATTGAGCTTTGTGTAATTTAATAACAATGAGAAGATGCTTGTAATTTTATAGGGAATAGAAAATTCATGTACCTTCGGCAAGAGAAAAGTGAGTTTTACTTTTAATAGAAAGCAACTCCAAATATTATTATTAAACAACTTTGAATTGTTTAGTTATCTCACGATACCTATATGAGTATTGAGTAGTAAAGTAAAATAATTTTTATTCTTCACGAAACAGTGAAATGGACAATAACAAAGGGGTCCATTAATTTTATTTCAAAATGCAAAAAATTTTCTTATATTTTTCTATTTTCATCGTTTTTTTCTCATTTAGTTTAAAAAAAATAAAGCATGCCCGTGACTAATAACATTTAACATATTAGTATTTTTTATATATATAATTTTAAACTAGCCTTTTCACATTCATTTAAATTAGCTTTTAATCTTTGCATGTGTAATAAGTTTAGAAATAAAATAAGGTGCTTATATAATTAGTATGCACAAGAGTCCAAACTCCAAATTATAAAACATAACATTCTCATTACAATAACAACTTATCATACATTAGCAGCATGAGTAATAAATTTTAGAATAATATATATGCACACACACAAATAAGTCTCCCAGATTTAATTTAATACTAATAGTTTTGAAGGGTTTAATATTTACACGTCAAAATTTTATATTTTTCAGTCGAGTTATCTCATTTACAAATAAAATTTACAAATTATTAAATTAATGTTTAAAATTCAAATTATTATATTTACAAGTGGAGTTGCACCCTTTATAAATCAAACTTATTAAAATCCCTTGAAACCTATTATTATTAAATGAAATCCTATTATTTGAACCAGCATTAGGTTATATGCAATTGGGTAAAGTTGAGGGGAGTTATGTATATTTTAGCCTTATTTTTAATATATAATTGATTTCCATACTTGAAATGAAGGAAAATCACTATCCACCGTTAAGTTCCATGAAAGGTGAAAAATGTTGATGCCAAGTTCTTTTACGCTTTAAGGGAAATGCATGGTTTATAGTCTTTCTGCTTTAAATTATTTTTAATTTTTTTATTTTACTAAACATTAATTAGTAAAATATTTAGTAATTTTGTTTCAATTTATATGGATATTAACCATTTTTCTACATTTTATTGTACCTCCATTATTCTGTGAAAAATCTTTCGTTTCGATCAAAGTAGACTTTACTTTCTACCCATCAAGAAGCACAGTAGGGGGAAAAGAAAACGATTTATTATCCTTAACTTTCGATTGACGTAATGTTTTCATAAAAGTGCAAAAAATGTGTGATGTGGCTTTATAGAAATGTTTGATCAATGTTGAAGTTTAGTTAAACAATTTTAAGAGTCAAAAAACAATTTTGCTAAAGTTTGTTTAACACCCTATCTTTGAAACATATTTTAAATACCATTTAAAATACCATCTATGATAATAAAGAATTAGTTACAAATAAGATTTGGATGGTAAAATGATTTCAAACTCAGTTATGAAACTCCTAATTAATTAACCAACTTCCCATGTCTCCATAATCCAAGGTTTAAAATCAACACATCCAAATATGAAACTCAACCATAATCAATAATCTAATCTGGTTAATAACTAATTCAACCCCCGATATGTATAATCCAAATCATTAACACTAATTCAACACATTTGGGTGTATGAGTCACAAGAGAGGCCTTAAAAAATTACCAACAAGTGGTGAATAGAATGATTTGTAGATAACTTACATATGATATTGGTGTTGTAAGTGGTAGAGTAGCCTTCAGTTATAATCCACTAAAAAAGTCAACACATGGGCTATTCCAAACAACTTATATCCCATCTTTTATCTCTCTTCCCTTGAACTAGTCCACGTTTCCCACAGACATGTTCGAACAAGTTCATATTAGGTTTTGGGCTCCCTTCCACATCTTAAATTATATATATTTTTTATTTTATGTATTTCTTATTTTATGAAAAAAAAGAAAGGAAAGGAAAGAAAAATAGGACAAAAGGAAAAGAGTGAGATAATGGAAAAAAAAGAAAGTTTCATGATTGTTTTTTGTGGGAAAGAATATTCTTTTGAGGTTGTGTCTCACTTATTTAAGTGGAGTGGAAGCATATTCAGTTTTTGGGCCAGAGAGCCCTGGAGGGGCCAAAGTGGATAGAGAGGTCTAATTATACTGTCATGTGAGGGAAAAGAAGAGAGAAAGAAAACAACATAGCTTCACATGTTAGTATTAGTAAATCAGTGTTTACGCACTCATTGACTAGTGGATTGAGTTGCAATTTGGTCAGCAGGTACAGAACATATGGTTCGTTGTTTTCAATGGTGGTATCGTGGTTTTGAAACCTGGTATGAGAGAAAAATGTTTGTGGTCCGCACATATTTCCTAGTATTTTCAGCTGCTTTATTCTCTACTATAAGCTTGTAGCTTTGGTTGTTTGACTGGGTGATTGCACGTGTTTTTACATTTAGTTGAGACTCTCTTGTACCCTATTTTGATCATAGTGAATCATATTTTCATTGGTTGGGATGTCCCGTAGTTTTTACCCTTGAGTTGAGAGGTTTTCCACATTAATAATTTTGGTGTCTCTTGTGCCATTTAGTTATTGCTATATATTTGTTTGTTTATTTCCTTATAGACTCTTACAAGTGATAGGAATATTTAACATCTACTGCACTCTTCCTAACAAGTGGTATTAGAGCCTAGTTGTCACATTGGTAGGTTGTATGGTTGTCTACTACTGAGTTGTTGACTTGCTTGAGTGATAGAGATAAAAAAGGATTGCTTCTTTAAATGGCCAGAGGGTGTATATGATAGAAGCTTTGGTGGCTAGAGACACTGTGGATGCCATAGATGTGGAGGCATTAGTTTACAGCAACAAAGACTTAGTTACATCAGTAAAAAAGTGGGAATGATGTATTTCTAAGATTGAAGAGTGCATAATTTGAGAAGTTAAGTGTTCTCATTGCATGGTTTGTGAACAAGCTAAAGTATCTTTCAAGAAGAATGTTTCTTTAAAGAGGTTAGAGTTGCTTATATGGATGCATCTTGACTTTTGTGGAAAGTTTGAAACTTGTCATGTAAACACCGGATTAGCGGTTGTCTCCACATAGTCATGAGGGGGGAGATGTTGGGTTTTGGGCTCTCTCTTCCTAGGTGGAGAAATACCCAAATTATATATATTTCTTATTTTATGTATTTCCAATTTTATAAAAATAAAAGAAAGGAAAAATATGAAAGAAGGAAAAGAGTGAGAATGAAAAAAAAGGAAAGTTTCTTGATTATTCTTTGTAGGAAAAAATATTCTCTCGAAGTTTCCTAATTTGAGCTTTTGTCTTACTTATTTAAGAGCCTATTTGGTTGGAGGAAAATTTTGGGCAGGAAAGGGAAAATTGAATTTTCCCCCTGGCGGGGGACGTTTGGTTTGCCATTTCCAGCTAAAAATGATTTCCCTCTAGAACCAAATTTCAGCTGGATACTTGAAAATGTGTTCCTACAAAAAAATGGTAGAAACCTATTTTCAAGTGCCTTGGAAAATCGACCAAAGACCCAAGTGCACCTGGATGTGACCGTGATGTGATATAAAAAGGTGAAGACTTTAAGAGAAATTTGCACTATCGAAGCAGGAGAAAACAGAGGGAGGTGAAGAACAAAGAGCGGGTGCGGCTTTTTCTGGCAACAATAAGGATTGCAACCAATCCTAAAAAACATGTGGGTTCCTTGTTCTCCATCGTTATGGTTGTTATGTCATGTTTATGTTGAATGTGATGCACCCATCATCCTTGGTTATTTGTGTTGAGTTAAGTGAAGAGGCCATTGCCTACCGGAAATGATTCGGAGCAGCCGGAGGTGGTAGAAACTCCATGGTTGGGAGAAAAGTTGGTTGACTATAAACTAACCATAAAGTATGCATGTGATGAATATGATTAAATCTGTGATATTTCATATAAGTGAAGCGGTCTTGACCAGATGCGGTTGATAGGTGCGCTACAGTTGAGAGTAAAGTTAGATAATTATCCTGTAATTATGACGTATCCATGAGTAAAATTAGGCCAACAAAAGTGGATGTGACCACATATGGGTGATTGGTATGTAATGGTTAAAGTAAAGTTGTTTTGGTCGTACGTAGCCATGAGCCACCCATCAGACATATGTGGTTAAAGTTGTTTATACATTCATGTATGACTAGCAGCGATTCGTGGGTATGTCATGGTTATTGCTATGTTTCTTTATCAGGAAACATAGATAAATAGAGTACTTATTTTTATTAGCCTATGGTGGTTAAGCCATGGCTATGTGGGAATTATTTGAAGTGATTCATAATCATGGGTTGTCCATAAAGTGCATATGGTTAGAGAGACTAAAGTGAAAACATAGGGCATTTAAACAATATTTTAAAAAACAGGGTCCTTTAAATAATATTTTTAAAACAAGGGCAAAAATGTCTTTTAACTCGTTTTCTTCATACCAAACAAAAATTTTCCTGTCAACCTATTTTTTTCCAATGCAAATCAAATACCACAATAGAAAAATATTTTCGATTTCTTTCCATTTTAATCCTTTATGTAACATCCTTATTTTTTATTTCTAGGATATAATTATAATTTAGAGAAAATTATTTGTGAAAAAATAAATAAATTTAGTAAGTAATTTTTGGGGCTAAAAAGAAAACTAGGGTGTGGTTAAATAAAATAAAATAATAATAAAATAATTTTTTTAAAAAAAATGTTGTAGGTGGTGCATTCCTTTTTGACTAATGGCACCTTTCGGTGCCAAAGTCATATATATATATATAAAGAAAAAAACACATTTTGGCGCCATTAGGCGCTAAAGAAGGAGGAGGGGGTGTTATAAATAGCCCACTCTATAAACGCTTCAAGTGGTGAAGTGTAGAGAAGAGACACGGAGGGTGACGATATTGGTAGGAGTATTTTGAGTTCTTCGGAGATCAATAAGGTTCTTCAAATTATTTTCTAATCACAAAACTTTCTTCATGAAAAATGTTCTAAATAAATTTTTTTTTCTTATGATGGTAATTTTGTACTGATTAGAGAAAATTTTAAGATTAGAATTTTGGGCAAAATTGAGTTTTATCAATATAAGACTATAGGAATAAAAAGATGATTAATAGTTAATTTTAATCAGTTTACTTTTGTTATTTAGTTGGCATAATATTTTATAATATATTTTTTATATAACCAATCTATAAATAATTCTATATTATACTTTTTAACCGATTAAATTTAGATTAAATAATTTGTTTGGGTTATTGGAGGTATTATTGTAATTCTAATAGGTTTAGTTTAGTTTTGTAGATTTTGTGTTATATGAAATTATAAATTATAATTCAATATTAGAAATTAGAGTTTGATATGATTTTAATTATGTGGAGGTTTCAATGTTGTTTAATAATTAGGTTATGCTCATATGAGTTAGAAAAGAGATTTAAATAATCTAGAATGTTGATATTGATAATTTTATTACCCTTGAAGTTAAGGTGATTAGAGAATCACTATTGTTAAAGATTTTATTGAGTGAAATAGAGTTAAGAAACTTTAAAAAATTTTATTTGAGGAATAGATAAATTATTGTTTTTTTTATGACGATTAAAGTGAGCTAATTATGGGGATTATTTTGTATTAGTTAGCAATTATTATTAATGTTATTAACATATAATTATATATTTATTGTGGAGTGAATTTGGCTTGTTGAACTTGAATTCTCTCAAGTTTAGTTGTCAAGAACTCAAGGTAACAACTTTTCAATTTATTTTGTATGCTTGTTGAAATGATTATAAGTATATGTTGGTATTTTTAATTGTTATAAATATGTTATAATATTTTATATATGAAAAATGTACAATGATAGTATGAATTATATTTTTAGTAAACTTTTCGCTAAGTGGGCCTGAACGGTTTTGCATGAATGATGATGTATAGCATTGATTATGGAATATATAAGAATAAATTATTGATATTTTTGATGTTGAGATGTTGAATGTGGCGAGTTGTGATTAGAGGAGGTTTGATTCTTGTATACCATATGGTATAGCCACCACTGTGCGCACAATGGATGGCTTTGATATTTTCAGGGCCTTTGGTATCACCCTTTTTCCTTTGGGCGGGATAAGGGTCAGGTCAAGGGACAAGTGACACATTTCCATGTTCGATGGAAAGGGAACTCATAGTCTAATATGAGTTCTGTAGCCTTTGGCTGGGCTACACCTCATTATTGAAAAGCTTGGTGCAGTCTTGTCAAAGAGACTAAACCTATTATATGTTGTAGCCCATGGGTTCTGTCAACGGTTAAGGAGGCTATAAGGATTATTGAGGTAGTTCTATACATATTAAATTGTTCTCTTGAAATATCAATGTTTTTGGAAGATTATACTTTATATTATTTATATTTTACCCGCTTAACTATCTTGTAATCATTCCCTGCATACTTGTTAAAATGGAAGTGGTTACTGGGTCTATGTGACTCATCTAGCCGATTTATTATTATTTTTAGGCAAGAGTTCAAACGGTGCTACCAAGGAGGAGGCGAACGAAACTTGATTTGATATCAATTTGTATGTCTCGTTTAGTTACATGAGTGTAATGTATATTGCCAAACTTAAGGGCCTTTTAAGTATTCATTGCATATATTGAATACTTCACTGCATATTAGAATATGAATTGTGGACGGAGCCCTTTAATATATTGCTTATGTAATATTAATTAATATTTTGATGGAATGGTGAATTTTGTGGTAATTCAAGGAGGTCGTTACACTTTACATTACATTACTTTCCGACCCTTTCTTTGAACCAAATGGGCTCTAAGTGGAGAGGGGGCATATTAGGTTTTTTGGCCAGAGAGCCTTGGAGAGGCAGGCTAGGCCAAAGCAACTGGAGAAGTCATATTATACAGTCATGTGAGAGAAACAAAGAGAGAAAGCGAAAAATGCAGGTTCACAAGTTAGTTTATATAAATCGACATTTTTGCATTCATTAACCGTTGGATTGAGTTGATAGTTTGTCATCAAGTTCATAACATATGGTTCGTTGTTTACAACAGTTGGATTGTCTTTTGGAGGCCTTGTTTGAGAGAAAATGTGTTCATGGTTAGAGACATTTTTTGTTGGCATTTTTAGCTGTTTTGTTCTCTTTTGTAAGCTTGTAGCTTTTGTTCATATTTTCATTGGTCGGGACATCCCGCGGTTTTCACCCTCGAGTTGAGGGGTTTTCCATGTTAATATTCCCAATGTCTCTTATGTCATTTAATTTCTGCTATATATTTGTTTATTTGTCTCCTCATGGACTCTTGCAAGTGATAGTTAGGATCATTGACAATGGGTTGTTGGTTTTTTCTTCTAATTTGAACATTGATAACCCAATTGCACTAATCAAAAGTTTAGGATAACAATATTTACTTCTTCAAAAAAAACTTTCATAGTAAAATTGTCCTTTAACCCTAGTAGATATTATTCAATAACAATTAGTGTTGGTCAAACATTACGGTAGGGTGATATTACCCCATTTTTAAAACTTTCAGGAAAACAATATGCCAACCAAAAGTTAAAAAAGCCAATTACCCTAGCAAGAAACTTTTAAGAATATTTTCCCTTTAACCCAATTTTAAAGCAATATGTTTTCCTTTGTCTCCTTCCTTTGTCATCTTTCATGTTTTACTAAGTGTTTTGACTATTGTTGATTATTGTTGTTATTAACTTTCAACATTGATCAGTTAAAAGTCAACAACATCACACCAAACATCACTTTAGACATATACCCTATGTCTATTTGAACTTATGACATGTGGTGAGTAAACTGCTCCTTTTAACCAACTATTATGACACCTGAACATTGACACACACCAACCATCACTAGTGTATACAAATTTACTTCACCTAATTTTTTAGGTTAAAAATTCCAACATGAAATTTTGTGTTCCTTTTTCAATGCACATCCAAGCTAAAAAATTATTAAAAGAATTTTATATATAAAGAAGTTACATCCTGATTCTCGAATGTAACGCTTCTTCCTTTTTTTTGGGCCAAGGATGTAACGCTTCTTTTGACCTTATTCTAGGATGTAACATGATATCATAAAAAGAGAGCATGATTTACCTAGGAAAAGCAAGGGGTAAAGGAGAGACTAGACTGGGTGTTTGGGAATTTCATGTGGGTGATGAAACATCAAACAAGTAAAGTTTTTCATTGTCTTCGTTTTAAATCGGATCATAGAATTTTGGTTGTTTCGGAAGGGATTCATAATGACACTAGATGGGAAAATGGTCTTTTCAAATATCAACTACTTGGGCTTTGGAGGACCTTTTTCTTGATATTGTCAACAAGTCATGGGAGAATGAGGATTGGTATGGTAGGGTAGTTAAATTTGGAAAATAGGCTACAATTTGGAACTCAGAGGTCATTAGTAGTATTCCTAAAAATAAATAGTATATTATAAAAAAGATTGGAGGGGATTGATAGGGCCTACATAAATAGTACTTATAATGGCCTGTTTAAATTGGAAAAGCAGCTTTGGCAGGAGTATAGTAAATTATGCGCGCAAGAAGAATTAATATGGTTTCAAAAATCCAGATGCAAATGGCTTGCATGGGGAAATAGAAATACTAGTTTTTTTTTCATGCGTCCACAGTGTAAGGGGCAAGCTTTACCTAAGAGGGGGTGAATTGGGTGATGTCTAATTTTTCTGATTGATATGGCTAAGTTGAACTAAACGAAGAGAGTGTAGAGATGAGAGAAATTGCACACAGAGATTTATACTGGTTCAGCCTCAATCCCAGGCCTACGTCCAGTCCTCAGAGGTCAACACTAGCTGAGCATTTCACTAATCCTCCAAGATTCAGTTGGCTCTTGGAACACACATTACAACAACTGTCCTCGCAAGGACTACGAGCAGAAACGTTCTACACTCAGAACTTTCTCTCCCCTTTACAGCAAGTCTTACAAGCAGAGTAATTCCAACAAATCTTCTCTCCCATTTACTTATGCAAGTCTTACAAGTAGCAATATTCTCTCCCGCTTACACCGTTGTAAGTCTTACGGGCAGCAATATTCTCTCCTACTTGCACCTTGTAAGTCTTACGAGTAGAAAGTCTTCCAAGGAACTTTCTCTACAGCTTCTCCCGTAAGGAAATTCAACCCTATCAATGTCTCTTTACCTTGAGGTGAAGATTACAATGAAAGTGTTTATAAAACTCTCTTACAGAGCAGATATGATAATCACTGATGCACAAAATATGAATACAACGGAAATCAAAGACTTGTAAGATTGTAAGCTCTTTATTGTGTGTTCTCTGTCTCTCTTCAGTTCATCTTTGGAAACTCTTTATATCGTTGTTCTGGAGATAAATGTTGTAGAGTATCCTTTAAGGAGCGGGATGTGCATTTGAATTCTTTACACAGGATGTCAAGCGTTCGGTAGTTACTCGTGATGTTTGTTGGCCCTTGTGTAATGACAGCTAGCTCACATCATTGTGTCCACTATTTTTGAATTCTTTATCTGCTTTGCTAATCTAATCATTGAAGACCTGTCTCACACTTGAAAATAACATTAAACAATGTCTAAGAATGATAACAAGTGAAAATACAAGGATTGGTTAACATATAAACCTATTCGGATTCATCGTTGGAATTCACTTAGCTTCTGTCAACACATGGACTCGATTTTATCATGACAAACTCGAGTGCATATTGTATTTTCTCATTCACCAAGTAGTCTCGGCCAGGAACTCGCGAGAGTGCAATATCATACTCGAGTGCAAAATCCATATGAACTCAAGTGCACCAGATACTTTCAAGTTTCTGCCAAGATCTCTGATTGAAACTCTTGGGAGTGCAAAGTTGGACTTGAGTGCAAATCTCTTCAGAACTCAAGTGTGTCTTGGTAAACTAGAGTGCTTCATGTTATCCTTGATTTTTTAATGTTTCTGACCAAAGCTCTCAAGAGTGCAAAGTGAGAACTCAAGTGTGTGTAGGGTCAGAACTCAAGTTTGAATGGCATAACTCGAGTGCATCATGTTCTTGAGAATTTTAGTACCTCTCTGGAAAAAACTCACAGGAGTGCAACATATGGACTCGAGTACATGTTAATGTCAAACTCGAGTGCATGTAGTAAAACTCGAGTTTACTGCTTGTTCTCTCAACGCAAGTCTTTTCAGGTACAAAATCTCGTGCTTGAACTCTCTGAACTCAAGTAAAATGAGATGGATAACCCAAGTGTATTACTGAGAACTCGAATGCACTTCCTTTTCTTCACAGTTGCAAATATCTTGGGTACAAACTCTTTCCACAGAACTCGCAGGGCTCAAGTACAATGCCTTCACAGAACTTGAGTGCTAAATGTTAAACTCAAGTGCAACACTTGTTTCACAGCATCAAGAATCTCTAGTATAAACTCTCATGTCAGAACTCTTAGAACTCGAGTACAAAGCTTCTCAAGACTCGAGTGTGTCATTGTGAACTCGAGTGCAGTGGTTCTTGACATATGCACAATTCAAATATCAGTTGAGTCTCAATGGTATATGTATAGGAAAATACTAACTGGACTCAACCTGAACTCAAGTTCAATGCTAAGAACTTGAGTGCATCAGTGCTTTCTTAGCTTATCTCAACATGTGATTGTGCAAATCTTTGTTTGGAAAAATTAGCACCTTATGCTTGATAAAACTTGATCATTTCCTTATAAAACAATTTATCACTATTTTGTTATCATCAAAACATGGATTCTAACACACAGTAGTCAAGAGGAAACGACAACATTTTTAAGCCCTTCAGGAAGCAGCAGGCAACTGGATTACCGATCATGAAGAGTTGCAATTCATGGTGGGAAATTATTTTCAGGAATTATATACTAAGGACTACCATGTTACAGACTCATGGGATTGGATTGTGGATTTTCCACCGTTATCTATACAGGATGATATTCTTATTCATAAAATGGTGAAAGATACTGAGATTAAGAATGTGGCTTTTTGGATAGGAGCTTTTAAAGCACCATGACCAGATGGATTACATGCTCATTGTTTCTAGACCCAATAGGAGCGAGTGGGTACCAAGGTGTGTGCTTGTATCAGAGAGATCTAGAAACATCTGGAAAAGGTAAAGGATCTTAATCACACATATATTGTGCTTATCCCTAAGATTGATAACCCTTAAACAGTGTGAGACTTCCGACCAATCTCGCTCTGTAATGTTATCTTCAAGATCATTACCAAGATTATTGCCATCAGAATGAAGCGAGCCTTATCTTATCTGGTAACCCCTCAGCAATGTAGTTTTATTAAGGGTAGATAAAGCAGTGATAATATTATTATTGCTTAAGAGGCTATTCACATGATGAGAGGTAAAGGAAAAAGAAAAGGGTATGCGGTGGTCAAGGTTGACATGGAAAAAGCTTATAATGGCCTTGATTGGGGATTTGTGAAAACAATTCTCATGCACTTGGGGATACGAGATAAGATCTTGGATATCATAATGGCATGTACTTCATTAGTCTCTATGAAGGTCCTATAGAATATGGTTACAACACCTTTTTCCCTGTCTTGTGGTCTTAGATAGGGAGATCCTCTGAGCCCTTATTTATTTGTCCTATGCATGGAAAGGCTGGGGCATATGATTAGCAGAGCAATACAGAATGATCAGTGGAAAGGCTTGAAATTTAATAGGAATTCCCCTTCCATATACCATATATTTTTGGATGATAATCTTCTGCTCTTTGGAGAAGCCTCTAAATGCCAAGTAGAAGTGATGAAGGGTATTATGAAAGCGTTTTGTGAGGTTTCTGGTCATTGAGTCAACTTGGCCAAATCTAAAGTTTTCTTCTCACGGAATGTGAATTTCAATAGAGCCCTAAAATTAAGCAATGACCTAGGGATTGGAATTACAGGGGACCTTGGAAAGTATCTTGGTATGCCTCTCATTCATGGCAGAGTTACCAAACTTACCTATTTTCCTATTATTCACAAGGCTCATAAAAGGCTTACTGGATGGAAAAGTCGGTTTCTTACTATGGCAGGCCGTACAATGCTTATTAGAACTGTTTTATCTTCTTTACCTGCCTATCAAATACAGACTACTTTGCTCCCTAAAGGGGTCTTATATAAGATTGAGAATATCAATAGATCTTTTCTTTGGAACCAGGTAAATGATGGCAGGAAGATGCATTTAATTGCATGGGAATAAATTAAACAAGGTAAAGATAATGGGGGTCTAGGTATTAAAGATATGCATAACCATAATGTGGCTTACATTATGAAGCTCTGTTGGGGTTTATTAATTAATCCCGATGTCTTTTGGGCTAAGTGTCTGAAAGGAAAGTATAGTTGTGGAGATGGGTCATATCCTATGGTGTACCATAAACAAAACTTATCCCAAGTTTGGCATGGTATTACCATAGTGTGGAGAGGTTTTATAAATGAGTGGGTAGGAAGTTGAATGATGGAAGAACTACTAGTGCTTGGTGGAACTTGTGGACATCCATAGATATACCCCTCATCCATCTAGTTGATAAGAATTTACATAATTTAAACTCAGGTGCTAAGGTTAGAGACTTCGTGTTAGAAAATGGTAGCTGGGATTTACAAAAGTGGAGGGAGTTTCTTCCCCAGTGGGTGATAAGCATTATTACTCAAGTTTGTCTACCGTGTAGGAATGGATATGATACATTTTACTGGAGAAATGCTTCGGATGGTAATTTTAGTATTAGAACTGATTATAAGTTAATCTCTCGACAAAGAGATCATAAGGTTGATCTTCCTTGGCGGAAGGTGTGGAAACTCCCGGAGCCGGAAAAAGTGAAATATTTCATGTAGCAAGCATTTCATGAGCGACTTCCTACAAACTATCTCAGAGCTCAGAGAGGTTTAACGCAGTGTGAGGAATGTCCTTTCCAGTATCAGAGGGTTGAGAATATAATCCATATTCTTCGTGACTGTAAGGTGTCGAGAGATGTGTGGTTACATTTTATTCATCCTAACTCTCATTTTAGTTTTTTCTAATCTGATTTGTAGGGTTGACTTAATGCTAATATGTCCCGAAATATGGGTTTTGCTCGCTTTCGGAGATGGCCTTGGTAAAAAAAATTCAATGTTATATGCTAGCTATTATGGAAGAATAGATGTAAGGGAGTCATAGAAGGAGATCGCTTGCAGGCAAGGGATATTGTTTATCAAGGGCTATTTCATCTCATGGATAGTAGCGTATGTGGGGGCTTCAAGAATCAGCTCCTCAAGATCGAGGTGGACAAAGATACTAGATGACACCCGCCGTCGGTAGAATATGTGCGATTGGATATGAATGGTTCTATGTTATCTCATGGGTCATCTGCATGTGGAGGATTGGTTCTTGATGCTACCAGGAATTAGGTTATTGGGTTCCAATAACGCTTGAATACCATCTCCTCTACAAGTGCTGAGTTAATGGGTATTCTGACTGGTTTGCATTTATGTAAGCAATTCCAGTTTCAAAAGGTACATGCCTATATTGATTCATTGAAAGCCTATCACCTAATCATGAGGGATGGAGGGCATCGGCCTGTTTTGGCTGCAGAGATTAGGGAGGCTCGTGATATGCTATTATCAGACTGGGATATTGAGCTTCATTATACACCCAGGGAAGCTATTCGGTGTGCTGATTATTTAGCCAGGGATACGCAGCAGCTAAGTGGAGAATTAATAGTACTACCAATGATGCCTTGGGGTTGTAGACAACTTATGATTGCATACCTCAACTCTGGTTGAGATATGTAATTTTCTAAGGAAGTAGTAGTACCAATTTTTTTGCTTGGCCCTTTGTAATAAAAAAACAGAGAGAGCAAAGCACATAAACTAAGTGGATACCACATGTTTAGTAAGCGATGTAAGCCTATTTCCCTATATATCAGGCTACTTAAAGTAAATGATAAATAAAACCAAACAAAGTTGTCATCAAAAAAGTTGATTGGTAGAAAATTAATAAAAAAAATTTTCACCTAAAGAATATTCATAAAAAGTTATATCTATTTTATATATAAAAAAAAGGGTTAATGTGTAAAAATAGATATGAGATTTTCCTAACAGTGTGTCCAACACCTAATATTTTTTTATGAGTAAAAATAACTATAAACTTTAAAAATATGTGCAAAAATACACTTGACTGTTAGTTGATCGTTTGTTTGAATTTTTAAGGGTTAAGATGCAAAAATACACATAAAATTTTTTCAAAAGTGCATCCAACACAAATGACTTTTTTAGAGGAAAAAGTAACCATGAACTTCCAAAATATGTGTAAAAATACACATTGACCATTAGTAGATTATTTATTAAATTTTTGATTGAAAATGGTGACATGGAGGATGAATAAGAAACTCTTGGAGAGAAAATACTTACATATTTTAAGAGTATCATGTCATCTGAGCTCTATTATATGAAAATATAGCAACTTAGATCATTTTAATCCTAGTTGACTGATGACTCATCTAAAAAAATTCAAATTTTATCTTGTTTTCTTAAAAAGTATTGGTTGATCATTTTGTTTTAGTTTTTTTAATTAATATGTTTTTTTTGAATTTTTCAGATGAGTTATTAACCAACTAGGATTAAAATAATATGAGGTTTTTTTGTTATAAAAAAGATTAGGTAAGTCGAATTCCGGGGGCTCACTAGGGACATGCATACCTTTGGCTCAAATAGCGCTTACAGATGTACTTGTAGATAAACCACCAACAAGGTCCTCACATAAGTGAGATTTGAAATCATAACCTTACGGTTATGAAGAAGAGAGGGAAGGAGAGGGAAGGTTAAATGGAGATAAAGTGATGAGGTGTAGATAAAAGCTTAGGTAAAAATTAATTTCCCTTGCCCAATTAGCAAATTATGATTTTAGGTTGTTTCTTTATCATCCATGTCATCCTCCATGCCACCCATTTTTAGTTTAAAAAAAATTTAAACAAACGATCAACTAACAGACAATGTGTATCTTTGCACCTATTTTGAAAGTTCCTATTTACTTTTACCTCTCAAAAAAGCATGTGTCGGGCGCACTTTTAAGAAAATCTCATATGTATTTTTACACATTAACTCTTAAAAAATTCAATCAAATTGCTAACTACCTTTAAAAAATTCAATCAAATAGTCAACTAAATGTCTATATGTACTTTTGCTCATTTTTAAAAAATTTATAGTTATTTTTATATTAAAAAAATATTTAATATTAAATACAGTTTTAAAAACAATCATATGAATTTTTCACCTCACTCCCAACAAAATATGGGTAAACATTAAAACTTGTTTGAAAATTAATATATTTTTCCCGGTTTTTAGGTTGAGAGAAGGGGCCAACCTACCCACGTGAACCGAAAGAAGGGCAATTCAGTAATTTCAGTGAGGGAGAAAAATGTAAATTGGCAGCAGCGAATCTCTGCACACAACACAACGGCCCTCTTTTTCTCTGCCTTTCATCGTCACCAAGACAGTCTCTTCTCTCTCTCTCTCTCTCTCTCTCTCTCATCTCTCTCTCTCTAACTCAATCGCCATCATCAACTTCATCATCATAATGGAGATCTCTCAGAGACTCTTCAAATTCAAATACCACTTCGTCGCAGCTCTGCTCTTAGCCTTCACTGTCTCCTCCTTCGCTGTCCTCGCCCCCCGATTTGTCACCGTCTTGGCTTACTTCTGGCCGCTTTTCCTCTCCACCTCTCTCTTCCTCGCTCTAGTCCTCGTCTTCGGCCGGACCTCCTCCTCCACAGCCGGAAGCAGCAGCAGCAGCAACACCGCCGGCGAGGTCTTCCTTGATTACGTCGCTGGCCAACACGAGCTGCAGCTGGAATCTCAAGTCGGCAAGTCCGATTAGACCGTCAGATCGACGAATCAATCACACACAGGAGGTAGCAGTTAGCATCGCAGTAAGGTTAGCTGCAGTTTGGAGATTAATTTTAGTGTCTTTAACTCTGGAAAATAGGTAATCAATGTAGCTTGTAATCTCTTGAACTTTATAATTATATTTTTAATTTATTTTCCTTTTTTTTAATTCTCTTTGATTGATCATTGATGTCTCGCTCTGCTTGATTCGATGTATTGTATCGGAATGTTCGAGAGTTGCGGCAGTTTGAAGCGGAAAGTGTTATACAGTGACGGTGTAGAATATGCATTTCAGGCTTATTTTGGGGTAGGAAAAAAGAAAAGAAAAAGAATGAACATAGGTTTAAAATTAATTAATTAATTTTTTAAATCTGTACATTTTATTGAATTAAAAAAATTGGGAAAATTCTTGAAAACGAACCGAAGAAAAAAAAGTGTTTGGAATGTTTATAATGTTTGAGATATACCTCTCGGATTTATCTTTTTTAAAATTAAATAATAATAATAAAAGTGTCATATTAAATTTTAAAAAGGATTAAGTTGTAAAAATATATATATAATTTTTTTTAGAGTGCATCCAACATTAAATATTTTTTTATGTGGTAAAAAAACTATGAGTTTTTAAAATAGATATAAAAAATATACATTAATCATTTATTTAAATTTTTAAGGATTAAGGTGAAAAAATACATATAAGATTTTTTTTAAATGGTGCCTAACACGGTTTTTTTAGAGGTAAAGTAATGAATTTTTAAAATAGATATAAAAATATATATTTATGTTAACTATTTAAATTTATTGATTAAAAATGGTGACATTAAAAATGATATAGATGATTAAGAAATAATTTGAAATAATAATTTAGTGGCCGGATAAAAAAAAATTATTTTCAGCTTACCTTTTTGTCTCCACTTAATCACTTTATTTCCATCTAACTAGAGGTGGGAAAACGGGCTAGCCCGAACCCATCGGGCTGGGCCGCTGGGCTTTAGCCCGTTTATAAACGGGTTGGCATTTCGCCAGCCCGAGCCTGTCCTTTTTTATTTTTTTTAAGTTTATTTTTTAAAAAAATTTTTTACTTATTTTCTCTTTTATCCATTCATGTCACACTTATTTTCTTTTATATATTCGTGCTATAAAACCAATTTTGTTCTTACCTTCTTTTTTTTTGTCTACTTACATCACAAAAACATATGAATACATTTTTTTTAAATTTAATGATAGTAAAGTAAATAAATATAATATGAAAAAAATGTCAAATAAAAAAAATTAGGAAGTCTTTAAACACAACATCACTAAGAACTAAAAACATTGAGATCTAACTTATTTGAAAAATATATAAAAAATATTTTTTTATTTTTTTAAACGGGTTAAACGGGTTCGGACTTTCAAACCCGAGCCCGTTTATTTGGCCGGCCTGTTAGCCCTGCCCAAATTACCACCTCTACATCTAACGCATCCTCTCCTCTCTCCCTCTATCTTATGAAAGAAATGATTAGTTGGAGATAAAATGGTCACGTAGAAATTAATTTTTCTTGCCTTGTCATTAAAATATAATTTCATATTATTTCTTAATTGCCCACATCATCCTTCACATCACCATTTTCAGTAAAAAAAAAAAAATTGAAATAGATCGTCAATATATATTTTGTACTTATTTTGAAAGCTTATAGTTATTTTTTTTTCTCAAAAAAACATTTGTATGGAACACATTTTTAGGAAAATCTCATATGTATTTTTACACCTTAAATTTAAAAAAATTTAAATAAATGGTTAACTAACAGTCAATGTACATTTTTGCATCTATTTTAAAAGTTCATAGTTACTTTTACCTTTTAAAAAAATATTTGGTGTTGGATGCACTTTTAGGAAAATCTCACATGCATTTTTGCACCTTAACCATCTAAAATCTTGCTTCCATTTTTATAATGATTTAACAAGTTTAGATAAGGTTTTAACAAATTCTGATAATATTTTCACATATTCCAATTCAAAAATTACCACTTGCTACAATGATAATGTATTGATTCTCATAAGGGTTTAACAAGTTTAGATAGGGATTTAATAAGTTTTGATAAATTTTTCACAAATTCAATTCAAAATTCACACATTGCTATAGTGGTAAGGTATTGATTCTCATTTCTGATAAAGTTTTTTACAAGTTTAGATAAAGTTTTAACAAGTTCTGATAAGATTTTCACGAATTCTAATTAAAAAAATTACCAATTCCTACAATGACAAGGCATTAATTTCCACTTCTAATAAGGGTTTCATAAGTTTAGATAAGATTTTAACATGTTCTAATAAGATTTCATTAGAAGTTGGAATCAATACCTTGTCATTGTAGCAAGTGGTTATTTTTGAATTTGTGAAAATATTATAAGAACTTATTGAAACCTAATATGAACTTATTAAACACTTGTAAAAAAATGGAAGCAGTTTTAAACTTATAAGGAAATTTTTGTCATTTCTATTTAATTTTGAAAAAGACAAATCAAACCCTCATATTTCTATAAGATTATGAATATTCAAAATACCTTTTTATTATTTAAAATTTTTAGAGGACGTTCCTTCAAAATGTATACATATTTTGCATTTCTTTGACCTGAATGTTTTAAAAAATTTTTATTCCCAGCTCTTGGTTAATGAATAGATGGTTCTTTGAGTAAGGAAGAAATTTTGTAATGAAGAAAAAAAAGACATATTATAACTTTTGCTTTCTAGAGGCTAAAGTTGTGGTGAATTAGATTTGATTATACCACCACCCTCCAATTTTAAATATAAGATTCATTTAATTTTTTTAGGGACATTAATGAAGTTAATTAAATAATTTTAACTTATTTATATTTATCATTTTTTCTTCAAACTAATTTTTATGGCTTATAAATTGGTATATAATTTAATCATACATAACATATAATATGATTAAATAAATTATTTAGTTTTCTTAATCTCTCTAAAAAAATCAATTATATCTTATAATTAGAACCTGAGTTAGTAACTTTTACAACTTACAGATGGGGTTGTCTCTAAATAGTCCCTCCTACAGCAATGAACTAAGGTTTTAATTTTTGTTGAAAGTGATGCACCATATTTACCTTATGTTTGGATAGAGAGAAAAGTGGAAGAAATATAAAGGAAAGAATATTAGGAAAGAAAACTATAAAAATGACAAAAAAAATACAATTTTTTTTTTTAGTTTTTCGCTGATAGTATTCTTTTTCTCCCCTACTTTTTGGTGAACAATACCGTTCCAATAAGATTACAACCAATAAATGTGTATTAAAAAAAATTTATGACTTCAAACGATTTTATATATATTATTTACTTTTTGATCATTAATATAAGAGTCATAAGATTAATTTTAGTTTTTTAGAAATTAATTATATTAGTTATTTATAATAAATATGGGTTAGTTTTCTTAAAATGCTGTTTTTCATCATGATTACTCTTGATGAAAACCTTTTAATATGTGTATTAATAGGGATATTTAAAAAAAAATTATAAATTTATGAGACAAAATCTATTAAAGCATTATATTTAAAATCAAATTTAACCATTAATTATCTCTTATATTAAGAACTAGAGGTCTTATTATATGAACCTATAAAGACACTTTTTTATTTTTTTAATCTTGCATGATGCACACCTTATGCATATTGATTAGAATCATCAAAATCAATGTCAAGCATAAAATTTAGAGTCATTTATAATTTGCATGGATTTTCAATAAATATAAATCAATTTTATAATTTATGCAATGCGCATGCCCCATGTCTAATTTTATTTCATTATATTATCGATACAGTAATCACTATTACAAAAATATAGATTAGTGGCATACTTTTTGTGACACTTTTTTAAAAAAGTTCTAAAGTTTCTTTTATATATTTTTTATTAAAAAACATTTTAGGTATAGCTTTCTTAAGGAAGCGCCATAGCCTCCTGGTGAGAGGAAGCGCCACCTAAAGTTTTTTTTAAATAAAATTCAAGTAGCAGTTGTAGCATTTATTCAAGGAAATGTCATAGTTGTTATGTACTTTATGTGTCACTTAGCCTAGCAAGCGTCATCAAAAGTATCATTTTTTACAAAAATAAAAATTCAAACCCTTCTCTTTTCTGCAATCCTCTTAGTCTTCATTCTTCATCACCCTTATCTCCTTAATTCCCTCATTTCCTCATTCTCCTCTTTTTGTCAGTCATCACCATCTCTAGTTCTATTTATACTTCCCTCATTTCTTTGTTTCATCACTTCTCACATTTTCCCCTCCTCCTCTTTTTATTTTCACGGCACTCATTCCTCATTTCTTTTATCACATTTCTTATACCAAACTGACTCACTCCTTCTCCCTCTTAGTCTCACTTCATATTCTTTATAGTTTCATTTCGTCCTGTAAGTCGTATCCACATATTTTTTCCTTTTTTTTATATATATTTTAAAGCTATGTATAACACATTGTCTTGTTAATACCTTTTTTTAAACATCTATGCAACTTTGTTTTTGTCTTTTTCCTTTATTAATTTTTATTTTCAGGTTTTGTATTTGAGATTTCAGCTCGCTTTATTCAACCTTCCTCTATACTGTAAGTTTTTTAAATTTTTGAGCTTACAAATATAATTTTATTAGTAGTTAATAGTTTAATTTGCTCAATATATTTTATATTTAATTTATTATGAAATCTGAACAAATTATTCTCATTTTTATATGCCGAAAAATAAATGAGATAAAATTAAATGTTATATTATATAGGTTGCATGTGAAGATATGTAGTAGTTATAATTTTTGGTTATTGTAGTAATTGTTAATATTGATGAGTTACATAAATAAAATAATTATTTATTTTTAACACTTGTATTTTACTTAGTAGTGATTTTGTTAATTAGTTATTTGTTAATGTATATCATTTTGGAGTTATTTGATTGTGATTTTTTTTTCCTCATTTTGTTGTAGAGATATGGAAATGTGTTTAAAATGTGTTATTAACTATAATTATAGGGTTCTAAAAGAAAAATATGAAAAAAAATTATTTTTTTAAAAAAATGGTCTAGGTGGCGCTTCTTTAAGAAAAGGCTACAGGAAGTAACTTTAGGAAGCGCCACCCTATATTAAATTAAAAAAAAAAGTTTAGGATGACGCTTCTTTAAGAAAGTGCCACAAAAAGTTTGAACTTACTATGACACTTTCTCAAGGAAGCATCACCCTAGGTGGTATTTAAATAAAAATATATATACATATTGTAGTGATTGTGGGTAGCGCCACAATTTTTTTTAATAATATTAGGATATGTGACACTTGTCAAGTATCACATATAATATTAAAATAAATAACACAACTATACTTATTTATATTAGTGAATTGTAATATCATGTTATGCCTTAGGAGTAAAGTAAGAATGAGGCATGCAATTTAGGTTATGATGGCAACTCTAGCACTTCCAGAAGTATATATATATAGGAATTCTTCATAATATTAATATTTGTTGGGTCAGAAACACTTCTGGAAGATTGCGATGACCTTGAATCTCTTCGAGATAGTGCTTAGATCATTACGTTTTTCATGCTGGTTAAAATTTACTCGATAAAAACATTTGGGTATCTAGGAATCGTTATGACGGCGGCCGAATAAGAATTATTTAGATCTCGACCCTTAATGTTATTTCTTAATGATCTAATTAAATAGTTGATATTAGTCATAGTTTTAAAATATATTTCTCATATTAATTAATATTTTTCTGATATATATATATATATATTCCTTCAACAATAATCATAACAGAGAAATAAAAGGATTTAAGAAAGATGATTAGGTATATTAGAAAAAATATATTATATTAACTAATTTAACTAACTTTCTTAATTTATAGTGTTTGGAAACTCAATCTACAATCAAATCAAACAAACCATTAATGATCTTGGCATGCATGATAATCAGGATGCCGGAACCCAGTAATTCAGGCCGCCATAATGATCTTGCGTTAATCCCTTTCTCTGATACACGTGGGGCCAATTCAGGTGGAGATTATGCTGATTTAACAGGGGACATTTTGCTTCCTAATTCTCCGATGAACATGCAGCACTATCACAATGTGGCAGAAGAAGAGCAAGTACACGATCATGATTTTTTAAGCCTGCCGAACATACAAATCCCACTCCTGACCCAACATTTAATGAGCATCATAATGAAGCTTTTCATCTTTATTGCCCTTAAATTTGACATTCCTGAATCCTGATCTCTCCAACTCTCACTTATTCAGTTCATTCGAAACGAGATTGGTCCAAATCAAACTATCCATTTGGTTTCTTCAAATATCATTGCGCAGTGGAGTATTGATAATATTCCAAGGCTTGCCTCATGTGTGGGCATTTTAACAGTGACTAGCGCAGTGGAGGCCCATTGTTTTTGGTCTAACTACTTGGTAATTGAAGGCCCATGAATTGAGGTATTTCGTAACATGGATTTTGACGGTGAACTGGGCTAGATGAACGGTTTGTTTATTTGGGTTCAATCCTCCTAATGCTGGGTATGCTCCTTTATCTCCTCCTGATGAAGTAATATGGACGCAAGCCATCATGGATTTCCTTGATCCACTGGTTCGTGTAGCATCCCCGATTGACATGGGTGACCCATTGGTCTTTTATAATTTTCGCACCCAGTCTTATATCCGCATTGTACTGTTACTGGAGCAACAAAGGAATGGTGGTGATTCATCATCCAATCATCACAGTGCTAATCAACTCATTGATCAAGCTACAGAAGTCTTGACATCTCCTTTGGTTCAGAGGGGGGTACACGAGCTAGAACGGACAACCTTTCTTTATCTCAGCGTTTGTGCTTAGGAATGGCAGCTCCATAGCGACTCATGTCTCTTGTGCCAGTGACTCCTCTTTTGTGGCTTTTAGAGGAGTTTCTGCCAAAAAAAAATTCCGCATAGGGGCATCAAGGTATTGTCGTGGAACTGTCGTGGTTTTGGTAAAACCACGACAGTTCAACGATTTTGGAAGCACTTTTGTAAATATTCCCCTCACTTTTTGCTTCTTAGTGAGACTCTTTTGAAGCAGCCTAAGTTAGCTAGAAAGTTATGTAAATTTTCCTTTTTTGATGTTAATCCAGTAGGACGCGGGTGGGACTTTTTTTGGGTTTTAACTCCTCTATTTCTTGTAATATTTTGGATGTTTCTCCTAACTAGATCCATGCCGCCCTTACTTTTTTAGATAATGATATATATATATATATATATATATATATATATATATATATATATATATCTCCTTTGTATATGGTTTTCCGTCTCCTAGTAATAGGCATATTTTATGGTCTCCTCTTCGTTCTTTTGCTATTTCTATTTCTAAGCCTTGGTTAATTATTGGTGATTTAAATCAAATTTCAGGCATTTGTGATAAATTTAGTGCATCTTCTTCTATTACGTGGGTGCAGCATCTTTGCATCCTTCATCGACAAATGTAGTTTAATTGATATTCCGATACTAATAATCGCCAAGGTTCTAATTGCTTCATGGAAAAACTGGATCGAGCTCTTTGTAATTCGCTCTGGCTTCATCAATTCTTTGTGACCTTTGTACAGGCTTTGCCCATTGTTGCTTCTGATCATTCTCTGATTTTGCTGCAAACTCATTTGATAGCAAAGGGTGCTAAGCCTTTTAAGGTTTGAGAACTTCTAGTTCACTTTTCCTCAATGTCAAAATGTTGTTCAGCAAAATGGGTATCTAATGTCTGAGGATCTTGGGCATTCAAAAATGTTGAGCGTCTCAAAGCTATTATTAAGAGAGCACTGATTCATTGGAACTCAGCGTCAGTTGGCGGAATCGCTACTAATATTAATGATTTAGAGAAGGAACTTCTTGTTTGCCATAATAAGTGATCCTTAACATCTGCGGAGGAGTGGCATGTTAATGATCTCAAAATCTCATTGGAGTTTTCATATGATTGTGAGGAGGCTTTTTGGTTGCAAAAATCGGGTAAAATTGGATGTTGCATGGTGACAGAAATATGAAATACTTCCATACTTTTGCCAGTGCCAGAAGAATGAAGAAATATATTTTTCGTATAAAACACTAAGAGGGGTCAATGGATTGATGGTCAGAACCTCATTAGAAATGAAGCAACCAAGTATTTTCAAGAGTTGTTTGAAGCTTCTAGGTCTTATGATCCACTTTGCGTTGATCATACTTTAAATAATATTGGGTTGCCATCATTATCTGCTGATCAACTGTGGTGCTTAAATAGGCAGCTCTCCATAGAAGAAATTGAGACGACGTGCACTCAGGCTAGATGGTAAATCAAAAATTCTGGTCTATCCTCAAGCATGATATTATTGCTATGGTTTTTTAGACCTTCCGACATGGTTACATACTCAAGGAATTAAATAGATCATTCACTGTGTTGATTCCCAAGTGCAATAGTCCAAATTCCTTTAAAGATTTTCGGCCAATCAGTTTATGCAATATTATCTACTCTCCAAAATTTTGTGAAAAAATTAAAGGCAATGCCGGGTGAGTTAGTTAGTCCTAATCATAATGAATTCTTGAAAGGGGGCTCATTACAGACAACATTTTAGCATCGGGAATGTACGTCTAAAATCCACAAGACTTGGAAAGGAAAGGATGGATGGTGTGCTATCAAGCTTGACATTGCCAAGGCATATGACAAGGTATCTTGGCCTTTTTTGCAAAGAGTTCTAGAAAAAATGAATTTTCCTCATTGGATGATTCAGTTGATTATGCAATGCATCACAACAACATTTTATCAAGTAGTGGCGAATGGCTCCCCAGGAGAGATGTTTAGGCCTTCACAAGGGTTGCGGCAAGGGGATCCTATGTCCCCTTATCTCTTTCTTTTATGTCCAAATGTATTATGCTATATGTTCACGAGTGGAGAATTTTAGATGGAAGAGGGGCATATGTACCTCTCGTTAAAGGGAACCATTGACTCATCTCATGTATGCTAGTGACACTCTTCTGTTCTGTCAAGTGACAGAGAATGATTGCCTCATTGTCAAGGCATTGCTGAGGCGCTATACAGCAATATCAGGACAGCATGTTAATTATCAAAAGTGTCATTCTCGCCTGGGGAAGTATTTGGGTACCTACATTGATGATCCTCCTTCAGAAAAAAGAAAGTTCCAGAAATGTTGGAAAATATTGATAAGAGATTGGCAGGATGGAGGAGTCATTTGCTTTCCCAAGCATGCAGGTTGGTATTGATTAAAAATTCCTTATCTTCCATTCTGGTCTACCCCTTATCCACTATGAAGTTCTCCAGGCATTTATGTCATCAGATAGCCATGAAAATGGCTAATTTCTGTTAGGGTTATTCTTCTACTTCTAAAAGAATCCATTGCTTGAGATAGGAGGAAGTGTGTCTTCCAATAAATAGAGGCAAGCTACAGATAATACAGCTTGAACCTTTTAATTATGCGCTTTTGGCTAAGCACATATGGAGAGTTGTCTATAAGCAATCTTCTTTGCTTAGTAAAATCCTAATTGACAAATACATGGATAGTGATTAGGATTATAGTTTTAAATTATTGTGTTATAATAGTTCTTCTCTTTGGAGACAGATTGTTAAAGAGGGAAATGTGGTTTTAGACCATCTTACATGGTAGATTGGAGACGGATCTGTCATTCCACTTGGTAGTTGCCTTTGGCGGCCTTTGTAACAGTCTGGTCGATCATATCCCTTATTGAGGGCTGCTGACCTTATACTATGCTTAAGGGGAAAATGGAACTATTCGTTATTTTCTCTTTATCCTTAGCAGGTTGTCCAACAATTTACGTTGCATCCTCTTCTTCTATCTCAAGCTCATGATACAGTAAGGTGGTGCGGTAATTAGTTTGGAGTATATACGGTAAGAGATGGAACTATTGCAAAAATCACCTTTTAGACCAGTTTTGGATGAGGTCTTGAAGCAACCGGTCTAAAAAGTCTATTACTTTTTAGACCGGTTAAGCAACCGGTCTTAAATATGAGACTTTTTAGACCGGTTGTAAAAAGTCTCATATTTTAGACCTGTTGAGAAACAATAGGTTTAAAATGTAGGACTTTTAAGACTTGATTGTGAACAACTTGTCTAAAAGAGGACTTTTTAGACCGGTTTATTAACAACCGGTCTAAAAAATATCC
This sequence comes from Albizia julibrissin, assembly GCA_037074505.1. Classification (NCBI taxonomy): domain Eukaryota; kingdom Viridiplantae; phylum Streptophyta; class Magnoliopsida; order Fabales; family Fabaceae; genus Albizia; species Albizia julibrissin. The sequence continues at coordinate 31,950,928 of CM073483.1, forward strand.
TTTGTTTTTTAAAATATTCCCTTAAAAATTAAATTTACCCAGGCCAGCAAGTCATTTCAACAACATCATTCTTCCAACAAGGCAACAACCCACATTCTTATGACAGTAAATTCCAGCTTATGACAACAACTATGTTAAATTAAATCATAAGTAATCATTAAATTAAGCTAGAATAGCTCTCACAAAGGCTTGAAAGTGCACAAACATGATCTAAGATTTATATTCACTCAATATGACAGGAATTACGTGTAAATCATAAGAATTTGGGACAGATTCTGAGCAAATTAGTACCAGCTCAAATGACAACAAATGAGGTTCATTAAGCATACATGACTTCATCAGTCAATCACAGCATGTGATTTCAGTTTTCAAACATTCTAGTGCACTTTAGAACTCTCTAACTTTAGTCAAAATTCCTAGTAGTGCAACAACTAGTAATAACCAAGGAAAAGCTTCAGAAATTTCAACACTCAGCGCAGCTACATAATTTTGTAACAATGACAATGGAAACCTCAACTCATCCCCGCAACAATCTTTCTTTCTTTGTTTTTTTTAATTAAGCCCTAGATTTCCATAAACCCAAAATCACAATTGGCAATCCAAACCTACTAACAGTCATACAACCACAACAAAAATAATCTTTTACCACATTTCCATAGACCCAAAATCACAATTGGCAGTCCAACTTTCAACAAATGACAACAATGAGAGGAGTATGTGCTAGCCAAGAGTAACCTCAATGAATTTAGCAATTGTATCAGTTAGAAACTCAACACGAAAGCAAAAATTTTCTCCTCCATCATTCATTAATGGCAGCAATGATATTTGACAATAAAATCAAAAAATCAATGAACAAGGTTTCAACTCTTCAATAACAATTTCTTAGAAAATACAGAGAATGCAGTAACTCAACTAGTGAAAAGAAGAAGTAATAGCTTCAATGCCTGTATCAGCAATCAACTTGTATCACCTATATCTCAGAAATTGTCCTACGCAGAGATATAAACTAAGTTAGATGTGAAAACCACAAGTATTATTAGAACAACATTAGATTAAAAACTTACTATTCTTGTAAAAGCTCATAGATGAATTCAGCACAACAGTTGCAGATGAAATCAATATCTTATTCAGGAAAGGGATCACCAAGATCAAACATCTGTATGTAACACCAAAGCTAGACAAAACATTAACTTGCTAACTTAAAAACAATAAAGTAATACAAAATTTTTGAAATATACATTTACCTCTTCGGTAAAATCAGTCATGCCTAAGGTGATAATATTGTAAATGTGCCTCAAAACATAGAAACCACATAAATTGGACCCTGGTGGTTGCCTACGGCTTTGAAAAAGAACATGACATCATTAAAGCAAGCATAAAAGCATGGCTTATATAACAAATCTTAAAGAAAACAAATATGTACTAACCTTTGGGATGATTCATGTAGGGTCTTTTAAGACACGAACATGCTTACCACAAGCAGCATGTAGGAATGTCTGCATAGCCTTATTATCAAAATCATAAAGATTACTTATTTTGCACAAATTCCATAAACTTTACACACAAAAGGTAATAATGCAAGAAAACTTATGAATTCATAGTCTTCTTCAAGTCATTCCCTAGTCTCCTACATCACGAATAATATCCTCTATTCAATCATCCAAATCTGTGTCATTATCATCAAAGGGCACTCCCCCTATTGAGATGAAGTTGGCATTTCTAATTCTTCACCATGCTATACCCATACTGTATAACTCTTACAAAATCCTTCACAAATTATATATATATATATATATATATATATATATATATATATATATATATGCAGCATTTAGTCACTTCTCATTCAAACATTCTACACAAGGGTAATAGAACATCCCACTGTCATCATTGACATTTCTTCAAGCAAAGTCTAAAAAACCCCTTACCCCATTATCATATTCAACACTAGTCTGTTTAGCTTTTATCCAACTATGATCCATATATTTCAACACCTTTTTCTTTTCTATTTTTTCACCTGGAAAAGGCAAGAGTATGATGAGAGCATGCAATCATTACACTCATCAACTACCTAATTTAACTACTAAATAATAATGAACAAGTACATAGCACTGCTCTTAACATACACATCATAGGTCTTTAGTGTAAGGTTGTAAGGTTCATAAGAGTAGAGAGGAGAAGAGAACAAGCTATCTAAATGAGGTTCATAAAGAGCAAGAGCGAAATTGTAGGGATGTTACAATGTGCTTTCAGAACATGGTAAAAATTATAGGAAATAGTAAATGAACTGTTTGGAATAAGTCTGTGCCTTGTAGTCTAATAGCATTAAGCTTTCTTTTTAAGCTTTTCTTTAGTGTGAGGTTGTAAATTCAAACTCTCTATAATTATGTAGGGCGGGTGAGTTATTAAAAAAAGGAGAAACTTAAAGTAACTAACTCAAATTGATGATGATAGTACGAAGAGTTTTCATTTCTTACGTAAGTTGATAGACATCTTTAACCTTAAAATAAAAATAAAAAGAGTTACAGTTAAAGTAAACAAGTGCTATCAAAACAACTCTTAGGCTTTCGCTAAAAAGGCATTGGGACCAACGTGTATAGAACAATAATAGTGGAATTGTGTGTGTGTGGGTGTGTCTTTATTCTTTAGTTTACTCCCTTTTTAAATATTTTTTTAATCTTAGAATTTAATAATCAAGACAAGTAGGTTGACTTTCTTAAAAAACTAGTAATTGATTACGTTCATTATCATCATCAACCCTTTCTACCATATTAAAGCCATGAGGGAAACACGCAGGACTGCTAGTTCCTTCACATTAAAATGCCACTATCCTTTTGAAACTGAAAGATTGAATAGGTTGTACTATAAACTGAATCTTGACATCAATGAGTAGGTTGCAGGGAGCTGAAAGAGAAGAATACCAATATTACAGAGCAGTGCCATGTGACCATTATAGAACTCCGTTTCCCAATCTATTTATAACACACAATTTATTACTCGTATTACATTTTATTAGTCATTGGCAAGTGGTGTTTAGCAAGTGGATCATATCAAGTTTAACAACACAGTTCTTTTTCTACTTACCAAACATTAAACTTTATGGGCACTCAATTTCTCGACACCACCTATTTTAAGTTGTGAATACTAAAGTAGCACTATACTTTCTTTTGAAATATAAAGCTTCAACTGGCGAGGCAATCTATCATTAACAAGAGATAACTAATTCAATCATGGTTCATAAATAAGCATCAATACATAAACACTTCCTAATAAAATACTATACTATACTTTTCAAAAGGTTAGAGGAAACAAGAGACAGGAAGACAAATTTAACAGCAAGATCATACACATAATCATTAACATTACAAGGGGCTTATAGCATCGGTTATTACATAATTATTCTTCAGACATTGAAGAACACACAAGCACTACACAACAAAAAAAATGCTCATTTTTGTGAAACTAATTCATATATTTCTACTAAGGAGATCAAGCAACAGAAAAAGCCTCAGAGCAAGCAATAGAAAAAGCCAAATGTATATCATAATTACTTGGAGTCCGAGAAGAACTGAATGGAGAAGCAACATAAAAAGCCAAAACCGTTGGTTAATAACAGAGAAGCGACGTGGCTTGAAATGCAAGTCCACCGTACTACTATATCCATCGGTGGCATTGGTTAAAACTAGAAGAGAGTGGGAAGGAAGAGCTTGAGGAAGAAACCTAAGGGTGGCAAGTAATGGCGGCGTGGGAAGGAGTGACGGTGGATTTTCTTAACAACGGAGAAGTGACTGTGAATGCAATCCACCGTACCGGCGATAATTAAGGGCGGAGCAGCGACAAGGGAAGTAGGAGACGCCAGGAGGAATTCAGAAGAAGAAGAGTTTCAAAGTTGGAAATGAGCGTGAGAAGACACATATCTGAAATATTGGGGAAGACTTTTAAGACCGATTATTTTAAATAAACGGTCTTAAAATATTATCTTTAAGACCGGTTGTTAAATAACCGATCTTAAAATACAACATTTAAGACCGGTTGTTCAACAAAACCGGTCTTAAAAGACAGGATTTTTTTAATATTTTTTTCTTAGCTTTTTAGATCGATTGTCTAATAACCGGTCTTCAAATACACTATTTAAGACCAGTTGTTTGATACAACCGTTCTTAAAAGAAAGGATTTTTTACTTTTTTTTCCTTAGATTTTTAGATCGGTTCCTTATATCACCGGTCTTAAAATGCTAATCTTTTAGACCTGTCATGAAGGATAAACGGTCTAAAAGGTAATAAATTTTTTTAATTACATTTTAATTAAGAAAATATATTAGACCTATTATAGTTATAACCAGTCTAGTAAATATATTACATATATAATTATTTTTCCTTTTTAGACCGGTTCTTTAGAAAACCAGTCTAAATAATTTTTTTAGACTTATAATAATATAACCGGCCTCATAAGTAGCTTTTTAATTATGAAAATGTCACCGATCATATCTTTTAGACCTTATCTGCTATAACTAGTTTAAATGTTGCGGTCTAAAAGGGTTCTTTTGTACTAGTGTGGGTACAAGATGTAGCAATTTTTAACAAGCCATGCTTCTAATTTTGTTTGTATCGTAAGTGTGATGGTTTAGCAATCTCATCTTCCTCCTACAATTTTGTTGCTATGGAAAATTGTAAGGGATATTTTGCTACCTCTAGATTCCTAAAGAATAAGCACCTGTCTTCTGTTGAGGTATGTTATTTTTGTGTATCTGACAATGAATCTTTAGAGCATTTATTTCTTTGTTGTCCATTCTCTCGTGCATGCTAGTTTGGTTATTCCTTGGGTATGAGGATAGATTTTCTTAACGTGAAGCCTTTGATAAAGTGGTTAATGGTTTGGATGCAGTACCACAAGGATTCTAACAATGTCACTACCTTTATTCCTTTCTAGATGTTAGGATCTTTGTGGTTTGCAAAAAATAAAATTTTTCATGCAGGTGCCCATTTTACACCGCAACAAGTGATATGGTTGGTACAAGCAAGATTAGTTACTTATACATCAATTGTTAGGCAACAAGTATCATTCCTTGCTAATACAGAGAATGAAGAATTATGTGGGAGAACTCATTAGGGACTGGTCCTATCCTAAACTTGTCGTTGGTGAGTCTTCTTCAAACTCTCCCAAGCTCTTGGTAGAAGATGAAATATTAATATTCGAATCCTCTTTGACCAGTGCCACTTTAATGAATGTTCTATTATTCTCCCAATAAAGTTGGTGCACTATAATTACAACTAATGGCTCTAAGGGAAATGTTTTCATTCTATAATAGTGTAATTCTACACACTCAATCCTTTCCACTCATGTGTAAATTAATTAAGATTTCTCAACAGAAAATTATTATTGAATCTAGGTCCGTACCTTAACAACTTTCTTATCTTTTGCAAAATGTCTGCCAATTGTTATAAACCTTTGTAAATTATGTTTTTTTTTGTAATATATTTTATATGTTTCATTAAAAAAAAGAACCAATTTCTATATGGTTTATCAATAGCTTAGCTTTTTTATGAGGAAAATATAAGGAAAAGTTCCCCTATTAAAAATTCTAAAATAAAGGGACATCCAACAACATGAAAAGTCTTGGAATTGCAACAAGTACTCTAAAATATTTAGTAGTGTAATTTTACCCCTTTATGTAATAAAAATTGAACAATTCCACCCAAAAACTAATTGAGTGGAAATAGGCATTCTCTTCTTTGATAGATAAGCATTTTATTTTTAAGAATAATGACACGGCATCAATTAAAATTCCTCCTATGTTTTAAACAAAACAAAAAGCTCATCACCTCCCTCTGAATTGAATGAAGCTTCTAAGTTTTGTGAGATCTTTATGCCCAGTGTAATATTCTAAATTTTGAGCCTAGAAGCTTGAGAATAAGCTTAAGTCAAGAAGACTATTAAGTCCAGTTTAGTAAGAGTCCCAAGGATAAAATGAGTTTTATGAGACTGTGTGATTCAACCCTTTAGGTTGAGAACAAGTCTCCAGATTACATAAGGCTTAGTGCGTATAAGTAGTCAGATAAAAGATGACAGTGTATGGGTACTTTGGCACACTTGGCACCATTTTGGTGGCACCCAGAGCCATGTGTGGTGCCATTTGGGTGCCACATGTATGAAGACACTTTTGAGTTGGTGGAATAAGAAGTGGTTGTGTGTGTGTGTATAGTCGGATGAAAATTATCAGTGTCTATGTACACTCGGTGTGCCATAAGACACACAAGCTCACATGTGGCAATTTGAGGTATATGGAGCCATCTTATGCCATACAGGCACATATGTGGTATATTCTTGAAGATATAGACATATGTGGCTAATTACTCGGATGGAATATGCTGGTGTGTGAGTGCATATGGCATTTTCTGAGCAAGTACATGTACCCTAGGTTTTTCAAGAAATATTGGCTTTGTGTCATTTTTCTGGGACACCCAGGCATGTATGTGGCAAAATCATGAGGCACAGGAGACACATGGTGTCAATAAGGCTAAAGCAAGACATGTGTCACAAAATCGAGCGGCTCCGAATCAAAAAGTTGTTTTATTAAAATAGCTTTACTAAAGTAGGTTTTTGGAATTCACTTTACGGCTAGCCAATCACGCGTTGGCACCTCTTAAGGGAATAATTGACACATGTTGAATTATCAGGACAACTCATTGGTTCCCGGTTCAGCCATATGTCCGACTTTCCTTGACACCGATCATGGAAGCCGGATGAAATCACCAAACTTTACCTCTATGACATAAAAGTTGGCCAAGAGGGAGGAGGAAAGAGAGAGATGACATCTTGACACATGTCGTTTCCCCAGACACTCCTCGGGCCAGTCAGATGAATTACTTGGTGAGTTAAGAAAGAGCTCTGAGTACCCTGGATTTTGATGTACTTGACACATGTAACTAAAGAAGCATTCAGCACCTCCAAGACTCATTAAATTCATGCATCACCTAAAAATAAGAGGAAAAATAGAGAAAATCAAGAGAAAATGAAAGAGGAGATAAGGTGGGAGTGTTATTGAGCTCCCGAGCCGATTTCACCTTCGAATCGGTGTTTCTAAATCTCGGTGTCTTCAAAAATCTTCTTCTACTCATTATAAGTTATGTTTCTACGATTTCAGATTCTTGAAAGGAGGAGTTTGGTGTTATCTACAAAGTTGAGATGCTGTCAAAATCAAGAACCGATTATAGAATCGAGTAGAGGTAATTGTAAGCTTTGATTTGAGCATAGTGTCTTGATGTCTTGATGAGTATTTTGGAAGTTGAGTCCTCTATGATTTTTTTCTAAGAGGATAATTTAGAGCTTTAATGGTGTTTTGATGATGAATATGATGTTAAACAAGAGTTAAAGATGATATTCTATAAGTTTTATGGTTAAATTTGCAAGAAATCACCTTATGGTGATTTAGGGTTAGATTCGGCCAAGCATGAATATAAGGGAAGGAATGTGATTTTGATAAATTTGAGGTTTTCAATGGATCCTATGGGAAAAATTGTGTATGAATAACTTATGATTGTGATCTTAGGAAGGTTGGATTGAAAATCCTAAGATTGGAACTTAAAGTGTTAAAGTTAGATTCTGCCAGATTCGAGTTATGTTGCTTGTAGGTTGTTTTTAAGTGACCATACTTGTCCAATGATTGTGATATTTTATAGGGTGTTAGTAGAAATCCTAATCTTTCAAATGATGTATAGAATGCACAATTCAACTTTGTATATTGTAAGTTATGATCTGCCAAAGTTTAAGCATTAAATCTAGAACAGATCTTGAAACAGTGTTGTTGTTCGAGGAATTCTGGACCTTTGTGCCTATAATTGGAGATGTGTGATATTTTTCCTTTATAAAGGACTTAAATATCTTCAAATACTACTTTTAAATACCACAATTGGATTTTTTCTAGATTAAGTTATGAATTTTCAAAGTTGACTGATGAAATCTAGCAGATTAAGGAAGACTTGCGAATTTGTAGATTTTGGAGGGCATTGAGATAAGTGATACTATAAGGAATAGAGACATATCCTAGAGGCTAATGTATCCATATTGGATATTCATTTTTCATGGCTATAATAATATGGTTATATATCTAGGGCCATGAGATGACAAAGAAGAGGAAATAGAAGATTCTTCAAGCAACTTCAATGGTTGAAAGAAAATGAACAAGAAGATGACATAAGTCCAAAAGGTAGTAAACTTACCTAACTTGCATGTATTTGATATGTATGCTTGTGTGTTGATGTGTATGATTTCTTTACTAGATTGTGTTGAGCATGTATGAATGATTGAAGTTATGTTTCTATCTATGTTATGGCCATAAGTATATTGTATGAAACATTGAGTACACAGATATGTCATTATGTTTGCATGAATACATATAAGGCAAGCATGTCATACACTAATTTTTATCTTGCATGCATTGTTGGTATTGTTTGCTATTGAGATTTTCTCGAATCTCATTCTCCATCACCCAACCATATAGGTGTATTGAGCACACAGGTGGAATGCTTGAAGATATGCCAGAGGAAAATGCGACGATGACCTGAAGAATGAGACGTGATAATTTGTCATGCATAAATCATTGCATGTTTGACATATTGCATAAACATGTCATGGATGATGTACGTATGTATACAAGGATAAATGAGTACAAGTTTGCACATTGAGAAGTTGAGAATGAGAAGATAAATATGCAAATTTTAATTTGGTGGCATAATTATTGATTCACCTAAGCTAAAACAATAACAATAGTACTTCCAAATGCGTAATAACAGGACATAAATTAATGTGTGAAACCCAGACACTAAGACAGGAAGAACTTGAAAATAATCTAACCTTTGTACTCACTCTAGTCAATTGAGTCTTATATTAAGTATAGAAACTAAAAGTATACAAGATTTAATAAAAAAATAAGTATATAAACACTCTTGTGAGCTTAAGAGATTGATGGATTGGAATTCTCATCTTTCAAACTTAATTGAAGTAGTTGAAGCAACAATAATAGAACTATTGATTGATAGTTGGAACATTCAATAAATGAAATTTTTTGGATTGCGTTTGCCTTACTTTAATCTCAAGCTCGAAACATTATACACCCTAATTTAAAATAAACATAATTAAAACATCAAAATTAAGGAGAAAAAAACTAAAGAAATAAAAAGCTCAGTTGAACCAGGAGACTTCAAATGTTCGAATATAAGCCGCGTACCACCTTTTTGCCTACTACAAAAAATCTACTGATTTGTAGCAGTTTTAATGGCTATAAATGCAGGTACACTACTACATATTTGGGGTTTTATAACTCATAATACATAATAGTTATAACTAATAAACTTCATGTATGTCAAGCCAGACATTATGCAAGGATATATAACCTTAAACGTAATGGTTAATTATGCACAATGTCTTGTATTGCAAGGTGGAATTCTCGAAAACACAAAAATAACAATTGTGGTTAAAAACTGTCATTTATTTAGTAACAAAAGTGACGGTTCTTTCAAAACAATCGCTATGTAATACTTACAAATGATTCAACTTCCAACCTTTTATATTAATGAAGATAAAACATAATGGTCTTCCAAACAACCGTCATCTAACTCTTTCATAACCCCTCGTAAAATTTGAACATTCAATGTCATAACTTATCATAACCCATTGTAATCCTGTTAGACCTTCATAAGTCATAACTTATAACCCTTCGCAATCTATTAGACCTCTATTTAAACTCAACTATTCCTTATGATTCTAACTACTTTTCTTTATCCCCCCTCCTTTCTTTCTTCATGTTATAAGTTCCCAGGGAACTCCTCCTCCGCCGCCGCCGCCCCCTCCTCTACCACCACCTCCTCTTTCTTAAGGCTTGTTGGTGGCAACAAATGGCTTAAGTGCTGAGGATCCTAACCACATCGCCCCTTTTGTCATTGCAGAGCCGCTACCCCTCTGCTAATCCATCTATTCCGCCGAATGACGAGATGATATATGAGAAAAGAGCATTGGGGAAGGGTCTTCTTGTCATTAAGGAGGTATAGAAAGAAAATTAAGAGAGAGGGGAGGGAACTTACTGTAGAAGGAACAATAATGGTTAAATTTGGAAATATGACAAGTTCACAATTTGTCATTTCTTATTCCACCTCACAGTAAGTCTCCTCTCCTTTCTCGTATTTTACTTTCTGGACCTCCTTTATGACAATAACACCCTTCCCTTATACTCTTTTCTCTTGTGCCATCTCATTATTCAGCGCAAAGATGGATTAGGGAAGGGGGTAGAGGTGCAGATGGCGATGGAGGGGATGACGTGGTTAGTTCTTGAGATACATAGCTATTATTAAGTAAAACCCATCACTTAATAGAAGTCTAAGTAAATAAATAATGGTGGCAATCAATAACCATCATATTTTATCTCACAAGAATGACAGTTGTTAAGCAAAACCCGTCATGAAATAACGAATGCCATGATAGTTCGAAACCTTTCCCCTTCCCCTTACTGATGATATTACTCTGACCCAGCCTTTATCTCCCTCCTTCGATGATGAGAATAAGGATGAGGAAGATGATGAAAAAGAGGAGGATGAACATGATGATGATGACGGCGGTCCACTCTTCCTCATCATCATCCCCATCCTCGTCATCATCCTCATCAGAGGAGGAGGGAGGAATAGTTCAAGGTTATTAATTGACATCCTCATCGTCCTGTTCATCCTCTTTATCCTTGTTCTCATCCTCATCATTGAAGGAGGGAGGAATAGTTCAGGGTTATTAATTAATAATCGCAAAGCATTTTTGCCAGCATACTCAATGGTTCTAAGTTAATGTTGTGGTTGATTATGCAAAATGGTTATTAAGAATTAACCACCACCATTTATAAAATATGATCTTTAATACTAAAAGACATGATGGTTTGATAATCTATGAAACTCTATCTATATAAATGACTGAAAACTAAACTCTACATCTCCACTTCCATTTCAATTTCTCAAAGCCAACTTCTAATTCAACAAAACATTATGGACAAACACAAGAGAACTTCAGATTCACTATCTGGCAAAAAAATGAAAGATGAACTCCCTCTACCAACAAGCATTTAAGGTCTTGCCTACATAACCTACGAGCTCTATCATTGATTCAGGTCTACTTGCGAGAGCAAGGACACATGGACCAGTGCTTGAAGGAACTTACCTCTCTTGTTCGCTCTTTAAACAAGAAGGTAGACAAGTTACTGGAGAATGAAGAATTTGATGATGCATCATATTCTTAAAACATCTTCGTAACTTTTCATTTTTAGAAATTCACTTTGTCTCATTTTTTATTGTTGTAAATAGGTGGTTGCATAATTAATCACCAATTTTTTTTAAAAAAATAAAAAGGTATATACATTGCGATTATTATGTAATAACCATTACTAATTGGAATACCATGCAAATACATAACAATTGTGCTTTGTAACCATCATATATTCTCTCATAAGAATGATGGTTCTTAGGGTAAAAATGTCATGAAACGTTAGATGAATAGATAAACGACTTGTCCTCTAACTATCTTCCCACTTTATATCAGAAAAATAACATAAGGGTTTCTCTTAAATAACCCTCAACTAAATGGTTCAAGCCTTTCCTCTTCCCTACACTCATAATGAGAATACCATGTGTTCTACATTCTTTGATTATTAGAACAAGAACCAAGTATCCTTTCATTAACCACCACTGCGTGTGACTGCTCTTCTTCAACTTTCAATATATGCAATGATGGTTCGAACCATCAGTTCCAATTTATATAAACTCTCAATTTCCTTATGTTTATCATCCTTCCATAAGATGAAATGCCATGCTGAAGACCTGCTAGAAAATCCATAGCGTTATCCTCCTCCTCTACCTTCTTCCCTTCCTCTGCAACCACCACTACCTCCTTCTCCCCCCTACAACTTACACCTCTGCCTCCACCTCTTCCTCAAGTAGAGGCAATGATGCAACATGTAGAATGCATTGACCATGCAGCGAGTAAGCTAGACGGATATTTGTCGAGTATGAACAGGAAGGTTAATCTCATTCTTGATGAGCATGTAATTGGTCACTATGATCCTGACATGCTCCAAGATGGTTCATGAAACTCCTCTAGTGATGAGTAGTATGATGATGTGTAGTTTGCTGCCAATTTATAAAACTTTTGATTCATTCAAATTGAATGAAACAAAAGTTCCTAAATTTGCAGCAGACTTTAAATCATCTATCAGAAAACTAGTCACCAGAGGGTGATATTTTTTTATTTTATTTTTATAAAATATAAAAATGTAATTATCTGGGCACTAGCTGCCCAAAAAATTGAAAAACATAATAACATACCTCATGGTTATTAACTAATAATCATGACATAAGTATGTGTTAAAAACAATAACATAACTCACAGTTATTAACAAAGAACCATAATAAATATACACATAAATAATAGTTTTATTGATACAAACGTTATGTAAAGTCTTCATTACGACAATCGAAAAAATCCTACTCTTCCTCTTCTATTTTAGTGTTTGAAATAGAACACGCTTGACACTTAGTTTGTTCAAACAAAACGCTCCAACCTCATAACCCTAGTACTCTTGTTGTCTTTTCTGGCTTTCAATCGAGACCTACCATAAAAAAGCCTCCTTCTTACTTCTCAGTGACAACTACGCTAGTTAATACCTTCACACTAGTGACTGCCAAGCGAGTTGGTTTCGCTTGCCCTAACTCACATTTTCGTTGTTTGTGAGCCCTAGCTAGGTCGCATTCCTTTAGTGCCCTATTCTCCTTGTTCGATTGAGGTGCTTTTGTGAAGTCACGACGTGATAAAGCATTTAAGGTGACATTAACTTGCTTTTGTGAAGTTATATTTTTTGGAAAATCCTATTATTTCTTTGATTGAAGGTTCATTTTTTATTATAGGAAGTTGTCAACCCATTGCTTTGACTAAATGTTCATACTTTATTGATATTTTTTAAAGTAACTTTTGGTGATATGATCCCTAAGAAAAATATATCTCCTTTTTTGGAAGTATCCATATTTCCGGATGTTACTTCAAAAAGTTCAATAGGTCTAGTGAATAAACTAGTTCATGTGTACCGATGAGAGTTTTATATGAACAAGCTCTATGAATAAACTAGTTTAGGTGACATATTGAATTTATTGTTGTGAAGTTATGCTTCTTTTTTGAAATCTCATATTGCTCTAACTAAAGGTTCCTTTCCTATGTTTTTATTGAGCATGTGGCACCAAGTTAAAAGCTATAAAATTTAACATTGTGATCAGTCATAAATTCTTCAATATGAGAGTTTCTAAGCTACTTAGTCTTGTCTATATATACATATATAATAAAGTAGTACTTCCAACATAGGGTAGTCATGCAATTTGGATGGATCAATATTTTATAGGCTTTGTGGCTAGAATCAATCGCACTACCAATCTATATATATAATAATGCAAGTATTCACATATACCTTATGTCTCTTCAGCAATTAAGCCTGGAAAGCAAAGGAAGATGGGGAAAAAAATACCCTATTAGAAAGGGCGCAAGGTTTTTGCAAACCCTTTAACTCAAGGATTTGCATACCCCTCCGCCCTTTTTGATAGGGGTATATGTTTTTTTCCCTAGGGTCCTTTGCTTTTTAGGTGTTAATTTTTTTATAGAGACACAATTATATATATATATATGTCACTAGTTACATTATCACTTATATACATAACAGTTGCCATTTATTCTCCCCACAAAGCCTGGAATATATTGACCTATGCCAAACTGCATAGCCACATGGTGTTGGAGGTACTGCAGTTCTATTGTATATATAGAGGAGGTTAACTAGCTCATAAACTTTCACTTGAAGAGTCTTATATCCATACATCACATTTATTATATAAAAATTGACATGTATTATAAATGTTTACGGTTCTTTTTTATAAACCTTTATTTATGTATTTAATACATAACGGTTGTTTACATGAGATTGTTATTAAATTTTATTAAAAGTCATAGTTCTTATATACAAATTGTTATGTATGTTACTGAATAAATAACGGTTGTAAAATGAGACTGTTATGTATCATGCAAGCATTACCATATATTATAGCAATGGGCAGATCATGGCCTCATCAAACCTCAATACATAATAAGTGTTCTATTATAACTAGCATAATAGGTCTAAAATAAAATATGGTTCAAAGCCATAATGTATCTCTGCTAAGCTTTTATAGCGCCCGCATATATGTCAGTTCGAAACCATGATGTGTTAATAATATTCATATATGGCAATTTCTGTAGCAGTAGTAGTAGTAGTTGCAAAGAGCTAAACCGCTTCAAAATGCTCCGTAGCAAACCTTTTTATAGTGATTTAAAGAAATCGTTACCCACAGCACTAAATCGATACTACGTTTGTAGCAGGTAAAGCAAACCGCTACAATATGCAGTAGTATTTTATAATTTTTAGGAGCCCGCTACAAATGTCAGTAAATTTTATGGAATTATTTTTTAAAAAATGCTTTTTGCAGCGATTCTACAATTGCTACTAATATGGGCCAAATTTCTTGCCAAAATTTGGGTATGAAGGGAAATGAAACTTGAAGTTTGGTCCCAACATTTGTAACAGTTGAGTAACCACTACTAATCAAATTTATATATGAAATCTTGTAATATTCTCTTGAAAACCTATTTAACTAAAAATAGGTTGGGTAATCATATCATTAAAATAATCCATGCGTAATTAAATTTACACTCATTCAATTAATACCCGTTAAAGTAATTTTATTTTTTGAAAAAAAATTACAATTTATTTCCTAATATAGACAATTTCTCTTTACTTTAGAAAGTTTGATCTCTTCAATAATAACTGCAGACTAAATTATACATTCCATTTCCAAGTTATTCAAATTTATTAGGATATTATTCCCATCTAATTTACAAATTTTATTATTGGGGTTTGAAGATAAGGTAATAAAGTAAATTAAATTTGAAAATAGACATTAAATCATGAATTGAATTTGATTAAATTTGAAAATCGATATCAAATCATGAATCATAAATTATAATCGCCAAACTGACATAAGGAAGCTATAAAAACTATGTAAAATCATATACGAGAATGACCAAAAATACTAAAAAACTTCATCTTTTATGATTGTGGAGATCTCAAATCATTTTAATTCCACAATCTCTATTTATTAGGTTATTAGTGCAATAAAATATATTAATAATAAGGGTTAAAGGCCATTTTTTCCTTAGAAGTATTCACTGGAGGTCAATTTTATCCCCAAAGTTTTCAGGGACCAATTTTACCCTATAAGTGTCAATTTGGAGCAATTTTGCCTTAAATGTTATCTCCGTTAAGTTTGACCGTTAGTTGACCGAATTCAGGGCAAATTTGCTCCTAAGTGAAAACTTCCAGGGCAAATTTGCGCCTTACAAAAATGACATGAACGACAAAATTGCCTTGGAAGTTTTAACTTAGGAGCAAAATTTTCCCAAATTCAGTCAACTAACGGTCAAACTTAATGGGGATAATGGTCAGGGTAAAATAGCTCCAAATTTGACACTTCTGGGCAAAATTGGTCCTTGAAAAAATTTCAGGGAAAAATTGGGCCCCAGTGAATACTTCCAGAGAAAAAATGACCTTTAACCCTAATAATAAATTATATCAATAATTATATTGATGTGAACAAATTTGGGTTTAACGGTAAATTTCATGTTCAATTAATAGCTAATTTCACATTATTAATTCAGTTAATATTTAATTCGCATTCCATTAACAGTTAATTTCATTAAATTAATCCATGCATAATTAAATTTACACTCATTTAGTTAATACTTTCGTTAAAGTAATTTTTCGTTTTTGAAAAAACATTGTATAGAGTCATATTCTCAATACAATCAACATAAGAAAAAAAAACAACAACAACATGACACACCAATTAAATGTTAGAATAATAGTAATCAACAATGGCTTTTCTTAGTTTCCTAAACAATCTTCTCTTTTTTTTGCATGGATCTTGTCTTTTTCTTATAACATCAACCCAAGAGAAAGTCATGCTCAATTGTCTATCCAAGAAATACTGGGGTGGCACTACTACAAATAGATATAGCTGTAGCGCTTATTTTAATATTATTTGTGACATTTGACCAGCGCCAGATATCTTAACACCACTAAAAGAAGTTGTGGCGCTACCCACAAACGCTACATCATGTATATTTTTTTATTTATATACTACCTAGGGTAGCGCTTTCTTGAGGAAACGCCACAGGAAGTTTGAACTTCCTGTGGCGCTTCCTCGCCTTAGGCATTTTTAAAAAAAATTTTATTATTTTGTTTTCAAAAAATTATTTTTAAATTATTTTTAAAAAAAGAGCCTAGGGCCACCCTAGGCCTTTTAAAAAAAATTAAAAAAAATATTTTTTTCAATAAAATAAATAAATAAATAAATAAAGGCATAGGGTGGCGCTTTCTTAGGCCCCTTTTTATTTTTTTTTCAAAAAATTTATTTATTTTTTATTTTTTAAAAAAAGGTCTAGGGTGGCGCTTCCTCAAGGAAGTCACTTCCTGTGGCAATTCCTCAAGGAAGCGCCACCTTAGACCATTTTTTTAAAAAAAAATAATTTTTTTGTATTTTTCTTTTAGAACATATAATTATAATTAATAATACACTTTAAAAATATTTTTATATCTCTACAAAAAAATGAAGGAAAAAAAATCAAAATCAAATAACTCCAAAATGATATAAATTAACAAATAACTAATTAACAAAATCATTACTAAGTAAAATACAAGTGTTAAAAATAAATAATTATATTATTTATGCAACTCATCAATATAATGTTAACAATTATTGCAACAATAAAAAATTATAACTACTACATATCTTCACATATAACATATATATAATAACATTTAATTTTATCTCATTTATTTTTCAGTATACAAAAATGAGAATAATTTTTTCATATTTTATAATAAATTAAATATAAAAGATATTGAGCAAATCAAACTATTAACTACTAATAAAATTATATTTGTAAGCTCAAAAAAACTTACAGTATAGAGGAAGTTTGAACAGAGTGAGTGGAAATCTCAAACAAAAAACCTGGAAAAAAATTAATAAAGAAAAAAAAGAAAGACAAAGTTGCATATATGTTTAAATAAAAAAAAAGTGGTTAACGAGACAATGTGCTATACGTAGCTTCAAAATATAAAAAATAGAAAAAATAAGTGGGTACAACTTACAGGATGAAATGAAATTATAAGGAGGATGGAATGAGATCAAGAGGGAGAAAAAGTATGGTCAGTTTGGTGCAAGAAATGAGACAAAAAGAAATGAGCAAGAAGTGTTGCAAAAATAAAAAGAGGAGGAAGAGAAAATATGAGAAGTGATGGAACAAAAAAAATAAGATAAGTGTAAATCAAACTTTTGGACGGTCATGAGTATAGGAGAAGGAGGAAATGTGGAAACTAAAAGAATAAGGGTGATGATACGTGTTGGATAAAGATTAGAGACTAAGATGATAAAAGTGATGAAAGCAGATTGCAGGAGAGAGAAGGGTTTGAATTTTTTTTAAAGAAAATAATACTTTGTGTGGCGCTTGCTAGTCTTAGTGTCACACAAAATACGTAGTAGCTATAGCATTTTCTTGAACAAGCGCCACAGCTGTTACTTCAATTTTTATTTAAAAAAAAAAAAAGAAGCGCCACCTAAAGTCACTAGAAATGAAGAAGCGCCACCTAAAGTCTTTTTTTTAAAAAAAATTAAAAATCTGGAAGAAGCTGTGGCCCTTCTTTAAAGAAGCGTCACAAAAGGTGCGCCACTAATACCTATTTTTGTATTAGTGTGGATGGGAGATTTTACAAGGTTTAGTTCAGGCAAGTTTCTAAACTAAATAGGCCAGTGTTGATGAGGTCCTATTGTTCTTCTAATGACCTTTCTAATAGAAAATTGTAGAGCTTTTAAACCACTAATCTTAAAGCTATATAGAATTAGCTAGTGATGAAGTTTTTAAAATTTTAAGAAAATTCATTATGAATATATCCAAGCTATAAGAAAATTTTTAAATTTCTAGTTTAAATAAAGGTAGCTATTTGGGTTATAAGCATGGTATTAAAAATTGGATAGGACCGGCCGATTCAGATCAGAAATTGGTGAACCAGTCATCAGTTCGGTTCAAATAAGGAAAGAAAATTGGTGGGAATCGAACCGGTTGACTCGGGTTTGAACCGGTGTAACCCATATAAACCGGGTGAACCGGTAAGCCGTCCCGAGCATGCTTTTAAGCCGGGATTTGGATTTAAACCAGGAAGCTGAGCGGCACAGCGGAAACCAAACGGCAGAAAAAGAAGAAAGTGACGAAAAATCAAGCTTGAAATAAACAGGAGAGAAGGAGAGAACAATGCATCAAAATATCAAAAGAAGGGAAGAACTATGAAAAAACACAAAACAGAAAGAATAATAAAAACTTATCATGATGCATTTTTGGCCGAGAGCTGAACAAAAGAAGCCCACCGACGAGAGGAAACGATGTGTAAATGGAGATGGCGAAGGTAGACTTGTTGAAAGAGAGCAGAAGGATACAAGAGACGTTGGACTAATGAAAGAGAAAATGAAAAGTTATTTTGAACTTGACATTTACTTTTTGTGTTT
This sequence comes from Albizia julibrissin, assembly GCA_037074505.1. NCBI lineage: Eukaryota > Viridiplantae > Streptophyta > Magnoliopsida > Fabales > Fabaceae > Albizia > Albizia julibrissin. The sequence continues at coordinate 31,969,587 of CM073483.1, forward strand.
TGGGAGTAGAGTCTACAAGCTTTTTATTTTTAAGTTTCATTTTTTGAATTAAAAAAATCATATGAATGATCAAATCACGCGATTCCTTATGCAAGTTGAGGCAGGGAAAGTGCTTATATATCCTATGGCATAAATTCAGTCACCCATTAATTTTATTCATCAATTTTAATTATTTTTAAATTATATATATATATATATTGACTTGTTTGGTTTAAATCGGGCTTATATATAAACTTGATTCACGTAAATTGAGATAAACCTCCTCCATATATTTATTTAGTAGACCGTAAAAGCTATTTCGTAGACCATAAAAGCTACATCGTATTCCATAAATCACGATTGAAAAATATTTATGGAAGCTATCCAAACAAACCTATAATTGACCCCGGTCTGACCCCCGGGTTAACCCTGGTCTAAACCACTGACCCTTAACCCAGTGCCTTAATTAATAATGTCCGTTCCCCTTTTTAGTATGTTGGTTAGAAGTAGTTCTTAAATGCCTAACTTGTTTGAATTAGCTTATGGAAGCTCAATAAGTGCTTATAAATCGTGATTCATGGAATACGAAGTACTTTTTACAGTTTACGAGGTAGCTTTTACGGTCTACGAAGTAAATATATGAAAGAGATTTATCTCGATTTACGTAAATCAGACTTATATAATAAGCTCGATTCATAAAAACTCATCCAAACGAGAAGCACTGGTACGCTTGGTCTAGAAACACTGCTAGGTAATAAGCATTTACATGTCACAGTGTTTTTGCTGAAACACAGTACATAGGATTAATAATCCTCCATTGCATTAATGTCCTAAGGGTGAAAAAATCCTCCAAGCACCAAAACAGTTCACCGATTAAACCATGAAAATTTGACGCGAGAAAATAGCTTTGCATATAGAATAGAAACATTATAGTTAGAGATATCAGAGTGACTTGTAAACATGATTCAACAAACTTTCACCAACAAATCAGCCACACACGCCAAGCATGTCGATGACCAGAAAACTCATGCATATGTGATATCTCATCTCTCTCACACTTTATAAACCCTTCAACTTCAACCCTAACTTGTTCATCATCATCATCATCACACTACAACACACAATTATGGGAAGCTTCACGGAGACGCAGAATCCGGAGGAATTCATCTTCCGAAGCCCTCATTCCGGGGTCGTACCGGTCCCGGACAATGTGACGCTGCCGGAGTTTGTGCTTCAGAACTCGGAGTTGTACGCGGACAAGGTGGCATTCGTGGAGTTCGGAAGCGGGAAGGCGATAACACACGGCCAGGTGGCAAGGGACACGGAGAGGTTTGCGAAGGCGTTGCGAACTTTGGGTGTGAGGAAAGGCCATGTGGTGATTGCGGTGCTTCCCAATGTTGCTGAGTACGCGATTGTTGCGTTGGGGATTATGGCGGCCGGCGCGGTCTTTTCCAGTGCAAATCCGGCAGCTCATGCTTCCGAAATCACCAAGCAGGCTGAGTCTGCCGATGCGAAGCTCATTGTCACAAATGGACTCAACTATGAAAAGGTGCTTATCTGGCTACATAGATATGATTAATTGTTTTTTTCCTGAAGTATCATCTCTCCAATTTTAATTTAGGGAGAATTCTAAAAAAATATCATTAAACTTCAAAATCTTAAATGGGTGATTTAACAATAAAATGATATGTTAATTGTATTACTATTCTTGTTAATCCCATTACCGAACTTGTTAACGGGATTTTGAAGTTTAAATGGTATTTTTTTGACATTCTCCCTTTAATTTATCCCTTAAATTTATTTTCAGTCAATTAATATTATTATTCTCATTAATAAAAAAATTACTGATTCAACGAATTTAATTAAATGGGGATTTTGATACTATTTGCGACGACGAAGCATATATACCTAAAATTTTATATTTTAATATAATATTTTTTTTATATTTCCAAACATGAATAGCTGATGTTGAAAGTTTAGATGAGACGTCTTCATTAGATTTATTTTAAATATTTTTTAATTTGCAAATTTTAAATCACACATTAATATATAAACATTTAATTGCAGGGTTATGTTTAAATCGCTAACTTAGTATTTTTCGTTAATGTGACTGACAGTGTCAATATTAAGAGATTGAAAAATACGCTTAAAGAACTAAAGTAAAAATTAATGTAAATTTAGAAGATCAAATATATTGCTTAAAGGGCGATTGATTCAGGTTATTCTAAATGATTTAACGGCCCACTAGATATGTTAGAGGAATTTAATGTATTGAAGTGTTCCTGAACACCACTAAGTCCTTTTTTATGTGGGTAATACTAAAATTTTGATGATGGTTTTGGTTTTTCGACCAAAACAGAAATTTCACAGTGAGTTTTACTTAAATCCATAATGAACTCAACCTGTTCAACTTATTGCCTCTGTAATGTAACACACTCAGGTGAAAGGTGTAGGCCTCCCAGTGATAGTGCTAGACGATGAGCCCATCGAAGACGCCATGAACTGGAAGAAGCTTCTAGAAGCAGCAGACCGAGCTGGCAGCCAGACCGGTCCCAAAGAACCCATCTCACAGACCGACCTCTGTGCCATGCCTTTCTCATCGGGAACCACCGGTCTCTCGAAGGGTGTCATGCTAACTCACCGTAACCTCATCGCCAACCTCTGCTCCACACTCTTCGGCGTCGAGCAGGATATGGTGGGTAAGGTCACCACCCTAGGGTTGCTCCCTTTCTTCCATATCTACGGCATCGCCGGAATCTGCTGCGCCACGCTCAGGAACAAAGGCACGGTGGTGGTGATGGGACGATTCGAGCTTAGGACTTTTCTGAATGCTTTGATCGCTCATGAGGTTACTTTCGCTCCCATTGTTCCTCCCATCATTCTGAACTTGGTAAAGAATCCGGTTGTTGATGAGTTTGATCTCTCCAAGCTCAAGCTTCAGGCGGTTCTCACCGCCGCCGCTCCTCTTGCTCCGGAAGTTCTCACGGCGTTTGAGAAAAAGTTCCCTTGTGTTCTTGTTCAACAGGTGAGTTAATTAACTGAGTTTGCTTGCCAACGGTCTTTTAGGCAGCCTCCCTCTATTTTTCTTATTGTTATTAAAATCGAACTGGATCGGTTGGTCAATTCGACCATAAAATCAGCAAACTGGCTATCTAACATGTTCAATCTGAAACTGGTTTACTGTTTATTTATATTTTTAAAATTTTAAAAATTTATATCTAATTATATATATTTTTAAAAATTATAAATGAACATTTTATGGAAAACTTAAGATGTATATTTTTTAATACAAAAATAATTACTAAAAAATATTATCATTTGATCCTCGAAAAGTCTAGAAATATAATTTCTAATAATTGTTCTTAGTGTTTCTATATCCCAAACATTCAAATTCCACCTCTTTATACCTCAATATCATCAATAATTAAATCTTAACTCTAAACCTCAATATTAAAATTTAGGATGTTACAATTAAAAATTTGAGTATTGCAATTAACAACTACCTCATTTTTGCATCGTTTAAATTCACTTCCGCACCAGTCTAGCTCCAGGTTAGCTTTGGTTAACGCTTATCTGACCTACTGATCCTTAACTTACTACCCTAACCAGTTCAATGACCAGTCTAGTTTAATAACCTTGATTTTTTCTTGCTTTTGATCATTGCATTCTATATAAAATGATTTTGATTTTGTACAATTTTTTTAAAATAATCAAAATTACAAAATTTTAGAGTAATTTTTATTTTAAAAATCGTAAAAGAAATTTAAAATTGCACTATTTTCCGTAGAATCTAATTATATATATATATATAATATTTAGAAGGTTGAGGTATTGGGTATTAAAAAGAGAAATATAAGAGGCCCCAAACACTTGTAGCCTAGTGGCTAAAAAATTCTCCTACAAGTGTATGAGGCCATGGGTTAAATCTTGCTAGTAATCTCAGGCATCAGTTCCTACCCCAGCCCTTCTAATTCCAAAAAAAAAAAAAAGGTTTCTACTCGTGTTGCGCCAGTAGTTTTGATGACGATTTTACACACACACACACACAATATATATATATATATATATTAATTATAACAGAGATGATTTATATATGAACGGTTGAAAAGTGTAGGAATTATGTTGCGCCAGTAGTTTTGATGATGATTTTACACACACACACATATATATTAAATATAACAGAGATGATTTATATATGAACGGTTGAAAAGTGTAGGAATTATTTTGCGCCAGTAGTTTTGATGATGATTTTACACACACACACACACACATATATATATATATATTAAATATAACAGAGATGATTTATATATGAACGGTTGAAAAGTGTAGGAATTATTTTGCAGGCGTATGGGCTAACAGAACATAGCTGCATCACACTGACTCATGCACATAGAGGATTAGCGAATTCGAAAAGGAACTCAGTGGGTTTCATCCTCCCTAATTTGGAAGTGAAGTTCATTGATCCCGACAACGGCAAGTCCCTCCCCCGGAACATACCTGGCGAGCTCTGTGTCAGAAGCCAAGCCGTCATGCAAGGTATCTCAACGTAAATTAAATAGATGTTATATTAAGGACTAAAACAAATCGATCACGGTGAAATGATGAAGAAATTAAAAGAGGTTGCGTTGTGTGTTTTCAGGTTACTACAAGAGGGTGGACGAGACAGCACAGACAATTGATAAGAATGGGTGGCTTCACACAGGAGACATAGGCTTCATTGATGATGACGACAATGTGTTTATTGTGGATCGTATCAAGGAGTTGATTAAATACAAAGGCTTCCAAGTATGTCAGCCTCAAACCTAATTTAATTTTCTTTTAATGCTGGATCTTGCAGTCATTAAAACGGTCGAAACATTGGTTTGAGGCTTGAGGGTCAATGATCTAATAATTACGGTTGAATCGGTCAACCCAATCCTAATTAAAATAAAATAATTAAATTAAATTATAAGAAAATATTCACATATAACCCTAAAGCAATGTTTAAATAAAAATGCATTGAAAATGGATCAGACGATCCAAAATTACTAAAGCACATACTTCTTGAAAGACTTCTATTTTGTCTCTCTTTTTTCTCAAAACGCATGTTGTTTCACCTCATTAAGGGAAAACAAATACTTCCTCTAATTCTTAATATAAGATATACTTAATAAATTTATTTTAATTCTAAATATAAGACATAATAGTCATATTTTTTAATATTTTCCTAATTTACCCCTATTGATGTTCTCTTAATAATAATCAAAGAGAAGAAAGAAAGAGGAAATTAAGAAAAATCATTAGGGTGTTTTAGAAAATACATGTCATATTAACTAACTTTCTTAATTTAATTAAATTAATTAAGAAAATAAGTCTTATATTTAAGACTAAAGGTAGAGTATAAAATCCAACTCAACCAAAACTTTTGATTAGACTGCACAAGAGACTGTTTCACTAGTTCACTTGTTTAACCTGAGGATCGGAGTTAGTTAGGTTTTAATACCATAATTTTCTGCACAATTAATTCCAACTTTCATGAACTCAAATACAGGTTGCTCCGGCAGAGCTAGAGGCCATTCTTCTTACTCATCCCTCTGTTGAAGATGCTGCCGTTGTCCCGTAAGAAACTAGTTAATTATATTATATTCCAATAACTAAACCAAATTAATTCGCAATAATTAATTAATTAATTATGATGATGATGGGCTTTGCAGAATAGGAGATGAAGAAGCAGGAGAGATCCCAGCGGCAAGTGTGGTGATGAGTGCAGGTGCAAAAGAGAGTGAAGAAGACATGATCAAGTACGTTGCCTCCAACGTTGCAAGTTACAAGAAAGTGAGAGTGCTTCACTTTGTGGACGCCATTCCTAAATCTCCTTCTGGCAAAATCATGAGGAGGCTTGTTAGAGACAAAATGCTCCAACATATCAAGCCTTCTCTCTCAAAATCTGCCTAGCTCTTCATATATTAGATCATCACTATATAGAGAATAATTAATATACTCTACTGTTTGGTGTTTCTATCACTTTCGGATCTTGTCTTCATATATATGATGTGTTATGTATATCTCAAGAACCTAAAGCTTTTATTTTTGTAGCCTTGAATGCTTTTTCTTTGATACATGATAATGCTTGGCTTTCTACAGAATAGAGAGTGACTCTACTACTGCATTAATCTATCAATCGTGCTTCTCTGTTTTTTTAATAGATTTTTGTTTTATACATTTACACACACACATTTCTGATTAAATTTTAGATAAAAAATAGCGTGCCCTTCCTTTTGTTATGTAAGTTACTAGCTTCATCTTATCCTTAATATAAAATATATTTATATAATTTGATTAAATTAAGGAAGTTTGTTAAATTAATTAATATCATATGTATTTTCTAAAATACCTTAATTATCTTTTTTAATTGCCTTCTCCCCTCTCCTCTCTTAATTATTATTGAGGGGGTAAATTAGGAAAAACTGACAAATATAAAAGGTTAAATTATACAAAACTTCCCTGAATTTTAATTTGGGTCAATTGCATGTAATCATATTAACATTTCAAAATTTAAATTTAATTCCCTAAATCTTTTATTTTGTTACCATGAGCACCATGTTGAACTCCATCCCTTTCCCTCCTCTTCTTTTTCTAGCTATTATATCAATATTTGAGTGGTCCAAATTTAGTCTTATATAAAATATTATTTTTATTTTCTTTATTGTAGTATTGAATAATTTTGAATTAATTTATTGTTGAAAAATCTTGCAATTTGTATTTAATTGATTGTTTTTAATTTTTATAATTTAACATTTTAATAATAATTTTATAAAAGATCAAATTTGAACCATTTAAACATTGATCTAAGTGTTGATCTAATGGTTATAAAAAGAGAAAAGGAGGGAAGAGTGCACTACTACAAAAAACACCATAAGTAACACTTATTTTTAAAAATACTATGGTATTTGGGAAGCATCATAGCTTCCAATGCCATAAAAAAAAATATGACATGCTTCTTAAATCTATGAAAGCGGCATAGTTTGTTTCTTGTTTTTTTTTTTATAAAAAGCTTCCTATAACGCTTTCTCAAAGAAGTGTCATAAGAAGTGTACACTTCCAATTACACTTCTCCAAAGAAGCACCATAGGAAGTTTTTTAAAAAATAATAATAATTTTACATAATTTTTTTCCTTTCCTAATAAACTTTGTATTTACCAGTATAAATTCACAGCAAAATGAACAAAACCAAACCAAAACCAAACTAAACTAGAATGAAATAACTCCAAAAAAATAACTACATTGAGCAAATTAAACTAGTAACAACTAATAAAATTATATTTGTAAGCTCAAAAATTTTAAAAACTTACAATGTATATGAAGTTTAACAAAAGAGAGTTGTAACTTCAAGCAAATACCTGGAAAAAAAATTATAAGTACACATAAAACTACAAGCTAAAATTCATAAAAGATTTTAAACTTTAAATAAAACAAAGGAAACTATAGTAACAATCAATGAAAGCTTTTCTATTAAAAAAAAAAAGAAAAAAAGACTTACAAGGGAGTTTTTATAGGAAGAGACAATAAGAAGAAAAAAGCTTATGAGATTTGGAAATTCAGTATGTACTTAGAGAAGAGGGTACCACAGTCACACTTATTTTTTCTAGTACCACAAGCTTTGATGTAAGCTTTTCAATCAGATTAGACTGTGTATTTCTTCAAATATGAGAGACTTGGGCAACAGAATGATGACTTCCACATTTAGATCTATACGTGCAAGTCACAACACAAAGAAGAAAATATATGGTAAGCTAGACAAATTTTTTAAAATAGAGCTTTACAGTGTAAGGTAGAAGGGAAGTTATGACACTTGCCAATTAAGCGACATTGCTTTCAATAATTGAAAAAAAAAAAAGGAAAGTGCCTTTAAAAGCCATTATAAAGAAAGCCATAGCTTTCAATAATTGAAATAAATAAATAAATAAATAACCTTTAAAGGCGTTTGCCCTACAAGCACCTTTGAAGGCCATTATATGGCCTTTAAAGGTGCTTTCTATTCAAGCGTCTTTGAAGGCCAAGTGGCTTTGTATTACAATAGGTCTATTTTTTTAAAAAAAAAATAACCCCTTGTATAGCGCTTCCCATACAAGGTATTGGGCAGTTATGGCGCTTTCCTGGTCAAATGTCATAGCTGTCATATGTATTTTAAAAAAAAATAGAAATCTTCTCCAGCGGTTGTTTGAAAAAGTATCATAATATTAACGCCTTTAAATCTATATTTTGTAGTAACGGTATGGGAAGAGAATAAGAGGGGTTCCGAACCAATTATATTTTTAACGGAAATGAAATCGTCACATCAGATCGATATCAAACACCTCATATCCTACATGACATTCTATGTAATTTAATAATTAATTTTATAGTACTTAATATTGTTTGCACATGTGTTAAATTGTCATTTTACCATGGAGGAAAAAACCCTTTTTTCCATCTGCATTATGCACCGCCTCCTTCCATCTTTCAATCCTTAAAACAAAAAACAAACAAACAAACAAAACCCTCCCCTTCCGCACATACAGATCTGCATCTGCATACATACTCAAGTGATGCAACTCCAAAGGAACCTCCTTATAATACCAAAAGGAACAAATATTGCATTCAATCTCTCTAGTACAAAATCTTCTGGTGTTTCCCTATGCATTCAAAAATATACACGTAAGGCTCTTTTTTCTGGATCTGATCTGGCTTCTCTTCTTCTTTTTTTCATCCATTTCAAAAATATTAAATGTGAACCATTATATTTTGATCAAATAGTTAAGAAGGGAAAAAAAAAGACGAGCAGCGGTCAGGAAAAGAAAAGGATAAAAGCTAGTTTCCTTCTTATAAGACTTTGATCAAGTACCCTTTTTCCCACAAATCTTGCAAAACTAGCGACGTTGCTCAGACTATTCTCTGCCTCCACAGCTATTTCCAGTGTTTCCGCCACTCTTCCTTCTTTAGCATTCACCAGATCCTCCCAGTAGTCGTTGTTCGTCTCTCTGGTGCAACCCGAATTGATAATATAAGTGATGGCTTCTACTGGGGATCTGCAGAATAGAGGAGGATTTGGTTTTCAGGAATTGAAAGATGGAAGGAAGCGTGCAGATGCAGATGGCCAAGGAAACAAAGGTTTTTGCTTAATGATAAAATGACAATTTAACCCTCTTGTAAATAATATATAAATACTAAAAAATTATTAAATTTCATAGAATGCCATGTAGGACTTAAGGTGTCTAATATCGATCTGATGATTTCTGTTAAAAATATAATGGTGAGTTAACGACAAAGAGTTCATGATAACAAAATAAAAGATTAATAGGGTTAATTTAAACTTTGAAATGTTAGGTGGTTATATTCAAACTAACCTAAAGTTTCTGAGAATTTTGTATAATTTAGTCAATATAAAAAGATATCTTATATTTAGGACTAAGATTAATTCCTCAAATATGTTCTATATTAAGGATTGAAACCGAGCATCTTTTAGAAAAATTTTATAAGTCATTTTACATGAAAAGATAGACTTTTAATTGCTTCCTTCTAATTTTACCCTTTTGCAATTTTGAATGAATAGGGTGCAAGAGATTTGCATGAGATGGATGAGCGTTTTCAACATAATTAATGTATCATAAGGATAATTTAATAAGGTAAAATTAATAAAATCAGAGGCACAAGTAACAAAATGGTCAAGTAAAAGAGCCAATCACCAACAAACTATTAGTTGGGGTGATAAACAATTTCACCCCCAAAATGAGGATAATACAAATTTAAATTCTGAAAAGTGCATTTGTTAGAAGAGGCAAAAACTATTAGTGCTCTAAGTTTCAAAAGAAAAATACATTACCAAATTTTTTAAAAAAAAAGGCTAATCATTTGACGGTTTGGATGTTGCAACTCTCAAATATATTCACACATATTTAATGGTTCATAATCGTCAAGACCTCAAACCTAAATGATGCATTCTTATTTGATGGTTTAAAATCGTTAAGTATGACGATATATAGCTAAATTAGAGAAATCCGTAAAAGAATACCACAAAAAACCTCTATAATTATTAAAATTTTCTATATATATAGCTAAATATATAAAAGTTATTTATAACATCGGAGGGACTACATCAGAAGATAGTATAATTGAAAATATCTAAATATTCACACAAAAATTCTTAAATTTTACTATTGATAATCACTTAAAAGTATTTTTCGTCGTATGCAATCATTCAAAATTTCGCAAATTAAAAGTAGGGTCGCTACATGGAATTGTAAAAAGAAATAATGATGCATGAGCATGATTACATTTACTACAATCACCCGCACTTGATTGCGTCCATGGGAACAAAAAATTAGAAAATATACACTTTCCAGCCTGCGATTATCCAATTCTTGTGAAGTGGTCCGTCACTTCCCATGATATGTTTCCTACACACTATACTTTCCTCTTTTCGTGTGAGAATCCACTTTTTTCTCACAATTTAAAAGTAAATGAGTTGTGAATGGAGACAAAAATAGAAGACAAATTAAGAACACAAAAGTAGGGGGAAAAGAGAGAGGAAAATTTATAGGAAGCACAAGAGTATTTTCATCATGAGTGTAGGAAAGGGGAAACATTTGGACCATTTAATTGACGGTTATTTAAGAGAAACCGTTATGTTGTTTTTCTGATATAAAGTTGGAAGACAAATCATTTATTTGTTCATCTAAACTTTTATGACAGTTTCACTGTAAGAACAGTTATTCTTATAAGACAATACATAATGGTTACAAAAGCAACCACTACAAAAAAAATGACTTTTAGCGACGACATTTGGCGGCGACAAAAGTGTTGCCGCTAAAAGTATAGACTTTCGGCCGCAACACTTTTGTCGCCGCTGAAAGTGTTACAATCAGTGGCGACATTATATTGTCGCCGCTGAAGATATAACTTTCAGCGGCGACAATAGTGTCGCCACTGAAAGTATAGACTTTCAGCGGCAACATATTTTGTCGCCACTGAAGGTATAACTTTCAGCGGCGACTCTCTTGTGTCGCCGCCGAAACAGTGTTTCAGTGGCAACTTTAGGGTCGCTGCTGAAAGTCTTATTTATAATTTTTTCAAGTTTTAGTTTTTTCAAAAAACTTATTATATTTATGCAATAGATATGTTTATTGATGTAATTTCTTATAAAAAAAATAGAGCAAACATGTTTTTCTCTAAGACAACCTTTTTATAGTTTGTATGATAGGGAGAGAGGGAAAGTGAAAAATAATAAAAAATATTTTAATAAAATAAAAAATAATAAAAAACAAAAAAATATTATAAAAATTTAGCAATAATCTTTCAAAAATAATTAAATAATTATTTTAAAATGAAAAAGAATTCCAAGTGAGAAATATGCGTGTGCATGTGTGTAATCTAATGTATAATTAACTTTCTTTCTTGAGCTATTTATATATGTAAATATATTTTATTATTTATTTATAAAAATTATATTTTAAACCATTTATCATTTATTAATATATTAATAGAAAATTTTAAATGAAAAATATATTACATTATATTATTTATGTCCATATTTTAATTTTAAAAAAATGTTTTAGGTATTATATTAATATATAAATTAATGCACACACATATATTAATATTATATATATTTGTATTAATATTAATAAAATTTATCAAAAAAATTATATTAGTAAAGATTTAATATATTGTAAATAATTTGTGTGAGATGTTTTATATATATATATATATATATATATATATATATATATATATATATATATATATATATATAATTTTTGCAATAAAGGATGCAAATTCATCCTAGCTCACATGGTTAGGAGCTTCCCTCTTTGACAAGGAGGTCCCAAGTTCGAACCTAGCTGAAGCACTTGGGGAGAAAAATATTGGTGGGTGATGTGGCGCGATGTGAAAGGGCGGGTGACGTGGCAGGTGACGTGGATGGTGGCAGATGACAAGTGGACAAGGTAGGTGGAAGGTGAGGTGACAAGTGTATAGCTGACATGGAATTTTTTTTAAAAAAAATTAATGCAATGTCGCCGCTGAAAGTTGACTTTTGGTGGCGACATTATATGTGGCCACTAAAGCTAACCTTCAGCGACGACACTAAAGTCGCCGCTAAAGGGTGACTTTCAGTGGCAACATTAATTGTCACCACAAAAGCTACCTTTCAGTGGCGACAAATGTCGCCGCTGAAACCATACTTTCAGTGGCGACAAATTTTGTCGCCGCTAATAGTATCAGCGACAGTCGTATCAGCAACGACTGGGCGGCGATAAAATGTCGCCACTAAAAACCTTCAGTGGCGACTTTTTGACTTTCAGCGGCGACTTTTGTTGCCACTAAAAGTCAAATTTTTTGTAGTGAACTTTCTCTCTCATAGGGCTAAACCATTTTATAAGCAACTTTTATTTTGTGTTTGAAAATGTAAATTCTTTTTCCTATTTTACCCTTATTAAATACACATTATTTGCAATTAATTATCACACACACCAAGAGTTATATTCAGGAGAGAGAATGAGAGAAAAAAAACTCACTAGGTAAATGAAGTCAACAGAGCATTGGAAAAATATATTTTATTATCTCTCATACTTTCTATACATTCTCTCTCTGTTTTCATAAATAGGGGCATATATGAAAAAAAAATGGCATTTTTGACACACTTATTACTTTTAACTACCAGTTCGTTTTGCTCAATCAAAGAGAAAGTTGCTTATAAATAGGACCGGATGGAGTACAACCTTTATTTATTTGCATGATATTCTAATAAGTAATGATTGTTACTTAATAATCATAATGTATATACCCTTATTTTTAAAAAAATGGTGGTTGATTATGCAACCACCATTTTACAACAAAAAAGAAAGACAAAGTAAATAAAAAAACTAAAAATAAAAGTTATAGAGATGTTTTAAGAATATGATGTATCGTCAGATTCTTCATTCTCTAATAAATTGTCAACCTTCTCGTTCAAAGAGCAAATGAAAGAGATAAGTTCTTTCTTAGTCATACATTCTTGCTTTCGCAAGTAAACCTAGATCATATGATGGAATTCGTTGGTTATGTAGACAAGACCTTTAATGCTTGTTAGTGGAGGGAGTTCATCTTTAGGTTTTTTTCCAGATGATAAATCAAAAGTTCTCTTGCGTTTATCCATGATGTTTCATTGAATCAGAAGTATTCTTTGATAAGTTGAAATGGAAGTAGAGAAGTGGAGATTAGTTTTCGCATGTTTATATAGAGAGAATTTCGTAGATTATTAAGTCGTCGCGTCTTTTAGTATTAAAAATCATTATATTTTATAAATGGCGATGGTTAATTCTTAATAAATGTTATGTATTGGACAATTTGTTTTTTATTTATCGGTGTCTATTGTTAATTGCATAATCAACCATAATATTAACTTAGAACCATTAATTATGCTGGCAAGAATACTTTACAGTTCTTATTTAATAACTATGAACTATTAATTTTTAACTTCATCTCTCTCCTCCGATGATGAGAATGAGGACGAGGAAGAAGATGCGAAAGAGGAGGATGAACAGGACGATGAGGATGCCAGTGGTGGTGACTACCGTCCTCATTCTCTTGTTCATCCTCCTCTTATTCGTCCTCATCCACATCCACATTCTCATCACCGGAGAAGAAAGATGAAGGTCAAGTTAGAGTATTATCATTAGCGTAGGGAAGAGGGAAGGTTTCGAACTATCACGACATTTGTTGTTTTATGACAATTTTTGCTTAACAACCATCATTCTTGTGAGACAATATATGACAGTTACTAATTACCACCATTATTTATTTACTTGGATTTCTATTAAAGGACGGGTTTTACTTAATAACTGTTATGTATCTCAAGTACTGAAGATCTTAACCACGTCGCCCCCTCTGCCAATCCATCTGTTACGCCAAATGACGAGATGACACAAGAGAAAAGAGCATTAGGAAATGGTCTTGTTGTCATGAAGGAGGTCCAAAGAAAATTACAAGAGGGGGGAACTTATTAGGAGATGGAACAAGAAAGAACAAATTGTGAACTTTTCATATTTCAAAATTTGACATTTCTTGTTTCATCTACAATAAGTTTCCTCCCCTCTCTCAATTTTCTTTTTGGATCTCCTTCATGACAACAAGACCATTCCCCAGTGCTCTTTTCTCTTGTGTCATCTTGTCATTCAAAGCAATAGATGAATTGACAGAGGGGGTGGAAGCACTGGCTAAGGTAGAGGGGACGACCACTACAAAAAAAACAGGAAATTAGAGACGGAAATTAGCGAAGGAATTACTTCTGTCGCTATTCCATCTCTAAACCGTCAATAAATACGTTGCTAATTTTAGAGACGGATCAGTGAGGGAATTTAAGGATGGAATAATTCCTTCGCTAAATGCATTTAGGGATGGATTAATGACAGCCAACATTTCTTCAGTAATATCCGTCACTGATCCGTCTATAAGCCATCGCCAAATTTTGTCGCTATTCCATCACAAATTCCATCACTAATTTTAGGGATAACTTATTCTGGTTTTTTTATGGAAATTAGCAATAGAAATAATTTTGTCTCTAAGTTCTGTCACTATTTCATCTCCAATGTCCATTGATAAATCTTTCTATCTTTATTCCATCACTAATTTCGCTGCTAATTTTAAAAATTCAAATTTTCATCATTCAGAGAATAAATGATAATATAATTATTTAAAACTTGTTGGGACATCATGAAGATGAATTCTTAGGAAATGCATTGGTATATCATTAAAATGGAGTCGTCATGTGACATCGTATTAGCTAAACAAACAACGAAATAATATATGAACTACTCTCTTTTAAAAATTAACATTATAAATGAAGAAAGAATAATTGTATAATGAAGAATATGTTGATAGAATAAGATACGATAGAAACCATAAATCGACAAATGAATGTATAGGCATGTATCTAAATGAATTGATCGTTAGATTTTTAAAACTTTTTTGTCATTAGTTTCTTCAAGTACAAACAAATAAGATCAGAGTGGTAATCAATAGTCCAAAGCAAATAATAAAGTTCGTGACTAATAAATTTTAAAAATAAAAATCTTTAAATTAATATATATATATATATATATATATATATATATATATATATATATATATATATATATATAATTTTCTAAATATATAACCATTCATTACACTAAAAATACAACTAGATCAGTAGTAATAGTAGTGGTAGTAATTTCTTGAACTTTATTAGACTGCTAATCAATTATTTCGTACACTCATTTATTAGTGTTACCAATATGATTTCTTTAACAAAATAAAAATACAATAGTTGTTTTGGAAGCTATATATAGTTATGAATCCATAAATAAAAATTAAAAAAAAATACAAACAAAGAACACTAATATATAAAAGTTAAAATTCATAACAACTCATGATACAATTTACAAAGTATAAACATCACAACTTGTTTTTTGAGTTTTATGCAATGCACATGATTTTATTTATAAAATATAAAATTTATAACAAATTGCAATAATGCATTCTACGATTTCAAACAATGCACAACAACATATAAATAACTACTACTACATATATTATATGAATGTGCAATTAAATACTCATTTGATTTACAATATAAGTTCAATCTTGTAATTTTATCGAACAAAAGGTCAATCTTGCAACTTGGCCTAACTATTTCAAAATATAAGTCTAGTCTAATATTTATCAAATATAATTCTTTTAATATTTTCTTCTGTACAATTAATAACTTTATAAATAATTATTTTGTTATCATTGATGTAATAATATTAGGTTTTAAAATTAGTTCAATGTTAAATACTCATTTGATTTGTTAATTGAGACTAATAAATAGGATCAAAGTGATAGTCTATAGGCCAAAGAAAATAATAAAGTTAGTGACTAATCAATTTTTTTTTGTATTTTTACCATCTCACCCTTAATTGTACTCTGTATAGAGAAACAACCCAATAATTATGAAGTATATGTGCCACACTTGCTAGCCAAAGGAACCTCTAAGTGCAGGTGTATATGCATCACATAACCATCCGGAATTTCATTCACTTCATTTTGTGTTTTTCTAAGTATATCAAGATTGCTGAATAACTAAATCAAAAGTGGAACTAGTATGTGCAATTCTTGTGTGAACCTAGTTTGCCATGTCATATGTGGTATAATCAGTTAAAATATAACAAATCAACTAATATTAATTCTAGTTGGCTGCTCATACGATTCACATTTTTATTTTTCTTAAAAATTCAAATCGTTTAATTAAGATTTCACAAATAAATAAAAAATAAATATTGTGAAATCTTTTAATTTTTTAATACACCGGTTATTATTTAGGAGGTGCCAAATCTGCTCATGAATTATTATATTTTAATTTGTTAAACTATAAATAACATTGACCAATTAGCAGTGATTTTAGAGCCGGACCGGACCGGACGGTCGGACCGGTCTGACCGTTGGCCGGAGCTTAGAACGGGTCATTTTTAAACTGAAAACCGTTTTTAAGGTTGGACCATGTTGAGCCGGTAAAAACCGGCTTTTGAGCCGGAAATCGCTATCAAGCCGGAAACCGGAGCGATTTTTTAAAAACCGGACGGTTCACATTGGTGAAACTGAAAACGAAAGAAGGAGAATTGGTGAAACTGAAAACGAAAGAAGGAGAAGAGAAGAACCAACAGAAAAACAAATATCCAGTACCCAGTACCTACCTTTATGAAATAATCGAAAGAATGAAAAGAAATTGGAGACAAATCAAAATATAAAACTTGAACCACTTGCTAGCCATGATTTTCGAATATGTTGTAGTTATCCTGCTAAGAAAATGTCGACGAAAGAAAGTTAGAAGACATGGGAAGGATAAAAGGAAAACAAAGACGAACTAGTTTTACAGCCATAGATAATTGATGAAAGAAGTATGAAGCAGCATTCTCTTTCTTCTGCTAAAGGTATAATCACTTTAATCTATTCTCACTTTTCAAGGAAAAATGATTTTACTTACTACTCCATCACAGCCACACACATTCACCGAGGAGGGAAAATTTTTAAAATCTTTTTATGTTTTTATCATTTGAATGAAAACTAACCACGTTATATTTGAGTTAATGTTAACTCTTTTTTTATCTTATTTTTCATTTTATTTTTTGTTTATACTTTCAATTTTTAAAAATTTATTTACATATTCTCAATTTCTTATTTCATTTTTATTTTCTATCTAAAATACTTAATACAAAACTATACATATGCTTATCATCGAAAAAAGAATTATCATTAAATTAAATAAACATTATGCTATGAGATACCATATGAATTTATTAACTTATTTTAAAATTAAAATATTTAATTTTATTTTTAAATCTTGATAAAAAATTTTGTTTTTAAATTATTTGATAATCTAATATTTTATTTTTTTACTTATATTATTATATAAGTATATAATATTATTTTTTATTTAATTATTATGTCACCGGCTCGACTGAACGGTCAGACCGTTTCAACCGATTGAACCATGACCTGTTAGCCTTTCCGGCTCGATCTCCGGTCTGGCTTTTAAAACATTGCCAATTAGAATGATATAAGAATTTCTAGGGTTAATATAAACATTCGCACATTCCCTCCATTTATAAAAGATTGAATATATTTCCCCTCTAAAATTTTTGCAAATTCCCTCCATATTTGAGCGGGGTTTTTTTTTTCCAGATTCCCACTTCTTAATTTCTAGGACTCTCTCATTCCACTATAGATCTACCGCGTCTCTGGTTCTCCCTCTTAGTCACTTGTTCGGCCTCATAGAGTCATCGTCTTCTCCAATCTTTATCGGTCGT
Source organism: Albizia julibrissin (assembly GCA_037074505.1). Lineage (NCBI taxonomy): Eukaryota > Viridiplantae > Streptophyta > Magnoliopsida > Fabales > Fabaceae > Albizia > Albizia julibrissin. The sequence continues at coordinate 31,987,391 of CM073483.1, forward strand.
CGTAGTTATCCTCTCTCTCAGAGTCATCGAGTCACTGTCCTCTCCCTTCTCCGTCAACCATCACAGCTCTCCTCTCTCTCAAAGTCATTGAGTCACTATCCTCTCCCTTCTCCGTCAACCCTCACAGCTCTCCTTTCTCAAACTCTCTTCCTCACCTGGTTTGTTTATTTCTTCTTGCGATTTGATTATCTGCTTATGCTCCCTCAAATGTTGTGTGCATCCTATTTAGGTTCATGTAGGTTATTTCATTTACCATGATGATTTTATTTTCTTTACCTCTCATTTACTAAGATATCAGTTTGTTAATATGGCATGTGAGCTCATTTTCATATGGCATGACTCGCTATTTTCTTTTCTTTATGTTAGATTTCATGTTTTGATGATAACAAACCTTGCTTAAAGATATCTTGTATGTGTTTTTGTATTTCTAATCAAAATGCACTCAAGGGAAGTGAAAATGTGATATGAATTCATATTACACGAGTGATGATGTACATCACTCGAGTGATATGGCCCTGCAAGTAAATCACTTGAGTGATCCACAGAATCACTCGAGTGATTGGTAGAAAAATGAAGACCACTTCCACTGTAAGGCCAGCGTACTTCCAGTGAATGATAGTTTTTCTCATATCACTTCTAGTGAGATGTCTTTTACTCAAGTGATGTGTTACTTCTGCCAGTTCACTTCCAATTGAGACCATGTGCACTCAAGTGATTTGTTTCTTTTGGTAAATTACTTCCAGTACACACACATTTTCATGTCCAGTAAATCTCAGTTATGTCATATCACTTCCAGTGCAATGTCCTACACTCGAGTGATCTTCTGATTATGAGAAATCACTTCCAGTGAATTGGCTGTGTACTTGAGTGATATGTGATTTTAACATATCACTTCCAATGAAGTCTCAATGCACTCGAGTGAATGTTAATCACATTCAGTGAGTTCACTGTGAACTCGAGTGATTTGATAAATATCACGGAAGCACTTCCAAGAGACTTATCCTAAAAAGTTGAAGTATAGAGAGACTATGGAGACTCTTGTACTCGAGTTTGGAAATGACTTCTCACGAGTTCTTGGTAGAGACAACCTAGAGAAGTGCTGATAACTCTGAGAACCTTAGTTTCAGAGGAGAACTCAAGTTGGGGCCTTTGAAGAACATATAACTTGAGTCTTGTATATAAACTCGAGTTTTGCAGCTATTGAATCAAAGTGAATTTTAGAGATCAATCCAAATATGCTTAAACGTTATCTAATCATTATACTTACATTTGTTCACTACTACAAAAAAAAACACATTACTACCCTAGAAGACGTCCCCTTTTTAAAAAAAAAAGAAGTAAAAAATGGACAAAGTGGCATTTTTGTAATTCTAAACAGAAATTTCATAGCTTTAAACATCCCAAATAAAATTAAGGATGCATGAGTCTTTAGGCTTTCCAAAAATTAATAGGGACACCTAAACCTTCCCTTTAGGCGTCCCTCACATTAAGGAATGCCTAAAGCTAGCACCAAAAGCACTGTTATTTCACAGTAGATGAAATTTGGGAGAAACTTTAGACGTCCTTATTTTAATTGAGATGCCTAAAGGGGCATGTTTAAGCGTCCCTATTTAGAATAGAGACTCCTAAACTATGGCCCAATGCATGTCAGTCAAAGACTGACATGCTGTGGGGCCCAAGGGCTATGTTAAGGTGTTCTTATTCAGAATAGGGACGTCTAAACATGCCATTACACGTTAGTCAAAGACTGACATGCGTGAGAGCCTTAAGGTCCCTATTTTAAATAGGAACGCCTAAAGGCTCAAGCCAATGCATGTCAGTCTTTGACTGACATGCCTTAGGCGTCCTTATGTTTAATAGGGACGTATAAAACTCTTTAGGCGTCCCTATTTCAAAATAGGGATGCCTAAAGAGATTTCATTCAACTAACACTCCTCTGCTCTTCTTTCTTTCAGTTTCTCATCATCTCCATTGCTCTTTTCTCTCTCTTCGTTAACTTAAATCACACTCCTCTGCTCTCCTTTCTTTCAGTTTCTCATCATCTTCATTGCTCTCCTCCCTCTTTCTGTTAACTTAAACTCACCGCCCTCTTCTTTCTCCATCTCTTATCACTCTCTTCATCACATCACTCTGTCTTTCGGTTTCTTTACTCTCACCCTCACTCTTTCACCAACGCTACTCCTATACTTTCAAGAGGAATAGACCTTGCCTCATACTTACGAACGAAGGAGAAGAGCTTTCTTTCACCATTGTTTCTCTTTCACTCTCACCACCGTCGTCCTCCCTCTCACCACCGTGGGTTGTGTCCCTCTACATCGTCGGGGACAAGTTAGCTTGATTTAGTAAAGAACTTGAAATATTTCAAGTATTTCCTTTCAAGTTTTCAATAGTTTTCCCTAGAGTTTGGTTATGCCCAAATTTTATTCCCTTCTTAAAATCAAAAGTTTGATTGTTATGAATGGATTATGGCCTTAGATATGGTGGTTAAGCATGGAGATGTATTGTTGGAATTAGAAAGCTTTAAAATTAAGTATTGTTATAATTTGGGAACTCCTTTTCATAAAGGGAAGTTTTGCTCAAATTTTTATAAAAGCTATATTTTGATAGATAAATATTTTAACAAATAGAACATTAATTTTTTATAAGCTAGAAAGCATTAAAGAAATATGTTAAGAATTAAACTGGAGAAAACTTACAATATTGAGGAAAAAGAACAAGGCTCTTGGCCTTGAGGAATTGAGAGGAAAAGAGTGAGATTTTGATAAATTAAAGTTGGTTTTTGTTTAATTATTATCCCTTGAATAGCAGGGACATCAGAATCTTATAATTTAATAATATAAGATAAAAAATTAATTTGCTAGCTACCTTTGCAAAATGGAACGCAATATATAGCCAAGTGCCTGAATTTGTCCATCTCTATGTTACCCCTTAAAGTGAAGTTCTGCCCAAATTTTTATAAATTTACATTTGGATAGATAAATATTTTAACAAAGAGAACATGAATTTTTTAGACTAGAAAGCATTAAAAAAATATGTTAAGAATTAAACTAGAGAAAACTTACAATATTGAGGGGGGGAAACAAGGCTGCCGGCCTTGAGGAATTGAGAGGAAAAGAGTGAGATTTTGATAAATTAAAGTTGGTTTTTGTTTAATTATTATTATTTCTATTTTTCTTTTCAGTTTTGAATGAAAAGCATGTATGAATAATTTGACTTCAAAATTTAATGAACAAGGTTGCATTACTTTAATGAAATTGTTGGATTAAATTGCTCATATTGTCCTGAAGTGCCTCAATTAGTTAGTTTTATTTAAATTAAGCCGAAATAGTTTGTCGTTGAAATTTTGGGATATCTTACTTTTAAGGGGAAATGCTGCCAAATTATTTTTAAAAAAATTAGTAAAAGGAAATCCAATTGGTAACAATTGTTCTAAACTTGAGTGTTATTGGAAATGGATTAGATAGTAATAAAATGGATCATAGTTAGATGAATGCTTTGAGAGCTAGTGAAAAATATGATAATGGGGTAGAAGTTTATTAAATTTGCTAGAAGGAATGCTCCAACAAAAAATGGGAAGTATTTTTGTCATTGTTTCAATTGTTTAAATGAGAATCGACGGGAATCTAATGTTATAAGGGATCACCTACTTTGTGATGAAATAAATTTTTGATACACAAGATGGATATGGCATGGTGAGGAAACAACAGATTTTCCATAGCATAAGAAGGAAGTTGTGGATGTTATAGATGAAGATAAAAGAAGAAAATGATTCATGATGTTGAGGTAGAATCGTTTGCACAATCGCATGAATATGACAGCCTACGCACTGATGTAGAGATACCATTGTACCCTGGGAGTAAGTACACGCGGCTCAAAGGGATATTGCATTTGGTCAACTTAAAGTCACTTGTGGGTGGACAGATAGTAGTTTTACATTGTTGTTTGAATTATTGTGTGATATGTTTCCAGAGGATAATGTACTTCCAAACCGTATGTATGAGGCCAAGAAAATCTTGTTGACAATAGGTATGGAGTACAAAAAGATACATGATCTCCTAATGATTGTGTTTTGCACAGAAAAGAGTATGAAGGTCTTCGTGAGTGTTCTAAGTGTAAAACGTCATGATACAAAGTGAAAAAAGATAGTGGTTGTGGTGAAAGGACAACTAAAAGGCAACCTTTAAAGGTGTTGTGGTATCTTCCAATAATACCGCGGTTTAAGCGATTGTTTGTGAGTGCAAAAAAAGAGAAAAAGTTGAGATGGCATTCTGATGAGAGAATATCTGATGAAAATATCTTCAATACCCAGCCGACTCTCCACAATGGAGGAAAATAGATGAAATGTTCCCTTAATTTGGTAGCAAGCCGAGAAACCTTCGACTTGGGCTTTGTACAAATAAAATCAATCCGTATGGAACTTTGACTACCACACATAGTTTGTGGCCATTTCTCCTTGTAATATACAACTTAACTCCCTAGCTATATACGAAACGCAAGTACGTGACTTTTTATGATAATCTCTGAACTAAAACAGCCAAAGAACGATATCGATGTCTACTTGGCGCCTTTGATTGAGGACTTGAAGAAGTTGTGGGAGGAAGGCGTAAATGTATTTGATGCATATAAGAACGAGTCTTTCAAGCTACGTGAAATGATTTTCACCATGATAAATAACTTCCCTGCATACAGAAACTTGTCAGGATACAGTGTGAAGGGGCATAAAGCATGTTTGATCTGTGAAGCAGACAAACACTTCCATTAACTTAAGCATGGGAAAAAATGGTATACCTTGGTCACAGGAGGTTTTTTCATCGGTTACACCCATATCGTAGGTTGAGAAAGCTTTTTAACGGCTTACCGAAGCATGGAATAGCTCTAAAGGCATTAACTAGGGAGGAAGTTTATAGTCGGGTGAAACGTATCAATGTCACCTTCAGTAAAACTCAGATGACTACGGATGAGAAGAACATATGGAAGAAGAGATCAATTTTCTTTGATCTTCCATATTGGTGTAGTCTTAATGTAAGACACAGTATTGATGTGATACATGTAGAGAAAAACATTTGTGATAGTCTTGTCAGTACGCTTTTGTATATACCAGGGAAGACTAAAGATGGAATCAGTTTGAGACTAGACCTTGTTAATATATGAATAAGAGAATGATTACATCAACAACTAAGAGATGATGGTAGGAGGGCATACATAGAGCCAGCAACGCATACACTATCAAAAGTAGAGAAAAGAAGTTTGTGTGGGTGTTTGCATAAAATTAAGGTGCCATAAGGGTATTCTTCTAATATGAGAAAGTGTGTCTCAATGGACGATTTGAAGTTAGTGAGAATGAACTCCTATGACTATCATGTGTTGATGTAACAACTATTATCAGTAGCTATTAAAAGCATTATGAAGGATAAAGTATAAACCACTGTAACAAGATTGTGTGTTTTCTTTAATTTTATCTGTAACAAAGTCATTGACACTGAAAATGTGGATGAACTTGAAAATAAGGGTTATATTATTTTGTCCCAACTATAGATAAATTTTCCTTCTTCATTTTTTGATATCATGGTGCATTTGATAGCTCATTTGGTAAGGGGAGGTAAGGCTCTACGGTCCAGTTTACCTGAGGTGGATGTACCATTTCGAGCGATTCATGAAGAACTTAAAAGGGTATTCTAAAAATCCTTATCAACATGAAACCTCAATAGTTGAGCGATATATAGTAAAAGAGGCTATGGACTTTTGTAAAGATTATCTATCAGGGAAGAAGGAACAATCTCGGCATGAAGAGTGGAGAAGCAAGGGAACACGATGACTGAAAGTGAAGAATGTTCCTCATGAAGAGGTGTTGCAAGCACACTTATATATCCTGAATAATATAGAAGAAGTTCAATCGTACATAGATGAACACAAAAAGATTTTGAAGAACATGAATCCAAAGAAGAGTGATATGTAAATAGCTATTGAGCAAAACAAGATATTCATAGAGTAGTTCGAGGAGAAGGTTTCGCATGAGACCAGTGTGTCTGAGACAATTGAGTAATTAGCTTGAGGGCCTTCATTTCAAATTATTACTTGGACCGGTTATGATATAAAAGGATATTCTTTCTACACAAAAGACCAAGATGACAGAAGTACCATGCAAAATAGTGGGGTGACGGCAAAAGCTGAAGCCATGCACTTTTCCAATTCTAAAGACAAAAACCCCATATTAGTATCCATGACTTATTATGGAGTTATAGAATAAATATGGGAGATAACCTACAACAAGTTCAAAGTTGCTTTATTCAAATGCAAGTAGGTTAACAATACTGTTATGGTAATAGATCAACAATTTGGATTTGTCTTAATCGATCTTTGAAGAATTGGTTATAGAGATGAGCCCTTCATTCTAGCAAGTCAGGCGAAGCAAGTGTTTTATGTCACAAATCCTGCAAATAAAAAAATTCCATTGTACTTCAAAGTAAAAAACAAAAGTATGGTGATCCAACCTTCAACCTTGACGATAAACCACCTTTTACAACAAATCCACCTAGAGCAAGTGAAGTAGAATTGATAGATGATGAAGAATATACTGCAAGAAATTATCATTGTAAAAGAATATGGGAAACAATATAGAATAAGACATTTACTTAGAAAATTGCATTATATGCTTAACATATAAAATAGTACTGTGTGCTTTTTTTTTCTTAATCTTGGTTAGTTTTCTCAATTAATTGGAACTTATTTACCTATCTGACAATGATTTTTGTGTTAGCAAGAATATGGACAATTATAGTGACTCACAAAGTGATAAGGAGCATCAAATAGAAGGAGGTCAACTCGTTGCGAGAAGAACTATAAGCGTCACAAAGATGCCTGTATTGACTATACGTCATCAACATCAACAGGAAAGATTGTATATGGACTTTGATGACAACATGAATCCACTTGGTCCTGAGGAAGACTATTTCATTAGTTATTTAGGTCAAAGCAAAGTTTGCATCATCTATGATGATTGGAGGCAAGTTTCCCTAAAAATGAAAGAAATGATTTTGCAACAAATTTTGATATATAAGTTTCGATACATCTGCATTTAGATCTTTATTCCTATTGCTTAAAATATAATTTTCTTTATTCCTGCAGCAAACATTCGATATCCCAGACACCAGGGAGATGTACAAGCACTGGATGGGGGAGGTGCGTCTGTGATGCAAAGATTTCAAAAACAAGCTCACAAAAAGGTATATTCGAGAGGAAAAGAGAGGTAATGACCCATGTCAAGAATATTCGTATTTTCCTCTAAAGGACTGGAGGTTGTTTGTGGCATCACAGGAATATCCTCAATTTTTGGTAAACTTTCTTTCATTATAGTATAGAACATTTATTTTAATATATTTGACATCATTGACTCATTTTTCATTGTTTTCCTTTCATAAGAAGTAAGTGCAGTAAATGCAGAAAGGCAAGCAGTAAATTAGTATCACCATTGCATGTCTCGTAGTGGTTATCGAAAGCTTGAGCAGAGGATGATTGAAGAAGAGTTGGATAAAAAAAGGAAGCAGCCAAATCAAATCCTAGCGTTATTGTGCAGGCCACGGCTCCTCCATGTTACAAAAATGGAAAGCAGGAAGGATTAAGGGTGGGAAGTTCATAAATTCGGTTGTTGCTAAGGTTGCCACGAGGATTGTAAGTAATTAAAGTATAAGTATTTAATTTTGACATTTTTTCATATTGGTAGTGTTTAATTTTCGTTTACGATAAATTGTATACTACAAGATGAACTCGAAAAGTAGAGTAGTTAAGGTTCGTTCACTCCTAGTGAACATATGGACATATTGTCAACAACGATTGGGAAGGCTGATAACCCCAATTGTGTTCAAGGGGAGGTAAGAGGAGTTAGTGTCACAAATTTTTTTGGATGAGCCTCACAGAATTCATCACAAGCTGAACCCAGTAGAGAGCTTGTGGCCAAGATTGAACAAGTGCTCGAGGTCAAACTTCAAGACAAGCTTTAAGCAGAGTTTTTGGCAGAGCTACATGGTGAAATGAAATCTATGTTTGAATCAAAGATGGAAAGTAATGGGCATAGAACCTAGGAATCCCTGACCTTCCCCAGCACCAAAGGAAGTTACCACCTGCCAGAGGAACCCCTTAGCCAGCCTTCTCCTACTTCAGAGCTTGGAGAACCTTGCATCCTCTATTTGGATGCCCCACTGTTGCGTGCTATTGTTGATGCTCTCGTTCAGACATAAGCTACCACCCACTATCATAATCAAATTCCACAACATTTACGTAGAGTGACAGTAACACGTGTTCGGGAGGGGGAAGAAGGTGCAGCCATCCCTGTCCCTGACGTAGAGGTTGTCACGCCGAGTCAGGCGATATGATCTTTCATCCTTTGGCCTCAAAATCTTATTGGCATGTCGGCAACCCCTCCAATGGTAAGAACTAACTTCATATTACTTAACATCTGTTGACATCCTACTAATAATCATTTTTTATGTTATGATAATAGGATGAGCAATATGTGGTGAAATAGCCCCTCTTGGCACAACTGCAACAGATTTACAAAGGTATTTGTCAAATCGACTTGCAGATGCCTCCAAAGATTGTGGACCTAGAATTGACGTCTCCCTTCACGATTGACAAAAACGATCTCAAAGAGTTTATCCATTTGGAGGAGGTAGATGTAGGATGGGTGAAACTTGCCATCCAGTTAGTTTTTTTTCCTTCAATTAATGTAGTGGTTTTTTGGTTTCATACGTTTAATAATTCATTTATCATTTTATTTATATTCTAGGTCTTTCAACCACACATGCATTGATATGGGAAGATAGGATTGATACAAATTCTTGTGTCCAACAAATACGACAAGGGATAAAAATAATGTACAAAAAAGGACGCATTATGTAGGCTACACAATGGGAGAGATCAAATGCCGTTGTTATCTGGCACCAATTGTTCAAGGGTACGTACTTTAATTTTGATTTTTTAGGAAGTTTAAGAAATAATTGCCTTGACATCTAACTTCATTTTAATCTATATGTTGTTATAGTTACCATTAGAGTATATGTGTTGTTTATCCTCACATCAACCACGTCTATTGGTTTAATTCCTTGGGTAAAAAGCCAGACAAGGAAACAAAATCCATCTTCAACACGTAAGTTATTTTGTTTTTATTTCATTGATTCTAGACTTAAATAAATTGTTCTAATTTTTGTGGTTTTACATTTTAATAGTAGTGGGACCCAGACATATAGATTCCTTGGTGGGTCACATGAGGGTAGAGTTGTTAGAAACCCGAAGTAGTTTTATCCGGAAGTATGTGGTTTCAATTCAAGTTCTTTCATTAATGGTTGTTTTAGATATGACTTTATTGATTTTAACCAACTGCTTTTGATTTATAGTGCCCTCGACAGGCAGGGGCCACTGAATGCGGCTACTACGTTATTCTTTACATATATAACATCATTCAGAGCGACGTTACAGGTGATTTTTAGCAGATAATCAAATGATAATATTTTGAGAATTGTAATTGAATTGTTAATTAATTTTTTTACTTAACTGATTTTATCTAATCTTATTTTCTAATTTACAGATTTTTTATAATGAAACTACAGACTTACATGAAGATATTAATTTGATCAGAGACTTTTTAGCTGGGTAGCTTCTTCAACACATAGATCAGTAAAAGTGTATGTTTATGTTAGGTAGTATAGTTATGTAGTAGAAAACATTTTTACAACACTTTGTTGTGGTTCTTGTACATAGATGGTAGTAGCAATTAATTAGCTACTGCTGGATATTTCCTTACCATTTGTAAGGATATTGTGATTTATTCTTCGATCCTCTTTCTATGGTTTTTAATTTTTTGGGCAGACGAAAATAGAAACAATTTTTTTTTTTTTTAAAAAAGTCTGTTTTTACGTCCATAAGCATTATCTTTAGACGTCCCTTTTACAACAATAGGGACACCTAAGGTCTCACCTTAGGCACGCCTACAGTGAGAATTGTATTAGGAACGCCTAAAATGGGACTTTACGCATCCTTTTTTTAACAAACATTATTTCCTTTATTTACTACGTCGCTCGCATAGGCGTCTTCCTATAAAACGACGTTAAAAGGCACAAAATAGGGACGTTAAAAGTATTTTCTGTAGTAGTGGTTACTATACTTAAACATCAATTAACATATATTTCAAGTATGAAACATGTTATTAAACTTTCGGATTACATCTTCAAATACAAAGGTAACTCATGAAGAACATCATTATTGGAAATGATAAGTCCCAGAGAGTTGAAATTCAACATTTGAGCAATGATCTAACATTTCCATGACTAACACTTCAATGTATTAATGTTTGAAGTATTATTATATAAACGCAATGAAGGGATCATGCTAAGAAAAGAAAAAGTCACGTTACGAGAAGTGGAGTGTCACTAACGTAACAACTAGTTTTTCAAAATGCTCTCAACGGTCAAATTTTAAAATCCTCAACAGATTCTAACAGACAAATGCCCAACAACGGTCTTCTACCACAGCTAAACTATATATATGGAAGCATTCAAAGAAGAGATAACACTAGAACACAATGACGCAAACATGCTTACATCATGGGTTATCCTTTTCAGTCCAACTACTATATGCTCTTCTTTGTTTTCTATATCATATACATTTAAGAGTGAGATTATTTGTTTTGTACTTCAGTGATTATCATACCCACTCTATGAGAGAGTTTGTAAACACTTACAATCATATTTCTTAGTTGATCTCAAAGTAAAGAGACCTTGAGTGGCTTAAATTCCTTACGGGCGAAGCAGTAGAGAGAATTACCGATAAGACTTTCTGCTCGTAAGACTTACAAGTTACAAGCAGTAGAGGCCGTTACTGCTCGTAAGACTTACAGGGATGTAAGCAAGAGAGAATGTTGCTGCTATTAAGACTTGCACGAGTAAACGAGAGAGAAAGGTCTTCGGGATTTCTTAGCTCATAAGACTTACCATAAGGGGGAGTGAACTTACAGTGTCTAAGGGGGAGTAACTACATAGTAGGTTTCACAAGTGCCCAACTAAACTTGTGGGTTTATAAAGGCTTTTCTTATATTCGGTTAAACAAGAACATAGTGGATTGAAAATCTCAAGAGGAGTCTAGGGACTAGACGTAGGTCATTGTGGATTGAACCGAATCAAGATAAATCACAGTTTACATATTCTCTTCTCTAAGCTCTTATATTTCCAGCAAATACGATTTACATAATTGCTTGTGATTTTATACTTCCATACTTATTGATTTGATAAGTTGCAAAAATATTTTAAAAGATCTTAATTTCTTATCATACACACAATTCACCCCCTCTTGGATGTCAGCCGGTTCTAACACTTTACCTCTCATTTACTAATATAACTTTCCCCTTAATCTCAAACACCCTGCCTCAACAGTTCCTAGTATATTTAGTGCTACAATCATCAATATGGTGGTCATTAAATTCATCTCAGTTCATATAAATCATTAACTTGGTACGAGGTATTTTAGTAATGGAATCCAAGCCTAATTGTAATTGAACAATCAAATTTAGAGGTCAACTTGTATCCATATTTAGTCAATATATTTTTAACATTAGGCTGTTTTTTTAATATAATTATATCATATATGATACTTTTACATTGGCTTTGAGCACTATAATGCCAAATTTATTGTTTCGAAGCTTGTAATTTTAGGAACTTTGAAGGTTGAATTTTGAAAAAGTTTAATTGAATTGAAGTGTTTAGGTTTCTCAAGGTTTCTAATTTGATTAAGCAAATCAAGTTCTCATGGATGGTGTCCACAAGAATATATTACATGTTATCATGCTTATTTGCTATTAATTTGATATTGTTATCCTCATTTTTTCTTGTCGTTGATATTGTTATCCTTATTATGCCAAACATCATAGATTTTTATTTTTTGGCCTGGCATGTATGCAAGTCTTGTTAACAAATTTGACCAACATAATTTGTCTTTTAGCTTGCAAAGATTGAGCAAACATGCTGGCACGAAGCATGGCTACTCTAAGATGATAAATCTCATAAACACCCTTGTTTCTTTCTTTATTGCGACTTCACTGTTGTTCTTTTTTTATTTGCAGTTATCAAATGTAGTTACTCTTCATGATGTTCCAAATATTTGGCACATTCCTTTGTTATTAAGAGTAAGTAATTTATAGTTCTTTTGGAACTGTTTTTTGTGGTTGTCTTCTTACACTACTGGAAACTTCACTATGAAATTCTCTCTATGTATATATCTTAAATCCATGATTCAACTATTATGGTAGATAACTAGTCTACTTTCTTGGATCGTTGATTTGAGCCCCCCAACAAGAAAAATAAAGACTTGTTGATCAAGTGATTAATTGATACAAGAACCTGAGCTCTTTATTTTGATAATGTTTTCCTGTAACAAATAGGATCAGAAGGCATATGAGGCAATCATTAGAGCTTTAGACTTGTCAAGGTCTATTTTCCAAACTCATGTTCTGAGAAGCTTTATATTATTTTTCTGTCTCTGTTTGCTTTATGGTTTCTGGCAAGCCGCTAATGTCCTTTGTATTTTGCAGTGTTGCTACTGAGTCTAATTTGGAGGAGTGAACTGCAAAGAACAAAAGTCTCAATTCTAAAATATGAAATAATTGTCTTAACATGATTTTGTCGATCCATAAGCTTATAAGTTATAATCCAAGTGAGGGCATTTAGACCATGACACACAGATGGGTTAGGCTAGTAGCTGGTATTATTGGATTAAAATTGCTGGAACTAGTTTTGCTAAATGAGTAAAAGTATTGTTGTTCTATGTGATTCATGAACTCTGAAATTTTGTTCTGACGTTTGAATTTTTGATGTGATAAAAATGTGAAATTTCTCAATGATTCTTTGGCAGCAGGCGTACTTGTTGCGATTTTTGTGAGACCATCATTACCAATTGACAAGTTTGGAGCAGAGTGGTATCAATATAGCTAGGGAATTAACAGAAAAGGAAGAGGAAACCAGACAAAAAAAGGTACATGTGTATATACATATCTTCTATTCTACAATGCTTAAATCATTTTAGATGCCGATTTCATGTGCTGATTTCATTTATGTTATGTGTTAATAATTTTGCAAGTTCTAGATATTGTGACAAGCAACCCATAATTCATACTGGAATTTTTGTTTCTAAACTTGCATAAAAGTGTTTTTCCTTTGATATGATTGGTCTATGCATTTCTAAAATGATGCCAACAAATGCTTTAAACCTATGATAATTTATTTGTTTGCCTTATATTCATTTATGTATATATGTATCTTCTATTCTACTATGCTTAAATCATTTTAGATGTTGATTTCATGTATTGATTTAATTTATCTTCTATTGAAAATGTTGTCACAGAGCTTAGACAGGAGAATCAAAATCTTAAGCAATAGAATGAAATCATCTTAACTAGGTTGGAAGCACTTGAGCAAAAACTCTCTGGGGCTGTCAACAATTCAAACCCTGAAGCTCAAAACGTTGATGATAGCACACCATAAGATAGAGTGGTTACTAGGTTGTTTGACTACATTAAACATTTGTGTGGTTTGTTTGATACATTATCTACATTTTCACTTGAGTACTTTTGTTGCTTTGTGGTTATTAACTTACTATCATTTTATAATTTGGTTTAAATTTTTTTTTATTTGTACTCCATTTAATTCCACTTTTAGTTTTTTAATCATTACTGAGGTTAACTTAAAGTTAAATTTAAAATAGTAGAAAATTTTTAATAGGAAATAAAAAATTAAAAAAGATTAAAGACGGATTTGTGACGGAAATTCTGTCACAACGTTATTTTAAAAAAAACCAAAAATTAAGTTTACGAAGGCTTAGCGACGGAATAATGAAGGATTAGCGATGACAATTTCGTCCTTAATCTGTGAGAAACTAGCGACATAAATTCGATACCTAATATGTGAAAAACTATTGACAGAAATTTCATCATAAAGTTGTCGCAAATTAGCGACTGAAAGTCCATCACAACTCCGTCTCAAAAATGGAATAGGCTATCCCAGAAATTAGTGATGGAATTTTCATCCATAATCCATCATAAAAATGGAATAGGCAATTCCATAAATTAGTGACGGAATTACTCATTAGATATGGAATTTCCGTTGCATATTAGAGACGGAAATTCCATCGTTAATCTGTCTCTAAATTTGCAATGGACTTTCAAAATCCGTCGCAAACTGAATTAGTAACGCATTTTTTAGCGACGGAACATTTTCCGTAGATAACATATTTGCAACAGAATTAGCGATGGAATTTCCGTCCTAATTAGTGACGGAATTTCCATCGCTAAATTTCATCTTAATACCCTTTCTTTTTGTAGTGGACATGGTTATGATCCTCAATACTTGAACCATTTGTTGTCACCAACAAGCCTTAAGGAGGAGGAGTGGGTGGCGGCAGCAGAGGAGTTCCCTGGGATCTTAATATGATGGAGAGAATGAGGAGGCCAATAAAGAAAAGTAGTAAGAATCACAAGAAATAGTTGAGTTTAAATAAAAGTCTAACGAATTGTAAAGGGTTATGATGAGTTATGACATTGAAGGTCCGAATGTTACAAAAGGTTGTGAGAGAGTTATATGATGGTTGTTTTTGAAGACTGATATATGTTGTCTTCGTTGATATAAGGGTTTGGAAGACAAATTGTTTGTAAGTATTACGTGATGGTTGTTTCTTAAGAACTGTAATTTTTGTCACTAAATAAATGACAATTATTAGCTACAACCGTTATATTTGTGTTTTCAAAAATTTCGCCTCGCAATACATGATAGTGCGCATAATTAATCATTACGTTTAAACGTTATAAATCCTTGTATGACTTCCACCTCAACATATATAACATTTATTAGCTATAATCATTATATATTAGACGTTATAAATCATCAAATCTATAATAGTGAGGCCCAATGCTGTGGTGTGTCTTTCTAAGGCCATCGAACTTTATTCTACAATAGTACACAAGTTTCTTTGCCATTTGGGTATGCACTGAGATTTCAGCAAAGTACATGGTCGGGGGGGGGGGGGGGGGAACAACAACAACAAAAAAAGGCACCCAAACCTCTAAGACCTTCATGAGCTCCATCATTAGACGCTACTGAGCATAAGCTAATCAAGGAGCTAACAGAACTTGCCATGTTGAAGCGTGCAAGAATAGAGCACTTGTAGGTCTATTAAACTCATAAGAAAAAATATTACTTATAAAGATGTTCCTTATCAAAAGTAACTAGGAGTAACTTATATTTTGAAACAAAAATAATATCTATTCCTAGTGAAGTAAACGGTATGTAGGAAACAAAAGTTTAGGAGTGCATCTAAAAAGATACACACTTTTGTAGGAAACAAAGGAAAAATTTCATTTAGCCCGTAAGATGTGACTCAACTGTAGAAAATTCTGAAATTTTATTATATTTTTTAGGTCAAAATAAAATTAAGTTTTATAAATAAAAAGATAATGATACCCTTCTTTTTTTTAAAATAAATTTACAAGATAAATAAGGACATTAACATGATAAATAAAAGTATTTACAAGACAAATAAAGATATCCAAAAAAACTTAAAGAATTAAACATATTTTGAACATTTACAAGATAAATATCAAATTTTATAAGATAAATATGAATATTTATAAGATAAATAAATAGATTAAAAATAACCTAAGAAATTAAAAATATTCTAATTATTTATAAAAAAATAAATTAAATAATAACATCATTATCTTTTTACTTATAATGTATTTGGATATAAAATAATAACATCATTATGATTTCACAAAAATATATCCAAACAACCACCAAAAGCTGATAATCACTTCTTTCCTAAAACCATCATTTTGGGCACCGAAAACCATGGTTTCGTAGAAGTTAATTTTCTCTCTCTCTCTCTCTCTCTCGTCTGTCTTTTTTCTTGTCTCTTTCCTCTCTCTCTCTCTCCTTTTTTCTCCTTTTCCCAGCCGGGAGCAAAGCTTTGTCGTGCTAATCTTCGGCAAGGTGGTGGGTGGTGGTGGTTTTGTTGGCAATCGGAGAAGGTCGAAGGTGCCGTTGGTGCGGGTGAGTCTCTCGCGCGATCTTCTAAATGCATTCAACGACTCAAATCTCTCTCTCCTCTTCCCCATTTCAAAACTCATCGGTGCAGGTTGGAGGAGTCACTGGTGCTTGTGAGCTTGGGTTGACGAAGAAATCACAGTGGTAAAGTCCTGCTCGGGTTGGAAGAAGCCGATTGTGCGCTTTCTCGCTCTGTCGTCTGTGCTCCGGTTTCAGATCGGAGAAGTCAACGGTGGTGGCAAGCTATTATCGATCTGTACTGGTAAGCTACCCTCGCTCTGTGCTCGTTGCTGCTTTTTTGGTTTCTGATATGTGCTATTTCCCCTGTGATCTGTGATCTGTGCTCTGAACTTCGTGCTCTTGCTTTGTGTTATTTCCTGATTCAGTAGCTTTTGGTAATGACAGTAAGAAGCAGGGGATCGCTTGCCATCATCCAAAACAGCTTGCTCTGCAACGAGAAGATTATATCCAAGTTGTCATTACGTCTGCAAATTTAGTGGAAAAGTAGGTATTACATTGGCCGAACTTTGGCAGCCAATGTAGTTTTGTATTTTGTGAAGCTAAAGTACATAACATTTATTTTATGGCTGAGTGAATTCGCCTTACCAAATTCCTCTCATTTCTTTATCCTCTGGGCTATCTGAAAGCTTAAAACGAACAAGCTTTCCTTTGTTCAGCTTTCCTTATGGCTGAGTCAGGTATTGGATCGGATAACAACAACAACACTGTTATTCTCAATGATGAATTTATTATATGGAAGACTAGTGGTGATGTATTGTTTTTCTATTTTAATGTATTTTATTATCCACAATCAGTAAAATATAATTGTATCCTTTTTTTATCGTATTTTATTATAGACAATTAGTAAAATGTAATTAAATCTCTATTATGAATTTGTGTTAGGTATTTTGTAGTAGATTGTTTCCTATCAAATATTGATATAAATTTGTATTAGCACAAAAAAAAACTATACAGATATAAAGATCTTAGTTAAATTTTGTTATTTTTATTACAAAAACATCACCCTTATTGGTTTAAGGTTTCATAATTTAGCCACTAAACATTTAACTATAGAATAAATTATGTCTTTCAATATAAAATATATTATTTTAGATATTTACTATCTATAAATGATTTTTTATTATGTTTTTTATATATTACATAATTGACTAATGTTATAATTTTAATTTTGTAGATAAATTTATTTTATTTTTTGTATTTATTATAAAATTTAAGGTTAAATAATACATAAAATATAATCTTATTCTCTATATATAATTATCATAAGTTAATGTTCTTTTTTATAATTTGATCATAAAAAAAGTTATTATCATCATAATACCCAAACACTCTCATTTTATTAAAATCATTTTTTTCACTTTTTTTTAAAAGTTATTCTCTAAAATTAAATCCAAACACACTCTTAATTTTATTTTGACATAAAGAGTGCACTAAAGTTTTATAATTTTTTGAGGGTTGAATAAAATTAAATGATATCCTCGTAGGCTAACTGAAATTCTAAAAAAAAGAAATAAAAATTCATTGATTTCAATGTTAGATTTATTATTCTTATTTATCAAAATAAAGAGCCACATGGAAACGAATAAAATTATTGTTGATGAATGAGGAAAAAGGGACAAGAAAAGGGAAGTCGTCGTGTGGGACCCATACGGACGGGCTAAATTAAATTTCCCCTGCAATGTTCCCGTTATCTCTGCCCGTTACAAATCATCTTACCGTTATGGATAAAAGCTCCGCTAGATTTTTTTAAAAAAATATATGAGCTCCCCATATAATCAGATATGTATTGAGCTCTGATTAATTTAGACTAAGTCGAGTAATGGAATATTTAGATTAGGTTTTAGAAAATATTTGTTATAATTTATAAAATAAATATATAAAAAGAGTTTTATCTTAATTTATAAAAATAAATTTTAAAAACTATAATTTTTGGTGACCAAACATACACTAAACGAGTCAATAGCATTTATACACCAAATATATAACCAACATCTCTTTACGTTGTACGATATGTTATTTATTTATTTATTTATTTTACCAGACATGCAAGACATGTTATTATTACAAACCATTTCATCTTTTTACTAAAGTCATAGCAGGAAAAAATTTCAATACCTGCAACTAAGCTAGTCAATAAACCCCTGCCAAATCATCATTTTTTTCCAAGTTCTTAATGGAACAAGTAAAGAAAGAAAAAAGTTACTCTTTTTATCCTATATATATAAGCCATAGAGAGAAGAAAAATGTTGGTTATATTTATAAAGCAGAAAGGGAAATTTTTTATGTAAATGTATAAGTTTATCTTTTATTTACTTTATTTTGATAAGATATAATATAATGTATATTAAATAAAAATAAAAATAAAAATAAAAAATTATTGAATTTCATAAAATAGTTAATAAAGTTTAATGTTGTTCCCGTACTTTATACAAGGAACTAATGAGTAAAACAGTAGTGAGATATACATGGAACCAATGGGTAAAACAGTAGTGAGATGATCTAGCATGACGCCCCTCTCCACATATTTAAGGACACCTTTTTAATTGTTTTTACCTAGAATATTCTTTATCCATTAATGCAAACTTGCAAAGATTCAACTGTCGCGTGACTTCTCCCCTTTCCAACGTGGTCCTTAATTTTAGTCAAATTTCAAGATAGTCCCCACTTTCAGTCACCACTTTTTATTCAAGAGCCTGTCAGGGATGCAAAACGTGACTTTTAAAAAAAAAAAAAATTCGGATGCTACCTTGTTTATGGTATTTGGGTTAATATTTTGATAATTGTATTTTTCTTTAAAAACAGTTTTTGAGAAGAATTTTAAGAATCTGACTTTTCTAAAAAAGTTACTTTTTTCACCATCAATTCAAACACAAATTATATTTATAATATAACTTTTATCCTATCTGACTTTTTTAAAAATCAGATTTAAAAAAACACTTCTACCGCCGCTAACCCAAACGGCCCTAATTGTATTAAACATTAGACTAAAATACAAAATTAAAAAATAGAAAAGAAATCGCTTATTACTACTCCTACTATTTGCTCATGTAAAACAGGTTTATTTCCTTCATACGCCTCCCTTTGTCTCTTATTATGAGTTTTAAATAGTTTATGTGTGTTTTTATCATGGTATAGAAAATTGGATTGGATTGGCTGGTTCAGACCAGAAATCAATGAACCAGGCTCAGTCCAGTCTGGACGAGAGGAGAAAACCGGAGGGAACTGAACTCGTCAACCCGGATCTGACCCGGGGTGAACCGACAGACCACGGTTTGGGCTTTTTTTTTAATACCTCAAACGATATTGTTTTGGCCCTTTTTTTTAAATTATTTCCCTAAAATTTTTTGATTTGTAAAGAGTTTTAAAAAGATTGTGAAATACTTTTGCTGTTTTGCATTAATTGAAGAAAAATCCTTATATACTTAATAGTGTGTTTGGCAAGCAATTTGAAACCATGGTTTCATGGAAAAAATGCCCAACACCCCATTTGATAAGAAAATCATTTTTTTTTTCAAACCATGGTTTTGGAGGTTTGGAAAAAAAAGCTACAATTTGTAGCTTTTTCTCTTTCATTTTTCTCTCTCTTTCCCCATTTTCCTCTTTCCTCTTTCCCTTCTCTCTCTCCCCCAAGGTAATTAAATTCGGACTGGTTATTGAACCAGCTGGGGTATTGAGTCAAGGGTCAGTGGGTTGGACCGGAGCTAACTTGGAACCAAATAGGTGAGAAAATGAAGATTTCAGGTATGAAATTATAAAGAAAAAATAAAAATAAAAATTGATTTTTTTAAAAAAAATACTGGGTACCCTGAACCAAACCAGTTTTCCAAATGATTCGCTAGTTTCTAGACCGATTTTTTTTATATTAGATAATTGACTAATGTTATAATTTTACATTTTTTAGATAAATTTATTTCATTTTTGATATTTTTTATAAAATTAAATTTCAAATAATACATAAAATATAAATCTTATCATTTATATGTAATTATCACAAAAGCTAATGTCCTTTTTGGTAATTTGACCACTAAAAATGTGATTCCCAACCTAATATCCAAACATTCATCTTATCAAAATCATTTTTTTACCCATAATCTACTATTATCATAATCTATTAAAAAAATCACTTTTTTCATTTTTTCTCCAGAAGCTATTCTCAAAAGCTGTATCCAAACACTCATCTTAATGATTCTTTTGTGGGTATTAAGTTCATGAGGTTATATTGGAATATTAGTTAAAAAAAACTCTTATGTAGGTTTTTAAATAGTATACAACATTTAAATTATATATATATTAATTGACCTCGGTCTATCTAACTCCGAGTTGACCTTGATTTGAACCACTAACCCTTGACTTAATGCTTTTACGGATTCAATGTCCGGTCCGATTTCCAGTACCTTAATTTTTACCAAAAGTAAATAACCTATTTGTGTTAATAAAAAAATAATTAAAATAACCTAAAATAAAAAAAATTAAAATTAATTAAAGACAATAAATAAATATATTATTTTTTAATTATGTCTTTATTAATAAGTTAGAGAAAATAAATATAATAAATAAAATCAATAAACAGTAAAATTGAAAAAAATACAACAAATAAGTGTATTTGGTAAGCAATTTAAAACCATGGTTTTGCTTAAAACCATGGTTTTAAGGAAAAAATGTCAAACACCCCATTTTATAAAAAAAACACTTTTTATTTTCAAACCATGGTTTTGGATCTAAAACCATGGTTTGGGAAAAAGCTAGAATTTGTAGTTTTTTCTCTTTTCTTTTTTTCTCTCTTTCTCCATTTTCCTCTTTTCTCTTTCTCTTCTCTCTCTCCCCCAAGGTATTTAAACTCAAATTAATTACTGAACTGGTTGGGATATTTGGTCAAGGGTCAGTAGGTCAAACCAGAGTCAAACTGGAGCTAATCCGGAACCAAACATGTAAGAAAATGAAGATTTCAGATATGAAATTACAAAGAAAAAATTAAAAAAAATAATTTTTTTTAAAAGACCGGGTACCCCAACCAGTTTTTCGACTAATTCGCTGGTTTCCAGACTGATTTTTTTTATATTAGATAATTGACTAATGTTATAATTTTATATTTTTTAGATAAATTTATTTAATTTTAGGTATTATTATGAAATTTAATGTTGAAAATATTTAAAATAAAATATTATCTTTTTATATGTAATTATCACAAAAGCTAATGTTCTTTTTGGTAATTTGACCATTAAAAAAGTGATTCTTAACCCAATATCATTTTTTTCCTATAATATATATGTGTGTGTGTGTGTTTGATTTTTTTTATGTTAGATAATTGATTAATGTTATAATTTTTAATTTTTTAGATAAATTTATGTCATTTTTTGTATTTATTATGAATTTTCCTATTAAATAATACATAAAATATAATCTTATCATTTATATGTAATTATCACAAAAGCTAATGTCCTTTTCAGTAATTTGACAATGAAAAAAACTATTCTGATCAAAATATCCAAACACTCTCATTTATCAAAATCACTTTTTTCACATAATCTATTCTGTCAGAATCTATTCTTAAAAATCACTTTTTTTCTATAAGCTATTCTCAAAAGCTGATTCCAAACACATAGATAAATATAAGATAAAACTTATATTTTAAGGTACACATTTACAAATTTAAAACTTTAATAAGGGAAGAGAGTTAAAACAGCAATTTTTTGGGGTAATAAACGGTAAAACAGTAATTTGATTTCGGTAATAAAAAGCAAAACAGTAATTTTATTCAAATATAAGCTGCATTGCCATCAGCTTTCCTCTCTCCCAAGGTTTTCCTTCTCACTCCCCGCATCCGCCAGACTGCCTTACCCACAGGAGCCCTTCGCTCTCGAGCTCACGCGCTTCCAAAATGCAGCTCCGGCCTCTCAACACCGCCGGGACTATGCTCCTCACTGTGTTGATGTTCATCTCCGGGGGCATCATCCACGCACACAACATCACCAAAATTCTGGCCAAACACCCTGAGTACTCCACCTTCAACCACTACTTATCCCTCACGCACCTTTCTTCTGAGGTCAATAGCCGCACTACCATCACCATCTGCACCGTCGAAAATGCCGCCATGAACGAGCTTCTCTCCAAGCATCTTTCCATCAACACTATTAAAAACATCCTTTCACTCCATGTTCTCCTCGACTACTTCGGCGCCAAGAAGCTCCACCAGATCACCAACGGCACGGCGTTGGCTGCTACCATGTTTCAGGCCACCGGAACGGCTCCTGGATCTGCCGGATTCGTCAACATTACGGATCTCAAAGGTGGAAAGGTCGGATTCGGTCCAGAAAACAACGACGGAACTCTCTCAGCTTATTTCGTCAAATCCGTTGAAGAGATCCCGTACAACATCTCTGTGATTCAGATCAGTAAGGTTTTGCCGTCAGATGTAGCGGAAGCGCCAACACCTTCGCCTAGCAAACAGAATCTCACAGCCATTATGTCCAAGCACGGATGCAAAGTTTTCGCCGAGACGCTCTTGAAATCAGATGCGGAAAAGACATATATGGACAGTCTGGACGGCGGATTGACGGTGTTTTGCCCCTTGGACGATGCTTTCAATGCGTTTCTGCCGAAGTACAAGAACTTAACGGCGGCGGGAAAGACGGCCTTACTGGAATACCACGGCGTTCCGGTGTATCAGCCCCTTGCTACATTGAAGTCTAATAATGGGTTGTTGAACACATTGGCCACCGACGGAGCTAACAAGTACGACTTCACAGTGCAGAATGAAGGTGAAGAAGTGACTCTGAAGACCAAAATCACGACGGCCAAGATCACCGACACTTTAATCGATGAGGACTCGCTAGCGATCTACGCTATTAATAAGGTCTTGTTGCCGAGTGAGCTATTCAAAGGGGCAGCACTAAGTCCTTCTCCTGCGCCGGCACCTGGGCCTGATGCCGCCGCCGACGCGCCGGAACAACCGAAGAAGAAAGGAAAGAAAGCAAAAGCTGCCCCTGCAGATTCCGATACAGAGGCACCAGCTGATTCGCCGGACGATGCCGCTGACCTGACAGCGGATGATAACGGCGCCGTTCGATTTGACGGCATTATGTCCTTCATCGTGGCGGCCGCTTCTTTTTTGGGGTTCCTAGTCATGTGAGTCCAGTAACGAGATGCTGGTGTTTGGATTAGCTTTTGAAAGTGGTTTTTATAATTTATGAGGTAAGTATGTCAGAAGAGTTTTGTCTCGATTTATGTAAACCGTATTTTGAAACCACTGTTTGGTAGTTTTCCAAACACACCATAAATTTAATTTCATGATTCATTCACTTTTTGGAGGCTTTTAATTAGGAAAACTTTATAGCTATTTTTCCCTTAATTTATTTTTAAATTTTCAAATATTTTTGAGAAAATAAAAAATTGTTTAAGGTTGTGATATCCTAATGTAAGCTTGTGTGTGTATAAATTAATTTTTAGAAAATAGTTTGTTCGAGTTATATAGTAAATAAGCATGTTTGGAAACTCAATGCATAATCGGGTTTATTTTATAAGCCCGATTTATGTAAATTGAGATAAATCTCCTCTACATATTTACCTCGTAAACCGTAAAAACAACTTCGTAAATCGTAAAAGTTACTTTATATTCCGTGAATCACGATTTATAAGCACTTATGAAGCTTTCATAAACTAATCCAAACGAGTTAAATATGTGATATGAATTTTATCTCAACTTACAGTAAAGGATTTCTGAAACCACAGTTTCAGTGTTTAGCAAACACTCTTCTGTTGACAGATGACACGGTAGAAGAACTATTTATTATTTTCTTTTTTATATATAATCTTGGTGATTATACAGTGTTGAAGAATGTAGTGATTGTGCAATTATTCTTTTGTTAGATTCATTACGCTTATGTTAGATTTATCAGTTGTAGATAACCACGTCAATAAGCTGCATATGAAAGAGATTTCTGAATGTACACAAAAAAATTATTGTTAATTATCCGAGGACATGAGACATTAATTTAATTCTTTCGTAGTATCTAATGGTTCAGTTCATGATATAGTATGATCCTTAATCACCCACATTGAACGAAAATATTAATTAAAAAGTAATTATATCATTAAATATATAAAAAATTTGTAGGGTTTTTCAAATGTTCTTGACAACCAATGATCCTGTAGCCAATAGGTATAAAACTTGGTCGTAACATCACCGTGTGTTCTTGCTCCTGCACCCTAAAAAATATTTCCTTAACAAAAATCAATACTACATTAATTATAATGAATTAATTACTTACAAAGTCTAATTGTTCATACGAAGTAAAACAAATATACGCTCTCGTTGACAAAAAAAAAACGCAAATATATGCTCTCGATATTATTAAATTGGACTCGTATTTTAAATTATGGGTTTATTTGGTTCGACGGAGGGGAGCAGAGGGGTTTTCATATTACCTCATTTGAATTAATGAGATGTGAGGGGAGTGATTTTAATATTATCTTATTTAGTTTAGAAG
This sequence comes from Albizia julibrissin, assembly GCA_037074505.1. Classification (NCBI taxonomy): domain Eukaryota; kingdom Viridiplantae; phylum Streptophyta; class Magnoliopsida; order Fabales; family Fabaceae; genus Albizia; species Albizia julibrissin. Next base: position 32,011,974 of record CM073483.1, read on the forward strand.
TAGGGAGGATGAAAAATATTTTAATTTGGACAATTTTACCCTTATAATTATAATATTTGTAGGTTTAAGAGATTATATTTATTATAATATTTAAATGTATTTATTAATGTTTTATAAAATATTATTATTATAATAAATATTATTATGAAATTGTTTATAGGATATTCATGCAAATAGCAAACAAGAAATCGACGACTAGAATTGATGCTACAGAGATATTCGCGCAAGGAGCAAACATGAACTTACAAAGAAAGATTGGAACTTGCGTGAATATTGCTGTAGCAAATACTGGAACTCTGATTAATCAATGAAATTGATGCTACAACGATAAAAAAAAATAAGCAATAGCATCACAGTGGGTGACAACAAGAAATCAATGACCGGAGATGAAAAAGGAGTAGGAGAAGATGCAGATGAAGTAGGAGATGAAATGGGTAATTTGGGAATATAAAAAAAAAAGCAAAGGTATGATGGTCAGGACATGATAAAATATTATTCTTTTACTTTAATTCCTCCCAATTTGAAGGGAGAAGGTTTTGAGAGAAGGTAGAGAAAAATTTCAAAAAAGTTTCTCTCCCCTCCTATATATTTTATCCTACCAATCAAGGGGAGGGGAGCAAAATCTCTCTCCTCCCCTCCCCACTCCTCAAACAAACAAACCCTAGGAAAAGTAAAGGAAAAAAAAAAACATATATTATGAATGGAGGTGTATAAATTTTGGTATAAGTTATAGCTTGACTATGTGTTTATTTAAAATAAAGATTAGAATCTTTAAAAATAATTTTAAAATCGTGATTTATAGTATATAAAATAAGTATTTGAGAGGAGTGTTATCTCAACTTACATGTATAAACACTTATAAACCTTTCATAAGTGATATTAAACAAACACTATCTATTTGTAAATACTTTTTGAGTTGTGTGATTCACTTAATTATATTTAATTATTTTAGGGGTCCACTTTAAATTATAAAAAATCCTAAAAAAATATCACTTCAACCTCAAAATCTCAAATTGGTTTTGTTGACTATAAGAGTAATGGAATTGACAACTCAATTTTTGTCAAATCACTTATTTAAGATTTTAAAATTCAAGTGGTATTTTCTTAAAATTTTTTTATTAAATTATTTGAATTTAAATTTGAATAAAAGGGTATAGCCAGTTAGCCGCCCCCAAAAACCATGTTTGAAATGTAGTAAGCCGTAGAAGCAATTATTTGAGAAATATTGATATTATGATGAACAGAGAAAGAAGAAAAGTGAATTCCAAAAATATTAATATAAGTGCAATTATGATGAACTATTGGTAGATATATTTTGAGAGTTTAAGTATGTGTTAGGATTAATTTTTTAGAAAATAATTTTTACGATTTACAATATAAGAATGTGAGATGAGTTTTATTTCAATTTACAGAAAATGGGTTTTGAAACTACAGTTTGGAACTTTTGAAAGTAGCCTTAAATTACTAATTATGCCTCGTTTGATACAGTAAAAAAGTTTTTGATAGAATTTGAAATGGAAATAGAAGTAGAAGAGGAGGTGAAAATAAGATTTAAATTGTATTTGTTATAACATGACAAGTGAAATATAATTTTTAATTGGAATATATATTAATAATAGACAAATACTAAAATACTCTCAAGAAAAAAAAATCTCTTCCACCAAAAACCAACCTATCGAACATCCCACCTACCAAAAATGTTTCCACAACAAATGGTCATCGGAACGTGTTCTCCAGCGAAAAATAAAATAAAATCAGAACTTGTCCTCCGCCGTTGCCGGAGAAATCAAAACAAAATTGAAAGTATATTTGGATGAGTTTATGTGCTTGTTTGGGATCACTTTTAAAATTTTTAAAAATGTTTATTTACGTAAGTCGAAACAAAACCTATCTATATTATACTTACTTTATATACTGTAAATCATAATTGAAAAGCTACTTTAATATGTTCCAATCGATATTCTAAATAAGTTATCAATCCAGACAAATCAATCTAAACAATGGAGTATTTGGTCCAAAAAAAATATATATAAACAATAGTCATATAATTCACTTCCTTAGGATGGGGTATGGAACCCATTTTTATCAAATTTGATGAAAGTGACTTTTAAGTGGAAGTGAGTTATAATATACCATACATCTTATTTTTGTGATTCCACTTCTTCAGCATCGATTCCACCCCACCAAACGTGGCATTATAATTAAGGTGCTTAAATAATTTGAGGTTTGGTATTCGTTGAAATAGAATAAAAATGAAACGGTAACAAATATTATAATTTATCTTTTATGTCCAAAATCATAATATTAATGCTTATTGCTAAATATTGATAAATACTCCATACGTTCTTTAATACAAGACTTATTTAATAAGTTGATCTTAGTCTTAAATATAAGATATATTTTTATAATTGTTATTCTTTTCTTAATTTACCCCTACTGATTCTCTCTCAATGATAATCAAAGAGAAAAAGGAAAGACATGGTTAAAGAAGATTATTAGGGTATTTTAGAAAATAGATATTATATTAACTGAGTTAATTAACTTCTTTAATTAAATAAAATTAGGTAAATAAATCTTAAATAAAAAAAAGTTAACATAAACAATATAAAATGATTTAAATCACAACAAGCACAATAAAAATAATCATAACTCAAATCCAAATTGCAATGATCAAGCATAAGAACAACTCCTCAAATTAGAAGAACAAGTATGAAGAAAACTTTAATAATAGCAATAACAATAATAAATGATAATTTTAAAAAGATGGAAAAAAAATATAATAAAAGCTTAGAAAAACACACATAGGACGAGAAGTCCAAATGATCCGTCAGTGTCTCATTCCATCTCGTATACAATTTTGTCCCGATTTTGATGTGATCTGATTGAACGGTGACCAGTTAGGGATGCAAGCTTTATCTAAACACTAATAGTGATAATAACTATGGTTTTGAAATTGATGTCACAATGTCAATAATTTCTCCCAATTTTGTCATTTAGAAGGAAGCTTCTTCTGTGCTATACAGACATCACTAAATTGAGAAAGCAAGGCAAGAATATCATCTCGCAGGTGCAACACTCCATGTTCTACCCTATTCAAACTATGATGGTTTATTTTTATTTATTTAAGCATACAAAAGAAACATGCGAGATGAATTTATAATTTGATTGGTAAAGCGTAGTTGTATTTATTTAATGAGAAAAATTAATCTTTTAACACTTAACATTATAATTAATTTGTACTCATAAAAAACAAGCTTCCATTTAATATGCCTTACTTTTTTTTTTATCTTATATAAAATTATGTGAAGATGAAATTTATGCCACATAAGTAATTTCTAATAGTAGTATTAATATTTTTTGTCACATAGGTGACTCAATGCTGAAGCATAATGAATTATTAATGATAAGGGTAAAATTATACTTAATTGAAAGATTAGAGACTGAGTTACATAAAAGTCAAAATTTTAAAAATTAAGTTGTGTCAAATCAAAATATATGTACTCAGCTATAAATAAGTTAAAATTTTTAACAATAAAAATTAATTTTCCATTGTTATATATAAAACCAAACAAGCATGTTTGATTTTTGAGTGAACCGACAATGTTCTCCGAGTGAGCCGACAAAAGCCCCATAAGCGTGTGCTGGCAAGCACCCCCATAGCACCTTCTTCAAGATCCGCCCAACCCAGGCTTTACTATATTCCAGCTGGATTCCCATATTTGAGTTTTTATTTAATGCTAAAAAATACTATAAAAAGCATGCTTCCCCCCTATTGTCAATCAATTTTGGCCAATCACCACTTGCTATTTTAAATAGTATGTAATTATGTTTAAACTTTAAAAGAAACATGTCTAGAAAAATTGTTGTTTAGTTGTTACTATTTCAATTGTTGTTGTGATTCGATAATTAAGTTAAAGTTTTTAGTTGCAAAACTGTTATTGCCATTACATTTTTTTTCTCTTAAATTAAGGGTATTTGGATAATTTCGGTACAAAATTTAATTCTAGGCCAGTCTAGAAAAATTCAAAATAATCAAGTCATTTCAATTTCCTAAATTATTATTAGTACATTTGGGAGATTTTTGTGTCATCCTCCCCTCCTATAATATTTTTTGAGGGACAAATTGTGACTTGATTATAAAGGGATTTAATTATCAAAAATTTTAAATGATAAGTGATGGATATAAACTTATTATCATTTTTTATATTAGAACTTGTTACTATATACTTTAAAGTTATTATTGAACTTTTGAGTGATTAAATTTTTTTTTAATTAAGGTTGAAATTTTAATTTTAATAATAATATTTTATATTAGGATAACTAGCATCATTAAGTTTTCAATTGTGCTTAAATACACGTAAACTTTATGAAACAATTTTACCGCTACTCGTTAAGTCTGAGACAACATTCATTACTTTAGGTAGAGTGTATCCCACATGTTGTACAGTTATTGTATTTTTCTCTCTCTCTCTATTGACCATTTGAAATGAACATGTCATCGTCCTCGATTAATGACTCATAAAGAGGCTCATTGGGAAGGAGGAGGAGGCTTTGAAATCGTGGAAGGGGGTGTTTGAGAACGAGATGGAAGGAGGGAAATCCATGTTAAATAGGGAAAAGCTACTTTAAGGTTCACCATGGCGTTTGGGTTTGTAGCATGTTAGAAGAGCTTGTTGTCTAAAAATTTGTGTGTCTGTTTGGAAATATAGTGAAAAAATGATTTTTTTAATGTGGCTTTTGTAGAAACCAAATAGAAAAAAAGTCATATTGTTAATGTGATTTGTGTTTAGATTAATAATGGGAAAATTGACTTTTTTTTTTCTAAATCCAGTGAAAAAAAGCCAGAAGCTACTTCAATGAGCTTCTAAAAAAAGTAGTTTTTTTTCCAAAAGCCCATTGAAAGCTAATGTGTTCACAAACGCGTCTGCAGATGTCAAATGAGCTTTTACCCTCCAAATGAGCTTTTTTCCTATTCTACTGAGATTCCAAACAAGCCCTACGTCACTGGAAAAACCATCTTGAGCTGCTTTTTTGATGGCATCACGATGGAAAAGAAGAGAGAGAATGTGATAATGAAAAAGAAGAAAAGAGAGAGGACATATGTAGGTAGTGATTTTTCAATAAAAACTCATTATTTTATTTAGTTATAAAGATATAAGAAATTAATTTAATATATTTCTTGAAACATTTTTTACGATATTGCCTATATTGTCGCTACAGGAGTAAATTGGATGCATGAAATGTGGAGAATGTTTTTCTAACATATCTTCATTAGTAACATTCTCTCCACATAATTTTAATTGAGAAGAAATACTAAACATGGCTGAGTTATACTTACTCACAGATTTAAAATTTTGCAAACACAAATGTATCCAGTCATAACGATATTTGAGGAGGATGACCATCTTCTGGTGGTCATACATTTTTTTTAAAAAAAAATTGTTCTAAAGAATAAGTTGAACTCCGCCTATATTTATAGTCGGTCCCAAACTTGGGTAAAGGAGAAGGGTTGTGTTAGGCCCCAACAACCAACGTAAAACCCTGTCAAATCTCTTCTGAACATGGATCAACAAAGAAATTGTGCTAATGATAGGTCGTTGTGAAACAACCCTTTCTCACAACAAGTATTATCCAATACAATTATATAAAATCAGTGATTTTTTTAATATATTTTCAGAGTTTAGTACACAAAATTCGCCCACAAACATTTTCACAACATATCAGACTTTATGGAACAAACTGGCCCACAAACTCTCTCAAGACATAACAGAGTTTAGGGCACAAACTCACCACAGAGAAATTCATTATTCTGATCTCACACCATAATTATCCCATGAATCACATAATGATTTCCAACATAGTTGTGGTTGTGGACCTACCAACATATTAGAGTATGCAACATAAAATCTCAGGCCTAACAAGGGTTAAGCATTTCTTCCAAGACAGATATCTAAACAGTAAACGTGACATTAGAAAAACATGAGGGCCCTATAATGGCAATATAGAAATTAACACAACACCAATATCAAAAGAGGCCTACAAGATTCTCAATGTCTATGCCTCTGGTTGCTTCCCTTGGCCTCTAGCCAGATTAGAGGTCTCGTCTGAAAAATTATTTATAATGACAGAGTAAGACATAAAGTCTCAGTAACCAAAATCAATTTACAAAACATGCAGGTAAGGATGATAAGTCAGAGAAGCAGGTTTAACTAACATATAATAATAATAATAGTAATAATAATAATAATAATAATATTCTTATAATTCAAAACTTAATATAATATAATCAATAAATAAAATTATCCCCACACTTCCATCATGATCCTCCTTATCTCCTCTGGACTGGTACAGCCTATCAGTGCTAGTATACCTGGCCAAAGATTAGCTAGTCACATCAAGAATACTGCCCCCTCCCATACTACCACCAATATACCGTAACAGGGAGGTGTCCGCCCAAAACACTCAACTCCAAATCCAGGACAGGATTGAGAGAGTCGATGGGCACACAATTTACCATATCTCTTCCACACAACTCAACATATCCTGTAATATAAAAATAATAAATTAATACATCTTTCGAAAACAATTACGAGAATTCTAAATTCTTATACAACATTCCATCTCAAACAACATATTCATCATAACAGTAACAATTTAATAATAATTTCCACTTATATATGTAAATTGGAAAATACACTGTTTCACTGAAAGAAATTCATATTCAGACATAAATATAATCTTGCAAAACACATACAAGTAATAAAGATAAAAGTAAGGTTTATAAAACACCTTACAGTCCAAAGCAAGCATACAAAATAAATTAACCCTGATTACCTCGATTCCAAGCTTAATCTTAATTTGGATAGTAAAACCCGTACAATCACCGATCATAAGAAAACTCTACATTATTAATGTAGATACCAATTAACCACATATAACAATAAAATAATTAATTTACATAATTTAACTCCTAGAACCCAATTTTCTTTACAACTATTATCCTTAATTATTTAAAGTTTCTTAAATATCCTTAATCATTGATCATTCCTCATAAACCTAAAGCGCTCATTAAAATTCGTAAATAACCTTTAACATGCCTATAATTACAAAATCCTCAATATCAACTTTTAAAATAATTAAATCTCTTTTTCATAATTTATATGGGTATAATCCAATTATTAAACAACTTCTCAAATCTCTACATAATTAAAATCATATCAAATTCTAATTTAAATATTAAATCCTAACTCATATTTTTCATAGAGTCCAGATCTAACAAAATAAACCGATTAAAACCTCAATAAGACCTCCAATAATTCAAATAAATTATTTAAACAAATTTTGATCGGTAAAAATGCCATATGGAAATTAAGTTATATCCTATTTATAAATAAAATTAATCATAAAATCACATAACAAAAAGATAATAAATCTAAACTGATTAAAACTAACTATTAATTATTCTCTATATTTCTACAGTCTTATATTGACAAAACTCAAAACATGCCTAAAATCATATCCTCAAAATATTCTCTAACTAGCATAAAATTACTATCATAGGAAAGAAAAAATTATTTAGAACATTTTTCATAAAAGAAACTTTGTGATTAGAAGAGAGTTTGAGTACCTTAATGATCCCCAAAGAACCGAAAATACTTCTGTCAGAACCCCACTCTCTACATTTCTTCACAAAACACTTCACGGTTGAAGTGTTTAAGGGAGGAGGTATTTATAATAACCCCTCTCCTACTCTTCATTATAGGCGCCAAAGCATAATAATTTTTTTTATATAAATATAAGGGGCCACCCCCTTATCTTTGTGTTGATAGGCGTCGTTTTGGCGCCTACCAAATTTAATAATTTTTTATATATTATAATATTATTTATATTATTATTATTATTATTTTAATAATGATGTCATATGTTGCCTGTAAGTAAGGCGTTGTATGGCTCGAGTACAGTGAGAAGTGAGCAAGAGCCGCTACATCGCTACCCGGATGTAGTGTTAAATGAGTAAGGGCTACCGCTCTCTTCTGAACGGAGGCGACTGAAGAAGCTAGTTCATAAGAACAAGATTAGATTTGGCACTTGGAACATTGGGACTCTAAGTGGAAAATCTAGGGAGGTGGTAGGAGTAATGAAGGATCGGAAGATTAATATCCTGTGTCTCCAAGAAACTAGATGGTTATGAGAAAAGTCTCAGGAAATTAATGGTTTTAAGCTCTGGTATACAGGAAAGGTTAATGGAAGGAATGATGTTGGTATCATCGCTGACAAGGAATGGAGGAAGAATGTGGTGGATGTTAAGAGGATTGATGATATAATTATTTCCTTAAGAATAATTGTTGGGAAGGATACTATAAACATTATCAGTGCGTATGTACCTCAAGTAGGGGCAGAAGCACATCTTAAGGAAAAATTCTAGGAAGATTTAGAGGGGCTAATTCAGAGTATCCCACTAACCGAAAAGATTTTTATTGGAGGAGATCTTAATGGACATGTTGGTAAGGAGGCAGAACCTCATGCAAGGGCTCATGGTGGTTTTGGATTTAGGACGCTCAATAATGAAAGCCAATCTATTATTGATTTCTCCCTCACATATAACCTCAAGATTGTCAAAACTTTCTTTAAAAAATGAAAGGAGTATTTAATAACATACAAGAGTAGAGCCGTAAGGACACAAATTGACTTCTTTTTAGTAAGGAATGCTGATAGACAATTTTGTACTAACTGCAAAGTGATCCCTAGGGATGACATGACAGCACAACATAGGGTTTTGGTCCTTGATGTGAATATTAAGTATGTAAAACAAAAGCGCCGGAAAGTTTTAAACCCAAGAGTCAAGTGGTGGCAATTGAAGGGGGAGAAAAGGGAGATTGTTAAGAGAACTCTCTTGGAGGAAGGGGAGTGAGAGTTATAGAGTAATGCTAATGTCATGTGGGAGAATATGTCTAAAAAGGTCTAGCAGGTTGCTAAAGCAACTTTGGGAAAATCAAAAGGTCTTAGTCGATAAGATAAGGAGACTTGGTGGTGGGATGAAAGTGTTCAAGAAAAAACTAAGCGTAAGAAAGATTGTTTTAAAGTCGTACACATATGTAATAATGCTGAAAATTGGGAAAAGTATCGCATGGCTAAAAAGGAGACTAAAAATGCAGTGAGTGATGCTCATAATAAAGCATATGAGGAGTTTTATAAGGAGTTAGGGGCAAAGGCAGAAGAGCGTAAGATTTACAAGATCACAAAGAATAAAGAAAGAAAATCGAGAGACTTAGACCAAGTGAGATGTATAAAGGACGACGAAGGAAATGTTTTGGTTACTGATGGAGATATTAAGGATAGGTAGAAAGCCTACTTTTATAAGCTATTCAATGATAGCTGGGGAGGGTTGCATTATGACTGGGAAGATTTGACAACTCTTGAAGGTGATCTCAACTTGTCATTTTATCGTAGGATTCGAATTGGCAAGGTTAAGGAAGCTCTTAAGAAAATGGATAATGGTAAGGCTGTCGGACCTGATGATATTCCTATTGAAGTTTGGAAATGTTTGGGTGAAAAGGGTGTGTTGTGGCTCACAAAATTATTTAATGAGATCTTACGAACCAAGAAAATGCCGGATGAGTGGAGAAAAAATACTTTGATTCCCATTTAAAAGAATAAAGGGGATATTCAGAATTGTGCAAATTATAGAGGAATTAAGGTAATGAGTCATACAATGAAATTGTGAGAAAAAGTGATTGAACACAGATTGAGGTTGGAGACTGATATTGATAAAAACCAATTTGGATTCATGCCAGGAAGGTCTACAATAAAAGCGATTTATTTATTAAGGGGGCTTATGGAAAGGTATAGGAGTAAAGGAAGAGATTTGCATATGGTTTTCATTAATTTGGAAAAAGCATATGACCAAGTACTAAGAGATGTACTTTTGAAAGCCTTGAAAAGGAAGAGGGTGAGGTTTGCATATATCAAAGCCATTTAGGACATGTATGAATGGGTTACAATCAATGTTAGAACACCTGGAGGTGTTACAAAAGACTTTTTTATAAGAATTGGACTACATCAGGGATCAGCCTTGAGTCTTTATTTGTTCAATCTAGTGATATATGTGCTAATTGAGCCTATAAAAGAAGAGATCCCTAAATGTATGATTTTTGCGGATGACATAGTTCTATTGGTTGAATCCAGGTAAGAAATTAACTCTAAACTTGATATATGGAGACAAACTTTTGGAATTGAGGGGCTTTCGTCTTAGTAGGAGCAAAACTGAATATATGCATTGCAAGTTTGATAAGAGACAAGGCCAAAGAGAAGTGTAAGTTAAATTGGGAGGGCAAATTATCTCATAAGTGACAAAATTTAGATATTTGGGATCAATTATACAACAAGATGATGAAATTGATAGAGATGTCAATCATAGAATTCAAGCCGGATGGTATAAATAGAGAAAAACTACTGGAGTTATTTGTGATTGTAAAGTACCTAATAATGTAAAAGGAAAGTTCTATCGCACTGCTATAAAACCAGCAATGTTATATGGTAGTGAATGTTGGGCTTTAAAGGGACAACATAAACATAAAAATGGGAGTAGTTGAGATGAGGATGTTGAGATGGATGTGTGGCCATACAAGAAAAGACAAGATTCGTAATACTTATATACGTGAATGAGTTGCAATGGCCCCTATTGAAGCAAAAATGGTAGAAAATCGTTTGAAGTAGTTTGGACATGTTCAACGAAGACCATTGAGTGCTACGGTGAGAATGATTGATCAAGCAGCATGGAGTCCTGTTAGACGAGGTCGAAGAAGGCCGAAACGAACGCTCAATGAGGTCATAGAGAGTGACCTTTTTAATTAATAATATATCAAAATTTATGGTTTTTGACAAAGCACAATGGTGTCGTGTGATTCATATAGCCGACCTTACCTAGTGGGATAAATGCTTTATTGTTGTTGTTATTGTTTTAAAGAACAAGTTGGTCTTTTACGGTCAGATATTCAATTTTTAGACTTTCATGCAAATGGTGGCGTAAAAGATCATGGATTTGGCTTTATTTTGGTTGGATGCCTGATTCCCTTATTTAATTGTGTCTTCCAGACCATGGGCATTCAAATAGAATGAAAAATGAAACGATAACAAATAATATAACTTATCTTTGATGTCCAAAATCATAATAATAATCCTTATTTCTAAATATTGATAAATACTCCATTCGCTTCTTAATATAAGATATATTTGAAAAGTTGATCTTGATCTTAAATATAAAATATATTTTTCTTAGTTATCATTATTTTCCTAATTTATTCTTATTGATGCTTCCTCAATAATAATCAAGGAAGAAAGAGAAGGGGATGATTAAAGAATATGGCTAGGGTATTTTAAAAAATACATGTTATATTAACTAATTTAATTAGCTTCTTTAATTCAATCAAATTAGGTAAATATGTCTTAAATTAAAAAAAATTAACATAAACAATATAAAATGATTCAAAACACAACAAGCATAACAAAAATAATCATAACTCAAATCCAAACTGCAATGATCAAGCATAAGAACAACTCCTCAAATTAGAAGAACAAGTATAAAGAAAACTTTAATAATAGCAATAACAATAATAAATGATGATTTTAAAAGGATGGGAAAAATATAATAAAAGCTTATAAAAACACGCATAGGACGAGACGTCCAAAAGATCCGTCAATGTCCCATTCCATCTTGTATACAATTTTGTCCCGATTTTGATGTAATCTCATTTGAATGGTGACTAGTTAGGGAGATGAAAGCTTTATCTAAAAACTAGTAGTGATAGTAACTATTGTTTTGAAATGGATGTCAAAATGTCAATAATTTCTCCCAATTTTGTCATTTAGAAGGAAGCTGCTTCTATGCTATACAAATATCCCTAAATTGAGAAAGTAAAACAAAACTATCATCTCGCAGGTGCAACACTCCGTGTTCAACCCTATTCAAACTATGATGGTTTATTTTTATTTATTTTAAATGATTCTCAACCATACAAAAGAAACATGCGAGAAGAATTTATAATTTGATTGGTAAACCATACTTGTATTTATTTAATGAGAAAAATTAATTTTTAATCCTTAAAATTATGACTAACTTATACTAACTCATTTGCTACATTAAACACAGGCTTCCATTTAATATGTCTTACTTTTTTTATCTTATATAAAATCCATGTGAAGATGAGTTGTAAGCCACATAAGCAATTTCTAATAGTATTACTAATATTTTTTGCCACATAGATGACTCAATGCTGAGGCATAATGAATTATCAATTATTAGAGCAAAATCATAAATAATAGAAGATTAGAGACTAAGTAACTTACTAGTTAAAATTTTAAAGATTGAATTATATCAAATCAAAATATATATACTGAATTATAAGTAAATTAAAACTTGTAAGAATGAAAATTATGTTCCATTGCTTCATGTAAAACCAAACTAGCATGTTTGTTTTTTGAGTGAACCGACAAAAGCCCCGTAATCGTGTGCTGGCAGACACCTCAATAGCACCTTCTTCAAGATCCACCCAACCCACGCTTTACTATATTCCCGCGGGTTTCTCATATTTGAGTTTTTATTTAATGCTAATATATACTATAAAAACATGTTTCCCCAACTGTCAATCAATTTTGACCTATCACCACTTGCTATTTTAAATAGTATGTAACTATGTTTAAACTTTAAAAGAAACATGTCCAGAAAAATTGTTGTTGTCGTATTTAAAATTAGTTGTTACTATTTTAATTGTTGTTGTGATTCGATAATTAAGTTAATATTCTTAGTTACTAAACTGTTATTGTCATTACATTTTTTCTCTCAAATTAAAGGTATTTACATAATTTTGGTACAAAATTTAATTCTAGGCTAGTCTAGAAAAATTCAAAATAATAAAGCCATTTCAAATTTCTAAATTATTATTAGCACATTAGGGAGATTTTTGTGTCATCCTGGCCCTCCTATAATATTTTTTGGGGGACAAATTGTGACTTGATTATAAAGGGATTTAATTATCAAAAAATTTAAATGATAAGTGATGAACATAAACTTGTTGTCATGTTTTATATTGGAACTTGTCACTACATATTTTTAAAATATTATTACTTTTGAGTGATTAAATTTTTTTTTTTTACAATTAAGGGTGAATGTACAATTTTAATAATAATATTTTATACTAGGGGCAACAGGTACCATTAGGTTTTTTTTTTCTAATTGATACCATTAAATTTTCAATTGTGATTAAATCCACATAAATTTTAAAAAGTGGGGGAATTTTACCGCTTCCCGTTAAGTCTGAGACAACATTCATTACTTTAGGTAGAGTGTGTCCCATACGTTGCACAGTTGCTGTATTTTTTTTTCCCTCTCCTAACCATTTGAAATGAACACGTCATCATCCTCCATTAATGTCTTATGAAGAGGCTCATCGAGAAGGAAGAGGAGGCTTTGAAATCATGGAAAGGGGTGTTTGAAAAAGCACTGGAAGGGGGGAAAGCCATTTTAAATAGGGAAAAGCTATTTTAAGACTTCAGCATGGCGTTTGGGTTTACAGTATGTTAGAAGAGCTTGTTGTCCAAAAGCTACATCACTGTGTAAAAACCATCTTGAGCAGCTTTTTTGTTTGCATCATAGTGGAAAAGAAGAGAGAGAATGAGATAAAGAAAAAGATGAAAAGATAAAGGACATAAGCAGATTATGATTTTTTAATAAAAGCTCATTATTTTGTTTAGCTATAAGGAGGTAAAAAATTAATTCAATATATTTCTTGAAACCTTTTTCATGATATTGCCACTGCAGGAGCAAATTGGATGCATGAAATGTGGAGAATATTTTTTCTAACATATCTTCATCAGTAATATTCTCTCCACATAATTTTAATTGAGAAGCAATCTTAAACATGGCTGAGTTTTACTTGCTCACATATTTAAAATCTTGCAAACGCAAATGTATCCGGTCATAATGAGCTTTTAGGAGGATGACCATCTTCTGGTGGTTATACCTTTCTTTTAAATTATTCTAAACAACAAGTGGGTCTTTTGTTGTTAAATATTAAATTTTTAGACCTTCATGGAGGCATAGAAAAATCTTGGATTTAGCTTTATCTTGGTTGGATGTCTGATTCCCTTTTTTAATTGTGTCTCTTAGACCATGAGGATTTAGATGGATTTCTGCATCCAATATTCAAGATAAATAGTTTTTTCTAGTAGTGTCAAAGCCACAAATTCAAATTTTACAAGGTTTGACATGATTTAGACTAATTAAAGAAATAGACGAGAATCATTAAAATATGTAAAAATGCAATATAATATCATAAACAAAAATAACAATAAATTCATAAAGGCAATAAATAATTAATAAAGCAAGATAGGAAAAATTAAAACTTTTATCGCTTCGGGCCATTTAATCTCATAGCTTTAGGCTAGTTAATCTCAAGATGAGAGATTAAACTATTTATCTTCAAGATAAATAAAAGTTGTACATGACTTTCGACCATACAATAAGATAAAAGATGAAAATACATATAGCTTCCGTCTATATAATAGGGAATCAAATGAATATGACTTCTGATCGTATAATAATAATCAAAGGGATATGGCTTCTGACCATATCATATCATATCATATCAAAATAAGAAATTAAAATCATATCATATCATATCATATCATATCATATCATATCATATCATATTAAAATAAGAAATTAAAACAATATGACTTCTGATCATATAATTTCAGAAATAAGAGGTGTATGGCTTTTGGCTATATTAAAATGACAATAATAATATAAAAGAACTTGTAAATGATATATATAAGATATAAAAAACAATAGCAATCTTCAATCTTAGCCATGAAACTTGATTTTTATAACAATCGGTAAAAATATCTCTTTAATTCCATATAGTGACTTAGATTATCCCGAATAGATCAATATCAAATAAAGATATGGTAAAAGAAAGTGGAGGAAAATGTTAAGGTAACTCTGAGAGAAGTATACATTTGTTAAAGTTATTGTGCTGATAACGTGTTATAAAAATAAAGATATCTAGGATAAGAAAAAGAGATAAGAGAAATTCAAGAGAGAAATAGGAGAGTAATTCTCATTTATTTGTGTGACAACAATGCTTGTACATTACTTCTATTTATAGACCTTTAAAAGGCTTGTACTACAAGCCACCATAATTGTATGCAAACTTGGGGACCAAGTAAGACTTGGAGAATAAGAAAAGGAAATTTGGAGATTAAAGGCCTATTTGGGAATCCATTAGGAGGGGAAAAGTCCATTTGGAGAATGAAAGCTCATTTGGCATCTGCAGACTCGTTTGGGAACACGGTAGTATTTAATGAGCTTAAAAAAATTGTTTTTCTTAGAAGTTCATCGAAATTGCTTCTGGCTTTTTTTCATTGTGTTTAAAAAAAAGTCACTTCTCCCACTGCCAATCTAAACACAAATCACATTTACAATATGACTATTTTTAATCTGACTTCTGCAAAAGCCACATTAAAAAAACCCACTTCTCCACCGCTAATCCAAACATGCACTAAGTTGGCTTTGGAAGTAAGTAAAATAAAATATTAAATATAGCATATCAGATACTAACTAAGATATGAGTTAATGAACATCCATATAATTAATATTCGTAACAAATACTACATTAATTATACTGAATTAATTATTTGTAAAGTCGAATTGTACATAAGAAGTAAAACAAATATATGCTCTTGATACTATTAAATTGGACTTATATTTTAAACTAGGTAAAATAAAGGAAAAAAAAAGAACTTATATTATGAATGGATGTGGATAAATTTTGGGATAAGTTACAACTTGACTTTCTATTTGTGAATACTTTCTAAGATGTGTGATCCTCTTAATTATATTTAATTGTTTTAGGAGTCCACTTTAAATTATTTGAATTTAAATTTAAATTTAAATAAAAGGGTATAGCCAGTTAGCCGCCCGAAAAACCACGTTTGAAATGTAGTAAAACGTAGAAGCAATTATTCGAGAAATATTGATATTATGATGAATAGAGAAAGAAGAAAAGTGAATTCCAAATATGGCTAGTTCAATCTTAATTTTGATATGAGTGCAATTATGATGAACTATTGGTAGACATATTTTGTGAGTTTAAGAAATCAGCTTTAAGTTACTAATTAAGGTACTTAAATAATTTGAGGAGCTGTGGTATGGTACTCATTGAAATAGAATGAAAAACGAAACGGCAACAAATACTATAATTTATCTTTTGTCTAAAATCATAATAATAATGCTTATTGCTAAATATTGATAAATACTCCCTCACTTCTTATATAAGATATATTTGAGGAGTTGATCTTGATCCTAAATATAAGACATATATTTTATAGTTATCATTTTTTCCTAATTTATTCTTATTGATACTCCCTCAATAATAATCAAGGAGGAAAGAGAAGAAGATGATTAAAGAAGATGACTAGAGTGTTTTAAAAAAGGAGAAATTCTAAAAAAATACAATTTAAACTTCAAAATCCTAAATAGGTGATTTAACAATAAAATGTTTTGTCAATTCCATTACCATTCTTGTTAATCCTATTAACGACTTTGTCAACGAGATTTTAAAGTTTAAAAGATATTTTTTTAGAATTTTTCCTTTAAAAAATATATGTTATATTAATTAATTTAAAAATTCTTTAATTCAATCAAATTAAATAAATAAGTCTTAAATTTTTTTTTAAAAAAGTTAACATAAACAGTATAAAATGATTCAAAACACAACAAGCATAACAAAAATAATCATAACTCAAATCCAAATTGCATTGATCAAGCATAAGAACAACTCCTCAAATTAGAAGAACAAGTATAAAGAAAACTTTAATAATAGCAATAACAATAATAAATGATGATTTTAAAAGGATGGGAAAAATATAATAAAAGCTTATAAAAACACGCATAGGACGAGACGTCCAAAAGATCCGTCAATGTCCCATTCCATCTTGTATACAATTTTGTCCCGATTTTGATGTAATCTCATTTGAATGGTGACTAGTTAGGGAGATGAAAGCTTTATCTAAAAACTAGTAGTGATAGTAACTATTGTTTTGAAATGGATGTCAAAATGTCAATAATTTCTCCCAATTTTGTCATTTAGAAGGAAGCTGCTTCTATGCTATACAAATATCCCTAAATTGAGAAAGTAAAACAAAACTATCATCTCGCAGGTGCAACACTCCGTGTTCAACCCTATTCAAACAATTTGAACTATTTTTTTAAAGTAATTTATAATATATGAAATTAGATTATGAGAAGAGTTTTGTCTTAATTTGCATGAACGTATTTTTCCACCGTTTTCTTAAATAGGCTTTATAATGATTTATTTTTATTTATTTTAAGTGATTCTCAATCATATAAAAAAATGAGAAAAATTAATCTTTTAATACTTGAAGTTAAATATTAACTTGTACTCATTTGCTACATCAAATACAGGCTTCCATTTAATATGTCTTACTTTTTTTTTTATCTTATATAAAATTTATGTGAAGATGAGTTGTATGCCACAAAAGTAATTTCTAATATTATTATTAATATTTTTTCCCACATAGGTGACTCAATGCTAAGGCGTAATGAATTATTAATGATCAGGGCAAAATTATAAATAATAAAAAGATTAGAGGCTGAATTATATATAAGTCAACAGTTTAAATATTGAATTGTGTCAAATCAAAATATATGCTCTGAATTATAAGTGAAAACTTTTAAAAATAAAAATTAATTTTCCATTGTTACATGTAAAACCAAACGAGCATGTTTGTTTTTTGAGTGAACCGACAATGTTCTCCGAGTGAGCCGACCAAAGCCCCATAAGCGCGTGCTGGCAAACACCACAATAGCACCTTCTTCAAGAATCACCCAACCCAGGCTTTACTATATTCCCGCGGGTTTCTCATATTTGAGTTTTTATTTAATGCTAAAAAAATACTATAAAAACATGTCCCCCCCCCCAAAAAAAGTCAATCAATTTTTACTTATAACCACTTGCTATTTTAAATAGTATGTAACTATGTTTAAATTTTAAAAGAAACATGTCTAGAAAAATTGTTGTTATCGTATTTCAAATTAGTTGTTACTATTTTAATTGTTGTTGTGATTTGATGATTAAGTTAAAATTCTTAGTTACTAAACTGTTATTGCCATTACATTTTTTCTCTTAAATTAAGGGCATCTAGATAATTTTGGTACAAAATTTAATTCTAGGCTAGTTTAGAAAAATTCAAAATAATAAAGCCATTTCAAATTCCTAAATTTTTATTAACACATTTGGGAGATTTTTTTATTTTTTGTCATCCTCCCCTCCTATAATATTTTTGAGGGGCCAATTGGGGCTTGATTTCAAAGAGATTTAATTACTAAGAAGTTTAAATAACAAACAATGGGTATAAATTTATTATTATTTCTTATATTAGAACTTGCTACGTTATACTTTCAAGTCATTATTGAATTTTTAAGTGATTAAATTTTTTTTATAATTAAGGGTGAATGTGTAACTTTTATAATAATATTTTATATTAAGGGCAACTGAGGCTATTACATTTTCAATTATACTTGAATGCACATAAACTTTAGAAAGTGGGATAATTTTACAACTGCTGGTTAAAGTCACAAATAACACCCGTTACTTTAGATTAGAGTGGGCCCCACATGTTATACAGTTGTTATATTTTTTCCCCTCCCTTGAGCATTTGAAATGAACACGTCATCATCCTCCATTAATGACGCACGAAGATGCTCATCGGAAAGTACAGGAGGGAAGGGAGTCTTTTATGTCCATTATCGTTTTGACCTTCAGCTTCAGGGTTTGCCTCCTGGGATGCATTGTCGTCTCCTAATGACGAAGCAAGAGGCATGAACTTAGTGGAAGCGTTGTTGTCTTTGCTGCCTTTTTTTTCTTTGGCTCTGCCTTTCAATCTGACAGCACTACAATCTGACAAAGGAAACACATGAATACCAAAAAAGAAAAAATAAAAAAAATAAGGGAAAATGACTTAAAAATACTTTGTAAGGAAATTATTTGTTGATTGGTACCACGGGTGCAAACAAGTACCCTTTATGTGCAATTATCATCCACATGTGCAAAATTCATCCATGTAAATGTGCAAACACCATCCCTCGTGTGCAAAATATCATCCACCCGTGTGCAACTTATCACCTATCATATGCAATGGTAGCAATTAACAATTAATTTGCTTGCAAGGTAGTTTTTAGCAATTCTCCCAAAAAACAATGCAAAAGGTTAACAAAGACTACAATTTAGGGTCATTTGATTAGCGATGATAGAAGTGAGTTATTTTTAATCTGAATTTTATAAATTTTAGATATGATAAAAGTCATATTGTAAATGTGATTTATGTTTGGATTGGAGGTGGTAGAAGTGACTTTTCTTTTTTCAAAAAGCTAGAATTTTGAACTTCTTTTCAAAAGCTGCTTTTGAAAAAAAAATCCAGTTACTAAAACGTCAATCCAAATACTCTAATTTTCAAAAAGGTAAATATCACTGTACTTTTTTTTTTTTAAAAAAATTCAGGTTTGGAATGCCATTCAGGGTATTACTCTAAGATTATATTTCAGTTAGTGAAGAGATTTTATAAAGGTTTTGATGGTATTTTATAAAAACACTTAACATTGCAATTACTTTGAATAATTTTTTTCTCAATTTAAATATTAATATTTTAAGAATATGAAACAAATTTATTAGTGTTAGTTATTTTATTATTAATAAGGGCGAACATGTAAATTTAGCAATCAATAATTTCACTATGAGCACGCATAAGAACTATTTTTTTGGGTGCAAAAGTAGACATAAATAATTTATTTGGGAGAAGATATAGCAACACTATTAATGAGAGTTAACTTCCATTCCTTTTTGTATTGTATGTCATACTAGTCTTATCTCTCTTTTAATTTAATATTTTTTAATGAGAAAATATCATTTAGATCCCATGGAAATCATTTTATTTCAGTTAACCCAAAAATTAAATTTTTTCTATGAAAAACAATAATGCATTTACTTTATTTTTTTATAAGAGTATTTATAAGATAAATATGAGCATTTTTACGACAAAACAAAAATATTTACAAGACAAATAAAAAGATTCAAAGAAAATCAAGGAGTTAACAAGAATATTTTGGTTATTCACAAGAGAAATAAGATAATTTATAAAACAAATAAAGGTATTCACAAAATAAAAAAATGCATTTACAAGAGAAATAAAGGGATTTATAAGAATTTTGAAAATTAAATTTTTTTGATAAGTCAAATATAGGCATTTACAAGATAAATATGTTAATGAACAAAATTTTAACTCCCTGGTCATTTACACTTTTTCCATGTAAATGTCTTTATTTGTCTTGAAAATGCTGATATTTATCTTATAAATGCTCTTATACAAAAATAAAATAAGGATATTATTGTCCTTTACTGACAAAACTTAATTTCATTTTGATCCAAGGAGGTGTAGTGAAATTTCATAATTTTTTGGGGGTTAACTTAAACAAAATTGTTTCCATAGGGTTTAAGTTATATTTTCCCATTAAAATATTAAAATAATAGAGAGAGAAGATTGGAAGACCCACAGTGCAAAAAGTAACAGAAGTTAAATCTTCGTAATGGCATTGCTATATATGCTCCCAAATAAATTGTTTATGTCTATTTTTACACCCGAAAATAGATAGTTCTTATGGGTACTTATAACAAAATTGTTCATTGCTAAATTTACACCTTTGAACTTATTAAAAATAATTATAGTGTTTTGTATGCTTTTCAATTAAACCATTAAATTTGAATGATTGAATGCAATTTTTTTTCCATTGCCATTGGGCCTATTTGGGTTAGTGGCGGTAGAAGTGTTTTTTTTAATATGACTTTTACAGAAATCAAATAGGATAAAAGTCATATTGTAAATTTGATTTGTGTTTAGATTGACGGTGATAGAAGTAATTTTTTTTTAAAATCCAAACTTTTAGAAAAAAATGCTAGTTACCAAAACATGCAAACACAAACATCCTAATTTTCAAAAAGTTAGAAACTACCGTGATTTTTTTTTTAAAAAAAGCCTGTTCGGGATGGAAGATCCATCCTAAACGAGCATATTATAGCGTTGTTTGGTTCAGCGTTTTGGTCATTCAAAAAGCCCAATTACAATATAAACGGGCTTGTATAATGTAAATTCATAAAGTGGTCGTTTGGTTATGTCATTGTTGCATCGGGCTTGTCCAACTGTTATGATTGTGCTTTTCCCAAAAGCTGATCCACAAGCACGCTCAAAAAAAAAAGTCATTGGATTCCCCTGCACATTTTTGTTTGTTACCGTTGGACATATATTCCCTTAGCTGTATACCACCTGCAATTTGAGCAGCTTTCCGTGCGAATCCAAACTGCAACCATCACTCTTCATTCACTTCGCACCATCTACTCCTACGGCCATATTCATGGAGTTCGGTGAAATAGAATAGCTGAGCCTCTGTTTCACATCCGTCTCACCTTCTTCTTCTTGGCAGGAAAGGTCGGGCGACTGCAAGCGACGTGAGCTTCTTCATCCAACCGATGGTCCAGCTGACGATTGGGTCAGTTTTACACCGTCGTCCTCCTCTCCCGCAGACGCCGGCGCATCTCGGCTGTCTCAGTTTCTCATCTCTGCATCGCTGTTCGTCGGTCATCAGCGGTTGCGTTAAAATCAGAGGTAAGTTGTTCTGGCAATCCGGCATATTTCTTACATTCAGAGATGACTTTGATTCAGCTGCGCAATGTTTGTGTTGTGTGTGTTTGTGGGATACATTTATAAACGCTGCTATTACCTTCTGGAATCTCATGGCCTACCGTTGTTCTGGCTCTGGATAAATGTGATGTTGGAATTTTTGTTATGAGTGTGTAGTTTGGTGGTACAAACTGTATAGAAACAATATATTCTCTCGCCACTTTAGTCAGCCAGACATGAATAAGCTTCAAAATTGTGGGTCTTTATCCCTGTACAAAGGGAGCTCTTACCCAATACATAAGTCCTATTTTTTTTTCTTGAATTAAAAGGATAGAAATTAACAGTTCAGGATTTCAAACAGGATCTGTGTTGTGACCTCCCACTTATTAGGAAAATAGACAACCTACACATCCACGGATCGGATAAAAATGACAATTTTGACTGACAAATCACATTGTTGTGCTTTCAGTAGGATCCATAGTGAATAATGGGCAGGTCTTTACTCAGGTGCTAAGATATATATATTGCACAGCCTCGAACTCTCCCTAGTTAATGAATGAACATGATGTAGTTTAAGTTAAAGTCATAGCCATGTCCACTGACAAAGTAAACCAGGTTTAGTTTTGAGAAAATTATGCCATATACAAGAGCACGCTTGTACGCTACTAGATTCCTCTTGTATGTTTTTAAATTTTACGATTTTATTATGTGACATTTCATTCACTGAGTCAAATTTGTATTTGATGAAAAATGATTGCTCATGATCCCCCAAATGTTGTTAGCTGGCTTCCTCTATAGCTGCTTCTGCAGTTACACACACACACTGTTTTGAGACAGTTTGGAAACTTTCACATTTGTCCATTGAATTGCCGTTCAGTCTTTTGAGATTCTCTTGAAATGAGAAAAAGAGAGTCACTGCTTTGCTTGGTACACCACACAGGTCACACCAAAGGCTAATACATACTGCAAAGTATATATGCTTTGATAAGCAATTTATGAACGTTTTGTATTATTTTTTAAAAAAAACCTTTAAAGCTGTAAATCAATTTCAAAGACCAAAAATGTCGTCTATTACCATGTATTGCATATTTATATAGCACAATGCGAGACAACGCAATCTGGAATGACAACACCACTGAGGTGTTCATACATGCGATGCTTGGTCAAATTTACGCTCATGAACGGCGAGGATTGTCTTTCTCTAAGGCCGGTTGGAAGGCAATTGTGGATGAGTTTAACGAAAGGACTGGTAGGGGGTACGATCGCAAACAACTAAAGAACAAATTTGACATCTTACGCAAGGACTTCAAGACGTGGAAGACGTTGCTCACTGAGACTGGCTTGGGTTTTAATCCGGAAACAAGGACTATTAACGCTACTGATGGCTGGTGGGAAGCAAAAATCCGGGTTAGTATGTTTCTTTAACTCAGCACAACTAAAACACGACTTCTGATTGGTTACATTAGGCATAACAATGTTCACTTGTGATAATGCAGGAGAATAGGATGTATTCGAAGTTTCGTAGGTCCCCTCTTAAGTATGAGACAGAACTGAATATAATCTTCAGGGATGTCTATGCTTCCGGAGATGGTTCATACTGTCCTGCATTCGAGCAGACCCAGGATGCTGATGCTGACGATGATGATGTCTACATCCCAATCATGGATGATCAGGAAGGATCGGGGGACAGTGAGGACGGTTCTTTCGGTGCTCAACCGGCACCCAGCACAAGAGTCACTGAAGACTTGGCCGGTATAGGGATATCATCTCAGAGTGGTCCCTCTGCGCCAACCGGTTCAGGTAGCCTTGGTAAGAGAAAGAGGGTAATTCGACCTCAGGTGAGGAAGAAGTCCAGAGTTCCAGTTGCGGATCGGATTGCTGATGCAGTCAGTGTGATGGCTGACTTAACGAAGCATAGATCAGCTGTTATGACCGACATCCAGGAGAGGAGTGCTGAGAGTATCGTCAGGGACCTAGTCACACTTGAGAAAGTGAAGGCTGATCCGCAGTTCCGCATCCGGTGTATCCAGATGCTCTCGCAGGACAAGAGTTCCCGAGATGCGTTTGTAGGGCTATGGAAGGAGAATAAGGACTATTTGATTGAGTGGTTACGATTTGCTGTAGATTGTTACTTCGTACAGTAGAGTATATGTTTGATAGTAATGGATTGTTATATTTATGACCATATGTTTGACAGTTATGGTTTGTTCTATGTATGACTATTTATTTGCATGTGAACTGCTTGTAGTTTTACTGAACGTTATATTTATGTTTGTTATTGATTGTGGTCATTGCGGTTAGAGTTGTGGATTGTTAGAGTTTGATTTTGTGTGACCTAAACTTATGGATATGCACAGGCGACGTTATCAATTCCAAATTTAATGGACGAATCTGATGATGACTCTCAACTTATGGCCCTCATCGACGAGGAGTTGACCGAGTATCAGCTACTAACCGCATTGATATGTCAGTACTGGGTTCCTTTCATTTCCAAGCAACCACGGAGGTCAAGTATACGCTCGGGACATATATGGGTCCAGGAGCTATTATCAGACAATGGTAATTGTAAGGACATGCTAAGAGTAGATAACCATGTGTTTTACCTCCTATGCAATAAGTTGGCTGCACATGGGCTAACACAATCTAGGCACGTTGGCATTGAAGAAATGGTTGCCATGTTTTTGTTGACTGTTGGACACGCCATGGGGAATAGGGTAGTCCAAGAACTTTTCCAACATTCGGGTGAAACCGTTAGCAGGCTATTGCACAAGGTTCTTAAGGCTTGCCTCAGGCTAGCTTCAGAGAACATTAAACCCATTGATCCCGAATTTTGTGAATGCCACCCACATGTATTGCATAATGCAAGATATTACCCGTACTTTAAGGATGCTATCGGCGCAATAGACGGGACCCATATAAGGTGTGTTGTCACGAGTGAAAATCGGGACAAGCATATTGGTAGGAAGGGTTATCCTACTCAGAATGTAATGGCCGTATGCGACTGGGATATGTGTTTCACATTTGTGTTGGCCGGCTGGGAGGGTTCAGCGCATGACGCTCGTGTGTTTCAAGCCGCGGTCTCAAATCCAACTACGAAGTTCCCGCATCCTCCTCCAGGTATAGTTTGTAGATCCTGAAATAACATTTACCATTTCACTGCTTCATTAATATTATTCGATGTACTCATGATCGTTATTTTTAATTGGGTAGGGAAATATTATTTGGTCGACTCTGGCTATCCGATGCGAGAAGGATATCTTGGACCTTACAGACGTGAGCGATACCATGTTCCAGAATTTAGGCGTCAACCTGTGCTTCGAAACGACAACGAGAAATTTAATTTTTTTCCATTCTAGTTTGAGGTCAATGATTGAAAGGACCTTCGGCATTTGGAAGAGTAGGTTCGCAATCTTGCAGAGAATGCGTACGTATAGCTATGAAATACAAGTTCGGCTAGTTTGCGCAACAATGGCGATACATAATTTCATTCGCAGGAATTCACCAGGTGATTCTACATTTCAAGAAGATTTGGATGACAACGAAGGTGAGGAGGAAGGACCACCTGTAGAAGAGGAGGGTTCGTCAACAAATAATGCTGGGCCATCTTCGGGACGCATGAATGCCGTTCGGGACCGGATTAGAGATGCTATTGCGGAGGACATTTGATGGACATAAGTTATGTTTTGGGCTCACATTTCTTCTCTGTATACTTCAACAATTGTCCGTTGCTATTAAAAATTGTGAACATTTTTCTATCAATATATGATGTCGGCTGCATTTTTGTGAGTCCAACAAATTTCTTATTGATTTAAATTGTCTGTCTTAGTTAATGCAGTAATACATAACACTTATTGTCCATATGAGTTAATACTTGTTAGTAATAATAAAAGGTGTATAAAAATAATTTGAAATTTCATAAGCCAAAAAATGAGGATACAATTTTAAATAAACATGACAAATATGTTTGTATAATTCAGTATTATGTATTTGCAATGTTAACTACAGATTTTACATTTTAGTGTAATAAACATTTAATTTTATGTTTAATTTTTCATTTACCCACATAGAAATGAAAAGCACTTATGAGATGTATAATCCAAACATAAATGACTTATGCTAAAAGCACTTACGGAAGCTCAAATCCAAACATAAATCACATTCACCAATCGCACTTATATCAAACGCACTTTTATATAAGCCAAATTTAAATAAGCACTTTCTCATACCGCTAATCCAAACGACCACTATATGCACAACTTCAGAAGCCATTTGACAAAGGGCTCATTTATGATTTTTTTAATAGAGGGAAATAATTTATACATTTCTCTAGTTTTGATATGATTATTTATTTGTTTTCAATGATTATACTGTATCCATTAATTCTAAAAGAACACATGATTCAGTAAGGTGTGAACATAATCGTTTTGAAAAAGCTTCTGGCAACTAATGTTCAACTTAACTCAAAACTAGATCACTCACCAGATAATTTGCTCAAAGGGTTAAAAAGAAAAATTAAAATGACCACAATTTGAGAAATTAAAATGAAGTCCTAATTAAGGAGCTAAATTATCAAAAAGTTTCACTGATAACTGAGGAGTATAAACCTATTATTAATTCTTGCATTGGCACTTATTATTACATGTTCTTTAGCTGATATTGAGTTTTTAAGTAATTAAATCTCTTCCTCAACATCTCAGTATTAGCTCTCCTATAATAATAGACAATATAAGGGTGTGCTTTAACTAGACCAAAATCCAAATATAAAACTTATAGCCCAAGCCCAATCCAACGGATCATTAATGGATTATAATGCTGGATTGGCCAATGGCCGAGCAAACTAGATTGGCCAAGTGGGCCAACCGGGTCAAAACTCAAATTAAAAAACTTAATCCAAGGCATTCACTTGGTAGATCTACGGAAGGTCAAATATATGCTGTCTTTACCATGCAAACGGAGATATTATTTTTAAAATTTGAATTTATGACTTCTTAATCACATAATAATAACATTTACCGTTGCTTCAAATCTCAATTTTAAAGAACTTAAAATATGGAGGAAAAAAAAAAACACAGAAAGAGAGAGAGAGTCATTTTTAAAATTAATCAACTTTCTAATCATTGGACTATTTTAAAAATGAAATCAAACTAAAATGGCAATTACCTTTCCTTTAAGAAAATTAATAACAATTAAATCATATGAATTTATTTTATTACAGGAAAATTCTCAGGGGCCTTAAATGTTTCTACCTCAGTATAAAACCTATTTTGTATGCAAATTAAATGATAAACTATGTTGTAGATTTAGTACATGTTTGACAATTCAAAAAAAAATTGTAAATTAAGATAAAAATTTTCTTATATACTTATTTTATAAATTATAAAAATCATTTTTAAAAAATTAATCCAAACAAAAAAATTGGAAGATAATTTTTTTTTTTAAAAAAAAGAGATTGTGGTCCTTGATCTGCGTTAAATGCAGTGATTCGGTAAGAAATTGGTGATAGCTATCTTGTCGTTTTATGGCACCGGGCTCAGTTACACTACATAAGGATAGTTTTTTCAATTTCAGGTCAGTGTGTCTCGTCCTTTGTTTACATCCCAGATCCGAACAAAATGGTGTTGTACGATTACTACTACCCTCACACCCTTTCTTCCTTCCTCATGTTTTTTTTTTTGGGACACATTTTCACAGCTCAACAAGCTTCTCTCATAGCAATCCAAATATGCATAATCAATATGTGGATAATTTAGGAAAATAATGTGAATTAAGATATTATATCCAAGTATAAATTCAACCCAACCCTCAGTAAACTCCTACATTTAATTTAAAAAAGAAAATAAATAATATTATGTTGGAATTCTATTAAATGTCTAGCTTATAATTAGGCAAAATAATATTATTTTCCATGTCATCTTTCGTAATAAGCTACTTAGAATAAATTAATACCGTCTAAATTATAATTTGAGGACCAAAATCACTATTTTTAAATTTAAAAGATCAAAATTAAAATTATTCAAAATTTAAAAATCAAAAGTTATATTTACTAATATAATAAATAAGAATTAGTTGTAAATATTAAGGATTAGTTATTTTTGATAAACATGAGTTGATTTTTTTAAAATATACCTTCTTTTAATAAAAAGGGCATGAAAAAACAAGCAAGATTAGCTAATAAAGAGAAACCTATGATTAATATCTTCTAAGAAAGTTGCTCTATACTCTCCCGGAAGAAAGCATCATCTTTAATCATCGTGATGATTCCGGATGAAAACCTTTAATACGTGTTGGCCAAAAAAAAAAAAAAAAAGAAAAAAGAGAGAAAGAAAACCTTTAATATGTGCAATGAATAGCAATAATTTAGAAAACGATTATAAATTTGGGAGATGTATGAGTTCCAACCCATAATATTAGAGAGGAGAGGGAGAATTTTGTTGAGATAAGAAATTTAGGAGTTAAAGGCAAATTTTTTTAGAGAAATTTCCTCATCAATTAGTCAGTATTTAGCAACTCCCCACCGGCCCATCATTTATAAGAATTCATCAGTTGGCGGGGGGGAAAAAAAATTCATCAGAACAGATTTGCTGTCATGAATTTAAATAAGACTAAAGAGTACCTATTTTTTTGTGGGCTTTTTTTTTGGGGGGAGGAAATATAAGGGCCATCGTTAAACTATGCAAGAAAAGAAGCTAACTATGAGCATGAAGCTTGTTAACACAAGTCCAAAAAGGGTGGGAGTTTAAAATCATAATCTGTACATACATGTGATGTCTTGATGATCAAGATCCAAGTAGGATGCAGAAAATGACAGAAATTTGACTATGCTAATGGTTGCTGAAAACATGAAAGCAATTATTACAACATCATATATATATATAAATATAAATTACAGCAGAAGCATTTTAAGATAGCCTTGAACAACCTTCTGTTGGTATTTATTACAATAATATATACGTAGATCTTCAAAATCTGAAAATGAACCCAGGTTCTAAGGCTGGACCATGAATAAGACAAGAAAAGGGGCATCCAAATTCAGAGAAGAAAGATGAAGGAAGAAGAAAAGATCATCATAAGAGGAGCTAGAATTGGCACAAGAAGCCTTCCTCCTTCACCATAAGGCATATAAGTGTAAGGACTTGGAGGAGCATAAGTGTAAATATTTGGAGGAGCATAAGTGTAATAAGGATATGGTGGGTTGCAGCACTGAACCTGTGGAGAAGCAGGAGGACACTTTTTCTTCCCTGACTCTTCGTGTGCCGGCGGCGACGGCGGCGCTCCGTAAATGGAGTAACCGGACGGTGGCGGTGGAGTTGGATTTCCATAAGAAGGATAGCCTGGAAGTGGTGGATCTGGTGGAGGAAGTTGCTGACATGGAGGCTTACAGTTGGATGGAACTGAATCATCCCCAGACACTTCACACACTGAAAAAAGTGCTGCTACTGCTACTGCTACTGCAAGAAGATACTTTGCAGAAGACATTTTTTTTTTTTTTCAAATGTGGGGATCTTCTTTCAAAGCTGAAGAAAGGAGCTCTTTGAAAGAAGGAAGAAGAAGGGAGAGAATTAAAGGAGGATTGGAATGATGGGGATGAAGTAAAAAGTAAAGGGGAGGTTGATTTATCAGAGAGGGATATGGGAAAAGCAGAGTGTTCTAGAATATACTAATTCAGTACAGATTTGTATATAGTTTGCTGATATGGTGCCGCATGGCACAACATCTGTCACTATAGTATTCAATTAGCTCTTCACAAATTTCAACAAATAGGTTCTGTGATGAAGCTTGGAGTTACAGACAAAAACTTTTAAATTTGTTTTATGTGTATCAAATATAATGAAATAACTTTATTTGTTAACCTCTGTATCCATGTCCATGTGAGAGGTTTGTTTGATAAGTATAAGTCTTATTTATGTAAATTGAGATAAAATTTTTTTATATATTTATTTTTGTAAATTATAAAAGCTACTTTATAGACCGTGAAAGTTACCTTATATTTCATAAATCACGATTAAAAAACACCTATAAAAACTATCCAAATATAACAGAAGCAAGGGAAAAATAAGTAAATAAACACTTCTTGTTGGAGTGTATAAGTAACTTTTAACCTTAGAATGTTCTTGAATTTACTTTTCTCAACTGCAAACTGTGTGTTTTGAGTTACAGATACTTTAAAAATATATTATAAATTGATATAAAATATAATTTACCTTTTAGACCCTATTTTACAAGAGATAACTGTTCTAACGGCGATGGCACCCACCATAATTGGATGAAGTCCTGGTTCGAGTATGGTATTCACATGTTTATGAGTATTTATGTATTTAAATTGTATTAAAAAGGAGATAACTGAATTTTGATAATATTTGATAAAGTTTATTTGAGTAATTTGAGCCTTGTATATATATATTTCAGAGGATAAAAAAAAATGAGGGATATGATTGCTAATAAATAACTTTCAACTTTGAGTTCATTACTTTTTCTTCCTTTTCCAACTAACTGATAAGACCCAAGAATTAATGCCCTCACAATTCCACAGATCTTACCTTTTTTACTTCCACCTTTGAATGTTTTTTCATTTTTTAACCTTCTGAATGTAGCAAATCATTCATTCTCTGAGTAAGTTAACAGAGCAGGAAGAAAATAACAAAATTCATGGGTCCATGAAACGTCTCTTCCATTGGAAAAAAAGAGAGCTTGTGTCCATTAAAGAAAGAAACACTATCACTATCAACTTTTTATCCCTCCACTGACTGACTAGAGATGAAGATTGAGAAAATTACATTTAGTTTCCGTTTAAAATAAAAATAAAAATTAGTCTTATGAGACTATTTTTTTTATACTTTTTTAAATAGGATCTAAATATAATTCTCTCAAAAAGATTTAAGAGGATTTGTGGAGATCATGAGAATTTAAATATAGAAAACTCAACTGCTCCTTCTTGAAATATGAAGAAATAGGCCTCGCAGAGAATCCAGCATAGTTGCTTTGTAACTTTGCCAAGCACAGTTCATTTATGTATTTGAAGAGCTCATGCTTCTGGTTAAAAGGCTGTGCAGCATATTCCTCAAATGGCATCCACTTCAATTTTGGTAAAAAAGAATAGAATTTAGGTCAAGAATTAATAGCTTCAACCACTCAGATGCTCAAAGTAGCAAATAAATAAATAATAATAATAATAAAAAAAAGGGAAAAAGCATGGAGCCATCAAGATAATAATGTGGAAGATTAAGGTGTCAACAATCAAGTGTTATTTTGATACATAAATCATATGAATAATTAAGTAAAATGAATTCAAATTATAAAGATATATAGAACAATAATGTGGATTTATTGTGTTCATTCTAAGATTATTAAATTCGGACCGGTGACTAAACCGGTGGAGATATTGGGTTAAGAGTCAGTGAGTCAGATTGGAGTCAATCCAGAGTTAACCTAGGGTTAAATTGGTGAGAAAGTGAAGATTTTAAAGCTATTTATATGAAATTCTAAATAAATTTTAAATAAAATGAATTAAATTAATTTTTTTTAATTTTAAAAAAATTAAACCTATAAAACCTGTCCTACCTTACAGACTGGACCGGTTGGCCGGTTTCTGGCCCAAACAGGTCGGTCCAATCTAATTCTGATAACACTAGTTTATTCATGATTAGGAAAGGGGTGTATATACTGAAGAGATGAGTTTGGGTATTAATGGCTTATAATGACGGAAAGATATCCTATACTAACGGTACATATTACACTATCTACATTAATGAAAGAATATTCTAGACAATATATGATTAAGTGAGTCTTTAAGCTAATATTGAGAATGTAAAAAATGCATCTAATATAGAAAAAGCACTCCATAGAATTTAATATAATTAAAGTTACAAATTGATTTTGGAGGGGGAAAAAGCATGCATATTGCAAATTTTACTAAGAAAAGGTTGTTTGACATGTCATATATGTCTATTTTTTATCTACTTATGTTTTACACCTTGAGTCATGACTGAGATTATTTTCTTCTTAGATTAGTTCTACCAAGGAGATTTTCTATAAGTATTGATTCTTACACAAACTACGGTTTTAAAAGTTTTTTTTATAAGTTAAAATAAAACCCTTTTCACATATTTACTTCATAAATTATAAAATCTATTCTTAAAAGCTAATCAAACACTCACATTGTCCACTTTTGTGGGTTAGTAGGCCCTACATCTCTTCTCTCTCTTTATTACTTATTCACCTCCAAGAGGGGATTTGGATGGATTCATATGACAACAATTTAGAAACTCAGCATCAGATAATTAAAGCAAAATGCCATTATTATTAGAATCAATTGTTCTGTTTGAAGCCATTTAAACATGTGACAACATCAAAAACAAAAAAGGTTACCTGAGCTGCCTCAATTTCCAGGTCTTGTTTCTTGATGTCAAAAGAAAGAGGACGCAGCATGCAAAGAAAAAATAAATCTGATTTCCCAAAAAATTCCTTGTGTGTTTGTCTGAAAATCAAAAGCATGAAAAGTTTGAGAACAAGAAAGTAGAAAAACCGATAACAATATAGTATAGAAGATGATATATTTTCAAGAACTTTAAGATGTGTTACTAACATGCCACTTTTCTGACTATGTCTGGTTTATTTTGTGTTATTTTTTTCCCCCGAATTCAGGAGGTAGACATTAATGGAGTAGGATCGAACCCACGACCTCCCATTTGAAGGGAAGCATTCATGTCACTAGGGTAGAATGTAATTGGTCTTCATGTCAATTCTAATAAGAATGTTGCAAATAACAACAACATAAACATGACTCCTGTTTCAAAAATGCTGCTTCATAAATCACATCAAATCTCTAAAATGTCAATCAAGAAATCATTGGTGAAGAATTTAGCCTGACTAAATTCTCCAGAAAAGAACACAAGTAATCTGAAAAAAAATTTGTTACATGTCATTTGCCCCTACAAATTAGAAAGTGCATACCTGAATGCTATGACTTCCAAAAATTCTGTATCAATCTGAAGAAGAAAAAGATAATGATCACATGGTTGAGGCATTATATAACTTGGAAAATATGGAAAAAGACAAGAAAATATCATTTAAACTTTAACATCCCAAATCAGTCTTCTTGCTTATAAGAGAATTGGTATTGATTACAAAATATAACAATTAACTACTTATTTTAGCAGGAAATAATTGATTTGAGATTTTGAAGTTCAAGTGACATTTTCTTGTCTTTTTTCTTAAAAAATATCAGATCATACTTAAAATACATACTCCTGTCTCTTCTTTTACTTCTCTTATTGCTGCATTGAAAAGGTCCTCACCCTGCAGAAACCAAACCCTCAGTCATGATTCTAACCATATATGAGTTTAGTTTTGAGAATTAGAAGACATTCTCTGGGGAAAATTTCCATACAGCATCCACTACACCAGTAGGTATTTTCCATAACCCTAGTCCATGGAATCTACCTCTCTTTTCCTGGACCACCAACACCTACAGGCCCACAGGCCAAAGCAAAGAAAACAATATTAGTGTTATCTTCCATTTTGAGTATTTGCAAGCTCATATATACACGCACACATATTTTCTTTAAAACTCTTAGGTCTTCCTTTCAATATTTTGTTCACAACCCTATTAAATGAAGAAATTTTCTGTAATGACATAGAAGTTACCTCTTTATTGTCATTCAATACAATAGCACCGACATTGACTCTATGGGAAGCATTAGGAGGGATAGTGTTGCCAGTTTCAGGAATCCAGTAAACGAGCATGAGATAGCTTGGCTCAGCATGATGAAACCAGAAACCCTCCTGCCATCAACATAGCAAAGAGAGAATAACAAATGATTTCAACAGATATTAAGCACAAATATCAAAAGTCCTTATATTTGGTTCATAAAATTAAGAGCAAGTGATTTTTATTTTACTTTTCAAAATAAACTCATAAAAGGGTTTCTTTACAGTCCAATGGGGCTTTAGGAAATCCTACACCATCATCCTCATAGAGTTCAAGATGAAAGCTCTTAATGGTCACACATCAATAGCATGAAACCTTGTTTAACTTCAGAAAATGGGGCAGTTCATGAAGAGAAAACAAATTAGAGTGAGAAAGTCATCTTATGATGACAAAATTTGAATTAGTTTATGTACAATAGGAGACAGAAGAAAATCAAAGTAACCAGTTTGATTTTTGGTATGAGAGCACAACAATCTTAAAAGATAGTTGGATGCCTATTTTTCTTGGACAAGGTTGACAAAACTGTGAAGGAAACTTGTAATTACCTTGACTGCAGTTTCAACCAGATTAACAAGCTCAATGGGTAATTTGATCCAGACACCCCATTTCCCCTGCAATATGTACCATAAGTAATTAGATTCTGACTAGATTTCAGATTTCCAAATCGTTACAAGGCTGAGCTATCTATTTCAGGAAAGAAGATAATGATATGAAGCATCAAAAGGCCCATGTTTATCCAGATATCACTTAGGGAAAGGGATTTCATTTCAAGCAAGATCCAAAAACACCCTTAACTTGATACCAAAAAGTTGGAGCTAATATTTGATGCCCCAATGTCTTAAAATGCAGAGAGTATTCCAGAAAGATCCTTGCTATGTACGTAGTATAAATGATGACATCAAGGAGATGAATAATAGTATGACATCATATTCCTTTCCTATTTTTTCTTTCTATCTTTTTTTTTTTGAAAAAAAAGGGAGAAAAGAAGAATCCCTCTGAAGATAGAAATGATCAAGCACGAGGAATTATATATACAATGCACGTGATATTTATAATATCTTGCATGTAGATAAATTTTGTCAACATTCCATTAATAGGATCTACTATATGCACTTGACTAACTAGTTCACAAGGCTTTTACTATGTGGAATCTTTTGAGGGACAAATGTTTGCAGCCTTACCCCGCAAGCAAAAAGGTTATTTCTAAATGTACTTAACGGGGCATTTTGAAGAAATTTTTGTTACATGCCTCTAACGTTTATCAAATTAGCTCTCTTAAAGCCATGAAGTTATGCATTCAGAGAGAAACTAACACTCATCTTCTTTATGATTGCAGAGGATTTAGATTACATAGAAAATACAATGGATGAGACCCACATGCTTCCTTCAATTCATTGTATATACAGAGGGCATGCAGGAAGTGTTTCAAGTACAGTACAGTACAGATGCTTATGCTGAGAATCTCAGATCATAACAATTACCTGGTGCTTCCATTGTAGAAGTGAAGCTCTAAGCAAAGTGACGAAAACGTCAGGACTCATGGCTTTCTTCATCTCTACAATCACTCCTCCATGGGCATCGTTGATTGCAGGCAGAATTTCTACGCAACCAAAACCATTATCACCCAACCTTCCCTCCTTTAATGGCTGAGCCGAATTTGCTGAGGCCGACATGTCCTGAACTGCACAGAAAAATTACAAAAATGATAAAGAAAAAAAAAATAAAAAAAAACAAGTTTAAAAATTCTCAAAGAAAAATTGTGATTTTCCACAGTTATGCCACATTCTGTTTGTATCTATTTGAATCCCCCTTCCCAACACTAGCAGCTTCACCAAAAGCAAAGTTAATAGCAAAACTTGAACAATTGTGCTGGACTGTAAATGAAAAGGCAACACAACTGGCTGAGACTTAATAGAAACCAATAGAAATAAATAGCAGAAACAGATGTTGTTTAACTTTATCCTGCATTTTTTGGCATTCTGAATACCCTCACTCTCAACTTTCAATTCAGCGATGGCAACACATTTATTGAAGCCACCATAGAATTATTCTCCGGCAAGAAGGGGAGAAAACAATTCATAGCATTTCTGTCTGTAGCAAAACAACGAACAACTTCAAGGTATCACCAAGAAACTACAGTTGCAGAAGATGAAATTACCTCACAGGGGTCAAACGAAGGGAGGCTTGGGAATGAGCAAATGGTTAGTCGAAGTCCAAGAGTTGAGGGAGATGGGATTGCAATATATAACGAACATGGAGGAGGAGGAGGAGGAAGAAGAAGAAGAAGAGTGCATGTTGACGTAATTCCACTTTTGCTGATTACGCGGCGTAATCCCAACCCGGTTAAACTTGCGGAGTTAAAAACTAATCATACTACTCCCAATCTGTATAAGATAATAGTAGTAAATAATTACTTAATTCTGTTGAAGCCTTCTCGAATAAACAATGGAATCAAAAGATTAGTACGGTACAGTGCAGTACAGTACACTGTCGCTTGATTCTAGAGTTTCACATCGTGTGGGTTTTCTTAAAAGAAGGGCGTTATAAAGGATTGAGTTCACGAACTCTAACAACTAGCTTTTGGGTGTGTTTATTACAATGACTTGTGCCCTTCATAATGATGTTTTTTTAAGAGTTAGCCAACCGAAAAAGACTACCTATTGAGGGTTCTAACGGGAGGGATTAATCAATAGAAGTGCTGAGTGAAGAGCCATAATGTAGAGCTGTTGGGATGTCGTTTCAGCTGGCTGATTGGAAAAAGGTACCTACAGAGGTGCTGACTAGCAAGTGGCTAAGTGAAGCACTAAGTGAGGGGATGTATTGTAATGAGTCTCACATCAGGTGGACTTTTCTGAAAGAGGGGATTTAGAAGGTTTTGGTTCCCCAGCTAACTTTTGAGGTGTGGTTTTCTAAAGTCCATTACATTCAAACCCAACAAAACACCACAAACTTAAACCTAAAATCAAGAACTAGGTAACAAATAATCCAAAATTACAATTCTAATAACAAAAAAGCAACAACTTGTTAACCCCACTGTGCGTGAATAAGCAGCCGCCCAAATTGGGCGAGATTGGGAAAACGTCGAAGCAGCCAAAGTTGGAAACACCGAGACCAAGTCAACGGGGTAGATTTGCTTTTTCTTGATTATGAGGTAGTAATGTTGAGAAAGTAGTCTTAAGATTGAAAACAAGAAATGTATAGAGTTAGATTAGAATACAAGTTTGAACGAAAAGACCGAATAAGGAGGATAGAAATGCAAGTTGGTAAAAGGAACCAATAAATATTGAATGCATCTAAACTTTTAGCAGCACAAAGTGGTAGATTTTCAATCCTTCATTATAAACAAATAGGAACGAACTATTACTGATAAGAATGAGCTTAATATCAATACAACACGATGATAATGATTATCAATCCCCTTGTCACTTATCCTCAAATGTGGTGGGAGGGTGATGGTTTATCAAGGTTTTGCATAACTTGCTCAAATAGTATAAACAGATTTGACGACTGTCGAGTACTGCAGTAGGGTGGCTAACAAGACCCTTTGGAATAGATATCGTAATTGCAAATATGAATGCTGTGGTTGATCACCATGAAATTTCTTTAGAATATACACGTGGCAAACTGGGTGTATATGCCAGTGCTCAGGAAGAGCAAGCCGATAGGTGGCAGTGCCAATACGCTTAATGATATTAAAGGGACCAAAATACTGCATAGACAATTTGTGATAACCGATCATCTATTTGAAATTCAACATCAATTCAGTTCTTATCCGCGTAAAACTTCATTTTCTGCTGAGCTCGATGGAGATTAAGTTTTGAGTACCTCAACTCAAGCAATTCATCTCGTTGCTGTAATCGAGTATGAATAATATCAGGTGGAGTATCTTCAAGGGATGAATAATGCAAAACAGGGGTTGGATCTCGGCCATAAACTACCTTGAACTGAACCATCCCAATGGAAGATTGAAAAAAGGAATTATACTAGAATTCAGCCCAAGGTAAATACATAGCATCCAAGATAAAGCTCAAGACATTGTTAAGGGCTTCCGATTGGCCATTTGATTGAGGGTGATATGCCCAAGGGAGACAAAGTTGTGTGCCCTGGAATTGTTTTAAGTGCCCATCAAGATTAAAGTACTCCTTTGATTCTTAATATATAATTTAATTCAAGAGTTGATATTGATATTAAATATAAGACATATTTTATATATTTATCAAATTTTTTTCAAACTAATCCAATTGATATTCTTCAATAATAATGAAGTAGAAGAGGGAAGGAAGAAATTAAGAAATTTGATTAGGATATTTTAAAAAGATGATATTATATTATTTAATTAACTTAACTGATATCTTTAATCTATTCAAATTAATTAATTAGGAGTATGCCATTCCCCTTTAAATTTGATATCAACAACCACCACATTGAAAGAAAAATCTAATGCCTTTTCCCTTTAAAGAATGGTCAAGCAAATATGTATGCATGATTATAAAATTATATAATTTTCAACTCCTTACAACTTATGTTGAATTTCTTGGTAGTTATTAAGGCAAGAAAAAGACCCTATCTCAAGTTTGAATTCAAATTAGTTTATGAATTTAAAGACAAATAAATCCAGTTTTTAAATCTTCTAGTTCTTTAGAAATAACAGCTTTAAATAATATTTGAGGACTAATAATTTTGCTTCGGAAATCATATTCAAACTTCTGCCTGCATTTGAGCTCGACGATATTCACACACATGCACGCACACATGATCTAGTAGTATCAACTAGTAGACAATAAACAACAGTAGCAAAAACTTTTATCATATTAAGTAAGATTAGTTATAAAAATCACGAGATACTATTATATTTTATTAACAATAAACTCTTTAGGTACTATCAACATATTTTTTTCGATAGTCTCTTTATGATTTTTTATCCTATTAGGTGAGATCGGCTATATGGATCATACGGCACCATTGTCCTCTATCAAAAATCATAGATTTTGATATATTATTAATTATAATTTTTATAGAAGTTGCGCAATTTTTTTTTTGTAAAAATGATAGTAATTATGGCTCTAGGAAATATTTAAAAAATTCATACCAAAACGTACATAATGTGCCAAAGTAAGCATTAGAATTTGTGGGTGCAGCTTTCAATATATGTGGTATACGTGTGAAGTTATAATTTGAGTCTAAAGTCACTCAAGTAAACCTGAGAAGGTGGACCAACTGTATATGGTGCCATCAACTTCGATTGAATTTTCTTTTTCAATCTCAATGATAACTCCCCCACACTACATCTCATTTGTACATAGTGGTATTTTAGCTAAGGAGATTGAGTAGCATTTATAACAATTAACTAATTTACCTACTTTAATAGTAAGTTAAGTAGTTCTTATATTAGGGATCAATGGAAGCTCAACTTAACTAAAATTTAGGGTACTAAATCTAATTTTTAGAATATGAATTTATAAAATGGTAAAAAGAATAAATTATTTGAAGATAATATTAATTATTTTATAATTATATTTTTGGTTATCATAAATTTTTAATTTGAAAAACACATTATCCCTCCATTTTATAAATATTAAAATAAGTCATAATATTCATTTATTTTTTGTCATTGATATAGCTTAATTACTCAATATTTCTTTCGTTTTTATGCCGAAAAATTACTCAATATTTCTAAACAGCGTCGTGTCAAAAGTTTCAGGTTTGAATCTTATGAATGAAAAACTTATATTAGAGTCATTTTCATTTAAATTTAACAATACTCAAATATGGTATGATAGTCTCCCAAAGTCGTATTAAAAAAATAATATGACATAGCATAAATCTTATTATAATTTTTTTGGACCAAACCAACTTTATTATAATATTAATCTTAATATTGGTATTACATATTCACAAATATAGTCTTGCTATCACCAAGCGTGCCCCCCACCACCCTCAAAAGCCCACGTTAGGTTTATTATCACATTCATAATTAAGCACAGGTACTATTATGGCATGTGCATTAGTTTATGTGCGTTCCACTTATCAATTAATTAATTAAAGTGTTTTTTTTACCAACTTAATAATATATAGTATGTTTTTATGTTCAAATTTTCATCATGATGCATATCTTTGAATTCGACATATTAAATGTTTGGCCAAGCTGTGGTAGCTATAATATGAGTATTACCACGTGAGACACAGGTCAAGGCCGTATAATGATATTATTTGGTTTTTCTTATATATATAATCTTAGCAAACATTAAGGTTTTGCCAATTAATGTGTCAAAATACACACACACAATTACAGTATTTAAAATTTATTAATAATTAATAATGCAATCCACTCCATAGCACGTGTAACATATATATAATAAAATTAATCATAAACCAATATATGATTTTGTTGGAAGCCATGACCAATTGTACGGATAGTGCTAGAATTTGATCATGGACATGGGTTTGACTTAAGTATGTTTTTTTGTTTTTTTTGGTATTATTTTTAAAAAAATTATTTAATTATTAATGATTGTAATCTATTACAATCAGGCAGCTCCTGATTAAGTTTCTAGGATGTTTGGTTGATGATGCAGTGCATGAGGATATACTTGTGAACACGTACACATGTCAATATTTTAGGTGGCCCAAAAAATTACACTATCTCTTATCTTAAATATAAGAATTAATTAAATAATTTAAGTAGATTAAGAATATTAGTTAAGTTAGTTAATATATATGTTTTTTTTTCTACTTAATTCATTCTTTCTCTCTTCTACTTAATAATTGTTGAGGGAATACTAATAGAATTAATTTAGAAAAATGGATAAAAATGTGAAATAGACTTTATATTTAAAACTAATATCAACTCTCTAATTTAATCATACATTTAATACTTGAAGGAGTAGTGAGGTAAAAAAAATTTATACAGTAATTAAGTCACTTGTGTTAAAAAAAACGGGGTAGAGAAAAGGAGGAAAAGACAATTGGAAAGGAGGGAGAAATTACTCGAAAGAAGAGGAGAAACCCCGGGGGCCGGGGGGGGGAATAAATACCTATCTCTATCTATAGACTCTTATTCTAGACATTAATACACAAATCTCAATATTTAAATAAGAGTTGACCCTAATAATATAAAAGAATACATTATTCCAACAAAATACTAATTTAAATATAATATAATTACTATCAATATTTTTTATTTGGGAGTGCTTTCCATATTGAATTGTTATAAATCATCATAATCGTTTGTCATATTTTTTCATCATAAAGAAATTTTTAATCTACATTATGTCTCATAAACGGTCATATGTTCATTGCCTATATATAAAAGGCAATACATGGTGCATGGTTGATGTGCTTATGTATGCACGCCACCAAACTCTCGGCCAGGGGCCTCTCCACTACAGGCCTCTCTCAACTTTGCCACCACTTAGACAAAGTGACATCATTTTGCATTAAAAATACAATCTTAGCCATTCATTTTTAAGAACATGTTAGTGATGGTGGAAGGAAACAGAGGAACGGAGGCAACGATGGCGAAGCAATGGAGGCGGTAATGGCTAAAGGACAGTAAATGGTGGTGAAAGGAAGGATGCTACGTTAGTGTGGGTTTGGTTTCTTCTCTCCAGGATACTCAAGCTATGGCTGAGATTCAGCTAAAATTCTAAATGACATCATTTTATTTAGTGAAGGTGCAGTGGAACGACAAATGGCAAATGGCCTCCCTAAATTCCCCTCCTTTCTACTCTTGACTTATAGTACTATTATATTTTTGTGCAACATGGTGTGTTACACATTAGTTCAATATTTAGTATATATACGCATATAGTTTAGTGTTGGAGTTATAAGACATAAGTGGGTGTGAAAAATTGGGGGACTTAGAGGGGAGGGGTAATGTTTTTCCCTACCCTACCCTGGTTAAAAAATTGGAAACCATAACTCTATGCTCCGTTCCTATCTCATCCTCAACAATTTTTTCCGCAACCCTATACTCCCTTGGTGGCGGCAACCTTTACATAGAACCTGTAATATCCTGAATTCCGGGCCTAGAGATTTGAGGATACGCCTATATTAGGAAGACTAATAAGCCTAGTTTGGAAAGAGTCCTAAGAATGATGAGAGATAGAAAGACTCATGGGGACTATGTGATTTGGCCTATTAGGCAGAGGGCCCAGTATGTGTAGGAAGGAGGATCAAAATATCGGTGCAGATGTGCATAGGATATATATACGTTGCCATTGGGTTGGTAGAAAGATGTCATCCAACTATGTCATGAGGTATGAGACTGATTGGTCGTGCAACATATGCTAGTGTAGGTGTACACGTGGCATTTTCAAAGCAGATAGGTGTGCATTTTTTAGGAAAATACACTATAACCAAGATGTCATTTGGCGGGCCCTGATATACGTGTCACATTCCTGAGAAAAACCCATGTAGAGTCCTGAGTAGACATCGATAAAATAACTTTATTAAAATAGCTTTAATAAAGTAAGTCATGAAAGCTAATCATGATACAACTTTTTAGTTGGCACCACAAGAAATTGACAAGTGTCATCTCATCATGAAAAAGTACAAGATCACTTTTGTGTTGGCATGCTAAGAAGATGACAAGTGTTTCTCATGATGACACTTACTTTTTGCCTTTTGAGGTGGCATTCTGAAAAGGTGACATCTAGCCCTATGTCTGGGGAATCCATCAGTCTCTGACCTGGACACATACTTGAATTTCCTGACCACCGAACCCGGGAGTCTAGGGAAATTGTCAGGCCTCTCCTTCTCCTGACACATGAAATGATACTATATAAAAGAGAGAAAGGGAAGAGATCATGCTTTATTGACATTTGACATCTTGTGCTCTTATCCTTTGACACTTGGCACATAAAGAGACTATCAAATGCAAGATTAAATCCTAACCCTCCATTCTTCTTTAAAATTTCAGCCGAGGACAGAAAAATTAGAGAAAAAAAGTGGAGAAAATAGAGAGAAGAGAGAAGGTGTGTGAATAGTGAAAGTTCATAAGCTCCGGAGCTGATTCCGACCTCGAATCGCCATTTCTGGCCGACAAATCCCCTAGTAAACTTCTTCTGTTCACTGAGAGCTTTATTTCTATGAGGTTAGTTTTCTAATCTAAGGTGTTTGGTACCGTCTAGCTTCCCAGAGTGCCGTTGGAATTTTGAACCAATTATAGAAATATGAAGAGATAAGTTTAAGCTTCATTTTAAATTGATTGTCTTGTGAATTTGTTGAGTTTTTTTGGACTTTTAGACCACCCAAACATTTAGAGAAGAAGGATTTTTTAAGGTCTAATGATATTTTAATCATGAATATATGATGATATATGGTGTTTGATGATAATATAAGACCAGTTTAAGTGCTGCCAGATTTGAGTTCTGTGAGGCAGGCTGCTAGTGACGTGTTTTTGACTGAGTAAATGATATCAAATGGCTATAAAAATTTCCATATTTAAATTAGAAATCATAAGTTTTAATTTGATATATAATATATGCCATTTGGGTTAATATGTTGTGAGATATGAATTTTTAAAGTTAGGCATTGAATCTGTAACGTTTTCTATGGCAGTGAGATTTTTTTGAGGTTTTTGGAAATTTAGCCCTAAAATTAATAGCGGGTCATATTTTTCCTTTTAAATTCTTTTTTTCTTAGAAGCTTTAACCATGTCATTTGAAATTTTCTAGATTTAGTTATGAATTTTGGAAGTTAAGAAATTTAAATTGGACAGAATTTTGAGGCAACCATATTTGTCATGAATTCTGGAATTATGTGCTCATAAATAGGCAGTAGGAGATATTTTTACTTCAAAATATACTTAATAAGGGTCATGTAGGACTTTAAACCACCTTATTTAGAGTTTTAGAGATTTAATTATGATTTTTCAAAATTGGGTGAAAAATCTGACAGTTAAGTGGATCCATAAAATTGTGGCATTTAAAGTAATTTAGGACAAGTATGGGCCCAAAAATAAGGGACATGTCCTAGAGGCTAATATAACCACATAAGATATTCATTTATCATGACTGTAATAGCTTAATCATATACCTAGAGTCATGAGATGACAATGAATATTCTTCAAGAAACTTTAGTAGTTGGAAGAAAAGGTACAAGAGGAGGACATAAAGACTAAAGGCAGTGAACTTATCCTATTTGCGTGTAGTGATATGTATGCTTGTGTGTTGATGTGCATGATTGCTTTACTTGTCTATGTGTAACATTGTTGAATGATTGAAGCTCTGTTTTCTATTGATGCTATAGCCATATGTAAGAAATGTGAAGCATTGAGCATGTAGATATGTCATTATGTTAACATGAGCCTATGTAAGGCAAGTATATTATGCACTAGCATTTATCTTACATGCATTATTAGTATTGTTTATTATTGAGATTCCTCCAAATCTCACCCTCCCTTGATCAACCATATAGACAGTTGAACACAGAAGAGGAGTGTAGGACGTTGTGCTAGGAGAAGAAGTTGCAACGAAGAAGAGAAGAATTATTTACGCACTAATTGTCATGTATACATTCTTGTTTGAAGTGATTAATTGTATAACCTGCATGATGGATGAATTGATTATCTAAGCGTGATAATGGAACTAAGAATGGGTAATCGCATAGTACGAGCCCATTAGTTAAGTAAGCAGAGGAATGGTTAAGTTGAGAAAAACCTTGATAGTAATGAATAGAAGAATTGAAAAGTCAAAGTGAATAGTAACCCCATAAATAAAGTTAAACATTATGATAAAAATGGCTTTATCAAATGAATAACGACCCTCGCAAATTAAAAAAAAAGGGTCGGTAATGC
Source organism: Albizia julibrissin (assembly GCA_037074505.1). Lineage (NCBI taxonomy): Eukaryota > Viridiplantae > Streptophyta > Magnoliopsida > Fabales > Fabaceae > Albizia > Albizia julibrissin. The sequence goes on from CM073483.1 coordinate 32,056,226, forward strand.
TAATGCAATATAAAGGGGTTTAGGGAGGGGCATTACAGAACCCACTAATCAACAACTCTCTTATCTTCTTCACAACAACCATATTCCTATCTTCTTCAATTCATCCACAATACCACTAGTCTACCGTTTGCAAGAAAGGAATAAAGTGCGTTGCCATGAATGGGTTATGAGGAATAGTATGAGCCTACCATTTGCTAAGGGGAAGATGATGAGGCGGTATGTGATGTGGTGGTTTATGAAAGTGAGGGGTGAGGTTTGTGAGTATGTGTCGGCGACAATGGGGAAAGCAATAGGTAGAAGAAGATAGTGATAGGATAGAATAAAAATATTATATGTAATTTATCATTATAATATTTTTGTATCAAATCAATGTTATTATAAGTATAATTATAATTATTTTATAAATATTTTTTTGACCAAAGTATTATATATATTAACTATTACTTATGCATTACAATTATATTTATTTGCTTTTGAAAAACATTCTACCAGATTAAAAAAAACTTAAAATAAAATAAGGGTAATGCTGTCTAAATAAAAATATTTTCCCTTTTCTTCTTTTCTAAATCAAACAAGGTAGTATTAAAATTCCTCACTTCTCCTCCCCTCCATCAAACCAAACAAACTCATAAGAACACATAACAATTATCAATGAAAGCCGTCATATATTAAAAGACAAAATTCTAAAAAAAATTATTTCACAATACTTAATAGTTCTTCACAAAGAAAAATTACTATTATGGAAAATATATTATGGTTCTTTAGAACCATTAAGTATTCTTTCATTTAAAAAGGCGAGATTCTGAAAAAAATATCAAATATAAGGATGCGGGATTTTGAAAAAAAAAATTATTCGATACAAATCTTCCAACTCCTTCTTAAATGTTTTGAGTTTCCTTAGTGGTTTCATACACTTATTTTCATGAGTATTGCTCTACCATTGCAGGTTCTGTCCTCTACCACTAATATGGATTTTCACTCTGTAGCTGTAACTCCTTCCTCAGAAGCTTTCATTTTTTTTTTTCAATTAACACTTCTATTTTCATTTTATTTTTTTTATATAACGAGAGCTCATTAGTTGAGGCTCAAGGTTACCAAAGTATCCAGGAAGAAGAATTGCATACAAAAAATGATATCTAATTTATGATGATAATCATTGGTTTGAAGATAAAAATGGAGAAAAACACTGGAGAAAAGTATATAGCACGAAAAAATGATGAGGTAAAATGTTGACTTTTTTATTATTGTTTTATCATAGTGAAAATAATTCTAATTACATTAAATTATATAGACTAAAATCAATATATTTTTTCTCATAATTTTTGGTAGCTTGTTGAATCATGATCTACTTGAACGTTCAACCTCTCACATTCTTAAACTTTAGCAGGTATGCTGAAATCATGTCTAAGATTTGCTCAAGTTTTACTCACTATTACAAGGGAAAGATTTAACATCTATCATTAACATCAGTTTTCAGAAAAATAAATGTCAAAACAAAGGTGGTGGCATTTTTATAATTTTTACTGTGCTTTTGGCGTCCTTTTTTATAATCCTTGGCTTTTGGAGTCCATTTCTCAAATATGGACACCAAAAGCCTTAGGCTTTGGCTTAAAAAGAAGCCAAAGGAAAGGCTCTTTGCATTTGTTTCTTAAAAACAGATGCCAAAAGCTAATGTAAAAATCCCTAATCTACCATTCGATCAACTATCCTCTATTGTGGTCCCTTTGTCGCTCCACCTCATCCGTTGCGGCTCTTCCTCTGTCATGGCTTCCTTCATTACTGCTCCCTTTGTCACGTCTTCTCCTTCCTCCATTCCTTCCTTACGATTCCTCTTTGTCTTTGGTCTCCATTGTGGCTCCTCCTCTGTCACTGCTCTTCCTTCATCACTCCTCCTCCTCCATTGTGGCTCCTCTTCCCTCTCCTCCCTCCTCATGCTCTCTAAGTTTGTCTCTGAGTTCAATGGCTATGGTGAGTTTTTTCTTCCAACCCCACTTACTGATTATTGCTTAGTTCTATGTGTTCTTTCATTATTGTAGTGGGTCGGAATTTGATTTTCTTTTTTTTTTAAATGCTTATTTACTCCCATTGAAGTTCTAATATTGTGAGTAAGAATTGTTGCTGGCACTTAAAATAGTTTGATTATGGTTCTAGGAAGGTAATTTCTTTGCTTGACGTAATTTTTTAAGCATAGAATTGAATATTGTTGTTGTTGTTAGGGTTGAGAGAAAATACATTTGAAGCTTCCAAATTTAAATTTGAGGTAATTAGACAACTTTGTAAACTTGTATGAATATGGATGCTTGAAAGTCTATGATTTCTGGTTTATGAATTAGACTACTTAGCTATGTTTTTTTTATATTTTGTTAGTTAGTTTTGTTTGAATTAAGCTAAATTAGGTTGTTATTGAAATTTTGGGATATCTTACTTTTAAGGAGAAATGATGCTGAATTTTTTTTTATATAATGAGTAAAAGGCAACACCTTCCTTGACCCATATTCATATGTCATTGCTTGATAATTGTTCTAAATTTAAGTGTTATTGAAAATGGCTTAGGTGGTAATAAAATGGATCATAGTTGGATGAATACTTTGAAAACTAGTGAAGAATATAAGAATGAGGTGGAAGAGTTTATTAATTTTCTAAAAGGAATGTGCCTAGCATATATGGGATGTATTTTTGTCCTTGTGTCAATTGTTTAAATGAGAGTTGATGAGATATTGATGATATAAAGATCAACTGCTTTATGGCGGAATAAATCTTTAGTACACAAAGTGGATATGACATAGTGAGGAAGTAAGTGCTTGTGCGTTACACAAGAAGGAAGTTGTGGATGTTGTAGATAAAAATAGAATAAAGAAAATGATTCATGATGTTAAGGTTGAATCCTTTGCACAATCACGTGTATATGACAACCTGTGGAGTGATATAGAGACACCGTTGTACCCTGGGAGTAAGTATACATGCTTTACAGGTACTTTTCATTTAGTTAAATGAAAGGCAACTTGTGGATGGACCAATAGTAGTTTCAAATTGTTGCTTGAATTATTGTGTGATATGTTTCCATATGATAATATACTTCCAAATTGTATGTATAAGGCCAAGAAAATATTTTCTATGATGGATATGGAGTATAAAAAGATACTCACTTGCCCTAATAATTGCGTATTATATAGAAAGGAGTATGAAGGTCTTAGAGAGTATCCAAAATGTAAAACTCCATGATACAAAGTGAAGAAAGATGGTGGTTGTGGTGATGAGAAAACTAAAAGGCAACCTTTAAAGGTATAATGATATCTTTCAATAATACCATGGTTTAAGCATTTGTTTGCGAATGCAATAAAAGAAAAAAAGTTGAGATAGCATTCTGATAAGAGAATATCTTAAGGAAAATATCTTCGGCACTCTGTTGACTCTCTATAATGAAAGAAAATAGATGAAATATTCTCTCAATTTGATAGCGAGCCAAAAAATCTTTGGTTTGGAATTTGTACAGATGGAATCAATATGTATGGAATTCTTAGTAGCATACATAGTGCATGACTGGTTCTCTTAGTGATATACAACTTATCTCCCTGATTGTGTATGAAAAGAAAGTATATAATGCTTTCTATGATGATTCCTGGACCAAAACAAATAGGTAATAATATCAATGTCTACTTGGCGCCTTTGATTGAAGGCTTGAAGAAGTTATAGGAGGAAGGCATAGATGTGTTTGATACATGTAAGTAAGAGTTCTTTAAGCTATGTGCAATGATTTTCACTATGATAAACTACTTTCTTGTATACGAAAATTTGTCAGGGTATAGTATGAAGGGGCACAAAGCATGTCTGATATGTAAAGTAGACACACTTCTATTAACTTAAACATAGAAGAAAAATGGTCTACCTTTTTAACGACCTACTAGAGAATTAAAGGCATTAACTAGAGAGGAAGTTTATAGTTGAGTAGACTGTATCAATGTCATCTTTGATAATAATCAGAGGACTGTGAGTGAAAAGAACATATGGAATAAGCAACTAATTTTTTGTGATCTTCTAAATTGGTGTAGTATTGATATGAGACACATTATCGATTTGATGCATATAGAGAAACAAATTTGTGATAGCCTTGTCAATATGCGTTTGCACATACTAGGAAAGACTAAGGATGAAATTAATGCGAGACTAGACTTGGTTGAAATGGGAATCAAAGAATGTCTACATCTATAATTAAGAGATGATGGTAAGAGGGCGTACATGGAACTAGAAGCGCATACACTGACAAAAGCTGATAAAAAAGTTTGTGTGGGTGTTTGCATGACATTAAGATACCACAAGGGTATTTTTCTATTGTGAGAAGGCTTGTTTTAATGGATGATTTGATGTTAGTGAGAATGAAGTCTCATGATTACCATGTATTGATACAACAACTATTACTAGTAGCTATTAAAGGCATTATAAAAGATGACGTGTGAATCACTATAACAAGATTGTGTGTTTTCTTTAATGCTATCTGTAGCAAATTCATTGATACTAAAAATTTGGATGAATTAGAAAATGAGGGTTATATTATTCTGTCATAACTTGAGACACATTTTGCTCCTACATTTTTTGATATAATGGTGCATTTTATAGTTCATTTGGTAAGGGAGATAATATTCTATGGTTTAGTTTACCTAAGGTAGATGTACCCTTTTGAGTGATACATGAAGAACTTAAAAAGGTATTCTGAAAAATCTTATCATCCTGAAGCCTCAATTGTTGAAAGATTATAGTTGAAGAGGCTATAGAATTTTGCAAAGATTATCTATAAAGGGCAAATGCACACTCTCGGCATGAAGAGGGGAGAAGTAATGGAACATGAGGTCTCAAAGTGAAGAGTATGGCTCATGGATAGGTGTTGCAAACACTCTTGTATATCTTAAATATTATGGAAGAAGTTCAGCTGTACTTAGATGAACACAAAAAGAGTTTGAAAAACATGTATCCAAGGAAGAATGACATGCATATTAGTTAATGAGCAAAATGAAACATTTATAGGATGGTTTGAGGAAAAAGTTTCATACAACACTAGCGTGTCTGAGATCGAAAGGTTAGCTTGAGGGCCTTCTTTTGAGGTCTTCACTTAGAGTGATTATAATATAAATAGGTATTCTTTCTACATAAAAGCCCAAAATGATAGAAGTACTATGCAAAATAGTGGGGTAATGATAGTAGTTGAAGCTGTACAATTTTCTAATTTGAAACACAAAAACCCCATATTGGCATTAATGACCTATTATGGAGTTATTGAAGAAATATTGGAGATGACCTACAACAAATTTAAAGTTGCTTTATTCAAATGTAAGTGAATTAATAATAATGCTGTTGTAATATATCAACAATTTGGATTTGCCTCAGTTAATCTTCAAAGAGTTGGTTATAGAGATGAGCCCTTCATTCTAGCAAGCCAGGCAAAACAAGTATTTTATGTCACAGATCCTACAAATAAAAAAATGTCCATTATATTTCAAAGTAAAAAGTAGAAGGATGGTGATCCAACCTTTAACCTTGAAGACACACCACCTTCTACTATACATCCAGCTAGACCAAGTGAAGTAGAATTGATAAATGATGATGAATATGTTACTAGAAATGATCATTGTGAAGGAATATGGGAAAACACATAAAGTAAGACCTTAAGGAATGAAATAGTACTGTGTGCTTTTGTTGTAATTTTAGTTACTTCATTTTATTCATTTAATTACAATTTAATTACCTATCTGACATTGATTTCTTAATAGGAATCTAGACAGTTCTAATGAGTCATAAAGTGATTGAAGCTCTAGTAAAGATCAAAGGGATAGAGGCAAACATGTAGGGAAAAGGGTTAGAAAGGAAACACAAAATTGTGAGAGTTTGTTGCACACTATAAAGTACAACGGGATAGGGTACATGAGGACTTTGATGATGATATGAATCCAATTGGTGATAAGGAAGACATGTTCATTAGCTATTTAGGCTATTTGGCTCGAAGCAAAGTTGGCATTGTGTACCCTAATTGGAAGTTAGCTATTTAGACATAAAGCACAAAGAGAAAAGGTGCATGAGGACTTTGATGATAATATGAATCCAATTGGTGATGAGGAAGACATGTTCATTAGCTATTTAGGCTATTTGGCTTAAAGCAAAGTTGGCATTATGTATCCTAATTGGAAGTTAGCTATTTAGATATGAAGCACAATGGGAAAGGGTGTATGTGGACTTTAATGATGATATGAATCCAATTGGTAATGAAAAAGACATGTTCATTAGCTATTTGGCTTAAAGCAAAGTTGGCATTATGTACCCTAATTGGAAGTTAGTTCCATAAAAAATGAAGGATATTATTTGGTAACAAATTTTGGTATATAACGTTCTATATATCTACATTTCTTTCTTTATTCCTATTGGTTTAAATATAATTATCTTATGTTGTACTTTGTAGAAAACCTACGATGTCCCAGACATCAAGCCAATGTATAGGTACTGGATGAGGGAAGTTCATCTATGAGGGAAAGATTACAAGAACAAGCTCACAAAAACATTACATTCAAGGGGCAAGGAGGAATGCATATCCATATTAAAAATGTTCCTAGCTTTCTCCAGAAGACTAGAGATTGTTTTTGGCATCACAACAAGATTCTAAATTTCTGGAAAATTTCTTTCACCATAGTATAGAACTTTTTATTTGAATTAATATGCCATCATGAACTTAGTTTTCTTTGTTTTCCTTTCATAGGAATTAAGTGAAGAAAATAGAGAGAGGCAAGCACAAAATAAGTATCAGCATTGCATGTCTCATGATGGTTATCTGAAGCTTGAATAGAAGATGATGAAAGAAGAGTTTGAGAAGGTGAAGAAAGTAGCCAAATCAGATTCTAGTATTATTGTTCAGGCCTCGACTCCTCCCCCACGTCATAAAAAATAGAAAGTATTGAGGATGAAGGGTGGCAAATACATAAATCCAGTTGTTGCTAAGGTCACCGGAAGGATTGCAAGTAGTTAATGTAAAGTATATTTAAGTGTGATTTATGTTCTTTAAAGATTGGAAGTATTTAATTTTCATTTATGAATTGTATGCTACATGATGAACTTGAAGAGCAGAGTAGCCAAGGTTCCTTTACTTAAAGTGAAAGGATGGACATTTTATCAATGATGATTGGAAAGCAAGGTTACCCCAGTCATATTCGTTACAAAATATTCGTCACAATGTAAAGCTAGTAAGGAGCTTGTCGCTAAGGTTTGAGAGGAAATTCGTCAATCAATCTAAGAGGAAGTCTGTGAAGAGCTTGAGGTGCAACTTCTCCAATCACTCTAAGAAGAGTTGTTGCATAAGCTACATGGTGAAGTGAGATCTATCATTCAATTGGTGAGGAAAGAAGAGGAATGTAGAACCTAGGATTCCCCAGCCTTCCCCAGCACTAAAGAAAGTTATAATTTGTCGGAGGTACCACTTGGAAACCTTTCTCCTATTCCAGAGGTTGGAGAACCTTGTGTTCTCTATTTGGATATGCAACTGCTGCGTGTAGTTGCTGATGTTCGCATACACATATAAGCTACTACCCATCATCATTAGCAAATTCCAGATGATTTACGTAGGGTCATTATGACATGTGTTCAAGAGGGGGAGGAAGCTGCATAAATCTTGATCCTAGATAAAGAGGTTGTCAAACTTAGTCAGATGATAGGATCTTTCATCCTTTGGAAAAAAACTCTTATTTACACGGCAGAAACACCTTATTGTTACTTGAGTTTTGTTGGATATCCTACTTATAATTTGTATTTTATGTTTTAATAAGATCAACAAGATAGGACAAAATTTCCCTTCTTAGTACAATTGCAACAACTCCATAAAAAAATTGACAAGATTGACTTGAAGATGCCCTGTGGGATTGTGGGTGAAAGAATGTTGTATCCCTTTACATTTGATAGGAAAAATCTCAGGAAGTTCATATATTTAGAGGAGATGGATATAGGATGGGTTAAACTTGCAATCATGTAAGTTTTTTTAACTTCAATTAATGTAATGATTTTTAGGTGTTATATATTCACTAATTCATTTATCATTTTAATTACATTATATCTTCTTCCACCACCTAGGCGTCGAAAGGGGAAGAAATAATTTATATGAATTCTTATGTCCTGCGAATATGGCAAAGAAGTATAATAAGTTAGAGCTTAGGATGAGCTATGTGGGCTACACAATGGGAAAGACTAAATTGCCTTATTATCTAGCACCAATTGCTGAAGGGTAAGTAACTTAATTAATTTTGTCTATTTAAAACACATTCAGTTTGTTAAGAATTATTGTGTTATCTAACTTTATTTTAACTTGCATATGTTGTTATAGTTATCATTAGACTATGTGTGTTGTTTGCCTCATCATCAATGTCGTGTATTTGTTTGATTCCTTAGGTTATAGGCCAAACGAAGAGATAAATACTATCTTCAACATGTAAGTTAATTTACTTGTAAATGTTTGGTTCTTGACTTAAATAAATTATTTTAATGTCTTGTGATTTTCATTTTAATGATAGTGCATTTAAGACATATAAAGTAATGCGTAGGAAATGCGAAGATAAAAATAGAGAGGTGAAGTGGTTTTATTTGAAAATAAGTAGTTTGAATTCAAGTTCTTTCATTGGCAGTCGTTTTATATACGACTTTATTTATTTTAACCATTTGCATTTGATTTATAGTGCCCTCAACAACCACACAGAACTAAGTGCGTATACTATGTTATGCTTTATATGTATAATATCATTTAGATTGGAGTTACTTCAGACTTTGAATAGGTAATCACTTCTTCATTCTCAAATAATAATATTTTTGGTATTGTAATTGAACTGTTAATTATTTCATTTACTTGATTGATTTATCTTAGCTTATTTTCCAATTTGCACATTTTTGGTAATGAGGTTTGTAACACTAAAATTTTAAGACAAGAGGATTGAAAATAAGCCTGACTCAAGTGGACTGCTAAGCCTCGGTTTAGTAAGTGTTCCAATAAAGTATGATTTTATTCCCTAAAATTTATTTATACCCTTGGGGGTGTTAAAGAGTATAGGGAATGCAAAAAAAGGAAATTAAGGGTCACATACAACATAATTATATTTGGAACACAAAAGAGATTTGCTGCCAGTGAGTTTTCTAGCAAGGCAGCCATGTTTTGAGACATTTTTCTATAGTCAAATGTTGCCCAAAAATTTTAAAAATTTTCAGAATGAAAGTAGACTTATCAAGCTTTAGTTTGATAGGTCATATGGATTATTTGGAGCTGTACACAAGGAGTTATGTATTTTTGAATTTAGCCTAGTAAAATTGATGAATTTCAGAGGCATCGTCCAAAAACAATAATTCTAGGAATGTTGAGCTTCTAATTGGCTAAATGTTATATTTTTCTTTAAAACTAGACTTAATAAGGGTCTCATAGCCTTTAGAACCACCCCAATTGGATATCTATACAATTAGATATGAATTTCAAAGTTTAATGAAAATTTTGTCAGATTTTCAGCAAGGTGCAAAAATGGGAAAAAATGTAAGGGCAAAATGGTCATTTGACTAATAAAGGCAGAAGCAATTTAATTTTTCCTTTAATTGAGATAAATATTGGCTGAAGTAGGGAGCAAGAAAGGAGAATAATTTATTTGGCAATATTAATTCAAGAAGAAAGACTCTTGACCAATGAGGAACAAGCACATGTAAAAGCAAGATGAGAAGAAAAGTCAAGAATTGTAGGTAAATTTAAGGAGATAATTTATGACAATTCAAGAAGCAATTAGATGCCCCTTTTCCATTTCACATTCGGTCAAAAAGGAAGGCAAGCAAGGGGAATATATATCTTGGCATATATATTAATTCAAGAGAAAAAGCAAGAACCAATGGCATACAAGCACATGCTCATAACAAAAAGTAAGAAGCCATTAATTCCCTTTTCTCTTGGCATTTCGGTGAAGAAGGGAAATTGCATGAGAAATAAATTGTGTGGCTTATATTAGCTTGAGAAAAAGGAAAAGAGAATAGCCAAGTGAATTTGCCTAATTAAATTTCCATTAAGCTATGTTATGACATAAGCAAAAAGGCAAGAGGAGAGATAACGAGATAAATCAATATTCCTCCTCTTCCTTCATTATTTCTTCCAAGCATGGTAGCCAAGGAGAGAGAGAGAGTTCATATGGAAATAGAAAGGCAAAGTGAAGAGCAAAGATCAAGAGGCAAACAAGGTGAGTTCTAGGTGATTTTTCACTTGTTCTTGCCTTCTTCTTCATGCCAACACTCTTCTAATCTCTATGCCATCTTGAAATACATGTTTAGTAAGCCAAAAACAAGAGCAAGAGGGAGGAGGGGGATGGCTCTTAGAGAGAGAAAGTGAGAGAATCAAGAGTTAAGCTCAAGAATCCTAATCCTCTTGTTGATTCTTGCTTGTTGATGATGACTGGTGGTTGATTTGGCTTTGTTTCCTTGATTTTGTAAATTTGGGAAGCTTAAAACCTAAGGGGTTATGCTGCCCAATTTTCTAATAATCATGGGAGAAAGGTGTTTAAGTGATTAAACATGTGATTAGAGGTGAAAAGAAGGAGGTTTATGGATTTAAAATCAAGAAACAACATTTTTCTTTAATTTTTTAGATTTGGTCCAGGGGCATTTTCATCCTGTTTGGTCTGTAATTTCATCAATTTGATGGTTCCATTGAGTTTAGAATGGAAAATTGTATAGGGTTTATGTAGACTTCGAAGTGAGAAAAGCTCTATAATGCAAAATGACTAAACTACCCTTAAAACCCTAAGTTATGGGCTGCAAAGGGTAATTTCATAATTTGAGCCTGATTTTGACTAATTTGAGGTTAAAAATGGATTCTATATGTGAAATTGTGTAGGATTAGCCCAGATCATAATTTTTGGAATAGTACAGTTGGACCGAGTACAAAGGGGCTTAGACCGGGTTCTTAGGGTCTTTTGGTAATTTTATAATTTTGAGTCAAGATAACCAACACAATGAGTTTAGAATGAGTTATGAATAAATAATAACTCATTTATCCTAAATTTGTAATTTTAAGATATATCGATAGCCCGAGCCGGACACGGAGCTGGACTAATTGATAGGCAAGGAAAGGGCGTTCCAGGTAGTAACTTCTTATTACATATACTATGTGATTACTAAATGTTGTATATGTCATTCACTGTAACATGAGCTAGTGTCTTTGACACATCAATCTGTCATGTTGTGGTTAAGGACCCAATAGGGGCACCAAGTAGACCAAGGTACAGACATATAGTTTGGCATTGGGCAAGTGTACACATAGTTTCAATCATTTTACATGACATGGCATAACATATCTATTTTTGCATTCTATATATTTTGAAAGTATGTTACTACTGAGATTCTCCGAATCTCACCATTTCCATAAACCTGTAAAGTTTCCAGCAGCAGGCAATGGCTCAAAGGGCAGAACGGTAATTTCTAGAAACTGGAGGTTCCAGGCCAGTACAAGAGGAGGCGTTGGTTATCTGAAGACCTTTCTATATGTTTAAGGTCTGAAATTATTTTGTACACCCCTTTGGGACATTCTGTATGTAATCAAGCACTATTATTTCTATAATATCAGTATATTTACACTATTTTTATATGCCCACTGATCTGCGCATTGCTACTCTGAGTAATATCAATAATGAGATGAGGTCTTACAAGGATGCCTACTCAGAAGAAGACATTAATTTGATCCGAGACCGTTTAGCTGGACATCTTCTTCAACACATAGATGATGAGTAAAGTTTATTTTGATAAAAAGGTTGATTTTAGATAGTAGTCGTTTAGATAAGTTTTCGACATTTTGTGTTGATTATTGTAGATAGTAGTAGTAGTAGTTGACACTTTATTTAGCTAGTGCTCTATGTTTTTGGGCATTTGATTTATGAAGAAGTGCTGGATGTTTCTGTATAGCCCTAATTGTTGGGTAGTGAAAAATATAAAGCAAACATTTTAAAAAAACAACTTATAGCATTTGTTTTTGGAAAACAGGCATTGTAAGCCCTTTACAACGTCCGTTTTCATAGAAACAAACACTTACAACGTCCCTTTTGAACAAAAAAGTTGCTGTAAGTAGCTTATAACATCTGTTTTTTAACAGACGTTGTTCCTAAACTTTACAACATCACTTACATATGTGTCCCCTAGGAAATGGATGTTAAAAGGACCTAAAAGCGGACGTTAAAAGGGTTTTTTTTGTAGTAATGAATATTTACCAATTTTTACTATATATATATATATATATATATATATATATATATATATTCCAGTTTTTACATTTATATTATCCTTTTGTAGTTACTAGAACTTTGGAGTACTAATACATGATCAATAATTTACAACAAAGGCATTGGAGAATAATGTAGAATTTTTAAATAGATTTTCCTTTAGAATTCAAAAAATTATGAGATAATGTTCTAGCAATATTTAAGTGATTAATTTATTTTAAACTGTATGATGTTTATCTATAATGTATTGAATTTTTTTGATAATGTATTGAATTTGGAATACTATAAATAAAATTTTTTATTTAATATTATTATCTTGTTATTACAATGATTATATTGTGTTTTGTATAATAAATATTAACAATACAACTAAATACAAAATAACTATATATAATAAAAAGATAAAACCAATACATTATGGTTATTAACAAATGATCATTATATATGCGCTCAATATATAACGGTTCGGAACCATTATGTATCTTGCACTGAGCATATATGACCATAATTTATGACCAATAATAATCGTTATATATCGACACTTTTGTAGTAGTGATTGTAGTCATAAAGAACTAAAACAATCACAACATGATTACCCATCATAAAAAGCCTTTAAAGTCAATTATAAATAAGTATGCCATGATATGTTAATTAATCAGGAATCAAGTTGTAATTTGCATCATTTATAATACCTTACCATGGTAGGGAAAAAATCAACCTAATAATTAACTACATTTAAAAAAGTGAAGTTGAAGGGTTTTAGTCTGAGTAGGAGTAAAACTAAATAAATACATTGCAATTTTGATAAAAGACAAGTTAGAAGTTAAGTGGAAGTTAAATTAAGGGGGCAAGTCATATCCACAAATGACAAAATTTAGATATTTGTGGTCCATTATACAATAAGATGGTAAAATTGATTGAGATATTAATTATAGAATTCATGCGGGATGGTATAAATGAAGAAAAGTTACTGGAGTTATTTGTAATTGTAAAATACCTAATAAGATAAAAGGGAATTTTATTGCACTACTATAAGACCATCAATGCTATTTAGTAGTGAATGGTGAGTTTTAAAGGGACAACACAAACATAAAATTGGGGGCACCGGGGGGTGTGGGGCGAGATGAGTATGTTGAGGTGAATTTGTGGTCATACAAGAAAATATAAGATTCATAATGATTATATACGTGAACGAGTTGGAGTGGCTTATATTAAAGAGAAAATGGTAGAAAATCGTTTGAGGTGGTTTGTACATGTTTAAAGAAAGCCGTTGAGTGCACCGGTGATGAGGGTTGACCAAGTAGTATGGAGTCCTCTAAAAAGATGTCGAGGAATACCAAAGTGAACATTCAATGATGTTATAGAACGATATCTTTTGATTAATAATCTATCTAAAAATCTGATTTTCGACAAAGTACAATGTCGTCATATGATCTATGCAGTTAACCTCACTTAATAGAATAAAGCATTGTTGTTGTTATTATTATTGTAGTATTTCAAAAAGTGGGTTAGGGCACAATTGAGGTTCAAAATACACAAGCATAACCATAAAACCACTACTATATAGTACAATAGTCACAATAACTTTATTATGAACATATTAATTCCAATGACAACCTCATGATGTTTTCACAATGATAATCAACAAAGCCCAATCCATAATTACATAAAGATTCATCACAAATAAATTAAAGTGTATTTTTTCCCACAAAAAATGTACTTTATTTTACAAAATATAATTTCAGTAGTTTCAAAAGTTCAAATAGAGTTAGAAAAGAAAGTAATTAGATCCTAAGTTGGAAGATGATTTTTAAATTAAGAAATTTTATCAGAAAAGAAACATGTATAACATTTAGAAAAAGGGCAAATGATAGAAGAAAACACTAACCTCGGCCCCTAGTGATGAATCCAATTTATAAACTCTCTCAGATGTCGCAATCATAACCCTGTAAGCAAATATGAATATAAAATTTTGTAATAAAAATCGATCTGAAGTATATGACGGCAGCTAGTCTGAAGTATGTATCAAACTAATTAAGTAAAGCGTTTACCTTAAACCAATCGGAGGGAAGAAATGCCGAGCCTTACGGTAATGGATTCTACCGTACCTCTGCGTCGACGGCGGCGATGGTCAAGGACAGAGGAGCCACATGGGAAAAAGGAGCTGCCGCGGCACGAGGAAGGGGTTTACAAGAAGTTTGATGAGTATCTGATTTCAATTTTCAAAGTTGAAATTAGGCACGAGCTAAGGCTATAAGAGAGGATTTAAAATATTAGGATGGACTTTTAAGACCAATTATTTAACAAAACAGGTCTTAAAAAGCTCACCTTTTAGACCGGTTATGACTAATAAACAATTATAAAAATTAAAAATATTTAATTTTTAATTCCTCATCTTTTAGACCGTTTATCATCAACAACCGATCTAACAAATTTTATCTTTTAGACCAGTTATTAGTGACAACCGGTCTAAAAAGTTTCAAAATTTCTTAATTTTTAATTAATTTTATATTTTTAGACCGGTTGTTTGGATAACTAGTCTAAATAATATCTTTTAGACCGCATATTTTAAGAATCGGTCTATAAAATTCTTTATAATTACGAAACTGCCACCGGTTATATTTTTTAGACATTATCCACAATAACCGATCTAAATAATGCGGTCTAAAAGAGCTATTTTGTACTAGTGCATAATGCCTAACCGATAGCCCAATTTAAGATACATAAGTGTGTGCTAATGAGTAATCAAGTGGGAACAAAATGAGAAAAAAAACATAAGATCATTTTTCAACATGATAAATATGACAAAAAATATATTGATGAGGTCAATCACTGAGCTCCTTATCGTCGCATACCATGTGATAAATAAGATTATCCATTTTTCAACATTCACAATTATTATCTTCCACTGACCTTAGAACAACAATAATAATTAACAATGTCGTAACATGGTTCCAAAATAACAAGTAACTTTACAAACCAATCACAGTTTAATTCGTTTATTTCACGAAACATATATATCTATAATTTATAATTGTATATTAACATAACTTTTAAACATCATGCAAGCATGGAAAATGAATTAAACATAGTTATTACCTCTCGCCTTAGCTAGCCTTCTCAATTAACTACAACTTGAGGAATTCCCCTAATCAAGCCACAATCATAGTCACTCTACATAATTCATATAAAAACCATCAATATATTGCTTAAACGGTGTATACTAACCCATAAACTTAGAAATCCCCATTTATATATATCTTCACATTAAGCTGCACTACTTAAAAAAAAAATCAAATTAGTGATATAATTTAGTGACGTAGTTTTTGTCACTAATTAGTTTAGCAACGGAATTTATTTTATCGTTAAATACGTTGATATTAATTGATTAGCAACGGATATTAGTGAGCTAATTTTGTCATATAATATTTTGTGATAGAAATTAGTGACATATTAGTGACGAAATTTTTATGACGTTAATTTTTGTCACCAATTTTGTCACAAATAAGTTTATGACGGAATTTAGTAACATAAATTAGTTATAGAATTTTTATGTCATTAACCCTTTAGTGATGAATTAGTGATAAAATTTAGTGATAGAATGTTATTCCATTACTAATTTATCACTAATTTTATGGTGAAATATTTCCATCACTTAAATTCTGTCTCTACGAATTAGCGATGTGTTTTGTACTTTTGTTGCTAATTCTCTGTTTTTTTTAGTGCTGATTAAGAAATTGTCAAGCAGATGCAAGAGAGCCACATAAGCTGAAAAGTTAGCTAGTTTGTGAATATATGCCATTATTATTGAAATAAATCAATCTTATACAATAAAATGTCCTCAGGAATTATTACCAAGCCGAATATTAAAGTACCTCTTGGACCCGAAGCATATAGTGACTAATTAAAAGACACAAAAATATCTTATTAAAAAAGACACAAAAATATGTGCATTGGGGGAAATATATGACGAACATATGAGAAAAATAAGAGGGTATATTGACGTAGTTCCACTCAGGCATTGCTGAAGTAAGATATTGGGTAGAGGTGCTAATATAATCCAGCCTATTGGATTTGAGTTTACCTACTGTGGGTTGTGACTATATGGGTTGGGCCTAAAAGGAGCGCATTAATATGGGTTGACATTTAACCAACCCAACCCATAATCACTGGGTTGGTCGGTTAGCCCGCCCAACCCATATTATTTTCTTAAACATATTTTTTAACACAATATACTAAAATTATTTTTTCTACAAACATAAACCATAAAGAAATTAAAAATTCATTAAAAATTAAACATTAATCACAAGTCCACACATAACAAAAAAAAACATAAATCCAAAAGCTATCAATATTTTAGCATAGTAAATTAAAAAAACATAAATCCAGAGGAGGAGGAGTATACTAAGTTATGAATACCACGTCTTAACTCTTAAAGACTCAAACTGGGCAACTGGTAGCAAGTCACAACCCCAAAAAATATCAATGGAATGGACAATAATGAATGATCCAAAAGGCTACGCAAATTGGATTGGGTTTTGTTTGCTTTTGGCCCTTCACCCAATCTCCCTTGTCTAATAGACACTAAACAGCATTAAAAAAAATGGGTCAACCCACCAATCTGTCATGGGTTTGGGCCCAAAAATACGCTCCTAAATGGTCTCAATTTTTTAAACCCAAACCGTCCATATTTACGGGTTGGACGGGTTCGGCCCATGGTCCCAACCCATATTACCACCTCTAATACGTAGCATATACCAACACGTTAAGCTCTCCAATTGAAGTTAAAAGAGAGGAAAATCCTAACTCATAAATCAAGTTGGAAAATTTGACAAATCCCTAATTAGTTTGAAAATAATATGAGATTTATTATTATATTTTTTGATAATTTCAAATAGATGAAAAATTTGAAATTTAGCAAAAGAGCTTTGAAAGTCCGCAGGCTCTACATGCTGGGGGCTAGGCTTCAATTCTACAAACACATGTCACTTTTATGGTAGCGGACTTTTTAGGCATTATCCTTTTAAACCCCAACGCGTTTAGGACCAACAAGTAGTGACAGCTTTAATTTTCTTTTTACTGTATATGAACTCTCAAGTGCTGAATAAATAATACATAATTCACTTTTAACTTCTTTTTTTTTTTTGGAATAAAATGGCAAGCATTACACTTGAAAGTTACATCTCAATAAAAGTCTGTGTTAAGGTGGGATGAAACCCCCAGTTCAGCATCTCTTAAATCTTGATTCATTTGGACCCAGCACCATATTGGTGGTTCATTTAATATAGTAAAATCTGACTGTGCTTCATAGGCAGTATGAGCAAGGAAGTCAGCGCTCCTTAAGGCTTCACGCTTCACATGTATTATCTCTAGGTCCTAATCCGAGGAGATAAGTGACCTGACATCACCTATTTCATCTCTGAGCGGATGTTCATGACCACAATCGGTTAACAAGAGCTGCATAGCCTCAATAGAGTCAGAGAACAATTTTATTTTTGAAAGATTCAACATTTTACACATTTTCAACCCTATGCTAATAGCTATGACCTCTGCTATAGTGGAAGGTGCATATCCAATTCTTTGCTGGAAACCCGCCACCCAATGACCTCTTTCATTACAAATCAGTCCTCCAGTTGTAGCTTGATGCTGATTAGACACTGATTCGTCCACATCCACTCTAACAAAGCTAGCTGGCGGTTTGGTCCATCTACTGTTTGTTCTGTCTTAAATCTGAAATATGTGATGCTTGTATTTGTCGTTCTCCACCCCCTCCATGAGTTGATATATGCAGCGGTTCACTAAAGCATGAGGAGAGTCGCTGACACCATCAAACTCCTTTCTACACCGGTTCTTCCACAGTATCCAGCACACTAGTCAAAAAATCCTACTCCATGGCCATCTTGCGAATCGTCGAGAAGCCAAATTATTCTTCAGGTTCCACCTCAACCATACCTGTAAATCACAGCTAAAAAATACAGATATATATAATGGGTTAATTAATTGCATCCACGTGCTTTTTGCAGGCTCGCAATCTCTCAAGGTATGAATAATAGACTCCTCCATACTACACTCAAACAGACAATTAGGGGATGTAGACTGAATACGTTTTGCTCTTAGGGAATTTCACTAGTACAAAATATAGAATTTATACCTATTTTTTACACCTGACAAAACATGACACTTGTAGAAAGTGTGACCGGTGGCATTTTCATAAATATATGAAGATAAATGAATTTTCTACACGTGATATCTTATAACACGTGTAGAAAGTGAGACTTCTACATGTGTTATGAGAGAACAGGTGTAGAAAGTAATTTTAAACTATTTTTTCTTTAATATTAATGGCTTTAATTTTAATTTTAATTTTTTTAAAAAATAAACAACAACTTTCTACATCGGTTGGGTTTCAACCGGTGTAGAAAGTCTGATGTTTCTACACATGTTATGAGAGAACAGGTGTAGAAAGTTTTCTACACAGGTTGGACTTCCAACACGTGTAGAAACATCAGACTTTCTATACCGGTTGAAACCCAACCGGTGTAGAAAGTTGGCGTTATTCTTAAAAAAAATAAAAACTCTCGCATTTGCTTCTTCTTCCTCAAAACTCATCGCCAAAACCTTCTGGATTTGCTATCTTGGTGTCCGACCTCTACTTGGGCAAGCCGACGTTGAAGCCGCTTCCACTGTTTGCTACCGTTGCCGACACCCTAGCCGCCATCAAAACCTTAGACGACAAATTCATCAGCGTCTGGTACTGCAACGATCACTCCTTCGCTGCTCGAATCTGCTTTGCCTGTCTCTATGATTTTGCCTAAAATTTCAGGTATCGTGAGGCATCTTGAGCCATCTTTTATGTACTTCTCACTTACCATATGATTTGTTCTGGAAATGTTACTCTTCCCCCTTTTCTTCTTTCTTTTCCCTAGATTCTTGTGGTGATTTTATTTATTTATTTTTAATTTTCACTAGGTTTACTGCATATTACTTGAGACTTCTGTGGAATTTTAATTGTTTGGTTGACACTTGAAAAGCACATAGTTCTATTTTTTCTCTGCAATTTTTGCAGTGATAACTGGAACAATGTCACTATTTAATGGCTTGTTTATCTGACAAGTTCATTTATATCTGAAATTGAACATATACGCACATTGTATCTTTACCTACTTAAGTTCATTGTGTTGCTTAAGCAAAAGAAATGGGTTCTGATTGATACATTACGACAATTAGAGGTAATAAAAATTGCAAAATATCGTGCTAAACAAATTGGGCGTTCTTGTTCGATTTCTACTACCATGCAGGATTGTGGTCATGCTTAATATTCTCTATTTATCAGTAAAACAAAGGGTTCACCAACTCTCATTTTTAGTTTTAGAAAGAGGCGGGGAACTCTAATTATCAATTGTTTATTAGCTTGTAGATCTGTAAATTTCTCCAGTTCCTTTAGGTCATTCATTTGTATCCTTACAACTAAAGTCATAATTTTTATGGCTTTTTTAATAAGATTCATTTTGCGAGCATTTGTGTTATGCCAATTTACTGCCTCATACTAGTTCTTTTGATCATTCATGACCTTAACCGTGCAGCTATAGCTGAGTCCTTTCAAAATTTTAGAAATTGTAACTTAGTTATATTGAAATGATCTACAAAGAGAAATTTGTGTAAGCTGATAATGGGTTACATTGTTATTAATAGATCATGATTAGGAAAATGATTATATAGATTTTGGATAATACTTTTAACATTCTTACTGAATTCTTGTTTTGTAAATGTTCTTTTCAACGTGAAATATGTAGTTTTGTGAATCACTGCTTGTGAGGATTGCTACGGCTAGAGAGGAAGTGAAGCATCTTAAGAATTTTGATTATGTAGTTGTGAATGCTAAAGGGAAGCTTGAAAATGCAGTAACATTAGTGAGTTCCATAATTGATGCTGAGAAAGCTAAGGTATGGCAAAGGAGTGATGTAGTATAGGTCATTTAGCTACTATGATTGAGGATTTTTAAGCTACTTCATACTTATTAATTGCTTTTTCAGATACTGAATCAGTTGTCATTGTGATATCATTAAGTGAGATATGATTCTCTTATTTACTCTTAAGTGATATCTCTTATTTTTTTTTATTAAAACAGATATTCTACACCGGTTGAATTCCAACTGGTGTAGAAAGTTTAGACCTGACTTTCTACACCGGTTGAGGGTCAACCGGTGTAGAAACACTTACATTCTACACCGGTTGTGCCTCAACCGATGTAGAAACTCTATTTTCTACACCGGTTGATGCATCAACAGGTGTAGAATCTGAAAAAAAAAATTATTAAGACTTCCCTCCCTCCCTCCTTTTCATTTTGCCGCCACTTAAGCTCTCATCCCTCCCTCCCTCTCACACTCAGCCGCGCGCCAATCTCTGCCCTACTTGAGTTCAGAGTCTTCTCTCCGTCACCACCGCCATCTGCGTCACGCCATCTCTCCCTCACTGCCGTGATACCTCTCTCCGTCACTGCCGTGATAGCTCTCTCCCTCACTGGCGTTTGCGCTTACCGGGATTTTAGGCACAAAAGGTTGCTGTTTCGGGCAGAATTGGGCACTGGAGTGAAAGTAAGCATTTGTTTCTTATGTTAGATCTTGCCAAAGTAGAATTTTTTTTGTTAATAAACTAACAAATGGGCTGCCTGGTGATTCTGCATCTGATAATTCTAAACCTCATGAATTCTTAACTCTCCTGGGTAAAATGATATATATGATACAATTGGGAGCATGTATTGCGTTCTATGTTTGTAAATTCTGTTCTGTAGAAGGATAAGAAGAAAGTTATAAGCCTTAATGAAAACCAATATAAGACGTTAGACTTTTGGAAACCCATAATATAGCTCGGGTCAGCTTCCCTATTAGAATAGGAGCCTTAATGTAAGGCTGTGGGTTGGCACTAAGGCTTCCCCCTCCCCCTTCTTCCTTTTCTTGTTTTGTGTGTTTTTTTTGTGGGAGGGGGGGTTGGTTTTTCTGTGTCTCTATGCCTTGTGAAGCTTAGGCACTATGCCCCTGGTGTTCCAATAATTTTAGTTGGAACGAAGTTAGGTAATCATTTTCTGACTCTTTAAGCCAAAAGTTCCTCTTATGACTCGATCCTTCAATAAATTGGCATGCTGTAATTGATTCTTAACATGCCTGTTGCAAATGCTGTAAAATCAATTTTTTAGCAAACTATTTACGTTAGACTGAAAAATCAGCAAATATGGATGATGACATCAAGAGTTACCTTCCTGGTCCAACAGGTTCTCTTGTATCATTTTCTGTTGAAGTTTGTTTGCACATATGGATCGTAGTTGGATCTATGCTAGACGAACTAGTGATGAGTACGATAATGGGGTGAAGAATTTTTTAGAATTTGCTATAAGAAATGCTGGTGGTGATAAATCTGGGAAGTTTTATTGTCCTTGTGTAAATTGCTTAAATTTGAGGCGACTATGTGTCGAAGAAATAAGAGAGCATTTGATTTGTGATGGATTCTTGAAGAGTTATACACGATGGGTATGGCATGGTGAATTAGTAGAAGACCTGAGTGCATCTAAAGAGGTGGAAGTTGATGTGGACATGGATGATCGACTAGAGGACATGATTCGTGATATTGGCGAAGAGGCCTTTGAACGATCACATGCATATGATAACTTGTCTAGTCATACAGAAAAGCCATTATACCTGGGATGTACAAAATTCACGTTGATGTCTGCTGTGGTGAGATTGATCTACTTGAAAGCAAGGAATGGGTGGAGTGACAAGAGCTTTACATAATTGCTTGAGTTGTTGACAAGCATGCTTCCAGAAGGTAATGAATTACCCAACTGTAACTATGAGGCAAAGAAAATATTGTGTCCCTTGGGTCTACAGTACAAAAAGATTCATGCATGTCCTAACGATTGTATATTATATAGAGAAGAGTTCGAAGGGGAGCATAAGTGTCCAAAATGTGGTGCTTCACGGTACAAATTGAAAGGGAATTGCGATACAGACTTTGATGAGACTACTAAGGGCCCTCCTGCGAAGGTGTTATGGTATCTTCCAGTGAAACCAAGGTTCAAGCGATTATTTGCTAATGTGAATGATGCAAAGAACTTAAGATGGCATGCAGATGAGAGAATATCAGATGGGAAGCTTCGCCATCTAGCCGATTCTCCTCAATGGAAGAAAATTGATGAGATGTTTCCTGAGTTTGGAAAGGAGCCAAGAAACCTTAGGCTTGGGATGTCTACTGATGGCATGAATCCTTATGGCAGCCTCAGCAGTACTCATAGTTCATGGCCTGTTCTCTTAGTGATTTACAACTTGTCTCCTCGTCTGTGCATGAAATGCAAGTATATTATATTGTCTATGGTGATTTCAGGTCCAAAGCAGCCAGGAAATGACATTGATGTTTACCTAGCCCCTTTGATTAAAGACTTGAAAGAGTTGTGGGAGATAGGTATGGATGTGTTTGACGCGAATCGAAAAGAGGTGTTCAACATGCGTGCCATGACCTTCTGTACCATAAACGACTTCCCTGCATATGGAAACCTATCTGGGTATAGTGTTAAGGGACATAAAGCATGTCTAATTTGTGAAGCAGGCACATGCCACCATCAACTTAAACATGGAAAGAAGACATTCTATCTTGGGCACCGGAGATTTCTCAGCCAAAATCACCCTTATCGTAGATTAAAAAAAGCTTTTTATGGCCATCAAGAGTATGGAGATGCTCCAGTGCCATTGACTGGAGAGCAAGTTTATGAACGGGTGAAAGACATCAATGTTATCTTCAGAAAGACGCAGAAGAGTGCATATGTTAAAAATATATGGAAAAAGAAGTCTATATTTTTTGATCTTCCATATTGGCAAAGTCTTGATGTGAGGCATTGTATTGATGTTATGCATGTCGAGAAAAATGTGTGTGATAGTATTATTGGGACACTTCTCAATATAAAGGGCAAGACCAAGGATGGTGTCAATGCAAGATTAGACTTGATTAAAATGAGAATACGAGATGAGTTACATCCACAACCACAAGGTGAGAGAACTTATCTACCTCCAGCCTCTCATACCTTGTCTAAGCTTGAGAGAATAAGCTTTTGTGATTGTTTACATGGTGTCAAAGTTCCTCAATGGTATTCTTCAAATGTTAAAAAGCTTGTGTCGATGAAAGATTTAAAATTAGTGGGCTTAAAGTCTCATGATTGCCACATCTTGATGCAACAACTACTTCCTGTGGCTATTCGGGGCATATTGCCAGATGATTTGAGACACACTATAACTAGACTATGCTTCTTCTTTCATGCCATATGCAACAAAGTGATTGACCCCGATAAATTGGATGAACTAGAAAAGGATGCTGCTATTATCTTGTGCCAACTTGAGATGCTCTTCCTTCCTTCCTTCATTTTTTGATATCATGACACATCTGATTGTTCATTTAGTGAGGGAGATCAGGTTGTGTGGCCCTGTTTATCTATGATGGATGTACCCAGTTGAGAGATACATGAAAATCCTTAAAGGGTATGTGAAGAATCCATACAGGTCTGAAGCTTCCATGGTTGAAAGATATATTGCCGAAGAAGCTATTGAGTTCTGTTCTGACTACTTGTCAAACGAAGAAGTTATTGGGCTTCCTAAATCTCGTCATGAGGAGAGATTATTAGGTAAAGGTACACGTAGGGTAACAGTGAAAACTAATATGGATCATGATGCAGTGTTACAAGCACACTTATACATTTTGAATAACACCGATGAAGTTCAAGATTATATATCTATTCACAAAGAAATTATAAGGGCACAACATGGTCGCATGACTGAGCAAAGGTTATTGCTTGAGCATAACAAGACTTTCCCACAATGGTTCAAAAAACAAGTAGCCAATGATAATAGTGTTTCTCAAACTATAAAATGGTTGGCACTGGGTCATAACTTCAATGTCATATGTTGGAGTGGATACGATGTCAATGGGTATTCCTTCTATACGAAATCCCTGGATGACAAGAGTACTGTTCAAAATAGTGGAGTTATGGTTGTGGCTGAATCCATGCATTTTTCCAGTTCAAAAGACAAAAAGCCAAAGTTAGCAGCTATGCCTTATTTTGGGGTTATTGAAGAGATTTGGGAGGTTGACTATACTAAATTTAGAGTTTCAGTTTTCAAATGCAAGTGGATTGATAATAATAGTGTTCAAGTGGATAAGTATGGATTTACATTAGTGGATCTTAAAAAATTAAAGTACAGTGAGGAGCCCTTTATTTTAGCAGCCCACGCAAAACAAGTATTTTATATAATCGATCCAGCAAATAAAAGTCGTTCCGTTGTTCTCCAAGGAAAAACCGTAGTTCACAGTGATGATAATAAGGAATTAAACTATGATGTTTCTAAGACTCCATGTTTCTCATCAGGGTTGCCTGAATTAAATGAAGATGAAGTAGATGACATATATGCCACAAGAACTGACCACCATGAAGGGATATGGGAGAATATATTTACTCCTATTTGATAGACTTTAATTGAAAGTAAGAAAAGAAGAGTTCGTTGATTAAAAGTAAGAATATATTTACTCCTATTTGATAGACTTTACTTACCTTATTTCTTTGTTAAATAGGAACATGGAGAAGGATCCCCCACAGATTGATGATACACATTCTGGGCATAGCAGCGAGTCTGCTCAGGGAAAAAGAAAGGGTAGACGTGGCACGACACTAAAAGAGTTGACCAAGAGTCGAACGAATGACCAGAAGATACCGATTCAATTTGATGGGGAATGGATACCAATCGGGCCTACCAAGAGCAAGTTTATTAGCTTTTTTGCCCTCCAAGCACGTAGCAAGCCTAGCATAACGATTAAGGAGTGGAATGAAGTGGATCAATCTATCAAGGATCAGATTTGGAACACTATAGCGGTATAACACTATACACCTATGAACTTTTGTAACTATTACATTTATTCATGTTACTAACTAATATAATGACTTCACAGCTTACTTACGACGTTCCTCCCAGTCAAGTCTTAAAGGATAAATTGTTATCATATTGCGCGGAGCGTTGGACGGCCTTCAAGACCTCTCTAACTAAAAGATTTGTGCATGTCGAGGTAGCAGAGGGTCAGAATCCTCCTAATCCTTGTAACGAGTATACATTTCTTGACGCAGCTACATGGAAAGAATTTTACAGGATAAAGACTACACCAGAAGCCTTGGTTAGTTTTTATTCACTTTAATTAGTTACTTACTTTATTCTCATTTAATTTTATCGATTAATGATTTTTTGGTTTCTTATTAAAAGATAAAAAGGGAAAAAGCTATAGCGAGTGGTAGAAAGAATGATTGCCCCCACAGATTGTCTCGTGGGGGTTATGAAAAGCTTGAAGAAGTAATGATGAAGGAGAAGCAGAAGAGGCGACAAGAAGAGGCTCAGTCTGATCCATCTACCATTATCTCCACCATCTCCAATATCTCGTGAAGAAAAATGGAGGGCTGCACGTCGAAGGAAGACTGGAGAGTATACAAGCGAGAAGGCACGCGTGATTGGTGAAAGGATTGTAAGTAATTTAACATCAATCCTTATTATTTTCTTTCTTGTATAGTAACATATTAATTATGTTTGTTATTTATATATTACAGGATCAACTTCAACTAGAACATGCCCAGGGAGCCTTCATTTCATAGGGAAGGGATGATATCTTGACGGTTGCCATGGGGACTCCGGACCATGGTGGTCGTGTTAGGGGCATTGGACGAGGAGTAGGCATAAGAGACTACTTTGGAGCACATACACGTTATGCCTCCCCGGGAATGGTCACTAAGCAAGAGATGGAATTGATGCTAGAGAATGAAAGGAAGCAGATACAAGTAATATTAGAGAATGAAAGGAAGTAAACGGCCGCCCAGATGTTACAACTGAAGGAAGAAATGATGAGCATCCTAAGCTCACGACAGGACACAACTATCCATGCGACAAGTTCTCCTGCAGTTCAAAGTATAAATGGGAGTTGTGTTCTTGGGCGTAAATCTGAGGAATCTGGAGTCCAAAAAAATAGTGAACCTTGTGAGTTATATTTAGAGGACCCTGATAGACGCTTAGTAGCACTTGGCGCAATACAAAACTTGGGGCCAATCGTCCATCACGAGCAAATGCAAGATGACGAAGTGAGAGTGGTGATTGGAGAGGTAAAAATTCCAGATGCGCCTGTTCCATTTCCTAATGATGAGGTGAAGATTGTGGGTGAAGCCCTCAAAACATTCCTTAGGTGGCCAAAGAGACTTGTCCGGGTTGTTCCAGCTGCAGTTCGTCCTGAAGTATGAAAATATTTGTCTTCTTGATATGTTTCAATTTTTTCATATTAGAAATTTATAACTTGCAATTATTACTAAATCTTATTAATTTTTGTTTATTTAGCAAACTACCCCATCCAATGAAGTGGTTCCACAACTCCAGCCCCAACCGCAGACCCACAACCAGGTGAAGCTGCTTCAACGTCTGTGTATGCTGGCGTTTGACGGATCCTTCTCAACTGAAGTATTGACGATGGATCCATACGTTATGGGTAAGAGGGACATATTCGTGCATATCGAGCAGGAGGATGTAGTGCGGATGTTAATGAAGGATCAGATTACCATACCGCACGTCTACTTGTTTATGATGTGGGTATATTTTTAACAATATTACTAAGTATTCAACATTTGATTCTGACATGCTTTAACTATTGTAGGTACCTCCATCTCCTTTATACTTTATCAGGGAACAGTGACAAGTTTGGATTCCTTTGCCCGATTCACATCCAGAAAAAAGGGAACACTTCCGCCATAAGAGAGTCATACCTTCGGCAAAGGTTCTGTGAAGATGGAAAAGAGTGCTACCTAGCGCCATATGTTCACGAGTAAGAAAAATTTTGTAATTGATACCTTGTTTTTATGAATATATATAATTCATACCTCTTTTTGCAGCACTCATTGGCAGTTAGTGGTTCTATGTCCAAAGCAAAATGTCGTCGTTCTGTTATGTTCATTACATTATAATCCGGGAAAGGATTTGAAGAAAACGATGGACACGTAAGTATACTTTGACAATGACATTTTATTTTCAATATGTAAGTTTTTTAGATAACCTACCCTCTTTTATATATTTTTCTACAGGGCAATGGAAACGTACCAAAGAGTGGTTAAGAAAAAGCATACACATGAGCTTAGGGAGACTATCTGGATACAACCAAAGGTAAACAGTTTCAATCCTTCTATGAACATAGTTATCGTGTTCACATATATAATTAATATAATATAATGCATGTTCAACTATAGTGCCGTCGTCAAACGGGGAATAAGGCTTGTGGATATTATGTGATGAGGCACATGTTAAACATCATCCTCTTGGGTAGTACATAATTTACAAAAGAGGTAATTGTATTTAATTATATTTGTTTTATTAAGTTCATTTCGTAGTTATTAAATTGATGTGATTTTTTATTTTAAAATCTGTAGATGTTTGACATTACGGATGCATTTTCCGAAGAGGACATTGATGACGTTCGCACACGTTGGGCAACTTATTTTTTAGAGATCACAAAGTTGTGAGTGTAATGTTAAATATGTAAAGTTAATAACTATTTGGTATTAGACATGTTGAATTTTATTGTCACTGTTTGGTATTGGGTTTGACTATAATTGTACAAATTTCGTTGTAAAAATGAGGTCAAGTTTGTGTACCTTTATATAGCTTTGTTAATATTTTGGATAGAATTTGATATTTCACATTAGTTTTGTTGCAAATTATTTTTTATCAGGTGTTTTGTTGTTTATTATTATGTAAATGAGTTTATACAAAAATAATTTTTTTTTCTGAAAAGGAATTTCTACACCTGACGTGAGCGGTCATGTGTAGAAAGTCCCAAACATACCACTTTCTACACCTGACTTCAGGGGTCACGTGTAGAAAGTCCACACTTTCTACACGTGACCACTCACGTCAGGTGTAGAAAGTTGACTTTTTACACCTATTTAGGAAATTCACCTGTAGAAAGTGTGGACTTTCTACACGTGACTCCTCAAGTCACGTGTAGAAAGTTGGACTTTCTACACGTGGTTTACGACACATGTAGAAAGTCTCGATTTTCTACACCTATTGTTTCTACACGTGTTTTATGTCAAGTGTAAAAAGTTCATTCCGTCACATGTAAAAAGTCTTTTCTGCACTAGTGTTTGTTAGAACTCTCTCATGGAGAACTTGCCACATGAAGAATTTTGCCCTTTCAGGGATATCCCATCACCAAATGGTTTGCCAGACAGGATCAGGCATAT
This sequence comes from Albizia julibrissin, assembly GCA_037074505.1. Taxonomy (NCBI): domain Eukaryota; kingdom Viridiplantae; phylum Streptophyta; class Magnoliopsida; order Fabales; family Fabaceae; genus Albizia; species Albizia julibrissin. Next base: position 32,084,774 of record CM073483.1, read on the forward strand.
GGTTCAGGCAGTTTCAAGCAAGGCTGTAAGCAGATTTCACATTAAAATTACCATCAGTCGATTCCTTCCAATAGAAACCATCATCACCCAAGCCTCTTAAAGGTTGTACTAATTGGATCTTCTGAATGACCCATATAGGAAGAAAATCCCTCCATTTCACAATATCCCAAGAACCCGTGGAAGTAAGAAACTGATTCACCTTCGCCTCAGGATCAACCAGTTGGAAGTTTTTATCCACAAATTCTAAGAGGGGCCGATCAAGAGGTAGCCATTTCTCTATCCAAACTTTCGTGTTAGCTCCAGTACCTAGTTTACATCTAACTCCCTTCATGAATTTATCCCACACATATATGATTGCATGCCATACTGCCGATTGTTTATATTTTTTCCAACCTTGGGGTATTTTCCATCGCCACACCCATATTTATTTCTTCAACATTTAACCCAAAGGGCATTCGGGCGAGTTAACAGGTACCAGCAAAGTTTCATAATGAAGGCCATATTTTGACAGTGAAGGTCCTTAAAACCAAGTCCTCCATGTTTTTTTTCTCCTTTAAGGACATCTCAAGCCAGAAGGTACATTTTCCTTACTTCGTACTTTTGGCACCAAAAGAAATCTCTGCTAATTTTCTCAATTTCCTGCATTACTCCTTTTGATATGAGCAAGGTTTGCATCTGGTAGGTAGGGATTGCTGAGAGTACCGATTTAATTAAAACTGTACGCCTAGCAGTACTAAGGTAGTTCATTTTCCATCCAGCTAGTTTCTTATGGATTTTGTGAATGAGCGGCGCAAACGTCACTTTAGTTGCTCTTTGATGCAAAAGAGGAACTCCAAGGTATTTTCCTAGATCTGCAGTTAGCGATATACCCAGAGTTTGACTATAATCAATGGCTCTGCTCGAATGGACATATCAGGAAAAAAACATTTTTGATTTTTGAAGATTCACACGATGACCTGAAACTCCACAAAAGAAACTCATGATGCTTCTAATTTCATTCATTTGTTCCTGTGAGGCCTCACTAAATAGCACCAAATCATCAGCGAAGAACAGATGAGATATCAATGGTCCGTTGGTAGTAAGCTTCAATGGTTTCCATCTCCCTTCCTCTACTTCAAGCTGAATAAGTTGGCTTAGCTTTTCCATAGCTAATATAAATAAATATGGGCTCAGTGGATCTCCTTGCCGAACGCCCCTCAAAGGATAAAAAGATTCTGAGAGTGAGCCATTCCAAGATACCCTCATTGAAGCAGACGACACACAACTCATAATTAAGTTCACAAATTCATTTGATAGCCCCAAACTTCGAATGGTGGATTGAAGAAAACCCCAATCAAGACGGTCATAGGCTTTTTCCATATCTACCTTTAAGGCCACATAACTTTGTCCTCTCCGTTTAGTTCGCATCGTGTGTATGGCCTCCTGAGCGATAATGATGTTCTCAGCACCTTGTCGTTCCTTAATAAAGCTACACTGATTTGGTAAAATCAAATAATCCATCACCGATTTCAACCTATTCGCAATGACTTTACTAACAATTTTTTAGCTCACATTGCACAAAGCGATAGGACGAAAATCCATAATTATCTCAGGGTGGTCTACCTTTGAAATCAATGTAATGTTTGTGTGATTTATATCAGATAACTTTGATGGGTCTGCAAAGATTCCATGCACCATATCATATATTTTAAGTCCAACCACATCCCATTGTGTGAATTCACTTTTAACTTCACCTCTTCCTTTCTTGTTCTTTTTGTGTGGTTTCTTCCTTTGAGTTGCTTTATATTTTTATTTTTCTATGAACTAATTAATACTTTTTACAAGACACTTCTAATCTTTTTTATCGGAGCCGAAAAATTATATAAACTCATTAACTCTCTTTTCGCCATTTATAATTTTGTCATTTTCATCTATGTATAACCACTTTACCAGATTCAATGAAAGATAGTTAGGTCATTAAATTTATTAGAAAATATTTTTTTAAAATTTATCTTTATTTAAAATTATGAATTATATATTAAGAAGGAAGAAAAAGAAAAATTGCATCAAATTTTAAATGGGGACAATTTTAGAAAGATGTAATTAATACCACCTCACTTGGTATTTTATAATAAGAATCACACACACATATCTTTTTCTTAGTACTCCCTCTAATCGAAAATATAATAAGTTTTCTAGAAAGTAAATTTGATTCAAATATTAGATGTTGACAAGGTGATTAATAACCCTCCCTAATTTTTGTCCTGTGGTAGAGAAGAGGCGATAGATAATAAATGTATATTTTAAAACTATCTTTCTTAATAAAGATAAAATGTGTAACAATTATGAATTTAATATTTAATTCATGACTTAACTAACATTTATTGATTCGTGCATATTAGTTAATACTCCCTCCGGTTCTATTTATAAGAGGCTAATAATTAAATTACGCGGTTTAAAAAAGTGATTAAAGTTAGTTAAGAATAATAAGTATAAACAAAATTTTTTTCTTAAGTATGTTTTTATCTATGAGGGGTAAGTAAGAAAGAGAAATAGAGTAAACCTAAACATTATTAATCCTTAAATTAATATAATATGTATAATTGATGAGGAGGCATAAATGAAAAATAAACTTATTAAATATTAAAACAACTCTTATCAAATTTTTATAAAAAAATTTAAATTTTATACTCTTATAAAAAATATTTGAAAGAGTAACTTCTTATATTTTATATAGGAAGGAGTATTAAGGAATTACAATAAATGAGGTGGTACGGGCTTTATCTAAAATTAAATGATCAAGAGGTTACAAAGTTGCCGAACCCATTATGTGATTACGCAGCCAGCCATATTATCGGCTCTTGTCGACCGATACGGAGACCCAGGTCAACATGTGGGGCACTTGTTTTGACTTTGTTACTTATTCCATCTGAGGATTTTTGATTCGTTAATTGTCCTTTACCGCATACAGTCACACACCACCAAATACTCATTTTGGAATTTCTTTGGGTTACCGCATACAGTCACACACCACCAAATACTCATTTTGGAATTTCTTTGGGTGTGATGATAACTTTTTAGGTAATTATATATTTAATTTGCACGGATGAACTTTGAAATCTTGACTTAGTTTATTTTTTATAAGTAATTTTTATTTTGAATCTGAAAATATAAGTTCATTTTTTTTATTTTACCCTTATTAAATACATATTATTTATAATTAATTATCACACACCAAGAGTTATATTTAAAAAAGAGAAAGAGAGAACTCATTAGGTGAATGAAGTCAACAAAGTATTGAAAAAACATATTTTATTATCTCTCATACTTTTTATACATTTTCTCTCTATTTTCATAAGTTCGGGTATATATAGAAAAAGTAAGGCATTTTTGACACACTTATTACTTTTAACTACCAGTTCGTTTTGCTCAATCAAAAAGAAAGATGTTTATAAATAGGATCGGAGGCAGTATAAGAGGGGCATTTTTATTGTAAAAGTTTTCCATGAGGAACAATTTTACCTCGAAAGTTTTATGGGCAGCAATTTTTTACTAGAAGTTTAAAAAATGGAATGATTTTACCCTGACTATTATCCCAATTAATTTTGACATTAGTTAGCTAAATATACTTAGTTGACGGTCCTCATATCATCCACGCTATTTTTGTTGTGGTGTAAAATTGTCATGAAAGTTTTAAATCTAACTTTTAAAAAATATAAAACAAATGACACATGGACTTTTGGTGCAAAATTTACATCTTAACAAAAATGATGTGGATGATATATAGACTGTCAACTTAGCATATTTAGTCAACTAACGGTCAAAACTAATTGGGATAGCGGTTACGGAAAAAATACTCCATTTTTAAAACTTTTTAAATAAAATTGTCCTCCAAAAACCTTTTTTAATAAAATTACATAACAATAAAAATTTCCGTGGCAACTTAACCAAAAATTTAAAGCTATTGACTTGGGTTTGTGGCCAAGATCATGAATGGTTTCTCAATTGAATGACGGCAATGTCGATTTGTGACCATTCGAGAGCGTTATTTGGCGGTGTTTTATTAACGTGCATTTATAACCAATAAAAGAATAAAACACTGATAGTTCAATAACAAAAATCAAATTAATGTGAGAGCTATGGTGCACATACATGTATGTACTAAAACTCAGGTCGAGTCAGTTAAACTAGTGAATCGGAAAACCTTTCCCTCCAATCAAGAGTTTAGACTGGTCGATTGGCTGGATCTAATTTTATATTTATCATAGCTAATGGAAAATGACAATAGGTTTTTAAGTAGGAATCACTTATTTGATATTTTCAAATTTTGAAGGTATTTAATTAGAATTTTTCCTTATTTTAATTACATGGACAGTTCAATAATCTAGTTTAGATTTTAATAATTTTTAATTTTTTATTATTTAATGATTTTAAGTAATTTCAATTTAATTTTTCAAAAAATATTTTAAATTTAAATTTTATGTTTCAATTTCATTTCAATTTTAGTTTGATCCCATTACTTTATTTTAGTCTCTTATTTTCAAAATTATTTAAACGTTTTCTTATCTCAAACACTATGAAAAAATGGCTTGATATACGAGATCAATATTAAAACTCTGAGGGGGCAATGGAAAAATCATTAGATACTTACACATAACAAGAGGAAGTATATATATTTATATAAACTTTATAAAGTCATATTGTTCATAAGTCTTGAATAAGATGACTCATGTCAAAGACTCAAACAACACGTAACAATGTGTTGATAAACGAATTCAATGATATTATATCAACAACTCAATTAAGTTGAATGTCTTGGTAATAATTGAGACAAGAAAAAGACCTTCGAATCACAAGTTTGAATTCAAACTTTGGTTTTTGAATTTGAATATTTTCAGGTGAATAGATGACATAAAAAAACAAAAAGAACGTCTATAAGGTAAAAAAAAAAAGGTATTTTATTGTTCTAAAAGAAATTGTACCACTTATTTATTTTAAATAATAAAAATGATTTTTTATTTTTAAAAGGAAAAAAGACACATAAAACCCATTTAAAATGGTAAAGGACAGAGATACTTCCAATTTTAACATCCCTATGAGATGCTATATCTTTTTGAAATTGAAAGCAAACGACAAAAATGCCCTCACATTTAACCTTCCCACCTTTTTTGTTTAGTTTTCTGGCATTTCATCGCCACCGGAATTCTGACATTTCACCACGAACAAGACCGATGATGAAAGCGAAGTTTGGGATGAAAGAAGGAAATGAAGGAAGGAGAATCTGGGATAAATTTGTTTGAAAGAAGGCGGTGGTATGGTGAAAGAGAGAGAGATGGAAGTGATTTGATGGAGGTGGTCGGAAATGTTGGTCAAGGTCCGATGGTGGTAGAGGAAAGAGAATGAAACTGAAGGTGGAAGTGGTGGAGTGAGAGACACAATCTCCAGTGACGGTGGTACGTGAGAATGAAGAAGAAGACGGTGGTGGAGAATCTCGACGGTGCCGTCGCCATTGGTCTGATTTCCTCTTCCCCTCTCCTTTTTGCTCCAAAGTCGCACCTCCAATATCTAGGTCCAAGTTGGGTTCAAAAGTTTACTTACTCTCTGGTTGTGGAGAAGAGTGGTGAAGAAGGTAACTGAAGATAGTGATGGTGGTCAGAGATTGTGATGCTCGATGGTAAAGGAGATGATGATTTTTGTGAAAATAACAATTCTGGATATAGAAGTATATATTTAAAAATGACAACTTCTGTAAATGAAAAGGCAAGTATAAACTAATTCCTACAATTGATATGGGTTTATTAGGTTTGGATTTGAAAATAATAACTCCGGATATGAAAATGACAATTATCCATTTAAAAATGACTACTTAATAGATTTGAGTTTACCAAGTTCAGATGTGAAAATAACAACTTTAGATATGAAAATAACAACAATCCATTAAAAAATTACCACTTGTGAAAATGAGAAGGCATGTATGGATAAATTTATAGACTCATTATAGGTTTACTAAGTTTGGATTTGAAAATAACAACTTCGGATATGGAAATGACAATTATCAATTTAAAAATGATCAATTATTTTCACCTGAAATGATAAGTTTAGTCTAGGAATTCACCACTTTTTATTAAGTTTTAACAACTTTTGTCTATCAAGTGAATTATTCTCGCCGGAGCTCTGATGCCAGTTTGGTGGCACCGGCTTGCAACCGGCAAGGTGAGGTTAATGTTTATTTAAGAAAAAATGTCTGGGGGCATTTTTGTCATTTGCTTTCAGTTTCAAAAAAGACATAGGATCTCATAGAGATTATTGAAATTAGAAGCACCTTTCTGTCTTTTACCATTTTAAATAGTCTTTATGTGTCTTTCTCCCCTTTTTAAATTATAATTTAATTTTTTAGCTGTAGAAGACCGTATACATGGGAAGGATTTATATTTGTGGAGGTTGCTTTCAATGTATCTAGTATGCATGTGAAGTTATAATGAGTCTTTAGGCACTCAAAGTGACTTTTAGAAGGTGGTGTGACTGTGATGCCATCAATTATTTGAATTGTTTTCAGTCTCAGTTGATTTCAACCCTCCCCACATTCTCACACTCTATGTTGATTTTTAACGTATCATGACTTTTAAATTTGTTTTAATTAATTTTTGATATTTTAAGTTGATATTTTTATGTTGATTTTATTTTAACATATCAAACGATTCATTTTGAACTTTATATGCACAAGTCTCATACTAGTATATAAACATATAAAAATTTTCATAGAAACCACTTAGTGTATTTGGCTTATATCTGATAATGGTGTAGCGATTCAAAATATGTCTTGCTTGTATTATTGAGCTTCGTTGTTGATCCTTTACTTCAATTATTTTTTTTTGTTTAATTTGATTTTTAGGGCCCATAAATTTAGTTGAATCAAGTAATTGACTCAAGTAATTTCAACTTTCCATTCAACGCATGGTACATAATTCTAATTTGACAAATGGTCACAATATATTTTATTTACTCCCTCTATTTTTATTTATAGGACGAAATTATTTTTTTTTATAAGTCACGCACTCATTATATTTATTGATGAGTTGATCACAACCTCACACTTAAAAATTTTAAGGTAGAGCTTGATGTCATTGATATACAGAGCTCCAACAGACAAATTATCTATTTTGTAAGGGTTAGATCCAAATTCGCTCTAAAAATTCTCGAAAGGAACTGTGGATACCCGAAAATTTTTTTAGAATCAATGTCTATTTAGAAGTGTTAAAATATGAATAGTGTTACCCCAATAATTTAACAGCCCTACTAACAATCAATTGTTAGTTGAATTGTGCTAAGGTGGCATGCCGCATGGCTTGATGGCTTTTGAAACAATGCATTTGTCTAATATATTTTTCTTATGTCAATTGATGATTGACACGGAGGGATATTCTCTTATTTATTGAAAACTATTTTGTCCTTTTCTATAAAATATGTTTTTTTTTTTTTGGACCTGGCTCTATAAAATATGTTTAGTGTGCTTGTATTGGCTCTTTTTTCAAGCCTTAAAAAAGTACTCCCTCCGGTGCCAATAACAAGAAGAGCTCGTTATTGGGTTATTCTAATTTTAAATATAAAATTTTAAAATATTTCTTCTTAAATTTATAATTTTTTTTTCTAAACCATCAACGTATATATTAAAGGGTTTTTATCAAAGAGAGTTATATAACTTCTATATATTAAAGACATGAGGGAGTAATTTTTAACGTTTGCATACTTGTTAGAATTTAAGCAAATGAAAAACGAATGTGCTTAATGCACTATTATTGAATCAAGCCATTTCAAAGTCATTAAATCAAGCCAAATTTTACATAAGAAATGACAAGCACCCAACTTTGATGGGAAAAAAGATCAAAATTCACTTATAGACTATCCACAATCTCACACAATATTATCCATCTCTTCAAACCTCTCTACACTTAAAGGGTTTTTTGTATCAAAGGGGCTCTAAACATCATTCTGACATGGTGCATATAGTCTTCTAACACTACTACAGTTTTACGCATTTATAATGCTTAATACATAATGATTACAATTAATACACGTCATGTATGTTAAGGCGGATATCGCTAAAAAATATATAACACTTAAAAGTAACTATTAATTATGTGTACCATCATGTATTGTGAGACATAACTCACAAAAATAACGATTGTAGTTAATAACCATAATTTATTTAGTCACAAAAGTGATTGTTCTTTCAAAACAACCACCATATAACACTTACAAATGATTCGACTTCCAACCTCTTATATCAGTGGAGACAAAGCATAACAGTCTTTAGAAACAATTATCATGTAACACTTTTAATAGGTCATACTCCTTTGTAACACCCATTAGGCCTCTATTTAAACTCACTTATTTCTTGTGATTCTTACTACTTTTCTTCATTGGCCTCCTTCTTCTCTCCATAGTGTTAACATCCTAGGGAGCTCTTTTACCACCACTAGAGCCAGGAATGCAGGCTGGCTGACCCGCAGGCTTGTATGACCTACACTTTTACGGTAACCCAAATTTGTGGGTTGGCGGGCCAGCCTATGGGACCCGCATTTTTAAAAATATTTTTTCATGTTTTCTTAAGACGGCCGAAAGTTTGAGATATATATGTATGAGTCATTAAATTTTCCTTCATAACATCAATCATTTCACTTATACAAATTTTAAAACATAATCCATAATTTAAGAGATAAAGTTATCAAATTTGCTAAAGTTTATTGACAAAAAACATTAAATCATCCTCAAACAATCAAAATATAGTAGTTTAGTTTAAAGAAGGAGGAAGGAGGTTGAGCTTTTTCTCTTTAGGATTGGAAGGTACCATGTGGGAGTATGAGAATTATAGATTTTGTAAAAGTATCATTTTTTAAAAAAAATGTATGGGCCAACCCACTAACCTGCAGGCTAGCTCGGGCAACCAGCGAGTCATACGGGTCAGACTTGTATGGCCCTCACTTTTATAGGCTGGGAAATCTCCAACCGTAACCCTGCCAAAACTCATGGGTTACGAGTTGAGCCCATATTACTGGCTCTAGCACCACCACTACCTCTTCCTTTTCCTTTTTTGCTTCTTCCTGAAATGGAAGCTCTGATGCAGCTGTTGGCAGGCCTTGACCGCCACATAATGCATCTTATGGCATACGCCAACAAGATGAACAGGAAGTTGAATATCATACTTCATCATAATGAGGTTGAATATGACTTACAGTTAAACCCTTCATCTCCTTCCTCCAATGATGAGAATGAAGAGGAGGAAGATGAGGAGGAGGACAATAGTTATGGAGATGGCTCAACACCACTATTGTATTTTTAAAATATTTTTTAAAAATAATTTATAAAAAAAATTTCATACTTCATGGTTATTAATTAATAACTGTAAAATATTCTTGTACCATACTTTACAGCTCTAACTTAATAAATATAAATTAAAGCTTTCAAAAACTTTCTTTTTGCCCGTCCTAACTCTGGGTGCCTTCTTGTTACCAATAATCCTCAGGAGAACCAGACACCTTTTCATTACATTTTGTTCAACTTCCAATTATTGCATGCAATGATGGTTTTTTTTTCATCCTTTATAGAGTTCTAGACATCTATTTAGACTCACCATTTTCATTTGGTTTTCCTACGTTTTCTTCATCGTCCTCCTCTTTGTTCTCGTAATTGCAAAGATCAAATGCCATGTGGAAGAATTGCCAGAAAGCTCTCAGCATTATCTTCCACCTCCTCCTTCTCCTTTGACTTCACATCCTATACTTCTACAACTGAAGGCAATGTTGTGGTAAACAGAACACACTGACTATGCTATGTTGTGAGGAGGCTTTCTTTATATCTTTTAAGGATGAACATGAAGGTCAATCTCATACTTGATCAATATGGGATTGGCCATGATCGTGGCTACTCTTCTGGTGACAAGTAGACTAATGATCTCATCAGTTCACCAGGCTACTCACCATTGTTCTGTCTTTTACATTTTTTTCATTTTAAGTGTATTGTAAAAAAAATACAAAACATTACTCATGGTTATTAGAAAACAAACATTATGAAAAGTTATAAATAACGGTTCATTAGTTGTTCTTTCGAAACAAACATCATGAAACTTATGGCATGGAAAAAATAACATGATATAGTTGCACGATTCAGCCTCGATCTTTAACTTATGTCACATGCTTCACTTCCAATATGTTTAAAATCCCCTTTTTCATACGCTTTCTTTAGCCTCTTCCTATATTCTCCTCATCATCACGGTCAAGTGATATGTTAAAGAAATGCTGGAGAATCGTCCTTTCCAACCTTTGCCTCCTTCTCCTCCTCATACTGCTTCTCAATATACACCTCTGCATGCTTCTCTTCCTCCTCCCACCTAACCTCTATGACCTCCTTGTTCTCCTCCTTCCCAACTTGCTTTTCTTCCTCCTCCTCCCCAACCTCAATCCCGCCTGCTTCCTTTCTTCCTCCTACCAAACCTCCACACCCTTTACCTACTTCTCTTCCTTCGCCTCTGGCCCGCGGCTGGTGCTTCTACTGCTACCACTTCACTTCGCTCGTCCTCACGTTCTTAAATGATTTAGATCACTCCTCTGAGGATGATGTGTAGGTTTTATTTATTTCTATTTTTTAGTTTTATGTATAAAAATATATTAATGTAATGGCTCAAATATATGTAAAAAAAATAATAACATACATTACGGTTGTTATTAAAGAACCGTGATAAATCAAAATACTCGTTATAAAGGTAAAAATATAATCAGTGGTTCTTACCAACTAACCTTTATGTAAGACCTTAAACATTGTAGATTTATTAATAACATACCTCAGGGTTACTTGAATAGAATCGTTATAAAAATAAAACAATTAGTAATTTTTACTAACTAACCATTATGTACTTGAAAATTTTTGCACTCAATCAAAAGCTCTAGATATTTTAGCTCTGAGAAAGGTGTCCATTCAACCTTAGAGTTCTCTTTCTTCAACTTTTGGCCGGTTGACATAAGGTTTGTGATTTTTCTTTCATTATACATTTTCTTGAATTTATTTAGGGTGTAGATGATTATTGGGTTTTGATTGTGGCTTTTTCTTCTAAATGATTTATGCTAGATGGGGTTTTTAAGTAAGCAGCGGATGTATGCTGATCAGTTAATGAGAGACTACTAGGATGGGGCAACATATTTCTTTGACTTTTCATTTGTGCATAATCCCCCAAATGACAGTTTGATTCCTTACCCCTATGTAAAGTATGGCAATGTAAGGTGGTGTGATTGAGAAACTTTTATGTCATACTTAGTGATTCATAGAATTGATCTTACTTATACATATTAGACGAGGCATATGGAAACAATTAATAGGGTGGTTAAACATACAAAAAGTTATACATCACCTGATTTTGACACAAATGTATTTGATGCTGACCATCTTGATGATAGGGCCAAGGCGTTAGAAGAGGACCTTTGAGATTATCCTAAAATGATAGAAACTTTGAAAGAATACGTGGTAAAGCTATTGTATGAGAGGTGCACTGAGTTTAACGTATTGAGCATTTATTGATGTTGCATAACTTGAAGGCGAGAAATGGGTGGTCACATAATTGCTTAAGACTTTGAATAAAATGCTATCGACAAAAAACATGCTTCCATCCAAAACATATATCACAAAGAAGATGTTGCACTCCGTCGGTCTTAGCTACTGGAAGATACATGCTTTCCCCAACGATTGTGTCTTATTCATAAATGAATATACATCACTAACACATTATCCCATGTGTTATTGTATTTCCCCATTATACCTAAATTTAAATGCTTGTACAAGGTATCTTGCCTTATAAGGTGTGAGCTAAATCTCCAATTTATGTTTCTTCTTTAAGTCACTTTGCAATAAAGTGGTAGACTCTTAAAAATTTTTGAGGTTGCTAAATCAAATCGTATACTATTGTTTGTGCTTGAGATGTATTTTTCTCTAGCATTCTTTAAGATCATGGTCCACCTGACAACTTATTTGGTTAGAGAGGTACAACTTTATGGCTTGACCTATTTAAGGTAGATGTACCTGGTTGAATGTTTCATAAAAATGATGAAAGGGTTTGTGAAAAATTAGAGTCATCCGGAGGGTTGCATTATTGAATAATATATCTATGATAACTCCCCATATTTAATATATTTGAGATATATTTTGATATAATTGAGGAGTTATCAATGCTAATTTAAGATGCTTTTCTTGAGATTTTATAAGATATCAGGTTAATGCATTATCTTAGGGATTTGATTGTAAATATTTATTTAGATTAAAATCTAAGTAAAAGAACAAATAAATAATGAAAATAAAAAATAATAATAATAAAAAAGGGGTTTCATTTTTATTATTAATGTTTCTATTAATAATCTCATTTGCTTAGCTTTTGTTTTACCCAGGTGCTAATGTGCTATCTTAGTTCCGGATATGCATGATATATATATATATATATATATATATATATTGAACCCATGCACAGCATTTTAGGGAGAAAAAAGGAATTAGGAGACCTAAAAGAAAAAGAGTTGCAGTGGAGGAGTAGCGGTATTAGGGGGGATCAACATCGGGATCTTGCCAGCAAGAGAACCAGAGGGAGAGTAAAAGCTTGGAGGGAGTCTTCTTCATCAATCATTGACGGGGACCGGAGTGAGGACGGAAGGAACTTCGGTTTGCCATCACAATCCCCTGTTTCTTCTTCTTTGTTGGGGTCGAGTTTCATCAGAGAGTGAAGTAGTGGCAAGAAGCTTCACAGAGAAGCACGGAAGAGCTGGCAACAAGCTGAGGGCAAGCTGAGTATAGAGTTTGATGGTGGCTGCAGCTGGACTAAAGGAGGTCGACTACTATTTAGCATCTTCACCACCGTCTTCTGAAAGTAGAATAGAGAGAGATACAGAGGAGGCAGCTGGGACACAATTTTAGAGGGTGATGGACAGAGTTATATGTAGCACTATTCACTGTCTTCTTTAGAGGGTGATGGACCCAATTTTAGAGGGTGATAGATAGAGCTGGTTTGGAGAGGGAGCTGGTATGTTCCATTGTCATCATCTTTTTTACTCTTCCCCTTGAACCAGAATGGGAAAGACAGAGAGGAGCAATGACATTATTGATTTTGTCATTGGTTCAAGTTATTTAGTGCCATTTTGTTTCCAGATTATTATCTATTATGTTATTGAATTTTAAACTTCTTGTTGTTGTTGTCTTGAACTGGATTTCAACTATGTATGGCTAATTGTTCTTGAACCTAGAGTCGCTATGAACTAATTTAGGGATTTGAGCATGTATGAACTAAATAATTTGTGCTTATTGTTATTTTGTTTACTTAATATTGTATTATTTTATCTACTTAGAGCTTGATCACCTCTAAGTATGAAATTGGAGAATTTAGATTAACCTTGGAAGAAGGATCTTAATTGAACCATAAGATTAAGTAGTGTAGGATTAGAATTTATTCTAATTTGCCAATAGGATATAAATATACCTATTGGACCTATATAATCATTTTAGAGTGAAATTGGACATTTATTGCCTCTTGAGTAAATTAGTTAGGAATAACAATTTTAACTTGAGAGAGGGGTATGAGTAATTGGAAGATACTTATATCTACTTAAACTTTAGATTAACAAATTAACATTAAGTGCATTTATTTTGGGTAAATACACGCTCTAAGACTTGAAAAAGGGATTAGCCACTCTAGGTTGTTTTCCTTCATTGAAATCTTGAAAAAACATTAAATTTAGTGCTTTTGCTTTTGTTTAATTGATTTTCAATTTTTTTTTCTTTTTTGCTTTGCTCAACTTAAATAAAAATAAGAATTTTAATACCTAATTATCTATTACCTTGAATCTCTATAGGACGACCTTGATTTTCTATTATATTATTTCAACAGCTCGTACACTTGCGATGCTTATTTAAAAAATTAGTAGCATCAATCTGTTAAGAAGCTGCTGAATTTTTTGCCATATACTTAAAGCATGCAAGTGATATTGGTCTTCCTGGTCTCGACATGAGGGAAGAAGGACTAATAGGGAAGGGAACATGGCAAGAAAGTTGTAATCATCTTAGACCAACAGTTGGAGCAAGCATATTTATATATGTTGCACAACTTTGAGAAAGTTAATGAGTATGTGCACAACCATATGCATCAAATTCATAGGGAAAATACCTACAAAGGAGAAAGATGGTATGCTTAATAACACAATAAATATTTTATAAAATTGTTCAAAGATCAAGTCCTTCAAGAGTATAGAGCTGATCCTAAATCAGTTTCTAACAAATTGAAGTTCTTGACATACGGTCCAAGCAATCAAGTGACGTCTTACGCAAGTTACATCTTCAATGGGTTCACCTTGTAAACTAAAAAGCAAGATGATCGAAGCAAAATGCAAAATAGTGGTGTAACTCTTATAGCTAATACCATGCATATATCGAGTTCCAAAGATAGAAATCCTATCTATGTGAAGATGTCATACTTTAGGGTGATTGAGGACATCTAGGAGTTGGATTATATCGGCTTTTGAGTTCCCATATTCGGTTGCAAGTGGGTTGACAATAATAATGGCTTAAGAATTGATTACTTAGGCTTGATACAATTAAATTTGAACAAGGACGGGTATAAAGAAGAGCCTTTCATTTTGGCTTCTCAAGATAAATAAGTGTTCTATGTTCGTGATCCTTATAAACATGGATAGTTTATTATTTTGTTGACAAATAAATTGATTGATAAAGAGATGGGTGATGGAGTTGAGGATGATCCATTCAATGAGAGGTTACTTGAACTATTAAATTTGGATGAAGAAGATGCGTTGTATGTCAAGCATGATTATAATGAAGGCATTTGGGTTTTAAAGAGAGAAAAATTATTACTTCACAAGAAGAGAATAATTTAAGCTAAAAAATGTAACTTACAAAAAGCTCAAACTAGGAAAAGAAAAAGAGGAACTTAATTTTTGTGTTTAATTTATGTGTTTTTATGGATGGTCTATTGTATTGTTGCTTGTTTATGAAAGTAGGCGGAAATCAATAGTAACACCCCTTAATGTTTTTCTAAAATATTTTGAAGATATATAATGGTTATTAGCTAGAAACCATAATATATGTTTCAAAAATAACTAATGGTTTCTTGTAATAACCATTATATATGTAACAATAGAGATACATCATGGGTGTTATATTTGAACTTTTATAAAGTTAAAATTTTCCCTCTATTTAAACATCTCTCCACTTCTCCATTTTATTCATTAGTACACCCGTTTTAAGTCAAATGTAAACCCCTAACCTACCAAATTTGGAACCCCATTACTCTGGTTGTATTTTTCAGTCGTCGACCATCATTTTTAGTCGAACCACACTATCCATAAAAGCCTTCTCTGTGCTTCTCAGCGACGGCTACGTGAGTTCCTGTGCGAGCCCTAACACATGTTTTTGTTCATTACAACATTTGTCTTATAGCTTATTGTAACTAACCAACCTCGAAACCCTGCTTCTCCAGTTGGATTTTTTGGCATATGTCAGTCATATTCATGGATCCATAGAATCTAAAGTGTTCGTTGTACTTTTGTTAGCAACAACTATGCAAGTTGCTTCAGTTGCCCTTACTTGGGTTTTCATTTTTTAACCCTAGCTAGGTCATATTTCTTTACATAGTCTGTTCTAATCATATGGACATATGACTTCCCTTCTCTATTTTACATTCTCCATTATTATTCATTTCATGTTTTATAGCTAGGTTTTAACCTAAATCGTGCTCATGTTTTGTAGTTACATGCCATATGTATAACTTATAGCGGGAGAACATAATTCACAACTATCTCTACGAGCCACATATATAACCTACAGAGGAAGAACACAATTCACAACTTGCCTCTCCCTCAAAATCATGTTATCCTAAAGAGCTAAAGGCTACTATCAATCCAAGCTATCTCTTCTAGTGTCCAACACAGATGTTAAAGGGAGGAGTTATGCTTATGCTGTGTGCTTGAACTTGTTGCTTAGCCCGACCTCCTTATTATCATACCATCTATGACAAAAAGGTATGTCATCATCTTATCATGTGTGTGTATTTGTAGCTTCTACTTTCGTTTTGCTTGTTAGATTTTACTGTATAATATAACAGAAGCTCACACATCGAGTATAGCTATGCAATCTGGGATGGATCAATGCCTTTTTGGCTAGGCTCAATGGAACTCCCTACTATGAAGGGCTTAAGGGGTATGTAGTTTCGAGCAAGACTTGATAGAGAAGAAGATACTATATCTATAGAACACCATATTCAACCTAACAAGAAGTAGCATATGGCGTATTGTAGATCTAACCTCTGTCCTCTATCAATTCTTCTCAAGGATGCATACTCTTTGAGCCCTTTATGGTAGGGAGCTCCATTGAACCTAGCCACAAAGCCATAAATGTTTTGATCTATCCCAAATTGCACTTGATGTGTGAGCTCATGTAATATTAAAATTTGTGTGCAATTTTGTTCTACATGCATGCGTGGATATCAAAAGGAGAATACCCATTTTTTTTAAAAAAATGGCATCAAAACTTAATGATTCTTACATAAAAACCGTTATATATTTATGCACTATATATGATGGTTGTTTCATTAAACCCATTAGCATTTATATCAAATAAATAATGGTTGTGATATAACGACCATTACACATGCTAAAATTTATATAATGGTTATTTTGAAAGCTTCGTTATATATATTACATAGTTTATAATAGTTGTTTATTTGAGATCATTATTTATTGTGCCAGCATTACAGTATAACAGTTGTTTACGTGAACCTGTTTTATTATCATGACATCATTATATACAGCATGACCTTACTATATCTCAATATATAATGGTTGTTATACTAGAACTGTTATAATAGATTAAGAATAAATCAAGGTTCGCAACCATAATGTATCTTTATTGAGCAAATATAGCACCCGTATATATGACGGTTCAGAACCATGATGTATGGCGGTTGATAACAATCATATATTGTGATATTATGTAGGAGTGTAATAAATAACTCCGCATTATTTATAACTTATAGATAGTATGACTTGTTATAAATTATACTCTTTTCTATCTCATTTATAAGACCCTAGCCATTGGTCCTTAATACAAGACTCTTTGTGAATTAATAAGACTTGATGAGGTACAAAACACCGACAATATCCCACCAACTTGAGGGTTTATAAGTGTTAAAATAAAAGGAAACAATGTTTAAAGCATAAAAGTTAATTGCCTTTATCTGTATTTCTTTCATAAAATCATTTTTCATAATATATATTACTCTTTTGATCTTAAATGTATGAGTTAGATAATTAATTTTTGAAATTTAAGAAAGTTGGTTAAGCTAGTTATTTATATGGGAAAAAAAGTGTGTGTTGGTTTTTCTAGAGTATCATTTTAATGATCATTTGTATTGGAAGGTGAAAAATATAAATCAGGGAGACAAATTGGATTGAGACTTGTATTTAGTAACAAAACAAATCATTCTACTAGCTATCTATTATATTTAGGGATGAAAATAAAAGAGTACTCCCTCCGATCTTTAATATATGATATATTTAGAGAGTTGATATTGGTCATAAATATAAGAGTTATTTTTCATATTTGTCAATATTTTCTTAATTTACCCCTATTGATACTTCTTCAATAATAATCAAGGAGTTAGAAGAGGAAATGAGGGAATTAAGGAAGATGACTAATGTATTTTAGAAAATACATGTCATATTAACCTAACTTGACTAACTTTTTTTATTTAATTAAATTAAGTAAATATGTCTTATATTAAAGATAAGAGGGAATATTATTTAAACATGAGAGTTGAAGCCTTAGCATAGTGGCCTACACGCATTGGTGGTAAATATTTATCATCTTGTATAAACTAATTAACTCGTTTTCAAACATTTTCGGGTCCAAATATAAAAACCTTTTTCTGTTTAGTTCTTTTTTTTTTAATTTATAAGATTCAAACTCTCAATCATAGTTATTTGAGGAATATTTTGTTGCTTTTATTTCATTTAACCATTGTTAAAAAGTATCTTAGTTTCACAAAATCAAGAGAATTGGAAGTTAAATTTGATATGTTGTTGATGGTGTGATTCTTTGGAATTAATCAAAGTTAATAGTCAAGAGGGATTCAACATAGATGCCATCAAGTTCTACAACATATATATTGTTTTCATACAAAAAGTCTTATATCTAAAAAAAAAAAAAAAAAGAAAATCAAGAAAGTATATCTATATTTGTATTGACACCAATATTTTCGCGTGATGTCCACATTTATTTAGCAATGCTTTTCTTTTCCGTAGAATTAATCAAACACAAAGATTGGTTCCAACACGAATTTATGTTTAGAAATTAGAAGTATATGCGGAAACACATGGTTTAGCTTTCTTTCAAATGATGATGTGTTTTGCCTTTTTTTTCTTTTGTCGTTAGCTATTTTTTTTTTTACTCTTTTAGCTGACTGATTGAGGAAACAAATGCCTTACGCTGAAAAATTACGATAGCACAAAGACTGGTTCAGAAACTAGGGATGACTTGCTAATAACATTGTAATTTGGTGGTATGAAAGCTTTCTTTTAAATAAAAGGTCTTATTTCGCTTGCAATTTCACAAACAAGATCTAATTAATACTCCTTTACACGGGGAAAAAACAAAAGAGGAATTATTATAAGACCATATTATTGCCAGTCCCAAACAAGATCTAATTAATTTATTGGTAAAAAGTCCGATTCAATTCATCTAATTTCTTTTTAAGCTTGGTTATTCTAAGACCATATTGGGTAGGCAGGCATACTTAGCTAGTTGGACAAGGTTCATCATATGTGTTTTGAGTTTAATTTGTATGATTTTTTTGTTGTTGAGTTCGTACGATCAACCATTGAAAATTATGAATAGTATTTTTCCCATCTAAGCATAGTTGATTGGCTTAATCCATTGGCTAAGAGTAGCTAGATTTGATTTAACGACAAAATTTTTAATTACATATGTAATAAATTCCATAACTATTGAATTATTCTACTCTTCAATACATTAGATGAAGTCAATAAACCAAATTTTGGTCAAAATATATTAGCATAATATGGACAGTGGTTGAGTAAGATTGAGAGTTTGAATCTTGTAAATAAGAAAAAGATCACATTAGGAAGGGTCCTTCCATTTGGGTCGAATAATGTTTGAATCCAACTAGTTTATATTGAATACCATATGATTAAAATTAAAGTACACTAATTTTAAGTTAGTTGCACATCACTTTCCTAATATTTAAAAGTTTAAATTAAAAATCTTGATGTTTCATGTTCTGGTTATCAACCCCTACAGTAAAAATTGACGTTAAAGTTAATGATATTTGTCTTTGGGAATTTTTTTTAATATTTTTTCATTATATTTCATGTCATCTAAAAAGTAACCCTTGAGATTTTATATATAATTTAAAATAATTAAAATTAATTAATTAAATATACAAAATATTTTAAAAAGAATTTAAAACATTTATTTAAAAAATTTTTTTAATTAAAAAATATAAAATAATTAAATTTACTGTAATTAAATTTAATACATTGAAGAAAAATAAATTTTTTTATCAGTCACTTAAAACTATAAAAAAGCTGAAACTATAAGAATTTATAGATTAAATTCTTTTCAAGTTTTAGTTATTTTTGACGTACGTTGTTTAAAGATAGGTCCCTTTCACCTGACCACTATGCAGAAACGAAGGAATTGTTTGAGGAATTTGAGGTTGTGGGAAAAATATTTACCATGTCTACTTCATATCCTTTGGAATAAAGCAATGGTTGTATTAATAGTAAAAAAGGGAATTAATCTTCAACACACGGTTCCCTTAAGTTCTTCAATATACTTATTTTGTTAATACAAAAGAGTCAAAAGATCTAAAACCAAATAACATGAAAATCAACAAAGTATATAACCATACGTTGACGCACACCAATAATATTTGCGCGTGTTGTCCACAAAATTCAGCAATGTTTTTCCTTTGCCTTAGAATGATCTGGCACAAATGTTATAACCAACACGTATACGTACGATTTTATTAATTCTATGTATTTAATATGAAAATACACACGGTTTTGCTTTCATTGAAACAATGCATTTTGACTAATTAGTGTTTTTTTTTCTTTTGCCAATTGATTAAGGAAACCAATTCTTTCCACTTTAAAATCATATTGTCCCTCATCCTTGCCCCCATCTTTTTTTGCTTTGAGCAAAACATCCTCGTCCCCATCTAAAATTAGTCAATTGGCTTGATCTCGATCAAATAATGCAATTTTTTTTTACAAATATAAGACACCCGCACATCTACTGAATTAACTCGTCGTCGTCTTCTTCTTCTTCTCTCTCTCTCTCTCTCTCTCTTTTTAATACAAGGAAACGCGAAAGCCAGAAAAAAAAAAAAGGTTTATATGACGGTGACAGAAATCCTGATCCATTATCTCTCTGCACTCGGTTGGCGGTAAATTCCTTCTTTTCAAGCCATTAGACAAAGTCAAACAAAATTAAACCAAATTGACAAAAAAAAAAAAAAGGTGTTGGGTTCAGCTCTCTAACTATGTGGAGAAAGATCCAATATATTGATACCCATTTGGGTTTGACTAATTAAAGCAGTGATGGGTCATAAATCATAATAGGGCAAGGGTGAGGTCTTTTATTTAACAACCATTTGAGAGAGAAGAAAAGAAAAAAAAAAAAGTCATTTTCGCATCTTCAGAGAATAGTTTCAATAAATCGGTGTTACCAAATTTATTAACTGCTGTATCATGCTGAAATTTTATTAGTAAATTTTGAACATTTAATGCGTCATTTTCAATAGTTAGATCGTCGATTCATTACCTAGTGTAAGAGCTATTTAGTTCATATTGAACTCTATTGAAGTGTTTTTCTCAGCTTTTTCATCATCTATTGTGAGCTTATTGCTTTGGTGTTTTGACTTCTTGTTTGCTCTTGTTTGTACACGTGATTGAGACTGTTTCGTACAATATTTTTATTATATATAGTGGAGTTGATTTGTGTTGGTATGGACCACCCATATTTTTACATTGAGGGGATTTTTATGTTAATAATTTTAGTGTCTCTTATTGTTATAATGCTGTTTAATTTATATATTTGTTTGCATGTTTTCTTAGAGATTCTTGCCGGTCGTGAAAATTTATTTCCGCTGTGTATATATATGGCTTAAATTGTATTTTTCCTCATCAAAATGATAGCATAATTCTCAAGAAGTGAAAATTTTAAATGCACTAATTTTATATATATAGTTATTTGGCTTAATTAATTTGACTGCTTAGAGGAGATTTGATCAACTGGCACAATTGGTCTAATGGATCAAATAGTTAAAGAATCAAATTTCCTTCAAGCCTTTTGATAGAATCAATTAATCAGATTTTAATTTGAATTAGAGATCGATAATAGCCTTTTGTGCCACAATCAAGGGCCGGGGCGTTCTTTTAAATTTTTATTTTATTTTATGAAGTACTATTTGTGAAAGGTTGTAGAAAGAGTATAGGAAAAATGAAATATTTATTAATTGTTTTGTTTTGCTTCCTCTGCAAGTAATTTAGTCAAAACCTTTTTTTCCCTACCTCTATCCTGTGCAATATTGTGACTAACTAAGAAATAAAATAAGTTAAATGAGAATTGTAACATCCTTATTTTTATTTTTGAGGATATAATTATAATGTGATGGTAATTATTTATAAAAAAAATAAATTTAGTAGATAATTTTTGAAATAAAAAGAAAAAGGAGATCTGGTTAAAATATGATTTTAAAAAATAATATATATATATATATATATATATATATATATATATTAAAAAAATAAAAAAATTTATAATAAAATGAAGGGTAGGGGGCGCTGAAAGGTTTTTGGCGCCACCCACTTAATGAAGAATAATGGCGCTTTCAGTGTTATTATTTAATTAAAAATAATAATTAATTAAGATGGAGGGATATTATAAATACCCTCTCTCTATACTTATTTTATGCAAGTGACTTGCGTGAAGTGATGTGCAGAAGGGCGTATGACAAGGCACTGATAGAAGTATTTTTATATTTTTGAGATCAATAAGATACTAAAAAACATTTCTAATCACAAAACTTCCTTTATGAAAAATTTTCTAAATAATTTTATTTTTCTTATGATAGTAATTTCGTGTTAATTAGAGAATATTTTAGGATTAGAATTTTGGGCAAATTTGAGTTTTCTCAATATATAACTATGAGAATATAGAGAATGATTAATAGTTAATTTTAATATGTTTATTTTTCTTATTTAGTTGATATAATATTTTATAATGAATTTTCTATATAATTAGCCTATAAATAATTCTATATTGAACTTTTCAACCGATTAAATTTGGGATAAATTATTTATTTTGATTACTGGAAGTATTATTGTAGTTTTAATTGATTTAGATATTTTATTAAAGTGAATATTTATAATTTATCTATTTTTAAAATTTGGGGATTTTATATAAAGAAATGAAATTGATAATAATCAATGACTTAAATGAGTTATTTGAGTTAAGAAAAATATTTGAATTAATAATTGGATTTTAGTGTGAAATTGGAATTTTTTGGAGTAATTAATTTTAAAACTTTGAAATTTATAAAATTAAGTTAAGTTAATTTTTCTAATAACTCAAAAATTTATTAATGTATAATAAATTAATTGTTATATATTTATTTTGACGTGTATTTGAGCTTTTAGATTATGAGCCTTTTGGTTATAATTTGCTTTGGAGAGAGGTAACAATTTTTCCTCTTGTTGTGCATGCTTATATGATGTTTGTGAGTGATTTTTAACTATATAGAATTATAAATTTGGCTATTGATATGTGATGTAGACTTCGAAACTATGTTGTTAATGAAATTGTCTTGTGATACTTATTTTTACTGAGGAAATGACTAGTAATATTATATTATATGAATTGGTATTTATTTATGAGATTGGAAAAATCCTTTTGATAATTGTGAATTGATAATGACATGTTATAATCACACAATATTGATATGAGAGGGGATGGTGGATGTGGATTTGATGGGATATTACTCAAAAAGGAAATAAGGTAGTGGACTTCCAGGTGTATTCCTTTGACTCATTTGTGTTTACTAGAGCCTTGACACATCACTAATGTATTTAGAGGGGGGAACCCATGGTTTGGTTTTGTACTCTGTGGATTTTGGTAAGTCCATATCACTTTATCGGTGAATTTGTTAAGTTAAACTACCAATCATATGGGTGAGTACTAGCACATGGGTTCAATTAGAGGAAATAAGGCGGAGAGGAAATAAGGGAGGATAGAGAATAAAATCTTGATATTAATTCTTATACACTTATGTAATAAATATGAGAATGAGATTATGATATTGTGAATTATTATGTATATACCTATGGACATGTGATATTTTAATAATGCTATACTTTTATAACTATCTCATTTGGTACCTCATGGGCACTTACTCATATGCCCAATGAGATGGATTACTCGTTGTTGAGACCTTTGTCTCACCCCGTTGATCTAACATTTTTTCAAGTGATAGTTGTCATGCGGGTCTATCAGGGAACACTCCGGAAGCTTAAGCTACTTCTGTTAAAAGTAATGCTTCCAACTTTTTAATATATGTTGGATTATTATATATTGACACGTTAGGGTTTGTCAAACCCCTTAACATTTTGATATTCATAGAGTGACAAGCATAAAGTTCCACAAGGCATACAAAAACAGTAGAAATAATACTGATATTAAGTACAAGTTTATATTACAGGAGAATCCCCGTAGGGTTTGAAAATATACACAAAGGTACAAAGCATTCATAAGCAGCAAAAAATGTAAGTATAAATAACTATTGCAGCAATAGAGAGCTCCGGGTCCCTAATCACCAGGAGCCACCGTCTTGCCTTTCAAGCCACTTGCTTCAGCTGTAAGGTTTTGTATTTTGGAAAAAGAATGAGATTCGAGGGAATCTCAGTAGTAACATGCTTACAAACATATAGAATGTGAAAATGGATATGCAATGTCATGTCATGTAAGATGATCAAACGATATGTGTATACTTGCCCAAGGTCAAACTATATGTTTGCCCTTGGTCGACTTAGCGCCCCTGTCGAGTCTCTGACCATAACATGGCAAATTGGTGTGTCTAAGACACTAGCTCATGTTACAGAGAATGACTTTAAATATACAAATAATCATATAAGATATGCAAGAAGAAGTTACTACCTGAATCTTTTCCAAACTCGCACATTTGTCCTACTTTTGGATTTTGGCTCGGGCTATATCCAATTCCTATCATCATTAAAGTTACAAGTAATTGGTTATTACTTATAGCATTATCTCCTTTAAATGGTATGCTACTAGTTATTTAATGCAGTTACAACAGGTTCTGCACAATACAACTCTGTACATTGGAATTTCACTATTTTTCAAAAACTGACAACTTGGTCAGCCAACTTTGGAAATTCATAATTAATTCTAAAAAAATCCAATTTGACTGATTCCAAAGCCAAAACAAATATCTTTAAATGTAATTGTGATAAAAATATTTATTTTTTCTCACTATAACTATATAAATTCCAGTAATTCATCAAACATCACTGATCCAGATAGCATTCCAGAAAACATGGCATAACTTCAAAAATTCATATCTCCCAATATACTTGTCCAAAAATTACAAAATAACTATTAAATTAAATCTCTATATCTATAATTTAATTCTGTAAAGTTTCAAAAGTTTTGGACAAGGTTTGGTTAATGAAACACCACCCACACTGCCACTGCTCCAGACAGGGAAGAACCAACATATGTACATACCAACTTCAAGAATTTCCAAATTGGCATACAGCCATCCAAAAATCATGAACACTTGAATAACTACACAATTTTTCCTTTTAAAGCCAATGGAATCATCAAAATTACCAAATTTATACTCCATCTTCAGGTCACCCACAGAACAGAAAGTTAGGGTTTTAAGGAGCAACTTGTTGTTTCTTTGTTTTCTCTTGCTTAATCACTTTCTTTCTACTTCTAATCATATGATTAGCTATTTAAATACTAAATGGGAATATTTAGAGTGAATTTGGGTAGTATTTCCCCATAATTATGCTTCAGCCCATAATTGAAAAACAAGAGAAAACATAGCAAATACCACCAACAACAACACCAACAACTTGATACAAGACAAGAGGATTAAGTTTTGGTGATTACCTCTTGATTTCTTTTGATTTATCTCTCCAAAATGTCTCAGCACTCTCTCTCTCTAAACCTCTGATTAACCTTGCTAATCATGGTATTTAAAGAGGAGAAGAGATTAGCAGAGGTTCCTACATGATTTGGAAGCAAAATCTACAAGTATTTATGGTTCTTACCTTGATTTTTGGATAACCCTAGCCTTTGGTATGCTTCAATCTCTTCCACTGCCTCAGCTATCTCTCTCACGTTCTTGCTGGTTTTGTTCTTGCGTGAAATGGAGCTGAATTGATGAAGCAAGGATGATAGATTAAGTTGGTCAAATAGCTTTAACACATGTGACATATTGATTGGTCCATGTGTAATAACTTTTATTCAAAATCCCATTTCCCTTTATACTCTTCATTCCACCATAAATGACATGAGAAATAAAAAGGAAAATGTTGATCTTCAATTATCCTAGTGCCAACTTGAAAATTGTTGACCAAAGTCTTTGACTTCTGACTATTTTGACATTCCTTGGTAATAATTCACCAAAATGGGCTTATTAATGATTAAGTATTCATTTATCTCTTTTTAATTCTCATGTAACTCAAATTATTGGGAATATTAGGAAAAAAATAATTATTTCCCCCTTTGTGGCAAAATTACCGTTTTGCCCCTACATTTTATGATTTACTGAAATAAATAATTTCTTGCTCATTCCTTTGGTTTAACCTAACTTTTGACACTTGAATGAAGCCATTATTTGTTTCATTTTATACTCAAATTTTGGTTACAAAATTAGGCCTTTAAGTGGACATTATTTGCTTCTTTGTGTCCTTACTTCACCGAGTTGTGTGTAACCGACAATTGGAATTTTCCGTAATTTGTTGCACACCACAATTCACCATTTTGTTCCATTACATGTATTCATTACATAGGAGGAATATTGGTGATTAGAAATGGGGTGTTACAGGGTTCATCTTTCATACTCTGATCTATTTTAAAGATTTGATACATTAACTATATATTTTAATTACTCATGATGATGCTAGATGCCTAGAGGCCTTATGACGTGTTTTGAATTTGAGGATCTATAATTTGGTCTGATATATATATATATATATATTATTCAATTAAATAGTTTGAACTCATAGTTAATAGTTATTTTGGGTCTTGTGATGTCCAAAGTCTAGTTGTAAGCGTAATGATATTTTGACAAATGATTCTATCAAACCCTTAGTTAATTATTGTTTTAAAGAAATGATTTTACAGGAATCAAAAAAATACTTGTTGGTGATTTTCATTTAGCTATAAATTTATCAAAATTTGTATAAAATAAGCCACTTGTGCTTAGATGATAAAAATCATAAAATTGATGTGAAATGTTAGTAGAGATTAATGACTCAAACATTCGTATTAAAAAATTATATAAAATAATAATATTAATTTAATATAACATAAAAAAATATCACTTTAACTATCATATTAATTTTAACATATAATACTTATGTTATTATTTTAATATAATTACCAGTATTTATTGAGTTAATCTCTATAAAAAAACTACAATTATAAAAGAGAATGGATTTGAATTAATTTTAATATTATATATTATACTATTTAAACCTAAGTGCAGGCTTGTTTTGGGCCTAACTGCAGGCCTATAAGGAGTTGAAGAAGATTTTTTCTTTTTTCAAAATACATAGTAGTTGAAGGATAAGAACGTGTTTTGAAAAATGCAAAATGTATGGAAAATGTTTTGTTGGAAAATACAAAATCCACTTTAGTGATCTCCACGGTTTAAGAGGATTAGTCTCTAACTATTGGTTAGAGGATATTGCCTGGATATTATAAAAACAAAAACAAAAACAAAATGCAGAATGTTTTTGTTCCCCTTTTTAATGAAAAGATTAATTATATAAAATGAAGAAGATTATATAACCAAAGTTGGCAAGTTAAAGCCTAGGAATTGGGGAATTAATAAAATATCAGTTTTATTGGAATGATCAATGAGATTATTGAACAAATTCTTCTTATATGTTTTCTTAACCTGAATTCCTTAGCCATTGAACAAATTTTTAGATTCCTTTTTATGTTTAGACTATTTTTAATAAAAATATAATGATAAAATTATGTAAAGAGAAAACTTTTCTACTTGCTTGTTATAAGAAGGGGAAAATTAGAGCAAAGAAATTGGAGACAATGATATTTATTAGAGAGAATCTTAAAAATTTGTAATTATTTAAAAGACCAAATGCCAAAATATAAATTTTTATAGCTCAAAAAATTGAAAGAATAGAAGAGGACATATTTATATAGAATATTTTATAAGCTTTGTTAGTATATAGCAGATTGCTAGATGAAGAGGGGTGAATTAAGTGATTTAAAAATAAAATAATTTTTTAGGCATATGTATCCTCCTATTAAAGGCAATCCTGTTTGAGGAATTGCCGAACAGAAGCACGTTTTGTACTCATCACCAATATATACTGTTATATTGATTTGAATTGTTCAAATTTAATTTGATTTAATTTTTATATTTTAAATAAATTTTTATTTTAATATATGTAAAATTTAAAATAAAGATAATCTTATAGCTATTACTTCTTATTAAAATAAACTTTTCATTTAAAAAATCACAAATTGAAAATTTTAAATTTGAATCGTTTAGATTAAATTTTAAACGATTTATATCTCATTATAGTGATGACTAATAAGTTGTTCATCACTGTGACAAGTACTGAATGCAAACCTATTGTTAGACACCAAATGTGAGCACCTCTTCTAACAAAGATTCAAACCTTAGTTCGCCTTATTATGAGAGACTAGTTCCTTCCATTAGACCAAACCCTTGTTGGTAAAAACAAAACAAATATACTCAAGTAAATAAAAATTTAAATATATATGAGAAGAGATATCTCTAGCACACTTCAATTCAAATGATGAAAATCGATGAATAGAGACAACTTGAACAATCAGTATTATCCTAGTTTGGCCTTTTCATTGACCTACATCCAGCCCCCTAAAATCTTTTGAGATTTCTAATCCATTATATATCTTTAAGATTTGAATGGGTCACAGTACAATCCCATAAATTTCACATTGGTACTTGTGAAGCCCATCCCCCAAGTTTGACCTGAGTACTTGAGAACTTATCCCCTCAAGTTTCACACAGGTGCTTGAGAACATAATTCCTAAGTTTTAATGGTATAATTGAGAACCTATGACTCTCCTCACTACTTGTAACTTTGTAATCTCTTAAAGTCTCACTACCTTGTGTAGCTCTTCAAGTTAATGAAAATTATAAGTAATAGGGGCTCTCTCTACAAAATTGAATGTTACTTATTACTAAAGTACTAGAGTGTAGATCAAAGCAATGAATACAACAAACTATGAACAAAATACTTGAGCACTTGTGTGTTGCATGCTCT
Organism: Albizia julibrissin; assembly: GCA_037074505.1. Lineage (NCBI taxonomy): Eukaryota > Viridiplantae > Streptophyta > Magnoliopsida > Fabales > Fabaceae > Albizia > Albizia julibrissin. Next base: position 32,113,405 of record CM073483.1, read on the forward strand.
TAATCTAACCAAATCTTACTTATGTCTTCAATGCATATCTATTTATGGGTGGTTTTACTTGATTTATTCGGTGGACAAATTAATCCAACCATTAAAATCATTAATCTTCCCGTTGGTGTCTTCACTTTAGCGTTTTGAGTGAAACAATATGGTTTGAACTACCATGAGAAGGAGGAGAAGAATTGCAACAATAGAAGCAACAATTTGTCAAGGTGTGCGACAATAATCACATCTTAGAGTTGCCTTTATCTTGTGCCAAGGATCTTGACAATAGCATTTAACCTTTGGCAGATATCAAAATATTCACAATTGAAATTCAACTTATTGGCATTTTCCTAAAGGCCATTAAATAATAAAGCAACATTATTAGTATCACCAAAATAGTGGCTAAATGATTTCGGGCATACCTGGAATCCGTTGATTCAATGAGTACCTACATGAGATCGAAGCACCAATATGAATTCTAATCACATTCATACAGCAGATTCAGCATTGGAGAAGAAGAGAAACAAAAAGAGAAGTTTTTGGAAGTTTTTCATTGAATATTTCAACATAACTCCCACTAAGTGAAGTTACCCTATATATCATGTACAAAAGTTATAATAATTTGAATTTCAAATTATATGGATAACAAAACTCCTTATTTTGACCTATACTTTTCTATAATTACATAATAGCCCCAAGTGAATTGGGCTTGGACCCCGATCCACCAAGAGTAGACCAAGCATATTCCAACATCTCCCACTCACACTTGGTGGATCAGACGTTATGGGTCAAATCTCTTTCTCTTTCATCCTTCTTTCATACTAGGTGTTCCACTGTAACTACGTGGGTATGACGTCTCTATTTAGGTATCTTGTACTAGAAATCTCTTTCACAGAGACCAGCACAAAGCAACCCTGTAGTGCAGATCGATCATATTAATATAATGCATTTGATGTCCTAGATTTTAACTCATATCACTACTACAGAAAAGGGATTTAACGTCACATAAAGATGTCCCTTCTTTGAAAAGGGAAGTAAAAACTGTACGCAGTGGCATTTATGTAAATAAAGAGAAACTTTTTAATCTGTAGGCGTCCCTTCTCCAAGAAGGGACGCCTATTTATATGTTTAGGCGTCCCTTCTTGGAGAAGGGACGCCTAAACATATTTCCCTCCACTTTTTTTCTTCATTTCCCTCCATTCCTTTCATTCACTCTTCCTCCCTCTCTCAAAAACACCGAGCTGATACAGAAGGCCACCACAAGGCCAGCAACGTCAGTCCGGCCGTGCCCCTAGCCTCCTTCCACCATATCCCTCCTTCTTCATTTTCTCTCATCTCCTCCTTCTATCATCTCATAGTTGCAGCATCGGACTCGCTCCCTCTCTCACGGTGGTGCGCCTCCTCCCTCCCAACCTCTTCACGCCATTTTCCAACTGCTGTAAGCTTTTTTGTTTTTTTTTTGCTTTTGGTTTATTTTTTTTCACTTTAGTTAATGTCATGACCGTTTAATTTGAAGTAGTTTTGCTAGAAACTATACGCCACTCATATTATGCCATAAGTACATGTATGTATGCTAGAGATTTTAGAAACCTGTTGACTTGGTTTCTACAATAATTTAATGAGGAAGATGAGTTTATACATTGATTATTTTAATTTCATACATACATGATTGAAATTAATTATGAATAAATGAAAATGTATATATTTATGTGAAGCAACTTTCTCTTTAAATATGTTTACTCATTTGTTCATATAGTTTGACATTTTACACTGAATAATATTTGTTTGTGTAATTTTATTACTAATTTTTATTTCTGGAAATTGAAATGACTTTATTGGTAATTCTATATACATTTTCAAAAATAAAAATCAAACATGTTCAGGAAGCTATAAAAAATTTAGAAAATAATAGTTTTTTAGAAAATTAAACATTTAGAAAATTTGCACTCATCAATATGTTTTACTAAAATAAATTAATCAATAATGTTACTCATCATATATATCTTTAATGTAAGACCTATTTAACTAATTTTATTAGATTAAATAATTTATATAATTTATTTAATTATAAAATAAAACATGTTTAGGAAGCTGAGTGCTATATAAAAAGACACATTTTAGAGTGCTAAATGCAATTTAAGTCTAAAATCTAAACATAGAACTTGTTTTATTTTATAAAACAAGTTATCAACAAGTAATTTTCAACATTAACCAATTGATTTTAATTTCATTGGTTTGAAATAATGAATACATGTATAGAACTTTTAATATTATGTAGGTGCATAGAACTTTTAACTTGTACTAATTTAAACATATTAGTTCCCTAAAAAAATTGATATTTTAAATTGTTGATATTGTCCTTAATTGCCTCAGTTACTTTCTTTTTTTTTTTGTTTGAATTAAGGTGAAATGGTTTGTTATTAAAATTGTGGGATCTTACACTTAATGGGAAATGCTGCCGAAATATTTTTTGAAAAAAGTGATAAAAGGCAATCTCATAGTTAACAATTGTTATAAACTTGAGTGTTATTGGGAATGGTTTAGGTGGTAAAATAATGGATCATAGTTGGATGAATGCTTTGAGAACTAGTGAAGAATATGAGAATGGGGTGGAAGAGTTTATTGAATTTGTTAGAAGGAATGCTCCAACCAAAAATGGGAAGTATTTGTGTCCTTGTGTGAATTGTTTAAACGAGAGTCGACGAGATGTTGATGATATAAGGGATCACCTACTTTGTGATGGAATAAATCTTCAATACACAAGGTGGATATGGCATGGTGAGGAAGTAACTGATTATCCGTCGCACAAGAAGGAAGGAGTGGATGTTATAGAACAAGATAGAATGGAGAAAATGATTCACGATGCCGAGGTTGAATCCTTCGCCCAGGCACATGAATTTGACAGCCTGCGGAGTGATGCGGAGATACCATTATACCGTGGGAGTAAGTACACACGACTGACGGGAACATTACATTTGGTGAACTTAAAGGCAACTTGTGGATGGACCGATAATAGTTTTATATTACTATTGGAATTATTGTGTGATATGTTTCCAGAAGATAATGTACTTCCAAACCGTATGTATGAGGCAAAGAAAATCTTGTCTACGATAGGTATGGAGTACAAAAAGATACATGCTTGCCCTAATGACTGTGTATTGTATAGAAAGGAGTATGCAGGTCTTAGTGAGTGTCCTAACTGTAAAACATCACCATATAAAGTGAAGAAAGAGGGTGGTTGTAGAGAAGGGACAACAAGTAAAAGGAAACCTTCGAAGGTGTTATGGTATCTTCCAATAATACCACGGTTTAAGCGTTTGTTTGCGACCGCAACAAAAGCGAAGAAGTTAAGATGGCATTTTGATGAGACAATTTGTGACGGAAAATATCTTCGGCACCCGGCCGACTCTCCACAGTGGAAGAAGATAGATGAAATGTTCCCTTAATTTGGCAGCGAGCCGAGAAACCTTCGGCTTGGACTTTGTACAGATGGAATAAATCCGTATGGAACTCTTACTAGTACACATAGTTTGTGGCTAGTTCTCCTTGTAATATACAACTTACCTCCCTGGTTATGTATGAAGCGCAAGTACGTTATGCTTTCTATGATGATCTCTGGACCAAAACAGCTAGGGAATGACATCGATGTGTATTTGGCTCCTTTGATTGAGGACTTGAAGAAGTTATGGGAGGAAGGTGTGGATGTGTTCGATGCTTATAAGAAAGAGTCTTTCAAGTTGCGTGCAATGATTTTTACCACGATAAGCGACTTCCCCGCATACGGAAATTTGTCAGGGTATAGTGTGAAGGGTCATAAAGCATGCCCAATCTGTGAAGGAGAAACACACTTTCGACAACTTAAGCATTGTAAAAAAATAGTATACCTTGGCCACAGGAGGTTTCTTCATCGATTCCACCCATATCGTAGGCTGAGAAAGCGTTTTGATGGCTTACCAGAACATGGAGTTTCACCAAGGGCATTAACCGGGGAGAAAGTTTATAGTCGGGTAGAACGTGTCAATGTGACCTTTGGTAAAAATCAAAGGACTAAGGGTGAGAAGAACATATGGAAGAAGAGGTCAATTTTATTTGATCTTTAAGGTGGATGTACCCTTTTGAGCGATACATGAAGATCTTAAAAGGGTATTCTAAAAATCCTTATCGACCTGAAGCCTCAATAGTTGAGCGATATGTAGTTGAAGATGCTATGGACTTTTTTAAAGATTATCTATCTGGTGAAAAGGAATAGTCTCGGCATGAAAATAGGAGAAGCAAGGGAACACGAGGACTAAAAGTGAAGACTGCGGATCGTAAAGAGGTATTGCAAGCACACTTGTATATATTGAATAATATGGAAGAAGTTCAGCCATACATAGATGAGCATAAAAATACTTTGAAGAACTTGAATCCAAAGAAGAGTGACATACAAATAGCTATTGAGCAAAACAAGACATTTGTTAAGTGGTTTGAGGAGAAGGTTTCGTATGAGATCGGTGTGTCTGAGACAATCAACTGGCTAGCTTCGGGGCCTTCATTTCAGGTTGTTACTTGGACTGGTTATGACATAAATGGGTATTCATTCTACACAAAAGAGCAAGATGACAGAAGTACCATGCAAAATAGTGGGGTGATGGTTGAAGCTGAAGCTATGCACTTTTCCAATTCGAAAGACAAAAACCCCATATGTGCATCAATGACTTATTATGGAGTTATAGAAGAAATATGGGAGATGACCTACAACAAGTTCAAAGTTGCTTTGTTCAAATGTAAGTGGGTTAGCAATACTGCTATGGTAATAGATCCACAATTTGGATTTGTCTCAGTCGATATTCGAAGAGTTGGTTATAGAGATGAGCCCTTCATTCTAGCAAGCCAGGCGAAGCAAGTGTTTTATGTCACAGATCCTGCAAATAAAAATATGTCCATTGTACTTCAAAGCAAAAAACAAAAGTATGGTGATCCAACCTTCAACCTTGACAACACACCACCTTTGACAACAAATCCACCTATAGGAAGTGAGGTCGAGTTGGTAGATAATGAAGATTATTCTGCAAGAAATGATCATTGTGAAGGAATATGGGAAACATTATGAAGTAAGACCTTTAACTATATAAAACTGTATTATGTCCTATGTGCTTTTTTCCCTTAATGTAGTTTATACAGATACCTGCAATCTACTTACCTCTCTGATAATGATTTTTTTGTGTCTAGGAATATGTCAAGTTCTAGTGACTCAGGGAGAGACAGCGAGCATCATAATGGAAGGCAAGAAGAGCCACCTGCTCCGAGAAGAACAAGAGGTGCCACAAAGATGGCTGTATTGGCGAAGCGCCACTACAATGAACAGGAGAGGGTTCACATAGAGTTTGATGCCAACATGAATCCAATGGGTCCTGAGGAAGACCACTTCATTAGTTATCTTGGTTTTTTGGGTCGAAGCAAAGTCCGAATCATCTATGATAGTTGGAGGTAGGTTCCCAAAAAGACAAAAGCCATGATATGGCAATAGATTTTGGTACATAACTTTCGATACATTTTATGTATTTAGACCTTTCTTCCTATTCAAGTTTAATTGTCTCCGTTTTTGCAGCAAACGTTCGATGTTCCTGACACCACAGACATGTACAACCACTGGATGGGAGAGGTTCGTTTGCGCTGGAAGGATTTTAAAAATAAGCTCTCTAGGAAGTACCTTAGAGGTGACAAGAGTCATCTGGATCCTTGTCAGGAATATTCATATCTATCTCCAGAGGACTGGAGGTTGTTTGTAGCTAAACGACAAGCTCCTGAATTTTTGGTAAATTTTTTGTCTTCAATATGAAAATTTATAATTTCAATATAGTTAATGCACTAATGACTTATTTTTCCCTTTTTCCCTTAAATAGGAATTAAGTGCGGTGAACACACAGAGGCAAGAAGCAAATCAGTACCAGTATTGCATGTCTCGGGGTGGCTACAAGAAGCTGGAGTGGATGATGATGGCAGAAGAGCTGGAAAAAATAAAGGAAGCTGCAAAATCGGATCCTTTCGTTGTTTTGCAAGCGCCAGCTCCTCCTCCACGTCACAAAAAATGAAAAGCAGGGAGGATTAAGGGTGGCAAATATATAAATCCTACTATTGCTGAGGTTGCCTCGAGGATTGTAAGTAGTAATAGCATAAGTAATTAATTGTGAAATTCTTTCACATTTCTAACATTTAATTTTCGTTCATAACGAATTGTATGCTACAGGACGAACTCAAAGAGCAGAGTAGCCAAGGGTCGTTCACTCCAAGTGGACGGAGGGACATATTGGCAATAGCGATTGGGAAGGCTGAATACCCCGGCCGTGTTAGAGGGGAGTCGAGGGGAGTTGGTATTTTAAAGTATTTTGGTAAAGCCTCGATATATTCTTCACAAGCTGAACCCAGTCAAGAGTTTGTGGATAAACTTCGCGATCAAATCTGAGAAGAGCTCCGAGAAGAGCTAATGGTACAACTACGTGGTGAAATGAAATCGTGGTTTGATTTTCATCACATGGAGGCTACTAGGGTTAGAAACGAGGAATCCCCGGCCTTCCCCAGTACTAAAGGAAATCACAACCCACCGGACGAATCCCTTGTACAACCTTCCCACACTCCGCAACTCGTTGCCGAGGCTTTCCACAATCCAGAACCCCTTGTCCAGCCTTCCCACACTCCAGAACTTGTTGCCGCTCCTTTCCATAGTCTTGTCCAGCCTTCCCATAGTACAGAACCCTGTGGCCAGCCTTCTCACATAACAGAACCACTAGGCCAGCCTTCTGCCACTCCAGAGTCAGGTGAATCATGTATCCTCTATTTGGATGCCCCCATGATTCGTGTTGTAGCCGATGCTCTCGTTTACACACAAGCTACCACCCACCATCATAATCAAATTCCACAGTATTTACGTAAGGTGACAGTGACACGTGTTCATGAGGGGGAAGAAGGTGCAACCATCCCTATCCCTGACGTTGAGATTGCCACGCTGGGTCAGGAAATTGGAGGTTTCATCCTTTGGCCTCAATATCTTATTGGCACGTTGGCAACCCCACCAATGGTAGGAATTATATTCATATCACTTGGCATTTATTGGCATCATTATAATATAATTGATTTTATTTTCTATGGTTATAGGAGGAGCAACATGCGCTGAGATGGCCCTTTCTAGCACGGCTCCAACAGATTTACAAATGTATTCCCCAAGTCGACTTCAATATGCCTCCAGGGATTGTGGGTACATAATTGACGTATCCCTACACGATCGACAGTAAAGATCTTAAGGAGTTTATGCATTTGGAGGAGATAGATGCAGGATGGGTCAAACTTGCCATTTGGTTAGTTTTTCTTTTCTAAGTTCAAGATTTCATAGTTCAATAATTCATTGGTCATTTTATTTCTATTTTAGGTCATTCTACCACATGTGCATTGATATGGAAAGACCAAATTTATACGGATTCTTGTGTCCGGCAAATACGACATCGGATAAAAATGATGTCGCACAAAGGACGTATTATGTGGGCTTCACAATGGCAGCAACCAAATTGCGATGTTATCTAGCGCCAATTGTTCAAGGGTATGTAGTAAAAAATTTTATTTTTGGATGTTTGAGAAATAATTTTCTTCTAATCTAAACTTCATTTTAATCTGTGTATTGTTGTAGTTACCATTGGAGCCTGTGTGTTGTTTGCCCACGCCTCAATGAAATCTATTGGTTTGATTCCTTGACAAAAAAGCCTGACAAGGACACAAAATCAGTCTTCAACACGTTAGTTATTTCTTTTTTATTAATTAAAGAAATGCTTGATTTAAATAAATTGTTCTAACTTAAAATATTTTACATTTTAATGGTAGCGCGACCCAAACATATAGAATGCTTGGCGGGTCACGTGAGGGTAGAGTTGTTCGCAAGCCAAAGTGGTTTTATCCCAAAGTATGTGGTTCCAATATAATTTAAGTTATTTTATTTACGGTTGTTTTATAAATGATGTATGTTATTGATTTTAACCAATTGCTTTTGATTTATAGTGCCCTCAACAGCCAGGTGGTACTGAATGTGGCTATTATGTTGTACTTTACATGTATAATATCATTCAAAGTGGCGTTACAAGTGATTTTCAACATGTAATCAAATGATAATATTTTGGTTGTATTTTAATTGAATTGCTAAACAATCCTTTAATTTCATTGATTTCGTATAATCATATTTTCTAATTTGTAGATCTTTGATAATGATGCTGCTTACTTATATGAAGACATTAATTTGATCAGAGACTTGTTGGCTGGGAGGATTCTTCAACACATTGATTTGTAGAAGTTTATCGTTTCCTGTACATTTACTTAGTAGTTGTTTATTATATTAGTGGACAACATTTCTGTCAACAATGTAGTGCATGAATGTTTCATTAGAGGTGGATGTTGTGTTTTGTTAATTATAAACTGCGTGCTGTATGTTTCCTTTTTGTGTATACTTTGCTGTTTGCTTTCATAATGATATGGCCAGAAACAATACAAATGGCACCGTATGGGGAAAAAAACCCCTTTAGGCGTCCCTTTTGGCCAAATGGACGCCTAAAGTACCTACTTTAGGCCTCCCTTTTAGCAAAAGGGACGCCTAAACCCAGAGCTTCAATCGTCCCTTTACAAAGGACGTATAAAGTCTAAATTTATTACGTCGCTGACATACGCGTCCCCCCATAAAAGGACGTTAAAAGTTCCAAATAAGGGACATTAAAAGTGTTTTTTCTAGTAGTGTATACACTTTCCTCATGGCTAATCTAATTCCTTTCGAGTCAAGACAAAACTCAGATTGCCTTACTCATATGTATAGTGTCCACACTTATGAAATTACCCAAGTAACATCATAAGGGACTAGTCTCAGACACAAGCATAAGTGTGTATTTTCTAAGTAATCTTCCTTTCGCCCATATATCATTTCAATATGATTCAACCACTTTCCTAACATAATGCCTTTAGATTGCATTGATCATGATCACAGGAAAAAATGTTAAAGTAGAAGACATTGAAACATATCTTCATGATATTGTCAAAGTCAGATGACATATTGAAAGAGTTAACCTTTCAGGGACTCACACAATAACAAAGTAGGGATCTATTCAATTGCTTTCCATTTGCGATTCTTATGCACATGTGGTATGAATCACATGCTACGATGTTACTCTTATGCTTTAAGAGCGTATGTCGTTTTGATCTCATCATTAACACCGTACAAACTCAAGTATAGACACATATAATATCTTAACTAAAATTCTTCAGCTTTCACTCACATGATGTCAATTTGAAGAATTCGTCCTCTGGCTACAAGTATCATGGACATCGGTTTCCATGATTTGATCCATATTTATAATTATAGATCTCATCCCAACTAATTGCACTGTTAAGTTGAGGCAACATTTAGTTTGTGTTTCTTCTCTACCATATCAGCTCTCTCACTTCTTTACTGGTGAACACATATGTCTCATCTATGTAAACTCCTCCTGAGTGTCAAAGGTGGTTGCTCGTGTGAGAAAGCCAACCTCATCAACCTGTACGACATACTGGACATTGTATACTTTCACAAATACAAGTAAAACCATAATGAAGTATATATACTTCACTTCCTATATATGCCAAATGACTCATCATGCTCTTTTTGTATTTCCTTGGAAATATATTTAGTTAGGGGACTCTGCATAGGAATGTGTTGTTCAACAACAACTTTATGTGTTATAGTATTTTTAACAAGAATCACATCTTTGCGTTTGGTCTTGATATGATACTTAGGGTCTTTTACTCAGGTAATGGCTGGAGTGTTTTCATACTACATTTACACTATAAAAGTATCTTAAGACGTTTTGTGGAGACATTCAATGTCTCTCATAATGGTTAGACTAGTACCAATATACAAGTCCTACCACAAAATAGGTATCCATTCTTGTACACATCACTATGTACATTAGACTACTAACAGTGTTTGCATGGAAACTTTTTTCCATTTTCTATGTTAATTTAATTTAGGGACAAATATCAAGACTAAAAAAACATTGTTGAAGCCACTAGGGTATCCATGGGTTTGCATTCACTCATATAGAATTGCTCAAGAATCTCCTAATATATTTCTCTTGTTACAGTGGGGATTCTCCTTAAGCTATCTTACTAGATCTCAAGTTTAAAAATATACAATGTTTCACCCATGTGCTTCTTTTCAGAATTTATGAGTACCATTCTTTTACATGTACTACTAGATTCAAATTGTTTTTGGACTATAGTATATCATCTATTTAAAAGGATAATATCAAAAATTACTTAACAATGATTCTCTTCAACCATTTGAAAACTACATTAGGCTATCGCTCTTATGAAACCTTATGGATCACTGTCTTGATGATTGCTTCAATCCATAAAAGGATCTCTGCAAAAAAAAACATGAGGTTATCACTCTTTAAAACCTCAAATACCACTTCTAGTGAAATCTAATTATTATTGCAAATAGATTTCGTCATCCATATCCCCACTAAAAGGTGTAGGTTTTACATCCTCTTGATATATATCTAAATCCAAACAGTTAAATGTTGCTAAAATGAGTCTGATTAAAACGCACAACAGGTAAGATGAAAGCCTTCCTGTTATGCTTACCCTTTTGCAATCAAATGAGTCTTGTATTTGCTAATTGATCTATCCATTCTTACTCTTTAGTCTTTGAAATTAACTAGTTCCAAATAGTCTCTTATCTTAGATTAGATCAACTAATTTTCAAACATGATTTTTTTTTTCTCAATGAATCATTACTTCCATTACTTGCTTCCATTTTGCCTTAGCAGGAATCTTGTTCAGAACACGACTTTATCTTTAAGAAAAGCCATAAACTACTTTCTCAATTACTCCTTCTTATTGGAACTTCTTGCTACCTTTTTAAGCTCCAACTCACAAGGTCAATTGATAATCACTGGCTGGTTCTGTACTATCTTGTCTATGTGTCTCGTAAAGATACACATAGTCATCAGTTTTGCCCTTAGTTGGAAACTGATGCATAATAAATATTGCACCTTTTAATTATTTTTAGTCATAATTCCATCTTTTCACTTATGAAAAGTGAAAGACATCACTCTAATGAGCTCCCACTTACAATCACAATGGAAATATGTAACTGACACTTATGGTCTGTGGAAAATCAAATCCAATTCTTGCTTTGACCAAAATTCATAAAGTGTAGAAATAACCACTTTAGAGGGAATACGGTTAAGTTCAAGACCACACAGGCTTGATGAAAACACAAATATGTGTACTAATCCACCAAAAGTGGACCTCATAATACTCTCCTACTCACATTTAGTGGGTTAGCCTGAACCATCACATACATAACCATGTTTCATTATGCCTATAAAAAAATCCATATGGTGGTGGAATGCATTGGATAGTTAGCTATCTAAGTATGTTTCTTCTGTCACAGAGCTTATTCGATCATTCACATCCTTGATTAGTTCGTAGGATCTCAAAAGATTCTAAAAAGGGTTGAGAGAAAAATGATTCAAATTAAGGTTCATAAGAACCTAAAAGTGAATAAGAGGTATGATTGGAAAGAAATCTAGAAGATAAACCTTTTAAAAAAACCTGAATCTCTTTAATCTTAAGGAGGTGAATGTCAAGATGATCCAAAGAAACCTCAGAGGTGAAAGTGAGGATTTGATATTAAAGAGATAGTATCAAATCACAGTGAAAATGAATCTCAAATGGAGAAACTTCCCAATACTAAAACTCTGGATCATGGAGAGATTCAAGAAAGTGATGCATCTCAGAAGGTAGAGCCTACTTCATGAGTGAAAAAGAGCCTTGAGCCTAGTCCAAGCACCAACATTAGAAACTATAACAGACTTGAAAGCAAATACTACTTAATGTTTCCTTAAAGAAACAAGGAAAATTTGTATAAGAATTTTTGAAATATCTCTTCATGAAAATAGAGAAACTCTGGAAGATGATTAAAAAAACCTGGCTCTGATACCACTGAAGGATTTCAGGTATACCTATAATCCATTGACTCACTGAGTAGTCACATGAGATCGGATCACCGATATGGACTCCGATCACTTTCATACGACATATTCGCCATTAGGGAAGAAGAGAAATAGAGAGAGAAGTTTTTGAAAGTTTTTCATGGAATATTTCAACATAATTCCTACCAAGTGAGGTTACCCTACATATCACGCATGGAAGTTATAATGATTTGAATTTCAAATGATAAGGATAAAACTCCTTATTTTAACCTATATTTTTTCATAATTATATAATAGCCCCAAGTGAACTGGGTTTGAGCCCTGATCCACCAAGAGTGGACTAGGCATATTCCAACAGTGGCTGACTATATTCTTGTCAACAAGGAAATCCACATCTTTACAAGAATCTATCATACAACAATCCAATACAAGAGCATAGTCAGTAATGTAAGTAGCAAGAGGATAATGACATTGTTATAATGCTATCATATCACAAAACAAAAGTTCAGTGGCATCATCAACCAAAATTTATGGAATTTCAAGAGCAGGTCATGAAAATTTCAAGTCTTTGCTCATACTGGCCTTCAACTTTATGCTCGCTTCCTGCAATGCATTCACATTGTATAAGAGAATATGGCTTCCACCTTCTGAAAATGAATTTTGTTGAGGAATTTTTCTTTGCAAGTAAAACAATCTAAGAAGATATGTAAAGTGCTTTATTTTAACATCAGAATTAGGCTCTAATTTTTGTCCGTTATGGTACATAAAATACTCATATGTGAGCCTAAGAAACGAAGGGAGGCTGTAAGAAGTAGCGGTTTAGTTTTATGATGAGACATTATTTGTGGTTTCTTGTAAATGCAATTGAGGTTTGTAAATGTGTTAGGTGAGTCGGGCTATTAGGCCCAACTGATTTAGTTCAGAACTGTATAAATATTGGAACAGGTGTCGTGATATTTTTTTAGTTAATGAAATCTCCTTATGCAAGTGTTTGGCTTAGAGTTGAGAAGGCAGGAGCTTTTCATGGTATCAGAACCACTACTGCGGTGGTCATGAGTAAAAGCTTTATTGAATAGATCTTCAATAATAAATAATGGAAGTTGATTCTCAAGTAAAAACAAATATTGATGTATAGAATTCACTAACCATGGCTGTGACAATTTAGCATCATAGCTAATATCCATCTCACGGAATATGATGAATAGTTCAATGATGAAGCCAACATCTATTAATGTCAGTTTCATAAGATCTTGCTCGGTAAGGTTAATAGTCTCTGAATAAGATCGAAGCACGTACTTTAGGTTCTAAATGTTTCATAAAACAAAGTAAATTGTCCAAAGTTTGACATAGCTCTATGAGTAAATCTTTTGAACAAAATTTATTTATGCCTTTCCATGTCTTACAGCCTCTCATTACCATAGTGAAAGGGGCCAATCGAAACAAATGTTGGAGTGTAAGCTTCTTCTTTAAGATGATGGATTGTAATGGGTACCATGTAGATACAACAGTCTGCTAACAAAAGATCATCTCCACAATTTTAAATCATTTCTTGGATGTCTATTGTCACCTCATCTTCTGCGTATGAAGTGTGATTTAAGAATTACACAAGCAATATATATATCTATATATATATAAAGTCAGCTATTCCAAAAATATAAGTGAAAAAAAGAAAAGAAAAACACTGCTACAAAAATGAGCTTATTTTTTAAACTTGACAGTTGAATACAAAAGCGTGATACTCCCTCAAATCCATATTAAAAGATCTCTTCTAGAAGGTTTTTGTGGTCCAAAATATAACAACTCATGAAAAAAAAAGTCAATAGGATTAAATTCTTCTTTTTCACTGTATAAGAAATAAATTAAAGCTAATTAAGATGTTGTTTATTTTAATTAGAGGATAATATGAGAAAGTAGCTAGTCATATTTTTTTATATTATTTCATTGATACAAAACCACTCCTAACTACTTTTTCTTAATACTTGTAAAGTAGTTAGAAAGCTCTTATAAGATGGATTAACATGAGCATAAGGTGAGCCAAAGGTTGAGGGAGTGCATAATTGACATTTATTGAATGATTAAAGTATATGTTTAGTTTTTTAAGCTTATATTAAAAAGTGTATTTTCACTCCCTTAAATTTAATACCATTAACTCACTTGCAAAAAATACTAACTAAGGGCCTGTTTGGGCTGGCGATAGAAAAGTCTGTTCATGCAAGTCAAAACAAAACTCCTCTCATAAACTTACCTCGTATGCCGTAAATCACTTTAGAAAAGAAGCTTCTACCACTAATCTAAACAAGCCCTAAATGAATTTTAAATGATAACTCAGCAATTAAATGCTAATAAAGCATGTCTAAATTTTAATTCAATTATTTTTAAGCCATGGAGCTCGTTGGAGGGCTTCATGTCCCTCTAGATTTTAGTCCCTCACCGTCACAAGTTGTTGCCTTCATCGACATCCCTTCACCCATGAACTTTGTCTTATTTTCTATCTTCACCCACATAGTCTCGTCTCACTCCATTAGTTCTTTGTTGATCTTTTGTTTTTATCTGCCTCAATTAGTTATCTGGAGATTGAAAATACGCTTTAAAATTTAAGGTGGGACTAAGCCGAAACGCAATGTAAAATCAAACCTATACTTCAGCCTTTATTAATTTGACCGTCAAATTTGTTAACAAAATATTTGATAATTAAATAAATAACCGTTAAATAAATTTAATTTTTTTAAAATTTTTTATTAATTGACGGTCTAGTATTTGACATTTTTTATATATATAGCCGTGTCAAACTTGAAGTATTTGATGTTTTTCTATAATTATTAACTGACAATTATTCCACTTTAGAATTTAGTTTCAAAACCAATTTTCATTTCTAAACCTTGCCTTCAACTCGCAAATCAAATCTTCTCTTCTACTGACCTATGACAGTACATTTAGTATAACTTTTGATGATAAAAATGTTAGCTAAAATATACTTTTTGTTCTTTAAATTTATCTGAGGTATATTTTTTATCCTTTAATTTTAAAAAATATATTTTTAGTCATATAATTTTGTAAACTTAAGTGACATACTATATGCAATTCCTCTAACCCCCTTTAGTGCTTCGAAGCCCCACAACCTCACCCGTATGCGCACAATTCCTTACCAGTTGGGTTGAAATGCTTTGGCGTTTTATTATTGCAAAACTATATATATAATCTTATTATATATAATCAATTATAGAAACAATATATATATATATATATATATATATATATATTATTTCTTATACATAAATATATATTATTATAAAAAATTAAATATAAATTTAATAATAATATAAACTAATTTTATATATTCTTATAATTTTTAATATAAGTTAATTTCAAATTAAAAACTTTTACAGCTTAAATAAATTTTAATATGACTATATTTTTGTCCAATTTTTGAATTTAAATTTTATTATTAATTAAGATTAATTAATAACTAATATATATATATATATATATATATATATATATATATATATATATATATATATATATATAGACACACATATTGAAAATAATAATTTTTTAATAATTAAATTTATGAAGTTCAATAAAATCTTCAGTTTCCTTATCTCTCGAGTACTCTCTACCCTTCTCTCATATAACCTCTATTACAGCAACCTATTACGTGGAAAGAAGAATACTTTTATTTAATCGACATCTAAGGTATGGAGTTCTAAACTCCTTATAGAGATTTAGGGGAGTAGTTTTATCATAATCTAAATGAGTACGGTCTAGAATGGGATTATGAGATGCATGTCATTATAATTTTCATATAAGGGATACATATTATGGTACGCAGCCTTCCTTCGTTTCCTACTGGAGGCGTACCATAATATGTATCCCTTATATGAAAATTATAATGACATGCATTGTGTTGCCATGTTCTGTGATGTGAAATGTATGTTACTAATTCCTAGCTGTGGTATGGGAAAAGCACAAGTATCAACAAGTCGAGTAAGACCCAGTCTAGGCAGTTGATATAATTCCTCGTTATGATGTGGGAAAAGCACAAGTATACCTTATAGGAAAAACACAAGTACCATCAAGCCAGTAGGACCCAGCTGATGTAGTGGGACAAGTACAGACAGACTATTGTCTGCTCTGGAATATTACAATGATCACAGTATGGCTAGTAGGGACAAAATAGTCATTTTGATCTTGAATGTCAGGAAAACAGACAAGTTGACATCATTTATTTATGTTTCATGATAAGGTACATTGCATGTTTATCTATCGCATTTTATATGATTGATTGTATGTTACTATTGAGATTCGTTTGAATCTCACTAGTTTCCATAAATTTAAAATTTATTCAGCCAGAGGAAGCGACTTAAAGGGCAAAGTGGTAGACACCGGCAACAAAGAGTTTCGGTCCTGGTCAAGCTTTTGTGTTGGTTATTTGCTGATCCTTTATGTATTTTAGGATTTGTAATATATTATGTACAAACCCTTTTCAAATTTCTGTAATGAGGTTAAGTATTTTATATTAGTAAGTTTATGTTGTTTTTGTATGTCCATTGAACTATGCGTTATTACTCTGATAAATGTCATAATATTCAACGGAATATTTTTCCGTGGCAAATTCCATTTGAAACTTTTCCAACGGATTTCTGATAGAATTTTCCACGAAAAGAAATTCCGTCAGAAATTCATTATTTTTTTGTAGTGTTAAAATAATAGGACCAAAAGAATACTTCATAAAATTGAGGGACTAATAGTATACCTCAATTAAAACTTAAAGGACTTAAAGTATATTTAGCCAAAAATGTTTGAGAAGTTAGGTATAACTAAGTTTTGTTGTTTCATATATGTATTATCTGTTAATTATAACTACAGAACAGGCACCTTAAAATGTTTTGCCCCAAAATGCTTTTAATTGTATTATCATTAATGGGTTATAGCTAAAACTAGATAAGGCTAACGAAAAGGGTGTTAAGAAAAAGGCCACAATGGGATACAAAGTAATCTAGAACAAGGTAGATCGCGGGCAAATTAAAGGGAATGTAACAAAATTAAGAAATACCATCACGAATGAAAGCATCGGATGCATACTTGAAATAGTCTAAAATCAATTTGGGTTTGATAGAGACAAAATAAGGCTAAAAAAAGTCTAATAACAATTGAAGAATTAAACAGAATGTAGCCTTAGCATGGAAGAAAAAGAAGGGGGAACTACTATGAGGTTTCAAATAATAGACTTAATTATCAAGAAGTCTCAATGACAAGTGTTGTCATTTTTTTATACTGAAACTTGTCAATATATGCTCTTCGGTAAAGCTTGTAAAACGGGCTCAACCCTTAACTTGAGGGTTTGGACAATGTTAGGGTTGAGGATTTCCCATCCCACAATCAGGCCCCTATAGTTTGGCATGTGGGTTGGCCCGTACAATTTTTTTTTTGAATATGCTAAAATCATAAAACCCATAAGTCCCACACTTCCACCTTGGTACCTCCCAATCCTAAAGAGAAAAAATTTCAGCCTTATTCCTCCTCATTTAAACCAAATTATTATATCTTGATTACTTGAGGATGATTTGATATTTTTGTTTGTAAACTTTGACAAATTTTATAACTTTATCCCTTGAATTGTGGATTATGTTATTGAATTTTTATAAGTCGAATGGTTGATGCTAGAAAGGAAAATTTGATGACTCATACATATGTGTCTTGAACTTTCGATTATCTTAAGAGAATAGGAATTTTTTCTTGAAAAAAAAATGTGAGCCCATGAGCTGGCTTGCCACTCTCAAATTGTAGGTTAGGGCTAGCATTTTTCCAGTCCGTAAAAGTGCGGGTCAGCCCGCATTCCCAACTCTACTACTCAATCTTTAAGGACTTCTTAATAATTAAATCCTTTCCTTAGTACTTCATAGTGATTCTCCCGAAAAAAGAAGTAAAGAAAATAAGAAAAGCCTTCAAATCAAAGTTGAAATAAGAGTTAGTGAAGGATGCATACGTGTTATTGTTCAGAGTAGTTGGAGGATAGATCTGTAGGCAGCTGAGATGAGAGAAGTGGTCGGCTAGCCGGTAGCCCCACCATTTGTCGAGCACTCTGAGAGGCCAAGTCTTTTGGTCATGTCATTAGGCATCTCTAAGTGAATCTCATATTGCTTCTTCGACCTAAACTCAGATCCATTAAACGGATCTAAATTTTTTGTTATTATTTTATTATGGCCAAAAATCAAAAGGAAAAAGAGAAAAACAAGTGGTGGAAGCAAATCCACGCGAGTAGAAGAAAGTCAGTTGATATGGTTTTGCTTAGCAAATTTGATATGTCAAACAAGAGAAAATAGTATATATGGGACACACCTATATATTAATTAATGATTTGGAATCTGCATTTATGAATGATCTCTTACTTGTATCATTGTATGATTATTACTTAATATAATAATGAGCTAAGTCATATCATTGTATGATTAACTTAATATATATA
Organism: Albizia julibrissin; assembly: GCA_037074505.1. Lineage (NCBI taxonomy): Eukaryota > Viridiplantae > Streptophyta > Magnoliopsida > Fabales > Fabaceae > Albizia > Albizia julibrissin. Next base: position 32,131,846 of record CM073483.1, read on the forward strand.
ATAATTAATGAGCTAAGTTAGATATTCATATGCATTGGTTGGTGTTTGGGCATCCCAAGAACTAGTTATTTGAATACCAGTAGAGTTAGAAATCCACCCAAGGATGTCGGATATGGTTTCTCTCATCATCCATTTTCTCATCATCCCTCACAATCTCTAAATCATGTTCGTCCAATCAATCTGAGAGCTTATAATGAGCCACATCATCAAGCTACTCCCTTCTTAGATTTATCTCTCCCCTTCCAACTCCCAAGCTCTAATTAACAATGGTTGTTCTTCCTTAATCTCCCACCTTTGTTTTATATTTTTCTAAAACAAGTTGTCATATCCATGAATTAATTCTGTGGGTATGCTTTATAATTTTATAATCTTGACATGTAAACTTTATATTCACCATATTCAAGTTAGTTAATTGAGTCTTCTTCCAAAAATTTTCAAAGAGAAAAAATCTACAGGTATAAAAACCAAATGCAAAATTATATATTTAAGGCCTTAGTGCATTTTTTGCTTTGCAAAACCAAAACATCAAAAACTTTAAAGGTGAAAGAAAATTTTAGGGAAGCAAGGAACTCTTAATCTTTGTCTTTCTGCAATTTTTTGTCGTCTTTAATCTCAAAAACACAAATGGAACAGCATCCCGCCGATCTTTTGCTATGAACTCCAGTTGACAGAGCTAGAATCCACTTCCTTAACCTAGATGATGCCATGGAGGTCTTAGGTAGTGAGAAATAGAGGAAGACGGATAGAGATGGTTTGTTAACCAATGCTTGGGAGTCAAGAGAAAGAGAGAAGGGGAAAACAGAGTAACTTGATGACGTGGTGCATTATAAGCTTTCAGATTAATTGGATGGTTATGATTTAGACATTGAGAGATGATAAGAAAAACAATACTGAGGAAATCAACTTCCTAGGATGTCTAGTTATCCATACAATTGCGAGCCAATAGGTTTAGGAGTCATCACAGTGATGATCACCATAGTACTCATTGTTGTAATAAAATCTTCACCATTTTTTCAAAAATCTAGATTTAAAATTTATATGCCCATTGCAATTTTTGCTTAAAAAAACATAAATCTGGATAGTCTAGATTAAATCTAGACAACCTAAATTTTGAAACTCAATTTGGGTATGCATGTATTCAGTTTTTGTGCTCATGATTAGCACCAACATTAGTTCTAGCTCCACACATCAATAGAATTAGAGATCTACATGTACGTTTGAAGAACTAGTAAGGTTTAAAAAATTGGAAAATCGAGGTAGTAGTTCAAAAATTAGTGGTTTAGAACACAATAAAGTGGGCTAAGGTTCAAATCCACCCCGGAAGTATTCGTGAAGGAGCAATGTTTCCCTGGAAGTCTTAAAATATAGCAATGTCACCCCTCTTTTAACCACAGTTTATATTGACTGTTAATTTTGACTATAATTGCTTACCAGGCTGCCACATGTATTCTGATTTATCCACCTCATCCTCTCTCCCCTCCTTTCTCTCTCCCTCCTTCACACCTTATCCTCTCTCTCTCCCCCCTCCATCGATCTTTTAAGAGAAAAAAAGTTCCTTCCCTCCCTTCTTCTTCTCCAATTGTCCCCATCGTCGCCTCTTCCTTTGTTGCTGCTAGCGAAATGTAGTCCTTGCAAGATTCTGAACAAGTTTGGCATTCTATTAGATATAAAGCTCGCTACCAAAGATGGTGCTAACAAGGATAGAGGCCCATCCCGCAACTCTGCATTTGGTGCCGATTTTAACAGTGCACTTGGATCAGAAATTGAGGAGGTCAGAGTAAGGGTTGGGAGTGTTGAGGTCTAAATCTGAGGGAAGGCATGAGGCCCAACGTTCAAAAAATTTGACAAGGATAAGAGAACAAGGCCAAACATAAGTGATTCTTGATTGTCCAAACTTGATGGTTTTGACAGTGATTTATGATTTTTTTAAAAAAAGTGTTTTTAGTAGTTAGAGTATTTCTCTTATATTTCCTTTAATTTTCATTATGCTAACAATCTTAGAAATTTAGGATTGTGCTCGTTTAGTAGGAAATGAATGTTAAGTTTTGCTTTTCCTTACTTAATATGATTTGCATTTGATGATTGTAGCAGGCTGTAATTTTCAATGTTTTAGCTTCAAGTGCTTCTAGAGGGAGAAAGGGAGGGTCGGCCATGAATATTGAAAGAGAGGGAGAGAGAAAGGGGTCAAGAGATGATGAGATGGATAGGGGAGGAGAAGGATGGTGATGAGGTGGCATTCTCACTTCCACTTGGCAGTGACATGTGTCTTTTAATGATCAAAGTTAACTTTGTTAATGAGCAGGGGAAACATTGCTACATTTTTATACTTCCAAGGCAACATTGAGACAAAAAAACTTCCAAGACGACATTGCTCCTCTGCGGATACTTCTAGGGCGAATTTGCACCTTAACCCTAATGAAGTCAACTTGAGGTCAAATCGACCATATTAAAATAATAGAATTTAATATACTATATTTTATTTCATTAGCCATTTTATATTTTATGAAATTTAATTGGCTAAATCTTGAATACTATTTTATTTTAAGCATATTTTTTGAGTTTAATTAAATATTTATTATGGAGAACAATTGGGTATAAATGAATTAATTTTATTTCATTTCCCCTTTTGTATCTATGTCTAAATAGACATTATGGAATTAAAGGGTAGTTTTGTTATATTTAAAAAAAACAAATTAGTATGGGTGTAAGCCCATGGACTCAGTAAAAGCCCTAATCACTTACTCTCCTTCCATTTTATTGCTCTTTCATAGCTATACTCCCACCTCAGGAGATGGGTGTCTCCATTAATTTTTCCTTCTATTTTCTCTCCATTTATTTTGCCTGCCATTTGATCAACTTCCAATGGTTGGGATATAATATTTTATAACAATATATTATAATCTTAAATATCAAAAAAATTTCGATATAATATTAATAGTTTAAAGTTATTTATATGTATTTTTGTATTTAATATTATAATATTATTATTACAAAATGTTAAATCCCAATCAATATTAAATTTCAATTATTAGAAGTTGATCTAATAGTGGGAAAGTAAATTGAGATGAAAATCAATGGAGATACCCTTCCACCCACCCCCAACCTCATACTATGGCTTCTTCCTCCTCCTCAAATTCAGCGACCTCATCTCCAACCATGATCAAATTCATCTCTATCTCACCTTCTTTAGATATGGCAACTTCCATCTTTGGTTTCATTTTAGGATTTGTGCTGGTTCCAATTTTTTAGTTTAAGGGTGAGCTAGATAGGATAAGTGGCCAGTTCATCATTTTCCTATTTGAACCAACTAGTCCAATATGGTTTTTTGAATACCGGGGACTAGAGATCAAAATTTTTATTAGGTTAATTGTCATAGCTCTAGATGAGTCAACTAAGCGCTTTGAGCAACAAGTAAAATGCTAAGCTCAGCAAGCTAGAGACATCGCAGCTCTAAAATGAATGTTATGAGACCAAGAAGAGGAACTTCATCAAGAAAGAGATACATGAGAAAAGATTCCAATTTAAACAAGTGGAGAAAAATATTAAGAGCACTATTATAAAAGAGAAAAAACAAAAAAATACCATTAAAATATTAAAAGAACAAATAAAGGTGTTAAATTTCAAGAATCTAAATAGATTGATTTGGAATTTTGAAATGTTGACAAATGTTGGAAATGGCATCATTGCCTCACTTTTTCTTGAAAAAAAAACCCTCAAAACCTTAGTAGATGCTAGAGCTCTGATGCTGGTAACCGAAGCTCAGGCAGCCTAATATAAATTTTTAAATTTTTGAAACAAAAGTAGTTAATATTGAAATCAAAGTAGTTAATAGCAAAACTAAAGTAGTAAATAGATCCCCTCATCCTTAACATATACTAACCACTTTTGTTATATTTACTACTCCAGTTTCACTATTAACTACTTTAGCTGGCTACCGTAAAGTTTTTGATACCTTTTTTGAATTTATGGAACAAGAGTAATTAAAAGTAAAACTAAAGTAGTAAATTGAATAGTAAATCAAAGTAGTAAAGGGGGTTCTTATTGCTGAATTTTTGGTAATAACTAATTTTGTTTCAATATTTACTACTTTGTTTCACTTTTAATTGCTCTTATTTCAAAAATTCAAAAAATGTATTAGGAACTTTGGTAGCAGCCACTCAATGTAGTCAATAGCGAAGCTAGAGTAGTAAAGAGTAGGATAAAAGTAGTTATTAAGAAATGTTCAGCATCAAGGACTCTATTTGTTACTTTAGTTTCACTATTAACTATTATGGTTTCGATATTAACTACTTTTGTTTTGTAAATTAAAAAAATATATATTTTAGGCTACCGGAGGTAGACCTCTGAGGACCAATAGCCAAAATTGAAACTTTTATAGCCGATCACTAGCAGCAGGCGGCCGGTAAGGGGTACTAAGGAGGCATTAAAAGTGAAGGGTAGTTAACTTCTTTTGGCAACATTTGATAATCCCAAATAAGATCAAGTTGGTTGATTTTGTATTTGATAAATTGGACACCTTGATTTTTCTCTTTTATATTTCCAAGGCATTTTACTATCTTTTTCCCACTATAAAAATTGTCATTGTAATACCTTATATCTCATAGGCTCATATGAGTACCAAAGAGTAGTGAAATCAATTGTGAAACCAAGATTATCCGAACTTACAAAAAATGTTCACAAATCCTCAATCTCAACTCAGGAGTTGAACATAAGGTTGAGAGAGTTTACAAAGGATAGAACAAACTTTTCAATTATTTCCACAAATTTCACTACATCACTAAGTCTCATCGACTCTTAGTTTCATCATATCAGAGTATGCGAGTGATTCTCTGCTTAAGTCTTACGTTTCATACTTTAGCCATAGTTTCTTTTACGTCCGGAAGTGTTAACCCAATATAGATTACGGTCCATTTACTAGGCTACCAGCATTACTAGTTCTTCCATTGTACTGTCGTTAATGTTACAAAGTTATACACACCTTATACAAATCATAATATCCAAAATACCAAAAACAAAAAATCAACATAGAAAGTAGATTTTGCAGCCTCATTCTTTTGCTATCCACGCTTACCCTCTTACCCTTTAAGCTACTAGCTTGCACTGTAAATTAGTTTATCAAAAAAGGGTGAGATTCAAAAGGATCTCAGTAATAACAGATAGTCAATCATATAGATACAACATCACAGAACATGCCACACAGTCATCATATAACAGAATCATCACCACAACATTCATAGCATTACATGCAGTTCACATACCATCATAGCGCTAGGTATATCATAAGGCCCCAAGTGTTACCCGTCCAATCAGCCCCAGTCATCTACTTGCGCATCATAAAATATGCCAAACAATTCATGATGAATCTACAAAACATGTAGTGTATCTTATAACATATGAAAGACAGAGTTCCTACCTAATCGCTTCCCTTAAGTGATAACCAGTTGCTTCCCTGAGCTCGGGCAAGTCTTAGACTCCGAATAGTCGTCAAGTCCTATAATTAGAATTATGGATGATGATTTATTATTTTAATCTAATCCTTTTTGGTATAATGTAAGTTAATTTGTTTTTGGATTAGCTTGTTGGTTGTCATTTGAGTCACTTAGGTAGCCCTTGGAAGTCCCAATAAAGGCCTATGAGGTTAGGAAAGACTATATCAATCAACACTTCTTAGAAAATATAAAATATAAAAAAATATGGGTCTTGGCCACGGCCAAAACAGGTCAGAAACTTTTTGGTCGTGGCCAAGAACCTAGCCGTCCAAATTTCCCTTTCCTAATTCTTGGCCGAACTTGTAAAAATCATAACTAAATCCAAAAAAAAATCTAAATGAGGTGGTTCTAAGTGCTATATGACCCTACTTAAGTCTAATTTTAGGGGGAAATATAGCCATAAGATAAATGCACACACATAGTTATAGAGTTCCCTTTTATTGAACACCACTCTAGAATTGCCAGTTTTTCATAACCAAACTTTAAAAATATAGAACTTCCAACATACAAATCCAATTGACTATTATGACCTATCAAATTCATATACTGGAAAGTTTCATAAGATATGGACATTATTCAGTCACTCAAAAACACCAGACAAAATAATTGCCACGCAGGAAACTTAACAGGACAGAAATTTGCAAAGTTACAACTTGTGTTCCAATTATCCAAAATTTATAACCAAGGCTATTTCCACACAATTTTTCATGTAGAACACAATGGGATGATCAAAATCATCAAAATCCCAAAGCTTCAACCCTTTCCCTTTTGACCCAATAGAACCATTAATTAACTAAAATTACCAAAATAGAATTTTGTCTAACAACTTGGTCCAATATCATCATAAATCTTAATCTAACCATAAATACATGATTAAACCATGATTAAACCACAAACATACCCCTTGGATGAAAAATGACCAGTACCACACCCCCACAAAACTCATCCAAACAACAAACCAATCAGTTCAAAAGGAAGCTTACACTTATCTCTACGCATTTCCACAGTCGGTTCAAAAATCCAGCAGTACTCTGGCCGATGAGACGACATCAAACACCTCCAAATAAAAATCTAAAACTATAGAAATAAAGCTTAGGATGAGTAAAATAAGGTTTGTAAAGGGTATTTTAAGAGAAAATTCCGATTTAGCAGTGTTTCAACGAATTAAAGTTCTTAGAAAATACTATTAATCTTTTCTCTCTTCTTTTCAAATTTTGTGATATTTTTTTCTTGTTTTGTTTGCCTATTTTTAGCATCTAGCCAAAAATTATGGCTAGGGAAGAGCCATAGAATGATCATGCCAAGTGTCAAGTTATTGTGGTGCCATTTGTTCGGTGATCCACTGGTTTGGTGACACATTTCAGTTCTTTTAATAAAGTGGATCTTCCTCTTTTCTCGGGTTTTTAGCCGTCCTTTTTTGTTGAGGAAAGTAGGGGTCTGATGATTTTCCTTGGGTCTCAGACTCAGTGTTCAAGAAATTTAGTCGGGTGATCGGACCAGAGACCGATGAATTTACCCTTACTTCTATGCCACATGTCACAATCTTAGAATGCCAACACAAAAGGCAAAAAGGACTTTTCATGATAAGCGACAAGTTTCACCTTCTAATTGTACGAACTAAAAAGTAAGGATGATATTTGTTATGATTGTGTGTACTTTAAGGGACATGTATCATTGTCTCAATAAGCCAACACAAAAGTTGTGCCATCATGAGTAATCATTACTTACTTTATTAAAGTTACTTTAATAAAGTTACTTTATTGGTGTCTACTCGGGATTCTACTCGGGTTTTGCTCGGGATTGCGACACGCATATCGAAGCCCTTTAAATGACACCAGGTTGAAGTATGTGTGTAGGCCCTACTTAGCGCCACGCACTGACATCCATACTAAAAACGCAGGGTACACATGCCTGCCCTGTAAATGTCATGTGCACACCTACATCGGCCTATTTCACCCGACTAATCAGTCTCTTTCCTCATGGCCTAGCTGGGTGGCATCTTTCTACCATCCAATGGTACCGTATTTGTTTCCCGTGTACATATGTACCGACACTTTAATCGTACTGCCTGCAAATACTTAGCTCTGTGCCTGGTAGAACCAAATCTCCTAGTCCCTAAGAGTCTTTTTATATCTCATCATTCTTGGGACTCTTCCCAAACTGAGTTTAGTCGTTTTCCTGATACAGGCATTTCCTCAAGTCTCTAGACCCAAAATTTGGGATATTACAATCATACTTATCAGTTATTTTCTGGGAATAAGACACAGGAAGAATTTTGAAAATAGGAAAAGGCATAAAGGTCTTTCCAATATTCATAATATTATAGAAGTGCTAGGTTTGATTTGTCTTTTTTGAAATCAAAAGGAAATGACATAAATGCTACCCTCACACATCTTCTTTTAAAAAAAGTAACCCCCCAACCATGCCATTGACTACTGGCAAACGATAACCACCGTGGCTGGTGACATATACCTACTAGTGCCAGAGCTCTAGTTACCAGCCAGCTGGTCACTGATGTTGGAGTTCCAAAGGAATTCACCACATTTCATTATGTTTTAACAACTTTCATTTACTAAGTAACAAACCTACACTATCAGGTCGTTCACTAGTTTTATTAAGAAATTTACCATATTTCCTTTGGTTTTAAGAAGAAAGATGACACCATAATCTTTAGGTTAGTAATGAATAATAATAATAATAATAATAATAATAATAATAATAATAATAATGAGAGTGGATGGGTCCTAGTTACCTCAAAATGTAAGGCAATGGTTAAAAGAAGACCCAAAGGCAAAGAGAATAAGCTTGGGTTTAAATTTCAAGTTAGATGACATGTTACTAGTGCTGCACTAATTAGTGGGCTACAAGTTACCTCACTTTCAGTGAACTTCTTCGCTTTTCTGAGGAGGGGTGTTACGAGTGTAGGATGGTGTATTTAGAAAATGCAAGTATACACTGTCGTAATCAAATAATATAGAAATGAATAGAATATCGTTCCCACAAGGATTGATCACTAAGTACCAAAATTGGTAATTTTAATTCTATTTAGTCGGTTGATTAATTGTGATTAAGATTGCAAGATAAAAATGATGAAATATAAATACAAGTGATATAAAGACAAATATGAGAAAAAGCCCTAGGGATTAGATTTGACTTAACAAATTCCGGATTGAATCACTTATCTATTCTAGTCCAATTTTTTCCACATGATTGATAGTCGAGTTTCCCTATTTTAATTACTAGCCTCTTCTAAGGTCAAGTAATTCTATAATTAATTGCTAACCCAATATATTCCTATATGAATTTAAGCAATCAATCATGTATTAAGATTTATGGAACTCAATTAAGACTACACAACCCATATGAATATATTCCTATTTCATATGCAAATTATGGATTTAATTATAGAATCCACACACATGTATCTCCTTCCGGTCTCAACATGCATATTGAAATCATCCAAAAGGTAGCCAATCAATTGTAAGCATTAAGAGCAATAATTAAAACTCAATCATGAAGGAAAAATTAAAACTAGATTTAATAAGTTAAGATTCAATCCGTCATTAGTAAGCTACGTCATTACCCTAGGAAAAGGAAAATTTAGCTCATGATAAAATTAAAAACAAAACCAAAATAAATTACAAACATCATAAATATTGCATAAAAATTAATTACAAAAACATAAAAATACAACTACAAGATGCATGAAAATGGAAAATCTAGCCTACCATATAGGAGGTAAAACCATCCATGTAGGTGGCAACCTATACCATCCATAAAGGAGGACTACCTAGGCCTTCCATATAGAAGGTAAAACCATCCATGTAGGAGGCATGCAAGAAGTAAAAAAAATGCAAGAAATAAATTCTAAAAATAACAACTCTCTCTCTAAAATAGAAATTCTCTCTCTCTCTTCCTTCCTCTTCATTTTAGGGTGCCAAGAAGCTCTATTTATAGGTTTCATTTTTAGACTGATACAGTATTTTTCTACAGTGGTTTTGCTACAGTGAACCGCATTGCTACAGTAAACCAACCACCCACTTGCTACAGTGAACCGACTGCTACAGGAACCGCACCGAACCACCTCACGTCCACACACACCGACCGCTACAGTACAACGCAATGGTCCGCTACAGTACCCCTGCTACAGTGAACCGCAGTGATTCCAAACAGTACCAGACATGAACAATGCATAGTGAATAGTATCACATGAATAGTAACTTCCCCTTAAATGCCTTCTTTAATTCTTCTTAATGCGGTACTATCCATGGATGCAAGAAAATCATTATTTATTTATTAATTACACCCAAATTGATTACATTCAGCTCAAATATAGTCCACAAAATCATCATATAAGGGAAAATAAATATGCAAATATTTTACTTATCAAGGGGGTTGCCTAAACTTAATGAGACTAATGATCTAATTCTTCTGATGGTTATTAGGCCTCCTCCTCATAATTTAGGCTATATGATTAATCATGGGCTTGTTATGCATAAAGGAATTCAGGATGAGTCCGAAAACATGAGTGCTTTAAAAGGTCCTACCTCTATTGACCCTCCAAACAAACAAATCATGGACAATATATCTAGAGAATATTGATCAAGTATAACACTTTCATTTATATGGATGTAAGGAAAAAAAGAACTTTCAACCAGGATTATGACAAAGAAGGAAAAGGAGTATCGAGAGTTTGTGAAAGAAAATGATTAAAACTTCTATGCAACCAAAGACAACGAAAGAGAACACTAACAGAATGCGAGAGAAAAACATCTATTAAGGGTTTGTGAAAGCAACAATTTTTACTAAATGCGGAGCAAAACAGTGATGATAGAGAAGGAGAGCCTAACATAGAGGAATGCCAAGCCATCCTGACAGCGAAGAGAGAGAAATCACGATGGCTGGAGGCAACGAAGAGAGTAAGAGCACATGCACGAGACTAAGAGAGGCTAGATATGAAGATTGAGCGTGAAAATGAGTATATATATACTTAGGGCAACCTTTTCTAGACCGGTTCTCATTAATGATCAGTGTCAATATGTGAAAAAACATTTTTAATTCATAATGACACCGTCTTTCAAAACCAATCTAAAATGTAACTTTTAGAAAAGAGAATAACATTTTAGAAACAAGAACTGAAGGTTGAAACTTTTCATCAACAACAATTTAATAACATGAGATAGATGATGATTGTCAACATGAACTATCAAAAGTCATAAAGTTTTTCATTAATTATCACTTAAAGGCGGCAATATACATTCATGAAATCAAAATTACATCAAAATATTATATATGATGATAATCAACAATAAAATATCAACTACATGAAAATATTAAAACAATAGAGGTTCTTCAAACCCAGGCCTTTTGAAGATCATCATCATCCAAGAGACTCAACGCCCCTAGTCCAAATTGTTGATGATGTTGTTCAACACCATTGTCACCTTCTCTAGTTATTTGAAGAAGCGATCTTGCCTCACCATGACATCAAGAACAATGCCCTTAAGGAGAAAGATGGCCTCATTGATTTCCTACAATGTCAGAGATGGTGGGGGCTGCGAAGATTGAACCGCCAATATTACTGCTAGAGGAGGAGAGGGGGAACGCTGCCTCTTTGATCTTGCCATCAGTAGGAGTGTTGCTGCTCAAATAAAAAAGAGAGAAGTAGAAAGGAATTTGTGAATTTGAATTTAGGAACTAAAGGCGCCTTGGTATTTATAAACAGAACTGATGGCTGGATAGTTCAAATGATACTAACGAGACAAGATGATAGGCGTTGGAAGTCAAACCATTATGTATTTACGCCGGTAGTATTTGAAATGCGGTCTAAATAATAATTACAAGATCGGATGAACAATTATTGGGTCTAAATAAAAATGTAATGTTAGAAAAATAAATAACGTTTAGACTGGTAAATACTTAAGCGACAATTCAAATTAACATATTTAAACCTTGTTCTACTACAACCAGTCTGAATATAATCAAATTATATTATAATTTAATTTACTGATAAAGTATATATATTCTATCATAAAATTAACTTTTCAACCCAGAGACAAAAATAATAATGGAACAAAGATGCAAGTGACATGAAAAAGGTCAATATCAAAACAAAGATTAGAAATAAAAATATTTTTCATTGATAATAGTATTTTTTATACTGCCTAAAGGGAGCATCAATACATTGATTCAAAAAAACATTAATTTACATAATAAAAAACCCTCAGTCTTCCTCCTCATCACCGGAGGCACAAGAGGAACAAGAGGAAGGGGAAGAGGGGTCATTCGATATATTGTACTCAACATCATTAGCGTCTAGTAGAAGGTTGAGCTTGCTATTCATAGTGAGGAGTATCGCCAAGAGTCTTTAGAGGCATTTATCAATATAATCCACCCTCACATGGAGGTGTTACAGAAGCTGCTTCACTGAAAGTGACAGAGGAGGCGGTGGAGGTTGTAGAGGAGGAGGAGGAGGATGAAAAGGAGGCGAACAGAATTAGCACTAACACGTACCATATTGATATTTTAGAGAGGAGAGGACGAGGAGTTAAATCTGAATAAACGAAAGCAATAAGGAGTAGTTTAAATAGACAAGATAAATTAATATTACATTTATTTGAGTGGCCTCAGATTTTGACGAGATGCGTAGTTAAGAAGTTTACCTTGGAAGTTGAAGAAACTCTGAAACATTTAACACCAGGTATAAAGAAACGATGGTATCTAAAAGGATATTTACACCAGATGTATAAGCGTATGGTCTAACAAGGATTTAAATTATTAATTTTTTTTAATATTTAATACTTATCGACACAACATTATATTACAATCGGTCTAGAAAATATTATTTAGACAGCCTAAAAGGGTGACCGATGTTAAGTTGTATTAATATTTACAAAAATGCCATTGGTCATACTTTTTAAATCGTCTCCGTCTATAGAGGTTTAGATGTGGCGGTTTTATAGGTGTTTTTTATAGTAGTGATTGATAATTCCATTTGGCCAAGAATTTGGAAGCTTTCCATAATGCAGCAATGTAAGACGTTTCTCTAGTTGGCTCTGCATGTTAAGCTGCCTACTATCGAGACTAGATCAAAGCTAGGGCTCTGTTTAGATTCATCTCCACCTGGTGTGAATCTAGACCTGACACCTTACTCCACGTGCTTAAGGATTGTGAAAGAAAGCATGAATTGTGGCTTGGAATCATAAACCCCACTCTCTATTAAGGTTTTTGGAACTTGATTTGAACTACTAGCTGAAGTAAAACATACGTGACCTGTGTAATACCCCACTTTTTCCACCAATATTCCTTGTAACTATCTATGATATTTAGTGGAATAAAATTGTGAATTGTGGTGTACATAAAATAATGAAATCACTCCAATCGGTAGTTACATATAATTGGCTAAGCTAAGACATAAAGGTATAACTTGTGTCTATTTAAAGGCCTAATATTGTAACACAAATTGGAGCATGAAAGAGTACAAAAATTGGCCAAATTATATTGTCTCAAATTCTGCCAAAGTAAGGAGAAAGGAAGGAAGGCGTGATTTAATGCAAAAATCATAAAGTGTAAGGGGAACATTGTAATTTGCCAATTATGCAAGAAGTAATCAATTATTTCCCATTTTTCTTGGCATTTATGTCAAACAAAGGGAATTAATAGATAAATCAAATGCTTAGCTAGATTGAATCAAGAAGGAAGGAATTTTGGCCAATTAAAAGTAAGAGTTGAAAAGTCAAAAGTAAAGAGTCATAAAGAGCTCTCTTACATATTGAATACAATGAAATAGATGGAGATATTGTAAGACCTCTTCTCTTGCCATTTGAAGATGCTTTTTACGGTTAAAAGCATATGGAAAGAGAAAGAGATGAAGGAAATTGAATTGCCATGTGTTAATACATTAAATACAAGCATATGATTATAGCAAAAAGTAAGAAGCTATTTAATTCCCTTTTCTCTTAGAATTTCGATGGAAAAGGGAAATTGCAAGGGAAATAATATATGTTGCTTATATTAATTCAAGAGAGGGAAAAAAAGAAGAGCCAAGTAAATGCATATATTATTTTACCATGAGATGAAATTATGACATAAGCAAGAGATATTACAAAAAACCCCATAATACTTCATTCCTCTTTCATTATTTTTGGTCAAGTTGGGTCAAGAGAGAGGGAGAGTTGGACGGAAGAACAAAGAGAGCAAGAGAAGAGGAGCCTAAGGTTCAAGTGCAAAAACTCAAGGTAAGAGCATGAAAACTTAGTGTTTATGCTTCCTAATCACCTTGGAACCACTTCTAACCTCTTCTTCTCCATGAAATCCTTTAATAGCAAGCTAAATCAAGGGTGTAGAGAGAGAGGGAAGAAGTCGTGTAGAGAGAGAAAGAGTTGGAATCTAAGAGGTTATCACCAAAACTTGATCCTCTTGCTTAATATGATGTTGTTGTTGTTGGATGATGAAACCCTAAAGGGTCATGTTGTCCAAATTTCTTCAAAACATGTCCAATGAGTGTTTAAATAATTAATCATGTGATTAGAAGTGGAAATGAAGGAGTTTATGGATTGAAATCACAAAAGCATGTTTTTCCCTTTCTTTTCCTTAGTTTCGGTCAGGAGCAAGACATAAGGGTAGAGATGGAATTTAGAAGTGAAAATTATATATGAATTTGGAATTTTTGGAAGTTGTGAAGTAGATGTTGTCTAATTCATTTTCTGGAAGTAGTGTGGTTGTGATGTGTTTTTCATTAGTCAAACCCAGTCCAAAAATTATGAAATTTTTTAGAATTAAATTAGATATGTATATATTTAATTTGATAGGTAGTTTGTAATTTTTGGACAAGTATACTAAAAGAGATGATTTTTCAAAGTTATTCCATGTTTCTGGAATGTAATCTAGAACAGGTTATGTTTGGCATAATTATGGGAATGATGTGGCTGTGATAGCCAAAATTGAGTATTTTTATGTGAAAGTATACTAAAAGAGCTTTACATAAAATTTAGAACTACTCAATTTAAAGTTCCCTAGAATTAATGGTGAATTTTTGAAGTTAAGCAAAAAGCTGGCAGATTTGAGAACAAAGGTGAAAATGAAAAATGTAATGGCATACAAGTAATTAAGTTGAACTTTGAAGGTGGAGTTAACCAACTTAGGATAGTTGGACCACCTTGACTTTATTTTTTGCATAATGTATTAACTTTAATGATAACCAAATTGACTAATTGAATTATGCAAGTATTGGACGAAATAATAACACGTCGCCCCTAAATTCTAATTATAGGACCTAATAACTATCCCGAGCTTAAAACTTGCCCGAGCTCAAACAATTGGTTGGAAATTGCTCGAGGGAAGCAGCTAAGTAGTAACTTATCTTTCATATATTTTTAAGATATACTGCATGTTTTGTGTGTTCATCATGAATTGTCTTGAACATTCTGATTATGCGGGGTGGTTGCCCGGGGCCTTTCTGCTCTGGTGGACGACCAAGCCAATAAAGTTCTGTGATGCATAAGTGGATGCCTGTGGCCTTTCTGTGTGGGTATCCCTTGGTACCTTGTGATATACCTAGCATTATAGTGATATATGAACTGCATGTAATGCATTGAATGCGATTGTGATGATTCTGTGTATGATGACTGTGTGGCATGCTTTGGGATGTTATATCTGTATGATTGGCTATCTGTTACTATTAGGATTATTTTGAATCTCACTCTTTTTCAAAACCAATTTACAGTATAGGGAGACAACTCGAAGGGCAAAAAGGTAAATGCGGACAACTAGAGGCTAGATAGAGAAAGACTTAACTTTTTGTTGGTTGTCTGTTCTTAATATTTTGGAATATTTTAGAACTGTAAATGATGTACATAACTATGTAAACCCTGACGACAATACAGTGGTAGAACCAATAGTACCAGTAACTTAGTAAATAAATGGTAGTCTGATAAAGAGATAACGCTTCCGATTAATGAAAAGACATTAGTTAAAGAAAAAATCATGAAATGTAAGCAGAGACATGGTCGCATACTCTGATAAAATGGATTTAAGTATCGATAAGACTCAGTGAGATAGTGAATGTTTGTAAAACTGTTTGGAAAATTTTTATTTCACTAAAAAATCTCTTCCAATCTCAAGTTCAACTCCTGAGGTAAGTTTGGAGTTTGTGAACGTTTTCCGAAGTATGTGTAGTCCGGGGACCACATACTGGTTCCATAACTGATTTCATTACTCTTCTGCACTCGTCTGAGGCTGCTGGACATAAGGTGTTGCAACCTGAGATCATGTTTGGGGATTATTGGAGCAAATTGCTTACTACCATTTGCTGGTTATTGTGGAAGCAAAGAAATGAGTGAATTTTTGAAGACAGGACTTCATCAAATGAGAGTTTCTTGAGCAAGTCAAAAACCATAAATTCATAATCTCTTGCTTGAACCTTGCGTCTCTTCGTCTCTCTGGAACTAATATGAATGGGCAAACTATTTAGCATTGTATAGCATATTGGTGCCCACCCCTATCGAGTTGGGTTAAGATCAATGTGGATGGAGTCTATTCCTCAGGTCACAATGTAAAAAGTGGAGGTGTCATGCACACTGACAATGGCTCTTTCTTAGAAGGTTTACCTTTTCATCCCACATACTGAGGGTGTGATAGCTTAACGGTAAAACTATGGTCTATGGTTTTCGTTATAAAGATGGAATGGGACAAAGGCGTGTGTCAAATTATTATAGAGACAGATGTTGCTGATGTTGTTTGAGTACTCTAGCAGAAAGATCGATATGCATTAACACCCAAATGAAGGAGTAATTCTGGAAGCTCAAGTACTTGTGGCACGAGATTGGCAAGTTGAAATTACTCATATCCCTCAAGTAGTTAATGTTGTGGTGATCACTTGACAAAACAGGCAATAGGAATCATGCCTAGCTCTTATCCTTTTATGCATCCACCAAAGGACCTGATTGTTTTGATCCACAAAGATTTTACTAAACCTATTGATATTGGGTAGTTAGAAGTGACGCTGGTTAATCATGAATTCAGTTTGATACTTTTTTTTTTCATAACTGGCTTTGACAAATTTGATCATGTTTGGATTACTTTTTAAAAATCACTTATATATTTTGTAAAAAAAATCACTTAGGAGCTGTTTGGTACGAGGGATTTGAAAGGAAAAGGAGGGGAGGGAAAATTTTTATAACTTGGATTTAAAAAAATTGGAGATGTGGGGTTAAAAGTTTTTAGTTAATTTTTCGTACTCTTTTATTTTATATCTTATCTTTATTAAAATTTTATAATATCATTTCTCCAATTTTTTAAAATCTAACCCATAAAAATTTTCCCTTCCCTCCCCTCCCCTCCCTTTCCATTTCCCTCTTGCCAAACAGACACTTATTGATGTATAATTACCAAAAATGGTATAAATTTATTGAATTTGCATATATTTCCATAATTATATTTTTTAATAAATCCATAATTACATTTATAATAATGATTATAAAATATAATTAATGCTTCATTGGGATTTTCCAATGCAAAACTCTGAGTCATTTATGCTCAAACGTGTGGTAGGAACTAAAATCACAATTCATCTGGATTAAAAAAAATTTAGCCAAACGGAATTTATGAACTTCATATAAGATAGTGAAGTTAAATTTATGCAACATGAAATTCTTTCTTAAGGGAATGTTTAGTACAAAGGAGGTTAGGTTATGTGAGATTTATTAAAATTAGGTTAGGGGAGGTTATGAGTTTTGTTTGGTTCAAGAAGAGGGGGAGAGGGGATGAGAGGTTTAGTTTCTTATTTGATTCAGACAGGTATGTGAGGGGAGTTAATTATAAGTTGACAAATATACCCTTTTTTCTTTATCTATATATTTTCCTTTTTCTTTTATTTTTTAATTTATAAATCTCAAAAAACATATTACCTCAAATATATATGATAAAAAAATTGTGTACATTTTAAAGGATATTTTTATTAATTTTTACATATTATCTCATTTATTTTATTACGAAAAAATATGTTAATATGTTTTTATAACTCCTCATTTTCAGTAAATTTGAGATATGTTTTGACATAGTTAAGGTGTCATCAATGCTAAAATAAAAGAATTTATAGGACATTTTAATAAGATTTAAATTTGATCCATGACTTAAGGGGTTTCATTGCAAATATCTTAGCTTTAAATTAAATTAGGTATAGTTAAATGTGAACAATAAAATAATAAATTTGGTTTATAATTTAGGAGGTTTCATTGTAAAAATAGGCATGGGCATTTTGGTCAAAGTGGGACACAATGTTTTTAAACAAGAGGGGTAATCTTGGAATATTCAAAATTTGGTATGTATATTTTGATCAAAGTGGGACGCAATGTTTCTCTCCCCTCCAAAAACCCCTAATTTTGGAGGGGGAGGGGGGAGGGAAGCAAAAAAAAATAATTTTTAACCTCACCTCCCCTCCTCTCCTTCCAATTAAGCACATTTTTCTGACCTCTAACCCTCCCCTCACCTTGCCTCCCTTCCAAAAACCCCTAATAAAACAAAGTCTAAGGGTCTGTTTAGCAAGAGGGAAGTAAGGGGAGAGAAAATTTTTATGAGCTGAATTTTAAAAAATTGGAGAAGTGAAGTTATAAAATTTTAATAAAAATAAGATGTAAAATAAAAGAGTAAAAAAATTAATTAAAAAGCTTCAAACCCACTTCTCTAATTTTTTCTAAATCCAACTCAAAAAAATTTCTTCTCCCTTCCAAATTACTCATACCAAATAGCCTCATTAGGCTTGTTTGGTTGGGCTTATGCTTAAGCATAAGCCTGATTCACATAAATCGAGATAAAAATATTCCACATATTTACTTCATAAACCGTAAAAGGTACCTCATAGACCGTAAAAGCTACCTCGTATTCCGTAAATCACGATTGAAAAGCACTTATGGAAACTATCCAAACGTACCAGAATCTATATAGTTCTTTTAATCAACATAGAATCTCTTTTATTTTCTTTTTCTTTTTTGAATTTTGACGGGAGACGTGGCCCTGTCTACCTTATGAGGAGTAGCGGGGATTGAGCTCTAAAACTGGTAGAGCCGGGAAAATGGGACGAACCATTAGGGCAGCCCCTTTAGACCCTGAATTTACAAGGGCCGGGCTTAAGTTTTAGCCTCAAAACTGAAAGTGGGCCTAAAAGGGCCAACCCTATAAGGCCGAGGGCTTAAAAGGGCCAGCCCTGTAGGGCTACGGGCCGGCCCTTTAGGTCCTTATATATATATTTTTTTAAATTATTTATATGATAACAATATTATTGATTTTTTATGTTTTTTTGATCATGTTGCAAATATTTAGTTGTTATTATCTTTTTTAGAATTAAATTTCATAAGCATATCTTATATTAAGAATCCTAAAAATTAAAAACTTATAAAAGATATTTCTTATTTTATAATAAAAATAAATTAGATATTTCTTATTTACTTTAAATTAAGTTTCACATATGATAGTAATTTACTAATTTATTTGTATTTTATATTTGTTATAGAGTTATTTATCATTTTGATTTGTTATTTGTTACAGATAAAGATTATGGATGTATTCATGATGTGGGAGAAGAAATTCTTGATATTTTTACCCCTCAAGCAGACCTTACTACTCAAAGTGAAGCACAATTGAATTTCCTTGAAATTGATGATAGTGGCGAAGAAGATGAAAATGATAGTTATCATACTCATATTATTTAGAGTGTTTAGCTTCTTGTCATCTTATACTTTATATGAGACTGTGAGTTATTTGTGGATATTATTTTTTACCTTTGATTATGAATTTGTAATTGTATTTGTTTTATTGCATGAGTCGTGTAGACGTGTAGTTAAATCTTGTGAAAATAAATTTTGGCCCTGCGGGTCGGCCCTGACCCTCATGCTCTCAGATCGGACTTTGAAAAAGAGCAATTTTTCTTACTTTGAATCCTGTAGGGCCGATCCTTTTAGACCTTGGCTCTACATCCCAGCTCTAAAAACTGGTTCCACAAAAAGTACATCTACATGCTATTCCTCAGGGTATCTATTAATTATATTGCTAGAAAACTTGTAGGAATGATGTATAGGTTGGCGAGAACGCCACATCAATGACAGTGTTAATTCTAATTAACATTTTACAAAAAGTTACCTCAAATTAAAAACCCAAAAAATCATTCCTACCAGAAAAACAAAAAACTATCCCAACATAACATAATTTTCCTTTAATGAAAACACATGGTAGGGGCATTAATTAAAAAAAATAAAGTTATATTTAAAATTTGAATGTCCTTAAATGAATTTTTTTAAAAAAATAACCAAGCCCTTTCACATTCCATGGCTCCGCAGTGATCACTAATTTTTCCCGTATTCAAATTCCTATTAGCCATTGAGTATAATATAGTGGCCGTTGATGAAAAGACAATAGGAGTACTTCTCTATCCCCACTTATGCAAGTATTCAAATCGTATTCAAATCACAATAAACTGAATTCAAATCACAATAAACTGAATGAGAATTGCTCTCTCTCTTCTCTCTCTCCATTTTTTTATATTATCTTACACTTCTCCATCTCTTATCCTATATCTCTATTAATTGTAAAAAAAAGTTACATTGTAAATTAAAATGTTATGAATATTAATTATATGGATGTCTATTAACTTATATCCTAATCAGCATTAACTTATGTCCTAGTTAGGGTTCATAAAATGTGGGCCTTCAGTGATTTTGAGCTAGTTGATCTACCAAATAATTATTTTGTAGTTAGGTTTAACAATGATGAAAGCTGGGGAAGAAAGTATAAGAAGGTTTTCTTTGAAGGACCCTGGGTCATTGCCCAACATAGTATTATTGTGCAGCGATGGTCACCATATTTTGACCCTTTTCATAACTCTCTAGGGCGTATCGCAACATGGGTGAGAATACCAAACATACCTCTTCAATACTATACTAAGAAATACATGTGGAGCCTAGGGAATATGATAGGAAAGACTCTGAAAGTTGACTTACACATAATCACAAATATTGATGATGATCGGGTGAAGGTGGCAAGAGGAAGATTCGCCAGAATTTATGTGGAAATCGATTTGCAAAAGAAATTGGTTCCTAGGGTGATATGCTCATCGGCATTATTTAACGTTGAATATGAAGGATTAAGGCTCATATGTTTCACATGTAGAAGATACGACCATAGGAAGGAAAATTGCTCTTGGATTCATGCTCCAACTGATAACACATTAACATCTACAGAGAAGCATCAGATAACTCCAGCTACCTATACACCCAGAATGTCACTAAAGAATATGTTGCCGACAGAGACGGAAAATTTCAGACCATGGATGCTAGTAAAAGGGGCAAATAAATCTCGAGTATCAAGATCGGAAGTAAACAAAGGCAAGATAGTTGAATATGGAACTACTTTAAGAGTAGGGAAAACAGGGTCCAGGGGCACAAATCAAATAAAATTTGCAGCTTTGGTTGATTTGAGAGAAGAGGAGGGGCATGCTCATGATTCGAGGCATAAAGGAGGATCAGAGCATATCTCGGGGTTTGATGGAAGCAAAGCAGTTATGGTATATGAAGAGCAAATGGACTTGCCACATGGAAAAGTAAATTTTCATAATAGTACAGGATATGGTCGAGTAGAAGAGGGTAAAAGATATGGAGATGTTAAAGTCGGTCAAGGGAAAAGTAATAAAAAGCTCAATGGAGGAGGAAGGGACCCAACGATTCATAATAATAAAATAGTAAGCTAGAAGAAGGATGGAAAACCCTAAGTTAACAAGACTAATGAGGGGTTGCGGGTGGGCTCTCAGAGAACCCATTATGTGGTTAGTGGAGATATAAACTCTAAAGAAACCAAAGTTATTACTAGAACCAACGGTCAGAATGATAGAAATGAGTGGTTTATTCTAAATGGATGTGAGGATAATTCTACATTTGCAGATGATGAAATTGATAGCCAACGTGTGATGGTGGAAGGAGAAACGTCGAGGTTGGCCAGAGTGGAGGGAGAGCCCCCAGATAGGTAAGTACCCCTTCCTAAATTTTTCTTTATTATTTTATGATTATTACTTCATGGAATTGTCGTGGAGCGGGAGGTAAGTCGTTTCCACGAATTATCAAAGAAATTGTTAATAAATATGATATTAATATTCTGGGTTTACTTGAAACTCGAATTAGTGGTGATAGAGCTGAGCATGTAATTCGTCGATTTGGGTTTACTAACTGGATCAGAGTTGAAGCCTCGGGGTTTATAGGAGGTATATGAGTTTTATGGAATGATTCTGAGACTAATGTTAATTATATCGTGTCATCTACTCAATTTGTGCATTGCAAGATTACAAATTTAGCTTCTGGAGAAGTGACTTATACAACTTTTGTTTATGGGGATACCACTATTATGAGACGAAGACCTCTGTGGACAGATTTATGTGAGTTAGCTATGAATATTCAGGGGCCGTGGCTCATTTTAGGCGACTTTAATGCTGTTATGAGCGAAGCGGATAAGATAGGAGGGATTAGACCTAGGAACCAATTAATGTTACCCTTTAAGCAATGTATCAACCAGTGTGATTTGATAGAGCTTCCAGTTGTTGGGGATTGGTTTACTTAGGAAAAAATTGATGTTAGGGAACGGTTAGATTGGGCCTTCTGTAACATGGAATGGGAGCAAACTCATCAAATTTTTAAGGCCTACCATCACTTACGCTTCAAATCTGATCATTGCGTGGTTGTCATATCCGATGGTGAAAATTGTTGAAGAACCAAACCCTCACCTAAACTCAAGTACTAAGTGGCATGGTCCTTAGAATCTGATTTTCCTGACATTGTTAAAAAGGCATGGGACGAGAAGCAATGAGTTGAAGGATTAAGAAGTTTTGAAGAAGATGTTTCTAAGTGGAATACTAAAGTAGTAGGAAATATCCCCCAGAGGAAAAGGGAACTCTTGAAAAGACTTGAAGGAATTGATAGAGCTAAACAAGATAATCCTCATAATGGTCTTTTCAAGTTAGAAAAATCTCTTTGGCTGGATTATGTGAAATTAAGTAACCAAGAGGAAACTTTTATGGTATCAAAAGGCAAGATGTAAATGGCTGCAGTTTGGGGATAAGAACTCAAAATTTTTCCATGCATCAGCGATCATGAAGAGGAAAAGGAGTTATATTGATGCTCTTCGGGATGTTAATGTAAATTGGGTGTATGACCAACAGTCATTGGGGAAAATGGCGTTTGATTTCTTTAAAAACTTATACACTCAGGACTCTAATGTCCCAAACATTATGAGCTGGCCGAAAGCTTTTCACTCACTCAATGATAACCAAATAGCTTCAATTCAAAGAGAAGTGTCGGATATTGATATAAAAAATACAGCTTTTAAGATGGGTGCATTCAAGGCCCCCGGTCCAGACGGCATTCAGGCGCACCTCTTTCACACACAATAGGATGTGGTTGGACCTAAAATATGTGATATGGTGCATGGAATCTTTGCAGACCCATCAAAGTTATCTGATATAAATCACACAAACATTACATTGATTCCGAAGGTAGACCACCCTGAGATGATTATAGATTTTCGTCCTATCGCTTTGTGTAATGTGAGCTACAAAATTGTTAGTAAAGTCATTGCGAATAGATTGAAATCGGTAATGGATTATTTGATTTTACCAAATCAGTGTAGCTTTATTAAGGGACGACAAGGTACTGATAACATCATTATCACTCAGGAGGCCATACACACAATGCGAACTAAACGGAGAGGGCAAGGTTATGTAGCCTTAAAGGTAGATATGGAAAAAGCCTATGACCGTCTTGATTGGGGTTTTCTTCAATCCACCATTCGAAGCTTGGGGCTATCAAATGAATTTGTGAACTTAATTATGAGCTATGTGTCGTTTGCTTCAATGAGGGTATCTTGGAATGGCTCACTCTCAGAATCTTTTTATCCTTCGAGGGGCGTTCGGCAAAGAGATCTGTTGAGCCAATTTTTTTTATATTAGCTATGGAAAGGCTAAGCCAACTTATTTAGCTTGAAGTGGAGGAAGGGAGATGGAAACCATTGAAGCTTACTACCAACGGACCATTGATATCTCATTTGTTCTTCGCTGATGATTTGGTGCTATTTAGTAAGGTCTCACAGGAACAAATGGATGAAATTAGAAGCATCATGAGTTTCTTTTGTCGAGTTTCAGGTCATCGTGTGAATCTTCAAAAATCAAAAATATTTGTATCCTGAAATGTCCGTTCGAGTTGAGCCATTGATTATAGTCAAACTCTGGGTATATCGCTAACCGCAGATCTGGGAAAATACCTTGGAGTTCCTCTTTTACATCAAAGAGAAACTAAAGTGACGTTTGCGCTGCTCATTCACAAAATCCATAAGAAATTAGCTGGATGGAAAAGGAACTACTTAGTACTGATGAGCGTACGGTTTTAATTAAATCGGTACTCTCAGCAATCCCCACCTACCAGATGCAAACCTTACTCATACCAAAAGGAGTCCTGTAAGAAATTAAGAAAATTAGCAGAGATTTCTTTTGGTGCCAAAAGTACGAAGTAAGGAAAATGCACCTTCTGGCTTAGGATGTCCTTAAAGGAGAAAAAAAACATGGAGGACTTGGTTTTAAGGACCTTCACTGTCAAAATATGGCCTTCATTATAAAACTTTGCTGGTATCTGTTAACCCACCCGAATGCCCTTTGGGTTAAATGTTTAAGAAATAAATATAGGTGTGGCGATGGAAAATACCCCATGGTTGGAAAAAAGTATCAACAATCGGCAGTATGGAAAGTAATCATATCTGTGTGGGATAAATTCATGAAGGGAGTTAGATGCAAACTAGGTACTGGAGCCAACACGAAAGTTTGGATAAAGAAATGGCTACCTCTTGATCGGCCCTTCTTAGAATTTGTGGATAAAAAATTCCAACTGATTGATCCTGAGGCAAAGGTGAATCAGTTTCTTACTTCCACGGGTTTTTGGGATATTGTGAAATGGAGGGATTTTCTTCCTACATGGGTCATTCAGAAGATCCAATTAGTACAACCTCTGAGAGGCTTGAGTGATGATGGTTTCTATTAGAAGGAATCGACTGATGGTAATTTTAATGTGAAATATGCTTACGGCCTTGCTCATAACTGCCTGAACCATATGCATAATCCTATGTGGAAAACCATTTGGCGATGGGATATCCCTGAAAAGGAAAAATTCTTCATGTGGCAAGTTCTCCATGAGAGAGTTCTAACAAATTCCCTAAGAGCAAAACGTATCCAGTCTACATCCCCTAATTGTCTGTTTGAGTGCAGTATGGAGGTGTCTATTATTCATACCTTGAGAGATTGCGAGCCTGCAAAAAGCATGTGGCTGCAATTAATTAACCCATTATATATATCTATATTTTTAGCTATGATTTGCAGGTATGGTTGAGATGGAACCTGAAGAATAATCCGGCTTCTCGGCGATTCGCAAGATGGCTATGGAGTAGGATTTGTGGACTAGTATGCTGGATACTGTGGAAGAACCGGTGTAGAAAGGTATTTGATGGTGTCAGCGACTCTCCTCAAGCTTTAGTGAACCGTTGCATATATCAACTCATGGAGGGGGTAGAGAACGACAAATACAAACATCACATATTTCATATTCAAGATAGAACAAACAATAGATGGACCAAACCGCCAGCAAGCTTTATTAGAGTGGATGTGGACGGATCAGTGTCTAACCAGCATCAAGCTACAACTGGAGGACTGATTCATGACGAAAGAGGACATTGGGTGGCGGGTTTCCAGCAAAGAATTGGATATGCACCTTCCACTGCAGCAGAGGTCATAGCTATTGGCACAAGGTTGAAAATGTGTAAAATGTTGAATCTTTCAAAAATAAAATTGTTCTCTGACTCTATTGAGGCTATGTAGCTCTTGCTAACCGATTGTGGTCATGAACATCCGCTCATAGATGAAATAGGTGATGTCAGGTCACTTATCTCCTCGGATTGGGACCTAGAGATAATACATGTGAAGCATGAAGCCTTAAGAAGCGCTGACTTCCTTGCTCGTACTGCCCATGAAGCGCAGTCAGATTTTACCATATTAAATGAACCACCAATATGGTGCTGGGTCCAGATGAATCAAGATTTAAGAGATGCAGAACTGGGGGTTTCATCCCACCTTGATACAGACTTTTGTTGAGATGTAACTTTCAAGCGTAATGCTTGCCATTTTATTCAAAATAAATAAATAAATAGAGGCTTTTTATACAAGCATTGTACATGTAAATCACAAAATTGAATGAGAATTGCTCCTCTTCTTTCTCACTCTCCCCATTGTTTCTTTATTAATATTATCTTGCACTTCTCTATCTTTTATCTCATATCTCTTTTATTTTTACAACAAAATGTCTTTAAATGAGTTATTTTGAGGGACCCTTTTCACATTTCATTCTATATTATAATGGCCAACTTCACATGAGTCCCACATTTTATCGCCACGCAAAATTCTGATCCATTTCATTCTCAAAATCTCAAAATGTGTCAAACATTTAACAAGACCTTATCTATCAAATCAATCATAATAGAAACAATTGGGTGGTTATTGCACATACTTGTTATTAGAAAGCTGGTTGGATGCAAAAGTGCTCCACCATATGACACTGATTTAAAATCATATTTTGATAGTTAAGACACACAGTAATGCACCAGGATAAGACCCTACTTTCGCAACATAGCATTGTCTTTGAAACTAGGGGAAATTTTGAGTATAGAAAACTACGTTCATTCATGCATGATTACTAAGATTAGTTTGTTGCATTAGAATTGAAAAAATTACAATATTAATTTGCTGCATTTAGAAAATTTATTTATATATTCTTATATAAAATTATAATAATAGTTTAATAAAATATTAAATCTAAACTATTAAAATTATAATCAATGGTGATGAGAAGTAAAAGGAAGATAAAACAAAAGTTAAAAAGAAAAAAAAAGGGAGAAGCCAAACCAAAAATTACTCTTAGCAGTAGTGTGATATATTTTACCCCCAACCTGCATTGATGCATATAATTATACAATAAATAGTCTATAATTCAGGCTTTTTTTTCCTTTCCAAAAAACTGATGGCATGATTTGCTCGTAAGTTGTTCCATACAGATGGTGTAGTCATGTAGAGAAAAACGTGCAAGATATAGGGCAAAATAATGTACTCTGTAATTTGATTATATACTATGATATATATGTTTGTGTTGATTTTAGAGATTGATCAAATCTATATCTTCTATGATACTTGTAGTACCATTTTTAAGAACCGCTCCGTGAATAATTGTTTTTGGAAAGAATAGTTGTGTTTATATTAATGTCATATATTCCGTTTACTTTAACACCAATAAATATCAATATCTATATTTATCACTCTCTTTTTACTATCATAATTATTTTATCATAGTCGTAATAATAATTTAGTTCATAAATCAAGGAGTTATATAATAATGATTCCAATTAAATCTGCAAGAAGCTTAGATTTTAAGAAATATAGTTGGCTGCATGATTATAGTACACTACAAAAAAAAAGATTATTCGTAACGGTGAATTTGTAGCGGTTACACTTAACCTTTACAAATACTAATATTTGTAGCAATTAATGACCAAACCGCTACCAATTTATAATGGTAAGCTCCCGCCAAATGGCGGGTTGGGTAGAGTGAACTTTGTAGCGGTTCTCAAAACCATTTTGTAGCTGTTATTTTGACACTAACTGCTACAAATTTGGCGCCAGCTTAGTGCAGATAGCGCACCAATTATTGCAATTCCTTTTGTAACGGTTATAGCTGAATAACAGCTACAAATTAGGGGGCGCCAACTTAGCCCCACATGCGCAAAACTGGATTTTGTCGTGGTTAATTTGTAGTATTTACGATTACAGCAACCACTACAGAATTCAAAAGGTCGTTTATTTATAGCAGTCAAGGGGTATACCGCTACAAACAATCTGCACATTTGTAGCGGTTATGCCTTAAACCACTACAAATGCGAAGCCTATAAATACACATGTACGGAGTCGAGATCATATGAAGGAAAAAATTTGCAGCATGAAGCTAAGAATTGGTTTCGAGGTAGTTGCCAATACATGAAAGAATGGAAATGGTATATGATACATATCAAGTTATAATGTTACATAACATGATACCAAGAACAGGACATTTGCATTGTTTCATGTGATTGACAACTACTTTCAAACCAATTGTTAGCTTCATGTTCTAATTTTTTTTTCAGAAAACTGACATTTAGTAGCGGTTATATGGACAAACCGCTACAAATTGTACAAAATGCAAAAAGACTCATCTTTGTAGTGGTTACAGTAGCGGTTAGGGTGAGAAACCTCTACAAAATGCAAACCGTGCGTCATTTTGTAGTGGTTATGTTTTGAACCACTATAGGATGTTAACGGATTTACATTTGTAGCCGTTAAAATTTAACCGCTACAAATGTTGTGAACAGAGAAGCTCAACGGTCGTAATATTTGTAACGGTTTTAGTTTCAAACCGTTACAGGATCTCAACGGACATTACATTTGTAGTGGTTCTTAGCTATAAGCTATAAATATTTAAAAGCATTAAATGAATATGTCTTTCCCTAGGAGGTTTTGTAGCGGTTAATGTAGCAGTTTTGAGAAGAACCACTACAAAATTCAATACTATTTAAACCCCTGCCCTCCTCTTTTCTCACATTTTTCCATTTTGTTTTCTGACGCTTCTCTTAGATGTTTCCTTCAAATTTTAGATTTTTATATGGCTTCAAGAGATAGGAGGAAGGGGAAAGGGAAGGGGAAGGAGGTTATGCCACCTCCAAGATCGCTTCTGTGTGGTAGTGGCAGTAGAGGAGGGCTTTATGGCAAGGGTCAGCGTGGAGTAAGAGGGACCGCGCCACAACTGCCACAGGAGAAGGCCCTATCACAACCTATGGAGGTGGCCCTACCACAGCCACAGCAGATATCCCCACAAGAAGGGACCGCACCACAGGTCGAGGGAGAGGGATGTTAGAACGGACTGACACCCAAGAGGCTCTGATACCAAATGTTAAAACCGGATGACACCCAAAAGGGGGTGAATTAGGTGTACGATAAGAAAGTCTGATTATTTAAAATCTTTTCGCAGCTTATCAAATTAATACATATGGAACTATAAATTCAAACATAGATATATAGATCATATATGCTGGAAATGTAAAAGCTTAGGGAAGAGAAGATGCAAACTGTGATTTATCCTGGTTCGGTTCAATCCACGATGACCTACATCTAGTCCCCAGGCTCCTCCTGAGATTTTCAATCCATTATCTTCTTGTTTAACTGGGCATAAGAAAATCCACTACAAATCTCTTACGAAATTACTCCCCCTTACACACTTTAAGGTTTACTCCCTCTTATGGTAAGTCGAGCAAAGCAATCCCAAGGACCTTTCTCTCTTGCTTACACATGCAAGTCTTACGAGCAGCAACGTTCTCTACTGCTTGCACCTTGTAAGTCTTATGAACAGAAAGTCTTACTGGCGATTCTTTCTACAGCTTCCCAGTAAGGTAATCAACCCTCTCAAGGTCGCTCTATCTTGAGATCACTTCTGAGATACAGATGAAGTGTTTACAAGCTCTCTCATAGAGTGGGTAAAATGCTCACTTAAGTACAAAGTAAATATTCTCACTCTCAATTATACATGACATAGAAAAACAGATATTAACAGAGAGTATGTGAGAGACAAAGATTCATGACAGCAGCATATTGGCAGTTGGGTTCTCGCTACTTCATCATTTCTGTTTGCTCGTGTATTTAGTCACTGTCATATATATTTCTTCTTTTTGATGCCTTAGTTTATATAGAAAATGTTAAGAGTCGTTGGAGTATTCAAATATATTTTCCCGTTGAAATCTGATCGTGCTCTATGATAAGTAATTCAACCGTTGCCCATGATCGTGCTCTCACAAATGCTTCAGTTGTTTGCATGTTCGTTGACTCGTCTGTTAAATATTGATATTGCCCATAATTTGTCATCGTTGAATATTGGTCGGTTGCTTGCCATGTGAACTGTAGTGGAATACCTGTAATGCACTGACAGAAAATAGCCGTTAGAGAATCTTTTACATGTCACTTGAGTGGATCTTCACTGGAAGTGATCCACATCAATAGAGTGCACCATGAAATCATTCTATTTGTTTCCTTGTTTCTGTCAAGTATTTAGAAGTGATTCTGATGAGAACATTGAATCATTTGAGTTAACGTATAATTCACTGGCAGTGATATTCTGAAACATGAGAATCACTTGAGTGTTGTGTCACTTCACTGGAGGTGATTTTGATAAAACAATTAACACTTGATTGCAGAAGCATTTCACTAGCAGTAATCTTGATTTCTGGATGTGACTGTCATTGGAACTGATTCTGATTCAGTGAAGAGTGCACTGAGTGATCATCGGAAGTTGTGTATCAAAATACCCATATCACTCAAACAAATTTGATCTGACTTGAAGGTATTCAGTTCACTGTAATGACTTGGATATCACTGGAAGAACTACTGAAAGATTAGCATATCATTGACTAGATAACACTTGACCGAAAGTGATCTGAGACTGGAAGTGAAACTGAGAAAATGGCATATCAATTGATCTTGGCACGTCTCTGGAAGTGATCTACAAAATCAACATAATTACTTGATTGGATATTATCTGACAGAAGTGAACTGAGGCAATTGATATCCAGTGAGAGTGATCTTGATTTCACCGGAGGTGATTCAGATTCTCTGGAAACGATCAGTTACGACACTGGAGGTGATTTGAAGAATTTTAATATTCACCGGAAGTGATTCAGCATCCACTGGAAGTGATATGATAAACTTCACATATCACTCGATTGATTTCGGTACCATTGGAAGTGAAATTCCAAACAGTGAAATTTTCTTGCAGTGATCTTATCGTGCACTAGAAGTGATTCTGAAAAATCTCATATCACTCGAGTATATTCCATATCACTGGAAGTGAAATTGCAAACAGTGAATTTTTCTTGCAGTGATTTGGCTTGCAAGGGAAGTGATTTGCAAAATCAACAAAATCACTCGAGTGAATTGGATGCACTGGAAGTGATTTTCAGCACAATGAAAATTTTTGGGAGTGATTTGATAGTCCACTGGAAGTGATGTACGAAAACAACATAATCACTCGAGTGATTTCAGTATCACTAGGAGTGATTTTGAGTATAGTGAAAAATTCCGCTGGTGATTTCTGTGCAACTCGAGTGATCTGCCATCTGACGCATTTCACTCAAGTGATCATTTGATCACTGGAGTGTTTATGTAAATCACTCGGGTGTTCTCTGTATAGTTCACTTTAACTCGTAGCTCCACTTCCAATTTGACAGAAAATATGGGTCAACTTCCAGATGGCATAACTATTGAAATATAACTCCAAAATTTCCATATTATATATCAATAGAAAGCTATTTAAGTCTAATTTCATATGGCACCAGTTTCAGCTCAATTGGATCTGTGTTTGAGAGTTATAGCAGAATTACCAAAGTTATTCTAGAAAGTGACGCTGATTTCAACTTCAACTTCAAACATTCATATCTGATACATCTGAGCTCCTTTGATATTTCTTCTAGTGTCCAAATAATGCATTGGAATTCTATTTTCATATGCAACTAGTTTGGTCTCAATCGGAGTTGTATTTTGAGAGATATGATCGAATAACCAGACTTCACTCAGATGAACAAAAAATAGAGCATGAAAAACTGAACATCACTCGAGTGAATAGTAAATCACTGCAAGTGATTTTCACTATTTTCAGAATCACTCAAGTGATTATTAAAATCACTTAATGCTACAATGTCATACGCTACAGTACTATATGCTACAGTACCCATATAACTTGAATCTTTATATTTTTCATTAATTCTTGCAAGTTCTTCATTTCTCAATCTCTTTCTTCCATTTCTTGACTAATCTACAATATATACAACATTAAATATAGTAGTTAGTTAATGTAAGGGATAAGTATATTATGCAAACTTTTGCTCTCTTAATATTTAATATCTGTATTTAACGTCATCAAAACTAATCATATCTAACAAGGGAGATGAGATCAATCTGGACCACTTGGACGAGAATAAGGAGATGTTCAACTTCGATGATATCCCTATCAGTGAGTTGGAGCGGTTGCTAGATCAGGAGGACGCGCAGCAGCAGAACCAGCCACGATGATAATCTTCCTGGTCAATTGGGTTTGATGCGGAAGTGTAAGGTAAATGTAATTTTGTATTTAACTTTTCTATAAATATAGTTCTATTAAATGTGAATTTAAATTTAACTAACGTATATGGTAATTATGCAGATGAGCAGGGGAACATTTCCACTAGGAGGCTAGAAATAGCCGGTTTGAACAGCATGGACTGGAGATTACGAGTTATTATTTCATAGAATGAGCCCACGCACTAGCCCATTGATAATGGAGGTCACCTGTTCAACCATTACTTGAACGAGCTGAGCTCGAACTGGATGCGGTTCCCTATTCACTTCAAGACGTGGAAGCATGTTCCCAAGGGGCCGAAGGATCTTGCATGGGAGTAGGCGATTACGGTAATTAATAATTGCATTTAATTATATAAAATGATTTATAATTAATTGATTTTAATTATTATTTTAAATTTTATATTTTCCAAATACTTGTATTTAAATATTTTTTATTTAATTGTATTACAAGATATGTTCACCATTGGAGACATCAGGAAGAGGTACACGCTGATGAAGATGGGTGATGGTTGGAAGAACAGGAGGAATCGTCTCTACCGCATAAAGAATAGGGATGGGATGATTCCTCTACAATAGTTGATTGAGGACGTCCCATATGGCATCCCATAAAATGACTACGGGTTTTGTGCATTATATGAGGGATCAAGAGGGGCAGGTATTTTTTTAATAACTATTATTTGACCAATTTTAGTTATTTTAATGTTTGTAATTTTGTTATTTGAGTAATTTTGTAGGCTCTTTCTTAGAGAAACACGAGGAGCCAAGAGCAGTAAATAATCCACCACATAGCTGGATCGAAGACATTTTCTGTGACCTACAGTGAATTGGTAATTTTTTACGATTTTAGTTAATTTTACATTAATAGTGTTAATTTAATTTCAATTAAAGTTTGATAATTTTAATTTAATTTTTTCATTGTTTTAAGAGCAGAAGGCTCAAGAGGAGAACCGCCAAACAAATTACGGAGAGTTATTCACGCTGACACATAGGCACCGGGATGGGACTCTGACGTCTTAGCAGGCAGAGAAGGCTATTGTAAGTATAATAATTACAATTATTGTTAATAAAATGTTTAAAACAACTAATTTATTGTTGATAATAATAGTAATTATAATAACTTGTTGCATAAAATTGCATGCGTGGATTCAACAATCTCAAGCTGAGTTGAGAGAGACACAGACACAGGAGTCTCAGGGGTCTATGGACCCAACTGTACCATTAAAAGCTGGTTTAGGACTAGTTGAGCACCTTGGGAGCGTGAGAGGGATGGGGTTAGACACTAAACCCAGCATGGTATATGGGAGGAGCAGCATCTCTGAGGTAGAACCTTCTCGAGCACGAATGTCCGGGAGCAGACGTCCGAGGGAGGAGACTATTGAGGACATCTGGTCGGAGGTTACAAGGGCATCTGCCATGATGGCACTGCAGATGTATGAGCAGGCTGACTACTATTACGCGCAACATACACAATGGCAAGATATTACAAACAACATGCTTGATAGGGCTTGGAGTCGCCTGTTTCCTGATGAGGCGTTCCTAGATGTTCCCCGCATCTTGAGGTTCGTTGTGCAGCTTCGTCCTCCATCCGATGATGATGTTGTTGACTCTACCCAGGCCCGTTGTCTGCCCACCCCTAAGACATAACCTGATAGCCAGACTGGTAACAGTTACCCCCTAAGACAGGGCCTACTGATCAGGCTCCTGATTGTTAATTTAGTTTATTTAGGATGTTTTTTCTTTTTTTAACATTTGTAAAAAAACGTTTGAATTAATTTAATTTTTTTGTTTACAAAATTTTATTTTTTGGTAATTATGTTATTTAATTTTGTTAAATAAAAAATTTTGGGAAAAAATAAATAAATAAAAAGATGTTTTTAGTAGTGGTCAAGGAAATATAACTGCTACAAAGTGTTACAAATTTCAATTTTGAATCTATCATTCCAGCCAACGGTCACATCCCTTTGTAGCGGTTAAGGAAATATAACTGCTACCAATTTTTTTGCATTGAATTTTTAATAGTCATTCCCGCCAACAATCATATCAATTTGTAAAGGTTAAAACTGACAAACCGCTACAAAATGTCGTGAGCATTTTGTAGTGGTTATATTAGTGAAACCGCTACAAAGTCATACAAATTTGAATTTTGAATCTGCATTCCCACCCATGTTAATGAACATTGGTAGCGGTTACAAATGTTTAACCGCTACAAAATGTTACTCATTTGAATTTTGAATCTTCATTCCCGCCAGTCATTAACATTTATAGCGGTTAGGTTATATAACCGCTATTAGTGGCACTACTATTTATAGTGGTTTATGGGAAGTAACCGCCACAAAAGGTGTCTTAGTAGCGATTAGTGTAGCGGTTTTATAACCTCTACTAATGTTTGAACATTGTGAAACTTCAACTTAAACATCTTCTGATGCGTCATTTGCAATTTCACTTATATTGTTGGCTAAATTTTTCCCTCTAGATATGGATAAATCATGGATCAAGTTGCCACATAATTCTCCAACTTATTTATATGGATTAAACAATTTCTTGGATTTTGCTTACTCTCACGTCAGCTGTAATAGAAAGATCATATGCCCGTGTTGAAGATGCAAGTTCAAGAAGTGGCATACACGAGAAGTTTAAGGAACATTTACTTATGAAGTCTTTCCCGAAAAAGTATACGTTCTAGAGAGTTTATGGTGAAAAGGCCAGTATGAGATACAATGATACTCTTCCTCGAAATTCACAAGTAGGAGTTCAAGTAGATGAAGATGATCCTGTTAATGATGTTATGGGTGATGCGTTCGGTGTTTAGGACAACAACTTCAATGAAGAAGTGTAGGGTTCAGAGCCTGTGTTCTTGAGGAATGAAGCTGCGTGAGATTTTTTTCAACCTCATGGATGACGCAGATCGTTCTCTGTATCAAGGTTGTTGAAAATACTCAAAATTATCTTTCTTAATCAAATTGTATCATATCAAGTGCTTGTGTAGAATCACAGATAAGGAAATGTTGATGTTACTGCAATTATTACAAGATGCATTCTCCGATGCACAGATTCCCACATCGTTCTAAAAGGCCAAGAAGATTATTAACAGATTCCTCTTGAACTACCAGAAAATTGATACATGCCCTAACGATTGTATGTTGTATTGGCGAGATAAAGCCAGCATGGAGGATTGCAAGAGATGTCATACAACGAGGTATAAGACAATTCAGAAAGGCAAAAAGCAGAAGAAGAAACCTGCAAAGATTTTAAGGTACTTTCCTTTGAAGTCGCGGTTACAAAGATTGTTTGTCTTCTAAAATAGCTGAGCACATAAGGTGGCTGATGTTGATAAGAATGAAGATAGGAAATTAAAACATCTATGGGATGTGGAAGCTTGGAAAGCATTCGAATTTGAATTTTTATCTTTTGCAGTGGACCCTAGAAATGTTCGGCTTACTTTGGCAACCGATGATTTTAATCCCTTTGGGAATCTTAGTACAAGTTATAGTATTTTCCTAGTAGTCTTAGTTCCCTACAAATTTTCCCCTAGATGTGTATGAAACAAATCTCATTCATTTTGTCTATGATCATCACAAGCAAAAAGACACTCTGTAATGACATCAATGAATATATCTAACCGCTTATTGTAGAATTACTAGACTTGTGGCAGGTCGGCATCGAGACATATGATGCGTACGAGAAGTAATTGTTCAACTTGTGTACAGCTTTGATGTGGACCATAAGCAATTATCCTGGGCTTGGAAAGTGATCCGGGTGGAATGTGCATACCAGGTGGCGTGTCCAGTTTACAATTTTGACTCCAACACAGTGCGCCTTCTCCCACAGTCAAAAGTGGTGCTTCATGGGTCATCAAAACTTTCTCAATGGCAAGAACAAATTCATATTGCAATGTAATTGTTTTAATGGGAAAATGGAAACAAGAGAACTCCTCAGACTTTAACCAGTTTAGATATCTTACAGCAGCTTCAGGACGTCGAATTCGAGTTTGGAAAAAGCGACGATTCAACAACTGTAGGGCGAAAGAATAGGAGGACTACTTCAACTTCTACATCTAAGTAACGGCGAAAGATAAGCATCTTCTTTACTCCTCTATATTGAAAAACTAATTTAGTTTGACACAGGCTTGATGTCATGCACATTGAAAAAATGTATGTGACAATGTGCTATATACGCTGCTTAACGAACCCGGCAAGTCAAAAGATCATCTTCAAGATAGGAAAGATTTATGGGCTATGGGAGTTTGTGAAGACGCGTGGCCTGATGAGCATGACAAATTTCAACTGGCAAAGTTCACCCTCACAAAACAGAATAAGGAAGTCTTCCTAGCTACGTTGAAGAAAAAAAAGTTCTTGATGGGTATTTAAGCAACATTTCATGATGTATTGACATACAGACATGAAAGGTTGCTGGCCTAAAGAGTCATGACTCACATGTTCTTATGCAACAGTTACTTCGCTGGCTATAAAGAATGCACTTCCTTCCAATGTGTCCATCATTTTGGTGGAGTTGAGCTAATTCTTTCGGAAGTTGTGTTCTAAGGCTTTAATCGTTGAGGAGCTCGATAAGCTGCAATCCAAAATCATTCTTATACTTTGTCATTTAGAGATGATCTTTCCTCCCTTCTTTGTCACTGTAATAGTTCGCTTGACAGTCTACCCTGTTCATGAAACAAAGCTCGCTGACCCATTTCAATATCGATGGATGTATCCTATTGAGAGGTACTCATTTTACATATATGGGTTATCATTACTTTCTCAATTTTTTAGTCACCCATTTCAACATTTAGTATCATTTCTCCCTCTTTACTTTATAGGTTTCTTGGCAAATTGAAATCTTATATTAGGAATAAGGCATGACCAAAAGGTTGTATAGCTGAAGGTTATATAGGTGATGAAGTCTTGTATTTATGTTCAAAGTACTTTGATGACATTGAGATAGCTTTCAACCGACCGCCTCGTGTAGAAGATTGTTCTTAGCCTGAGCCAATAACATCCATAGAGTTGTTAATCACTCATGTTAGTAAACTAGTTGGAGGAAGTGACAACTTCAAACTAACTGTGATACCTCATTTCCTAACACTACGGTAGAGTATCAACTAACTAATACTCACCGAATTTATTATCATTCATTTCATTTTTTTCAAAATATGAGAGTTGCGAGCAATACCTTTGTCGGTATGAATATTTACATATATTCACAAATATGCAAAATTCACTAGATTTACTTATCCTTACAATATAAAACATACCATTTATCTCTTCTACTTCATATACAAACCCAAAACTCATGAAATTCTTAAAATACACGACAAGAACGAGACAACCATAACTAAGTTCTTCCGCTGCTCGGCTTCAACTCTTCGTCATTTACCTTCTTTTTGCCCCACGAGCTCCCTCCCTGTACTGGAGATTTGTTTTTGGAAAAAAGGGTGCGATTCACAGGAATCTCAGTAGTAACACAATCATACATATAAGATAAAACACACAAGCATGCTTCATACTTCATCAATCAACAAAATCATCATAACATCATTAGTGCATCTCATGCAATTCATAAACTGACTTAGCGCTAGACAGGTTCTCGATAGATGCAATTCATAAACTAACTTAGCGCTAGACAGGTTTTCGGCCCCGAGGGGCACCCGTGCAAAGATAGGCCCCGGGCACCGCTCGTGCAATTATGAACATTATCACTTGAGTGTCAACCCGTCCAAAGATAGGCCCTGGGTGATCACTCCACTCAATCTAAACATGTTAGATATTTTGGAGATGATATCAAACAATACATATACATGTCATGTCATATGAAGACAGTTACTACCTGGTTGCTCTCTTATGCGACTTTTCCAATGTGATCAAGCTCAGGAAATTATTGAGGCCAGACCGGTTGTCAAGTCCTAAAATCTTCAAATACCACAAATGAGTTATTACTCATCCATGCATAATTCCAAACTCATAACATTGGTAAATTTAGCCTAACCATGCCAAATTACCAAAATAACCCTTAAGTCCCGATTATCTGTATTTTACTAAAATCATGACTTAGGCCACTCCTATACATTTTGACATGTAGAATTCATTTTTAACCTCGAATTGTCCAAAATCAAGCCCGAATGATGAAAATACCCTTCACAGCCCTCAAATAAGGCTTATAAAGGATAATTTTGTCATTTCACCCTCTGAGGCTTTTCTTACTTCATGGTCAACATAGACCCTACACAATTTCACCTCCTAAATCCAATGGAAGCATTGGAATTATCAAATTCCTATCCATTTTTGACATCCAACACAGGGTCACCCCATAGGATTCCAAGAAAAGTTGTGTTGGATTCTCGTTTTCTTTAACCTAATCATCTCCTTTCTACTTATAACCAATATATTAACTACTTAGACATTCATTGGACTTGATTGGAGACATTTACATATTATGGTCTCTTTGGCTTTCTTCAATTATCTTATGCCAAATGAATCATAATCAAGCCCAAAACAACTCTACTAGCATCAATTAAGCAAGAGGAACACGTTTGGGAAGTTACCTCTTGATTTCTTTAACTTTCTCTCTCCTGCTCGTTCTTGACTCTCTCTCTCTCTCTAACTCTTGATTCAGTTGCTCAACAAGGATTTCAAGGGTAGAGAGATGAGGAGGAGAGTTTATGGAGGGATTATGTAGTTTAAAACATAAGGTAGCAACTTCTTACCTTGAGATTTGATGAACCCTAGACCTTCCTCTTCTCTTCACCGTGTTTAGCTCTTACTCTCCCTCTTTCTAATTCATTCGATCGAAATAATGGAGCTGGAGAGGTGAGAGAATGATATTATAATGAAGGGTTAATTAGTTCAACACATGTGGCATATTTTCATTGGTCCACGAATGTATTATTCCTTAATTAATTACATTTCCCTTCATACTCCCTCTTTCCAGCCAAAAATCCCATGAGAAATACAAGGGAAATCTGAATCTCCAATATCTCATTGTGTCATCTCGTAACTTGTTGACCAAGTCATTAACTTTTTGACTATTTGACCATTCTTGACAATAATTCACCAAAAGTGGTTTATTTATGATCAAGTAGTCATTTTACTCTTTTTAATTCCCATTTAACTCAAATTAGTGAGAATATTAGGGAAAAATAATTATTTCCCACTTTATGGCAAAATTACCGTTTTGCCCCTACATTTCATGATTTACCGAAATAAATCATTTTTCACTCTTTTCTTAAGCTTAACTCCATTTTGACACTTAAATGAGGCCATCATTCATGTCATTTAATTTAATTAATTTTTTGTTACAATAATAGGCCCTTAATTGTGCATTAATCGCCTCTTTATGTCCTTATTCGGCCAAATTACGTGTAACTGGCGATTGGAATATTTTTCATAAATTCACATAAATTCATACACCACATTTCACCCCTTTATTCCACTAAATATATGTCAAATATACACATAAAGAGTGTTGGTGAAAATGGGGTATTATACTAACTGCAACTGAAAAGTTGCAAGCACATAGACATGTTTTGATTAATTACACTCAAGTTGAACCCTTCCTTCAGTAAGAACTGTACACTCATATGTTATTCTACAATTATCCTTACATTTTTTATTTACATTTCATTATCGTCTCCCTATGATTACTTGCAGGGAATTCAAAAGTCATGTGAAGCGTCAACTCAAGATCCAAATATAAACATCCTCCGAAGTTGACAAAAAGGTCCACAGAGAATTCCCAAATTAGTTTAAGTACAGAATATTAAATGACTACAACCTAAACTCACCAGAGTTCAGAGCCCTTGCAATTGGGGCTCTTGACCATACACAAAGGTTTATAGCATACAATGTCAATGGTTTCAAGTTTTACACGGTATCACGAGATCAAGGATTGCAAACTTAAAATTCAGGTGTTTTTGACACCTTTGGGACAAGGAGTTATGCGAGTAGTGGTGACGGCAACATGTAGTTCGGAGGTGTCCCTTACTATGGAAAGCTTCTTGATGTTGTCAAACTAAATTACCAAGGTCATTTTACTGTTACGCTTTTTAAGTGTTTGTGGGCAAATATGACAACTTCCTGGGGACTCACAACTGACGATTTAGGCATCATATCAGTAAATTTCTCGCGTCAAATATCCACCAGTCAATCTGAAGATGATGGGCTTTATATTCTTACGTCAGAGGCACACCAAGTTTATTATGTCGAGGACGAGATCTATAGGGATTGGAACATGGTGGTTCACTTAAAGTCTCGAGATCTTTATGACATGGGTGATGGTGACAACATCACCTATGAAAGTGAGCTATTCCATTCCATCAATTTTGATAACTTCTTCCCCGAAGGCGATGATAATTTACTTATAGTTCGATGAGTTCTTAAAAATTTACATGATTTAAATTTAATGTTTTCTACAATATCACACTAACATTTCCTCCACAAAATTTTTGTAGGGATGGCGATGAAGAATGATTAAGTGAAATTATATTTTTGTTTTTTAAATTTTTAATTTTCATTAAAAAAAATTCTGACTAATATTTGTAGCCATTCTTTAACCGCTACAAATATAAAAAACCACTATAAATTGTCACCACTACAAACTATGAACACACAACCGCTACAAACATAAACTGCTACAAAAGTCACGCAGATCCGTATAAATACCCCCATACCAATTATTTTCGTACACTTCTCTATTTCTTTACTCCCTTCTTCTCTCTCGTTTTTTCTCATTTAGGGTTTTTTCAAGAGTCCAAGATCCAAGTAAGGTCATCAAATATGGTAAATTTTTTTATCAATTCTTTCATGTTCACATTTTTTATTTTACTTATAATATTCATACTAATTATTATTTTTTTGGCAGAAATTAACGGACTATTCCTCAACATTTTTTATATTTCTTCCATAATGATCAACATCTATGAGACAACAAAATCAATACTTCTTACTTAAAATCCCACAATATTATCTACACTTTCTTAATGTTATGTATATAAATTTTATATTCATGTGACTCAATTTTTTTTGTTAACGTAATTCAATTTGTTATATAGTAATAAACTTGTTAGAATAATATTAGGACAATTGAATTAAATTATTTGATTTTTTTCCATTTTCTTAAATAATTGTAGTGGTTAGTAGAACCGCTACAAATTTAAAAATGGATTACATTATTGACGCACACTTTTAAAATTTCATCATAATTTAGTAGCAGTTTACTAATCGCTACAAACATATTGATGCCATTTTTAAAAATTTCATATTTCAAATTAGTAACGGCTTTATTATAAAAGTTTGGAGCCTAATTTAAAAATTTTCATTTCACATTTGTAGTTTTATATAACCGCTACAAATGTTTTGGCGCATAATTTAAAAATTCGCATTTCACATTTGTAGCTGTTATATAATCTCTACAAATTAGCGGCTAAACATTTGTAGCGGTTTGATAACCGCTACAAATTTTTCAGTACGAGTTAACTTAATCCGACTATTGTAACAGTGTACACAAACCATTACTAATGCAATAGTAGTTTTTGTCCTTGAGTAGCGGTTTCTTTTTACCGCTACAAAATTGCTTGCAACATGGGTTTTTGTAGCGGTTTTATTGGGCGTGTTTGTTTCCAAGTTTAGAAACCCAATCGTGCGATTAGAGGCCCAATCGCACGATTGGGTAGATCCCATAAATTATCCTGTGTTTGTTACAGCTTTTTGTCCATTAGGCTTTTCAACTCAAACGCACAAAAAAGCTTAAGCCATATTTTGAAGCTTTTTCCCTCAGTTTGAATCATCAGGTAATTAAAATACCGTTAGGCATTTAATAGACCATTTAACCAGCTCAACTACTGTAACTATTGTCTTGTCTTGTCCAGCTCTTTCCATGCGAATCTTGTCTGAAACAAAAAAATTCAGCTCTCTCTCTTGGTTCAACCATAATTCAAATACCTTCAGCTCCCTAGTCACGATTCTTCGTTCCTCCAAGCTCCAGCTCCCAAAGTCGTGATTCTCCATTCCTCCAAGCTTCAGCTCCCTAGCTCGCGGTGGCAGCAATCGGTGTCTGTGCTTCCAGTGTCATCTTGCAAGCAGTTGATTTGACTTAGTTTTCAGATCCATTGGGGGGCTTCGAATCCGGTGTGGATCTGGCATTCTTCTCCGTCTCTATCAGAGTCTGTTACATGGTTGAAGGTCAGTAGGTTGTATCGACGTCCAAGGGCAGATGCAGATCAATTTTTTGACTTCCATTAGAAGTGGGTGGCAGCTCTATTCTAGTCGAAGCTCTATCTGTGCTTATAACAAGTGTGGTGTCATTCTATGGTGGTTTTTCATGCTCTTTCCAATCTCCTCAACACACTGCGTGATCTGTTGAAGTGGTAAAGGTAAGACCTCATTAATCAATGAAGTTGAGTTTGTGTTTAGCTTCACCATCATTCGAAGACATTGGATCTGTGAAACTTGAAAAAACTAGGTTTGGTTATGTGAGAGTTGGAAAACAAAATTTTCTTGTTAGGCATTCGATCCGTGAAACTGAAATGTGGACCTCTGTTTATGCTTGTGATAGTCTCATTTTGTCTGGTGCAAGCTCATGCTCTTTACTCAGTTATCAGGTTCTGTGGTTTTGTCCCTATTTCTATCGTTCACTTTGGTTCTGTAATAGTTGGTAGCAAATGACTGAAACTATATTTGATCAACTCAATAATAGGGACTCACTTTATCACTGACCGCCTCTGATCTCAATTATGGTATGGTATGGATTACTCACAAAACCCAAAAGGTCATTTACCCTCTTTTAAATATTAAATTCTGAAGTTGCATATAAATATCAAACTTGATCTTCATCTCTTGTGTATTTATTTATTTGAAGAGAGAGTTGCATGAGATATTTTTCCTATAATTTTGCTATGTAAGATATTTCAAGCATGCCTTCCCTTTTCAGATTGCAGATTCCCATCTAGTAGAAGGAATATATATAAATCCACATAAAAATATTTAAAACCTTTAGTAGGAACTAAAATATAGAAAGAGAAATGGTTCACAATATATATATTTCAGTATAGGAAGCCATAGAGATGCAAAGGTGACAGAAAGTTTAATCAAAAGTGACATTTAAAACACAAATAGTTTGAACTTGGATGGTACACACAACCATAGGAGGAAGAAGAAACCCTACATTAAGATCTGTTGATAGATACTTTAGATTGATTTATTTTGAGGCTGAAGAACCATTTGTATTGCCAAAAAAAAGATGGTAGGAAGCCACTTAAGGTTGAAAGAATTATAATGGTTATATTTCTAAATTGTAATATTTGATATATTCATTTGATAAGATTTTACCACTTCCTGGTTTGCTTTCTATAGTTTTTAGCAATCAGTGGGGGAAAAGAACCCGTATATCTTTTAAGTGCAAAGGCTAATTTTTATGATTCGTTTGATTTGTTTCCTACTCAAAGGATGTTTGGTTTGATTGTAATATATTACATAAATGAGCTTATCCAATTCTTGTTATGTACTCTACGGTAGGTATAATCATTAGTTATGATAAATTCATGCAATTTTATGTGTTGTGTGTATTACATGTGTCCTTTTCCATATAGAGAGATGGACATAAAAGCTGTGTAGGATTTATAGTCAACAGAGATATTTATCAATGCATACGTAGAAGAACAAATATATAAAAAAGAATGCTCTGGCCAGACATTTACGAAAAAGGGATGGTTGAATATTATTTCCACTTTCAATGACTTGACTAGGAAATAATATGGGAAGAAACAATTAAAGAATAGACTAGATATCTTGAGGAAAGATTTGAAGATTTGGGATTCCTTACTGAAGGAGACCGTGTTGGACGAGACCTCGTTATGAACAATGTCGTTCAAACAACCGAATGGTGGAATTAGAAAATACGGGTAAAATTTTTTTACAATAACTTACAACTTTCATTTTGTTTCACTTTTTCTGTTGGCCAACTTGCTATCAGCTATGTATTTCATTTAACTGTTTATGTTAATTCATTTTAATTGTATGCATGCAGGAGAATTCTGGCTATAAGAAGTTCAGGAATTCATGCCTATAGCATGAAAGGAAGTTAAGAATAATATTCAAGGATGTCATGGCGATTGGAGATCACATTTTCTCACCCTCTGCTACACAACCTGAGATAAATGAGCTACATGAGGACGAGGTGTACAGACCCATGATGGATGAGGAAGAAGGCTCTGGGACAGTGAGGATGAGCATTTCGGTGTTGACCCTGCAATTAGTACTGGAGCAACAGATGAACTGGCAGGCATAGGATTAGCATTATCAACACCATCAGACCCAGGTCCCAGTGCATCTATAGGCCAACAGAAGAGGAAGAGAGGTGAATGGCCTAGCAAGAGGAAGAAGAAGAAGGTTCCAGCTGCACAACAACTAGCTGATGCTGTGAGTGTCATTGCTAATGTTTCTGTGGATAGAGCAGCGGCCTTAACAGAGAATACAGAAACTAGCATCCAAGAGGTTATAAAATATTTGATGTCCCTTGACAAGGTTAAGCGGGACAAAGCCTTGGGGTACGATGTATGCGGGCTCTAGAGCCGAAGGCGCATAGGGAGTTTTTTGTCTCATTGAAAGGAGATCCTGAGTACTTGATCGAATGGTTTCATTTTATCATAGGAGAGCAGTAGATCTACTTGAACTTGATGTTTACTTTACTCAGTTGCCTTAAGACATGTTTAGTTTTTATTGTTTTAATATTTACGCTTAATTGACTTGTCCTTTCAAACGATATAATGTAGTTGATACGTGTATGCTACTGTTATGTTTCATAATTGTGTTACTCACACCTCAGTTTAACCACAATCACAAGTATATCAATGGCAAATCGTAACAACCAATACAGGTTACAAGGGATGGAGGAAGAAGAAGATAGTGACGACATCTCAACTAATGAGGAT
Source organism: Albizia julibrissin (assembly GCA_037074505.1). Taxonomy (NCBI): domain Eukaryota; kingdom Viridiplantae; phylum Streptophyta; class Magnoliopsida; order Fabales; family Fabaceae; genus Albizia; species Albizia julibrissin. The sequence goes on from CM073483.1 coordinate 32,176,508, forward strand.
GAATTAGTTGATTATGAACAACTATGCGTGTTGGTTTCTCAATACATGATGCCATATGTATGCAGACAACTGCGTATAATGAGCAAGCAAACGGGTCACTATTGGGTACAACGAATATTAGCCAGTGAAGGTTCCGAATGTCATAAGATTTTTAGAATGGAAAAACATGTCTTTTATAGTTATGCAATAAGTTAGGTGAGCATGGATTAAGAAATTCTAAGAATATAGGTGTCAAAGAAATAGTTACAATGTTTTTACTTACTATCGGGTATGGAATAGGAAATAGGCTGGTACAACAAATCTTCCAACATTCCGGCAAAACTGTGAGTAGGCTTCTACACACAGTTTTGGAGGCCTGCCTTATTCTTGCATCAGAAATTATCAGGCCATATGATCCTGAATTCCGTCAATGTCATCCAAAAATAGCAAATGATAAATGATATTACTCATATTTCAAAGAAGCCATTGGGGCTATTGATGGCACTCACATCAAGTGTGTGATAACTGGACCAGGGCGAGATAAATTTATCGGGAGAAAAGGATATCCCACACAGAATGTTATGTCTGTTTGTGATTAGGATATGTGCTTCATGTTCGTGTTAGCGGGTTGAGAAGGTTCAGCATATGATGCTCGTGTTTTTCACTCAGCTGTCTCAAATCCAGCCATGAATTTCCCCTGTCCACCCCAAGGTACATTTCTGTATATTTCAATTACTGTCTTCATTTCATTTTTTTTGTATAATCTTACAATTTTAGTGATTTTAACACTTGTTAGGCAAGTATTACTTGGTCGATTCTGGTTACCCAACACCAGTTGGGTATCTTGGTTCGTACAGATGTGAACTTTATCACCTTCCAGAATTCAGGAATCGACGGGGGTTTCGGAATCCTAATGAAGCCTTTAATTTTTATCATTCAAGTTTGAGGTGCACAATAGAAAGGACATTTGGAGTGTGGAAAAATAGGTTTGAAATTTTACAAAAAATGCAGAAGTACAGCTTCGACACACAAGTCCGCATTGTCTGTGCAACTATAGCTATACATAATATCATTAGAAGAAACTCCCAAACTGATGTGAACTTTACAAATGCAGAAAATGAGAATATTGTTGATGTTGATGATAGTCAAGATCAAGAGCCATTGTCGACAAATGATGTTCGAACGTCTTCAACTCAAATGAATAATGTTCATGACACCATCAGGGATCGGATTATAGAGCACCTCAATGCATGAGCAGTTCTGTTATATTTTATTGTAGAAAAAACATTAAGTTTGCATCATTTGTAATTTATTCAAATTTTTATTTTAATTTTATTATGTCATTTACTATTGCTAAATTTTTAAAGTTATTTTCTCATTTTTATAATTTATAAAATTATTTGTTTTAAATATTACAAAAGACACTTATATAAAAGTCAAACCAAATACCTTTTCAACTTATATAAAAGTACTTATCCAATCGTCAAACCAAACATAAATCACTTAACACAATTTGACTTTTACCTAATCTGACTTTTCCATAAGTCAGATTATAAATAAGTCACTTTTCCCACCGCTATTAAAAACACACCTATTAACCACTACTAATGATATTTGTAGCGGTCAAAATCACTACAAATACACCTTTTTAACCTATACTAAATCACTGTTTTTTTGTAGTGGTATATATATATATATATGTAGGGCTTGTTTGGTATGAGGGGATGGGAGGCGAGGGAAAGTGGGCGGAGGGGAATTTTTTTTTGAGTTGGATTTAAAAAAAAACACAGAGAAGTGAGGTTAAAATTTTTTAATTATTTTTTCTTACTCTCTTATCTTATATCTTCTCTCTATTAAAATTTTGTAACCTACTTCTCCAATTTTCTTAATTCCAACCTATAAAAATTTTCCCTCCCTCACTTCCCTTCTAAATCACTCATGCCAAACACACCCTTAATGTCATCAATGTATTCCATTTTGTGTTCTTCATTTTTCACTATTAGCAATCTCAATTCTTCATCTATAATATTATGGCAGGTCAACCTTATAAGTTCATTAGGGATATTAACGACCACAATGATATTTAGGCTATCAATTCTCGAGTTATCAGGAAGTGGACGATGACTAAAAAGATGTCACCTTTTGATAAAAAGTTAGCGGTTGTACTTACGTCAATCCTTTCTTTTCCTCCTTTTGTTTAATCTTTTATGCCTTGTAGTATATTAATGTTTGAATTTAAATTTCTTTTTTCTATATTTCTCCATATATGACTTTCTTAAGATTCATTTTTAATGGAAGAAAGGAGAGCCTGTAACTTTCCCAAAACAATTAGAGCGCTATGTTGGAAGATAAATTATTGTTAGGCTTAGAGCCAAACGGAGCAATATCAAATACCCATCCATTTGTTTGGGTGTTTTGCAATTTTCTGAGGAGGAAGATATTTTGCAATAATTTACATACTCAGAATTAATGGTAACAAAAGGATTTAGTTGATTTATAGTAACACATATTGTGATTGAGTACTTGATTACATATTCATCTGTTTGTCGTTCCTTTTACTCCTTGAGTTTTTTTTTTCCTGAAGTAGAAACACATGCCTCAAACTCCTTGACGACTTTGATGTAAGCAAAAAAAGTTCAAAATAATGATGACTTTCCAATAGGTCAATCGTCAGGATCTTCAACCACTCTTTAAAAAGAAAGAAGAGAGACAACACTCCATTGACTAATAATGGGGATGCGAAATCATCAAGAAAGCAATAATCAATAACATAAAATTAGAAAAATGGAGTTCCTATATGTTGTTTTGAGTTTTCGGATATGTCATTTTAACATTATAGGTTTTGAGTCTATTATAGCATGATATATCCCTTTTGAACTTGCCTATTTATATTTGATTTTATAATATTTTGCCACTCATGAATATCCTTTGGTCAGTATATATACATTGAGCCAATCATTGTACAAACTAATAATCAGCACTATATTTATTTAATTAAACAATATGTATGCTAAAATAGTGACGAACCCTTAATTGCTATAATCAATCTAATAGGAAAAAATATAAATAAAGGAAATAAGAAAATATTAGAAAATATCCATCTATAAATTATAATGTGGGATGGTTATGTTACTATTTCTAAATCAAATCAGTATCTATATTGTGCATCAATAATAAAGGAAATTTAAGAAATAATTAAATCATTTTCAAATATGATTACTTATCTTTCAATTATGAAGAAATATAAAAAAAAAGAAATTAGGAAATAATAATCTATAATGTGGCACGATGATGTCATTATTTTTAAATCAAATTATCAAATCAATAATAAATAAAATTTAAGAAATAATCAAATCATTTTGGAGTATGATTACTTAATCAATTAATTTTGAAAAATATTAAAAATAAATTATAAAATAATCATCAATAAATTATATTTATTAATTAATAGATCCAAACTGAATCCTCTAGTATTTATCATGTTTTCTTGGGAGTGGGGGCTAAATTTTGAATCATGATTTTTTTTATATAAAAAGGTTTAGGTGAATTGCGTCCTAGGGACCCATCAGGGTTAGTGTATATCTCTGAGCTCAAAAAACGCTTACAGAAGTATTTACAGATCCCCCATTAACAAGATCCTCGTATTGTGATACCTCATTTCCTACACTACAGTAGAGTACCCATTTAGCTAATACTCACCGAATATAAACGTCAGAGTGCCAAAATGCTAGAACTTTATACAATGCATCTGCTGGATATAAATATTCACATATAAGTACATTCATACACAATTATCTTACAATACTTATATCATCTCACTACTTCACTTTATATACAAACCCCAAACTCATAAAAGTTCTTAAAAACAAATAAGAGACTAGAAAACTCAGATTAAGCTCTCCCGCCGCTCGGCCTCGGCTCATCATTATTTACCTTCTCTATGCCTTACGAGCTTCCTCCCTGTACTGGAGATTTGTTTTTGGGAAAAGAATGACATTCACAGGAATCTCAGTAGTAACACAATCAAGCATATAAGATAACACGCACAAGCATGCTTTACTCACACAATCATCAACAAAATCATTAGAACATTATTTAGTGCAAAACATGTAATTCATAAACTGACATCGCGCTAGACAGGTTCTTAGCCCGTGAGGGCATCTATGCATAGTGCATATAATGCAATCTCATAACTGACATCGTGCTAGATAGGTTCTCTTGGCCCCGAGGGGCACTCGTGCATAGGTAGGCTCAGGGCACCGCTCGTGCATTTATGAACATTTCACCTGAGTGTCAACCTGACCTCTGGAAGGCCCCAGGTAATCACTCTGCTCAATCTAAACATGTTAGATATTTTGATGATGATACAAACAATACATATGCATGTCATGTCATATGAAGACAGTTACTACCTGGTTGCTCCTCTATGCAACTTTCCCACTCGATTCAAGCTCGGGCAACTACTGAGACCAAACCGGTTGTCAAGTCCTGAAATCTTCAAGTACCACAAATGAGTTATTACTCATCTATACATTTTTCCAAACTCATAATAGTGGTAAATTTAGCCTAATGGTGCCAAATTACCAAAGTACCCCTCAGGTCCTGTTTATTAGTATTTTTCTCAAATCGTGATTTAGGCCATTTCTACACATTTTTGGGTGTAGAATCCATTTCTAGCCTCGAATTGGCCAAGTTCAAGCTCAAATGACGAAAATACCCTTGATAGCCCTCAAATAAGGCTTAATAGGGGTAATTTTTGTCATTTCACTTTCCGTGGCTTTTCTCACTTCGGGGTCAACATAGATCCTACACAATTTGGCCTCCTAAATTCAATGGAAGCATCAAAATTATCAAATTCCTATCCATTTTCTATGTCCAACACAGGGAAGGGAAAATAAATTCTCAGAAAAGTTGTGTCGGATTCTCGTTTTCTTTATCCCAATCACCTCCTTTCTACTTATAACTAATATATTAACTAGTTAGACTTTCATTAGACTTGATTTGGAGACACTTAAATATTATGTTCTCTTTAGTTTTCTTGGATTATCTTATACCAAATAAATCATAATCAAGCCCAAAACAACTTTATTAACCTTAATCAAGCAAAATGAACAAGTTTGAGAAGTTACCTCTTGATTTCTGCAACTTTCTCTCTCCTGGACATTTTTGACTCTCTCTTTCTAACTCTTGATTCAGCTCCTCAACAAGGAATCCAAGGGTAGAGAGGTGAGGAGAAGAGATCATGGAGGAATTAGGTAGCTTTAAATACAAGGTATAAGCTTCTTACCTCAATTTCCAAGCAACCCTAGCTCCCTTCTCTCTTCTGTTGTGCTTCCCGTTCTCAAGCTCTCTCTCACTCTTTCTGATTCAGTTTCATGCGTGAATGAGAGCTGATGGATGGAGATTAATGATATAATAGAAGATTTAATTGATTATGACACTTGTCACCTTCTAATTGGACTAAAAATGCAATTATTCTCAATTAAATTCTTCATTTCCCTTTCCATGCCACATAACAGCCAAAAATCCTATGAGAAATACAAGGGAAATCTGAATCTCTAATATCTCATTGTGCCAACTCATAACTTGTTGACCAAGTCATTGACTTTTTGACTATTTGACCATTTTTTACCATAATTCACCAAAATTGGTTTATAAATGATCAAGTAGTCATTTTGCTCTTTTTAATTCCCATTTAACTGAATTTGTTGGGAATTTGAGGAAAAATAATTATTTTCCACTTTTCGGAAAAATTACCGTTTTGCTCATACATTTAATGATTTATCGAAATAAATCATTTTTTGCCCATTTCTTCAGCTTAACCCCATTTTGACACTTAAATGAAACCATCATTCATGTAATTAAATTTCTTAAATTTTGGTTATAATAATAGGCCTTAGTCGGTATATTAATTGCCTCTTTATATCTTTATTCGGCCATTTTACGCGTAATCGGAGATTGAAATATTTTTCATAAATTCTCATAAATTCATTCACATCATTTTTCACAATTTTATTTCACTAAATATACATCAAATATACATATAAATGTATTGGTGAAAAATGAGGTATTACACGTATCGGCAAGATTCAAACCCACAAATTTATGGTTATAAGCCAACCCCTTTACCAACTGGACCAATCTTAGTTGGTAATTTTGAACATAATTTTGAATTACGATAATTCCTTTATTTAGGCCACAAAAAAGAATACAGATTCACATGGAAGAATGTTACATGTTTCCAACTATTTTATTATATTCACATTGACTAGCATTGATTTTATTTTCAATGTTTGTTTGTTTCTTCTTCTTTTTTTTTTTAAGCAATGAAGTTTCCCTTGTTACACTTTAGTGATAAAAGTCTTTACTATTGGTCTTATCAATATTTATCGACAAGCAATATATTTAGAAATTTCAGTATAAAAATATACACAGGTCATTAAAAATAGATGATTATAAAATAATTATATGATTTAGTATGATTACAAATAAATATTTTTTATTTTGCATACAATAAAAGAACCCAACCATAAAAACTAACTTTATGATAAATATTACATACCTCATCAAACAGTGCTTTAAAACTATAAACTGTCTTTCTATAGTTGCATAAGCTTGGGAAACTGAAAATGTTATATATGAACTTTCTTGTGTAATATGCGGATATCAATACTTGTTTTTATATAATTTTCAAAGCATTTAATATACTTCATTGTCCATCTAAATTTCAATTTAATTAGGTATAAAAATCAATAAGTGCCGTTGGGGATATTATGTGTAAATGGATATCGTCCACAAATTACTTTTCATTTTCTTATTAATTGCTTATACCTCGAAATAGTAAAGCAAGATAAATTTCACGACCATCATGGGGCTTTTTCTTTTTATAATACAATGTTTTTCAAATTTTTTGTCAAGTTATTTTTTAATGGAAAAATTTCAAATATTTTTCATATTATATTTTTTTGTTCTTTTTTTTTTGTATGGTCTTTTGTACTCAAACAATTAGACATAATTTTTAATGTATTATAGAAAGTCTGCAAATGATATATATATATATATATATATATATATATATATATTAATTATATATGGCTCATTTTTTTGACCTCATTGTTTATGACTCATGGAAAGTTATAATTATATATACAGTATACATATTCATGAATTTGTACGATTTCAATAAAGTTCCATAAATAATACATGATTTTAGTTTTATATGGTAGATTGATTCATTACAACTTTAAATTTTATGAAAAAAAATTAACACTACTAACACTACTTTAACTAAGAGGTGTTGAATTTAGTGAAAGAGTTTATGCCTCCTTGAATATGATATTTCGGGTTTGTATTCATGTGAATAAAATATTCTACTTCATAGTAATACAAAATTTATTTATTTTTAGTGTCTATCTAACTTCATTTTAAAATATTTGTCATGCATATCAAAACAATAATTAAAGGAAAAACAGAAATTATAACCAAACAGAAGTAGAAAAATATAATTTTATTTTATATAGAATATTACCAAAAAAATAGACACTAATTTTGTGAATTGTAAACATAGAAAAAAATTGCAAATTTTTTGGGCGACATCCTTTGGCGTTTTCAGGGTCTTTAGGAAGGGAAAGTAAATAGTCTCTCATGGAAAATCAGAGAAAGCAGTCTCTCGTGCTTCTGGGAAAAACCTCGGGGGAAGAGGAAAGAACTCGTTCTTCCTTTTCTTGAGAGAGCCTTCCAGAGAGAGTTCTTCAGGCTGCAGAATCCATCAGCCACCATGTCTCTGGGATATGCTGAGAAGCTTTCGTTCATTGAAGATGTCGGCAACGTAGGAATGAAGGAATACTTCGACTCACCTCACGCCTTGCGAGAAAAAGTGGGTTGCTTCTTCTTCTTCTCACTCACATTCTTGCTCTTCTCGTTGATTCTTTACAATGCTATTGTGCTTTTTTGAGGTATCTCTGTTCAAACTAGCTTTGATGATCTCCTCCGACTTCTGTGTTTATTAATGCTGCGAAACATTATTCTGCTTGTATTCCTGTCGCGCTTGATTAAATCTGGTGCCTGTGTTTCAGTCGTTTGATTTACTAATTGATGAGGAATTTTCTAGGGTTATTCTGATTAAGCTGAATTTGATTGCTCATGAATGTATTATCGATATGTGATCACCAACTTGCAAGATTACGACACGCAATAGTTGTTTACTCTAAGAAATACTTTGCAATAAGTGAATTTGTGCGAGTAGAGTTGTTCTGATGAAATGATTAATGTTTTAAACTACTGAATGTTAATCAGGGGTATGCTTGGGTTTCCTTGAAATTGAATTTCACTGCAGAGCGATACATTTCTGCTAGGCATGATTTAACATGAAAGTAATCAATAATGTTCATGCATTTGTGCATGAATCAGGCTTTTCTTACACAAACTTCAACTCTTTTTCTCAGTTTGAGTATGTAAGAAATGGAAGTTGTGTTATAGAGTTTAGTAATGACTGGCTTTCATTTCACAAAGAATTACCATTTTTTTAACTTTTAATCACTAATCAATGATGTAGTGATCATTCAAGTTTTTAATTCATGATTGAGTTGTAACATACTGTCTACAACTGCTTCAGAACAACTAGATGCCTGAGTTGATTATTATATCTTATTCAGGTTTCAGACATCTTAGCAAATAAAGCTTTGGTTTTCCTCTCCATTTCGTTTTACCCAAACATCCCTTCCCTCCATTTTTCTAACCAAACAAAGTGAGGGAATATTTTTCCTCCCTTCCAACCAAACAAACCCGAAGTGTAGACTTTAACAGATAAGAAAGAGAACAGTCTGAAGATTAAAGAAGTTGAATGTTGGATATATTGGGGTGGAGACCACTAATATTGCTACCACTAAAACAGAAACCAATCCTAAGTTCCTAACAGATACATGATTGAAATTCAACCAATCTTGACACTAACGAGATTGAACTAAAACTAATGGAAGATTGAAGTATTTTTGTGAGTTTACTACAAATAGTGCTGCTAAGATCTTTCATTAACCCTCTAGGATCAGATGTGGGTCGCTTGGTCATGTACTCTTCATATCCAAGCCTCATGAGCAAGCAACAATCCTTTCCTTGCCCCATAAATGATCAATGCACACTATAGTGGGAATTACATAAGAGAGAAACTGAGAAATGTCTGCAAATCATGTCTTTACCATGTCCAGACCTGCTAAGAGGAGGGAACAAAAGTGATCTGTATGAAAGCACAGCCTGGATCTAAGTTTGAGATGGATTGCCATGCATGCTATGCTAGGCTGGGTGGTGCAGCCATATGGCCGTTATGCTTGAGCCTATGGTCCATGTTGTGACGCAACACCATAAGTAGTAACTGACTTATTCAATTCTATATCATGAGAAGGGACCCATCAAGGACCTTCACCAAGCAATATGGAACTTAGCATGGAAACTAAGATACATTGGAAGCATACATGATCCACTATACAACATGACCTAGACTTGAGTATAGTGATCTGAAGTTTGTATTTGGTGTCTAATTTGCATGTGTTCCAGGGAGTTCAAATGTTGAATGCCTATTTCAATTCATTTTATTACTGCTGTTCACTGATCTAAATCTCATGATTCTAATTAAATGATTAAAATGGTAGAAGGTTGAATATATATTAAAATGGAAAAAGCGTATGACTTGGTCTTGGAAAAGAAGGGTGTGCACATTTCATATATCAAAGCCATTCAGGACATGTATGAGGGGGTAACAACTAGTGTTAGAATGCCTAGAGGTGAGACAAAGGAATTTATGATAAGAATTGACTTACATCAGGGTTCAACTTTGAGCCCTTATTTGTTTAACCCAGTGGTAGACGTTTGAATTGAGCTTATCAAAGAAGAGATCCCTAATTTCATGCTTTTTGTTGGCTGAATCAAGGGAGGAGATTAATTCTAATTTGAGATGTGAAGAAGGACTCTAGAGTCGAAGTGTTTTCGTCTTAGTAGGAGCAAAACAGCATATATTCATTTCAATTTTGATAAGAGATGAGTTAGAAGTGATGTGGAGGTTAAATTAGGAGAGCAAGTCATTTCACAAGTGGAAAAATTTAGATATTTGGGATTAATTATACACCAAGATGGTGAAATTGGTGGAGATATTAATCATAGAATTCAAGATGGGTGGTATAAATGGAAAAAAGTTATTGGAGTTATTTGTGATCGGAAAGTACCTAATAAGGAAAAAGGAAAGTTCTATGGCACTTCTATAAGACCAGCAATGCTATACGATAGTGAATGCTGAGCTTTAAAGGGACAACATGAACATTATGTGGGGGTAATTGAAATGAGGATGCTAAGATGGGTGTTTAGTCATACAAGAAAAGACAAGATTCATAATGATTATATACTTGAATAAGTTGGAGTGACATCTATTAAGGAGAAAATCGTTTAAGGTGGTTTAGACATGTTCAAAGAACGCCATTGGATGCTTCAGCGAGGAGGGTCGATCAAGTAGTATGGAGTCCTTTAAAGAGAGGTAAAGGAAAACCGAAGCGAAAACTCAATGAAGTTATAGAGCGGGATCTTTTGGTTAATAATCTATCCAAAGATCTAGTTTTCGATAGAGTACAATGGTGTCATCGATCCATAAAGCCGTCCCTACCTGGTAGGATAGGGCTTTGTTGTTGTTGTTGGTAGAAGTTGAAAGCATTTTGGCCTTCAGAGAAAAGACTAGGTCTTGCCAATGATGATAACTTACTGCTAACTTGAGTGAGATTGATGTCTTGCCAATGATGATAACTTATTGCTAACTTGAGTGACTGATATCCAGAACAAATATTCAGGTTCTTATTTCTTTGTCAAATGATGTGGGAATTGATCCATACAACTCATTTAGCCTTTTTCTTTGATCTAGTGATATGTAGTTTTGTAGGTCTTTCATTTATAGTATGATATCCTATGCTTTGCCTTAATGTTGGGTTAAATCAAGGTCATCCTTGCCCAAATTGTGCTCTTGAACAGTGAGAATTTATTTAATGAGGTACCAAGTAGGATGGGGAGCCCTTTCGCAAAACTTAGCGTTTGAGGTGGGAAAGCCAATCCACATAAATACCCAAATCCAATAGACAATCCCATATTACTCAATATGAGGCTTAGGCTTCTTATGCTACCTTAGTCTCCATCAATTGGGTTCCACTAGGGAGTTGATATCTCAGCAGCTATACTCTGCAACATTTCCCTTGATAGGACATCGTTTGACTTTTTTACCTATTAAACCCCCCAAGAGTTAGATACCTCTGCAGGTAGCCCCTTCAATAACTTCCAACCACCAACTTTGATACCAATTGATGGGCACTAGGTCGGATGAGAAACCCTTCCCCAGAGGCTAGGTATTGAGCTGAAAAAAAGCCAACCCACTTAAATGTCCTATAGAGCATCCTATACTATTCAATATTGGAGTTAGTGCTTGTTTTGATTAGCTCATTTTAAGTGATTATGCGCTGTATGAGGTAAATATGTGAGATGTGTTTTGTCTTATAAAGCACAAAAGTGCTTTTTGGCAATGATCCCACACTAGCACTTCAGCATCTTATACTACTTTAGTCTCCATCAATCTCTTATTTAATTTTGAATTCAATAATCTAGAGAACTTTTATTTCTTATATTTAAAAAAAAAAAATAATGGAGAGATGAGAATAAACATTGAAACTAGAAATACTTTTTTTGCTTGTTTGCTTCAGGTTCCTTTCATTGGTTTTCTTTTAGTTGTTTAAAACTTGATTTCTTACTATTTTCTTGATAAAATAGTAATATTGTGCCCCTAATTTTTATTTTTGTTTTGCCCCCGTACATGCTGACATTAATTTTCTTTTCCAACAGACAGAACGACTTGCTATGTTAATAAAAAAGGTAAGAATCTACAGTTATTCTTTATCTTGAAAGTAGGAGTTCCTTTCTGTATTTTCAGTTTATATAATAGGTGCTTTTGATTTATTTTTTCCTTTTTTCTACTTGCAGAGTAAGCATCTAGTCGTGTTTACAGGTGCAGGAATATCAACTTCTTGTGGCATACCTGATTTTCGAGGTCCAAAAGGAATTTGGACACTTCAGGTGATTAGTTTACTGCTTGTGAATTTTCATTAATGATGAAAAAACTTGATGGGATCAGCCAATTTAACCAGTTGGCTAGAACCGGCATAGGGTCTAGTTCAAATTTGGGGTAGAATTGGGAACTGGTTTGAACCAGTCTAGAACCAGTTAAGCTGGCATAAAACTTGTGAACTGTTGAAGCGGTCAATTCCTTTTTTTAAGTGTGTATATATATGTATATATATTTTAAATATTTAACAAATTCGGATAATGTTTTTAAGCTATATTTTTTGCATATATATACATTATAAGCATTGAAAAAAAAGGCTAGTGAGATGTGCAAGAAATATGTACACATATTATAGAACTATAAATTTTGAAATAAGCATATACATTATATAAATATTACATTTTCATCTCATAATTATTTTATTTTTATTTTTAAAGTTGTAAAATATTTGTTAATCTCCTTAAACCATATATTTACTTTTTATCTTTACTCACCATATATTTTAATTAATTTGAACTTTTTTATTTGAAACCAATTTTTTTATAGATTTTAATGTTATTTTAAAAATAATTAGAATATATTTAAAATATGTCAAATTGACCATGATTGGTTTGACTATTAATCTTTAAACTAGTGCCTCATCTAGTCGAATAATTAGTCCGGTTTTTTCATCCTTAATCTTTATTATTGTAGCAAAGAGTCTTTATAATCTTTTATTATTGGACATTCTGGTATTTGATGTTGATTTGCCTAAAAAATATGCTCTACGCCTTCTGTGATAGTCTTCTCTGTTTATTAAGTATATAATGTTGCATTTTTCTTATGTGAGATAAATATGCTAGAAGAGATTGTATAACAAAGATCAAACTTTTTCTTTTTTGTCACATTAGGGGGGTTTGAACCATGGGTTTCTACTCACACCCCATTTTATCCTTTCTATGAGAGCTAATGTTAGATGGCAATAAAGATAAAACTTTATTTGAATGTGTATATTATGGATAACTTTATCGTATTTATTTTATTTTTTAATTTTGAATTTAGATGCTCTCTTGACTTTCATGCTTAATTGTCCAGTAAGGCAATGAATCAAATTTTTATTGTGCTAGTGGCAATTGATCTATGCTTTATGGATGAAATTGTCTTCAACCATAACAGATCTATATGCCTCATTTCTAAACTTTTTAGTTTTATTATTGGAAAGGCATAAAGAGTCTGAAATGTTGAAATATTAGTCTTTCTGTGTAACAATGAACAAGAAAAACTCATGAAGTGTGATGTTGTAATACAATGAGAAATGTTTGTCATAAGATATGATTAATGTTTACTGTCTAATATCATATTAATTATTCTTGTAATTACTGGAAAAAAAGTCAGATGTCATTGTTTGTCAGAATTCTTCACTGTTATTGTGATGCAGTTAAAATGGTCATGCTCTCATGGACTTCATATAAGCCATTTTAACTTCTGGCATTTTATGTCTGCTACAGCGTGAAGGCAAAGCATTGCCTGAAGCATCACTTCCATTTCATCGTGCGGTGCCAAGCTTAACACATATGGCTTTAATCGCCCTAGAAAAGGCTGGTATTCTAAAGTTTGTTATCAGTCAGGTAATTATTGCCACTTTTTCTCTGTATCTACATGATTCCATTAGATGTGTGATGTTAATATTTTGGAATTGGGGTTGTTAATATGACGTTGAATTGTATGTTTTGGCATGAATTATTTACTTTAGCAGGGTTAAGGTTGTATTGTTTATCCATGTTTACAGCTCTCAATATCCTTTCATTACTGGTATCTGGCATTGCATTCCATCAAAATGGTCATTATAGAGAAGAAGCTAAGCTTTTCATTTTGAATTAATTTCTGGAAGCATACTTTTTTCCTCATGGTAGAACGTTGATGGTCTTCATCTTCGATCTGGAATACCAAGGGAGAAACTAGCTGAATTGCATGGGAACTCTTTCATGGAAACTTGTCCTTCTTGTGGAGCTGAGTAAGACTAACTAAATTACAGTTTTTGCACATTCTATTTTGAGTATTAGTTAACTGCTCAATCATATTTAAATCAAATACTTTATGCAATGCTGTTAACTTTGACAAACCAGATTGTCACGTAAAAGGAAAATTTGACTGTGAATATGCTTGGTGTTATTAACAAACTAAGCAATAACAAAAAAAAAAAAAAATTATTTAATGAAAGCTCTATCCTGTAATTTCTATGTTGATTTTAAAGTCTTCAGATGTAACACAAGCTAGTTCCTTTCTGTTTTGAACACTATCTTTGTGCTGTGTTCTAACATACTTGACGTGATTTTGATAATTCTTCCATGCTTAAGTAATGGACTTGAGCTGATCATATGATGGTTGATTCCATCTTATTTAACTTCAACGACACCATATATTTATTTATTTATTTTGTATGCAAAAACTTGTATTTATCTAGGATATCCAGATTGCTTCTGGTGCTCAAACTAATGTGCCTTCACTTTTAACCCTTTCATATTTCTGCCAGTTCTTTGGTGTGCATTTTTGTTGTTTAACTATATTGAATCAAACCTCTTAAGGTACTTTCGAGATTTTGAGGTGGAAACTATTGGTTTGAAGGAGACATCACGGCGCTGTTCAGATACAAAATGTGGAGCAAGACTGAAGGACACAGTTCTTGACTGGGAGGTATGGAGAGATGTTCATTTTCTTGGTGGCATCTGCGTGGTGTATCACTTGGAATTGTTGTTTACTTTATGATTGGCACAGGATTTCAAACTATAGTTTGTTTTTCCTTAAATGGATGTCTAGCACCAACACCACTGCTTGATAATGCTTTAGTTTCCTTAGATTCAATTAGGTTTTTGTACATCTATGCTGCCACCTGTATAGACATAATGAATAGAGCTTTCAGCTGACTTCTTAAAGATTATTCTTATGTTGGAGGGAAAAAAGTGTTCTACCATTTTTGGGTGTGAGCACATTCCTTCCTACATCTGCCGCTCAATCTACTGTAGCTGAAAGAGCTTCACTTCAGACAGAACAAATTCATACATGTAAACATCAGAAAGGGAAGTGATTTTTGTGCCGAACTTGTTCAAGTAAATTGTGACAAATCCTCTTGAGCAAAGTCAACCAATATAGTGACACTGACTACTTAGTGCTTTCGGTTTTTAATAATAGTGAAATAGGAGTGGGGAAAATACCATTTTGTCTCTGATTATAGTATTTTTCTGTACATATTGTGATCTCTTTGTACAGGATGCATTGCCTCCAAAGGAGATGGATGCTGCGGAGAAGCACTGTAGGATGGCAGATATTGTGCTGTGCTTAGGGACAAGGTAACAACTCGTTTTGTTACTTAACTGTATAACTGCATCCCCCAGGGCCCATTTCTCTTCTCTTGTTGCTTTAACCATTTTTCTTTTTTTATATATAAATTAATGGTTGAATGCTGACGTCCTTCTTCCTACCTGTTTGTCCACACATGTAGGAATGCAGCTGTTTGTTAAATGTGTATGTGATCTTTACTTGAAATAAACCTTTTCTACATTGGTTTGGATTTAAATTTAACTAACTAAAACTTGAGTTATTTCGTTGTGGACCAACAAGGCAACAGCTTGCATTTATAGAATTGAATTGCTAAAGAAATTTAGGTTTTAAGCCGGTGTTTCTACTATTTTGAAATCTATCTCGCCATAGGTTTACAATCTCATTAACTGTATACCATCTATAGAACTTTGAAAGACAAATTTATTCTAATTAAATTTTGATTTGAAATACAAGCTATAAATATGAAGGAGGTTGTTGCCTAGAAATCAATGAGTCTTGTAAATCAAAAAGTAAAACAAGGAAATAAAGTACATGATTGAGATAATTATACATAGAAATAAACGGGGAAAGACATAAAAAATTGACTCAAGGTATTTTAACGTGAAAGGTGCCCTATAGGCGCTAGACTCATTTGGCTGTTTGGAAGGAAATGTAGGATAAAAGAGTAATAAAAATTAATTAACAAATTGTAACCTCACTTCTCTAATTTTTTTAAATCCAACTCAAAAACATTTTCCCTCCACTTACTTTCCTTCCCCTCCCCTCATACCAAACAACCACATAACACCATAGGTGAGAAGTGTTAGATAATTGTTCATCCAAGTTTCCTTTTTGTTCTTTCTTTGCATTTGCTCATCTCTCAAGTTAGGCACAACTTGGAGCTATTTTCTGGCACCCTCTATCTATTGCTTCGATAGGTTATGATCATGCCTTTTCTTTTCATACCTTCACTTTGTAGCAAGGGCTTTGATTTTTTGGACATCCTACCCTCAGTCTTTTTGTGAGGTAGAGGTCTTGGCTCTTCCAGAACCACTAATATCCACTAATATATGGTTTTCACGAGGTTTTTGCATTCTCGAATAGTGTGGTTATATTTTTGGTCAAATTTTGAATAATTAGAACATACAGGTCATTGGCTCTAATACTACTTATATAAGACCCAGTTGACTTTTATGAAGATATCAAATGAGCTAAATAAATTACTTTAAATTATTTATATTTATTATTTTTCTACAAAGTCATTTGCGCGACTTATAAATTGATATATAGTCTAAGGATACAATACATATATTATCATCAAGTAATATATTTAGTTTCCTTAATCTAAGTCAACTGGGTCTTATATTGTGGGAATACCATATAAAAATTTGGAATTTAGAAGTTTGTTCTGATTCAGTTTTGTTTTGAAATAGGAGCTTTACATATAGAGGAGATAGATCATGCTATGAATCTGCCAACCAATCTCATAAACCAAAGAGGAATATGATATATAACAAAATTGCATGACATATGAAAATTGAAAACGGGGAGGAAAATGATTTATCTATGATTGTTAAAATCCCATGTGATAAGCTAGGGACAATCAGAAAATGAATGAGCTCTAAGTCCGTCACTGTTAGCTTTCCTTGATAAAGCACTAAGTTCATGTGCTGTTTCATTTATATAATCATCCCATTGGAGGATGTTATCCTAACAGGTTTAGAATTTATTATATTTATATCTTCTGTTTATAACTCCTAGCGTATTTTATATATTGATAATATTTTGTGTAATATTGACATAGGTTTAGAAGATGGAGATTGTACTTATGTGCTATTAACTGCTTCCGAGGGCAATCTACAGCATATAGTGAATCTAGATGGTCTCTGAATTGAAATAATGATGGATATTAGAATGGCCAGAATTTTTCCGGCTTAGGTTTGTTCACCCTAGATATAGGAAGGGCTTAACTTTAAGAAAGAAGCCCTTTTACTGTTATTAGAGAGACTGTGAGCTCTGTGTGGAATCACTTATCCTAATTACTTTTCTATATATCATTCTAAATTCGACTTTTATATTTGTATTCTATGTTTTTTGCATTATTGTCACCACACATCAATTTTGATGTGATGCCCATTTTATTTCTATGCAGTCTACAAATTACTCCAGCATGCAATCTGCCTCTAAAAGCACTTCGTGGTGGGGGTAAAGTTGTAATAGTCAATCTCCAGGTATTTTTTTCTTAATCTATTTCTTTCTGATCATGGTTGTCATGGAGGATGAACTGAGATTGGGAATGATATCATTTAAAAATTAAATAAAATTAAATATAGGAAATAGCATTTTAAATAATGTCAGGAGTGTTCTATTAAGGATAAATTAGGTTAGAGTTGGAAATTATAATTATTTTTTATTTAATTTTGTTTGGGATTTGTGTGCGTGCGTGAGAGTAGGATTATGATTTTCCTTTTTAGGATTTCCTTGTCATCTTGCATTTTAAATGTTATCTTCTCGTCTCAATATAAAGTTCTCATTAATCAGGGCTAGAGTAGCCTATTTGATTGATTATTAATAGAACTTGACGCTATTTATCTGTCTCTCTTTCTCAGTCCTTCTACATCTCCCTTTTTTCTCCTCCCTTTTTTTATCTATGTCTCCTCTCCGTCCATTTACTTTATTTTTGCAACTAGACCAAGGTTTTGTCCCTTGTAGGCTTGGGAGAATTCAATGTTGATTTGACATATTTTAAGTGCTATAGTCAACTACGTAGACAAGTCACTAGCAAAGGCTTGAAATAGTTAAAGGTAGAAGAAGAGCATCTTAAACAAGATTCCAATGAATTAAGGGAGATTATCTCAACTAAGCCCAATATTATCGTTGAGAATCCACTTGATTGCCCATCAGATATTGATGATGATGATGACCCTACAGATTTTTTTGAGCATTGGATCTAAATTTTGTTAATGAAGTTCATTATGATTATGTATAGCAATTTGAAGTATACTCTTCAGAATTCTGCATTCAGATTCAACCAATTCTGCTGTTAGGCCCACCTAAATTTGTTATTCTATATGTGCTGGAGAATCTGCAGCTTTCTTGGCTGTCACATTTTGAGATAGTAGTGCTCCAACCTCCAAGATGAATTTTCCTGTTGCTCCACTTTAAAACTCGAGCTTGAGTTTTCTGCAACCTGGTAGAATGGAGAATGAACTGAGTTTGGGATAGATAATATTAAATTTTTGTTTACAAATTACACATAAATATAGAAAATAAAATTTTAAATAAGAACATGGGTATTTTAATTAAAGATTAATTTTGGACTAGAGTTGTTTATTTTAATGTATATTATCCTTTGGCTCTATATGAAGCATTAATAATTAGAGTATAAGTAACCTATTCAGTTGATTATTAATAAAAATCTTGGCTCAGTACCTGTCTCGTATCCTCACATCTACGTCTCTCTCGTCTTTTTCCCTCTTTTATTTCTTAATCAACTCTCCCTCCGTTTTCTTTATTCTGATACCAGTCCTACATTACCCTATCTTTTAACCCTTAGAAGCAAGTTTCTTTGTTGTTGTGAATTTTCGGAGCTGAGATCCTTTATTCTCTGTTGTTTTCTTTTGTCACAAAATTTGAGTAAAGAATAACATGTCACATTTGTTGCTCCTATTGAAGCGAACAAGAATGATATTTTTTTTATATAAACAACAATGCTATTTTTTCTGTGCTTATTAACAATGCATTCAAAAACGCCCCCTTACTACTATTATTAACTTTCTGGCTAGATGTACTACTTTGAGTAACTTTGTCATATTGCAGTGATGTATATTTTCCATATTTTGTAATTACTTTCACTTGTCTTCAAAGACAATGTAGAAACATGCTTTCTGATTTGTGATACTTATCAGAATTTGATGCCTATGGAAATTAGATTGAGGCTCAACATATTTATTTATTTATTTTTTAAATTATGGCTGGCCTCAATTTTGGTTCTTCTAGTTGTAACATCTATACGTGCTAACTATATTAGTTGTCTGAAGTGCACTATTTTGGACTCCACAGAAGACTCCCAAGGACAAAAAGGCTTGTTTGGTCATCCATGGGCTAGTAGACAAGGTATTTTAATATGAATTCCATTTAGATCTTTCCTATTACCTTTCTTCGTAGAACAATATTTTAGATTTCTGTCTGAACTCTTATATTTTAAACTGCGGTTGGTGTAATGAAAAGGCATTGATGGGGTCAATGGCTAGGGTAAGGAAATTTAGATGGGAAGCAAGGTCTTTTTATTAAGAATGATGTCAATTCAACCCATGTGATGCTGGTTCAACCCATACTGACAGCTATGAAAGAGCTAGTCGTCTTATTGTTTTAAAATTTTATCTGCTATTTATGGGAGCATGTTTGATCTGCATTTTTTATTTGCTTCTCTTTATTGTAGAAGTTTTCTTTTCAAAGGTTAAAACATTTTTTATGATCAAGAGTACTAGGCTGATCTCGGAAACAATATTAGAAGAGATTTATACATTAGTTTGTTGCAGGTGAAGAATGACTTGCAGATAATGTACAATGAAGGATCTGTGAATAAAATTTTCATATTGTTAGATACTACCAAATGGCAATTAACGATTGGAAACTTCTAGGAACTTCTTTGTCAATTGTAAAATTTAAAGTACTTGAGCTTTCTTTTTTGCTGTACAGTAAGTTTATCTTCTATAGAACTGTACACTACTGCTTCCCCTCTACCATTGCAGCGACCGCATTGATCATTGAGCATAATGTCAGGTGAGTGTTAAAAATAATTTAATGCAAACTGATCAAACGTATGAGCTGTTCCTATCACTTGTTGAAGGTTTAAACAGATTCCATTTTGATATAACATAGTAGAAATTTAAGATATTTTAGTAATTCCTATTGCATTCTATTTCTGAGGACATGATTTAAAATGCCCACGCTTGCTGGTATTTTTATAATCCATTTTCTTAATACTATATAACGTATCCATTCTACTTGCTCACTATCTTCATTGGTAACCAAGCCTTGAGTGAAATGAATGACAAATATATAATGTTTTTATGCAGAGACTGTCAACCACTTGAAAGATTTATTGATTAGATGTTTTTCTCAGTGTGGAGGAATAAATGCAGATGTGACTTTCAGAAATTTAATATGTACTGATTCAAACAAGGACAGGTAATTGCAGGTGTCATGGAATTGCTGAATATGCAGATTCCTCCATTTGTCAGAATTGATCTTTTCCAAGTCATTCTAACTCAAGCCTTGAGCATTGGTAACCACTGTTCTATTTGTAACTTTGCAGCTATATTCTTTCGTCAATGACATAAATTCTGAAACATTTAACATCTTGCATATTTTATGTAACACCTCCAAACATACATATGGGCAAAAAGGGATTCTGTCCCGAATTCATACACTACCCATCTCATAACCTTACAACCTGTATTAATGACGTCAATTTTCCACATAAAATTCTCAAAATGGGGCTCAATCCAAAAATTTTCTTCTAACTAAATAAAATAAACCTCTTCAAAGCATCCATGAATATTCATAAATGTCACAAAAGTAGCTCAAGGTTCAGACTTTTAATACCAAATACCTTCAAGAAAAAGGAAAACTCCTAGAGTACCATAAATCCCAAAGTAACCAAAATGATGAAACCCTTTCTTGAGGTCATGGAAAAATGTAGACATAGCCAACACGTGTGTTCGAGGAGCACAATATGGCCCTCCATACTCTCTCCTTAGGTGCCTTCCCTTGACTCACCCAATCTCTCACTATGGGGGTGATATTTGACATCTTAGTGACTAGTGGTATTCAATCATACACAAGCAAACCGCTACGCACACAATCATACCATATTATTCTATGTCATGTTGATCCGTTAGAAGTTTTAGCCACAGTTGCTCGCCCCATCTGATTAATTCAGTCTTAGCTTAGTTCACCATAACAATAAAATGCTGAAATTTTATTTTATTTTATTTATTTGTTTTTTGTGTAAAATGAGTTTGCATGCTTCTATAGAAAAAAAGTTTTATATATATTGTTAAGTTTGCACAAAGTGTCGTTTCCTTACCTGAAATTGTATGACCTTATACAACCATGCGGTTATATTTCTTCTAGTGAAAATGCTACTGGATAAAGCTTCTTTTGCATGTAGTAAAGATTCTCTGTCTGATTATTTCCTATTTTTTCAGTTCTGTTTCTGTCAATTCTTTCAATACAATTCAAGACAAGGGGGTGGATTTTTAGTATTCTCATGAGATTGTAGGTTGCACAAATTTCGCACAAAGCATAAAAGGCCAGGTCACTGGTGGCATTGACTTATATGAGGCTTTGGTTTATAATTATCATATAGTACATTCATTTGTATTACAGATGGAAGATATGTGAACTGGACTCTCCAGGTTGCAAGTGATCATGGACCAAAAGCAGTGTTGCCGTTCATGAAGTCTGTGGAGGTGAATACATTAGACCTGGAATCTAATTTTGCATGTTTTCTTCAACTGAATTGAATTTCTTAGTAGCTTGGACTCGTTTTTACATGTTTAGACCCCTCACTTCACATGTAATTATTTCATTGCTTTTGGACCCCATGATGTATGTTTATCTCCTATCACGTTATCGGATAGGCGACTGTTTTAGTATAATTTTAAAAATAGGATCTTCTGGGTTAGCCAACCAAAAAAAAAAAATGGCAGATAAATTGTTTGAAGCTTGTGAGAAGATAACTTCCGTTTTAAAGTGTTAGCTTTCAGTGAGTGAAGCGGTGCTAAACCGTACTATTGACTAGTTTGTGTTCAGGAAGGGAGAATGGATCTCACTAGTTTCTAACCTATTTGATCCGACTGCATTTTTATTTAAACCTGTTAGGAAATATTAATATATTAATGTAAATATTTAGAATCAATTAGTATCAAAGAATTAGGGAATATGGATTATTACGATTAGGAAATCAATTATCATAATGAGCCATTAATTCTAAGGCTCCCTCTTATATATAAATAACTCTCTTATGTATATGAATAAACAAGCAATTCAGAGTATTCTTCTTGTAACTTTACATGGTATCATAGCTAGCAGGTTGCTAATTTTTTCGGTTCATGTTCTATTGAGATTTTTCGGGTTGTTTGAAATAGTGAGAGAGAGTGAGTTAGGGTTTGATCTTCGGTAAGGCTCCTTGAGACATGCGCCATACCATCGCATTCCCCATCGTCCAATTGGTGTTTGCCGGAAGTTTGGTGGCTGTCCGATGGCGCGTGGGTTACATGCGCTATGCTGGCAGCTCTCAGCGGCATGTGAGGGCGCGTGTGGTGGTCATTTTGACAGCGCTTCTTTCCCGAATATCTACGACTCAAATCCGGTTCATTCCAACCGCTTTCGTGGCCTAACTTTGAGTTTTTCTCTTCAGGTCATCCCTTTCTGGTTTCTGGTTCTTTTTTTTTTTTTTTTTTTTGCCTTTTGGTGTGGTTCTTGTTTATTTTTCCTTCTGTGGTAACTATTGCTTCTGTTTGGTTACTTGTGTGACGTTTGTTGGTGTGTTTGGAGGTTCTTGAAGTCTCATTTGCCTCTCTTTGGCGGTTATTTGGTTCTTTTGTGGCTATTTGTGGTTTCTCTTCTTTGGTAATTTTGTTGCTACAGCTTCTATTTGCTTTGTTATTCTCTATGGCCGAGTCTAAGATGAATGTGACGGCTGAGCTTGTCCCAATTTCTAACAAAATTACCAACCATAAACTAAATTGGACCAATTACATGGATTGGAGCAAGATTGTAAAAATGTATTTACTAAGTATTGAAAAGGAGGGACATTTGACTAAAGCCCTCCTAAGAATGATCCTAAATTGGTTTGGGCTCGAGCAAATGCTCTCTTATTTTTGCAAATGAAGAATTCTATTGAGAGTGACATTCTTCCTACTGTGAGTCATTGCAACACAGTTAAAGAAATTATGGTATATCTAGAGTTTCTATATTCTGGAAAAAGGGAATATCACTCGTATTCACAAAGTCTGGAAAGGTTTTTACCCCATTGAGCAGCAGAACAGTCCATTGAAAAGTTTCTTTATGGATTTTAAACGTAATTATGAAGAAATGAAGTTATTAATACCACCCATCACTGATCTACAAGCATAGGCGGACAATCTGGAAAAACTGACCATCACGAGCTTCCTTATTGCCCTTGATCCACCTTATGAGATA
This sequence comes from Albizia julibrissin, assembly GCA_037074505.1. NCBI lineage: Eukaryota > Viridiplantae > Streptophyta > Magnoliopsida > Fabales > Fabaceae > Albizia > Albizia julibrissin. Next base: position 32,200,080 of record CM073483.1, read on the forward strand.
GTTTGCTCTCATATCTTGTCCAGCTTTGAGCTTCCTTTGCTTCAAGATGTTTATTCTCGTGTGCTGTGTGCAAATAGTCTATCTCAACCAACTTCCAACTCTAATGCTAGTGCTTTAGTTGGCCATGGTCCTATTGATAACAAAAACAACAACCTTTCGAGACATGGAAACGGTATCCCAAATCCTGTTTTTGCTTATAATAGGAACCAAAGCCTCCGGAGAAAAGGGAATCGTACTCAAACTCTTTATTCTCTTCGAATACTCCTTATGTTAACCCCTCTTAGATAACAACTGTCAATGGTTCTTATTCTCATGTTCTTGGATCTGGCACTATTAGACCTACTCCGTCTGTTTCCTTGTCTTCTGTACTTAATGTTCCTGACCTTACCTTCCTAGCAAGCTTACTTGACAATTAAACTGTTTTATCTCACTATTTCCTGACCACTGTTTGATTCAGAATCTCATGACGAAGTGAATTATTGGTAAGGGATATGAATCTGGCAGCCATTACTTAACAATCGAGTGCCGGATTCAGTTGCTTGATTTAGTGGTTTGTCTCCTTTTGAAGTTCATTGTCGACTAGGTCATGTCTCTATCCTCTTGTGTAGATACACTGGCCCAGAATGATGTTGCAGAACGAAAAAACTGGCACTTGTTAGAAGTTGCTCAAGCTCTGATGTTTCAAATGCAAGTTCCTAAACCTTTTTGAGCTGATGCTGCATGGACTGCATGTTTTCTTATTAATTGAATGGCTACTTTTGTTCTCAATGGTGACACTCTATACACCACCTTGTTTCCTTCCAATCCCCTATTTTCTATTGATCCAAAAATTTTTGGGTGTATTTGTTTCGTTCAAGACCACTGTTACAAAACTTGATCCCAAGTCTTTTAAGTGTGTCTTTCTTGGATATTCTAGGGTTCATAAGGGTTATCGGTGTTATTCTCCCACTCTTCATCATTATCTTGTATCTATAGATGTCACCTTCTATGAGTTGACTCCGTTGTTTCCTTCCTCTACCCTATCTAAATTCGCTGACACAACAGAAGGTCTTGATGACATTTTGATGTGTATTAGGTTCGTTTACAACCAGTGCAAGCATTGGTTTCGACACTTGCTAAACCACCTTTCCATCATGTTTATCGGAAACACCTAAGGAAAGTAATATAGTCGATCAGGTTCATGACCCACCATTACCTGCTTCGGCGTCTAATCCACAACAAGTCCTCACTCCTGCCACTGAACCTGTCCTTGAAATAGAAATAGTGCCTGATACGTTTGATACTTCTGATAACTTGCTCATTACCTTACGCAAAGGTAAACGTACTTGTACCTATCCTATTTCTTCTTTTGTTTCCTATAACCACCTATCTCCTCCATCCTATTCCTTCGTAGCATCCTTAAACTCTATCTTCTTTTCCACTACTCTCCACCAAGCCTTGGCCCTTCTTAGTTGGCGTGTTGCGATGAAAGAAGAGATGATAGGCCTTGATAAGGCCGGTACCTGGACTCTCATTGATTTAAGTCCTGGAAAGAAGGCTATTGAGTTTAAATGGGTATTCATGGTTAAAACGAAAGCTGATGGCACCCTGAAACGTTTGAAAGCTCAACTAGTTGCCAAGGGATATGCTTTGACCTGCGATATTGACTATTAAAAAACTTTCTCCCCTGTGGCAAAACTATCCTCTATTCGCCTCTTTATTTCTATGGTAGCAACTTATGGTTGAGATCTTCATCAGTTAGATGTTAAAAATGTTTTCTTGAATGATGATCTTCTTTAGAGGAAGTTTACATAGAGTAACCACTTGGTTTGGTTGCTCAGGGGGAGCGTGGGAAGGTATACCATCTTCAAAAGTCTTTATATGATTTAAAGCTGAGCCTTTGAGCTTGGTTTGGCGGATTTAGCTTTGTGGTTAAGAAATAGTTTGAATCAGAGTAAGTGCGATCACTATATTTTATCAGCAAATGGATGCATGCATGATTCTCGTAGTGGTATATGTTGATGATATTGTGATCATAGGTAGCAATACATTGTAATCTAATCACTAAAAGGCCTTTCTTAATTTTCATTTTCAAACAAAGGATTTGGCTTCGCTAAAGTACTTTCTTGGAATCGAGGTTATGAGAAGCAGGAAAGACATCCTCCTGACACAAGGAAATATATTCTTGACCTACTAAAAGAAATCGGGAAACTTGGAGCAGCACCAAGTAATTTCCTCATGATTCCTAATCCTTTTTTTAACATTGATGATAGAATACCGTTTGATGAGCTACCTGAGGATGTGAGAAAGAAGGTTGATCTTGATAAGATCAAACCATTTGCGTATCCTAAAAGATACTATAGACTGATTGGGAAATTGAACTATCTTACGGTGACTCGCCCTAATGTGACCTTTGCAGTTAATGTGCTTAGCCAATTCATGACAGCACCAACCATTGCTCAGTGGGAAGCCTTGAAGCATGTCTTACATTATTTGAAGGGTTCATTCGGTCGTGGTATACTCTATACGAATCATCGGTGCATTGAGATTGTATGATTTTGTGATGCAGATCATAGGGGGTCAAAAGCTACTAGGAGATTTACCACAGGATATTGTGTTTGTGGGTGAAAATTTGGTATCTTGGAAAAGCAAGAAGCAGGATGTGGTATCTCAAATTAGTGCATAAGCTAAGTATAAAGCCATGGCTCAATCAGTATAGGAAATTATGTGGATTTATCAGTTAATGGAGGTTGGCTTTGCCATGTCATTGCCTGCAAAGTTATGGTGTGATAATAAGATTTCTCTACACAGCTTCTAATTCTGTGTTCACATCGTGATCGATTGCCACTTTGTTCGATTTAAGATCAAGGAGAACTTTATTTCTACAGGGCATATGCGGTCGACTGACCAATTGAGTGATCTTCTGACTGAGGCTTTAAATGGGAATTAGGTCGACTATTTTTGTAACAAGTTGGGCTTGATTAATATCTACGCTCTAACTTGAGTGGAAGTGTTAGGAAATATTAATATGTTAATGTAAATATTTAGAATCAATTAGTATCACAAAGAATCAGGGATTAGGGATTATTACGAGTAGGAAATCAATTATCATAATGAGCCATTAATTCTAAGGCTCCCCTCTTATGTATAAATACCTGTCTTGTGCAATTTAGAGTATTCTTCTTGTAACTTTACAAAATCAATTTCATGTTTAATGCTATTTGAAAAACAACTGACTTAGCAATTAACACATTTGTTCTTCCACTGCAGGTCTCTTTCTTGGACAAAGAAGATTACAAAGCTGCCACACTGATAACACAACCCTTTCGGCTTAAAAGGTTGAATAATGAAAGGCTTTGTCATTTTATTTTAGTAAACATAATAGGAAAACTTACATTTAGGTCCCGGATAAGAGAAAGAATGAAAAAATGGTCCCTTGAAGTCTCAAAATTGCCAAAAAGTCCGGTTGGACCTTTTTGCAATAAATTTCAATTATAGACCAGTCAATAGACAATCATAGACTTGTCAATGGACGCCCCTGAATTTGTCAATGGAGGCCCCTAGACTTGTCAATGATGCACGCATGGACTTGTTAGCGGACGCCCATGGACTTGTCAGTGGAATTGGAATTTATTATAAAAAAGTCTCATGGGACTTTTTGGCAATTTTGAGATTTCAAAAAACCATTTTTTTAATTTTTTTCTCTTGTCCGGGACCTAAATGTAATTTTCCCAAAATAATATAATTATTTTAGAAAAGCAATAGTTGGACATATTTAACTGTTGAACAAAATATTCGCCTGTTGATTGCTTCCCTCATAATCGAGGAGATTAAATTGGATCAGTGCAGGATGAGAAATTCTAGAAGGGAAAAGAAATTGAGATTGCTAAAGTAGAAATCCCCATTTTGTATTTTTTCTCAGTTTGTGCATGATAGGATATATGCCATGGCCCGCTCCTTACTTTTAGATGAATGATTATCAGGAGAACAATACCCAGCAAAGCCTTTGAAATGGTTTTGAAACTCAACTTCAGTGATGGCTGTGGCTGCTCTTCCGCTGAAATCGATGTCCCAGTTGATTTTCAGGTGAGACGATTGTGCAATTGCTTCCTCTTTGTTGATATAATAAAATGCAGCTTGGGAATAAGATAATTTTGTATCCTATGAATAATCTCCCACCACCCCCCCCCCCAAAAAAAAGGGGGGTAAAATCATGAACAATTGTTACATGAATCTTAATTGCAGGCTTCAACTGACTGTTTCAACTACGATAAAGATGATGTGCTCCAAAAGCTGAGAGACAAAGCAATTGGGGAATCAAAATGTGGACATACTGCTGTTGTTGAGAGAAAGACCATCTTGACGCCAAAAAGTGACATCATTGACCATGCCATTGTGACCAATGTTATTCAGTACAGCCAGACATGTAAAGCATTTCCAGATTTTCTTACAAATGGTGACCTTAAAAGCAGTGTGTCTAGTATAAATGGTACAGAATCATCTAGGAAGCGTTCAACAGGATCTAAGAAGCGTAAATCTAGATCATAGATTCCTAGGAACAGGTACTAGGTATAGTTTTGTAAATGTTTATCACATTAGAACTGACAGAAATGGTTATATGTAAAGGCTGGGTGAATTTTGTTAGATATTGCACTCAGTCTTCCCTTTCGTGGCTGGGTAAATGGCGTTCATGTTGTTAGAGTATATCAAATATTAAGGGTTTAGATTTTAATATGTAAGTATTGAAATTTAAGAAAAAGAAATCACATTCATACTGTTTATATTTCATCTGAACGATCTACATAAGATGTGCATCGTATATTTTTCCCCCTTTTCTCATCTTAAACCATATAGAATATTTGTACTGAACATCTTTCTTGTCTCTTGGTTAATAGTAGTTGAAGTTGTATCTTCTTTGTCATCATCTAAACAAAGAGACTGTCTCAATCTCGGAGCATATAATTCTAAGGTGATCATCCATTTCCCTGAGAAGAAAGGCATTGTTATTATTTCATTTGGGGTCATTGTGGCTTATGTTGATGTTGAGTAGATCAGTACTATTTTTGGTGTGATTGATTGAAGGTGGTTATTGTAGTTGAGCATTTACGCTGGAATTCTCCTGTTAACAGAAGTGAAATGGATTTGGTGCATTTTTTTGTTTAGGAAAAGGCAAAATAATATTAATAACGAAAGCAGTTAGAGAGCACTGAAAGAAAGACACAGTAGATCTAAACGAATTGAAAAAAGAGGGAGGGGCGCTAAGAAAGAAAATATATAAGGAAAAAAATTCCTAGCATAAGATTGATATCATTGTAGACAACATTGTGTTGGTCACGAGTAATGCTTTGAATGTTTATACTCATCTTGTTCATACAAATGATGTCTGATGGCCTTTGGTGTGAAATTAAGAAATCATGCGGTTGGCGAATCCAATTAAGACGTGTTCAAAGGCAAAGGAGTGGGACGGAAGTTGCACTATGGAATACTCTTCTCCAGCAAAAATGCCCCATGTTTGTGACTAAGGACTTCAAATTTACATAATTACAAGGTTCTAATTAGCAATTGATTCAAATTGTTAATATAATTAAAATTATCCTTAAAGTGATCTTGCCTAATTTATAAGAGATATTTAGTGTACAAAAACTTTAGATAAGTTTGTATGAATTGTAAATAAATAAATAGGGGAATAAATAATTAAGATGGTAACTTTGTCTATTAGCAGTGTCAGCTAGGATTATAAGGGATTAGGATTAGTAAAGTTAGTTATGACAATTATGCCTGATAGATGAGATGAGGCACCTAAGTCTAAGGGTTGAGCCTAAGAGCTATATAAGACTTAGGGTGCTATGATATCAGTTGTTGATTGATGGAATGAATATTCAGTGCATCATTCAGAACTCTCTCCTCTCCTTCTAATTTATCTCTTCCTTTCCTCTCTTTTTCTATTTTTCTACAATAACCACATCAGTGGTATCAGAGCGTCAGTCGCTCCAACCGTTCTCTCCAATATGGCAAGGCAATCCGACAAATATTTATAGGCCATTGAAGCCGAATTAAAAGAATTATGAGACTTTAAGGTCATACCTAGAGCGCCCAAGAATCTCACCCTTCATGTTGCCAAATTGACTCTCGAAAAAGAATTTGACAGCACTAGGGATCTAATCATGTGCTACAACATCCTTCTCACACAAAGACATGACAATATTGGATATCAAACAGTGACTAGGTTTACAAAAATGGACTTCCCTTGGTTTCAACGCCATGATGTATGAGGTTGAATTGCTAAATGCAATCAATATTTTGCTTTGGATGATACCCTAAACGATAAGAAGGCTATGTGGCAAGTATAAACCTTGACAATAAAGCTTATCTATGGCATCTTGCGTTGAAAGAAGATTTGTGTGATCACTCGATTACATAGGACGAATACAAGGGAGCCTTAAAATTGCGCTTCTCATCCTCTTTTGAATCACCCATGGCCGAACTTAAGCATTTCGAATAGCACGACTCTCTTAACGATTATAATGATGAATTTAAGGCACTTGATTATAAAAAGAAGTTACTAGAAAAATACGTTGTTCAGGCTTATATTAAAGGTCTTCAAGAAGACTATGAGAAGTATGTTCAAATTTTACGTCCTCATTTGATGCAAGAGGCACGAACGATGACTGAAATCCATGATCTCTAGATGCAACACAAATACGATAATGAATCATCTTATAAGAGGATTTAAGTGACATGTCAGCAGATGCGACTAGGTGATGCAATACCAAGATTTCATATTTAAGGGTGGGCCTCAATCTTTTGGGCCCAAGAATACATCTTTGTTTAAGTAAGTTACTTCTACGTATAAAGCAGGGCCTAACTCCTTGTTTTCTTTTATTTCTCATTAGCAATCCATGCGCGAGAATCACAAGATGTCCCCATAAAAGGTTGTCAAAAATAGGACTAACAATCTCTATATCTATTGCCATCAAAAGTTTACATGTGGCCACAGTTGTCCCCAATTATAGATTTATGAGATACAACTGATCGAATTGGACCTTGAAAATAAAGATCCCAAGGATGCTAAGCTAGAGGTATTGGTTGAGGATCAAGAACCCAATGAATGCCATCAAATCTCAATGCATGCTATTCAAGGGAATGTGGGTTTTGCCTCTATGCATATTTAAAGATATGTAGGTAAGAAATTGGTTCAAATTATAATTGATAATGGTTTGACTTATAATTACTTGGATTATTGTCTTGCCAAGAACTTAAGTTTGAAGGGAGGTACTACACCCATAGCCGAGACAGAAGTTGCTAGCGGCACAAGACTTAAGGTATATGGAATATGGAAGAACTTTAAATGGCATATGCAAGGAAGAGAATTTCAGTGGGACCTCTAAATCATGGAAATTAAAACATATGATATTGTTCTAGGGCTACATTAGTTACAAGGGGTGGTTCACCAAGCAACTTGGAATTACAATCACTTGGACATGACCTTTTGGTATGAGGCACACTCCAGCCAACAAAAAAGGAGGAGTGCAAGCTAATTCAAAGCCTAGACCAACAGCTAGATGAAGGCCCTCAACTCTTTTTGATTCAGGCAGTGGAAGAAGTTGAGTCACAACCATGCCTATAGGTTCATGAAGGTGAGGCTACTATGTAGGGAATAAAAAGGGTTTGCAAGAATTTCTAGAGGTATTTTATGAGCCGGAATCTCTACAACCACTTAGAGAAGGTCAAACCACTTAATCACTCTTTATGAAGGTTCAAATCTGGTTAATCTAAGACTCTATTGCTTCCTAACCGTTCAAACAAGATTGAAAGACGAGTTTAGGGATTATTAGAGGCTGGAGTTATTCAAGAAAGTTGCTCACCTTTTGTGTCGCCCATTGTGTTGATTAGGAAGAAGATGAGACATGGCACACGTGTATCAATTTTAGGGAATTAAATAAATGCACAGTGAATAATAAGTATCTCATTCCCTTAGTAGATGAATTATTGGATGAGTTAAAGGAAGCTAGGTAGTTTTGAAGCTTGTTTTGAGGGTTGGTTACCATCAAATTCATACGGTACTAAGTGGCACTTGAAACATTGGCTTTAGGACTCACTTTGGCCATTATGAATGGATAGTAATGCCAATTGGACTCATCTATGATCTATAAACCTTATAAGGAACAATGAACTCAATATTCAGGGAACATTTAAGGAAGTTCGTTTTGATATTTTTCAACGATATTCTAGTCTACAGTCCTAGTATGTATCTACACCTTCAACACTTAAGATGTGTGTTGCAAATTCTTAAGGATAACCACGATTTCATCAAAGAGAGTTAGTGTACCTTGGCTTCTACAAGTGATGACTATCCGGGTCATATTATTAATAGAGGAGGGGTCTCTATTGATCCTAAGAAGATTCAAGAAATTTTGGATTGGCTAGCTCCCACTTTAGTGAAGCAATTGAGATCGTTTTTAGGTTTGAATGGTTACTATCGTCGGGTTATTAGAGGTTTTAGCAGGCTATTAATAAATTTTCTCAAGCAAAAAAACTTCAATTGGGGAGATAAAGCAGCTGCAACATTTAAACAGCTTAAAGAAGCTCTGGTGGCAGCATCTGTACTTGCTCTACTTGACTTTTCTGAGTCATTTGTGGTTTAGACAAATGTGTGTGGTACTGGAATTAGGGTTATTTTGATACAACAAGAGCAGCCATTAGCCTTCTTCAATAAGGCTTCAGCATCGAGACATCAAAGGCTATCAATTTATGAGAAATAATTGTTGGATGTTGTTCAAGTAGTGAAATATTGGCATCGGTATATGGAAGGAAGGCAATTTATAATTTGAACTCATCAATAGACCTTAAAATACTTGCTTGATCAAAATCTCAAGGCCTTGTTTGGTTGGACGAGAGGGGAGGGGAAGGGAGGGGAAATGAGCCATTCCCTTTGTTTGGTATGAAAAATTGGAGGGGAGGGAGCCAAAAGAAAGGCTCTAAATCCCTATCTTCCCTTTATTTTTGTTCCCTCTAAATTGGGGAGTTTTGGAGGGAAGGCAAAATATTGTGACTATTTTTCTCCCATTATTTTTCCATATTTCCAGTGATACCCTGACCTAAACATAAAACATGCTCAGCTCTTAGCTCTCAACTCTCAACTCTCAACTACCTCGTCTCTCACAGCTCGTCTCTTATGGCTTCAGAGCTCTCTTCTCTTCCTCGTCGCTGACGCTGTGGTTCTTGCGCATTCTTCCTTGCCGCAATCTCATTGTTCCTGGTAATATTTTTCTTCTCATTATGATTATGTTATCACGCTAGACCAGTAGACTTGGAAGTATTGTACTAATCAGTAAATGAGAAACAATATTAATTTTTTGCTGAATGATGTTACCATTTTAGGTTTATTTTGTTCAAGAGTGAAGTAGATAGCGGGACAAATAAGCATCGTCTTTAGGAATCTTTCTGTTACACATTTGAAATTTGATCATTGGTTTCACCACGTCTTATCAAATCTTCAAGCTTAAGAATGGGGGTTTTCAAGAACAGAATTTTTCTTCCTTCGTAACTAATTTGCTCCCAATCTTTTAATGTCATTTGTGTAAACATTCCTTGTTTATTCTGAAATTGTCATGGAAGAATTGAGTAATCAACTATCTTCAAGTGAAATTGTGAGATGAAGTCATGTTATTTTTCTTTTTATTTTGGGGCTCATAGATTCTTGATCTTACTTAACTAGCGTCAATAGAATATTTATAAGATTATTTTCTCCACATTGGTCTGTTGTACTAGGAAAAAATGTGGTTGTGGGTTATGTCACTGTGTTTATGCTGAATGATATTTAATCAAGGTTGATTTCTGAAAATTGATATGGTTTTCTTGCTTGTATAAGTCATGCTGGTTGAATGTTCAATTTATGAATGTGTAGTCTACGTTAGTTGTGTTCTTCCTTGTTCAAAAACATGGACGTAGAAAAAATTGCTTAGTGTTTGCTGTTGATATGAGTACCTGCATTTTGAAGTGAAGTGTTTCTTCTATGTTTGGTTGCTCAACTTCTTCAATATTATTGCTTATTGATATGCATTTTTCATTTATTTTGTTAGATGGACTTGGAAACTTAATACTTTCTACTAGTGCGTTGATGGCTTGAATTGTGTCAAAGAGTAATAGCTTTGCTTATGTGTGTTCTGGCTCAAGTATGTGCCAATGATACATGTTCTAAACAAATAAGTTATAGTTTGAGTGGAAAAAGAGAGAAGGTGCGTGATGAGATAATGAATAGAATAAGTAACTATCCATCTAGTCGAAATATAATTAGAATGACACCTAGAACATTCTTAGAATTATATGGTATGTTAAAAAGAGACAGCGGTCTAAAACCTACACGTTGGTCAAGTGTAGAAGAACAAGTTGCAAAAACTCTTTATATATTAACACATAGTGTGAAAAAACATAAATTCAATTTTTGGTTTAGGCGTTCTGGTGAAACAATTAGTTGTCATTTCCATACTTTGGCAGCCATCATTGAGTTAGAAGAAAAATTTGTTGTCCAACCTGATAGGTCTAGAATTTCTCCTGAGATTCAAAATGAGAATAAGTTCTTTCCATATTTTAAGAACTGCATTGGTACTATAGATGGAACACATATACGTGTGAAGGTGTCTTCTTTAGTTGCTCCTTGATATCGGGGTAGAAAGGAATTCCCTACACAGAATGTGTTAGTGGCATGTACATTTGACTTAAAGTTCACTTATGTGCTCCTTGGTTGGGAAGGCACTGCATTTGAGTCAATGATCATTAAAAATACATTAACAAGGAAAGATAGGCTTAACATTCCTGACGGTAAATACTTAACCAATTTGATGTTTATATTCATTAGGTATTCAAAACCCACTATAGTAATTATCTTCATGTATTATAGGTAAATATTACCTTGTGGATGCTGGATTTATGCTAACAAGGGGGCTTATAACACCTTACCGAGGAGTCCGCTACCATTTGAAAGAGTATTCACAGAGAAATGCACCTATAAACTATAAGGAGTTATTTAACCTTCGACATGCAAAGTTGCATAATGTCATTGAACGGGATTTTGGTGTTTTAAAGAAAAGATTTGTAATTTTATCCAATGCAATTGAATCTACATATGGCATAAAAGTTCAAAAAATGATAATATATGCATGTATCATTCTTCATAACTTCCTCATGAGTGTTGATCTTGTTAAGGATTTGTTAAGAGAAGTTGACATAGACCTCCATCAACAAAATGAATTAAATAACGATAATCATGCTCCAAGTAATGACAATAATGAGGATGCTCGAGGTGATCTTATTAGAGAAAATATATCAACTCAGATGTGGATAGATTATCAGAATACTACGGTTGCTCTTGAGGATAACTTTGATGATGATGTTGACGGTTGAAGTATATTTTCCTAAGTTACATATGGACTTTGTTAGTTGTTATGTATTATTATAGGCTTTGAATTTAAGACATGGTTTTTGTTGTATTGCTTGTTCAATGTAGACTTCGAATTTAATTTTCTCAAACATGAAGTTGAAGCCATACCTTGTTCTACTTAGCCTATGAATTTCAATTTCATAATTTGTGTTTATTGTATTATTTGTGTAGTTTGATTCGGAGTTACTATATATACTATTATGTGATAGGATGGCACCAAACAATAATAAGGAGGCAGTTAACTGGTCACGAATCATGAATGATGCTCTTATTGATGCTTTTATGACCGAGTACAATGAGGGCCGCAAACTTAATGGGCCTTTTACAACTCAAGCTTATGACAATATTGTCAAGTATGTAAGTGCTTTATTTGGCAAACACATTGACAAGGATAAGGTTAAGAACTAGTGGAAAATTGTGCAGAAAACTTTCTCTGATCTACATGATATTTTTAAACATATGAGTAGGTTTGCTTGGAACCTAGTAACTTATATGTGGGACATTGAACCTGAAGTTTGGGATGCTCTCATTGAGTTAAATTATTCAGTTTCCTTCAATTTCCTAATGCTTGTTATTATGTTTATTTTAAGTAAGATGTAAGAGTATAACTGATTCAGTTTCTATTCCCTACTATTTGTATTTTGTTTTTAGTTTCTGTTATGTTTTTCATATCTCTTATAGCTTCTGTACTGATTTGTTTTTGCATTATTTTAATAGGCTAAACCTAAAGTAGATTTGTGGAGGAATACTCCTATTCTAAATTATGAAAAGATGATGCTACTATATGGAGTAGATAAAGCTAATGGTGATAAGGGGGAAACAATATGAGAGTGGAGGAAGAGGCATCGATCTACAACAGAGGTCACCGAAACTGTTAATGATGTTGATAACTTAGTTTCACAAGGTGGCTTCTCATTAAACAATGCTATATTTGTTGAGATTAATGGTCAAGGTAACTCACCAAGATAAGGAATATCACCTAAAGAAGATCATTTACCTCATATTAATAGCTCTTGCAGTAAGAAGGCAAAGATGACACCTAAAGAGCATTAAAATAATTTTAAGGAAATGACTTGGATAATGTCTGCAATGGTTGCATCACTTGACAGAGGGAATGAAGCAATTATGCAAGCAAATTCTGTTCTACTAAGAGCTTGCAACAATAAGAGGGAAGTGCCCCAATTGTCTAGTGAAGAACTATGCAAGATGCTTCAAGAATGTGGTTGTGATGTTGAAAAAATATCAAAACTTTTCTGTTTCCTTATGAATGATGATGAAAAGCTTAGGACTGCAGTACAAGCTCCATCCTCAATAAGGAAGGAAGTGATAATGGGGATGTTTTATGGTTCTTAATAGATGGTCTCTTGACTATTTACTATAATGACTTTTGAATTTTTTGGTAGATGCTAATGAAAATATGATTTTTCAGCATATTTGATAACTTTTTGGATATGAATTGATCACTTGTTATGGGTGGGTACTAAATCCCCCATCCCCTCTTTTTGAATTGATCCTTGATATGAATTGATCCTCTCATAGGGGTGTTGAAAATTGTAATATCTATTTCTGTAATAGTTATGAACATTATGATCATATTCTCTATATATGGTTGTCTGGTGACCCCAAGTTTGTTTCTATCCTTGTACCTTGTATCCTTACCATTTTGCTGTCAGCTTTGGTAGAGCCAATATTTCTAGCACCATTTACTACTAAATATGGAAGATAATGTGCTGATGTAGCATTCTTGGAAATATTAGTGCTTTGAGACTTACAAGTTGTACATGTTTTTTTTTCATGTAGTGCCTTTGCATATCCCAAAAATAGTGTATTTTTGCTCATTGTTTGATGCAAAGATGTTGGGATATGGTTGTGTTCGAGGGTATTGTCATTGTATTCGAGGGTACCTTATCATTGTATTTGAGTACCTCTCCTATGGTACTTTATTAATTGTATCCGAGCACTTGACAATTGGTACCCGAGTATAATATCAATTGGTACTCGAGTACCCCTTGCTAGTACCTTATTATTGTGATTGCAAATAATTTATGGTTGTTGTAACTGAAATTTTATCATATATAGGCATATGTTGGTATTGAGAGTTTGTAACCTTGATTTGGGCTATTGTCTTGGTCTGGGGATTGTTTTTCCCTACCTATATGCAATCTTCATGATCCCTTTAAGAGGGAGCCTTGTTGTCATATATGAAAAGTGATTGGAGAGATTGTATCATGAACTTGCCTTTTTTTTTAATTCTTATTTTGGCCCCTTTAAGTTTTGTTATTGTTTATTATTTTATATTTGCTTCATGGGTATTTTGTTTACCAATAATTGTTTTAGTAATTCTAACAGTGTAAATTAAAATAAATTTTTGTCCACTTGATAAAATCAATTTAAATTTTGATAATTTATATTGAGGAGTAAACTAATGTAAATAAATTTCATTTCAAAAAAACTAATTTAAATTATTTATATAAGTATAAAAAATATAAGCTAACATATAAGGGTAAAATGGTAAATTAGTTATTATTTCCCCTCCCCTCTTCAACTAAACAAAGGATCATTAAAAAACCATCCCCTTCCTCCCCCTCCAATCAAACCAAACAGGGTGACCTCCTATCCCCTCCCCCTCTTTCCCCTCCTTTTGAACCAAACATGCCCTAAGACTTCATCTAAGATGTACTAGGTCTCAAACTGATGGGATTTGACTGTGAAATTCATTATAAGAAGGGCAATAATAATAACGTTGCAAATGCTATCTCTAGGATGCCTAATATGGAAATTTTCCATATTACACTCTCTACTTGTTCTGAGGATTTGCTATTGGAAATAAAAAATGTTTTACAAAATGATTCAAATATGAAGGTTCTTATTGAACAACTCCAATAGCAAGAGGGTGCGGATGGCAAATTCTCTTGGGATGGAGAGTTTTTGAGAAGAGGCAATATGTTGGTAATCGCAAATGAGGTCAGTTTGAGGCAGGAAATTATGAAGTCACTTCATGCTACACCTTAAGGTGGCCATTCAGCCGTACACGCTACTTACTAAAGGGTTAAATCATTTTTCTAGTGGAAGAATCTATTTAGTGATGTTAAAGAGTTCATATGGCATTTTGATACATGTGCTAGATGTAAATATGATTCCTCAACTTTTCCAAGTTTGATATAGCCTCTCCTTATCCCTAGTAGAGTGTCGGAAAGTGTCACTATAGACTTTATAGAGGGCCTACCCATATCTAGTTGTAAGGATACCATATGGGTAATAATTGATCGTTTGAGCAAGTATGCGCATTTTATTGCCCTGTCTCACCCATTTTCAGTGTTTACCTTAGCTCAGCAATTCTTGGATTCTATCCACATTGCATGGGGCACCAATAGAGGTGATTAGCAATCAAGATCCTATTTTTCAATAATTTTTGGAAAGAGTTCTTTAAAATTTTGGGAGTGAAATTGAAGTTGACATCCTCTTACCACCTATAAATGGATGGTCAAACAGAAGTTTTGAATAGATGCCTTGAAACCTACTTGAGATGTATGTGTTGGAAGCAACTTAAAGACTGGGGTAAGTGGTTGGCATTAGAAGAATTGTGGTGTAATACCACTTATCACACTTCAACCAAGATAACTCCTCACGAACTCTTATATAGGTAGAAACCTCAACTGTACGTTCCTTATTTGCTTAGAAAAGCTATGGTTGATGTAGTGGACAAAAATTTCCAAGCTAGAGAGGAGGCTTTATTAATTGTCAAACATCATTTGCATAGGGCAATTAACTTGAAGAAAAAGGCAGACTCCCACAGGACAAACCGTGAGTTTCAAGATGGCTAATAGGTATTTTTGCAGCTTCATTCCTATAAGCAAATATCAACAGTGTCCAAAAGTTTTATCCTCAATATTTTGGTCCTTATCGAGTGCTACATAAGGTAGGGGCAGTAGTGTACAAGTTAGAGTTGCTAGCTGAATCAAGGATTTCATTCCACTGTTTACATGATCTCTTATGAAACTTTGCCCTGATCCATCAATTAAGCAGCGGCATCCACCAATTAATTGGCTTGAATCTCCTAAACATTTGGATCCAAAACATATTTATGAATAAGCTTATGGGAAGGAAGAAGGGTCATATTGTCATAGAGGTGATTGTGAAGTGGAAGAAACTGCCAAACGAAGAAGGTAGTTGGGTTTCTTTGTTCCAATTTCCAGCCTTCCAAGTTCCTAACCCTTAAGGGCAAGGGTCTTTAAAGGGGAGTCTTGATGTGTGAATTGTAAATAAATAAGTAGGGGAATAATAACTAACACGGTAACTATGTTTGTTAGTCATGCCGGTTAGGATTAGGATTAGTAAAGTTATTTATGACAATTATGACTGTTGGATGAGAGGAGACACCTAAGTCTAAGGGTTGAGCCTAAAATCTATATAAGACTGGGGGTGTTGTAATATCAGTTGTTAATTGATCAAATGAATATTCAGCATATCACTCAGAACTCTATCCTCTTCTTCTAACTCCTTTCTTTCTTTCCTCTCTTCTTGTATTCTTCTACAATATCCATATTAGCTAACAAAAAAAATTTTAATCATGTGGGAAAAATCTCAATGACCCTATCAACATTTTGTAGAGGTAAGTGACATTTTCTTTATAGGCAGTAGCGCAATCATATATATCCATATGCTTTTTTTAAAAAAAAATTGATTTGGGAGAAAGACCAAAAAAATACCTTAAAATATGTAAATCTCAACCAATGATACCAAATTAATTACTCTGAAGTCTCTAGAGACTGATTTAGGATAAAATTGTGAAGCAAGATTGCTTACATGCCCTTCATTTGAAATCATTGAAGTCCCTAGCAAATAGTAATAATTTTTGCATAATGAATGACAAGAAAAACTTAACTAGCGGAAAATTACGTGTACTTCTGCAATGAAAAGTTTAAGTATGGTGGATAAAGATGGCGAAAACACCTTTAGTAAATAATAAATTTTAAAGGGTTAAACTGTAAAAAATACACTTTTTTTTTTAATGTGTCCTATACTAAATGCTTTTTTAAAGGGTAAAAATAACTATGTTGTTACAAAACAGAGGTAAAAGTTACATAAAGATAGCGAGAACGCCTTTAGCAAATAATAAATTTTAAAGGGTTAAGGTGTAAAAATACACGAGTTTTTCTTTAAAATGTATCTTACAAAGGTAAAAATAACTATGTTGTTATAAAATATGGGCAAAAGTCACATAAAGATGGCGAGAACACCTTTAGCAAATAATAAATTTTAAAAAGTTAAGGTGTAAAAATATATACGAATCTTTCCTAAAAATGCATCCTACACTAAATATTTTTTTAAGGAATAAAAATAATTACGATGTTACTAGATAAGGGCAAAAGTCACATTTTTTTTGTTAGTAGAAGAGAACCGTCAGTTTTGCCAGCTGGAGTTATTGATCATCATCCTATGTATACGTGGCAGTTGGACATGAAAGTGTGGATTTATTCAACATCTTCATCTTCATCCTCCTCTGTTTTCAACTCTTTAGATGCTTGTTTTGTAGAGACATGACGCCGAATGTGGAGGTTTTCGACGCCAATTGTACTCCAATTTCATCACAGCTCCTCGAAGCCCCCCGCCATCCCAATCGGCGCCGGCTTCATCTCCATTTCTAGGAACAAGTTCTTGAAGACCTTCAACATCAATGGAGCCACCAAATTGTTAAGAGGAGGAACAATCACATCATAATGATATGGAATTGTAAGACAAGTATGGATGCCCACCAAATTGTACATTTCCACTTAGACCCTTGTAGCATGGGTACTGCACTACAGAGAAAATCACTCTGGCTAATGGCCTTTTAGCCTATTGGTATTAGAATTTTTTTTGCTAGCGAAAGATCGTGAATCCTATCACGTTAATAATATCATGCCGCTAATGTTTGATTCATTAATTTAAAGAAAAAGGATCAATCAGTCTCATGTGAAGATGTAATGGCAGTTAGAATTAGAAAGAAAAGATAGACAACAGAGGATGATCATGTGCATCATGTGGCATACGGTAACCCATCATAGGAAATGGCCTCAAAGACAATGGGTAATATGTTGTTTTATATGCAAAAGACGATCTTAAATGACACAAGATGCCAAAGTTGGTGTTTGTGTATTGGGAATCTCAAATCTGAAACACAAAAATAGAAGAGAGAGATCGTACAAAGAACCTCTGTTTCATCATCAAAACACACTGCACCACTTTCCATTTACCACTCCTATCTCTCTACACCACTTTGTACCACCTTTCACTAACACAACTCTTGGATCATAAGCACCCCTCTCCCTCTAGTCATCTTCTCCATCTCTCACGAATCTAATTGAATATATGTGTGTGTGTTTGATGAAGTAGCTTTATCACCCATCTGCATTAGATATGTTTGAGCAAATCATCTATGCTTCCAGAGTGTTAAATCCCATATATCAAGGGATATGTGTCCCATATATTAAGGAATATGTTAGGTGTTATACTTGTATATAAATAGACTTGTATATGTGTTTTGAATTAAGAAATATAATTCTTCCTTTTGAGATTACATGGTATGATCAATAACTTCAGCCTGTCTTGGAAAAATAAGAAGCAAGGTGTTGTGTTAAAATTAAGTGTAGAAGCAGAATATAGAGACATGTCACAATCAATACAAGAAATTGTATGGGTATTTCAACTCATGAAGGAAATTGGCGTCGTTACGACGTTACCTGCAAAGCTATGGTGTGACAATAAAGCAACACTACATATAGCATCGAACTCTGTATTTCATGAGCGTACGAAGCATATTGAAATTGATCGTCACTTTATTCGTGACAAGATCAAAGAGAATGTTGTATCTACAGGACACATGTGATCAAACGAACAATTGGCAGATCTTCTGACGAAAACCTTAAATGTGACACAGGTTAAATATCTTTGTAATAAATTTGACATGATAAATATATATACTTTAATTTAAGGAGGAGTGTTAAATCCCATATATTAAGGGATATGTGCCCCATATGTTAAGGGAGGTTAAATCTCATATATTAAGGGATATGTATCACATATATTAAAAAATATGTTAGGTATTATACTTGTATATAAATAGACTTATATATGTGTTTTGAATTAAGAAAATACAATTTTTCCTTATGAGATTACATAGAGGAAAGCAACTAGTGTTTCTCGACAAGGACGGTACACTCTCGCCCATCAGGACATTCATCGTGCTTTCATGTCAGACACAGTTATTCCTCCCTCTCTTCCCCCTCTAAGAAGCAACAATTCCATGAGCCCCGACGGCGGAGTGGCCTCCGCCATAAAAACCCATAAACACTTGCCCTATCATTTATATTATTATATTTATTCTTTTATTTAAGATGTTATTTGACTTGCCCTGTCCGCAACTATCTTCCCCACCTCATCCTTTTTAGTCAAAAAAGATGAAACTTACGGTCAACTTTAAATGTGACTTTTTCCCTTCAAAAAAACATTTGGTGTTAGGTAAGAAAAACTCATGTATTTTTACACCTTAACCCAATTTTAAATGATAAGAACAGCATAGTTTTTGACAAGTTTTTTGTACTTCTGCATTGATAAATCACAGGTAAATAGCTCATTAAAAATGTCAAAAACACCTTGAAAAACAACTTTTACATAACAAACTACTTTACAGTAAGGCTTCAGATACCATTGATGCTAAGCTAACATCCAACATATTCAAACCCAAAAAAACATGTTCTTCTAGTAAGGCCAAAGATCAATCCCGTCGGGCTTCTTTACAAGTATTTGATTGTATTCAGGCCTTGATGTCTGCAATGGAAATAATCAATTATTAACATTCATTTGCAAAGGCAATAATTGGATAATAGGCAAAGAACAGAGGAATATGAGGACTAGAGATAGAGTATAAGCTTAGTTGCCAATCATTTCAACATATCAAGACCAAATACAAAGGCCTTATCCGACTAGATGGAGTTAGCCATATAGATTTTATGACATCATTTCTCCTCTATCAATGACTAAATCTTTAGACATATTGTTCATTAAAAGGTGCCATTCAATAACTTATCCAGACCAAATGTGAATTAAAAATCCAGTTATTAAGTACTAACGAATAATTGAGCATCATCAATAAAAACAAAGTAATGCAGAGACAGTGCTAAAACTTGCTCAAGTTCATTACTCGGCTACGAAGAAGAAAACAGTGCTAAACCTTTTGCGGTTTTCTTACTGTCCAATATAGGAATGGCAATTTCCCTGTTACAGTACTAAACTAGGAAGGCCTCTCTACCTTGGTCCAGTCATTGTCCCTCCTAATCAGCAACCTTATTGTGCTTTGGAAGTAATAAAAGTGGTCTCTAACTACAGCTGGGGAATCTTAGTATGTACATTCCCAAACTTAAATTATGGCCATTGTTTTCCAAATTCTACGGTAGGGAACGTAAAAATCAACCATTAGTATTGGGCTAAATCATTCCAGTGTGTAAACTGTTGGATATGACATCATTCTATTAACAATGAGAACCAGTGGTTGATCCAATAGTGATTCTTCAATTAGGGAAAGAAACAAACTAGTATAGGCCACATTACTAAAGAAAACAGATCTCACTGCTTATTACTTCTAATTTGCATAAATTGTAACTTAATAAAGCAACACCTAATATGACCCCAAGAGAGCACTGTTTTTTAGCATCAATGTATCACATGTCACATATACATCCTTAAAAAAGAGGGATTCCCATTAAGTTTTTATGGCATGTTTGGTGTAAGGAGGGAAATGGAATCCCTCTCGATTGAAAAAGAAACCATAGAAAATAAATTGCAATGTCTTATATTAGTGTTAGCTCAATTAAACAGTAAATGAAATATGCAATTTCTATTCTGACCTCATTTTTGGCAAGGCGCAAGAATCATCTTCCACTCACATCATCGTTTTGTTTCTTATTACATACCTAATATTCAACATATCAAAGAGCCCCAAAGTTATTCCATCAGATTTGAACGGTGGAGATCTTACCTCTTTGGCTCTTTCTCAAGTTATGTAATGTGAAACACTCAACCTATAGATACATTTCTCTGTATAGTAGAGAATAAAAAATAACGAAACATAAGCCTCGTTAACCTTTTTCCAAAGAACTTTCTGCCAATTTACTCAAGTGAAACCTCAATATACCGTTCTGTTTCAAATTAATTCCACCGATAAAGACAGGGATGAATCTTTAACCCAAGAGATAATATAGATAGAATTTATTTATTCACAAGGAAGTTATGTTAATTACAAAGGGCTTAATTATATAAAAATAAAAAACTCCGGTGACAGACCAAGGTCTATCCGAGTCATTCCTTAGACTAAACATTAAGAACCAAATTGATCCAGAACACAAAAATATTCATATCCTTGCACCGGCGAAATTGAAGTTTAGATAAAATTGTAATTGATGTTTACATCTAAATCGCAGAGAGGAAGGGAAAGGAAGGAAGAACTTGCAATGTCTTTGAAGATAACATAAGCGATAACAAAGAAAAGACAGGAGAGGATATCAAACTTGGCGAATTTGACAAAGGCAAAGATGGATTCTAGAGCCCGAGTCAAAGCTGATGGATTACCGGTACTGGTTCGCCTGCTCATTGCTAATCGATAAATTTCTCGCCTGCTCAAATGAAGTGCAAGAAATTTGCTTTAAAATTTAATCATACGTCAGTTTCTGGAGATTTCATTTAGTATGCATTTATGCCATTGCTTATGCTCCCTCTGTCCCAAGACTACATGTGGAAAAATGGCAGACTTGGGGTCTGTTTGTTTTTTCTAAAGGTAAGGGGAATGAATTTCATATTATTTTATTTGGATTGATGAAATGGGAGGGGAGGGGAGAGATTTTAATATTACATTATTTGGTTTGGGAGCGGAGGTGAGAGAAAATATTTTGATTTGGACAATTTTACCATTTTATTTAATTTTTTTAAATTATGTACAATGTTTAATAAAATATATTATAAATATAAAAATTTTAATTGAATAATTATAAAAATTGAATAAATATAATTATAATTATACTAATAAATATCAAAAATTATATTTCATGGTTTTACTTATCATATATATACAAATATAAATAAAATATTACAATTATAAGATATATGTACACAATAAAAAAATTTAAAATAAAAGTTTAGTGCTTTAGAGAAGAGGGTAAAATGGGATAACAAAAAACTTTATGGGAAAAATGGTCAATGTGAGGTAAAATATCACCCCTCCCCTCCAAATCCCCCAATTAGGAAGGGGAAGGTTATGAGAAAAAATTTTCCCTCCCCTTCTAAAAATTTTATAGTAACAAATAAGGGGAGATGAGCAAAATCTTTCTCCTCCCTCCCATTCCCCTTGCCTCCCCTCAAACTGGCTTGTAGCCTGTCATAGGTTTTTTCGTCAATCAGACTGGCTTGAGGCCTATTAAAAAAAAAAGTTTACTTTTTTTTTATGAAACCTACGTTCTTAAAAGAGGCAACTTTTTTTTTTATATTAAAAGAGACAACTATTTTAAATCAGTTAGGAAAAAAATCCACAAAGTTGTTTATCACAATGTAATAATGGATTATGAAGGTTTTTTTTTTCTTTTTCTGTTTACCTAGATTAGGAAGTTAATTTTCACCTTTTAAGATATAACAACTTAAGAAGTTAATTTCTAAATATAATGAACTCCAGTAATTAAGGTCGATAATATGTAATTATTTATTTTTCTTTTTCATAATCATTTATTTTTCTTATTCAAGTAAAGTAATTAATTTTTTTTTAATTTTTGCAAGTACTTAACAAGCCTCAGCCTAGCCTGTTAAGAAAAATAGACTTAAAAAAAGGCTTTGACCTGGCCCTTTTTACTAAAAGGCCAGGCCTAACCAGACCCCAAACAAGTCAAGCCACAAACCCCTAGCTTGTTTTCACCCCTACCCAAGACTACATCATTTTGGGGTAAAATAATTAAGAGTATGGTACCAACGAGGGTTGGTCCAAGTGGTAAGTAGTGATTCCGCTTAAGTAAGGTCTCGAGTTTGACACCTTGTGTAGCCAGGTGTGCGACATGGGTCGTATCTGGATTAGTCAGGGCAAGACTCTAGATACTGAGTGGCCAACCAAAAAAAATTGAGAGCACGGTTGGCACTTTCATAAAAAAGAATTAAGAGTATCCAACATCTTTGTTATGAATATATTAATTATGTAAATATCCATTAACTCTTGACATCTCATATTTTAGTCACCATTTATGAACAGTAGTTGAAAAACTAAAGGGCAATTCAATGAACATTCATATGCATTTATTGTATCATTTATTATAACTTAGTGGTGATCTTTCGTGGTGACCCTTAGAGGTCTATAAATAGAGGAATTGTACAAGCATTATAAACACAAGAAAGTGAATAAGAATTATTCCCTTTTTTATCTCTTGAATTCCTCTCTTCTTTTATCTCACTCTTTGATCATGGATATCTTTTATTTTCATAACACGTTATTAGCACGAAAGCTCCAAGGAAGGTATGATCTTCTCATTGTAACACCCCAATTTTCAATTACCAATATTCCTCCTATGTAATTGATACATCTAATGGAATCAAGAGGTGAATGGTGGAATAACATTTTTCCTCACTTTTCTCTCCATCCAGACATAGAGTAAATAACATTTTTTCATTTTTCCCCCAATAAT
The DNA here is from genome assembly GCA_037074505.1 of Albizia julibrissin. NCBI lineage: Eukaryota > Viridiplantae > Streptophyta > Magnoliopsida > Fabales > Fabaceae > Albizia > Albizia julibrissin. The sequence continues at coordinate 32,223,192 of CM073483.1, forward strand.
CATATGCATTACATTAATAATTAAAAGAATGGTGATACTTATATTTCATATATTTCTCTCTCTTACTTGTAAGGTTGTCAAACTCACGAGTTTAAGCAAACTCGTGATAATGACGTAAAATCATATCGTAGACTTAATCGTAAACTTGTAAGAGTTTACTTTTATCAATAAATAGGTTTTAATAGTTTATAATTAAATAATTAAAATATAAAAATGACAATAATTTGATATAAATATATTTTAAATCCAAATAATTGAAATTACATTCATTAACATTCATAATTTATCATACTCAATAAAGAATTTCTTATAAAATTTATATATAAAGCCATTGAATATGATCAAATAAAAAAAGTTAGCATAAGTTTAAGAGGGAATTAACATGATTTTATAACATAGAAACATAAAACCAGTAAACTCAGTGTGTGAATTCATGAGTTTGATCGAGTTTAAAACTATCACCAGTTTAAGAGGGTTGGCATACCCCTACTCCCTTTCTGATAGGGATATTTATTTTGTTACCTCGTCTGCCTTTTCTTTTTAGGCTTAACTACTGAAGAGACACAAGGTATGAGTAAACACTTATATTATTAGATATATAGGTCAGGAGTGCAGTTGATTCTAGCCACAAAGTGAAAAAAATCTTAACCCGTCCTAAATTGCATCGCTACTCGATGTGAAAAGTACTACTCTATTAGATAGAGTTAAGATCAAGTAACTCAGAAACTCTCATATTAAAGAGTTTATGACTGATCTCACGTTATTGAATTTCAGAGCTTTAACTTAGTGCTACCTGCTGAATACAAAAATAGGAGAGGAACTTTCGATTAGGACAATAATAGGTTTTCCCAAAAATATAATCTCACAAAAGCAACTTAATGTCCCCTTGAATGCTTTATTATGTCGTGACCTCACAAAAGTTGGTATTTGATTGATCATGTATGACTTTCGGTATAATTGAATTAGTTTATTCATCACATTCGTATTGATCTTTTGGAAGTAACTTCTACATATATGGATACTTCTAAAAAAAAGGAGAGGTATTCATTTAGGGATCCATATCTCTAAAAGTTAATTCAAAAGGAACAATAGAGTAGGAATGTCAATCAAAGCATTGAGTTGACAACTTTCTCTAATAGGAAGGGAACATTCGATCAGAGAAATTATACGTTTTCTGAAAAACATAACTTCACAAAAGCAATCTAATGTCACATTGAATGCTTTATCACGTTGTGGCTTTACAAAGGTAGCCTAATTGATTAAGTTGAACACTACAAGTAGCAGGAGAGGAACCTTCAAAGTGAATGCAGGAAGGATAATATGAAATGGATGAGGGAAATCATAATTACCTAGCTAGGGCTTATGAACGAAAATGTGAGTTAGGGAAAACGAAAACAACTCGTGCAACAGTCGCTGAAACAAGGGTCAAGTTTATTCACTACTAAAAGGTTGGATGAAGACTTTTTATGTTGGGGTTCTGTTAGATATGATTAATTTTGATGATGTCAAATACATAAACCAAATATTAAAAACAAAAAGTTTGTATAATGTATTTATCTCCTACATTGACTAACTAGTATATTTAATGTGAAATATCTTGTAGATTAGTCAAGCAAAGAAAGATGTGAAGTTGGATTATGGTGAATGATCAAGAAAAAGATTAAGAAGATATTGAAGATTGAAGTTATCAACTATGAAGAGAAGAAGCTAAAGGAATAAAAAAAAAGAAGTTATTGAGCTATATTATGGAGAATGAATAAAAGGTAGAAGAATAAAGAAATTGAAGATAATAGTCAAGAACAACAAGGAGTTATAAAAAAGGATTATGGAAATTAATCTAGAAGAAAGAGAAGAGATTGAAGAAAGAAGAACTTACACAATTTAATGGGAATATCAAAGATTCAAGCTCTTAGATAAGATACTGGAGATCTCTATAGTCAAATGGAGGTTAAAATAGGTCAATTCGAAACTAAAATGACTTCTATGGAAGTTATACCAACTTCACTCTAGTGGAACCTCCAGAGATAATCACTCGAGTGATTTTCCTCATCATAGGCAGCATCACTTGAGTGATGTCATAGTAATGACCATTCTGTTGTGCTCTGTTTTCATTTAGCATGACAAATGTTTGGTATTTTGGATATATCTTTCAAACCACACATCCGATTGAGATTAAACTTATTTCATATGAAACTAGACTTCAAATTTGAGATATAGACACCAAGATCAAATTCAAAGAAGTTCATATGAAAGATATGAGTTTTGAAAAATGACACTTGAAATCAACATTGTATTTCAAAACAGGTTCAGAAATTTAGACATATCTCCTATGGCATAATTCTTGTTGAGCTAAAATATATTTCATATGAAACTAGACTTCAAATGCAACACATAGACATCAAGATCAAGTTTAAAGGAGTTCAGATGAAAGAGATATGAGTTTTAGAAGATGACACTTAATCAACGCTATATTCCAAAATAGGTTCAATAATTTAGACATATCTCCTATACCACAACTCCGATTGAGCTAAAAATCTTTTCATATGAAACTATACTTTAAATGGAGTTTATGAACATATAGCTTATGCTGAAAGAGTTTCAAATGAAAGAGAAATGAACTTTGAAAGTTGGTGCTCAAAATCAACATTGTGTTCCAAACCAGACGTTACAAATTGGATCATAATTTTTGGAATACAATGTATTTGGGATCAATTCATTTGCTTTGAAATGTAGACTTCATGATTTTTTTGATGATAGTTCATTTGCATTATTTGGATTCAAAATCTCAAAACTAGTATAGCACTGTAGTGATTCAAAAAGTGATCTCACTATGAAAATTTTTCTAAATATAAAATCATTCAAGTGGCCACTCAAGTGATGCATCAAGTAAAGAAATATGGATTCCAGAAACATACCATCACTTCAAAACTTCTATAAATCATTGGAATGATTATGTAACTTTTTCTTCTTGCTTCTAATCACTCTAATTCTTCTTTATATTATTGCTTAAGTATTTTTCATATGAACAAATAAGGATTAACACACAAATTGAAAAAAAAAACACTTTTGTGTTATAAGCTTTTACAGCTATTTAAATAGTCATATTTTGTAAGCCTCAACGAGAAGAAGAAAAGCTCAACGGTCATATTTTGTAAGCCTCAACAGGAAGAAGAAAAGCTCAACGGTCATCAATCTTCATCAACTATAAATAGAAGAGCATTTAAAGCCTAAGATGAGAGTTGATACCTACAATGTTGATATACTATTATTCTAAATCTTACCTAACCAAAACTCTATAATCATACTCCCACCATGTACTTCATTTTAAATCATTATCTACTTCATATAGAGAGAAGTATGTTTTTATTGCAATCATTCTATATTTGTGAGAGTTACTTAAGATTGGAGGATCTTAAGTAAGAGACAGATTGTATCCTTACAATGAGTAAAGGGGAGTCATTATCTAAGTGTGAGAATTGTAAAGACTTTACAAGTATCTGAATCAAACTTGTGAAATTGTAGTGGTTCTCAAGTACCCAGTTAAACTTGAGGGATATTTTGGATTAAAATCTCGGGAGGAGCCTGGGAACTAGACATATGTCATCGTGGATTAGATCGAATCAGGATAAATCACAATTTGCATATTATCCTTCCTCAACTTTTATATTTCTAGCATATATGATTTGAATAACTGACTATGGATTTATAATTCATTACTTTCATACTTATTACTTTCAATATGATGTAAAAAAAATTTCAAAGTTCTTAAATTTTTATCCTACACCCAATTCATCCTCCTCGTAGGTGTCAGTCGGTTCTAACAAGTTCGACTAAAAATGACTCTCGACGGCCGAAAAAAACAACAAGATCCGTAGAGTTACAGTATTGATGGATTCCGTTCGAACAGACTAAGTGTCAAGTGTATTCTATTTTAGAAATTTAAATAGAAGAGGAATGGTAGGTTTTTTTTCATTATTGTGCTAAAGACTTTATGTCACAATTCGTTGGTAAGAACTGTTATTTAGTGGATTACATTTATAACGATTCTTTGTTAATAACTATGAGGTATGTTATATTTTTTTAATTTTTTTTGTGGGCTAATAGTACCCAAATAATTACATTTTTATATTTTATAAAAATAAAACAAAAAAAATCACCTCTAATAGATGATCTGAGGTCTACTGCAAGTTTTGAAACTTTTTCTTCCTTCAATTTGAATGAATCAAAAGTTCAGTAAATTTGGAGCATATTTCACATCATCACGCTACTCATTACTAGAGAAATGGCCTAAATCTTCTGGGAGTATCTCAAGATCATATTGGCCAATCCTATACTCATAAAAAATAAGATTAGCCTTCCTATTCATACTCGATAAATATCCAGTCAGCCTCCTTACAATATGGTCAATGCATTCTATATGACACATCATTGCCTTCACTTGAGGGAGTAGATGATGGGGAGGTGGAGGTTGTGGAGGAGAGCAAAAGGAAATGGAGGTTGTGCAAGAGGAGGATGAGGATGATGCTGGGGATTTTCTAGCAAGTCTATAGCATGGCATTTCATCTTGAGAGGATAGAGAAGAACGGTGAAGAAATAGCACAAAAAACATAAAGAAAGAGGGAGTTTAATTAGATTGGAAACGACGGGTTCAAACTATCAATGTATACGTTGGAAGTTGCGGAGGAATAGTCACACGCAATGATAGGCAATAAATGGATACTTGGTTCTCATACCTAATCATTGAAGAATAAAGAAGCATATACCGAGTATTATCATTAGTAGAGCCAGGAAAACGGGTCGAGCTTGTCAAGCTGGCTAGTTTAGGCTACTGATAGGCTTGAGATTTTTGCTACAAAAGTGAAAACGGGCTTAAAAGGGCCAGCATTGTAGGGCCGGAGCCTAAAAGGGCCGGTCTTTAGCCCCGTATGGTATTTTTTACTTTTTAAAATTATTTATATGATACAAATATTATTGATTTTTTTTCTTTGCCAATAATGTTGCAAATATTTAATTGTTATTATCTTTTTTTAGAATTAAGTTTCGCAAGAACATCTTGTATCAAGAATCCTTAAAATTAAAAAGCAAAAAATAAAGTTAAATACCATTTAAATTTACAAAATCCCAAAAGGTCTGATAAGAAATGGAAAAGACAAAGAGGTGATAAAGGAGGAATTTGGGTTTTTTATGTTTGGAACAAATGATCAAAATTCCCTTTAGACCCATTTGAAAAGAGAGAGAGAAAACACTCTTAAGCTCTATTATCTCTTCTTTGTTGTCTTCTCCATCCAGATCCATTCTCAAACCACTTTACTAGGGCTAAATTCCGACCACCACACCTTCCTCCTTCTCCCATTTGATCCCTTTTCTTCTTGCTATATCTGCGATGGCCATGAAGGTATTGAGGTTTGGTGAAAAAGCTCCTTCAATCATTAGTGTAAAGGAGAAGGAGGAAGCAATTTGAGTAGGTTGTGTAGAAGGAGCAATTTTCTGGAATAAAAATCCCCAAGAAGTTTTTAAAAGTAATGGGGAGGAGGAGGAGAAGAATACATGGTCTGTTTGTGATTCCGCTATTTTCTTCTTCTACTCCATTATGCTCTCTGATTTACTTGTCAATACAAAGTTAACATTTTCGTCCATTTTTTGTGTGCAAAGATTCATTGAATCAACAGTTATATGAATTTTCTTAAAGTCTTATAATATATCATACTCAGATTTGTCAAATATGGTATTGAGTTTCTCTTCTACTTAATGGGATGAGGTTTTGAGGTCTATAGTGAGTCTCTTTGTTTCGTGTTTGAAGGCATGAGCCTTGTTATTATTAAGAAAAATAAAGAGAGATTAATTGGTATGAGAGGGATGAACATGGAATATAATTACTGATGAGTCAAGGAGTTTTGTTTTAATGCTGATGGAATAATACATTTATATTTGGATTGGAACGTTGTTTGAAAATAATAATCACACTCACTGAGTTCTTTAAAAGGAAAAAAAATGCTCAAGAAGATCCTGGAGAGGCAGCGAGGTAGAGTGATGGTTTTCACGTAACGAGTAATGGTTTTGACTAAATTAGTAAATGTATTGACTAAAAGAATAATGATTTTGACATAATGAATAATAGGTTTTACTAAATGAATAAATGCATTGATTAAATTAGTAAATTTATTGATTAAAAGAGTAATGGTTTTTACTTAATGAATAATGATTTTAACTAAATGAGTAATGGTTTTGAGTAAATAAGTAAATGTATTGACTAAAAGAGTAATGATTTCACAAAATGAGTAATGGTTATGACTAAATGAGTAAATGCATTGACTAAAAAAATAATAGTTTTAACTAAATGAATAAATGTATTAATTAAGTGAGTAAAGTTATTTACTTAAAGAGTAATGTTTTTACTTAATGAGTAATGGTTTTAACTAAATGAATAATGATTTTGATTAAATAAATAAATGTATTAAATAAATTATTAAAGTTGTTGACTAAACTTCTATCAGGAAAAAAATGAGTAATGATTTTTACTTAATAAGTATCATTTTGTACCTTTTTACAAGTCACTTATTCCCCATTCTTTCAAATAAAGAAAATCATTAAATGAATAATTTTTTTCATATTTACCTTATTGATGAAAGGATGCACATTTTCTTTCAAATCATTTTATCTTTATGCATTTACACCTATCTCCCTCTCTTCTCTCCTTCCCATGTGCCCAATCAATAGTAAATAGAGGTAAAATTGACAAAACCTTATTTATTACTCTACAAGTGACTCATTTTGTCAAAACTATTATTTATTTTATGAAAATCATTACTCTTTTAGTTAATACATTTACTCATTTAGTTAAAATCATTGCTCATTTAGTCAAAACCATTACCCATTAAGTAAAAATCATTATTCTTTTAATCAATACATTTATTAACTTAGTCAATACATTTATTCATTTATTCAAAATCATTACTTATTTTGTCAAAACCATTATTGATTACGTCGAAATTGTTATTCTTTTAGTCAATACATTTACTGATTTAGTCAAAACCATTACTCATTACGTAAAAACTATTACTCTACCTCGCTGCCTCTCTAGGATCTTCTTTGGGATTTTTTCCCTTTTAAAGAACTTAGTAAGTATGATTATTATTTTCAAACAACATTCCAATCCAAATATAAATGTATTATTCCATCAGCATTAAAACAAAACTCCTTGACTCACCAGTAATTATACTCCATGTTCATCCCTCTCACACTAATTAATCTCTCTCTATTTTTCTTAATAACAACATAGCTCATGCCTTCAAACACGAAATAGAGAGACTCGCCATAGACCTTAAAACCTCATCCCATTAAGTAGAAGAGAAACTCAACACCATCTTTGACAAATATGAGTATGTATATATTATAAGACTTCAAGGAAATTCACATAACTGTTGATTCAATAAATCTTCGCATACAAAAAGTGGATGAAAATGTTGTGACTCTGGTAGATTGTACAAAGGTATTGATGAGGAAATCAGAGAGCATATATGGGCATACGAAGAAAATAGCGGAATCACAAACAAACCATTTATGCTTGTCCTCCTCTTCCCTCTACCTCACTACTTCTAAGGATCTTCTTGGGGATTTTATTCCAAAAAATTGCTCTTTCTACATAACCTAACCAACTCACTTCCTCCTCCTTCTCTGCACTTATGATTGAAGGAGCGTTTTCACCGAACCTCAATACCTCCATGGCTATCGCAGCTATAGCAAGAAGGAGAGGGATCAAATGGGAGAAGGAGGAAGGTATGGTGGTCAGAATTTGGCCCAGCAAAGTGGTTTGAGAATAGATATGGATGAAGAAAACAATGAAGAAGAGAGGATGAAGCTCAAGAGAGTTTTCTCTGCTTTTTTAAAATGGGGGTAAGGGCATTTTGGTCATTTTTCCTAAACATAAAAAACACAAATTCCTCCCCCAATCCCCTCTCTATTCTTTCCATTTCTTATCAAACCTTTTGAAGTTTTGTAAATTCAAATAGTATTTAAGTATTTTTTTTTCAATTAAAAACTTGTATAAGATATTTCTTATTTTATAAATATTCTTACAAATTTTGTATTTTTTGATGTATTCTCTAATGATTTTTTTTAATATCTTATGTTTTTGTTTTTTTTTAATTTTTGTTAACTACTTACACTTTTCAAGACATATATATAAGAAGTATTTTTTTTAAATATTGTTAAGTATTCTCATTAATTATTTGTAATTGTGGTATGTGGACAATAGTTTACCTTAAATTATGACTTAGTGATTTTGTTTGTTTATTGTATGATATGTATCATTTACACCTTAATTTTAAAAATATTTATAATTAAATTAGGACTTTTATTGTTGTAATTTTATTTCTTTGAAAAAATAGTAAAACATTGTTGATAGGGCTTTCGGCCCTACAGAGCCAGCATTGGCCCTTACGTTCAAGGATCAAGACTCAAAAAATCACTATTTTTCTGCCTATTTAGGCTCTGCCCTGTGAAGGGCAAACCCTTTTTATTAGCTATAATCATCAGCTTGAGAAAGGGGAAACATTTCAAACCATCATGGCATTTAATTTGTTGTTTCATGACGGTTTTTGCGTAACAACGTAATTTTTTTAGACAAAATATGATAGTTACTAATTACAACCGTTATTTTTTGTATGGTATTCTAATAAATGACAAATTTTACTTAATAACTGTTATGTATTTGACCTTTTTTAAAAAAAATCAGTGATTGAATATGCAACCACCATTTTACAAACAAAATTAAAAAAAATGAAAAGACAATGTATATAAACAAACTAAAAAAATTGTGGAGATGTTTTAAGAATCTGATGCATCATCAAATTCTTCCTTTTCTAATATCTTGTGCACCTTCTCATTCAAAAATCGAACGAAAGTTGTAAATTCCTTCAAGCACTAGTCCATGCGTTCTTGCTCTTGCAGGTAAATCCAGACCATATGATGGAGCTTGTAAGTTGAGTGGACAAGCCCTTAAAGGCGTGTTAGTGGAGGGAATTCATCTTTCAGTTTGTTACCAAATGATAAAGTTGAAGTTTTCTTGTGTTTGCTCATGATTTTAATGAAGAAAAACAAAAGCTTTCAATTAGCTATAAGAAGTTGAAATGTAAATGAAGAAGTGAAGTTTAGTTTTCGAACGTTTATATCTCTACAAAAAAACCATTGTTTTGTAGCGGTTAAAAAGGTGTATTTATAGCAGTTTTAACCGCTACAAAGAATATTAGTAGCGGTTAAAAAAACCACTGCAATACCCCAATGTTGCAAGCAATTTTGTAGCGGTTTCTTATAACCTCTACTCAAATATAATAACCGCTACTAAATGAGTAGCCGTGTCTGGGGACAGCTACAAAAGCAGTATGAAGATAACACCTTATATGACAATCTTAACCGCTACAAATGTTGAGCGCCAATTTCTCCTAACAAGAAAATGAAAAAAGAAAATTTTGACTCCAATTTATAGCGGTTTTAAAACCACTACTAAATTAAAATTTTGAATTTAAAAAAATGGTACCAAGACATTTGTAGCGGTTTTAGAACCGCTACTAATTTAGGATGAATTTTCAAAAATGGCGCCAAAAATTAAATCCGCTATTCAATTTCATTTTTAATTTTGTAGCAATTCTAATAATCACTACAAGTTTTTTGGGAAAATTAAAAAAATTATCCAATTATTTAATTCAATTGTTATAATATCGTTTTAACAATTTTATTATTTAAATAAATCGACCGATAGTAGTTATTATTTGAGAAGAATGATTAATTTGAGTTAGATAAATATAAAATTTATATACATAATATTGAGAAATTGTAGGTAATATTGTGCATTTATAGGTAATAAGTACTTATTTTGTTGTCTCCTAGATGTTGATCATTATGGAAGGAACATTAAAAATATTGAGGAAGAGTCCTTTAATTTCTAGAAAAAAAAGTAATCAATATGAATATTATAAGTAGGAAAAAATGTTGAGATGAAAGAATTGATAAAACAAATTTACCATATTTGATCACCTAACTTAAACATTGAGCTCTTGGAAAACATTCTGAAATGAGAAAAAACGAGAGAAGAAGAGAGTAAAGAAATGGAGAAGTGTATGAAAAGAGTTGGTGTAGGAGTATTTATAGGGATCTGCGTGACTCTTATAGCGGTTAATGTTCATAGTATGTGGCGATTAAAGTTTGTAGTGGTTTTGTTGCATTAAACCATTACAAATGTCTCAAGAATTTTTTAAAAAAATATAAATTCAAATTTACAAGAACAAAAGCATGCTTCGACTTAATCATTCTTCGTCGTCATCCCTACAAAAATTTTGTAGAGGAAATGTTAGTGTGGTATTATTATATAGAAAATTTAAATTTAAATGATATGAACTATGGTGTGGTCCCCTCCTATAGGGCCCTTCCTTTGGTTGTTGTGGGGCCGTTTGCTGTGCTACGGTCGCCCTCCGTTTGCTGTGCTACGGTCGCCCTCCCTCCGCGTTGCCCCTGCCACTGCCCACTCCTTTACTGCTGCTACCCCGTAGAAGCGCTCTGAGGGGGAGCTCAACCTCCTTCTCCTTTCCCTTATCTCCTAAAGCCATATCAAAATATTAGATTTGAAGGAAATCTCTCAGAGAAGCATCAGAAATCAAAATGGCAAAATGTGAGAAATGAAAGGGTGCTGGGTTTAAATACGACTGAATTTTGTAGCAATTCTTCAAAAAACCTCTATAAAAGCACCTCAGGCAATGTTATAATTTGAAGCAATTAAAATTAATAGCGGTTATACATAAAAACTGCTATAATTGTAAAGACCCTTGACATTTTGTAGCGGTTTCACCCTGAAACCACTACAAATATAGAGACCCTTGACATTCTCTGTACACAATTTTTGTAGCGGTTAAAAATAACCGCTACCAATCTAGATACCCTTTGTATTCTATAGCGGTTTATACGTATAACCACTACAAACTTTTATTTATCGAAAGAATTTACAGCATAAAGCTAAACATTGGTTTGAAAGTAGTTACCAACCACATGAAAAAAATGAATGTCATGTGCTTGATATCATGTTACATATCACAGGCCATATAACCAGGAGAGCTCTAGTTGTCTGAGTTTTCCTTGTTATATAGTCGGTTATATGTAACATGATATCAATCATAGGACATTTGCATTTTTTTTATGTGTTGGAAACTACTTTGAAACCAATGTTTAGCTTCATGCTTCAAATTCTTCGCTGATAATAGAATCTGATCCTTCATATCTCTGTATCTCCATTCAATCTTTCAGAAGACGCTTGAAAATCAAATTCTTCACCAATGATATAAGAACTTTGTAAGACTGTTTGAATTCTGTAGCCGTTATAAGCATAACCGCTACCAATATTCAATATTTTGTAGAGGTTCACCATAACCGCTACAAAGAGGGGCTCTTTGTATTCTATAGTGATAAACGTAATAGTAACTGCTACAAAATAACTGCCACAATAGGCATGCCAATTGGTGCCAAGCTAGCGCCTCATTTATAGCTATTAGATTAACCGGAACTGCTACAAACTAACTGAGACAATTGGCGCGCCACCTCATTTATAGCAATTTTCTTAACAATAATTGCTACAAAATAAACCACCACAATGGACACGTCAGCTTTGCGCCATCTAGCGCCTTATTTGTAGCTATTAATTTATTTTAATCGCTATAAATTAACAAATTTTATAGCGGTTATAACTTATAAATCACTCCAAAGTCCATTCTCTATACCCCCTCCACTTGGGCGAGGCATACCGTTGCAAATATATAATGGTTTTAGGCAAAACTGCTACAAATACTAAGATTTGTAACAGTTAAAATGAATCACTATAAATGCATCGCTATGAATTTTCATTTTTTTCGTAGTGTATAGAGATGGATTTATGGGTTATCAAGCTGTCATGTCTTTGAGTTTTATAAATCATTATATTTTATAAATGGTGACGATTATTTTTTAATAACTATTAAGAATTTGAAATGGTGTTCTAATAAGTAATGAATTTTTCTTAATAACAATTATTTACACTAGTATAGGAAAGACTTTTTACACGTGACGAAAATGAATTTTTACACTTAACGTACAACAGGTGTAGAAAAACGGACTTTCTACACTTATTCTAAACACATGTAAAAAATTCCACTTTCTACAAAAATTCCACTTTCTACACGTCATGTCTGACAACAAGTATAGAAATTGGAACTTTTTACACGTGATGTGTGACAATATGTGTAGAAAGTCCCACTTTCTACACATGATGTCTACCACACGTATAGAAAGTGCTACTTTCTACACGTGATATCAGACATCACGTGTAGAAAGTCCCACTTTCTACACTTCTCCTTATTCGTCAAATGTAGAAACTCATTTTTTGAAGGAAAAAATTGTTTATTTATTATGCTACAAACCCGTCTGCATAATAATAAACAATCAAACACCTAATAAATAAAAACAATTATAACAAAACTAATCTAAACTATCAAATTTATTGTAAACTCCAATCCAAAATATTAACAAAGCTATATCAATGCAGGTAAATAAACTTGGCCTCACTTTTACAATGAAATTTGTACAATTAAAGTCAAGTACAAATAAGGCTTGAGATAAAGCAACTTCAGATGCTTGAACTGTAGGTACCACAACTAGCAAGATATTCTCTCTCAAGCCATAGATAGCTTGCCTCTACCTGGCTACACCAACTCCACCCAAAAACTTACTTCTGCTTCTGCTTCTGCTTTTTTAACCAAAAGCTTCTCAGCTTCTCCTTTTTACACACTAGCAAACTACAATCTTTGAGTTGTAAACCAAAACAAATCCTCAATAAGCAAGTTTAATTACAAGCAGATCAGATGGGATAACATAGTGAGCATCAGTAACCAATTTAGACACTGACACGAGCTAAATGATATACAAAATCTTATACAAGCCAGGTCCAGACCACTAATTTGTTCAGCAGTTCATCAGATCATTTTAACAATTCTTAAACCAATTAGTTAACAGATAAAAGTCAAGGAAAGAAGCATCAGTTAAAACTTTAAGCACAATGGTAGAAAGAAAAACTAATGTATGATTGATCTGCATGTCAAAAATAACAAAGATCGCCAAAATGAATATGAGGGAAGTGTGCCCACTAAAACCAAATAGTTTCCCCTTAATTAATCAAAAATAGAATGACCAATCAAACAAGACAATATTGAATGAAAAGGAAGATGCTTATATATAGAGAGAGGGGCATATATATTGAATTCATTAATTTGCAAGAAGGTAACGCAATTTATAAAACTTACGTTCTTGGCAGCTGTACTGAATGCTTCCCTGTGACTGATATCTGGATTATTAGCCTTGATCCTATGAATCTCTTCCCTGCACACAAACAAATTGCGACGTTTCAATCATAAATATGTTATTTTTAAATTATTTTTACTATTGAATGAGAATATATACTGCATTATTGTACAGTATGATATTAACAAAACATATACACAAAGGCTTAACAATATATATAGATGTCACAGATATGATCTGAAAAATTTTAGGAGTAGCTATGAATAAAGACTCGCGGCGATTCACAATTCTGTCCTTAGAAACATGATGATTGGAGGGTGCTCTCATTGAAATCATATTATTATTGCATTTGGAAGAGGAACCTGTCTCAATTCTGCATTGATATATAACAAAGATATGCATGTTCCATACCTATAAAATTTTAATATTTCAGAACAAAGAGCAATATGGTGCTAAATCTAGTTGTTCCTCATATGTTAGCCTATCAAGTAGCTGCTTATGGACTTACATACAAGAGAACACTGCGTCTGCAGACAAGGAAGCATCTACATGCTTTTGTTATTTGTTTTCTCACCATATTTAGAGCAAAATCATTCAGACTCATTCTGGTTCTGTTATTACACAATAGCAGTATGACACATTCAAATCAATGATCGATGTTGACCAAAACCCAATGCTGAAATCAATCCTATAAACTAGAGCTACAAAATCTATAATATTTGGGGAACAGTTGCTCAAATTAGCGAGAGAGAAAACTGACTGAACTCAAAATACCAGTCTTGATGATATTCCTCCTGGCCAAGAACCTCGCGATAGGAGGCATTAAAGCAATAGTGATCGGAACTCGGATGGGAAAGAGAGCCTTGTTACAGAGCAAAGCCAAGGCGAAAGCCCTACTCCAGGAGGCCGCGAGCTCAGCCGTCCGATTCCTAGACTTCTCTTGGGTCACCGGTGCCAATGCAGGTGTCTCGTGGAACACAGAAGAACCATCAGCTTCTCCCGAAGGAATTGTTAGCTTGTGATAATCATCTTTGGGGAAGACTCCACCTATATGGAACCTCTTAAGAACAGATTCAACATCAACGTTATTCTTGATTGCAATGAAGAGGCCTGTGATGGAAACAGCTGAGACAGAACAATGAACTCCAAGTGCAACTTTTCCGTACTTCACGATCTGACGGAATCAGCCACCTGTCATTGTCAAACCAGCAAAGAAGATACAAGAAGGCAGAAATCAGATGGGGAAGGGCGGGGATCTGGAAAGTGAGGGGCTGAGATTTGGGTGGAGAAAGCCAAGGGAAGGAGGAGGGGTTAGGCGGGGAATCGAGGAGGAAGTTATCTGAGGGCATAAATATTGATGATTCAGTGTTACTTTCTATATCAGTTGCACTTCCAACCGGTTTCTACCCAGGTTGGTTTTAAAAAATAATTAAAAAATTTTTAAAATAAAATTAAGATACTTTCTATACTGGTTAGGAGTTCATGGTGTAAAAAGTAATCATTTATTTTTTTTAAAATTAAAATTTTTTAAAATAAAATTAAGATACTTTCTACACCGGTTAGGCTCCCAACTCGTGTAGAAAGTAATTAATTATTTTAAAAAAATTAAATTTTTTTAAAAATAAAATTAAAGGTAATAATCACGCTCGTTTCAAAAACACATCTAAAAAAATATTAATTTATTAATAAAAAATATTTTAAATTTATTTTCTACAAGTGTAAAAAATTCCTATATCTTCATATATTTACGAAAAGACCATCGGTCACACTTTCTACTCGTATTCTGTTTTGACAGGTGTAAAATATATATTTTGTACTAGTGTTATTTGATATTTTTTAAAATTTTAATACGTGCTTGGTTGCATATATCAACCATCAGTCCATCATATTATAAAAAAATAAAATAGGTGAATTTAATAGAGATTTATGAAAAGGTACTTTAAATAAAAGTATATGAGAAAGATAAATCGTTTGAAAATATTACCTGATGGGTATTTCTTAGGAAAAGTAATATTTCTTGTTCATACTATATAGTCAATTGTTATGACATTATGGTTTTGTTTTCACTGATATTAGGTTAGAAAATGAATCATTTGTAAATATTACATAATGATTTTTACGTAAAAACTATCATATTTGTCACTAATAAACTACGGTTATTAAATACAGCCAGTATTATGTACTTTTGTGAATTCCGCTTTACAATACATAATGGTGCGTATAATTAACTATTAATTTTTAACGTTATATATTCTTATGCGACCTCTTTCTCAATATTCATGACACTTATTCATTATAACAATTATTTATTAAACGTTATATATACGCGAATTTGTAGTAGTCTAATAAGACTTTATAAATAATTACCCACAGTATAATATTATATTGTGGGCTATTTATGTAGGTTTGATAAAATTGACTCGTATTATTTGGGAAAGAATTTTCGTGCTCTCCAAAGTCCAGAAACAAGTTTATACATGTAGTTAAAACATATGGAAAAAATCATTCAAAATCGAACAAATTGATCAGAAATCTCCGGTTAAAATATAAACAGCAAAGAATCCCCACATATACAATGATCAGAAACCATCTGTCATTGAAGCAAAGTTGAGACCCATTTCCTCCATACTTTTGTGATTCAGACGAATTCAACACCCATAAGCACAAGAAGACGCCATTGATGAAGCAATTGTTCGAGAGGCCATCAACAAAGAACACAACCGTTTCGGCTGACCCACAACCTTCTGAAGATCAATCTCTTTCTTCACCTAATTTTCCTCTGCAACTTGTTCAATTCCTTCCTCACGCGATCGTCTTTCTTTCTGATGATCAAACTTTCAAAGCACAACATTTTGTTGGTTTACATTTATTTATTTTTTTCTAATGTACTGTCAATTCCACATGGGATGAGTGCGGGAGAAAAAGAGCCTAAACAATTAATGCAAACGTTAGGTTTATTCCTTTTCAATTGATCATTTTGGAATGCAAGTTGGCTTACTCGCTTTCTTCTTGCAAGGTTTAGGTTTCAACTGGCTTTGTGGTCTGGGTTTTTGATTGCTGTCTCATTAGCTTTCTAGTGCTTGAAGCCTTTTGTTTAGTCTTTGGTCTTTCTGGATTTGCTTTAGTGTTTGTATTTTGTTTTTCATATAATGAATTTACTTTTCTGTTGGGGGGAAAAAAACAAGAGCATTTACATGCCTATGGTATTAAAAAAAAGTATATATAGAGAGCCCACAAGGAAACCAATATTCATCTTCACTAATTTTTATGCAATGATGCTGCCTCTTACACAAGGTCAACTGTGCTTTAAATTTCAAAGCATGATGAGAAAAATGTCTTACTTCTTTCCAAAGCTCTTTTTTTCTTTTAATTCTTGTAATAAACAATAAATGGGCCTCAAGTTGTCAAAAGCCAATTAATTGTCACGTTAATGAATAGTAATTTAGAGACCTTGATGTTCTTATGTATATACGCCTTCTCTCGTTTATCTTCTTTGGATTGCTTGGTCCAAATTAATTAAGGTTTTAGGAAACTCATTGATTCCAATGCCGCTAATCTTATTAATTGGATAAATTCATAGCCAGTCAAGTTTAGTTTTCATTGAAATCCTTCACCACAAGTGATCTCTTCCTTGGATATTTGTTTCAGATACATTTGTAGAGTACATAATGTTCCTATGCTAACAGTTTTCATTGAATTTACTGATGGATGTTCCCATAATAAAAGGGATCTTATTCATATTGATATACTTAGGGTCGATTTCCACATGTTTTCTTAATTTAATTTAGGGTGTTCTCACCCTAGTTTCCATTAAAAAAAATAAAACCAATCCTATTTTGATGTCTTTTTCTTAGCCGCCAAACGATGTGGAGACATTAAAAATCCTATAAAAATTTATATTATAATCTGATGTATTTGAAAAAAAAAATAAAACTTAACAAATAATATAAATCTACTATACCCTGGTCGCTATCACGTGGTGGCCGTTGTGTTGTACAAAAAAAAAAAAAAAAAAGCATCACATTCTTGTTTACCATACGAGGTAATGAAATAAAATGCAATGTAACACTCTTAAGTAATAACAAAACGGCTATATGCACCACTTTTGGTGAGTGTAATCATAACTTTGTATATTTGTATTTTAAAATTTTAAACAAATCCATTCACGTCGCATGGCCCTAAATTTTAGGATTGAGATTCTCTTGGTTCTTATCCAAAAAAATAATATTTATTTAATTTTTTAACAGTTTTAAATTTTTATAGAAAATATAAAATATTCTATATATTTATATAAATTGTAAACGTAATAAGTTTACAATTTATTCATATGTATGCCATGATCACCAGTATCATTAGTTTTAAATTTTATAAGGATAATAATTTTTAAAAAAATTCAAACTACCTAAAATAATTGGATGATTAAGTTTTATTACCAAACAAAATATTTTATATCATGTCATAAAAATTTCATAAATAATTTCATATAAGGGTTAAAATGCATTCAATATCCTAAAGAATTTTTCAATGTCCATATAACGTCCTAAAGTAATTTTTAAAGAACGGTTATCACCTTGAATTATTTTTTTGTGTTATTTTATACTTAACAATTTAGATAATTTAAGGTATTAAATATACTTAAAAAAATACTTTAAAATATTAGATGCATCAAAAAAATAGTTTATAACACTGGACTTAGATAAAAAATACCTTATGGTGCTATATGCATACGCAAAAATACCTCTTTGGATGTACACAAAAAACTTTAAAACACTATATGCCACTAGAAAAATACATTAGATACTAGATACGTATCAACCGTTTTCACATAATACCTATATGAAGGATACTTTATACGGTAATTCTGTCGGTGGATCAAAAATCAAAATACTTTAAACTCCATAAATAGGAGTACTGGCTACTCTTCTTCTTCTTCTTTTTTTGTTGGCCAATAACTGACTACTCAAAGTAAACTCCACAAATACTTTGACCAGAAAAATGTTCCATGAGTACAAGTGTACAGGGAAGCTGTGGGTCCATCCCTGTAACTTTACGGTTCCAACTTCCAAGTATAAATTAATTCGTATTAATTACTCGTAACATGTACGTATCAATGAAAATAGCTTTAAAAACTATTAAATTTTATTCTAAACACAATACTTATTAACTACTCCTCTGATCCTATTTGAAAACTTTCAAATAATTTATTTAGTTTTTTTTAATCTCATCAAATTAGTTGAGTCTCTTATATTTACCATAAGGTAGTAGTATTAGGATGGCAACAAAAAAAAAAGCAGTAATATTAGATATAAATAGTTGGAAAAAAGGTAGTACTCTGTATTAAATATGAATAAAATAAGGGTTAAAGTGTAAAAATAGTAATGAATTATTTTTTAAAGTGCACCCAACATAACTAACTATTTTATGGTGCAAAAATAGACGTTATGAATTTTTAGGGTGTAAAAATAGACATTATGAAATTTTTTTTATAGTAAAAATAGCAATTTTTGCACCTAAAATAGATAACAAAATTATTATTTTTACCCTCAAAAAAATTCATAATATCTATTTTTATACCCTAAAAATTCATAATGTCTATTTTTATATCCTAAAATAATTAATTAGATTAAATATACTTTAAAAAATAATTCTTTACTAACTCTACATCTTAACCCATAAAATAATTATCAATGGGTTCATGTATCAGTATAAACTAAAAACTATCAAGTGTCCATTTTTTATAATAAAGGGTGATTGAAAAGACCAAAGAGGCCCCACCTTTTTCTTAGATTCTCTCAATTGTCCAACTTTATCGTTGAATCCATTTTTAAAAAATATTGTTGACGCGCTCTCTTTCTAACGGTTGGAATGAGACTCTGCAATTCGCCAGCTTCATGATCCTCCTGCTCCTCTCATCTCTTTCATCTTCAATTTCTCCATTTTCTCATAACTAGAAATCTTCTTATCAGTTTAGACTATGTGTTCAAGAAGGACCCTAGTTCTGTTCTTTCTCTTCTTGTTCTTCTTCCTGAAACCAACAGTGTTGTCGCAAAACCTCACATTCGAATTTTCTTCCTTCTTGTCTCTCCGGAACATCACTCTCGTCGGCGATTCCTTTCTCCGGAACGGCGTCGTCGGCCTCACCAGATCGTCCGAAGTGCCCACTTCCAGCGCCGGAGCGGTAATCTACAACAATCCCATTTCTCTCTTCGACCCACAATCAAACACTTCCTTTCCGTTCTCAACATCATTCGCTTTTTCCATCACCGACAACCTAAACAATCCTCCTTCCCTCGTGGATGGTTCCTTATCTTTCTTTCTATTTCCCAGCAACCACACTCTTGGGAGCATCGGCGGGTGTGTGGATCCTCTCAATTCCTCCCAATTAACCCGATCCAACTTCGTTGCCGTCAAATTCAACCCCAATGATAATCGCGTTGAGTTGGATCTAAACAGCGTTGCTGCGATCAATGCCACCGGGGATACCATCTCGCAGGGAATTGATCTTAAGAGTGGGAAATTGATCACAGCTTGGATTGATTACGAGAGTGATAAAAGGAAGCTTCAAGTGTTCCTCAGTTATAATAATTCAAGTTCAGACTTGAGGCCTGAGAACCCGATTCTGAATGTTGATGATCTTGAGCTTTCTGGGTATGTCAAGGAGATAGTGTACGTGGGGTTTTCTGCTTCTACTGAGGGAAGCACCGAGCTTCATCGGCTTGTGAACTGGAGATTCCAGAGTAATGGATCTTTTCATACTCATAACGCTTCTAATAGCTTTGTGAGTGCAACAGTGGACGTTCATAATAAGTCCCATAATAATTCCAGCAACAAGCATGACAAAAGGCTTGGATTGGGTATAGCCATTGCTGGTCCAGCTTTTTTCTGTGTAGTCCTGGTGAGTTTGGCCTATATTTCTGTCCGGAAATGGAGGAATAGAAGAACATTGAAGAGAGTGAAAAGTGAGTTAATGGCATCTCCTAGGGAATTTAGTTACAAAGAATTGAAAGTAGCCACAAAAGGGTTTCACCCAAGTAGGATCCTAGGCCAAGGATCGTTTGGGACAGTTTATAAAGCTTTGTTTCTACCTTCAGGAACCATTGCTGCTGTGAAAAGGTCAAGACACTCTCATGATGGAAAAACAGAATTTCTAGCTGAACTTTCCATCATAGCTGGTTTGAGGCACAAGAATCTGGTTCAACTCCAAGGTTGGTGTGTTGACAAGGGAGAATTGTTGCTTGTGTATGACTTCATGCCCAATGGAAGCTTAGATAAGATGCTCTACCAAGAATCTGAAGAGAGCCAGAACTTGTTGAACTGGTCTCGCAGACTTAATATTGCTATTGGGTTGGCTTCTGTTCTTACTTACCTCCATCAAGAATGTGAAAAAAGAGTCATTCACAGAGACATTAAGACTGGGAACATATTGCTAGACGCGAATTACAACCCGAGGTTGGGGGATTTCGGATTGGCGAAGCTGATGGATCATGACAGAAGCCCGGTTTCAACATTAACAGCAGGAACAATGGGGTATCTTGCACCTGAGTATCTTCAATATGGGATGGCTACTGAGAAAACTGATGTTTTCAGCTATGGAGTGGTTGTTCTTGAGGTGGCATGTGGGAGGAGGCCAATAGAAAGAGAAGGCCAAAACATGGTCAATTTAGTTGATTGGGTTTGGGGGCTTCATTCTCGAGGGAAGATAATTGAAGCAGCTGATAAAAGGTTGAATGGAGAATTTACAGAGAAAGAGATGAAGAAACTTCTGCTCTTGGGGTTGAGCTGTGCAAACCCAGATAGTGCTGAGAGGCCGTCCATGACTAGGGTTTTGCAGATTCTCAGCAACAACGATGAAGCAGCAAGCACACTTGTTGTGCCAAAGGTGAAACCTTGCCTCACCTTCTCTTGTGGCCTGCCTTTGAGTCTTGATGAGATTGTTTCAGATAGTGATGTGGGGTTCAGTACTAAGAAGTCCTTATGTGAGATAAGAATTGACTGAAAAATAGTTAACGTAGAGTTATTCATTTGATTTCTTGATTCTTTGTGCAGCATTATGATTCATTAGGTAAGGTCATTGTTTATGGACTGGAGTTCAAAACCCAATCTGAACTCCACATATAATGGGTCATATGATCATATAATGAAACTGACCTTTTTTAAGGTCAGCGTTCATGGACTGGAGTTTAATCATATAATGGAACTGGCCTTTTTTGGGTCATATGATCATATATATCCCTGTAAGATTCTCATATAAAGTGAGTTTAATCATATACAGATTTTTGTTTGGAAAAATGGAGCCAGTACAACAAATTTGGTAACCTTCAATTCATATTTGACGCAAAGTAAATCTACCCCCTAAACTCACATTTGAGCCATGGCAACTTGTATTTCTATTATGCATCTGGGTCAAACCATGTTTTGTAAACTAGTGTTCAAAATATAGCCAAAATTGAGTTTACCCTCTATAGCTCTCTATCAAGGTGTATTTGAAAACATGTCCTTTATAGTCAAAACTACGTTTCTGTATAAGTAGTTTCTGCTGAAATTCAGGTATTTTCAAACACGCCGTAAGATCTATATGGATAGAGTTAAAGCTCTTTTCTCTTGAGATTTTTTTTTTTTTAAGAGTGAAAATGAATATATTAAACAGACATGTACAAAGGGGATTAACGAACAATTAGGCATTAGTATCGATAGATCTAATAAGGCCACCGAACCTTAGTGGTGTAGTTAACAAAGGTGCAAATAGAAAGAATGATATTCTTGGGAGTCATGAACTCATTCTTAAATTAAGAATACTTCTATTTCTATCATCCCAAAGTTTCCAACTAAGAATTTCAAAAAAGGGTCTCCAATGAGTACTCATGCCGCGTGTGTTGAGATTCCACAGTAGCCAATCCTTGAGTGATTTATTGAAGAAGTCTTGTGCTCAACTACGAGAAATTTACCTTTCTCCAGCAATTAGGCATGACAAGACATTGTTGTAGGATGTGATTTAAATCTTCCAAGTCTGTGTGGCAAAGTTCACATATCCCTTCTGTTGATTTCCTCTCCTTAAGTGTTCGATATTAGTGAGGAGTTTGTTTTTTTTTTCCTCTTCTTTTTGTTTTTAATAAGGAGTTTGTTTTTTTATAGTTCTCACCACTAATATCATTTTTTTTAAATAATATTAATAGTTTTCTAATGGTAATGAACTAAGAGTTTAAAACCAACTCCTCAAGTAAATCGTACATTAAGGATCGGACGAGTATTAACTTCTTAAAATAAATATATATAAAAAAACTAACACATTTAGAGTTCTGCATAAAATTTAAATAATAAACTGTAATATTCATAGTTTACAAATGACAAGGTTTATTATAAACGTTATGTTTTTTTTTTTTGACCTATTATAAATGTTATGTTTACATGTAGTGATATACTGACAATGACACAAGGTTTTTTTTTTTTTTTTGGAAGTATTCCAGAAGTGTACAACAATTAAAAGTGCTTAACAAAAACATTTTATTGCTCATCCAATGAAAACCCCAAGCAGAATGCAATAATGCACGGGCCACTGAACTTAGACCATGTGAGTCTGACTGGAAAACAACAAAAAAGAGTGTTCCTAGGAGCAGAATATTGCAACGGCTATATTAGTCAAACTTTTGAACACACTCATACCCATTCAAACTTATATCAGATATCATTCTAAAGCCACTCATTAAAATTAGACCATCCACAATGATTGAGAGTGGGCCTCCCACAAAAAGATTGATCAGTGCATATTGCATAATACCCTGAAATGAACTAGATCCTACTCTCACGCATATATTAATAATTTATCATTAGTTAATCATATATAACATAACTAGGCATTCTTCTCTGTGCGTTGTACGGGCCATTGGATTTTGCACGGGTTTTTTTTTTTTAAAGAGATTATAGATCAATTGGGTAAGAAGATGCAAATTGTAGAGTCTGTTGTCGAAAATGCATAATGCAAAATCGTTTCTTTTCTTGAAAGCTATGCAGGTTAATTTGTCGAGCTTGCTTTATTGGGTGTTGAGTTATTGTTTGTATTTAAAATTTTTCAGCAAACTAAGTGACTGAATTCAAATGGCCTTTTTATCAATCAATTTTTTAAGGATTTTTATTTAATAGAATATAACATAATGTTCTATTTTTTTTATTAAAAAAACAAGACTTCAAAGAACAGTGCTACAAAAAACCAATTCCTTTATTACAAATTATCATGATCAATTAACGGTTCTAAAAAAAATCAAATCCGTTACTACAAGTTTTTCAAAGATATAATATAATAATACAATGGGCGACATTTTCCAAAAGGTGTTCTAAGTTGATATATATATATATATTTGATAGTTTTATAAAGAATATTAAATATTTTTCTCTATGTTTGTTTTCTCTAGATATTCATAGAAAACACATGAAAGATTATTTTTCCCTATTTCAATTTGTTAATGTGTGATTTTTCTACTTAACATTTGTTCAAGATTTTTTCACTTGTTGATTTTACACATGGAAGATTATTTTTCCCTATTTCATTGATTGTGGGTGTTTTGACTGAAGAAAGAAATGACTGGGGATGGAGAGTCATTTTGTCTATGAAAAATTTTAAGACTTTTTGAATTTCCAATTAAACGTAAAAAAAAAACAATTTCTCTCACTTGTCAAAAACAAACCAAACATACTAATGGTAATAAACATTGCATTGCACCCCCATTGTAGTGCTTTTATTGAACTAAATAGGCCCCAAGTCACCAATGAATTATGTGGGGAAAAAACCTCATTTATATTATTACAAATCATGTCATGTCAACAATTGGGATAAAAAATTAATGGTGTAAAAAAGAGCTCAATTCATTCATTGTAAATTCAATGATGTTTAATGTAGCGTATGAAGCCATATATATCCAATTGTTGCCAAACATTAACAAATTTGTCTTTGTTGCAATGGTATGCATGCAAGAAATTCATCATGTGGAGAAAAAAACACAATAAGCCCATATCACTAAAAAAATTAGAGAAAGATTTCTTGTTTTATTTTTTTACCCTTCATGACAGATCACATCAGAAGAAGATTTTGCTACCTTCAACATGGATCATTGATCCAACTAAATCCAAGATATCTATCATCAAAGAACTCATGAGAAAAGTTAATAGATAAAAAACCATTTAAAAAAATTAATACTACTTGATTTGCTTTTCTCCCCATGCCCACCACGAAATTACCTGGTTTGATGTCTTTCTACACAAATCCATTTGAATGCAAATGTTTGATCCTTGTAAGCTACTATAATCAAGAAAACAAAATGGCTAATTTTGTATTCTTGAACTTTACATAAAGGCCCCCACTAATGATACTATCAAGGAGTAGAAACAATCACGATGTGAAAAATTTGGTTTAGACTAAAACCAAATGAAAATGGATGTTATATAGCTCTCAGGATTATTCTATAAAGATATTCAAGTCTTTTCATTTTTCAATATAGTGTGTTTTTTTAAAGATGGCTTTTGAACTTCAAGGATAAGTGTTTTTTTCCAAGATGGCTTTTGGACTTCAAGAATACATGTTAAATAATAATGAATAATAAAGGTTGTTGAAAAAACGTTGAAAAAAACCGGACCAAATGCAACATAGTAAGTAATAAGATATATTAAAACAATCCAAACCAATAACAGAATCCATTTAAAAAAAACCGCCGTTACTATAAGTTTTCAAAAAATATAATAAATAAATACTCTTTCGGTCTTTAATATAAAATATATTTGGAGAGTTGATTTTGATTCTAAATATAGGACATAGTTTTCATATTTGTCAATCTTTTTCTAATTTACTTCTATTGATGATTTCTCAATAATAATCAAGGAGGAGAGTGAATGAGGGAATTAAGGAAGGTGATTATGGTATTGTAGAAAATACATGTCATATTAACTAACTTAACCAACTTTCTTAATCTAATCAAATTAGGTAAATGTCTTATATTAAAAACCGGATAAGTGTACTATTAGTTATGATGGTAGGACCCAATTTTTAGATACAATGCACAAGACCCATGTCTGTTAATAATTAGTAGTCATCTTGACATCTCTAGTACAGAATTTTTGCACAAAAGTGGCAGTTTTATTAGGCATTATGCAATAATTCAGAAAAACTGATACTGGGACAAACATTTTATACCTTTTCCCGTGAAGTCTTATTTCAACCCAATTGCTATATTGTCTTGTCTTATTGGGCATTATCCACCTCCAATATGCAAGGTCACTGAATTGCCACTAGGGCAATTCACTTGACTTCATAAATCTACTAATGAGAGTAATAATACACTAACATACATATCCTGATAGCTTACAAAGCCAAGAATCAAGGATATTACAAAGGACAAAATTTAGCTAAAGTTTTTATGTTTGCCATCAAACATGATGGAAATAAAACTTCCCCTTTACATCGATTTCTATTGAAAAACTTGATAGCAAACACAAAATAAGTCATCTAAATCTTGTCTCACGATCACACATTGGCAGTTTTGACCCGATTCACCTCAGTTGCACAAAAAGATTCCATTATCTCATTATTTGAGACTTGACCATGAGGTTCAGCATTTATTAACTGGTCAAGGGTGGTTAGCTCAGTCTTCTCTGCAGTTTCCAGGGCAGCCTTGTGTTCTACTAACTTTGTCTTCCACTTTATACCAACTGCCTTAGCCTGATCAGCAAACAGAACTTCTGAATGTGGGGAACCACATATTTCCTTGTAAGTATCATAAGGAGCAGCACAAGTGTTTCCGCCTTCCAAGAGTTTTGCAAGAGGATGTATAACCGAAAGTGGACTTCCTGGTCTCTCTAAGGTGTCCTTCAACGAAAGAAAGTCCGAGACTAGTTCGGTCTTGCTCAGCTGGACGAACACTGCAGTTTCATCCAGGCGGTAGACTGAGACTACAGAAGTTGGACCATAAACTTTGGTTATGCGATCTCTTACTTCACTTGTCTTGAGCTTGAGAGGAAGTCCCCAGATAAGAACTACATTCTCAAACACAATATTCTGGCGTTGTCTCTTAAGGTTCTGAACCCCAAAATCTGCAACTTTATCGCCGGAATTTAGATCGATAATGTCCCCAAACAACCAACTAAGATAAAGAAGGTTGATGTACTTCCGAATTTTGTCATTGAAGGCTAGATGTTGTGAAGAGTCATTGAGTTTAAAATTAACTCCTAAATGTTTGCACAGCTCGGCAAAGACACATCCGGTCATGAAAGCGTCGTATCCAGCTTCATGCTTGCCTCCAGGGTTCCAGCTAGATGACCTGCAAATGTACATATTATATTGGTATCATGGGAGCTTCTACAGGGGCCCTTTAGCTTCCACAGAATAACAAAATAAAAGGCAATATTACTTTATTTTAAGTACATATATAAATTCGTTAGTTCTTCAGACTTGACAACCAAAAGTTATAAGAAATCACTAGTGTCGAGATCTCTCGATAATAACTTATATTTAAGGCATATCACAATCATTAGTGCTTTAATACTCGGTCTGTCAAAGTTGGTTTTCCTTTTCTATTCGGTTATATTTCATCCTTTTTATAAGAATTGACTGGCAGAGAGGTCGCCTACTGTCCCAATATATAGGTACTCTGCTTCTATCAATGAACAGTATGAATTTCTGAGAATTATTATTTTGAAAATCTTCATGATATTGGACTCCCCAAGGCCTAATCTTATCTACCTATATGAGAAAACATGACTAACCAATGGCATTAAAAACCAAGAAAAACACCACTACTCACCACTTCAATCAGCCAGAGCAAACAAACCCACCCCTGTTCTAATCACAGAGATCATCTAAATGGGCATAACTATCTTCAGAGGTCTTACTTTATTGTAAAAATGTGGACGAGAGAAAAACCAGCTCCTTGGAGCAACCAAGCAGTGTGATCACAGAGACTCCAAATTCAAAATTTGAACAGTCATGTCAAGGTTCTTATACACCATTACAAATGACGTTGGAGAGAATTCTCCTGTGTGAAAGCCAACAGCATCTGGGAAGCTGCTCAAGAGGCCTATTCCTCAAATGAAAACACTGTAGCTCTTTCTGAGATAGAAGTCTCCATGATTAAAAAAGGAAGAGATGGCTGCATAGAATTGTTTCACTATACTCAGGGTATGGGCAGTAGTCGGATGTATTTGAGACCTACAATTGGTCATGTAGAGATGATGCAGCAAATTGAAGTACAAAAAAGAACCTATAAAATTTTGATAGAGGAATAAGAAATGCTTAGACACGGAATAAGCAAGTTTCATCACTAATAGGAGATCAACTCTAAGTTCTTGTATTTTTGTTTAGAGATATTTTGTCATATTTAGCAAATTGAAGGAAGATTGTATTATTGTTATTGTTTTCAGTTTTATCTCTTCTGTTTCTTCTTGATTGATTGGCACACATGTTGCCCATTGTCACTTGTATATGTACTCTGTTTCTCTCAATGGATGATATGAATTTTACAGGAGTATTTCTTTGGAAAATCCTCAGTAAGCAACTAAAAAAAGGAAAAACTCATAAGAGAAACGAATGCAATCGTCACGGGAAAATTTTGCTCATAATAAAGGTAACAGTCATACAAAAGAAAGTTGTCAAGTATTAAAATTGTTGGAAGATTCCTATAAACATAACTACATGTGTGAAGGTAAAACAGTATGCAGGTTTGGGGGATTCATTTAAGAACTCAAAAGTAGAATAACAGATTTCATTTTCACAGACATGATTTGAAAAAGATAACGATGTTGAAATACACAGAAAAGCCATGCCGCCATCTTTATTGTAGGTTTTTTAGAGACATTAAATAGGATAGGTTAAATATAACATTGCTCGGTCAGGATTTATAAAGAATTGAGAACCAAACCTTAAATCATTTACTTGGACCTCCACTTTCATGGATGACAAAGAAGCTACATCACTGCTTTTGAATCCAACAGCTATTTGAGGACACAAAACGGAAAATACAGAGGCCAGCGATTTTGGGGACCTTTTCATCCTTGTTTGGAGCATATTACTGCTATTCAAGAGTATTTTGGTGTCAACAATGTATGGAAAATACTTGTTAACAGAGGAGACAAATTCTTCACTAGTCCTTGGAAGAGGACCTATAAATTTGCTGTACACATGAGCAATATCTGTGTCATAGAAGGGTATCATCTTAGTACCTCATCAAATAAAATAACTTGGACTAGATTGAGGATGACATTGATACCCAAAAAGCAATTGTGACCAACTATCAGCTTCTGTTCTGAGGAAAGGAGGTCAATAACATGGCGGAATCCTACTGCAGCCTGAACCTTCGTCTCTGCTTCCCTTTGCCGCTCGTCATTCACTTCTTTCTGCAAGAGATTGATGTATACACATTTAAGGACTTGTAAACTGCTAAGACATCACAGAATATCAGTTCGCAAGTTCTCTTCTCAATTGGTGCCCATTGAACGGGATTGAGCTCAATTTCCAAGAACATCTTATCCATTCAAAATAGAGATTATAAATGGCTATATATTTTTAATTAATGTAAATCAATTTTGGTCGTAGTCAGCAAATATAATCTGCACAAAACCAATATCTACTTTTTGACCCATCCACGATGCAGTCAATCCCAATTGTCATTAGGCATATAGAGCACATATTGCATTTTCCAAGGAAAAGAATAATGCCAGTTTTGAGGAGTTTATTAACATATTACCAGAAGTGATTTCAGTTCATCCCTTGAGTCTGTATACACAACCATGTGTTGCAAGCCAGAATCCTCGCTGTTTATACAGAAATAAAAAAGATCTTTGAAATGCTTTCTGACAACCTGCAAAATTTTCAACTCATTCACCAATATCCACTCCAAGAACCTAATTTATGTATCATACTGCAATGCCATCAAATCATCAATTATAGGACAATCATAGATGTTATAACCAAAAGAATCAATCCAAGAAAGACAAAGTAAACATATCCACTTAGGAGGCAAGATTAAACCACCTTACCAACTTAATCAGTTTAAGCTGATGAGAAGTGAATCCACAAAGTCTTAGAGCTGGATGCATTTTATAGAAAATAACATGAAGTTGTTGTTTTGAATCTTCTGAGAATCTTTGAAATTTGTCTTCCCTGTCTTGCTCCTGAAATAGCCCATCACGCCATTCACTGAACTTGTTTTTCATTCGTTCAGTGAACAATACATCTGCAATGTTGACTGATGGTATGTCTTTGACATTTTTTATGCCAAACCTTGAATCTTCATCTAACCACTCACCATCATTATTTGAATTCAAGCATCTT
Organism: Albizia julibrissin; assembly: GCA_037074505.1. Classification (NCBI taxonomy): domain Eukaryota; kingdom Viridiplantae; phylum Streptophyta; class Magnoliopsida; order Fabales; family Fabaceae; genus Albizia; species Albizia julibrissin. The sequence continues at coordinate 32,252,815 of CM073483.1, forward strand.
ATAGCTTCACTTTCTTGTTCTCTGGATAAATAAGATATTCCTGACATTATCCAAGGGTACAAAATCTCAAACTACAAGTAAATAAGAACTTGAGATGTCATTCGTATAGACAGATCAAATACCATCCTATTTACAGACTATCCTCGGAACATAGACCAACTATCAAAATCCAGTTGCTGAAATTATGGTTAGCATTATGGGGTTTGACTTCCTTAAATGTCTGAAAGTGTTTCCCGCTTACCCATCCAAAACCCTCAATTTATGGATCATTTTTTCTCAGAACAAATGAACAATGAAAGAATTCAAACTACATACACCCCATACTGAGGTTTACACATCTTTACTTTTCCAAGCAAAGAAATTGTTAGATTACAATAACAGTACCTTCACTTAAAACATAAGCTTTGAATAGGTCATTGACATAAATAAATTATGCAAATCAATATAATAACAAGCTTGACATCAAAGGTAACCACAAGAAAGAGAAGTAAAAGTAAGCCGACCTTCATGTATGCATGCATTAAAATCAAACTGGTATTTAGCCAAAAAATCAATTGAAGCCGTCTGGCAGAGAAACTCACGAGGACCCAAGCCCGCAAGCTCCTGACGTGGAAAAACATAAAAATTGTACCTGTCAAAAAGCATTATCATAATCTGAACAACAGCAGCCACATAATCCCATACAAACCAAGAAAATAAATTAAAGTACTAGAAAAACTGTTTTCCATAAATGCACATAAATGAAGCATAACGAAAACTTCTTAAACAACCAAATGGTTATGCTGATCTAAAGCAGAACCAATAAGAGAGAGGCCTCCATAGAATCTAACAAGTCACGCAATCTCTATTTGAATGCTTCTTTTTACATGGAAAAGTGAGGCGTATGCGGTCCCTAACAGAATAGATTAGAAGGAACAAAGGGATTAACTATCTGAGGAAGTTAGCAAAGGGCCGTTTGGATTGGCGACGGGTATACATAATATACCCTGCACACCTAATGACTTGAATGGAAGTATTTTCCTTTCCCGTCTTCAGCTATCACTTGTAGTAAAGGGAAGATGAAAAACTTCTTATAACGTATAAAAGAAGCTCTTTTCTATTACTTGGAAGTTGAAACATTACACAAATATACTTAAAATTTCCTTCCGCTAACCTAATAGTTATGTTTTCCATGATAGACCGTGCATTCACCGTCAATCCAAGGCCATGAGCTAACTTCCCAACCATCAAATACCCTACTTTTTGTTCCATTTGATTGAATTTTCTCAGATACAGGGAAACGGCAAGGAAAAAACGAAGATAAACAACACTCACGGATAAGAGACGAACAACTGACTGGCAGAATCCCATCGGAAGGGACACACGCCAAATTGTACGACGGCGAACTTATCCGCAGAATCCTTGACCTTGAGGTAGCGAACATCGAAGCGGTCGAACTCGAAGGAGTCCCGCCATGGGGCGCTGGTGATTCCGGTCATTTCAAGATCAATGGCAACGAAGTCCGAAGCTCGCACTTGGCGACGAAGCTCAGAGAGTGAGGCTTCAAAGTTTGATTTCGTGACGGTTTTCAGAGGGAAAGCCGATCCCGATGATTGAGGTATTGAAGCAGATGAGGCAGAGCTGAAGACACGGGCAAGTGCCCAGCCGGTAGCTTTCTGAGCCCTCATCGTCAGTCATGCATTTTGGTGACTATTGAGTGTCTTATGGTGTGGGGTAAGGAGCTAGGGTGCTCGGAACACACAAAAATCCGGGAAGTATCTATATATTACTTTGAAGTTCTAACCCTTCCCGGTGATCGGTTTTTTTATTTTAATGCTAAAATAACCTTAATCCCAAAATATTTTTTAAAGTCAAGATAATTATGAATTTTAAAAATTCGCTAAAACCATTAAATCCAACTAACTCCATCCATTACAATCATTGTTTGAAAAACCTGATCAGATAAGCCGGTTCAGACCAGAAATCGGTAAATTGGCCAGTGATCCGGTTTGGAGAGTTGAAAAAAACCAAAACTGGGTCAAACCAGTGTGAATTGGAGAGACCCGGTTTACCCTTTTTTTTTAACTTTTTTATACTCCAAACGATGTGGTTTTAGCTTTTTTTTAAAGAAAAAATTATTTTTCTAAAATTTTTTTATTCGTAAGGAGCTTTAAAATGATTGTGGAATACTTTTGGGATTGGTTGGAGAAAAATTCGTATATATTTAATGATATTTTTGTGGATATTAGGTTTATGAGGTTATATTGGCTTATTTGTTAAAAAAAAACTCTTATATAATTTTTTAAATGATATATATGAACACTTAAATTATATTTTTTTTTTAATTAACCCTAATCTGATCTTAGGATTAACCCCCATCTGAACCCCTAATCATTAATTCAGTACCTATTCAATGTCCTGTCCATTTTTCAAGCCGTTGATTACAACATGAAAGTACTGACATATCCTCAATTAATTAACAAAACGTGATAAAGTACAATGGTGATTTTTCATCAATAACCTGTGTCAGTTGTTTTCACCTTCTCTCTCACTCTCAGATTCTCCGCCCATCATTTCCATTGCCACAAAAGGTCTCCATTAAAAATGTTACTGTTTTTGAGAAACACCGAACAAATTTTTATTTTGAGGAATCACTAGAGTTAGGAATCAAGACTGATTTGATTTTATAAGGTTGGCTTTTGAAAGGGTAGGGCCTAAAAAGACCGGTCTTACAAAGTTTGAAGTAAGAAAAATTATTTTTTTTAAAGCTCGATCTGAGAGTATGAGGGCCAAGGCCGACCCGTAGGGCCAGAAGCTATTTTGGAAAGATTTAACTACACGTCTACAAGCCTCATACAATAAAATAAATACAGCTACTAATTCATAATTAAAGGTAAAAAATAATGTCCACAAATAACTTACAACCTCGTACGAAGTATAAGATAACAAGAAGCTAAACACTCTAAGCAATATGAGTATGATGACTATCATTTTCATCTTCTTCGCCACTATCATCAATTTCAAGGAAATTCAATTGGTCTTCACTTTGAGTAATAAGGTCTGTTTGAGGGGTAAAAATATCAAGAATTTCTTCTCCCATATCATGAATATATCTATAATCTTTATCTATAATAAATAATAAACCAAAATGATAAATAACTATATAACAAATATAAAATATAAATGAATTAGTAAATTACCATCATATATGAAACTTTGGAGTAAATAAGAAATATATTTTATAAATTTTTAATTTTTATGATTCTCAATATAAGATATTCTTATAAAATTTAATTCTAAAAAAGATAATAACAACTAAATATTTGCAACATCATCACAAAACATAAAAAATCAATAATATTATTATCATATAAATAATTTTAAAAAATAAAAATATATATAAAGGCATACAAAGTTGGCCCTTTTAGACCCGTTTTCAATTTTAAGGCTAAAATTTTAAGCCGACCCTTATAAATTCAGGGTCTAAAAGCACCGGTCCGACAGGTTCAGCCCGTTTTCCCAGCTCTAAGAATGATTAGTACTTCGCAAATTTTGTTCACACTTAGTATTTTTATTTAAATCCTTCCCATCAATAAAGCTTTCAATGAGGAATTTTTTTTCCAATTTTCCTTGAAAATTTTATTGGCACCTAATCCGTGTATAACAAAATTTGTAAACTACCCATATTTTCTGCTTATAAATGTTTTATAAGATCTATTTAACTAATTTGATTAGATTTAAAAATTTAACTAAGTTAGTTAATATGACAAATATTTTTAAAAACATTATAGTCATCTTCTTTAACTTTCTCAGTCACTCTCCTTATTGATTATTGTTAAGGGATCATCAATAGATATAAATTAGGAAAAATTGATAAATATAAAAAAATAAGTCTTATATTTAAGACCAATATCAACTCTCTAAATAAATATTATATTAAAGGCGAAAAAGAGTATCATATATTTTTCACTAATAAAATTTTTAATGGGGACTTTTTCCCAATGTTTCATTAGATAATTTTATTTTATTTTATTTAAGTTTACAATTAAAAAATTAAAATTTCAATAAAGAGCCAAATATCCTTAGATAATTTGGCACCAATTCCTTAACCATGTTAATAATTAGATTAAAGTGTGGATTTTAAAGATAATAAGGATGTCTTTGTGAAGTTATTAAACCATAAACCTTAAAATTATTATATTTTGCTCAAAATATTAGTTATATCATTGTAAATTATGAGACTTATTAATTAATTTTCCCTTTTTGATTTATCAAATTCAAACTTCTCATTTGCTAACACTAGCAAGGGAAAATTCAAGCTTCTTTTTTTTTTAAAGGATTTCCAAATTAATCATGCCAATTATCAGAGGAATATGAGAATGATTCACATACAACATGTCTTTTTCTTTTATGAAAGGTTCTAAGAATTGGTATATTTTTACAAATAATTGCAAACATTAGCTTTACCCCTATTATCAAAAAAGAAATCGATTACTTAGATTTTTTTTTCTATTAATTAATAGAAGTCCAATGATTATCCAATTTATCATAGAATACGTGAAAGATATTCTTTCTTTTGCATTATTTGTATGAAAAAAGTATTGGGACATTTCATTTCTTTTAACATTTTCGAATCGACCATTTTTATACATTGCAAAGGATCATGAAATTGTTTATACTCAAAAATATATAGCTCATAAGCTTAGTCTTAGAGAAAGGAAAGAATATTTTTTTAATGAAAAAAGAATACTTTCGATAATATTATAATCTAGTGGCATGAAAACTCTCTTGTAGTTAGAAGGTTGCAGGTTCAATTTCGCTTAATGCTTGTAACCTCATGCTACTTTTATTTTAAAAAAAAAACTTAATTTTACCTTGAACTTGTGTAATTAAGACAATATTATTTAAAACTCGTAATTACACACTCAGTGAAACTCAAAAATTGGGCTAGCCCTAGTTTGGCATGCCCTAATAATATCATTTGATATTTGCTGGCATTGTCAAAGTGATATGTATGATATGTATAATTTGGATGAAGGGAAATAAACTTATTCATCAACGGTGTTTGGTATACCCTTTATCTTTAATTAAAGAAGTTGATTATGTTGCTGTCTCTATTTCTTTGGCTTTTTCCTCTAATAATGATAGCCCAAAACCACAAAATTTTGTTTTGTGAAGCAAACTATCAGATTAATGTTCTTTCATCAGTAGGGTGGATTGTTTTTCTGGAAAAATTCAAAAAAAAAAAAAGGCTAGACCTTTTGTAAGGTATGCATCGGATATCAGAGGCAATTGTTGATAGCCATCAAATAGAAAAAATCTACAACTACTTATTTTGACTTCAGCCGGTTTAGAGCTACCTTATCTTGGATTCTCAATTCTCCTTTTTGCTCTAATACTCTGAAGCAATTTATCCAAGTTGTGTGCCTTATAGGAAACTTTTCCTCCCTCCAAACGGAGTTGTCATCCCATCATCAAACTAACTGCATCTACATAGATTTAAATTATCTTCTTAGTTGCTCCATTTTCAATAGGGTTTATTTATTGTAACTTTTAAATTTGCAATTCAAGAACTTTCTTGACTCCTGCTTCACTGGCCATGCTAATATGTGAAGTTTAGGGTACTTTTTATACTTATTATCTTTTTAAATGAATGGCATTTGACTTTTCCTTAAAAAAAAAAACACAAAACTCGTTCTTTGCTAGCCCTCTCTCCCCATTCATTTCTCTTCCCTCCCTTTTTCCATTATGGTTTTGTAGACACACACAGTCACCACTTATTAAAATTTAAAACACACACACATATATATAAATAAAATATAACATGTAAAATATAAAACTAGATAAAATAATTAACAATTTAAAAATGTGTTTGGAACAGCGGAATTCATACCTTTAGATCCAGAAAAATGTTTCTATTGTAACATGATTTTCAAGAAAAAGGCAAAAACATTCTAAGTGAAGTGGCCCCACTTTATGCAGTGGAAGAACCCTAGTTTCTAATACAAATTAAAAGGGGTTCTATACTTCTATGTGCTTGTTTTGTGGTTTTTGGGGAGTTCAATTGTGTCTCTACATATAATCATGGAATAATTCACCCATGAGAGCATAAACATTGATATATAATATAGACACACACACACGTACTTGCACACACACATATACATATACATATACATATACATATACATATACATATGGTAGCTGGTTTAGAGGTTAAACCCTAGGAGGACCACCCTTATGCTCAAAAAGGCGATGGAGAAGGAAGACTTGAAGGAAGCTGCCACCTATTAATACTGCTGATTCAAATATGGCTTTGTGCACTGCTCTGCTGCTCAACGCATCGTTTACTGTCATCATTTCACGCAATTATGTTGTTAAACTCCTTATTTCATTCATTCACATAAATATGTATTCATGAATATTCAATACATCAAATGTACCAAAACTCAGTGTGCACACAGTTAGTTCCTATAATTTTAACTCAGTTATAATTTAACCCTTACACTTTGATTCGGTGTAACTCTGTCTTTATGGTTTTGACTTAGTTGTAATTCAAGTTTTTGAACTTTGATTTACTGCGACTCAATTCAACTATTTATTATATATATGATTTTCTTTTTTAAAACATAGGAACTAAATTATAAAATAGTTAAAATTATAGAAACTGGGTTGCAGTAAGTCATAGTTTAAAAACTGAATTACAACTAAGTTAAAACTATAGAGACTGAGTTACACCGAGTTAAAATAAGAGCTAAGTTACAATGAAATAAAAAATATATAGGGACCAAAAGATCAATTTTCCCATGAAAAGAATTTCTTCTGTATCCTATTTTATGACAGTACTGTTCATGACTTGTAGATAGAATAATTAAAAATAATATTGAAAACGTCCTTGCACAAAACTTGATCATCTAGAGTTTCAAGTTATGAGATGCATGTATACATACATATTGCTTGGCGTTCAGTTTGAGCTTCAAGCCAATGCTGCTCAAACTGAATGTTGTAAAGTGCTTCCTCTAATTTTGATATCTGTTGTAACAGAGGATTCAAATGCTCTGCAGTACATGTAGAGATAACATACTTAATAATCATGTCATAAAATTTTACTAATTTCAAAAGCTAACCTGTTTACTCAATTGTATAGCCATTGAAAAGAACAAGTCGTGTTTGGATCTCGTGGAGAGTGTGGATGTTTAGTTTAATTTGTCCAATTTGTTTTGGACACATGTAGGATTAAGATGAGTTAAATTCTCAGATGCATCAAAATTAGGACATATGCCTCTTGATTCAAAGATAGGACATATGCCTCGTGATTTAAAGAGTACTAACAAATATACTTACAAATTATCTACCAATAAAATTCTTATACCAATACGAGATTAATTTGAACTCATGTTTTGGTAGGGTTTAAGTCATATCCTTGCAGATTGGATCCATTTTTATAAGCAATTCCTTCAGAATTTTTTCCCCTTCATCTTAATTTGTCATCTACTAGATAGTAAGCTTTGAAGTATCGATAAGCTGTTACCATAGAAATCATAGGTTCATATCTTGAAAACAACATCCCTACTTGCGGGGATAAGGCTATTTACATCTATCATTTCTAAATTCTACCTAGTGTGAGTCTTGTACACTGAATCACCCTTGATTTGTCATCTACTATGTTAAGTGAAATGACACCCTATTAAATCAAAAGGAAGGATTAAAGATTTATTTTCAACAACAAAATTAAAATGAAAACATAGAAACCACACTAATTAATATATAAATCCAAATCAGAATATGAAAAGTTAGATCTGAAATCTTTCATAAACTAATTAATAATGAGGGGAAAGAAATTATCTTATTACCATCTCTTACAAGCTGATCATAGAAGCTGAAGTGGCTGACATAGACATCAAAATCAATAGTTTCATGATAAGGATTCCTGTTGGTGAAACAGAAACGATGGAGGCCTTTATTTGCACTCACAAACTCAAACTTTTCACTTGTCTTGTCCTTTAGCTCATGAACCTTTTCACCTGAAGGTCCCATAACCTAAGATCCATCAAGAAATTAATTCAACGAGGTTAAAAAGTTGCACTCATCTTTTCACAATCTTACTGAGGCAGCATAATAATCTTCAAAATTTATAACTGTTCCCACACAAACTTTAGCCTGCACCCTATAAATTATGAACTCTATAACATACTTTATATAATGTGTGGAGTACCAGTTCACAATCCAGTTGCAAATTAAAAAGGGTCAGCTTAAAATGAGTAAGTTTTCACAGCTCTATTCAGATATATCATTTATCATGAGTTCTCATTCTATAACTCCCTAAGTTCTTATTGAACCCCCTTTATAAATGTTTTGAAGACTAAAAACTATTCCCTTTCATTCTAAATATATTAGCTAGCTAGGTAGATATGTGTTTGTTTCCTAAAAATGCCCCCATCTAGTTATTTGTATACTATCTCATATCTTTTATATAAAAGCTAGTTGACTTTTTTTTTAGAGATTTAAATAATTTATTTGACTTCCTTAATCTTCAAAAAATGTCAACTAACTCTTATATATTATTAAAGTCTTGAAGGAGTATAACCAATAGGGATAGTTTCTGGAAAAAAATTACTCATTTGATTCTTAATATAAAACTTAGTTAACTAATTTGATTAAATTAAAGAAATTTGTTAGGTCAGTTAACATATATAACATGCATGTTTTTTCTAACACATCCTAATCATCTTCCATTTCCTCCTTCCCTTACTTTATTATTGTTGAGGGAATGTTAATAAACTAATTTGAAGAAAATCAATAAGTATGTTAAATAAGTCTTATATTTAGAATCAATATTAACTCATCAATTAGATCCTACATTAAGGACTAGAAGAGTATAAATTATTGGAAGACAAATTAAATTAGAGTAAGGCCTTACATTTAGGATAAAAAAAACTATATAACTATTCTCTCTGGTCTTTATTATCAAACACCAACTAACAATGATTTTTAGTCATTTTTATAAGGCACTTACAAGCTTTCAAGGAATATTATATTTATTTTCTCATGTATGTCCATATTTAATAAGGATAGTGGGAGTTATTAATAATTAATGTGACATTTTGATTTTTGAGTCTAGTGAAATTGTTAAGGGTAATATTAGAAATCACTTAAATTTTAAAACAACTTTAATATTTTTCATTGTTTTTATTGATCTGTAAAAATTAGTAATTGGTGCCATACAATAAAGAGAAAGGGAGTACTTCCAAACGTTTATTCTACCTTTCCTATTGACATGCATAACTACTTCTTTTATTACATGCTCAGACCGCCTTAATTTGAGAATGATTTGGCATTAAAACAATTTATGAACCAGAAAATCAACATAAACTAAAAGATCTATAAAATATTACACAATTATTCAAAAGTCATATAACAATGCTTACATGGTTACAATAATTAAGAAGTGTTTGAGAGTAATATGCATGAGCGTAGGAAATAGTAGTTAATTACCACAAGGTCAACACCTTCTGCAGTGTATTGCCAAGAAGCATCAACCTTGACGACAACAAAAGAAACAAGCACTGTGTCCCTCACATTCTGAATATTATGAGAGAAGCACTCTTCTTTGTCTATCACAAATCTTATTCCCTTCACTGCTTCCATACTCCACAATAAGCTGATGCTTAACACACCAACAATGCCCACATTCCACAAACCCACCTTCATTTCTGCATCCAAACATCATAATTAGCTACTCATAATTAATATATAATACTCGTAATGAAAATAGTAATGCGTTTGAATTCCTATTTTCTTTTGCAATTTCTTAAGTAACAGCGCTATTTATTTTAAATAAAGGTTAATATTCGAGTGACAGGTTGGTCAATGTTGAGGCTGTGAATCCTTTCACTTGTTTGAATTAGGCATTGAGAGATTAGAAGAGAGATAACACTATTTGTCATATGAAGAATGATGGATATGCACACACTAATGTGATTTGTGTTTGTGTGCATGCGATGTGATACTCGTTCATCATCGACTACAAAAACATAAAATTTGGGGTTCGAAAAATTTCTGTTTTAATTTTTCAAAATCTTTCCCAGTGACGACTATGAATTTGATATATAAGAATCGAACAAACAAATTAAAACTGTTACCTTCTTTATTTTTTCTAACAAATTTCTCTCTGGAAACTTGTCTCCCAAATCAATTGAGTTAAATAGGAAGAACTTGGCGAGTTCCTACTGTACCATGTAAAGATTCATAATTTTTGTTAACTGTTATCACATCTCTGTTTGAGAGTATATATCTCGCCGTTGGTGGGTTTTACTATGAAAATTGTACAAATGTTTTTTTAAAAAATTTTTAAAGCATTAATTTTCTTTTTGTTCAAAATTATGACAATTTTATACTAGTACTATAATTTTAATACACACACATACAATATTATTATTTCCTCCCGTCTTAAAACCCCTTTTGCTTTGCCTCTTCGGCCGCTCTACTTCACGCGTGGTTGCCTCTCTTCCATCCGACGCCGCCACCTGCTCCGTCGTAGTCGATCATTGCCGTCATCTCTCCCGTAGTCTCGTTTGTTCTCATCTTCGCTTTCTTCGTCTCTAAGTTCGTTCTATCCAGCTTTGATTAGCGTTTTGCTGATTAGGTTCCTCATTCAGGTGAGTGTCTGAGTTCATTCTTTAAGCCCTGGTGGAATCTTTTGTTCTTCATTCTTTTCTTGTGCTTATTTTTCTGTTCTAAGATTTTTTTTTTTGGTTTTTAATTCTTTCTATTCTGCTTCAGAGTTAAGTACATTGCTCTGCTTTACGCTTCAACTTGTTTTTCGAATCCTGATTCCGTGCTAGAATTGTATTCTATAATAGATAAAACCTTCATAGTTGTTGATAAATAGTGAAGTTTGGAGCTTGTAAATAAGTAGCTCCAGTCTGACATGGGATAGAAGCGCTAATATGAATAGCTAGCAATAACTAGACTAATGCATGTTTGCTTGGGTTGGATCTCAGTGGTGATTGAGGTGCAAACTACTGGTGCAATTTGTTGAACTTAGTTAGTAATCAAGAGCAATCAGCCTTTGCTATTCCGGTGGAACATGGTACAAGTGTGGATTATTCATGGATCTCTCTGTATGATAAGGGTATAATTGTCACTTTTTAACCCCCCAATCGAACCAAGCAAAGCCTTACTGTCACACCATTTCTCTTCTGCAGACTTCGGTTACCTCTCTTGCTCACACTTCTTGTGGCTTAGCTTTTCTTTCTCTCTCGTGTATCAGTTTTCATTGGGGATGATTCAGAACTTTCTCTCTTCGCATCAAAATCCGGAAACCTGCTTCTCTATAGAACTAGTTTAAGCTCTACTTCAAGCTCGCTTTGCCGGTTTTCTATGTTCAGATTGTTGGCCCCCAGTTGGCTACGAGTGTATGTAAAGGTGATTCTTAGCTTATTCTAATTCAGTTTGTTTTTTCTTTTGCATGTAACTATTGAATGGGTGATTATGTCCGTTATCATTTCTGTACTTATATTTCTTTAAGTGTACTGGTGATCCAATATTCCAGTTTGACAAGTGATTATTGGTAAGAATCATGTAGTTTGAAATTTGTCTTCATTTTATTCCTGCAAATAATCTGAAAAACCTATGTATTTGCGTTGTTTTCAAACAATTTCTTCTACTCCTTGGAAACATGAATACTTGTGGCTGACAATGATAAAATTCAAAATCTACATAGTAGCATGCTGATGTGTGTCAGGTGCAAACATTGACGTGTATATATTATACTGTACATAGTTTTCCGTGGAAGTTAATTAGCTTATGATATTATAAGAGGAGACTTCTTGTTTCTACTGTGCTCAGGTTGATTTATTAATGATTAACTCAGAAAAGAGGTGGAATTTGTGACTTTGCATACTTAAACAGTTTTCTTGTTATTTTCTTTCTTATTTCATTATGTTTTCTGCTGAAGTGCGTGTCTTGTACATTTGCTTCAAGCTTGGTTCGTGGCTGGTGGATATCATGCCCTAATATTACTTTTTTGTCTTGTGGCATGAAGTTGCTTTGAAACTTGTTTGGCCCTTGCATCAGAATGGATGTGGCGTTTTGCTATTTGGATGGTAATGCTGATGCTGTGGAGTTCTGTCCACACAACTCATACCACAATGTTTTAGCAGCCTCCACCTATACCCTAGAAGAGGGTGATCAACCAAGTCGATGTGGAAGCATTTCACTCTTTAATGTTGATGCTGACTTAAGCTCTCTGAACTTGGTTTATCGTGTGGAGACTTCTGGGATATTTGACATAAAGTGGAATCCACCAGGTGGGCATGGTAATAATCTTTTGGGTCAAGCAGATGCTGATGGGTACTTGAGAATTCAAAAGCTGGAGGGTTGCTGTAATGATGCTGAAGGTATGCATTAAATCCTTAATTTTTTGTCACTTCCACCATGCTTTTTGAGCCTTTTATGTGGGGAAAAAAGGAAAAATAAAAAAATTACTTTTCATGATTGGAAAAATACAATATTGTTGAGTTCGTGTTTTTTATTTAATTTATAAAGCATCATAAAGTTCTAAAAAGTCAAGCTTGATATGTATGGGTACATCTATATGGTTTTTATATCAAGTTTATTCCTATTTTTGGCTATATCTAAGATTATCAAATGTCTCTATTTTAGTATTCAACCAATTCTATCGGGAAGGCTTTATTATGGTCTTCAAACATTTCATTGCTACTTCTATCTTTTATTTGGGTTATACGTTCACAGTTGCCTGCTTTTGTTTCTTTGGTGGCATCTATTTTTTATGGTGGCAGGTTGTTTTATTGAACAATTTTGGAGGAATAGATAGTTTTGTTAAAAAGTAATATGATATCACCAAATAACTTTCTGAAAAATGATTTCATTATGATAACTTGCTGTACATGTACACGACTATACTCAATACCATGGGTTCTGTTACTAACAAGATTAACGTACATCACTGACTACTTTAACATAACTAGTTATAAACTCTGTTAGTTAAAACTTTAAGGTAATCCTCAGCATTTTGTAGTCTCTTATTTGCGTCCACACCCATATTTATATGTTAAGTTGTGGCATTTAAGATTGGTTGTAAACTTGGCAGTTTTGTGGAGAGGTACTGAACCTCTACCTGGTACTTGGCTGAGGCATTTTATTTTCTTTGTAATAACATTTTCTATTAGCTCTATGGCAGGGGCTTCTTTAAAAGAAGTGACTAGTGAAAAAATCAGCAATTCAATGTGCCTGTATCTGGACTGGAACCCTTCAGCTACCTTAATCACAGTGGGGCTTTCTGATGGCTCTGTATCTATTGTTTCCCTCTTGGAGTCTGGGCTTGAAATACAAGAAAACTGGAAGGCTCATGATTTTGAATTATGGACTACCTCATTCGACACTCACCAACCAAATCTGGTATATACTGGCTCCGATGACTGTAAGTTCAGTGGTTGGGATTTGCGTGACAGCCCTTCCAGAATGGTGTTTCAGAACTCCAAAGTCCATAAGATGGGTGTCTGTTGCATTGCAAAGAGTCCTCATGACCCACATAGCTTATTAACCGGCAGCTATGACGAATACTTGAGGGTATGGGATCTAAGATTGATTTCAAAGCCAATTAATGAGACTTCAGTTTGTTTAGGTGGAGGAGTTTGGAGGGTGAAGCATCACCCCTTCATCCCTGACCTGGTTTTGGCTGCTTGCATGCACAATGGGTTTGCAATTACTTCCATCAAGGGAGGAGAAGCTGAAGTTTTGGAAACATGCAAGAAGCATGATTCACTTGCATATGGAGCAGACTGGCAGAAAGGAGAAGCAACCCACAGTGGTGGGAAGAAGAAACCTCTAGTGGCTACCTGCTCATTCTATGACAGACTCGTCCGGGTATGGATGCCCAAAAATGATATTGTATTTTAAGTTAGTGCTCAAGGATAAACTTAGTTTTTCATTAATGGAATACTTTCATCTATATTGATAGTAATTGTGCCAACTATCTTGTTTTCATCAGGTTGATCAATAGTGTAGGACCTTTAATAATCTTTTGTCTAGGTCAATGATGAGGCTGATTTTTCCGCCTTCAATCACATGACTAAATTACATGAATGCCCCGTCTCCATCGTTTGCTTGTTTTAAGCTTGTTATTGTTTTTATGACTTGACCATTGTCTAATTGCTTCATTGTTCCAACTTCCCATGGATAGGCCTTAGCAGGTTGTTGTCCTAATAATGAAATAAGTCCCTTTTATACCTGCAGAGACTCCATATATCTGGTTCTATTTGACATGGTCTTGTAAGCAATTGAACCCGCCGCGTTAAGGGGATCTCGTTTAACAACTAAAGTTGGAAAAAATGATATCGTTTGGCCTGTTAAAAAAGAAGAAGAAAATGATATCCTATAATGAACAGAATTTTAGACCCTTCAAACGTATTTGAGATGAGCACGACTATTTGGACATGGGCTTTTCAAAATATAAAACTTGATATGCTTATCTAACGCTATTGCTGAGCTTTTAGGTATTTTGGGAGAGTTTAAAATTGAAAAAATTAGTGCGGAGTTCCACATAAATAATCTAATTACTGAAAAGTCCCCTAAAATACAGAATAGTAAGTCCCTAGGGACCTGAATATGAATAAGTTTGTATGTGCAGCTACCGAATTGCCCAGATTAGTTAAAAAGAAGTGAAGGAAAAAGGGAGGCAGATGGCGCAGACTTCTTTGTCATCACCATCATTCCAGCCGAAGTTGAGCTCTTCTTTTCTTCTCATGAATGCTTGCTGCAATCTGGTGTGTGGATATGTGGGATTTCGTTGGTTAGAGGATTAGAGCTTTGGCCTTCAGCTTTGGAGGTACTGTATTAATTAGTGGACAATTTAGGAAGTGTTCAAGAAGTTTTTGAATTGGTGTGGTGTAATTGAGAACTTTGGATGTCATGCGGTTAATGAGATAAGTTGCAGTGAGTACAATATCACCCCAAAAGATGGTAGGAACATTTCATTCCATCAATAAGATTCGGGTTACTTCCAATAGGTGATGATTCTTTTTCTCAGCCACTTCATTTTGTTAATGGGTATAAGGGCAGGAAGTTTGGTGATGAATTCCTTGTTGATCAAGAAATTCTTTAAAGGTATTACTCAAGTATTCCTTGGCATTATCACTTCGTAGTACCTTAATGGAAGTGTTAAATTGTGTGCTTACAAAGGTATAGAAGTTCTGAAATACTTTGGCTATTTCGGATTTGTCTTTCATTAAATAGACCCAGGTGGTTCTAGTGTGATCATCTATGAAAGTAACAAACCACCTTGTATTGGTAAGGGTTTTTACCCGTGTAGGACCCCAAATGTCATTATAGATTAATGTGAATGGTGATGAGGGTGTATAGGGCTATTTGGAATATGAAGTTCTAGTTTGCTTGGCAAGTAAGCAAGTTTCACAATGAAAAGGCATGTAATTTTTATTAAATAAAGTAGGAAATACATGCTTCATGTACTCAAAACTAGGGTGACCTGAGCGACAATGCCATAAGTGTACATCATGATTTTGAGAGTTGGAGCTAACCAGTGCTCTTCTTGCCTTTCTTCCACTTTGTAAGCTTGATCCTTCAAGGTAGTACAGTCCATCAATTCCCTAGAAGTCCCAGTCGTCCTCCTCGATCTTAAATCCTGAAAAATACAAAGATCACCATTGAAAATTACTTTGCATGTTATTCCTCTAGTTAGCTTGCTCATAGATATTAGATTACATGTGAGTGCAGGTACAAATAAAACATTTTTGATTTCCAATTTATCAGATAATATGATTGTGCCAATTCCTTCAACCCTTGTGAAAACACCATTAGCAACTTTTACTTTAAGGTGCTCATGACAAAGTTTAAGGTTGTGAATTAAAGTTTTGTTACTCGTCATATGATCAGTGGCTCCAGAGTCAACAATCCAAGTATCTTGACTAGTCATCACTGCGATGAGAGCTACAACGGAATTACCTGATTGAGCTAGATTCATACTAGGAACAATATTGGACTTGTTTTGCTTGTCAAGCATATGACGAAACATCTGTATTTCTTCCTGGCTTAGGAAATCAGTATCTTCTGCTTTTTGCTTAGCTGTAATGACATTGGAAGATGGGTGTTGTTTGCTGGTTGATGGCTTGCTATGCAGCTTCCAGCATTCCTCTTTGATATGGCCATTTTTCTTGTAGTAAGTGCACCATTTATTATTTATTCGTTCGTCTCTTTGTCCTTTTACAGCAAGGGCTGAACTTTCAATTGTGTTAGAGCTGCTTTGAGTCAAGAGTTTCAGGCTTTCCTCAAACTGCACATGATTGACCACTTCACGTAGGGAAGGCATGGGTTTTAATTCCATAATACGACCTCTTATTTCCTCAGACGAATCATTAAGTCCAAGAAGGAAGTCATAGATTCTTCCTTCGTCTGTTAGTTTTCTATGTAACTGGGCATCTTTGATTGTATCCCATGGATGTACATCGTAGAGGTCTTGTTGCTGCTAAAGTTTCATCAAGGCATTCTAATATTATGTAACTGTTAAGTTACCTTGTCTCAAATCTCGAAGTTGTCGTTTCAGGTGAAGTAGTGCAGCAATGTTGTCGAGAGAAGAGTAAGTTTGTCTTATTGCATCCCAGATTTCCTTTGCTGTATTGGCTAGGAGATAACTTTCACTGATGTCATCTGTCATAGAATTGCATAACCAAGTCATAACTTGATTGTTTTCAACAAACCATGTGTCAAAATTTGGATTATTTAGAGCTAGTTGATGTGCTGCTCAATTGATATATTTCTCTTTTCTCTTTCCACGAATATACCTTAGCACAATTTGGGACCACTGGAGGTAGTTTTACCTGTTAAACCTGTGACTAACAGCAATAATCTGATTATCAGAGAAATATGGAGTTGTCACCATACTGCTAGTAATAGAAGTATTTGAAGGAGAGGATGAGCTTTGAGTTTCTGGATTTGTACTAGTCATTAATGCCATTGGAGCAGGCCTTGTTGTGGCTGGATTTCTAGGAATAGAGCCGAAAAGAGGAGGAAATCCATAGGGCTCCATTTTCTGAAGGAAAAAGGTCGCTGGAAGTATTGTAGAGGTGGCACTTGTAACTCACGCACTGGTAAACAGTGGTGGCGCGTGGTAATCATGCACTGGGACTGTGAAGATGCGTGGATTGCACGCGCCGGTCAGTTCAGCGTCGTGCAGCTGGGTTTTGCCGGTCGGCACCTTCTAACCTCTTCTGGGTGGGTGGTGCACTCTCACTCACCGGAAAACTCTCAAACCCAGCTCTCTATTTCTCATTCTATCACTGTTCTCTATTTCTCTCCTAGCCGTCACTCATGGTGGTTATCACAGACCCTGAGCACATATCAGTGTTCGTCCAGCTCTGATACCATATTGGCTCTTAGAGCCTTTATTACATTGATCTATCTTGAGATTACATTACACACATATATATAGAAAGAAAAAAAGAGGTGAGGACACAGGGAGAGATGCGAGAAGAACAAGAGTGATTGCAGGAGTGATTGATGGATCTGAAGAGTCTTTCTGTGCAAGTCAAGAATCTCAGGCTTACACCGAAAGTCCCTCTGACTTTTAACACTTTGTTTCAGCATATTTGAGTGGGCATGAATGAAAACGGTTAAGGTTTTTGTGGTTAGAACCCTTTTTATGAGATGACAAAATGTGTTGTTGATACCTTAAGCATTAGTTGTTAATATGGTAAATGTAGTTGTCAATAAGAAGTGTGTGGTATAAGTTGACATGAAAGATGACTGGTATTTTTGGGAAGCATCTATTATGTTTGTTTCATATAAAGGGACAATTTGTTAATGATGAACAAGGTAATATGCAATATGTTAGGGAGTGTAAGAACAAGAACAATAAGAGAAGATATAACATATAAAGAGTTGACAACAATGATATCCTCAATTGTTGGCAAAGAAAGTAATAGAACTTAAATGAAATTCATAATTAGTATTGATAGAAGCACAATTATAGACATTGGTGGTGATGATGGAGTAAAAATATGATCAAGTATAATGGAGAAAGTGGTCATGTGCACGTAGCAACAAATAAAAATGACAATTCACGAATCGTTACTATATTAAACTAATGTTTTGTGTTGTCATTATTTGGCACATAACTTGTCATTAAGCTGCTTATAATTTGTCATTACCTGCACCTTAATTGTCATTTCTTGCAAGATAAATCACTTATTTGGAGGTTTACATGATGCTCTGTCTCTGTCTAGCTTGTATAATGCCATTGAAGATTCACCATAGTTGGCGTGTGTTGTACAAATAATGTCAATGCTTATACTTGGAATGGATTTAACAAAATAACAATATTTGTTTATTGGAGAAGGGAAAACTTTTCTGAATGAAGTGACATGCTGACAAACATTATATAAATACAACATTTGTCTGTGCAAGGCATAAGTATGAATTCAATGTAATAAATAAGGAATGTAAGAATGTTTTGTTTACAGTTGACACAAGGAGTTGAAACTCGATTAAATGTAGAACGATCAGCTATAAGTTTTCTCTTGAAAGATAGTATAACATCACAACTGATCTTGTGGGGTCATTTAATGCTTGGATTGTGAAAAAGAGGGAGCACAATGTTTATGTTTTCATACATGAGTTTCGAAATAAATTGATAAATAAGATGCTTGCAAACAAAATGATAATAATAAATTGGAAAAATGTTGTTGTATATAATATTGACTCAATTGATTGAACAATCCATCCAACACCACTTTTTCATCGTATTATTGTTATTTTGCTGGCAAGCAACTTGTTTGTCAATTTCTCTCGATGATCATGTATGAAAATCATGGTATAAAAAAGGGACCGGACTGGCCAGTTCAACTGGTTGAACCAATCACTGGTCAATGGTATGATCTAGTTTAGACATTGGCTCATGAACCGGTAAAACCAGTGGTTCAATTGGTTGGATCGGTCGCATTTTTTAATCTTTTTTTTAAATACATTTTTTTATTCTTCTAACTACTATCTCGCGCTATTTTTGAGGGGAAAATGAAAGTTTGAAAACCAAGATAAAGAGAAAAGTAGGTAAAGAAAGAATAAATCTAAAAAGAAGATTATGATGAAAAAAATTATTTAAAAGGATATAATAATCATAAGAAATGAGATATTATTGTATAAGTATAGGAATCATAACTAATACTAATAGATTTTAAGCATTTTTTTTCTAAAAACCTTCATTTTTATCTATAGAAGTTTAAAAATATATTAATATATATATTGTCGCTAATAAATTGTAATATTTTAATATGACCGATCCGACCACCGGTTAGACCCCAATTAACCCATTGACCTTTGAACCTGTGCTGTGACCGGTTCATTACCCGGTCTGATTTTTTTATTTCTTGATGAAAATATAAGCATGTTTTTTCTCTTTCACAATCCAAGCATTAAATAACTTCACAAGATTAGTTGTGATGCTATCCTATCTTTTAAAGGAAACTTGCTTAGCTCATCATTTTACATTCGCTTAAGTTTTAACCCATTGTGCCAGCTGTTAATAGAACATTCTTATATTCCCTATGTTACACTAAATTCATATTTATGTCTTGTATATAGAAATGATACACTTGTATAGTGTTTGTCAAAGGGCCACTGCATTGGGAACAAATATTTTTCTCCAATAACCAAATTCTCCCATTTTTTTGAATTTATTTCAGCTTTTAGTGATGGCATCATGTGTATAGTACATGCCATTGATGATGGATCTTCATTAAAAGGTGGGTGGAGACATAATCAATTCATCCGAACCTCCAAACAAGTTATTCATCTGACATAAAATTACAAGTTAGGGTACTAGTAATAACAAGTTTGTGGCATTTAAATGACAAGTTATGTATCAACAAATAACAACAGGCAATATCAATTTAGAAAAAAAAAATACAACTTACAATGGTTGGTCTTCCATTAAACCATCTCTTTGTGGTTGTGAATTGTGATCTCCATTTTCTACTATATACACTTGACCATTATTTATATTGCATTTAATTAAATGTTCTACTCTTTCAACAATTATAAGGTCTACGAATGTACTTGTGTCAAAACTAATTGTGAATTTCATAACAATTTCATTGCTTTGATTTTCCCGACAATTGATGATATAATTGTTCTCAACTCTCCATATGTTGTGCATTCATTTATAGATTTTGTTCTTACACTACTCCCAACATATCAAATATCAACTTCTACATCAATTACAAACTCTGTTGCATTCGCCTGAGCTGCTTGTACCATTCATTACCTGGAAGAGTTCTGACCACGAAGTTGGTAAAGGATTGTCGAGCGACGAATACCTTAAATGACTCGTAGAAAAATCAATTTGGGTAAATTTTGTGTTTGGGTCAAGTAGGGCTCTTAGAGAGGATGGATTAAATATTGTGCATTCATTTATAGATTTTGTTCTTATACTACTCCAAACATATCACATATCAACTTCTACATCATTTACAAACTCTCTCCTTATAAAAAAGAAACATAGTAGATGGTTTTAAAATGTACTAGTCACTACCTATTTTCCTTTTTACTGCTAACAATGGTATCAAAGCTCACTCTCTATTTCCCTTTTTACTACTAACAATGGTATCAGAGCCAATCATATGGCTACCATCACAGTCACCAGAAGTTGCCGGAAATTCATTCCATCGCGCTCTTATTGCTATGAAAACCCTTATGGAGCTTTATCAACTGAATTAGGTGTCGACAGTGAAGGAGTACACACAACAATTTGAAGCACTCATACTATACGTATGAGTTGATGAGTCCAGTGCCATTAGATTCTTCATTTACAGCCTTCATTTATAGAGGCAGTTGCCCAAGGATCCTTCATCTCATCCACTCAAGCTCCGTTGCATTTGCTTGAACTGCTTGTACCGTTCATCAGCAGGAAGAGTTCCGACCACAACGTGGGTAAAGGATTGACGAGTGACGAATACCCTAAACGACTTATAGACGAATTAATTTGAGTAAATTTTTTGTTTGGGTCAGGTAGGGCTCTTGGAGAGGATGGATCAGCCGAAATTTTGCAATGGGTCATTGGATTTGGATTTCTCTTGATGCTTCTGAAATTTTACTCGGCCGAATATGGGTACTGTGAGGATGATCGAATATGGATGGATCGGATCCCAAGTTGGGATACCCATACTGGTTTCATGGCTTTATGCTTAGCTACCGCCGATTTGTCTCAAGTGTGCTTCGAGTCTTTTCCACGTGACGGACAACAAGTCCCAAGTGGGCCATTGCGTCATGGTCTAATAATTCAAAGGTCTTTTGCAAATGTGTATGGTGGGGGAAGTATGGTCTGGTTAAACAATTACGGGTTTTTCGCGACAAACCTGTGTGGGAGAGGGATAAGTGTCTTCTAGACTAAAGGAATACTGGAGCAAGTTGGGGCTTTAGATATCCACTATTTTTTTACTTCTCGAGTTTTAACAACTTACAGTCTTTAAAAAAAAAAATATCGTACATATGTGTTTTACTTTTTGTCTTTGTACTGATCCTTAAGGACTATAATCTTTTGTTGGGGGAGTATATTGATTCGTGGTGTTAGTAAGGGAAATGGTAAAAGGGTAATTAGGAAAGGATCTAGATCTAGATCTAGATCTATAAATAGGATGCTGGTAATTGTATTGGGGTCTTCACTCCCCATTTCCCCTTTTACCGCTAACATATGTAGTTGTCAACTCGCACTACACATGTTGGCAACTGAACGTGCATATTAGCGTCAGAAAAAAAAGTGCATATTAGCAAAACTATTGTTAAATGTAATCACAATCAATTATTAGGATGTTTGGAATAGCAATTGAAATTTTTAAAAGTATATTTCAATCGTGATTTACGGTATACGAGGTAGATTTTATAGTATATAAGGTAAATATGTGGAGAAGTTTTATTTCGATTTACGTAAATCACACTTATAAAAAAATAAAAGCTGAACCAAACACCCTCTATAAATTGTATCTCGAAATATAGCAACTTATCTACGATATATCGAGAAACAGAGCAACAATTCATTACTCACACATAATGAGCCCAAACTTTAATCAAGGCCGCACACATTGAACACAATATTTGCGTTTACTTGAGTGAGCGTGGATGGTTCATAGATAAGAGAGCATAAAGCTCCTATCAACTCTGGAAGGACATCCTATGTACCAGGATACAAATTTTTCCATATTTTAGGCGGGAGAGGAGATGAATGTTGCGAACATTAAAATCTATCAAGATGATGAAGAGAAAAGGTGGCTTGAGTAGAATAAAGATGATCGCATGAACTCGGTGTTTTTCTCCTTAAGTTTTCGCTTCACATTCTAAGGAACCAGGGAAAGATGTCGAGTGTGAAGTGGCTTCTTTCTCATTGACTTTTTGTTTTTTTAATCAATGACGGCATCTTAGTGCTTGTTTGGATCAGCGGTGAAAAAGTGGCTTTTTTTCTAAATGAGCTTTTACAGAAGTCAGATTGAAAAAAAGTCAGATTGTAAATGTGATTTATGTTTGGATTGACGGTGGCAGAAGTGACTTTATTTTAACCTTGAACCTGTTTGGATTAGCTTTTGAAAAGCTCGTTTAGATAAAAATGACTAAAAATGACATAAATTATATATATATATATTATATATATATTGTATATATATTGTTATAATTGTTGTTAAAAATGTAAAAAAAATTAAATAAAAAAAATCAATAATTATTGAAAAAGAAAAAAAATACACTAAAGCATGTAATTATTACTAACTCCTTGATTTTTGTTGAATCCCTTTATTTATTTTATAAATATATTTATTTATCTCATAAATGTCATTATTCGCCTTGTAACATGCTCTTTAAAAAAGATAAAAGAAGGGCATCATTTTTTTACACTAATAAAATTTAATTTTATTTTAACTCAAAAGGTATACTAAAGTTTCAGATATTTTTGGGTTGACCAAAATAAACTCTCATCCATGGCCTAACTGAAATTCCCCCATAATAAAAAGCAAAAACTAATTAAAGACAATGGCACTTGCAAATGTATGAGGAACCTAAGGAATTCTGCTCACTTGCAACTAGAGAATAGAAAGTTGTGAAGGAAGGAGAAAGAAAGACCATGGAGATCAATGGAGTTAGAAGAGGCTGATGGAGTGAATTCAAGGCTCCACCGCCATGTCACTAGGATTAAATGCCCTAGCATTTGGCAACAACATACCATGTGAGACCCACTCAAAATAAGGCAGTGTTTGGAAACACGTTTCAGATGGTTAAACGTGGGGTTTGTAAAAAAATCCCAGTAGAACTTGAAGCCCAGTGTTTGGAAATGCGGTGACTGCACCTGTGCTTTTAATATAACCGTAGCTTATTTCCAAAGCCCAAAAGCATAGCTTCGTTCGACCGCACCGTGACATGCTCTCTGCTTTGTTCAGCTCGCCCTTCATTCTCGCTCTCAGCTTCTTCCTCCTCCTCATAAGAAACACGCTTCAGTGCTCCCTTCTTGGTGCTGCCTTTAACTGTTGACGGCAACTTTAGTGGATCGCAGGTGAGACGCCGGCTATTTCACGGAGGGTGGCGTGACAACGGTTGTCCGGGTTTCTTTCTCTGGCCATTGACGCAAAATTTCTCAGCTCCTACACTAGTAAGTGGCAACGGCGTGCTCTCCTCCTTGCATGTTGGTGGTTTCAGTCAGCTGAGGTTGAATCTGTTCGGATTGCATCTGCAGTTGGTGGCGGCGACGTGGTGGTTGCCGGATCTGTGTGTTCTTCAAGGTTTCATCATTGTTTTTCAGCTGGGGTTGCCATGTGTTAGGTGGATCTGTAGTTGGGTGAGTTGATCTGTACTCGCCGGATCTTTTTAGGTGGCCGGAAAAATTCAAACTCGTCGGACCGTTCAGGTGGGTCTCCTCCTTGTTTGCTTTGTTTTCTTGGTTTCCAGTGGTTTTGGTGGCGTCACACATGTTTCCTCCCTTTTGCTATCACCCTTATGTTCCATTGCGGAGAGGTCATCGTTGCACAGCGTCACGCGGTGGCCGGAGTTACTGTAGCTGAGAAAACTGAATCTGTTGTGTTCTTTTTTTGCCTTAAAGTCTGTTTTTGTGCTTGTTTTCATTGTGTTTTTTGTTCTCATTAATACCCTGTTCTTGTTTGCTGAAAATACGTGGGGGACAACCATGATCATCGCATTTCTGCTGATCTTGCCTAACATTTTGTTTGCCTCACATTGCGTCTGCTGATCTTGCCTCATATTTCTGCTGATCTTGTTCTTATAATGGTCATTGTAGGTTATAGTAGGCATGAATCAATTAACTGAACTGATCAATTTCCTTGTTGGCAAAATATTTTGATATGTGTATAATGTGTAGCTGTCAAAAATGACGCCCTGCTGCTCTTGTTTTTTATATCAACGCATTTTTGTTCTTCCTTTCTTGTGCTTGTAACTCTGTTGACCCGAATCAATTCAACGGGGAAAATAAAAATCATGTGTATATGCTTAAGATAGATTCATTCTAATTAATGTTAATATTATACCAATAATGAAGCTGTATGTATTAAAGGGATAATATACATTAATAAAGGATTATAGGCTTCATCCATTTTTTCACAAGTGAAAATTTTATATGTCTCTTTATTTAAAAAGAAAGCAAAATAAGAAAAGAAAACAACAATTGACTAAAATAAATGAAAGCAAAAGGATGTACTAGACAAATACATCTTAAAAGTAAAATGCACCTAACTTTTTCACATCAATTATCCGTATATTACCTTCAACACACATGAATGATGTTCGTGACATGATCAGAAACCAATTGGTTGGGAGTAGATAATCTTATTATGATACACTTTATGTATTCCATTCATATTGAAATATGTATGTCTCCTTTTTTTAATTAAGTATTTCAGTGTATTTTTCTTGTCCTTCAATAATAATTGAAATTTTTTTAATTTATAAAATTTTATTTAAATTTTTCACATCAATTATAATAATTTATATGTGCGTGTGTAATATTCAATAAGGTTTATGCCATTTTCAATCATTTTTCACTCAAACAGGCTTTTCAAACGCTAAGCCAAACAGATTCAAGGTTAGAAAAAAACCACTTTTGTCACCGCTAATCCCAACACAAATCACATTTATAATCTCACTTTTTTTTCAAACTCGCTTCTCTAAAAGTCATATTGAAAAAAAATTACTTTTCCACCGCTAATCCAAACATACACTAAGGTGACGAGTTTGGTCAGAGAAAACAGGCGGGTGTATTGAGGAAGTGATGAAGCTCATCATAGAAGCTAAAAAAAAGAGCTTCTTATAAAAGCTCATTTTCTTAAAAAAGTCCATTGAGATGTCATGCATTGCCAAACGGGTATTTAATGAGCTAAATGGACTTTTAGATTTTTGATAGCTATAAATGGGCTTTTTCCCCTATTAAAAGTGTCTCAAAACAAACCATTAGTAATTTCAATCAAAAGCTCTTACACCCAGCTTCCTTGAAACTTTCAGATTATTTGAAGATTTCATGGGACTTTTCAATAATTATTTCTCTTGTTTGGAACTCAAATGGTTTCCCCTCATAATTAAACTTATAATATAATAATAATAATAATAATTATATCATGCTAATTATGTTATAATCATAGTAACCTGAAACGCATATGATATTGAACATATAGGATCAGGAAAGCATTACTTTTTTATTTTATTTTATTTTAAGGATGTAGATGCTTTCAACTTACTTCATAGAATTTTTATGAAGGACCAATATATCAATGTTACAATTTATTCGGTGTTTAAAGAAAAAAATAGCGAAAATTTATACATTAAAAACTTATATATAAAATTTTATTAAGCGATAAAGTTTACTTTGATATAGGAGAGAGAAAGATAATACGTGATATTTTTATTATCAAGAGTAGTTAGGGATTTTCAAAATATAAAAGGGAAAATTCTAAAAAAATATCTTCAAAATATTAAAATTCCAAATCATTTTTGTTTCCTACAATAATTTAGATATTGACCACATTTGATTAGCAATTTACAATTCCTTTTAATATGAAATCACTAATTCAAATTTTTTTAATTTTGAAGGTATTTTTTTTTAAATTTTCCTAATACAAACAAATAATTTAGTCAATAAATATTTTGTCTTTCCTCTCCATCCTCAACTTGGAGGGTAAGGGAGTGCTTCCCATTCTTACTAAATAAGGGGAGGGAAGCAAACTTTCACACATCCTCTCCCCTCTAAAAATCCCAACCAAAAACACCCATTGGATGATGTAAATGGAGGATGTAAGAATATTTGATTACAAATAAGTATTATCCTTGTTCTAACTTCATGGGTTATTTTTTAAGGTTAAATGTCAAAAATACCTTAAAAAATTTCAATAAAAAGCTATAAGCATCCAAAAAATTTTAAGAGAGCAATATTATCCCAAAAATTTAAAAATAAGAAGCAATATCAACCTTTAGTCAACAAAGCCAAATAATTGACGTTTATTGACCAAATTATGTACACGCCTATGTGCCATTCTCCTCACTTTTTTCATATCAGTTTTTTTTATAGGAAAATAATATTAAAAAACTCAGTGGGGATCCGCTGAAATACTGTGAAGAAGGAGCGCCAAGAACAGTGAAGAGAAACACAGAGTGGAGAGAGGAAGGCTTTCTGGGATTTCTGTCGAGAGTGAAAATTGCCTTCAGAGTTTTAGTCCATGAAAGGTTTTGAAGAGTGGAGAGGGCTATTAGTGATGGAGGATTATGGACAGAGGCATACAAAGGGAAAGGGTTTTGAATTTTTGGCGACTTTGCCCTGAAATCGGGAAGAAATCTTTCGTTTTTAGGAGATGAACTTTATCAATTTCATATGAGATTGCCCACATAACTGGCTAAGAGTGTAAATAACTGATATTCGTTGTTGATTATGTGTAGAGCAGAGCAATTTGTGTGTGTTGGCTTTAACAATTCACTTTCTGAGTTTTCATTATGTTCATAAAATTGGGATCTGTGAGAGTTTACCTCTGAGAAAAAAGTTGGCTTGCGATGAGCATCTCTAATACATTCTTATGATGTAGGGGGGGGGGGATTCGAAGTGCTTTTCTTATCTTCCTTCCGATGGAAAGTAGTGAATGAAATTTCCTTTACTGTATATGAAAGCAAATAAAATACTCTAATGTCAGATCTCAACAAATGAATGGATTCAAAAGCCTATATTGCTGCTGCTTATAATATCCTCAAAGGAGGATCCTGAATCGATAATATCTCTTCTTTTCATCATTTTTTTTTTTGGTTCAAAAATCTGAAGCAAATCTCAGAGAAAACGTTCCTAGACTGCCTTTGTGGAACTAAATGTTCAGTTCTTTTACGGCGTGTTTGGTTTATAGGAAGGGGAGGGAATGTAAATGGATAGGGAGTCATATTGTTTGATTTGATTAGAGGGGGAGTAAATGAAGGATTTTTTAATGATCATTTGTTTGGTTCAAGAGGGGATAGGAAGAAAGATAATAACTAATTTACTATTTTACCTTTATATGTTAGCTTAATTTTTTTTTTGCTTATATAAATAATTTAAATTATTTTTTTAAAATGAAATTTATTTAAATTAGTTTACACCTTAATATAAATTAAATAAATTATAAAAATTTAAATTTATTTTAATTTACACGGTTGGAATTACTAAAACAATGATTGGTAAAAAAAAATAGAAATTACAATTTTATGCAAAAGAAGCATCAAACTTCAATAATAACTTATTTCATTCAATGAAAATAGAAAATTATAACTTGTCCAACGCTCATTTTATCTTTGACACAACTCTTGTCAATAAGTTCCTAGTACTCCTTTTTCAAATGGAGAACTTCTACATCCCCATCATCATATAATATCTTTGACAAATCGTGAAAAAATAAAATTGCATCATAATTGTCAATAATAGGTGGCTGACAGTAAACAAACCAAAACATAAACAAACCAGGAAAGTTGAACTCAAGAGGTTTGGCAAAAAACCACCAGGGTCATCAGGCAGCTATATATAGAGAATATGATCATAATGTTCAGAACGAGAAAATAAATAGAGATTACAATTTTCAATACTCCTGTAAGTGATCCAACATATTATATATTGAAATCTATTATACATATTACTTGTTTTACATCCTCTCAGCAAGGATTAATTCAAAAAGAGAAGATGGGGGATTTAGTATCCATCTATAACAAGTCATCAATACATATCCAAATACCATATGTAGAACATATGACAAAGCATACAAAAAGTTATCAAATACACTCAAAAGTCATATTTTCATTAGCATCTACCAAAATATTCAGAAGTCATTATAGTAAATAGTCAAGAGATCATCTATTGAGAATCATAAAACATCTCCATTATCACTTCTTTTCTGATTGAGGCTGGAGATTGTACTGCATTCCTAAGCTTTTCATCATCATTCATAAGGAAGCAAAAAAAATTTGGTATTTTTTCAACATTACAGCCACATTCTTCAAGCATCTTGCATAGTTCTTCACCAGACAATTGGGGCACTTCCCTCTTATTATTGCAAGCTCTTAGTAGAACATAATTTGCTTGCATAAATGCTTCATTCCCTCTATCAAGTGATGCAACCATTGCAAACATTATCCCAGTCATTTTCGTAAAATTATTTTCATGCTCTTTAGGTGCCCTCTTGGCTTCTTACTACAAGAGCTACTAGCATGAGGTGAATGATATTCTTCAGGTGATACTCCTTGTCCGGGTGAGTTACCTTGACCATCAACCTTGACAAACATATTAGCATTGTTTAATGAGAAGCCACCTTATGAAACTAAGTTATCAATGTCATTAACAGGTTCAATGATCTCTGTTGTAGATCGATGCCTCTTCCCCCACTCCCACATTGTCTCCCCCTAATCACCATTAGCTTCGTCTACTTCATATAATAGCATTATCTTTTCATAATTTGGAATAGGAGTATTTCTCCATAAAGCTGCTTTAGGTTTAGCCTGGTAAAATAATGCAATAACAAATCAAATTAGAAGCTATAGGAGATATCAAATTTGGAAATTTAAGAAAATAGAATAATTTACCTCAATGAGTGCATCCCAAACTTTAGGTTCAGCATCCCATATCTGAGTTGCTAGGTTCCAAACAAACCCATTCAAATGTTTAAAAATATCATGCAGATTAGAGAAATTTTTCTTCATAGTTTTCCACCATTTTTTCACCTTATCTTTGTCAATGTGTTTACCAAATAAAGCACTCATATACTTGACAATGTTGTCATAAGCTTGAGTTGTAAAAGATCCATTAAGTTTGTGGTCTTCATTGTACTCAGTCATAAAAGCATCAATAAAAGGTATCATCTATGATTTGTAACCAGTTAACTGCCTCCTTACTATTGTTTAGTGTCATCCCATCACATAATAGTATATATAATAACTGCAAATCAAACTATACAAATAATACAATAAACACAAATTATGAAATTGAAATTCATAGACTAAATAGAACAAGTTATACCCTCAACATCATGTCTGAAAAAATTAAATTCAAGAGTACATTGAACAAGTAATACATCCAAAATCTTGTCTTAAATCCAAAGCCTATCTTCATGTCTAATGATAATACATAACAAGTAACATAGTCCATATGTAACTTAGGAAAACATACTCCAACCCTCAACATCATCATCAAAGTCATCTTCAAGAGCAATCACATTATTCTGATAATCTATCCACATCTAAGTTGCTATATTTTCTCTAATAAGATCACCTCGAGCAGCCTCATTATTGTCACTACTAAGAGTATGATTATCGTAATTTGATTCATTTTGTTGACGGAGGTCCATGTCAACTTCTCTTAATAGATCTTCAATAGGGTCAACACTCATGAGGAAGTTATGAAAATTGATACATGCATATATTATCATTTTTTAAACTTTTATGCCATATGTAGGTTCAGTTGCATTGGATAAAATTGTAAATCTTTTCTTCAAAACACCAAAAGCCCATTTAATGGAATTACACAACTTTACATGTCGAAGGTTAAATAACTCCTTATAGTTTTTAGGTGGATTTCTCTGTGAATACTCTTTCAAATGGTATCAGATTCCCTGGTAAGGTGTTATGAGCCCTTTTGTTAACATGAATCCAATATC
The DNA here is from genome assembly GCA_037074505.1 of Albizia julibrissin. NCBI lineage: Eukaryota > Viridiplantae > Streptophyta > Magnoliopsida > Fabales > Fabaceae > Albizia > Albizia julibrissin. Next base: position 32,282,958 of record CM073483.1, read on the forward strand.
CACAAGGTAATATTTACCTATAATACATAAAGATAATTACTATAGTAGGTTTTAAATACCTAATGAATGTAAACTTAATCAAAATTGGTTAAATATTTACCTTCGGGAATGTTAAGCCTATCTTCCCTTGTTCATGTATTTTTAATGATCCTTGAGTTAGATGCAGTGCCTTCCCAACCAGGGAGCACATAAGTGAACTTTAAGTCAAATATATATGCCACTAACAGATTTTGTGTATGTAATTCCTTCCTACCACCATATCGATGAGCATCTAAAGAAGACATCTTCACACGTATATGTGTTCCATCTATAGCACCAATACAATTCTTAAAATATGGAAAGAACTTATGCTCATTTTGAATTTCAAGAGGAATTCTAGACCCATTAGGTTGGACAACAAATTTTTCTTCTAACTCAATGATGGTTGCCAAAATTGTATGAAAATTATGACTATTTGTCTCACCATAACGCCTAAACCAAAAATTGACTTTATGATTTTTCACACAATGTGTAACACCCCATTTTTAATCAATATTATTCCTCTTTTGTAATTAATACAGTTAATGGAATAAAATGGTGAATTGTGGTGTGTATAAATTTATAGAAATATTCCAATCGCCGATTACATATAACTCGACCAAACAAGGACACAAAGAAGCAATTAATATCCACTTAGAGGCCTATTATTGTAACCAAAATCAGGACATAAAATGACACAATTAATGGCCTGATATACATGTCAAAAATCGGTCAAAACAAGGGGAAAAGAGTATGACATGAATTTTCATAAAATGTAAAGGCAAAATGGTAATTTTTCCATAAAACAAGTAACAAATATTTTTCCCCTAATTCTCTTATTATTTCGACCAGAGAGGAAATAAAAGAGGAAATGTCTACTTGGTAATTAATAAATCCATTTTGAAGTATTACTACCAAGAGAAAATCAAAGTTGGAAAAACAAAGTCAAAAGCAAGAAGGAAATTTTTGGCTAATCACAAGAAGGCCAAAAGGTCAAAAAAGATATATGAGCTTGATGAATGAATTGAAAAGGCCATCTAATTTCCTTTTCCTCTTAGACTTTCAATGGAAGAAGGGAAATAACAATATATCACTAAATACTTTTCCATTTCGTCTTGAAAAAACCACTGTTCATAAGCCAAAACATATATGTTGGGCTCCGTGCCAACTAAATATTTTCCAACTCATGCTTCGTGCCCAATCTACCTTCAATGGAAAGTTGGAGATGAAGGACTAAAAAGTAATCATGTATAAGGACTAAGTCAGAAAATAAAATTCAATGTGTGGCTATATGGGAATTTCTCCAGAAATAAGCATCATGTTCTGTAATATTGGCTTCTTCTTTCAGTGAAGAACATATCAGCGTAAATTACAGAACATGACCTCAAATTTCTAAATTGCCAGTTTGGTCCAAAAATCTGAAAATCACCACCTTTCACCTATGGAACTGATTTTCCTGGCCTCATATAAGCGTAAATTACAAAAAAGGACCCCAAATTTCACATTTTTCCAATTTAATCAAAAAATCCAAAAAATCACTGTCTTTCACCTCTGGAACTGATTTTTCTTGCCTTTTATGTAGAATCTACGGCAACCTGATTTGAATATAATCTTGGAAGAAAATGAAATTTACAACTAATATTTTCTCTCTTCTTTTTTTTTCAATTTTCATTATTTATTTTTTCTTTTAATTAGCTTTTAATTTAAATTAAAATATTTATAATTATATCCCCAAGATATCTGGTAAAATCTCAATATAATCATCTTAAATTAGCATTGATAGATCCATAATTATATCAAAATATATATCAAATATATTAAAAATGGGGAGTTATCATATATATTTTTATCATTGACTCACTAAGTCAATTAATTACATTTTTTTAATTCCTTTCAATTTCTAAGTTCTTTGATCATGACAATATGGAGAAGATGATTAATCCTCACAATAGAAAGGACATTGGATTCTCTATGATCTTCTAATTCAAGTATGAATAACCAGTGCATGAAGTTTTTTCATCCCTAACATATTGCACGAATAGTACTCATCCCTAAACATTGGATTCTCTATGACGTTCTAATTCAAGGAAAAATATTTTTACTAATTCAAATATCTTTAAATAGGTGAAATAAATTTTTAAAAATATAATTCAAACATTGGATAAAGTTGAAGTTGGAAAAATCTAGAGAATGTGTGAAAGCTGACGTGGATATGACGCCAATTAGGGATGTCCAAATGAAGAAAAATATTTAAGGGATGGATTGGATTGATAACTCCACAATTAGAACAAAATATATCTCAAATGGATTAAAAATTGGAACTTATCATATATATTTATATTATTTATTCACTAAGTCAATTAATGACATTTTGTAACGTACTTTGATTTTATAAATTCTTTGGCAAAAAATATTTAAGGGATGGATTGGATTGATAACTCCACAATTAGAACAAAATATATCTTAAATAGATTAAAAATTGGAACTTATCATATATATTTTATCATTTACTCACTAAGTCAATTAATTACATTTTATAACGTACTTTGATTTTATAAATTCTTTGACCATGACAATATGGATGAGATGATTAATTATCACATTAGAAAGGATATTGGATTCTCTATGACATTCTAATTCAAAAACGAATAATCATTGCATGAAGTCTTTTTATCTCTCAAATATTGCACGAATAGTCCTCATCCTTAAACATTGTATTCTCTATGACATTCTAATTCAAGGAGTTCTATGTCAAAAAGTCAAAAAGGTCAATTAGACTATCAGTTCATAGTGGATGATGCGATTATTCAAAAAGTTTTGAATTTTCCCCAATTCATGGGATTATGACATAATTTGTTCATCTAAAAAGTCATGATTTATCACAAGGATATAACAGTTTAACTATTGTTTTTTGATCAGTGTTTGAAATTGAACTAACCACAAAACATGGGGATGGTCCTAAAGCCACAAAACATGGAAATTACATTCCTACACGTCATGATGTAAGTTTTCATGATTTGAAATTGGTAGAGAGAGATGGACGTTGCAAATAAATAAGGAGGCAAACCAAAATTTTTTTCCTTACTCATTACTCTTTCTTTCCTACTCACTGAAGCACACTACACTGTGTTACACATTTTACTTTTCATCATTTTCATGGAGGAATCTCGTGTAAAGCTTAAAAACAGGTTCCTAACTCTTCCCAAAGATGTTCTCAGGAAGATTTATATCTATCGACTTGAAATAATGAAGACATTCAAACGTTTGGGCCTTCATGGGGATGTACACTGGATTATTAAAGCTAAGGTACGTCTACTGGGTGAGATTCATGAGTCATTTATTAAACTTATACCAGGAATGTGAAGAAGTTCTTACTCCAAAAAGAGAAGAGCTCAAAAAATGAAGGTCTGCCATAAATGTGTAAGGTGGACATATAATAAGAACTGTCAGAATAAAGTTATGGTTTCTATAAATCAAAAAGATAAAATTCAATACATAAAGGATGGATTGAGTAAGGAGTCACTGGACAATATTATGCAGACTCTTGAAATTCATCTTAGTGGTGATGTTCATTGTATTCTTCTTGATTTAATGAAATTATTTAATAAAGAAAAAGAGCACTACTGTCTTGAAGATATGACATTAGAAGATCCTGTTTGCCATTTTATAAGAAAACTGGATCAGAAGCAAATTCGAGATTCATAGAAGCAGAATCTAGATGCCACTCTTCAAAAACATAATCCAGAGACCACTCTTCGGTTGTAAAAAAAAGTCTAATTTCTCCATTAGATAGTTCGTTAGTAAAACCATTAGATGCATGAGGTGTGTAAAGATAGCAGAGTAAAGAGTTATTCTTAACTCTTGAGACGCATCTTATTAGTTTTATGTTTTTGTTTCATTTTATTATTTTTTACTAACTTTAACTGCTTTCTTAAACTATTTAATTCAGTTATTAAACTCTTATAAATAAGACAATTTACTTTTAGGACCACGTGGTTTTTTTAAATTTTCTTTTGAATCCACTTGGTAAAAAAGAGCTATTGATGTTTTATTAAGGGTGTGTTTGAATTAGCTTTTGAGAATAGCTTTTGGAGAAAAAGTGAAAAAAGTGATTTTTTTAATAGATTATGAGAAGAATAGATTATGGGAAAAAAATGATTTTGATAAAATGGGTGTGTTTGGATATTAGGTTAAGAATGCCTTTTTTTAGTGGTCAAATTACCAAAAAGGAGATTAAATTTTGTGATAATTACATATAAAGGATAAGATTATATTTTATGTATTATTTTACATAAAATTTAACAATAAATACCAAAATTATTTACAAACATTAATTATCCAAAATAATACTATATTTTAGATTGAAATAAGTACTCCCTCCTGTCTTAAATATAAGCCAAAATTGACTTTTTTTATAAAGATTAAAGAAGCTAAATAATACTATATTTTATAAATAGTTGTTTTTTCTAACACCAATATGATATCACATAAATGAGAAAAATAGGAATAGAGATTTTGAAAAAAAAATTAGGCTAATGTTGGTGCTTGAGGCGTGGATGGCAGAAGGAAGAAGGAAGAAGGAAGAGAAGAAAGGAAAGAGAAGAAAGAGAGAGAAAATTCGTGAGGCCCACATGAAAAAAAAAGGAAAATCTCAGCTTCTTTAAAACCATGGTTTTGGAGCCCAAAAACCATGGTTTTGGTTAAAAAAAACACTTTTGTCCTTTTTTAAGATGTTTGACAATTTTTTTTTAAACCAAGGTTTTGATTTGAAAAGCACTTTTTAAAATTTAGCCAAACAAACACTAAATCATACTTACATTTTTTGACAAATGTCAGCATATAGGGTAGCGTGAATACATAGATCAATAGTGTCACATGTAACTATTACAAATGCAAAGAAATTAAATATGAAAACATTCGCACACATATGTTGGGCTCCGTGTCACATGAATTTTCTTTTTTTATCATTGTTTGAAATTGAATTAACCATAAAACATGGGGATGATCCTAAAGCCACAAAACATGGCAATTACACTCCTACACGTCATGATGTAAGTTTTCATCATTTGAAATTGGTAGAGAGAGATGGACGTTGTTAAAACTCGATATAGAGATATAGCAACCATTGCTAATGAATTTTATAATATATATATAGTTTTGTATTCTTTGAAATAATTAAAAATAAGAATAAATTTATATGGGGAAATGAGGAAATGAGGAAAAGCAAAAGTTGTTTCCTTCCTTGAGGAGAAGAAAAAAATTATAATTAAACATGATAAATATTTTTTAATGAATTAGGATTCTTTCAATGTCATTCATTTCTTTTAATGGTCTCTATATGTCTTTTCTCGATTAAAAACAATAGAGATAAGTGCAGACTATTTTTAATGGTCAAACACAATTAAAAGATGTGTGCACGAAATATTTTTAGAGATAACTCTCATTACTTATAATAATTACCCACCACCAAAGTAATTCGATATAATAATGAAGTAAAGTAATAGAGGTGATAATGCAGCATTGTGAAAAAGGAATTGAGGCTTTGATTATTTACTTTAAATTATGAAAGGATTTTTAACTAATGTTTTACGTTCAAGAAAAAAAATGAGAAAATAACAGTGAGAAAATTAATTCCATAAGTTACCTCTTCAGTAACTTTCGGCAAAAAGTAGCAACCATTTCTCCTCAAACTTTGCCAACAAGCTATGCTCTTTGCTGTTGCCATCATGTTTTTCTGCTTTTTTATCTTTGAAATCACAACGTTCAACAAAGTTACATGCTTTGCTTTTTGTCTTCCAACAACACGATTATACAAGGAAGGAAATGAAATGTCATGATTTCAATGATAAAAATCATAACAACATGATGACAACAACAAAGAGCATAGCAATATAGCATTAGCATCTACCACAGTTGAAAGACAAAAAGCAAAGCATGTGCAAATTGGTTGAACGTTATGATTTCAAAATTGAACTCATCAACCATCAAAGAGTATAGCAATATAGCATTAGCATCTACTGCACACAATGGCAGAAAAAATTTTCAATGATAAAAATATATATGATAACTCCCCATTTTTAATATATTTGAGTTATATTTTAATATAATTATGGAGTTATGAATGCTAATTTAAGATGATTTTCTTGAGATTTTATAAGATATCAACTTGATGCATCATCTAGGGGATTAAATTCTAAATATTTTACTTTAAATTAAAATCTAATCTGGGCCGTCCATTTTTTTATCATTATTTTAATTCAAAGCTCATGACTTTATAGTCCTCATTGGAGGGCCATCACTCACTTTTGCATTTTTGTCTTCTTAGAATTGCAATATTGCATGACCTGATTACTTTCTATAAAGTTATTTTAGGGATGTTAGTGGTTTGAATTAGAACGTCATAGAGAGTCCAATATCCTTTCTATTGTGAAAATTAATCATCTGCAATAGAAAAATGTGCAAAAAAAAATTATAATTAAACATGATAAGCATTATATAGATAATCAAAAAGTTTAATTAGCATTGATATTCAAAAAATTTCAATTTTTCCCCAATTCATTGGATTATGATAGAATTCGTCCGTCTAAAAAGTCATGATTCATCATACAAAGATATCACAATATAATCACAACTACTGTACATAATCATGATTTTGCCTAATCTGTCTTATCTTTTCAATAACTTTTGACTTCATTTACTCATTTTGCTTAATTTCTTCAAGCAACATTATATCGGTCATTCGTGTCGGCAATTTTTTTTTCAAATTACTTTGAAAAATACATGATGCATGATCGTCAAGTAGCTGTTTTAGTAGTATAAATATGCACTCTTCCACTTGTAACCACAAAATGTCTAAAAAAGGAGAGGGGATATCACCCTAAAATGTAGATTTAAATCTATATGCATTTTTGGTGAAACGGATTTGGAAAAGGATGACGAGTTTCAAACAGCTGCAAAAGAAATTAGAAATGCATTAGCTGCTAGAAAGATCAACTTTGTATACGGGAGAGGTATGCAAGGCCTAGAGGGAAGTGTGACTATTTCTGCATCCATTAACGGTAGCATGGGTTTAAGTGTAAGGGTGAAGGAGTTGGAAGACCACATCTTTTTCTTAGGACAAGAGTTACAAGTTTCAAGCTTGCCTGAACGAATTGAACGTATGTTCTACAATGATGAAGCTTTTATTACTCTACCTGGTGGTTTCGAAACGTTAGATGAGATTTCTAGCATTGCATATTGGGCCAAACTAAACTTTCACAAAAAACCATTAGGATTGTTAAATGTTAATGGTTTTTATGATGATTTGTTGTCTTTTTTTGATCATGCTGTGGAAACATGATTCATACCATAAGCGACTCGCCAATCCATAATTGCTACGCCAACTGCTGATTAACTAATTGATCAACTGCAAACCTATGAACCTAAATTACATCTATTAGTCAATCAAATAAGTAGACAATCTTCAGATAACTTTCAAAAGCAGAATCAAGATACCACTCTTCGGTTGTAAAAAAAACCTACTTTCTCCATTTGCAAGTTAGTAAAACTATTATATGCATGAGGTGTGCAAAGATGGCAGAGTAAAGAGTTATTCTTAACTCTTGAGACACATCTTATTAGTTGTATGTTTTCTTTCATCTTAACTTCTAAATTCTAAATGAGTATTATCGATACTTTTTTTAAATTCTTGGACTTTTATTCTTATCTACTTTTCTTTACGTAAGTTTACCCATCCCAATTGTTTTGCTTGGGAAATTTATCATTGAAAGTTTAAAATCCCAAATTGATTCTATTGACTATAAAAATAATAGGGTTGATAATGCTAGGAAAAATCCGATGACATTTTTTTCCATTAAAACTCTGTTGCTCCATCATGTAGACATGATCTTATTCGTATGTTGTCTTTTTAAAGTAATTATTTTTACTTTTCTGGCCAAATAATCTGTACCTTCACTCTCTCATATGAACTCATGACTCACCTAAGGAAAAGTGGTTTGGACAAATTTAAAACAATTATTGTTATACCACTCATTAGGGGTGTTCAAATCCGGGATTGGGACCGGGATTCCCTAATCCTGGTCCCGGTCCCGGTTTTTAGCCGAGATACACATATGCATCCCGGTCCCCGTCCCGGTTTGATCAATCTCGGGACCGGGACCGGGACCGGGAATTCTTAGTTTTTTTAAAAAAATAAATTTAAAAAATATTATTATATTAGTTAATTTTTTTATAATCTAGTGTTTAAAATAATCATTTAACGGCTAACAAGGCCATAATAATCACACAAATTGATTTATAATTGAAGAATATTATATTATTATTATTATTATGATCACCTTCATCATCTTATTTATTAAATTTATACATTATATAGTTAGGATTAATATTATGATATATATGGTTTAGCTCCAACTAAAAATGTAATACACATCTTATCAAATGATAACTTAATTTATGGAGTAAAAAATACAAAAATAAAAAGATAACTTAATTTATAAGGTAAAAAAATAAAAAATAAAATAAAAAAAGGACCGGGACCGGAATCACTAAGGGTGATCCCGGTCCCGATCCCGGTTCCAGTAAATCTCGGTCCTGGTTATCCAGGTCTCGGTCTCGATCCCGGCAGGGATGAGAAATTCTCAGGATTAAAATCTCCGGGACCGGGCCAGGACAACCGGGACCAGAATACTTTGAACACCCTTACCACTCATTTCTTAGTCCTCTCAGTTTCTTTTTTCAACCTTATTCCCACATTGTCTTTTTGAAGTCATTATTTTTTCAATATATTTTTATTGGCTGTATGGGAATTTTTCCAGTAACCAGTAAATCATATACTAATACCCTAAATTTCTACATTGCCAGTTTGGTCCAAAAAAGAACCGCCTTACACCTATGCAACTGATTTTTTTGGCCTCATATCAACGTAAATTACAGAAAAGTACCCCAAATTTCTGAATTTCTAGTTTGGTCCAAAAATCTGAAAGTCACTGTCTTTCACCTCTAGAACTGATTTTTCTTGCATTCTATACAGAATCTAGGGCAACCTAATTTGAATATAATCTTGGAAGAAAATGAAATTTAAATGGAATATGATGTTAACCATAATAATAACAACTAATATTTTATCTCTTATTTTTTTTCCAATTTTCATTATTTATTTTTCCTTTTACTTAGCTTTTGATGAGTAAAATAATATGTGGCTTCACTCTCTCACATGCACTCATCGGAGGAAAGGTGGTTTGGACAAATTTGAAACGGCCATTATTATACAGTTCATTTATCTCTCCTTTGAGTTTTTTCCCCCAACCTTTTGTGGAAAAAAACAAAAGGTTAATAAGATGAAATGGATCCCTCTAATATTATTATACTCATTACTCTCTCCTTCTTAGATAATAAACATTTAAATATTGTTATTTTTTTATGGAAAAAGCTAATGAAAAACAAAATAATTTCTTCAATCTCTATTTAAACATTCCCACATCATCCCTCACATTCCCACATCATCCTTCATAACATATTCGTCCCAACCATATTATTTTCCCTCTCATACTCACTTTCTCCTACTCCACCATGTCTAACCCAACATTGCTTGCAGATATTCATGATGGATCTGACCTCGAACCATTGTAGTTAGAGTTTTACGCAAGTGGAATGTCTATCAGAAACTGATCCAAACGAACTTTGTTATGTTTCTCTATTGTTGGTTGATGCTCCAAGCATGACTTTTTTTATTTTAGGTCTCATTTTACATATTAATTACTATATTCAATAGTTTACTCATCCTTGATACATTTTCACACAGGGGACCAAGCTTCAGGCCAGTATGCTCATCAAGTCCATGCATAATAGATTTTTCCAGTTCATTAAAGAAGGGAATATTTATGAATTTGAAAATTTTGTTCTCTCATCAAACATTTTTAAATACAGGCCAACCACTCATCCATATAAGCTCACTTTCACAACTCATACATCTATAATGGAAAAACGTGCTATCCTGCCACTCTTCTCTTATTCATTCAAATTCATAGCTGAAATTTTGAGTCTTCCAGATGACGAGGATATTACTCATCTATTTGGTTGGATTTCCTAATAGTTTTTTCAATATCATCACATATTTGCTTTTACTTCGATTAGCTTAATTTGACTGTTATAAGTTTGGGTTCACTCAAATATACCATTACTCTCTGCTGGGTTGTATTTACTTCGATCATATGTATTCCATGCTACCAGGAGAGTAGTTTGACTTCCTAAGTTGTGACTCAATATGCAAGTCAACCAAAGATTCTAACACTTTTGACAATCTATACACAATTGAATTCCTGAACACAATAACTTCTTCTGGTTTACCCCCTCATAAGCTTATCTTGAAAGTTGGAGCACCTATCATATTATTAAGAAACATTGATTAGGCATTTGGATTGTGCAATGGAACCCGCCTTCGAGTAACTATGGTAGGGAAGAAGGTTATTGAGGCAATCATATTAAATGGTTCAAAGCCAAATGACAAGGTCTTGATATATAGAATGAACATGAATCCTTCTGAATCTAGATGGCCATTTCGCATGCAGCGAAGGCAATTCCCAATTACACTTTCATTTGCTATGACAATCAACAAAAATCAAGGACAATCTTTGCGTCATGTTGAATTATATCTGTCAAAACCAGTTTTCACACATGGCCAACTATATGTTGCCCTCTCGAGAGTGAGAAGCATGGATGGACTCAAGATTGTGGTGGGAATAGATGATTCTAAGTCAAATAGAACGATAAAGAATGTTGTGTACATGGAAGTATTTAGAAATTTAGACGTGTAATCATATTTCTATTAGTTATATGTGCATCGACTTTCAAAGTCATTTTTTGTTAAGGAATGAATTCTGAGACTAATGGATTGTTTTACTTTACAATATTTAGTGGTCACCAAATGCATGCAACATAGTGATGATGACACACAAATGTATGTGTATATGCGAATCATTTTGCTATACATATGTATAAGATTTAGGAAGGAAAAATGTTACTTAGCAAAGTTTGATAGTAATAATGTGTAGAAAGCATGAACAGTTCATGCAACGCATGGGATGTACATGCGTGTTAAAACAAATACACATATAAGGATATATTAAAGCAAGAAGAGGAAGTCAAAGCAAAAAAGCAAACTTATAAGACTTTGACTAAGGAATTGTAAGGTGGAAATTATGGGATAATTCAAGAGCAACATATACTCTCTCTTTCCATTAAATTTCGGTAGAAAAGAGAAGCAAAAAGATGAAAGGAAATTATTTGTAATATTATACATAAAACACAAATTTTGACCAACATGAAATAACCACATGTAAAGTAAGTTTGGCTAACTTATTAAGTCATTAGCTCTTCATCTTCTTCCATTCATTCACGGCCAAAAATCTGAACAAAGAGAAAGGAAGAGCTCAAGAACAAGCCAAGCACAAAAAGCCTAGGGTTTCACTAATTCAAGGTAAGAACTTGCAAAACCTTGTGATTTTTGCCTCCTAATACTCTATAACCTCTCACAACCTCTTCTACCCCATTAAACCCATGATTTTCAAGAAAAATCAAGAGCTTAGAGAGAGAATAAAATTTCATCCAAGAGAGAGAAGGAGCAAGAATCAAGAGGTAAACTTCAAAACTTGCTTCTCTTGCCTTGTTGGATGTTGTTGGTGGATATTGGCTTGTTTTCTCTTATTTTTAAATTATGGGTTAAAGCTAAACCTAGGAAAAATGCTGCTCCAATTTCTTCTAAACATGTCCATTTAGTATTTAAGTAGCTAATCATATGATTAGCAGTAGAAAGGAAGTGATTAAGCAAGAGAAAACAAGAAAACAACATAATCTTCCTAAGAACCTTAACTTTTTGTCCTGTGTATGAAGTGATGAAGGAGTGAGAATTTGATAATTTGGACGATTCCATTGGCTTTATAAGGAAGAATTGTGTATTTAATAAAGTGTTCATGATTTTTAGATGTTTGTATGCCAATTTGGAAATTAATGAAATGTATGTGTACATATTGTTTGATCTGCCCTGTGTGGCAGTGATATTGTGTGTGGTGTTTTATAGGTCAAATCTTATCTAAAAATTTTAAAACTTTCAAGAATTAAATTAGAGACATATAGCTTTAATTTGATAGGTATTTTATAATTTTTAGACTAGTACATTGGAAGATATGGATTTTTGATGTTATGCCCTATTTTCTGGAATGCAATATGGAACAGTAAAGTTTGGCGAGTTACTGGGAATGATGTGTCTACAATAGTCAAACCTAAATATTTTTCCTCAAATTTAAATTGAAATAGATTCATTTAGGCTTTAGAATCAATCAAATTTGATTTTTGTAGAATTAATTATGAATTTCCAAATTTGACTAAAAAATCTGCTAGTTTATGAAAAACAGTAAAGCTGCACTGTACATAATTGTATTATGCAGAAAATGTTATAACTGCATTAAATAACTAGTAGCCTTCAATTTAAAAGCAGTAATGCTACAAGTAATAACCAGTTACTTGTAACTCTAATTTTGATAGGAATTAGATATAGCCCGAGGCAAAATCCAAGTGTAGGACAAACGTAGAAATTTGAAAAAGATTCAGGTAGTAACTTATTCTTACATATATTATGTGATTCCTATTATGTTGTATATGTCATATACTATAACATGAGTTTGTGTCCTAAACACACCAATTAGCCAAGTTATGGTCAGGGACCCAACAGAGGCACTGAGTAGACCAAAGTGTAAACATGTCGTTTGACTTTAGGCAAGTGTACACACATAATTTGATCATCTTACATGAAATGACATTGCATATCTATTTTTTCATTCTATATGTTTGTAAGCATGTTGCTACTGAGATTCCCCCGAATCTTATTCTTCTTCAAAACAAAATATTACAGCTGAGGTGAGTGGCTTGAAAGGCAAGACGGTGGCTTCCGGTGATTAGGATCTTGAAACTCTATGATGCTGCTATAGTTATTTTTTGCATGTACTTTAGCTACTTTTGAATGCTCTGTATATTTGTATATATTTATCAAATCCTGTGGGATTCTCCTGTAATGTAAACTTGTACTTAATATCAGTATGTTTTCGTTGTTTCTGTATGCCTTGTGGAACTTTATGCTTATCACTCTGTGAATATCGAAATGTTAAGGGATTTGACACTATATGTTAATATATAAAGAGTTTTTGCAACTTGTTTTTCCACACTTGACCAACATGTGGGTTTCAGACCACTGTCTCTTTCTAACATACCACATAATTCTAAGAATGCATTATGTGTCATTCTAATTATATTTCGACTAGACGGACAACTACTTATTCTATTCATGATTTCATCACACACCCTCTCTCTTTTGCCACTTAAACTATAACTTATTTTTTTAGGACACATCTCACTAGCACATACTTGAGCCATAACACACACAAGCAAAGTTATTGCTCTTTGACGCAATTCAAGCCACCAACGTACCAATAGAAAGTATTGAGTTTTCAAGTTCATCTAACAAATTAAATGAAAAATCCATATCAATAAGTATATAAGTGAGGAAGAACGCAAATGACAGATTCACAATGACATATCTAACAAAGTAAATGACAATAGCTTCAAAATGGCAGATTCACTATGACAGATTTACTAGAATTCTTGTTCCTAAGTTAGTGATCTATCTCAGTACAAACCTCTTCCTATTTATCTTCAGATTCACTATGATAGAACACAAATAACAGATTCACAATGACATATTCACAAAGTCCATTATAGCATGTGCAACCAAATGATATATCTATGTGCAATCAAAAGAGCTAATTTAAAAACAACAGAACATACAGGTTATCTTTATTTCAATAGGAATCCTAAATATCTGCAAGCAAGAAACACAACGAATGGAAATTAGATTAAAATAACCCAACAATAACAAAGCATAAGAAAGCTGATTCATTCAGTATGAAAAAAAACCCAACAGTAAGAAACCCAGAAAAAAGAAATCTTCAGGTTAATTCTCCAGTGTCTCCCGCATGATGATGAAAGAAGCAGCACCTTAAGATGACACCAATGACTTGTGATAAGAAAGATTAACACAAAGTCGTTTAAGAGCTAACCTGTACTACTCAGTAACTAGTAGATGGGTGATAAGAACATCATCACTTAGCACTACATACCTATCGAACCAAACTCGACTTTAACTAAAATGTTCACAAAATACATACCCTTCTTTGAAAATCACCGCAGTCACTAGAAAAACCTCGCTGTTAGGCAAAATCTTGAGAAGTAGAAGCGGCATTTATCTTATGAAGAAATTGTGGCGACAAAATAAAGAAGCAAAAACCGATGAAGAAATTGATAAGGATGAAGAAATTGATGAACAAATCAGATTCAGAGAACACCCTACCCCCTCCCCCCGAGAAAAAAAAACGTTACCACAAAGAAATTAGAGATATAATCAGAATCAAAACAAAAACAGCTTACTAGGGAACAAGGAGAACACGATGATGGACCACGGCCACAATGTTGATCTTCTCGTCGATGATAACACAGAAAGCTAAGGAAGGGAGCGCCACAGTTACGGTGAGGACCAGAGAGCTCTGATGACATCATCAACAGTGAGGAGGAGAAAAGAGCTCTGGTGAAGCAGTGAGAGACGAGGTCGAAACTCAGAACTCTCCATAGCGTGTTTTTAATTTTTGCTCAAGGGTATCAATGAAAATATGAAAAAGCAATGGGGTCAAATTAGTTACAATATTTTTCTTCCATCTAAAACACCCCCAATTTGGAGGGAACAAAAATGAGAGGAGGGGAGGGATTTGGAGCCTATATTTTGGCTCCCCTCCCCCTCAAATTTTCAAATTAAACAAGGGGAGGGGCTCATTTTTATCCCCTCCCATCCCTTCCCCTCCAACCAAACATGCCCTAAGGAAAATGGAGAGGCCCCTCTCCCAAGATTTTTAGGAGTAGGAGGAATTCGTGCATGAGTTTTTCTTTTTCTTTTTCCTACAAAAAATCTGACTGAAAGAAAAGATAAGGGGAAGCTATATAGGAATGTCACCACTGCATAATTTGGTCAATAAACATTGACCATTTTTTATTTTTAAGGGATATGTTTAGAGCTTTTTGCACTTTATTATATTTTTATATGATGTAGGGTATGCAAATTTATCTATAAACTTTTATCCAATATGCGACCAATATCATAACATTTTTTGGATGAAAAAATATCCATAAATATTCAAAATCAGAGCAAAAGTGACACTTCCCTTAAAAAAGCGTACGTCCATCACTTTTGTAATGGGGGCCATACTATTTTCTAGATGTACCAAAATACATTCCACTCAAAATTGGTAAAGGTGTAAAAAATACTCATAAACTCTTATCTAAAGTGAGCCAAATACTATATATATTTTTGGTGGTGCAAAAATACCAATAAATATTCAAAATAAAGATAGAAGTCCTCAAACACACCCAAGTAAGAAAAAAAGAATGAAAGAAACACATATGTGCGTGTGTGTACATGGTGAATATATTTTATGAAAATTATTTTTATGTATTTGTTGGGTACTCTAGGTAAACTTGAAGCTTACATCTGGTTTGTTTGTTTCTCTTTTGTTTGGTTAAAGGATATTAAATTGAGCTTAATTTAATGATTTAGTTTAGTTTAAAATTAAGTCAATTTTGTATCCCGGATTTTCTTATGTATTTATAATTTACACAAAAAATTTAATTATTGAAAAGCTTAGAAAAAAATTGAAATAGATAATTTAAGTGTGTTAATTCTAAGTTATTTTTTTGAGAAAATTTAAAAAAAATCAAAATAGAAAATTAATAAAAAAAATTAGTAACATATACTCCAATTGGCATAATACACGTTATTATATCCAACTATTAAATTATCATATTTAATTACTTGAGGCCGAGTGTGTATTATTTAAGGGTAAAATTAAAAAGTTATGAAGTTTAAAAATAGGATTAACTAAATTTAAGATTTCTCTTATTTTTAATAAAAATATATTAAAAGTGACTTATAAAATAAGAGTAGACGACTAGATAATAATAATTTGTTAGTTAATTTAAAGTTGATGCACAAAATTTTAGGCTATGTTTATAACAATAGGTAGAGTTTTGAATGGTTAGGTGGATAAGTTTTTTAAAGTTAGGGTATTTTAGTATTTCTATATCTATTTTAAATATTTATGTGTATTTTTGCACATCTAAAATGTATATGGTGTTTAGCGCATTTTAAATAAAAATTTTATGGATATTTTTACAATGTTGTCATTTTGATTTGGCGGCATTTTGGTACTTTTAGAAAAGTAGCTTGGGCTCTACTAACAAAAGTAATGAACATTAGCGTATTTCAATGGACATGTTATTTTTGCTCTAATTTTGAATGTTTATTGATATTTTTTGTATTTTAAAAAAATTTATGCTATTGAGCACATATTTGGTAAAATTTTATGGTAAATTTGCACTATAAACCTTTTATGTAATATGCCACAATCTTTAGTCCTAAATATATGAGTTAGGCAATGAGTTTATTTTGGATTTAAATATAAAACTTAAATTCAATTTATCTTTCAAATTTATAAATTTTTTATAAAGTATCCCGATTGATTTCATATAATAAGGCTTTCCATCAAGAAGTAGTTACAATGTAAATAAATAGAAAGGATATTTTAGTGAAACTAACAAATATTTGTTAGGATAAGTAGCTCAACTATTTTTCTAACTCAAAAATAGAGGAAGTAATTCATAAGCATTATGTATCCAGCAGTCCATTTTTTTTTTATAAAAATGTATTCAACGGTCCTATACTCCTATTTCATAATAATTAAGTATAAATATATAATTAATGTCATAATACTCTTAAAAAACGCACGCCAACATTGTAAGGGTCTGTTTGGGAAAACGGCTTAACTTCCTAATTGTGATATGACAAAAGAAAAAAAAAGCACAATGGGTGTTGGACTGTTTGGCTTCACGTCGTATGGTACTTCATTTTTGTGGGAACAATAGCTTCTGCAAGAAGCCACCGACTCTGCTTTTCTTCTTTTCCTCCGCGCAGTGAGAGCCACCACCAACCTTTCTTTTATCTCATTCTCTCATTCTCTCGTTCCCTTGACATTCTTTTTCTCCTTTAACCTCTTTTCCAGAAAAACCTTGCCTCTTTTAATGGTGTGCTCCATCTTCACTATTGAGCAGTTTTCATATCATCATATAGGCCCCACCATGAGACTCAAATGATGGGGATGAATTGCCCACGAAAAAAAAAAACATAGTCGGTGTGTTTTTCTTCCTCATCTTTTTTTTTTTATCAATTTTTTTTAATATTTTTTTCATTTCAATTATATATATATATATATATTATTTATTAATAAAATTCATACATTTTTAATTATTTTTTATTTAAATGAATTTTTTAAACACTAATTTAAATATGTCTATCACCGTAAATCAAAATACAAATTATATTTATAATTTAGATTTTATTATATCTAACTTTTTTTAAAAATCAGATTATAAAATAAAACCTACTTCGTATCACCGATCCAAACACTAATTCGGTGGATTTCACGCAATGTCTCGGCATTTTCCTTTGAGCCAAAGCGATCACGCATTATTTTCCACAACGAACAACAATCAGTAAAACATGCACTTGATTCTAGCCACCTTTATCTCTCTGAACAAGACTTGCTGATGCAGAATTTCTGTTGAATTCTTACTTCAAACCTGTCTCTCTCTTGACGGTTCCCAAAATTTCACTCTGCTATTCAATAACGAAGATAGATAGTGAAACATCATCTTGAGATTTCATTTCAGGAAGATGCTTCTGATGCCTTCTACGGTAATTAAATTTTTGGTTGAGGAATTTCATTGCGATTTCAGTCTGAACTCGCGCGACATTATTGTTCAGTTTCTGCCTTTGGCATTGGGATTTTGGAGTATTTCGGGTTTCAAGGATCACGAAGATCGCTGACTGATGATTGCCAGAATCAATTCTGACTCGACGAATGTAAGGTAGGGAAGTTCCAGTTGATTTTCTGATCATGGACTTGTTGATTTTAGGGTTGATGATGCCGCATTCTTCGTGCGATTTCATTATCATTGGTTAAATAAGCTAATTTAAGGTGTGTCCTATTTCCACATTGTGGAACAAGACGTTTGCTTCGTTCTATATGCTTGCTGGTCATTGTATCTCTTCGGTGCGTTTCCGTTATTGTCTGGCCGTCTAACCCCTTTTTTAATGCGTCCAACGACTTCAGATTGCGTTGCTCTGTTTCACCCTTCTGTTTTATTGAAGTGCAATCTTATGTCCGCCACTTAATTTTCTTTGTATTTGAGGTTTTAACAATAGGTTGAGCTGAAAAAGCTGTGTGAATTTAAAATACGGGGTAGATAGTACATAGGTCTGAGCTTGAATATCATTTCTAACATCTATAACACCGTTACTAGTATATTATGATTGGATTCTTTTCTCTTAATTACTTTCTTGTGACATTAGTTTTTAACAGGTTCAATTAAAGGGTGTAATATTTGAATATAAACACACAATGGTGCATAAAACCTGGCAGAATGCTACTGACTCTCCTTATCCAAAGAAAACAGTGGTTACAGAGATCGACTCAAGTCCACCTTTCCAGTCTGTTAAAGATGCTATCGCTCAATTTGATGAAGTTTCTTTCTCTGAGGAAAAACATGCTGTTAAGAAGGCAAAACCTCATTCTGCAGAGGTAATTGCGCATTTTTGTTGTTGTATTTAGGGAAAATTGCACCCCTTACCCTGTTCTTTATCTCCCATTGCATTGTCACCCTTAATATGGAGATAATTGCAATCAAGCCCCCAATCTTGAGTCCCATTCCAATATGTCCCTTATTACCTAATCTAGGCAAGGAAAACACCGCCCTTCCCTCTTTTCAAGCTTTCTGCAACTTAAAGCTCTTTTTTGTCTTCCATTGTTAGATTGAATGATGAATGGAACTCTTGTGCAACACAAAAGAACGGCATACTAATACTTTCATCCCTCAAAAACTCTCAATCTTCATTCCAAATCAGGTTTCTTCGCTTACAGTAGTATAAAACAAGGAATTGTCTTAGTTAGTTCGATCACTTTTCCCTTTTTGTTGTCATTAGAGCTTTGGATATTCGTAATCAGTTCGATACTATCCAGCCTTTTGTCTTCCACCTCTCTGTTGTAGCAAAATTTATGTTTTATTAAACAACAATTATGATCCTGAATTTGACCTTCAAGTTGTAAATCTTTTGTTAGTCTCATAGTGTTCTATTGTTCTGTGTTGGAAGATATTGTAGTTACGTGAATATTTTGTTTTTATTTTGTACATCTTGATTTTATGGTTGTAGCAATTTCAAATCATGACACCAAGTTTCAGTAGATTCTAAAGCAATGCTTTCTTCTCCAAGAAATATATTTAAACTTTATCCTTGCCGGATAATGAAAATCGAGGGAGGGAATCAATGTCCAACAGGAAACTGTTAAACAAACTTTTTTCTCTAAATTATTTGGTTGTTGTTTTCTTCTTCCTTTATGTTTTTTTTGTGAACTTACCATTTTTTCTTTATGTTGTTTTATCTAGAGAGTATTTACTCAAGAGGCCCAACTTCACTTAGCCCAGAAAGAGCTTAGCACGTTGAAAGAACAATTGAAAGATGTAGAAACTACCAAGGCTGAAGCCTTAGTGGAACTTAAAAAGGCTAAAAGAACAGTTCATGATTTTAAACAAAAGCTAAAAGCTTGTGGTGAATCTAGAGAGTTAGAAATTAAAGTAAATGAAGCTGCAAGGAGTCAGGCAAAAAAGCTTGACGACACAAACAGTGGCGAACCAGATGGAATCAATGGTTATTGGAAAGAGGAGTTAGAAACTGCAGTTAAAAGGTATGCTTCTGTTGTTATAGAACTTGTTAATGCAAAGCATGAACTGTGGAAGATGCGTCATGAGCATAATTCAGCATTTGAAGCAAGAGTTTCTTCTTTCAAGCAAGTGGAAGAAGATGACGATGTGATGAATATGAATACTGAAAGTGCATCTGAGCTGTCTAAAGAAATCTCAGCTGTACAACAACTAGAAGCAGAGGTATTAACTGAGAAAGATGTCAACCCTGAGCTCACCAAAAATCTTGAAGCGCAGCTGGCTAAGACAGTGGATAAAATCGAGGCTCTTAGAAAGGAAATGGAAAATAAAAAGAATTCAGAATTGGACTATGTGAGAAGTATGATTTTTGAGCTCAATGATTCTAACAAGTCACTGCAGAAAGTAACAGAAGAAAAAATCTCTCTTAGAAGCCTGGTGGAGTCTCTTAAGCTGGAATTGGAGAAAGTAAAAAGAAAGCAATCTGAATTAAAGGATAAAGAATCAGAAACTGAATCCATTGTTGGGGATCTTCAGGTCAAACTTCGGACAAGTAATTTTGAGTATGGAGGCTGCTTTTCTGAAGAATCTAAAGTCAGAGGTATGTTCAAGGAAATGATTTTGTCACTGAACCAGTTGTCATCTGAAACAGAAAATGGACGACGGGATGCATATGACATGAAGAACAAGGCTTTAGAACTGAAGAAGAAAGCTGAAGTCAGCAAACTTTCATTAGAAGATGCCGAGAAAAAGCTTAGACTATCTCTGGAAGAAGCAGCAGCAGCAAAAGCTGCGGAAGCATCTGCCCTTGATCATATTAAGGACTTATCTGAGATGACTAGCGCTGCAATTTCCACAACTTCTGAATCTGATGCTAAAGTTACAATCT
Source organism: Albizia julibrissin (assembly GCA_037074505.1). Classification (NCBI taxonomy): domain Eukaryota; kingdom Viridiplantae; phylum Streptophyta; class Magnoliopsida; order Fabales; family Fabaceae; genus Albizia; species Albizia julibrissin. The sequence continues at coordinate 32,303,731 of CM073483.1, forward strand.
CAACTGAGGAGTTTGAGTTGCTAAGCCATAAAGTGGAGGAGTCCAATAAATTAGCAGACAAGAAAGTGGCTGCAGTCATGGCACAGGTTGAAGCCGTGAAGGCTAGTGAAAATGAGGCACTTAAGAGATTAGAGGCAACTCGGAAGGAGATAACTGATATGAAAACAACAACACAAGAGACCCTGAAAAGGGCTGAGATGGCTGAAGCAGCTAAGATGGCAGTGGAGCGCGAACTTCGTAGGTGGCGCGAATGTGAGGAGAAGAAAGCTGCAGAAGCTGCATCTCGAATATTTGAAACACAGATGCCATCAGGATCATCTACACAGCATTACAGGATTGAAATGCAAAATCCACCTCCGATAACTGCTGAGGTGAAGAAGCTTGAGAAAGGGGTTTCGGTTTCAAAGAAAAAATTAATGACCAAAATTAGCAGCATGTTTCGCCGGAAAAAAAGACCAGGTTGACAGAAGATGTGTACCTTTAACTTCATAGGCATAATTTTGCTGAAAACTTTGGTCATCATTATGTGCAGCTCATGAATGTGAGAGAAACATGCCATTTGACACCGACATGATGTGATTTTGATATTGGCATCTCTGTTGAAGGATACAATTTGCGAGATGTCAATATTTTATTAGAGACAAAGAGGTATCATGTAAAGAGGATCAATTATTAGTTTATCATACTGATATTTTTCTCGTGAAGATTTCATGGCAGGGAGCATGAACTTTCTCAAGGGCATAGTTTTAATTTGGTCGAAATATTTTGTTTCAATTTAAAGGGCATAGTTTTAAAGGATGGCAATCTTCTCCTCCTTTTTTGGGTTACATGGGATTGGACAAAACCATCCAACACAGGTGATCGATAGTTCAAACCTCTTACCTTCTAACTTGTATGCATGGAATATTCAACGACAAGTTGCTCTGGTGGTAGAATCACTCATCACGTTTGAATGAAGTCTCAGACTTGAACATGTTGTTGACATGTTTTTGTATGTGCGTGCGTTTTAATTGTACGTAGTGCTCCTCACTAATTCGAGACTTTGAATCATCCATCTCATGGAGAATTCTCAAGCACCTAATGCTTGCTCCTTCTTTGTTTTTTCTCACAAAAAGATAAAAAAAAACAAGATGGCATTCAATTAGGGCGATTCCCCCCCCCCCAATAGGGTGATTTAAACATTGTTAAGAAAAACATTATTATGAACAAGAAAACAAAACTAAATACTCATATATCAACTCTTTCTTTTCCCCTGAAAAATTGTTTTGGAGAGACAAGTTGTTGATTGGAAAATGATTCCCTACAATGGGAAAGGAAAAAAAAAAGGAAAATGATTCCCTAACATAAAAAATAAATTCAAAATAAAGTATAAAAAATTATAACAAAATGATAAGAGCCATATATAAGGATTATAAATTTTTGACAGAATGACAAATTATAACAAGTCAAATTATGTTTAATATCAATCATCAGTCAATATAAAACACTACATCCACTTTAAATATAAGATAAAGTATTTTTTTATACAAACATTAAAGAAGTTAAATAAGTTATTTAATCATATCATGTTAGATAAAATAATTTTAAAAAAAATAATAAATATAAATATTTTAAAGTAATTTAATTAGTTTTCTTAATCTTTCTAAAAAATTCAATTTTTTTCTTATATTTAGGATAAGTTCAAGAAGTAGCACTGTGAATAATAGCATGATCTCTTTTCCATCTATGGGCATTTTTTTATTCTTACAATATTTCTCTATATATTTCCACATGATTATTTTTCCGGATATTTCCATATGATTTAAATTTTGGAAAAAGCTTGATATTTAAGAAACTTTTATATTATGTTATTATCTCTCATGTTCACATATGGAAAAAATGTAGTTCGCTTTATAGATATTATTTTCCAAAAATATTATTTTCACTATTAAAAAGGGAAAAGGGCAAGGGCAAATTGGAAGTGATTCTCTTACCTAGAAGGAAATGAATTATGGGATGACACGTGTCACATCTCCTCGTCCTAGCGCGATTCTGCGACCACATCATAGTTCCTATAGCACAGGAATGTTGCCTTCTTCTCCGAATTGTCAAAACCCCTCTAAACAGTACACTCACTTCGATTCTCTTCACTGCATAGTGCACACCCAGAGTCTCTTTTCTACTCTTCCACTCTTCAAGTGTTTATCTGTTGGTACAAACTTCCATGTCGTCAATGATGATGAGCAACAATAGAGACAGAGAAGATGCCCTCACGTTCACGAACCCTTCATCATCTTCTTCCCCAATCACCTTCTCGGACCAACTCGATAGTTACCTCACCGAACCAAGTTCGCTCATCGGGAGCGCCTCCAGTAGTTTACAGAACGACAGCCTGCTCGGCGGTGGAGATGGCGGAATCAGCAATAACGATGCTGAGTTCGGCTTCTCTCGACCTGATTTCCGGCAGAGTCCACTTGTTGGGACCGTCGAGTTCTATGAACGCCATATCTTCCTTTGTTATAAGAACCCGAGGGTTTGGCCTCCTCGCATTGAGGCTGCCGAGTTCGATCGCTTGCCCAGGTTGCTTTATGCAGCGGTCATGGCCAGGACCCATGATATGAAGAAGCAGGTACTCCATTCCACGGAACTCCATTTGAATTGTGAAATGTTGGCAAGAAAAAAGAAATCAATTTTAAGTCACAAATTTGGGATTTTTTTTAGGTTGATTATATCTAGTGTATCTCTTTGAGTTGGAGCTGAATGATTACGGATATTCTGTTTCATATGTTTTTGTGGGTGAGTTATTATCTAATTGCTTCCAAGTTGGTTTTTTCCTGGCTTAATCAATGTATTCCTATTTTGCATCATGCTTTTAGGTCACTAATAGCGACAATTAAGCTGCCTGGTCCGGGGATCGCAGTTTGAGGAACGGATTTACTTGTAATGTCTTGTTTAACTTTAACTAACGCCTGTTCACGTTCAACGGTCTGGCGTTTCTTTTTAGATTTTGTTGCTTTTATTGTTTTTGTGATGTGTATTCCTCAGAATTTTCTGTTGCTATGTTCTGTTCTAAGGGTTGAGACTAGAAAACCCTGTGTATGAATAACTTGACATTTGTTGGTTTGACAATGTGGGTTGGATTATCAACTGTTTGACACCTGCTTTATTCGGTACCCTTTGAAAAATTTCGTCCTTTTTCTCATTTTTCTTTTTATTCATGTAGTTTTGTGTTGACTGTGATTGGTTATCTCAGACTTGTCTCTTTACTTGCTAGACTCGCTTAACGATATGTGAGGGGCATGATGGGGCTGAAACATCCAATGGGGATGTATTAATCTTTCCAGATATGATCAGATACAGGTTTTTACAAGTTCTTTGTTGCAACTTCTTATTACCTATAAAGGTTTTGTATTGTTATTGATTACCTACGATTTAATGAAATTTCAGGAGATTGACACATTTTGATGTTGAAACATTTGTTGAAGAAGTTCTTGTGAAGGATGGTGAATGGCTTCCTGGAACTCCTGAAGCCTTAAAAACTTCATATGTATTTGTTTGTTCACATGGATCTCGCGATCGCAGATGTGGGGTTTGTGGACCTGTCTTGGTGAATAGATTCAGGGAAGAGATAGAGTTACAAGGTCTTAAAAATAAAGTGTTTGTTAGTCCATGTTCACACATTGGGGGACATAAGTATGCTGGAAATGTCATCATATTTGGATCAAGCATCAATGGGAAAGTTACCGGACATTGGTGAGATGGAAACACACTTAACTGTTGAATTTCGTTTGGTGTTAGGATTTTCAGTTTTCTCTTCAAAATCTAGAAATACCATTGTAACATTGTTTGTCCTGATTATGAGCTAACTATTCTTACCATCTTAAATATGTAGGTATGGGTATGTTGCTCCAGATGATGTGCCTGTATTGCTTCAACAACATATTGTAAGAGGGGAGATTCTAGACTCACTGTGGAGGTAATCATTCTTTATAATGTTTTGTTGTGCAGCTTATGTTGATTTGTTTCTTTCAGTTATAATGCATGATGTAGAGGACAATAGTTTTGGAGCTGTCTCTGGTGGGGATTCTTATTTGGGGGCTGGAACATTTAGGGCTGATTTGGTACCAAGTTTTCAAACGGAACATAACAGAAGTACCACTTCTTCAAATATGGCTAATAAGCAAGTTGTTAATACCTTTAAGATATAGAAGATTCTTTTTGGCTAATAAACAAGATTTTTTTCCCTTTTAAGTTCGACTTTGAAAATGATCTCTTATGGAAGTACATGTCTATTGACAAATTACTAGTTTGAATCTTGTTTTCTCAGTCAAGGACCTTCCCTATGAGAAATCTATGTTGGTTTCTGACAAACTCCTTATGAATAATCTTCTGGAGGAATTTCAAATAGCATATTTAATATGAAGAGTAATTCTCTTATAAGGGTGTAATTCTTAGAATGTTCAAATCTATCTCTTTCTAATGACTTGTCAACATGTCTCCTTGCTTTCTTTGGGAGGGAAATAATCTAAGCATCTGACTCTTGGACGTGACATGTCATCTCCCCCTCCTCTGGGATCTGGAATTCGAGTTCCGGATTATGTTACCAAATCTGATATTGGCTTGTAGACCCACAGATGATAAAAGATTGTGCTAAGAGCATTAATTTACTGGTGCAAAAGGATGCTGACTTGTATTTGATGTAAACTTCTATGAAGGGGACAGATGGGTTTATCACAAGATGAACAGAAGAAAAGCCAAGAACAAAGGCTTAAGCTGAAAGAAAGCATGGAAGTGCTGATGCAGATTAAGAATCACGAGATAAGCACTGATGCTTATGGAAGTCAAGAAAACAACTTTCTGGGCTGCTGTCAGGAGAGTGGAGACTCTTCCTGCTGTCAAAACCATGTGTTACTGGAAAAGACAAATGATTCTGATGCCATTGAGACACAGGCAAAGTTCTCAGCTGAAAATGGGAGCAGTGAGATCTTGATTTCTCAATTCAAGAGCAGAAAAGGAGCTTCCCGTAAACCCCGTCCTTCCGTGCCGACTTGGCTTGACAGCTGGGAGCATGAAGATACCTATGCTGCACTTGCTGTTGTCTGTGCTGCTGTGTCTGTTTATATTGCCTTTAGCTGCTACAAACAGTTGAGATAAGGGAAATCAACTATTGGTTGGCACTTTTAGCAATATGTAATGGATTAGGATTAGGTAAGATAACTTCCACTTTATTTTTTGTATATCAATATGATGTTGCATGATGCTAGTGCAGTTTCTCTGTAAAACTATCCTCAATTATGGCAAAGTGCTGCAGTCAACGGTGGGAATGATTGACCATGAAAGAATTGGTATAATTATATGCTTTTGATCAAAACTGTTGATGGGTCATGTAAGAGGATGGTGTTGTTCTGTCAAAACTATCAAATTCTTAGAGATAATCATTGTAATACAAGGGAATTATTGGTTTGAAGGAGCAATTTTAGTTTTAGTTTGTAACATCTATCGATTCTATGGAGATCAGGCATATTTCTTTAACTTCTGTCCTAAAAAATCTGCACCCACCTGATGCATATATTTTCTCTATGCCATTGAAATACCAGTTATATCCACGACACTTCTTAGGCATTAAACCTAGTTTTCCTAAGGAATCAATCACATCACAACATGACTAGATAAAGAAGTAAATAAAGGGAGAGATACTCTCATAATCCTTTTTCTTATTTTTTTCTTAGATTCTCATTTTCACCAATGGATTAAAAAATGGATGGTTTAGATTTAATATTTTATAAAATTATTATTATAGTATTTTATAAATTATTTTTTAAAATTTTGTCTATATTATGTTTATGAATAGTGCATGTAAGATTTTAAAAGTTTAAATGTATTTATTTATGTTTAAAATAATAATTTTATAAAATGTTGAATTTGAACCATCCATTCTTTTAATCTGATGGTGGATATAAAATTCTGAGAGAAAAAGAAGAAAGAGGAAAATGAGAGAATGTAAACTTAGCTTTGAGGTTGAAATGAAACAGGGCTTGAAGGGGGCAATTCATATCTCATTTCCATTACTTCATAATTAGTGAGTTGCTATGGTGATTCTTTAAGGGAAAATTGGTGTTAAGTTTCGAAAAATTTTATTGGCAAGAATGACTTGAATTCGAGTATATCTACTTTCTATCTATAAAAGCACATAAGGTCTTTTTGGCTAATAAAATTTTCAAATAAGGATTTTTCACTTATTTTCCCTTCTAGTTCTTCTCTTTATGTAACTCTATTTCTATGGTCCGGATGATTCTGGCATTAATTGACTTTGTCTCTGATGATTGGGGAAATAATAAACTACATAACGGCATCTTGTTGCTTCTTGTTTCATGGAAGCCAAGGTCTGAAGCAATCTACACTACGTGCTTCTACTTCTGCATTGTGCTTGGATGAACGTGAATCCTCTTTCTCTCAAAGTGTGGGAGGGTTGCAAAGTCAGTGAGAATCGAGAAACACTGGATTAGGAATTAATGATGCTGCACTCAAGCTTTTGCACCAAATCAAAGGCTTTTGCTTAGAAGTTACCAAATATGAGCATCTCTTAGCAGTAAGCATTTACTCTCCGTGCATTGCACACATGAATATAAATTAATGATTGAAATATTGGAAGAAACCTTATTATCCCAAAAACAAAATCACATAATGAAAATAATATAGTGAAATATAGAAATAAGTTACATTTGAGGGATGTGTTGCTGAAAATTTTAAGTGAGATTTCTCTTTTTGCATGTGCATGAAATAAAGACATGGATAGATAATATTATAATAAGATATTTTTATTTTTCAGAAATCCCACAGTTTTACCATAAAAAAGGGAAAATAAGTAACAAAAAATTGCAAAACCATATTACACTATAAAAATATAAATGAGATTGGAGATTGCAAATCATTAATAACGCGTCATTAATGCTATTAAAAGTATTTTGAAAATACAATTTTTAATAACCATTAATTAGGTGTATGCTACAATTTTTTATCAAAGTATTAATTATCATTAAAAGTGGAAATTATAAAAAAGAGGATAGGTTGCGGGGGAAAAAGGCGGCTCTTGGTGCTTAAGAAGCTAACTGTCATGAGCAATATTTTAAAAGCTGAACCGAATATCGAATCGGAAATGCCAGTGAATTATGGTTCAAATGGTCAAAACGGTTGGAATGTTCAATTGGGCTAGTAATATGATACTCCTCCTATCTTTAATATAAGATATATTTAAAGAGTTGATCTTAGTCTTAAATATAAGACATAATTTTCATATTTGTCAATTTTTTCTTAATTTACGCTTATTGATGATGTCTCAATAATAATCAAGGAGGAGAGGGATTGAGGGAATTAAAGAAAATGACTAAAATATTTTGGAAAATACTTGTCATATTAACTAACTTAACAACTTTATTAATCTAAATTAAATTAAATAAATATGTTTTATATTAAGTACTGGAGGGAGTAGTTGAATTAAAAACATATTATATTCCTATGTATGTGTAAGAAATAAAAAATCATTTTTATAGAAAATTTTAAAAAAATTAAATAGTCTATATAATTTTATATTTTGGAAAAAATCGTTTTATATCAGTACATGTAAAAAAAAATTGTATAACTTACACAAGAAAAATTAAATTTTATATAACAATAAAATCAAAGACAAACAGATGAAAAATGAAAACCAGGCAAAAAAGAAAAAACAAAAAAAACAAAAACAAAAACCAAAAAACTGAATATAAAAGAAGATCATATGGTTCCCCGATGGCAGGGAGCCAGTAAGTATTAAATAAAACCAATGACTCTCACGCCAATCAAAAAATTTTCTCTCAACAAATTCAAAACATCAGATAAACATTTCACATTCTCATTTTTCAGATCAAAAGCTCTGACCTTCAAGTTCCATTCAAAAAACCTCAGCCCTTCAACAACTCCTACCAAGAAGCAATCTTTCACTTTTTGTTGTTTATGGCTGCCGCTTGCAGCGTTGTGTTTTGTGATGTGGGTGTCTGAGGTTATACTTTTTTCCTCCTGTCATATTATTTTCTTCCTTCTTCTCCTTCCATCTCTCCTTTCTTCCTTTTCAGTTTGCTCCAATCTCAACTCTGAGATGAAGATTCCTGACTTTCTCCTTCCATTTTGTGCTACAGTAAGTGAAAGTGAGACATATTTGAGCCGTTCGGATTTCTACAAAACCATCATAGTTTTCCGGATTAACTTTGGCTTCCAGTCCAAATTCCAGACGGAGGCGGCTCAAAATGGCTGCACTAGCTAAGCGGCTAAACCATGAAAAACGAGCCAGAGAACTTTTCTATCACCGGTCGGACCGCTCATTGATCGCGAGTACTGGTTTTGGGTGCTTTGAAAGCATGAGGTAAAGATGTTTTAAAAATTGTATTTTCAAAATACTTTTATGGCTCGTTTGGATTAGCTTATGAAAGTTCCATAAGTGCTTATAAATCGTGATTTACGGAATACGAAGTAATTTTTACGATTTACGAGGTTACTTTTACGGTCTACGAGGTAAATATGTGGTGGAGATTTAAGTAAATCGGGCTTATAAAATAAGCCCGATTGAATCATTAATAACCATTAATTAAAAATATAAATGGGATTAGAGATTACAGATCAATCCATTATGAAAATACAATTTTTAAAATGTCTTCATCAATCTATCAATCACCATTAAACACAATCTCTAATTAAAAATATAAGTGGGATTAGAGTTTTCAAATCATTAATAAACTATCATTAATGATATTAAAAGCATTTTGAAAATACAATTTTTAATAACCATTAATTAGGTAGATGCTGCAAATTTTTATCAGTGTATTAATTATCATTAAAAGTGGAAATCATATTTAATAAGGTAAAAATGGAAAGTACTAATTACTAGATTCGATCCAACCCACATGACCCATTTCTAAGTAGAGTGGGTTTTACAAAATTTTAGGACTATAGTTAAAGTTGATTGATTGATTAATGATAGTTGATGTCTGAGTCTAAGTTATCTTTGTTACTAAAATAGCCAAAGATCTACGTTAGGGTTTGATGCTTAATCAAGCCATGACCTTTTTTTTTGTTTCTTTGAAGACCTAGCTGCCGAAGAAACCAAAAAAGACTTGGTACCAGCAACGGATCTCTGATAATCTCTACTAGCAACTCGATCACCATATGACAAGTTTGAGAAAGAGAGGTCAAATAATCAAATGATTTAATGTGAACCCCATACTTGAGTTTAAAGAAAACTATACAAGAGTTATTTATTTCAAGCTGCCAAATTTACTAACTGAGTAAGACTACAATAGTGAGATCAAATTGCCAGTCTATGTCCCTGGATCTTGGTAACCCTTGGTGACTATTAGGGCTTTAGGTATCTGAATTGCATTGCACCATCTGCATTAAATTTCAATTTGGAGACTTATTTGAAACCAAGAAGATTTTCTTGTCCTTTGTTTAACAATAGACTAAAGTGCAAGTGTGATTTTTAACTAAAATGCGTTAAATTGAAAGACTAAGTGTTTGTTTGAGAAAGTAGTGAGAAGGGAAAAAAGCCACATTGAACTGGGAAAATTCACATTGAAGCTCTACTATAGTGCTTGGGTTAGCAATATGTTGGAAGGGCTTATTGACCAAAACCTACAGCACCAGGGAAGCCATCCTTGAGTTACTTCTTGTGCACCGCAGTGAGGACAAGAAGAGAGAAGAGGCATAAAAAATAGAGGAGACAATGACAAGTTAGAGGAGAGAGAAAGAAGGGGTTTAAAGATTGAAGAAAAAGAAGAGAGGAGAGAGAAACGTTTGTAGGGATGATGATGTGAAATAAGAAATTGTTTTTTAATTATATTATATTATATTCCTCTCTTTTGCTTATATGGTAGATAATGTTTATTATGGTTTTATTTATAATGAGGAGAGAGAATTTTTTTCATATAAATGTATAATTATACCATTTATTTATTATAATGTTGACTTTGTTTTTACAGATTACATGGTCAATTAAATAGAGACGAAATTAGAAAAATGTTAAATTTAAAGGCAAAGTTGATAAGGTTTCAAGTTTTTCTTAGACTGTGTGGAATATTCTAGAAGTGATTTATAAATAGAACCATGAAGTACTTAATTTTACTTTATTTATTAATACTATTATAATATATATGTATTATATAATAAGATTCATGTCATTTTCAGTCATTTTTTTAATCTAATTTTTTTAAAAAATTATCATATAAACAAGTTTTATTTTAAAAAAATTACTTCTGTCATTATCTATCCAAACATAAGTTACATCTCACTAACTAACTTCTACCATAACTTAAGCTTCCAAAAGTTATATTGAAAAAAAAAAAATAAAGAAACGCCACTTTCACCGCCAAACCAAATCTATACTAGATATAGGGTATGTTTGAATTAGTGATAACAGAAGTAGCTTTTTTCAATCTGACTTTTACAAATTGAAGATAAGGTAAAAGTTATATTGTGTAATGTAATGTAGTTTATATTTGGATTGACTTTTGAAAAAAGTCAATTTGATAAACTAAAACTTGTTTAGATGATTAATGTAAAAGTAAATTTGGATGTAAAATGACTGAAAATGATGAGTTTAATAAAAATAAAAATAGTTAATGTATCATTGAGAAAATTTTGAAAATACTAAATTACTTAAATTTTAGGGAAAATTAGAGAAAGGTTCTCCTTTAAAAATTTAATTGGCAAGAATGACCTCACTCAGAGTTTTTTCATTTTTCACATATATAAATTTATCATGTTATTCATGTCAATTAAATTTCTAATGAAGGATTTTTTTCCTAATTTTCCTTAAATTTTATTATTTATTTTTCTTCGGATAATTTCATAAATAAGGATAAAATTGAAAAGTAATCATTATTAATCTTTAAATATACTTATAAATAATTAGGATCAAAATTTTCATCTACAAGTAGACTTATAATATGGACGAGAATGTTATTTCAATAAAAAAAAAAGGAGATCCATGATCTTTTCTTCATGAGGTATTTAATTTCTTTTATCTCCACGGTGGAAAAACTGAAAGTATGAAATTTTGACTTATAACTTAAAGCAATTTTTTCTTCAAATGTCTAATTAAAAAAAAACCTGATCTAGAGATCACAAAAAGTCAAAAAGTGGCTTTTGATTGTTAGGATGCATGTTTGAAGACCCAAAAACGTGATCCCAAACACCCTTGGTGATATTATGATTGGGAATTGTCGAAGGAAAGATTTGAGGTTTCAAAATGACATGCCTCCATGATATTGGGAAGCTAGAAAAATGCAAGAGGAAAGTCATAACCATTAAAGGCAACAAATAAAGCTGTGTGAGAAAATTCCCACAAACAAATGAAGCAGTATCATAATTTAACCAGCCAAAGGGAGTCCAACTTCTAACAGATGCCTATATTTTCTCTCTGCCTTGTCTTTCTACGGACTGTGGTGAAATGTGTAGGCAAACTTTGATATCCATGTGAGAACAACTAGTGATGGTCCTCAATGATGTGTGTGGATTAAATTCATTGACTTAGATGTGTAATTGGAACAATTTAAAGGGTAAGGAGTGTGACTTCTCACGCTGAGAAGATTCATTGAGTTTAGGCTCTTTCTCAATATCAAATTTCACTCTATCACCCTTGAATACTTGTTTTATATGCCCTGATAATAGAGATAAAGTCACTGAAATTTCTACTAGAGAACTCTAGAGGTACTTGTAACTAGAGTAGGGAAATCGGATCGAATCCATCGGGTTAACCTATTCAGGCTTGAGCTGGCCACGGGCCAAGCTTATGATTTAAAGCTTTTAAAAGGAGTTGGGCCTTAAAGGGCCGGCCTTACAGGGGAGGGCCCTTTTAGGCTCGTTTAATTTTTTTTTAATAACTAAATAAGGGTAAATGGGTAACATTCTTATCTAACCTAACCCTCACATGTAGAGGTTCAGACGCTCTCTCTTAGACTCTCACCTCTCAACCTCTCACATTCAGACCTCACACCTCAGTCCATCGACCCTCGGCCTCTCCGGCTCTCCCTCACCACCTCAGCATAGATAGCAAACCTCATACCTCATACTTAGACCTTCGCCATCCACCGACTAGATGGTGAAGGTTTCAGAGTCTTGACTCTAGACCAAAACAGAGGACCATCGTCCATCGACCATGACGGCACGACCTCACTTCCTAAGGGCGATTGTCAGTGTCGGCCGATCTTCTCGAGTCTGGACCAGCGTGAGACAACCATGACCTCTCACATAGTCCGCAGTTGCACTCTCACCATGGCCTCTCTCATCGATCTGGGCATCTAGATCTCTCGCCGTCGACCGTCGACGTCATCATCTGGTAGAGTGGTGGTTGTATGTAGAGTGGACACTAGTTTTGGTTTGAACTATAGGCTTAGTGTTTGTGTTTTGTTAAATATGGATAATGTTTGATGTCTTAATTTAGTTTTGATAATATTTATATTTTAAATTAGGTATTTTAATCTTTAAGCATGCAAGAAGTGAAAAAGTGTTAAAACGGGTCCAAAGCCCGTAGGCTTTTACTAAATGGACTGGGCCACTAAAATAGATACCTTTTTAGGACTCGGTCATAAACGGGCCGGCCCATTTAGGCCTGAGCCTGTGACGAGCCAGCCTGCAGGGTGTCCCTTTTTCCCATTACTACTTGTAATGACCTAGAATAGAGATACCCTCATTTCATTTCCTACTTTTATTTTTGTCTCTCATTACAAAAGATCCTCTCCTGACTCTTTTAACAAATCAAATAAGATAACATACCCCCATTCCCTCCCCTCAAACTAAACACACCCTACCTACAGGGGCTTTCATCAACTCTCCCTTGTAACAAGAGCATTATTATTCCCTTGTCCTTTCACCAATGCCATAGTTATCAAAAGTATGTTTGGAAATGCTCAAGAGACTTTTATCTATTTTGGGGGCATATAAAAAAAAGGGAAAAAGACAAGAAAATATCACTTGGATTTAAAAATCTTAAATCAGCCTTGTTGCTTAAAGAGTATAAGTTTTAATTATAAGAGTATAGTAATTGACAACTCATTTCATTAAAAAATCACTGATTTAGAATTTTGAAGTTTAAATAGTATTTTATTATTATTTTTCTTTAAAAAAACCTCCATCATGGCTTCTTGTACCCGTCTAGAGTGGTACCCTAGAGTGTGCCCGTCTTACCAATACAAAATGTAAGGAAGAAATACTTGAACGTAACATGTAGCAGAGGAATTACTTGGTTAAATGAGTACTATGAAACTAGTGTCAATACAACATATTGTTTCTGCAGAAAACTACAAGGACTGACCTTTTTTTCTTTTGGTCCGATAACAAGGGATGATTTTAGAAATAATAATTTTTGGGGAGAAATAATAATATACGTTTAAGTTCATGCCAAACAGTTTTAAAGATTAATGATGGTATAGCCAGCCATTCTCTGGGTGCAATTCACGAGATGGTCTCAATTAGTAAAGGGATCGTTCTTCGTGGGATTTCATGATTGCCAATGGAAGCTTTGACTACAAATCAAAAAACCAATTCTACGATCAAGGTTGTGTTCTGAAATCCTTACTTTTGATCCTGATTTTAAATCTCTAAGGAGTTTGAAATGATTTGGTTTTCCTCTTATTATTTTTTTTGAGAAAATTAATCTTTTGGTCCTATAATTTTGACCCTATTATAACCCAATCAGACAATCACTAAGTTTCATTAAGTCAAAAGTTAGAGATTGAGTTATAGTTTAGTTAAAATCATAGGGACCAAAATATTAATTTCTCTATTTTTTAACAATTATTTTACTATTTTGTCTAGGGGCCAAAATATTCAACATGAATGTTTTTCCCCCCAAAGGAATTACTAATGTTATAAAAGATCCAAAGTTACAATAAGTCCATAAAACATAAAATACAAAAGCCCAATTAACTTAAACCCTAACCTTAACTTACCAAGGAAAAGACAACACATTTGTCAACAAACCTAAACTAAAGAACAAATAGAAATTAGAAGCGTCGCCACCGTTGGAGTTGTTAGAGAAGCTTCACCAAACCTCGTGGATTTAAGAACAGGATTGGGCTGGACAGTTCGACCATCACCCGGTCTCTAGAACGGGCCAGCTTAATGCAACATGCCATTTTTTGTTTGGAACCACTTTGGATAGCCTTTAAGCCACTTTTGGGCCGCCAGCCGCTATTGGGATGGAAACTGTAGCGGGTTTTCAAAAACCGTCCGGGTCAGAAAAATGGGCCAATTTTTTTTAAATTAAGTATATACACTCCAAATTATCCATCGGGAGCCCCCAATTCGCCGCCCTAACTGAGTTCCGACGCAGTGTTGAAGTTTCTCCCGCCATTTGCAGCGATGGCAGCCGCCATTTGTGGCTATCGTCTTGCGCCATCATCCTCCATCGTTTTTTTCACCGTCTTCATCTACCATGTGTGGCCATCTTCTTCGCTATTTTCTTTTCTTAATCCTTTTACAGTCTGTTACTCCTTTCCCTCCCTCTAACTCCAACCTCCAAGTCGATTCCTTCTCAATGTCGGCATCTCGTATTCTCATCAATCTCAGTCAGCCTCAGTCTCGTCAATGTCGGTGATTCATTTGGCTAACTTCAGAAATGCTTCTCTTCTACTTCACCACCCAGGTATTTGATTGTTCTTACTTAATGATTTTGTTGTTCGTGATCTGAATTCAGTATGGATTCTTGACTTGATTGTGGCTGTGGATTGCTTTCCTTGATTATGGTTATGGATTTCTTCCCTTGTTGTATTCATCTATTTCATGTTTGAAACTTTGAATGGTAATATTTGGTGTTTTAATATTCCTGTGTTTCTTTCAAGTGGACCACCCTCTGTGTTTGTCAAGATAGACAAGTAACGTTGTGAATTTCGTCTGACAATTAAAGAAACAAGAAAGAAGACTCTGATTAAGTTTTCTTTTCTTCTGTTTTTTAAAGAATATAGCCAGCAATGTTGAACGGTAAGAAAAGTGAAGAATCATCTAGGGATTCATTCCTATACCAAGTGGTCCACCATGTGTGTCTGTCAAGATAGACAAGTAATAATGTAAAATAGATTAGATTTATATACATATAGATATATTCTTTTTACGTGGCTGGCTTTGTGGATGAGAAGGGAAAAGTATAGATAAAACCAACAAACAAACTATAAGATATTATATATATTGGTGGGTTTTGTTGTTGTATTCTTTTCTATGTGCTGCTCAAAGGAGTGGTTTTTTTGGAAGCTTGTGAAAGGAGCAAAGGGGATGCCTTCTTATAAATTAATTGCCACGTTGTGAACTAAGCTGGTATAATTATAATAATTGATACTTTTAATGGTAATGGAATTTGAAAACCTATCTGCAGCCTGGTCCTACTGCAAATTGAAGGCGATCTTTTTGTATCGTTTCTTCTCTATCAGTTTCAGGTACAAATCCATATGGAACAATCAAGACCTTTAGATTTTCTAAATTCTTATTTAGATTCTTTTACAATTAAAATTATTTTCAGTTGACACAAACACACACATGCTCATTATTTAATAATAATAATAATAATATTTTCCCTCCCTTTTATTTGATAGCAGACCTATATATTTTTCAATCTCTTAACATCAAACTCATTTTCCTTTAGGGATTCCAGCTGATTATATACTTCTCTAGGATTTCCAAAGAACTCTTCCCTACAGTAGCTGATCTGGAGTATGTTTGGAATCCCTTAAAAAAGCATTTTTAGACCCAAACCAAGGTTTTAAAAAAAAAATGCTAAACACATGAATTTTCATCATAATCCCTTTTTTGGTTCAGACCATGGTTTCCCTTCTGAAACCATGGTTTGCCCAAAAGCTTCTTTTGATAGCGGCACACTTGAAATTATTACCCTTACAACAGTAATATTTCTCTCTCTCCTCAGCCTGTACACCCTGCAGAGATTCCCTGTCCTTTCATGTTGTCCAATTCCTCCTCCCATTGAGCTTCATTTATCTTCTAGCCTCTTCCCTTTCTGTGTGTGTTTCCATCGAGCTTCAGATAAGAAGTTGCCTGCTCACTGCCACATTACTTCTTCGTCGTCTTCCCATCACCAACCAGCACCAAATCAGAACCATTTCACCGGCAGCTTAAGTGAGATATGTGTGTCTTTCTATTTTCATTTTTCTAGTCTTGTTTTCTATTATTACGGTGACCAAACATGGTGACGGGTACTTATTACAGATCCCGCGACCTTCTCTGCCTCTATCGGTCC
Organism: Albizia julibrissin; assembly: GCA_037074505.1. Classification (NCBI taxonomy): domain Eukaryota; kingdom Viridiplantae; phylum Streptophyta; class Magnoliopsida; order Fabales; family Fabaceae; genus Albizia; species Albizia julibrissin. The sequence goes on from CM073483.1 coordinate 32,319,980, forward strand.
CAGTAAGTAGATATGAACCCCTGACTCTCATCATCGACGGCAACCACTCTTTGACGTGAAGCTCAACTTTGCCACAGTAGCTTTCTCCCCTGGTTTGGACTTTCCCTATCATGAAGTGGTGCTTCGTGCCTCACGCTTGTCTCCATCAGTAATAGCCAAATGACAGTTGACCGCAAGTGAGTTTTACTCTGAAATTTGATTTATGATGAGTAAATTGATGGATTGTGGTCTTTAAACCATGTGTGTGTGTGTGTGTAATTGTGTCCCATATCCTAAAATGTGAGAACGGAACATGCTCAATGGCTCTGTAGAGATCCTATATCTTTTGAATGTTATGTGTATGGCTTGGGCTCTCTTTCAGTTACATTACTAGGCTTGTTTGGAAGAGTTATGTCTTGTTGTGAGCCAACTGAAATAAGAACCAAAGAATTGGTTCTTCTCTGAATTCGCCTTGAGGAGAAGGAACCTTCTTTTGTTTGCAGAGTTATTCCTCTTTCTTAAGTAACGGCTTGACTTTGTTCCCCTCTTCATTTCAATGAGATGGTTTGCTTTAGATTTATATATATAAGTTTATATGACATAGTGATAGATAGAACCTAGTGAATTTGCCTACTAAGATTCGGGATGTATATAAATAAGAATGGGAGTTCATATTGAACTTCTTGTTCTGGTATCTTTCTTCCATAATGTAATCCTATGTTTGGTTGGATTAGGCATTCTTCTTTTTTGTTGATATTGTATAGATTTGACTGCAAGAATTTGAGGAATTCTTTAATGCACTCAAGTTTCCAGGCATGTCAAAGACAATGAGTGTGCTTAATAATTTTTGCAATTATATTAGCATATTTAGTTCCTCTGTCATCGAGGAGTTTGTGGATCTCTCTCTTTCTATGTTGGGTATTTAATTTGTTTTTTTACTAGTTTTGAGTTGTGGTTGTTACATTACACTGTTTTATTCATCTCTATGCTCAAGTTTTGTTTCAATATTTGAATGGCCTGACGTGGCTTTGAATGATGTGTTAGAACTAATCGCGATAATGATTTTTTTAGGAAAGAATTAGTGATTAGGTTACCTCTTGTTTCAGGCTTGTTTGAAAAGCTTGGATGTCTTCTAGGGGATGTGTTCATAGTTACTACATCCAGTCTTTAATATAAGAAGTAGATAACTTACTTGTGAGTGTTAAGGAAATTACTTAGATTAGTTATTTGTATTTGTTTATCTTCTGGTTCATTATCAAGTTCTGTTTATGAAGTTCTGGTTACTTTAATATAGAATGTCCATTTCACATGATGAATTTGAGGTTTCTAGAAATGTTGTTAGCATTAATGTATCACTTGTTAGTGAAAGAAAGACAATGTCCAAAGGAGAAAGGCAAAAACAGATTGTATTAACTGCACTGAAAGTTCCAAACCATGGTTTGAGCTTCAAACATCCAAACACCAGGTTAATTTCCCCATTGGATTAGAGTATATGAATAAACAAGTGGGTAATATTTTGGTCTTGCATGGATAAAAGCCTATAATCAATTAAGAGAATAGGTTTTTTCTAGTTAGGATTATTTGAACAATACCAATAGAATTATTTTATGTTCTGTCATTGTATGTTGCTCATTGGTTAGGTCGTTTTGTTTTATCCCATCTAACTCTAAGCTTAAAATCCCCCAATATGTTCCGTTTTTCAATTGTATGTAAGATCTTCTCAGTTTTTTTCTCTAATGATTTTAAACCCTCTTTCATTTTTCTTTGTTCAACATAACTCCCCTATCTCTTGTTTCCCCTATTAAAATTTGCCCAATCTGTGTCATTAGTGAAAAAAATAACGACATGAGTAAGGATAAGGTGAAAACTAGTTGGGATGCGAATAGCACAAAAATCTTCATTGATTTGTGCTTGGAACAAGTTAAAAAAGGTTCCCGCCGAAACACAAGCTTCAGTAAGGATGGGTGGAAAGCTATTTTGGATGACTTCACTGTTAAGATAGGCAGAATATATGAGAGGGGTCAATTTAAAAATAAGTATGATACCCTTAGGAAGGAGTGGCAACTGTGGGACAGGTTGCTATATGAGACGGGGGCAAGATAGGATATCAACAACAACACTATTATGGCCAATCTTGACTGGTGGGACAAAAAAATAGCGGTTAGTAACTTATTAATATGAGTGTAGCTCAAGCTTTCATGTTGATGTGATGTTATATAAGAAATGTTATAACTTCATTTCTCTATGTACAGGAAGTTCCAGGGTATGATAAATTTAGAGCTAGAGGTCTACAACACCAAGAAGAACTAACCCAGTTATTTCCTAGTGTTGCGGCCATGGGCACACAGAGTTGAGCACCTTCATCAATGTCGCTTCCTGTTGAGCCTATCCCTAATAAGGATATGGAAGAAGGTTCAGGAGATAGCGATGAAGTATTAGGTCACCAACTAGGTTGAGCGGCGACTTGAACTCGTTCAGTTTCATTAGCAATAGTGGAGGTAGTGTGGGGAACACTGGCAAAGGCAAGGGATCCTCAAGCGATGACAGAGCAACCAGTTTATTGGGGGTGTGGAAGAGGGGTGCGTCAATAAAAAAGAAAGGGCCTAACTTTGCGAAAATAGCCGAGGCCTTAATGAAGATGGTTGAAGCAAATGACGCCGATGTGGCAGCTTTACGCGCGGAGAGGATTGCAGCCCGGGATGAGAGGATGGCCACAGAAGCTTGAGCTTATGAGGTTTTAATAGCCGGAGTGATGAGTCATCTTAATCAAATTCTGAAGGTTGTGAACGATACTAACTTTTATGCCATATGTGCCCACCTCCTAATGAGGGACCCACCTGCACGGGAAATGTATGCAGCAGTAAAGAATATAAAGGACAACCTTCTTTAATTTCTGAGGCGTGAGTGTTATGGAAATAAGTGAGACTTGTGTTTAATTATGATAGTTGTTTCTTAATGTAACGTATGTAGCATGGACTTTTATGTGTGTGGCTTTAATTACTCTGAACTTTTATATGTGTACGTTGTTACATTAATGAGATGTGGGTGCATTTGAATTACTTTATAATTACATCTTTAATGACTTCATAATGACTAATGCATATGTTCACAAGAAGAAATAGGTATGGACCAGACAATCACACTACTCGCTGAGTAAAGGAAGTGGCGGATGCGAACAGTCCGGAAAGTTGTCGCACTTGTTAGAGCATATGCTTACCTTTATTTGTGTAAACAACCGTGACATACAAGTGAGTTCACAGGAGCCGCATGGGTCCGTGATGTCTTACACAGTAATTCTGACTGTTGTTACGATATGTTTAGAATGAAACTCAATGTATTTCATGAACTTTGTTGTGAATTGCAATGACGTGGTCTGAGAGAGTTTCGAAATGTTGGTATTCATGAAATGGTTGTGATTTTCTTGAACACTGTTGGGTTTGCGTTGTCGAGTAGGCTCTAACAAGAAAGATTTCAGCATTCTGGCGAGACCATTCGTAGGGCAATGCATTCTGTGTTAAATGCATGTTGTCGCCTTGCAATAGACAACATCAAACCCTTAGATGATAAATTTGAGAGCATTCATTCAAAGATACAACTCAGCAATAGGTATTGGCCTTTTTTAAAAAATACTATCAGAGCAATTGATGGTACACACATTTCATGCAAGGTCAAAGCAAGGGAGAAAACAAAATATATAAACAGAAAAGGATTTTCCTCATAAAACGTGATGGCGGTTTGTAACTGGGATATGTGTTTTACCTTTGTATTGGCTGGTTGGGAAGGTTCGGCACATGATGCTCACTTATTTGATCATGCAGTGACAATGTCGGCGATGCATTTTCCACATCCACCTACGGGTATGATTGTAATTTATACAATTTCATTATTGTTAACTTCAAATACTTGTATTCACATTAACTGTACCATTTGAATAGGTAAGTATTATTTGGTGGATGCCGTTACCCAACCCCGACTGGGTACCTTGGGCCATATAGAAGTGAGCGTTACCATCTCCCTGACTTTCAGAGGTCATCCAGGCTTGAAAATGTGAATGAGACCTTCAATTACTTGCATTCAAGTCTTATGTGCACCATAGAAAGAACATTTGTTGTTTGGAAGAACAAGTTCACAATTTTAAAGGACATGTATAGTTACAAGTTCCCGACACAGGTTAAAATTGTATGTGCCACGATGGCTATACACAATTTCATTAGAAGATCGTCTATTTCTGATCCTGACTTCGAACACCATAACCGGGAGGATCTTGTGTGTGGTGACGATGACGATAACGATGATGCTGCACAATCATCAACAATACCTTCTTTAATTGCATCTTCGTCAGACATGACTTCTCTTTGTGATTCTATAAGAGATCAAATCTAGTATTACACGCAAGACCATTAGTCATGTACTGTTTTCAGTGTTTCAATGTACTTTATTACTTAGTGAACTGTAACTTTATCTCTATTTCGATATTCTGAATTATTGACAAACTATTAAATGTTAATGTATTTGTTTCATGATAAATTTGAGGTTTCTAGACATGTTGTTACGACTAATATATCACTTATTAGTGAAAGAAAGATAATCTAAAGAAGAAAGACAAAAACAGATTGTATTAACTGCACTTAAAGAGCAGCTCCTTATATTATTTTTAGATGTTAACAATTGAATTATGAACTTTCAATGTACAATTTATTAATATATATATTTCTATGTATGTATATACACTTCATTTTTTTTGTCACAATTTATAATTTTTTCGGACAAATTTAAAGAGTTTTTGGTATTTATTGTTCAAGTTTATGTTAAATAATACCTAAAATATAATCTAATATTTTATATCTAATTATTATAAATTATTTTTACAATTTATTATAATATATATATATATATATATATATATATATATATATATATATATATATATATTATAAATTTTTCAGATAATTTTATGCCATTTTTTGTATTTATTATGAAATTTACTACTATATAATACATAAAATATAATTTTATCCTTTCTATGTAATTATCACAAAAGTTAATATCCTTTTCAGTAATTTGACCATGAAAAAAAACTATTCTGATCATAATATTCAAACACTCTCATTTTATCAAAATCACTTTTTTCTCATAATTTATTCTCAAAAATCATGTTTTTTCATTTTTTTTTTCTCCATAAGCTATTTTCAAAAGCTAATTCCAAACACGCCCCTGTACATTTGAGGATTAATATTTTAGTTTTGAATTTAGAAAGTATGCATTTCTATAGAATTGACTCTTTTCCTAATGGATTAATATAGCTAATCTGGTACAGTTGAGGATTATAATATATATATATATATATATATATATATATATATATATATATATATATAATTACTATGTTACCTGTCTGATCGAACGGTTCAACCGTTCCAACCGGTTGAACTATGACACGCAGGCCTTTCCGGCTCAACGTCCGATCCGACTTTTAAAACATTGTCAAACCCAACAAATCTAATAAACACGCTAGAAAAAAGGGATAGGGTTCATAGAATCATTCTAACAATCACATCCCATTTAATAACAAAAGTACCATCCTTCGAACATTTTTTAGGTTTGTTTGGTTGGAGGGGAGGGGAGGGGATGAAAAATGAGCCCCTTCCCTTATTTTGTATGAAAAATTGGAGGGGAGGGGAGCCAAATGAAGGGCTCCAAATCCCTCCCCTCCCCTCATTTTTGTTCCCTCCAAATTTGGGGGATTTGGAGGGAAGCAAAATATTTGACTATTTCGCCCCTATTACTTTTTCATATTTCCATTGATTTCCTTAAACAAAAAATAAAAACACTCACTCATAGAGTTCTGACTTCGTCTCTCACAACTTCTGTGATGCTTCTTTTACACAAAATTATAATCTCATTCCTTTTACCAATAATTATTTTAGTAATTCTAACAGTTTGAATTAAAATAAATTTGTCTCCGCTTGGTAAAAAAAATTGAATTTTAATAATTTATTTGATTTATATTGAGGTGTAAACTAATTTAAATAAATTTCATTTTAAAAAAATTAATATAAATTATTTATATAAGTATAAAAAATGTAAGCTAATATATAAGGGTAAAATAGTAAATTAGTTATTATCTTCCCTCCCCTCCCCCCTATCCAAATAAGGTAACCCCCTATACATTCCCTCCTCTTCCTCCCCCCCCCCAAAAAAAATCCTTCCCCTCCCATCCCATCCCCTCCCCTCCCTTTGAACCAAACAGACGAGTTTGTTTGGTTTGAAGGTAGGGGAGAGGAGAGAAAATTTTGTTAGAGGGGAAAAAGGAGGGGAGGGAAAATAATAAAGATTCACATAGTGAAGAGCATCTATATCAACAATAGTAGCACGTCAATTATCTGCAACATCAAAGAACCCTACTAAACTAGTCCTAAACAAACACCACCAGATCAATGCTGAGAAGCCAAAATCCACCGCGAGAATAAAAATATTTGAAATATTAAAACTAGAAGACTCACCGTACCACAAGCAACAAGAAAGAGCCTTGACCCAAGAGATTCACCATCTCCCTTGCAATCTTCCGACCATAGCCTTGAAGCCCTCAAACTTGCTGGCTTAAAAAGCTCCATCGATCCCAATGGTACCGTTGCACAAACACATCCCAACTACAACTCACACACCTAAACGGAAACCCTAAACCCCGAAAATAGTCACTTGCTCACCGCACACCCACCTTAGCCAAGGCGGGAGAGAGCGGCACTAGAGACGCAATCGACCAATGTGTCAAAACCCTACCACCAACAAAGAGGGAAAGCATGCTCAGAGAGAGAGAGAGAGAGAGAGGAAGGAGCCTCAGAAGGAGTCTTTTATATTCAACATGAATGTGGCACTTTATCATTCAATCACAGAAAAATATTGGAAACGTACAAAAAATAATTAAAATAAAAGAGGCAGGCAAGAGGCTAGTAAAAGGTTAAATTAACCAACACACAAGGCGATTCGCTTCAGTTCACTGCAAAAGGCGTCCGTTGCGTCAAAACGACGTCGCTTCGTTGTTTAATCTGGGTCGTCCGTCTCTAATAATTGAATAGACGGTGATAAGATAGTACCAAGTAAAATGACATCGTTTTGATTAACAGATCTCATTTGTTCATTTCAAGACTTAATCTCAGCCGTCCAAAACTTTCTTCATTGCTAAATTCTGCAGATTCAGGCCTGGTGATGAACAGGACGATCGCTTACATCGCTCCTTTCGTTGCTTCCCTCAGCTTCTCTTTCCCCGATCTTTGAAGTTCTAATTTGTTCAGTTTTGGTCGCATTAGCGTTAGTCTTTTGTTTCCTGAAGGAATATTACATAAGAAGAAGGAGAAATCGTCGAATCTTGGGTGGTTCCAGTGACATATTTTGTGTCCTTTCATGGAGGCGTATGGTTCTAGGCTCCGCCATGTGTTACTCTTGGCATTCTGTGTTGCCGAGATTTGGGTTGCTTATATCTACCAAGGCTTTCTTCAGGAAACTTTGTAAGCATATCATTTACCTTTTCCGATCTCTTTTTCCGATTCTATAAATGTTGATTTGATTATTTTAATTATCTGTTCAATCTCTTGTTGTTGTCATTTTGAATTGGCTTGAATTTATTTACAGAATCATCAACAATTTCAGCCCATCCCTTTTTAGTTTTCTTAGAAATGCTTGAACTGCCCATTTTTATCTAAGAATGATTTAAATGCTTGATAGTAATCAGTGCATACTTGCCTCTTTTGGTTTTAGAACATCTCAATCTAGCTCAGGCATGTTCGTTTTAGAACATCTTTTATTGTCTTCTTTTGGTTCATTCAAAATATTCTGTTTCAGTGATATATAGTTTTCACCCAAAAGAAACAGTAGGTCTTCTTTAGAAGTTGTGGGTGTGGCTTGTATGCATTGTACAAATATGACTCTTTTGATTGCCTTAACAGTTTTGAGTTGTATGTTTGACCTTTGTGCTCTTATGTGTTTCAACGATAATGATCAAAAGCTTTGGAAGGAAGATCCACACTAATATGTAAGAAAGGGATATGGTAAGCATTTGTGGTCTGTAGGTATAAACTAGAATGAAGATGGGCACATTTGCTTATATCTTCTCTCATCTTTGTGACAGACATTATTGAGGACTTGTATAGTCCTAGGACTGCTTCAATGGACTTTGTGACTGAGTTGATTCGAAAACGTGGAAAAGAAAATCTTCACAAGTTTATTCAGTTCATAGTTGAAATTTTCAAAAGGTAATTTTTGTATTCATTTCTAGAATTGATAATTCAGACTTTTTTTTTGCCAAAAGACAATTCATGAATTGTGTGCCGTACATTGGTTTTTGCTTTGCTGGGTATGATGCAGCTCCTGCAAAATACAAGCCCTACAGACAGAAAGATGGTGCTCTTCTTGCTATTGGGACACTTAATGACAAATTAAAGCAAACTAAGCCATACAAATCCGAACTTGAGCGTATGTTAGTGCAACATGTCTTTCCTGAGTTCAGCAGTCCAGTTGGCCACCTTATGGCCAAGGTAAAATAAACAAAAAGTATCTTTGCCAATGTGGCAAGTGGCAAGTGGCAAGAAAATAATAAGAATACTCTATACTGCCAAGGATGGTTTAACCAATATGAATGACGTCCTTTTCAAAAGTACATTATAGTGGTGTCAAAATCTGATCAAGTATTTTAGAAGCATTTGTCTGAAAAAAATGGAAGTGCCATGTTTGTTGTAGTTTGGCAAAATGTGAACGCCAATACTAGCTCCATTGTGCTGTCTTCTATATATTTTTTATTTCTTCGATAAATGTTTGCGTAAAGCATATTTAATACTGTTTTTTCCCTTTTGGTTCTGCTCAGTTATCCCCAATCACTGTTTGACCATTTACAATTTGCTTCTATTCACTATAATCTCTACTTTTGGTTTTGCTCAGTTATATAGATTTCAACATTCCTTGTGGCTTTGTTTTTGCAAAGCCAATTTGACACTAAATAATCTTTTTTTTTTGTTGGGTCTTAGCTCTGTCAAAATGTTTTACTAATACATAGCATTTTTCCTTATATCTGGTTATCATCGTCAAATAGTAGCTGTATTGGGTTTTCTTGCCATAATGCCATAATGCTAGCTGCTAGGTTTGGAAATCATATTATATACTCCTAAAGATGTTTTTATGAGAAGATTCTTATGGGATAATGAAACCATTTGTCTGTCCTTTGTATAGTCTTATTCTTGATTTTAGACGAAGGGAAGGAATGGTGAGATCTTTATTTTCTGTAGGGTGCTATATACAATATGATGTACATGTAAAACAACATTCAGATGAAGGTATGCTTATGTCATTCAATTTCTTTGTAATGATGCAGTTGTTAGGTTTTCATGTTTAATGGCTACATATGTTAACTATCCTCACACTACACATGTCTGTTGTGATCATATTTTCTATTCATATACAAACTTTTGACTGTTTTTTCACTTTGTTTCATAACATATTACAATGAGCTTCCTTCACCAAAATAGAGAGCAATACAAGAGCATAAAATAATGAGTTTGCTTGACTAGAATAGAGAACATTATAGCACCCTCTTGATATTTTGTAGCATCATCACCAAACAATCCAACTATAGCATCAATTAGAACATCCTATGGATTAAATACATGTTATATGCTTCACAAATTTAGAAGATCAATTTATATGACAACTAAATAGGTGGAAGGTTACTTAGACTTAACATGCTAAACACAATGAACCACAATTTTTGTGAAATGTAGCACATATACTTATAACCACATTTCTCAAATTACATCACTATCATACATGCACACCTATCTACATTACTCATTCTCATATGGTCACTTTTTCTTGCTCATTCTCATATGGTCACTTTTTCTTGCTCATTCAAGAATCTAATAATCATAAAACCTTAAAGTAAGAATCTAACAATTTTAAGGAGAAAAAATATTTCTTTTTTATTTACTTATTTATTTATTTTATTTTTTTTACATTTGAAAATTTTACTCTTATTCCATTCTTCCTTATTTGTATCATTTGATCATACATTGATTATACATTGGTAAATCATAAATGTAAAAACTAGATTATAAATCATAAATGTAAAATATTATTATTTTACTCACCAATCTTTAATATCCAATTCCCATAAACTAGTGCTTATTGATAATACATTACATTGCATTATCCTCCAAATGCACAGCACAACATGCAAGCAACCTCATCTCTGTTTGCTTTCACGCGGAAGAAGATGAAGATGGCGCCAAAACAATGAAAAATGCCTCAAACAACGGTCTGATCTGTCACAAAAGGGGGGGTGGTGGAGGGAAATTGAACGGATGGCTAAGATTGATTCAGAATTTCAATGGGCGAGATCAAAGATCCAAAATGACGTTGTTTCATTTATTAGGCTTCAATCACCGTTCATTTAACAGGCACGCAGCAGACGACCCAGATTAAACAACGAAGCGTCGTCGTTTTGACGCAGCGGATGCGCAGCGGACGCCTTCTATAGCGGACTAAAGCGAATCGCCACACAAGCAAGGGTTTATAACCATTCATAGTTCAAGTCTGTATAAATGTTGTAGTTACTTTCTTTCTCTCTTTCTTTTAGGTAGGAGATCTTTGAGAGAGGTATTTTTGAGAGGTGTATCTTCCATTTGGGGCATGAGTACGATTTCACTACAAGTGTCCGTGAAATTCGATTTGCAAATCCAAGTTTGATGGCACAAAGTAGAAAGGGAAACTACAAGGGAATTACTCTAGCCTGATGGAATTTACAGTGAACCTTGGGCTACCCCAGTCTGGCTTTGCAAGTACTGAACATCCAGCAGGGGTTAGCATGGAAGAAGCTGCATATTGAAGCGATCTTCAAATGCTGAGGCAAGATCCGCCATGAGATTCTGGTGGAAGTGGAAACGAAGGGGAAGTCCAGCAAATTCCTTTGCCCTTTATCGTGGAACGCCATGGGAGAGGAAGACAGAGAGAAAGAAATACTGTAGTTATGGAAGACAGAGAAGAACTGCTCCCCAAGTAAACGTGCATTTTATATTCGGTGACTGTGTCACACAGGTAGCCAATAAAGGTTGCCAAAGTACTTGCTTCAAAAGTGCTGCATAACTATATTTTGATTTGTTGGATGAGCACTTTGGCTACCACTGAACCAGACTAATAAGAAGACAACATATTATTTACACACACTGAACCAGACTAAGAAGTCATCCTATTATGTAACATCATATCACACAGTAAGAAACTCCCTCATGGCTTCAAGTACTCGGTTTGCAACTTCTGGACCAAACAGCCTTGGGAAGCTAGAACCCAGATCAATTTCAAGAGTTTTGCTTCTGCTAACCCCATCCCTTTTCTTCAGATCAGCTCTTCCTGCCTCTTCTACTTCTCTCTTGGCACAAGCACAATGATCCAACCATATCCCCAACACTTGCTTCGAAACGGGATCCAAATGGTCTCTAATAATCTCCTCCATGCGTTCTTCTCCACCATCGGTCTGTGTCCCAATAGTAACCATGATAGCTGTAGGAGAGGAAGCAGCCCGGATATATAGTGAAGAAGAGTTATAAGGCTTCACCTCAGGGATTTTCTCAATAGCTTGTCTGTGTTTGTCCAGCTGAGTATCCTCATAGAAGGTTTTGAGGTCATCTGGCCAAAGCACAAGATCTTTCCGAGGAGGCAGATCAAGAATCAGGACCATCATTGTTGGACTACTCCGAATAAGTTCGATCACAAAATTTGGTGAGTCATTTGTGAGATTGAGATACGCTGAAAGACTTGTTATATCCAAGGATCCTCCTGTTGGTAGTTCAGAGTGTACCCAACTTCCCAATACAAAATCAACCTGAGATTTAAGGCAGAAATGCTCCAAAATTCAGAATATAACAGAAAACACTTGGCTAAAGTGCTCAACAAGTGGCACCATAAAACATGTGTCAATGGAACATACTGTTTGTGGAGAAAAATTGCACTGAAGGCTTTAGAAATAACTATTTCTGTACGGAAATTCAAGATTTTAGAGTAATCAACTAGTCATGTAAGCACCAGTTCATGCCGTCAGTTCAAAGATTCAAGAAGGTCAAGCCATATTTCAGGTACAATTCATGAGATTACTCACTATACATATATTGATCTTTCTCATGCAAGATGGAATATCAAATGATTGCTAATAGAAACTTTAGATTTTAAATCTAAAACCAGTTCTGCCATCATTTCTGAGTTGTTTGGGAGGGTGGAGTAGGTTGGATTAGGATGAACTCCAAAATTTTTCTCTTGATCCCAATTTCAAACCCAGAAGCATAAGTTTTTTAACGAAAATTGAATTGCAAATACAAATTTGACAGTATAAAATAGAAAGGGAAATTACAGGGGAGTTACTCTGGCCTGATCGAATTTGCAGTGAAGCTTGGGCAGTACCTGTCTGATTCTGGTAGTACTGAACGTCCAGCGGGAGTGTACAAGGAATAAGCTGCGAATTGAAGCGATTTTCGACTGCTGAAACGAGATCGAGCATGAGGTTCTTGTGGGAAGTGGAAACGAAGGGGAAGTCCAAGAACTTCCTTCGCCCTTCACCGTGGGTCTCCATGGCAGTGGCAGAGCAAGAGACAGAGGAAGTAATGGAAAAGGAGGTCCTTGAAGAAGAAGAAGAAGATGAAGAAGAAGGTGAAGAAAGAAGAACCCTAACAGAGGAAGAAGAAGAAGATAAGACGGAGAACGGGGAATGTGGAAAATGGCAGCACCACATGGCTTTGCGCTACCGTACGTCGCCAACACGTAAAAGCAAATGGTGTGACTCCTTAGCAGTTTAGCTGTTATATCATCACTCTACAGTGGGATATGTTACTAGTTTGTACAATTTACAGAAAATCACATGTTTTAGACGTTGGGTTCAGTGGTTCGGATTGAGATGAAGTTAAATCAAAGTCAATTAAATATATATATATATATATATTATATATAATATTTAAATGTTCATATATATTATTTAAAAAATTATATAAGAGTTTTTTTTAACCAATAGTTTAATTTAACCTTCTAAACTTAATACCCACAAAAGTATCATTAAGTATATAAGGATTTTTCTTTAACTAATGCAAATTAACAAAAGTATTCCATAATCCTTTGAAAACTCCTTGCAAATAAAAACATTTCAAAGAAATAATTAAAAAAAAGGCTAAAATGACGTCGTTTGGGATATAAAAAAGTAAAAAATAAAAAGGACAAACTGTGACTAGCCAGGTCACACCAGGTTACCTCAGGTTGAGGTCAGTTGACCCCAACTGGATCGGTCCAGCGTTCGGTTCACCGGTTTCGGATCTGAACCAACCGGTCCGATCCCCTTTTTAATACATTGGTTTGTCCACGAATTTGTCACGTTATAGTAATGTCTTCAGAAGCAAGTGGCCTTAGAAGTTTTTTTTTGATTAAATTTGACAACTAAATATGCTTAGCTAGCAAATTCATGCGTTTTTCACATTATTTTTATTTTCGGTTTAGGTGTTAGGATTAAAAGGTTATTTTTTTCTCGAAAGTTAACAAGGTGGAGCAATTTTGGCCCAGAAGTTTTTTGGGTACAATGTTGCCCTGTAAGTTTTCAAATTGTAGCAATTTTGCCTTGTCCGTTATTCCAATTAAGTTTAATCGTTAGTTGACCAAATATGTTGAGTTGATATTTCATTTGTTATCACTAGTACAAAATAGCATTTTTAGACCGCATTATTTAGATCGGTTATTGCGGATAAGGTTTAAAAGAAACACGCGGTGGCAATTCCATAATTAAAAGCACTTTTTTAGACCGGTTGTCTAAAAAACCGGTCTAAAAAAATCTTATTTAGGCCGCTTATACAAACAACCGGTCTCAAAAACACATTAAGACCGGTTGCTTAAATAACCGGTCTTAAAAGTCAATAATTTAAGACCGATTATTTAAACAACCGGTTTGAAAAAAAATTATTAAAATGAATAAAAAATCACGATATTATTAAGACCGGTTTTCTAAATAACCGGTCTTAAAAGTCAATAATTTAAGACCGGTTATTTAAAAAACCGGTCTTAAAAATAAATTCTTAAAATGAATAAAAAAATCACTTTATTATTAAGACCGGTTATTTTAACAACCGGTCTTAAAGATCAATAATTTAAGACCGGTTATTTAAATAACCGGTCTTAAAAGTCTGAATTTCAAACCTACCGCCGCGAAAGTTCATTTCACATTTACGTTTCACTTCCCCCTCTGTTTCCACCGCCGCGAACTGCTCACTTCCAACGCAGTAGGTGATATTCCGCCGTATTCTCCTGCCACCCTTCCAGTCGCCGCCGCCGCTTCTACCTTCTTTCCCATATTATGTTGTCGGCGTTTGAAACTCCCTCCTTCTTCGTTCATACTTGTCGTTGCTGCAAAGAAGTCACCGTGAGTACCATTGTGAAGGGCGGCTGAGCATCTTATTTCTCCAGCCTTTATCTCACTCCGGCGTGTTTTCCAGCCACTGCTGCCCCTCTCCTGCTGCGCCTCAAGCCACGGTCCAAGTTACGTCAAACAGGTAAAACTCTGTTAATATAATGGCTTCAATTTCTTTCATCGTTCGGGATATTAATAATGGCTGGATTCTGGACCGTGCTTCTAGAATTGTTTATGCGGAATCTGTGCTTTTTGCTGAAGGCTGAAGGGCTAGCCCTTCTTGATGCTATTTCTTATGCCTCCATCAATCAATTACATGATATCTTGTTTGTCATAACCAAGTGTTAATCAACTACATTAACAATAATCGAAGCATCACCTAATTGGAGATGTGAGACTCTCTTTGAGAATATTAATGTCTCAAGAGAACTAATGAGGAACCATGCTTGTGTTTGGATTCGTAGGGAAGTGAATTTGGCAGCAGTTTGGATTGCTAAAATTTTTTTGAATGGGTATTATCTGGATGATTGGGTTTGAAGACCTCCGATGTAGTTACCAAATATTTTGGATTATGATAATAGTAATGTTGATGTTGAATCAGGCTGAGAGTATTAGCTTTTTGTATTTTTATTTTCCTGTAAGCTGTTTTTGTTTCATGGAGATTGTATTTCGTTGAATAAGACTTGTCTTGGACTTCCTTTTTCCTAGAATGGAAGTTAATTTGTTGGCAAAAAAAACTGTTAAGGATCACCTGCTCTAGAACAACTTTTTTATCCACATTAATAAAATCAAATGTTTTATTTTTGGAAATTCTGACTTGCATAAGAGACTCTATTGAAATCTCTATCAATCACTTAATATTTTGATTGCAAGAGATATATTATATATGAGTTAGAAATAATGTATTCATATTCAATATTATTGAAATTATTTGGTGAGACGTTTGTTTATATGTGTTTTAAAGCTTTAAGAATGTGAGTCCCCTCGCATTCTTTGCTTATCACCCTTAAATTCATGGGATGTGACAACAATAACTTGAGACTCAGGACAGAAACAATTAAGGGTTGATTAGAAACTTAGCTCACAAGCCCCACACTATGTTGAACCCCATAAGTGTTAGTTCTCAAATATGTTTTGATGATAACTAATCTTGATAAACAATGAATACTTTGTGATTTAAGTGAGTTAAGAAAATTTTTGAAAGTTTAAAGTATGTTTGAGACAAAAGAAATGAATTTAGAAAGAAACTTGAATCAAAAGATATTCATCCTTCAGTGATCTTAGATGATCACTCGAGTGATAGGAAATTCACTTGAGTGATTCCCCTTCACTTGCGTAATCTCAGCAAGTCACTTAATAACTCAACAATTTGTCTTAACAGTACAATGACGGATCCGGTGCATCCTACAGCCGAGGATCAGGTGCATCCTACAGCCGAGGATCAGGTGCATCCTACAGCCGAGGATCAGGTGCCTCCTATAGCAGAGGATCAGGTGCACCGTACTGCTCAGCATAGCGAGCCTCAGAGTGTTAATTAGGGGCAGTCATCGGGTGAGCCGAGTCACCATCCTAGAAGGAGGGGCAGGACGGCCACACTGTTGAGGGATGTTTCCTTGAGTCGGTCTGCCGGGGAGAGGATACCGATCCAGTTCGATCAATACTGGAAACCGATCGGGCCGACTGCCAGTCGTTTTAGGAGTTTTTTCGACCTCCTCGCACGGAATAAGCCTAGCATATTGATAGAGGAGTGGAGGAATGTCGACAAAAATGTGAAGCAGCATATTTGGGACACTATTCAGGTATAAAATTTCCTCTGTATGTTTCTTTTATCAAATTCGTTTCATTACTGTCACTAACTCCTTTCATTCATGAATAACAGCTCACCTACGACGTTCCTCAGAGTGAGATCTTGTATCACAAGACTATGACATATTGTTGTGAGCGCTGGAGGAAGTTCAAGACGAGTCTGGCGAACAATTACGTGCATATCGAGGTGCCAGCTGGTAAGCCACGTCCTACTCCTTGCAGCAAGTACTCGTACATCGATGAAGCAACATGGCAGGAGTTTTTTAGGCTTCGGACTACTCCAGAGGCTTTGGTGAGAGAACTTATTTTGTACTTTATTTACTTATCTTTTGTCTTTACTGTTTGTAACCTTTTTTTCCCATTTCCTATTCGCAGGCAAGAAGGCAAAAGGCACAAGCGAGCGGCAGGAAGAATGATTGCCCCCACACAATGTCTCGTGGGGGATACGCAAAGGCCGAGAAAGACTTGTTGGCGGCCAAACGGAGGAGATTGGAAGAAGCATCTCAATCCGATCCTTCTGTTCTGCTATCTCCACCATCTCCGATACGGCGTGAAGAGTTGTGGTTGCATGCTCATCGGAAGAGTGGTGGATCCTATACGAGCGACCAGTCTCGTATAGTCGGTGAAAAAATTGTAAGTATCGTTGTTCTTATTAACTGTTTAATAAACATTTTTCATTACTCATGTGTTTTTTTTGTATATCTCACAGAAGGAACTTAAAAAAAAGAAAGCCGAGGGAACCTTCAAGTCCGAGGGGAGGAATGACATTCTCACGGTTGCTACTGGAAAACGTGAGCATCCAGGCCGCGTCAGGGGAGTTGGAGGAGGGGTGGGTATAAAGGATTACTTTGGATCCTCCTCACGCAGTTCCTCCTCCAACGTGGTCACGAGAGACGAATTGGAGCGTATGTTGGCCACTGCGAGGGCGGAAGCAAGGGCCGAGGCAAAAGCATCATTTGATGCACTATTGGATGCCCGGTTGAGCAAGATGAAGGATGAGGTATATGCCATGGTGAGCACAAGACAAGACACCGCTCCTGTCCACGCACAATCGCTCGATCGCCATAAGCAGAGCACCAAAGGGAGTTATTGCAATGTGGGACAGTTATCATAGGGTCCTGGAAAGGACGATGCTGAGCCTTGTGATTTATATGTTGAGGATCCTCTGAGATGGTTAGTTGCACGGGGGAGTGTGCACAACCTAGGATCAACTGTTCACCACCTCGAGATGACAGATGATCAGGTTAGGGTGTCAGTTGAGGAGGTTATTATCTCAGACGCACCTGTCCCTATCCCTTCTGAGGAGTTCAAGATTGTGGCCGATATCTTAGGTACTTTCATATCATGGCTGAAGAACCTTGTTTCTGTTGGAGCTGCGGATTCCCCGATCAGAGCCTCAAGTCCAGCTCCCGTCCCTCGTGAAGTTTCATAGCCTCCACCACTGAATGTGATGCAGCAAGTGATTCTGATGGCATTTGACACATCTTTCCCGACTAAACATTGGCCTATGGATTCAGTTGTTGGACCGTCAGGGGCGGCATGCTATCTTGAGAGGGATGATTTAATGTCCATGGTCGCTCCTAGACAAAATCTTACGATTGCGATTGTCCAGGTTTTTTTGATGTAAGTATCTTCTTCAATTGGAAGTAAATATCTTAAAAATTACGCTCTGTAACCTTAATTTGTGTGCTTCCATTTTTGTAGGTACATGAATCGTAGGTTGGTTTCCTCTGGGGAGAGCGCTAAATTTGGATTCATGTGCCCAGCTCATGCCACAGAGAAAGGGACCACTGCTGCCATCAGACATAGATATTTATCACAGAGGCTCAGTGAAACAGAAACTGATTGTTTCTTGGTTCCTTATGTGCATGGGTAATAAACATCAAATTTATATTCCGAAACATGACATATAATGCTTTATATATATATTTTCTTAACATTTATCTCTTTTTTTAAGGGATCATTGGTTATTCTGTGTAAGGCTAGTTACACAGTGATCCTCCTCTGCTCCCTCCACTTCAAACCGGGGACTGACTTGAAGAAGACCATGAACTCGTAAGTTTTCTTGCTTTATTACCTTTTGGTGTGCAGAATAAGTAATCTTTGTGATTTTGATCATAGGGCTATGCAGACTTTCCTACACGCTAAGTGTGGTAGGCATGTTCGTGACTTAAAAGACCCTACATGGATCACGCCAAAGGTTAGTACATATTTGTTTTCTTTAAGATGCGTTTCATAAGCTATGCTTTTATGCTTGCTTTGATGATATCATGTTCTTTTTCAGACTCGTAGGCAACCACCGGGCTCCAACTTATGTAGTATTTATATGTTGAGGCAGATTTACAATATTATTAGCCTAGACACGACTAACTTTACCGAAGAGGTAATAAATGTATATTTCAAATATTTTGTATTACTTTATTGTTTTTAAGTTAGTAAGTTAATATTTTGTTTGGCTTCGGTGTTACACATACAGATGTTTGATCTTGCTGATCCCTTTCCTGAAGAAGATATTGATTTCATCTGCAATTGTTGTGCTGAATTCATTTATGAGCTTTTACAAGATTAGTAAGTTTTTGAATCCGATTTATGTTATTCTAATAATACTTATGGTTTTCATATATATCTAACTTGGTTTATATCTCTGTTTAGGACAAATTCTTGGATATTGGCGATACTAGTTGGCTGTTGATTCAGGCAGAGATCACTATTGTCAATTTTCCTCCACTTTTTCCATTTCTCTATAAAGCTTATGAATTTTTTCCATATAATGAGAAATATTGTACTGTTTCTGAGAATTGAATAAGTTGATCATGTGTTATTGCTAGTCATTGGAATTGAATGTGTTTGTTTTCAATGATTTTTTCATAATGTTCATTCTTTGATTGTTGAGAGTCGAGGATTGTGTATTGGTAGTTTCTGAAAATAAAAATGTTGTTGTCACTGCTTCTGATTGTCAATATATACATATATGCATGTGTATGTAATGTGACAGGGGGAATGTTGTTGAATATGGCTTACTGGCCTGGGTAAGATTGAAAAAAATAAAACAAAAAAAAAATAAAACAAAATTTTAACACCGATTCTCTTAATAACCGGTCTTAAATATATATTTAAGACCGGTTGTTAAGAGAACCGGTCTTAAAAGTTTACTTATTTAAGACCGGTTCTCTTAACAACCGGTCTTAAATATGTATTTAAGACCGATTATTAATAGAACCGGTCTTAAAGTTTAATATTTTAAGACCGGTTCTCTTAATAACCGGTCTTAAATACATATTTAAGACCGGTTATTAAGAGAACCGGTCTTAAATTGTTATTTTTTATGCTGAAATTTCCCTACTTGTTCCTTAGTTAAACTTTAAGACCGGTTGTTGAAGAACCGGTCTTAAAAGTTCATATTTTAGACCGGTTTTTTAACCGGTCTAAAAAGTTTAATACTTTTTAGACCGGCTGTATCAAGACATGATCCATAACCGATCTAAAATATCGTTTTTAACCGGTCTTAAGTGTTTTTTGTACCGGTGTATCCACGTCATGCTGCCCCGAAAGTTTCTAAATTACAATAATGTCGCCCTAACAGTTATCTAGGTTAAGTTTGACTGTTAAATAATCAAATATGTTGAATTGGCAGCATAAACAACATTGAATAAGAAAAAAATTACATGTGGAGAAGGAGCTCACATTCACTTGAGAGTAATGAATAAAAAGATTCAATCACTAGATGCATAACACACTAAAGAAGAATGCCAAGAACAAGGCTATTGAAAAATCTCTACTACTATATCCAGGGACACCGAGATAAGCAAGTACCTCTTTGATTTTTTTTCTTCATTGCACAAGATGTTTTCACCTCTTTGATTGTCTTTAATCTTTTAGACGGGTTGCATTTGTTTTTTAAAATTCTTTTAAGGAAAAAGACAATTAAACTTTGAATTTGCAAAATTCTGAATCAGGTATTTCTCAAAAAATGAGTTGTGAATTGCTTAACAAGTTTTGTCGTTCCCTTATCAATTCTTGATAACAAACTTGATTTGGGATTTTACAATTTTAAAGTTCTTTTTCTATGTTTTTTCCAATTCTTTTACTTATTTATAAATCAAACTTTGAAAAAAAAAGAAGTGGATGAGGGATGGAATGAATGCTAATGCAAATGGAGGACTTGTTAGGCAGATCCAGAGTCTTGTGAATCAAGACTGGCATATTGACATAGAGCACATGTACCATGAAGGCAAAATGAGTGCTAATTTTCTTTCTTCTTATTCGTTGAACTTGAATGGGGGATACTGATAAGTAAAATATTTACATATTTATTTTTCCTTATATGATGATTTTGTGGACTATATTTGAGCTGAATATAATCAATTTGGGTGTAATTAATAAATAAATAATGATTTTCTTGCAGCCATGGACATTACCGGATTAAGAAGAATTAAAGAAGGCATTTAAGGGGAAGTACTATTCATGTGGTACTGTTCACTGTGCATTGTAGCAGGGGTACTGTAGCGGACCATTGCATTTCACTGTAGCGGACTATTGCGTTGTACTGTAGAGGTCGGTGTGTGTGGAAGTGGGGCGGTTCAGTGCAGTTCCTGTAGCAGTCGGTTCACTGTAGCAAGTGGGTGGTTGGTTCACTGTAGAAAAATACTATAGCAGTCCGAAAATGAAGCCTATAAATAGAGCTTCTTGGCACCCTAAAATGAGGAGGAAGGAGGAGAGAGAGAGTTTCTATTTTAGAGAGAGAAAGTTGTTATTTTTAGAATTTATTTCTTGCATTTTTTTACTTCTTGCATGCCTCCTACATTGATGATTTTACCTCCTATATGGAAGACCTAGGTAGTCCTCCTTTATGGATGGTATAGGTTGCCACCTACATGGATGATTTTACCTCCTATATGGTAGGCTAGATTTTCCATTTTCATGCATCTTGTAGTTCTATTTTTATGTTTTTGTAATTAATTTTTATGCAATATTTATGATGTTTGTAATATATTTTGGTTTTGTTTTTAATTTTATCATGAGCTAAATTTTCCTTTTCCTAGGGTGATGACGTAGCTTACTAATGACGGATTGAATCTTAACTTATTAAATCTAGTTTTAATTTTTCCTTCATGATTGAGTTTTAATTATTGCTCTTAATGCTTACAATTGATTGGCTACCTTTTGGATGATTTTAATATGCATGTTGAGACTGGAAGGAGATACATGTGTGTGGATCCTATAATTAAAACCATAATTTGCATATGAAATAAGAATATATTCATATGGGTTGTGTAGTTTTAATTGAGTTCCATAAATCTTAATGCATAATTGATTGCTTAAATTTATATAGGAATATATTGGGTTAGCAATTAATTATAGAATTACTTGACCTTGGAAAAGGCTAGTAATTAAAATAGGGAAACTCAACTATCAATCATGTGGAATAAATTAGACTAGAATAGATAAGTGATTCAATTCGGAATTTATTAAGTGAAATCTAATCCCTAGGGCTTTTTCTCATATTTGTCTTTATATCACTTGTATTCATATTTCATCATTTCTATCTTGCAATCTCAATCACAATTAATCAACCGACTAAATAGAATTAAAATTACCAATTTTGGTACTTAGTGATCAATCCTCGTGGGAACGATATTCTACTCACTTCTATATTATTTGATTACGACAGTGTACACTTGCACTTCTAAATACACCATCCTACACTCGTAACAGATACCATCTCCTAAAAGAACCTCCAGATAACATGCAAAGAATTCTGCATGAGGATGCCGCGGGTGTTGAAAATATGTGTGATTGGTGCGTTATTGTTTGATCTCTTTTGATCATCTCCAATGCAAACAAAAAAAAAGGAGTGGATGAGACATGGACTTGCCAAATTAGAATATTTGGTCAACTGTTGGGTAAACTTAACCTAGATATTAGCCAAGATGAAATTGTTATAATTTGAAAACTTTAAAGACAACACTACCACTAAGTGAAAACTTTTAGGGCAAATATGTGTTAGAACCGACTAACACCCAAGACGGGGGTGAATTGGGTATAAGATAAAAGTTAAGAACTTTGAAAATCTTTTTGTATCTTAGTGAAAGCAACAACTATGAAAGTAATGAATCATAAATCAATAATCATTTATTTAAATAATATATGCTTTAAATATAAGAACTTAGGAAAGAGAATATGCAAACTGTGATTTATCCTGGCTCGGTCCAATCTACAATGATTTATGTCCAGTCCTCAGGCTCCTCATAAGATTTTCAATCCATTATCTTCTTGTCTAATCTAGGCATAAGAGAAGTCTCTATAAACCCACAAGTTTAGCCGGGTACTTGCGAAACCTTTTATAAATCTTTCATTGAGTTGCTCCCCTTTACACATCGTAAGGATACGATCTTGATGATAAAGGATTACAATTAATCTTATCTCTCAGAAGTGAATAAGATGAATACTGAAGTACAATATAAATAATTTTTCTCTCTAAGATAAATGATATAGAAGCTAGAAAAACATAGAGTCAGGTTGAAGTGGATGATTCATGATTTTAGCATTTTGGCGTAGTTTCTCTCTTACTCATCGACTTTGAATGCTCTTCTATTTATAGTTGATAAAGATTGATGACCTTTGAGCTTTTCTTCTTCCCTTTGAGGCTTTCAAAATATGATCATTGAGCTAGCCATTGGAAGCTTCCGACGAAAAAAGTCATTTTTCCAATTTGTGTGTTAATCCTTGCTTGATCACCTAGAAAATGCTTTATCACTAATATAATGAAGTATTAGAGTGATTAGAAGCAAGAAGAATGAGTTATACAATCATTCTAATGATTTTTAAAAGTTACAAAAGGTTGCTTTATTTTCCACGAAAAGCATCATTAACTTGATCACTCGAGTACTATGCTAGTAATCCACTATTGGAATCACTCAAGTGATTTAAATAGATAACTTGATGTATCACTCGAATGCTCTACTAGTGATGTTGTTTGACACATCACTCGAGGGTCACAAGGCATAACTCAAGTGGTTACTCGAGTGATGTACTTATTTTGAATCCAAATATTACAAATGACCTATCATTAGAAAGCTTTTGCAGCCAAATAGCAACTATTGTTCTAGACAATATTTGAATTTTTGAGCATCAGATTCTAGAAGGCATATCGTTTCGAATATAACTCTAACTTTGAAAAATGGCCTATCTATAAAAATATCTTTAATTCTAGTTTCATATGAATGAAGTTTCATCTCAATCGAATGTGTAGTTTGAGAGATATGTCCAAAATACTGAACATATTTTGGAATACAATAGTGATTTGAGTGTCATCTTCCAAAACTCATATTATATCTCTTTCATCTGAACTCCTTTGAACTTGATCTTGGGTCTATGTGACACATTGGAAGTCTAGTTTCATATAAAATAAGTTTAAGCTCAATCAGATGTATGGTTAGAGAGATATGTCCAAAATATCGAACCTTTGTCATGCTGAACAAAAATAAAGCACCAGAATAGGTCATCACTCGAGTGATGTGAACCACTTGAGTGAAGTTGGTATAACTTTTATATAAGTCATTTTAGCTTCAAATTGACTCATTTAACCTCCATTTGACCATAGAAACCTCTAATATCACATTTAAAAGCTTGAATTTTGATATTCTCATTAGATTTTGCAAATTCTTCTTTCTTCAATCTCTCTTTATCTTTTTTATCATTCTAATTTGATAACTTCTTCCTTTCTTTGACTCAATATGATGAAGATTATTCTTTCTTCACTCTTTCTTCTTGTTTTTCTTGTTGATGGCCATTCTCCATAATCTAGCCAATAACTTCTTTCTTTTCTTGACCTTTTCTTGTCATAGTTGATAACTTCATTCTCCAATATTTTTTCTCTTTTCTTTTTTATCAATCTTCATATACTAACTTGATATCTTTTTTTTTCTTGAATAATCTACAAGATATACATTATTAAATATAGTAGTTAGTCAATGTAGACAATAAATACATTATGCAAATTTTTTGCGCTTAATATTTGGAATCTATATTTGACATCATCAAAACTAATCATATCTAACAATATGCACCTAAACCTGAAACAAAAAATGATGTTGATGATAAGTTAACTACTAGCTCAGCGTATTTGATCAACTAATGATCAAACTTAATTGAGATAACAGTCAGAGCAAAATTGCTACAATTGGAAAACTTTTGGGATAACATTGCAACCCAAAAAACTTATAGGCCAAAACTTCTAGGCCAACATTGTCAACTTCTGGGGTAAAATAGCCCTTTAACCCAAGTGTTTACTCATAAGTAATGTCGGAAAGTTTCCAAATCGTAACAATGTGACCCCGCTTATTATTCAAGTTAAGTTATTCATTAGCTGACCAAATATGTTCATCTAATAGGTCAATTTTTCATCCATGTTATCTTTCTTCTAAGTTAGATTTATAAATAAGGAAAAAAACTAAGAAAATACATCTAGTTTGAAAGATTGGAGAAAATCAAGGAAGTGAAAGTATCTTATATGATGAATAGAAAACTGAAGAGGTACCCTCATATCTTGGCGTCACTGGTATAGCAATGGAGGGTTTTTGGTGCCCTTGTTTTCATCAATCCTCCTCAAATTGTCATGCATCTAGTAAGTAAGTCTTTTTCTTTATTACCCATTGACGAACGTGAGCTCATCTTCCTTGTGTGACTTCTTCTTCAATGTTGTTCACTCTGTCAATTCAATATATTTAGTCAACTAATAGTCAAACTTAACTTGAATAGCGGTCAAGGTGACATTGCTCCGAAATAAAAAAATTTCTTGGTAAAATTTGTATCTTAATAAAAATGACATGTGGACTTGTAAGCTAAGCATATTTAGTTAAATAATGGTCAAACTTAACCTCAATAACGATCACAACGAAAATATTATGATTTGAAAAACTTTTGAGATGACACTGCATCTCAAAAAACTTTTGGGGCAATATTCCTCCTTCATGGCATTTTCTGGAGCAAAATTGGACCTTAACTCTTTTATAATGTAACCATTTAGAATAAAACCTTTAGATGTAATAATTTTATTTTTCATATTTTTAATAAATTTTTATTTCAAATTTCAACACATGAAAAATGAATTTATTATATAAAAATACTATATATTTTTAGATGGAAATAAAAATAATATGTTAAAAATGTTAAATATGAACCATTTGAGTAGCATCTATAGTGTTTAGAAACTAATTTTTTTGGGAGAATGACAGAAAAAGAATTTTGAAATTGAAAAATTTCAAATTAAGTATTTCCCATAAAATTAGTTGTGAATTACTTATCAAATCTCGTTATTTCTTTATCAATTATTGATAATAAACCTAATTTGGGATTTTACAATTTCAAACTTCTTTTTCTATCATTTTTCCTAATTTTTTCCAATTAGAAACTAATTATAGTAGTAGTAATTATAATAATAAATATTGCTCCCTCTATTCCTTATTATAAG
Organism: Albizia julibrissin; assembly: GCA_037074505.1. Classification (NCBI taxonomy): domain Eukaryota; kingdom Viridiplantae; phylum Streptophyta; class Magnoliopsida; order Fabales; family Fabaceae; genus Albizia; species Albizia julibrissin. Next base: position 32,345,653 of record CM073483.1, read on the forward strand.
AAACGTTTAATCAAATCTCACGGTTCGAAGTAGCAGTTAATAACAATAAGTGTGTCAAAATTGTAACTCTTTTTGACTAATATACCCTTATTTATACGGAGATTGGGAATAAGAGAGAGAGTAAAGAAATTATTATAATAAGAAAGATTGTAGAAGAGAGATAATAACAAATATGGTAGAAGTAAGAGTAATAAAAATGATTGTATAAGAGAGAGAGAATGTGTGGTGAAAGCAGAGAGTAAGTGTGGATTTAATCTATGGACATGGCAATTAAATAGGGGCAAAATGAAAAAAAAAGAATTAAAAAATAAGACATTCTTTGAATGTTTCTTATAAAAAGGAATGAAGCATGTGAGGTGGTTGTTTCTTATAATAAGAAATGGAGGGAGCAATAGGCATTTTTGTTGCTAAAAGATTCTATGATGAGCAATTGGTGTTTTAAATTACATTTGAGCTCTGCACTTCTCAATATCAAAATTGTTATAATATTAAAAAAAATTGGTTTGAAAGCTTGTCTGACCAATAAAATTTGTTTAAATAAAACTTTTTTTATTGATTTTAACTTTAATTGTTCAAGTTGACACTTAGCCCTGATTTGATTCACTACAAAAAAATTGTTGTTTAGTAGTAGTTAAAAATGTGTATTTGTAGCGGTTTTAACCGCTACAAATAACATTAGTAGTGGTCTCAAAAATTGCTACAAAATACACTGTTGCAAACGATTTTGTAACAGTTTTGAAAAACCGCTACTCAAGTAGAACAATTGCTACTGAATTGTAGCGGTTTATTTTGACTACTATAAATGTCGTATGAAGATAAAACATCATCTGACAATCTTGTAGTAGTTCTTAAACCGCTATAAATGTTGACGCACAATTTCCCATGGTGAGAAAACGAAAAATGAAAAATTTGGCTCCAATTTGTAGTGGTTTGAAAACCGCTACTAAGTTGAAATATAAATTTTAAAAAATTGGCGCCAAGGCATTTGTAGCAGTTAGAGAATCACTACTAATTTAAGATGAAATATCAAAAGCGGTGCCTAAAATTAAATCCGCTATTGAATTTTACTTTTAACTTTGTAGTGGTTTTAAAATCGTTACAAGAGTTTCAGAAAATTTAAAAAAAAAATTATCCAATAATTTAATTCAATTGTTATAATATCATTTTAACAAGTTTATTATTTAAATAACTTAACCAATAGTAGTTATTATTTGAGAAGAATGATTAAATTGAGTTAGATAAATATAAAATTTATATACATAATATTGAGAAATTGTAGGTAATATTGTGCATTTATAGATAATAAGTACTTATTTTATTATCTACTAGATGTTAATCATTATGGAAGGAACATAAAAAATGTTGAGGAATAGTTCGTTAATTTCTGGGAGAAAAAAAAATAATTAGCATCAATATTATAAGAAGGAAAAAAATTTGAAGTGAAAGAACTGAAAATTTTTTTTTACCATATTTGATCACCTTACTTATATCTTGGGCTCTTAAAAAAATTCCTAGATAGGAAAAAACGAGAGAGAGAAAGATAGTAAAGAAATAGAGAAGTGTATAAAAAGAGTTGGGGGTGGGGGTAATTATAGGGATCTGTGTGACGCTTATAGCAGTTAATGTTACTGTTTTTGTAGCGGTTAACATTTGCAGCGTTTCATTATTTTGTAGCGGTTGTATAATCGCTACAAATATTGGTCAAAATGTTTTTTTAAAATATAAATTAAAATTTACAAGAACAAAAGTATATTTCAACTTAATCATTCTTCGTCGCTATCCCTACAAAATTTTTTGTGGAGAAAATGTTAGTGTGGTATTGTTGTGTAGAAAAATTAAATTTAAATGATGTGAACTTATAAAAACTCACCGAACTATAGGTAAATTGTCATCACCTTCAGGGAAAATTTTTTCGAAATTGACGGGATGGAATGGCTCACTCTCGTATGTGATGTTGTCACCATCACCCATGTCGTAAAGGTCTCGAGGCTTTAAGTGAACCACCATGTTCCAATCCATGTGCCTCTCGTCCTCGATATAATAAACCTTGTGTGCCTCTGAGGCAAGAATATATCACTCATCATCATCTTTAAATTGACCAGTGTGAATTGACCAAGAGAAATTTACTGATGTCATGCCTAAACCGTCAGTTATGAGTTCCCAGGAAGTTGTCGTATTTGCCCACAAATACTTGAACATCGTAACGATGAAATGGCCCTGGTAATTTAGTTCGACGACATCAATAAGCTTTCCATAGTAAATAAAACCTTCAAACTGCATGTTGTCGTCACTGCTGCTCGTATAACTTCTTAACCCAAAGGGCTAAAAACACTCAAATTTTAAGTTTGCAATCCTTGATCTCGTGATACCGTGAAAACTTGAAACCATAAACATTATATGCTGTAAACCTTTTTGCATGGTCAAGAGGCCCAATTGTAAGAGCTATGAAATCTGGTGAGTGTGGATTGTGGTCATTTAATATTCTGTGCCCAAACCAACTTGGGAATTCTCTGTGCATCTTTTTGTCAACTTCGGAGGATGTTTGTATTTAGATCTTGAGTTGACGCTTCACATGACTTCTGAATTCCTTGCAATTAATGATGGGAAGGCAATCATGAAATGTAAATAAAAAATGTAATGATAGTTATAGAATAACATATGAGTGTACAATTTTTATTGAAGGAAGGGTTCAATTTGAGTGCAATTATCAAGAAATGTTTATGTGCTTGCAACTTCTCAATTGTTGTTAGTTTGAAGTTCTCACTTCCTTCAACTGGTTTACTAACACGAGGGATTAACAACTCTGTTGATGTTGGCTTAGGTTCAAGATAATTGTTTACACAAGGCGGTCGATTGAAAGCCGTCTCAATATTATCAAAGTACATTAAGTAGAAATAAAATACTTTATCCCCTATATAACCTTCAACTATAGAACCTTCTAGTTATGCCTTATTCCTTAAGTAAGATTCCACTTTTCCTAGAAACCTATAAAGTAAAGAGGGGAAAATGATACTAAATGGTGAAATGGGTGACTAACAAATTTAGAAAGTAATGATGACGCACATATGTAAAATGAGTACATCTCAATAGGATATATTGATCGATATTGAACCGGGCCAGCAAACTCTGTTTCATGAATAAGGTGGATTGTCAGGTGAACCATCACAGTGAAAAATGAAGGAAGAAGGATCATCTCCAAATGACAAAGCATAAGAATGATTTTGGACTGCAGTTGATCAAGCTCCTCAACGATCAAAACCTTAAAACGCAACTTCTGAAAGAATGAGCATAGCTCCACCAAAACGATGGACACATTGGGAGGAAGTGCATTCTTTATAGCCAATAGAAGTAACTATTGCATAAGAATATGAGTCATGACTCTTCAGGCCAGCAACATTTTGAGCATGCATGTCAATATATCGTGAAATGTTGCTTGAATAGCCATCAGGAACTTTTGTTTTTCTTCAACGTCGCTAGGAAAACTTCCTTGTTTGGTGATAAATCCCAATTTTATATATTTTATCCCATTTTATTCATTTATTTTGGGGACTATTTTAGGCTAATTTGGATTCATTAGATAATATTTGGATTGTTAGCCAATCTTAGGAAATAATATAAATCTGAATAAATTATGAGATTATTTAGCTTAAATAGTTATTATTATAATTGCTATCTTGTGATTGAGTAATATTTCCAAATATATGATAGATCATGATTTTATTTAATTCTTGTAGGGAAAGGAAAATCATATTAGAAGATCCTACAGTGCAAAATTTTTCTTGGAAGTTAAAAGAGAATCTAATGGTTGGATTTTATTAGGCTACTTAAATTTTAATGGGCCCAAGTTTGAACCTAAGCTCTCTCTTCCTCCTATTAATTAACCTAGCTGCCACGACTATTAATACACGCTCTTATTAAGAGTCAAAGGAGGTGGCTCATACTCTCCATTAAGAGGCCACACTCACACTTCTCCATGGAGTTAGGAAGATGATCATGAAAGCTTAAGCTAGCTTGGGAGACAATTTGGAAGAGCATGGAGGAAGCTAAGGCCTAAGCGCTTACACATGAAGACTGTAAGAGAGTGTCTTTCCTTATATCTTTTTAATTTAAGACTTGAGATTATTTAGTTTTAAATGATTTTGAGTTATATTAATTGAGAACAATCAATTTTTAGATTGTAGACATATCTTTTTTGGATCGGATCGATATTTTGGAATGTTTTGTGCTTGAGAATTTTGCTGGAATTTTTGTTTACAAACCTTTAGATTGTCAATTGAATTATTAATTGAGTTTTCATTATTAATTTAATTGTCAATTTGGTTTATCCTCTTAATTGTTTAATTCGGTTAGCTAATTGTCTAGTTGTTTAATTAGATAATTGTAAACATGATTTCCTAAAATTATTTAAAATTAATTTTGATTGTTTTTAATGGGTTTAATTAGCCACCTCTTATTTCATTATGATTTTTCTAGTGGAGTAAGTGCTATTGAGCTTGAGAGTTTCCCATGCTTCTATTAGGTGATTAAAATTATTAATTACTCTCTTTTATCAATCTCCATTTGGTCTAATTAATTAATTTAGACTAAGAAAGCTAACTTCATGTTAATCCTAATTTGTTCCCTTCACCGTACCTGAAGTAAACATTCGTTATCTTTTCTTATTTGAATTTTTAGATATTAGTTTATTTCTTTTTCTTAGGATTTTAATTCCCCTTTTCATAAGAAAAACCCCCCAAAAATTACATTTGCATTCATTTAGGTTAGTTTTATTATCATATAGGTTTTAGATGCATTTGTATTTTTCATTTAGGTAGCAGAGTCTTGCATTTTAGTTTAGGTCCATTCCATTGCATTTTTCATCACCTAAATTCAATTCTAAAGAAAACTCACAAATTGCTCCTTATGAAAATGACCTAGGTTGCCATTATATTAAATTATTAGTTGGTCCTGGTTTAATTGAATGTTTTAAAGGCAGAAGCATACATCAATTTTGGCGTCGTTGCCAGGGAGCAATGGTTAGTCTCTAGGTTTGAGGTTTTAGGTGATTTCTCAAATATTCGTTTATTGCATAACTCAATCCTATCTTTAAAAAAATTGAACTTGATCCTATGATGACTTGGAATGCTTCACCTTATTCAAATTTTTCTTACACTTATCTACCTTATGATTATGACTATGGTGTTGGGTATATGTATGATCTATATTCAAGTGCATGTAATCTTGTATGGCATGTTCACTCAAATCTTATATATATCAATCAAACTGTATCAATTCATGATGAGGACTAAAGGTTACATAACAAGATAGATGTTATGATGAAATTCTTTCTGGAAGGGGAAGTGGAGCGGAGACAACAGATTCAAGCTCTACATACTCAAATTGAGGAGTTGTCAAATTCAATTGACAATTTGCAGAATGAAGAATTAGAAGTTTAGAGTGAATTTTTATGTGATAATATACTTTCACCTTCTAATGATTTATTCTCTTTTTCTTCTACTACTTTAAATGATGGGACGATTGGTACATTAGCTGAGTATATATGCACTGATGTTGTTTTTGAATTGACTAGTTATATTGACTTAAATTATTTTGAATCTTCTAATACATGCATTGGTGCTTCTTCTAATGCATTCAATCATATGAATTCTATTGATTCTGATGATGAAGTCGATGAAGAAATTATTGTTGAATCCCCTGATAATATTGATTTTAAAGATACCTCGCTTAACACTAATCATGATGATGCTTTGAATGATAAAAATAATATCTCTATTGATGTTATTGATACCAATAATGCTCTTGACATTATCGTTGTTAGTGGGGATACTATTAAGGATAAGTGTAGGGAAGTCTTTGATTTAGATAGGCATTCAAATGGTAAGAGCATATTGCATCATGATGTTTCACATATGGAATTTGTCTTAAGTGATGATTTAAGCAAGTATAGTGAGATCATTTTGAATGATCACTTGGTTAACTCTTTAGAGAATTTGACTTGTACTAAGGAGAGTCATATTGATTTTGTGGGTTGTTTAAGGATCTTGGAAGCTCTAACACTTAATGTTCATTAATTTATTTTGGGATCTTCCTGGATTGTTAATAAACCTATTGAGTTTATTGATTTTATTGTGGAACGAGGTACTGCTTGGTGTTATGATTTTGTGCAGGTACATGGATTGATTCCTCCTATCTAGACACCTTCTATATTTGAGTTAAAGTTTTAATATTTGCTAAACATCAGAAGCAAACACTACTGGTGCTTTCATGTGACCTACAACCAGACAAAGGGGATATGTCAATTATGCTACTTTATTTGGGTCTTCAAGCTTTTGATAGTCTAGTCGTATTCCTTCCTTCCTCTTTTACTTAGATTGCTTGTTGTTATTGGTTAGATAAGGAAATGCATAATTTAAGTGTGGGGGAGGGATTTTGTTCTTACTTTTGGTTTTTGTTCTTTGTTTTTAAAATGAGAAAAAAGAAAAATATTTTGGTTTTTACTTTTTTTTTGTTCCTTGTTTTTAAGAAAAGAAAGAAAATTTTTGGAAAAAAAATTGCAAGTTCTAAGTGACTTTAGTATGATGCATTCTTGATTTGAAAAATGATTGATCATGTTTTGAGTTAATAGACTAAGTGACAATGAATTTAACTTTGTGGATTTAGACTAGTAATCATATAGACCTAGTGAGATTTTGAGCATAATGCATATAATTTTTTTTAAAGTGTGTACCTCAATCTCTTTACTTGATCTAGAACTTGACTTGAATCTTATTTGAAGCCATATTTTATGTATGTGTATTTATAAAGATGATAAAGACATTTATTTCATTTTAACCAGATAAGCCAAAAAGCCTACCCTTATTATGCATATATCCTTTGTTCAGCCCTTTTGAGCCTATATTTTTCTTCCCATTTTGTATACACCTATAGCCGTAAAAAAAATCTCTACCCTTTTGAATATTTTGGGAGTTGAAGAGTGTTGCGTTATATATGTTTTGGATGGAAGAACATATATGAAATTAGGAAATGGGTCATTGTAAAAGGTATGGTAGATTATCTTGAAAAAGAAGGAAAAAAAAGAAAAAAAATAAAGGCAATAAGATTCTATTCCGCTAGTTTAAATTGTGCTTAGTAACCGTTGATCTTCAAGTCAAATGACCAGTAAGAGCTATAAGCATGCTAGTAGCATCTTGGTGCTATTGAGTTATAAATGTTTGAGTAACTAGGTCTTTGTATCACTAATATAAAGGATTGCATCAAAATAGCATATATATATAACGGCCCAAAAAAGTTGAAAAAAAAGAAAGAAAGAAAAGAAAAAGAAAAAATGACACAGTTCAGGTTTGCTTTGGTTTCTTGCATCCTATATTCTCTATTGCATCATTCTCTTTATCCTCTAAGATATTCAACTTTATTTTTTCAAACACTATATCCTTTCTTTCTTAACATTAGCTCCATTATAACCTAATAAAAGTCCTTTGGATTTATGCGTCCATTTGCTTTGCTAGTGGTAGAGAACTTAGATTCTTGTCAAGCCTATGGAAATAGTACTAAATAGGGTGGGTTTCAGTATAAACACAAGCCTATACACTTTTGAGTGATGAGTGACATACACATTATTCTTAGTGAGGGATTTCTAGCTTAGGTTCCTCTTTGTCAAGTAAATTGCCAAGACGTTTGTTTTCTTGAGTCATGAGAAAATCAATTGGATAAGAGAGGTGTTGAAATGCTTTTGTTTACTTTTTACTTGTAATTGGAACATTCACCTTTTGAAGCTTTTTTTTCTTTTTTATGTTCTCCCTTGGTCTTGATTTGTTTTGCCCAGGAGTGCAAATGATAAGTGAGGGGGAGTTGATAAATCCCAAAATTTATATATTTTATCTCATTTTATTTATTTATTTTGGGGACTATTTTAGGCTAATTTGAATTTATTATATAATATTTGGATTGTTAGCCAATCTTAGGAAATAATATAAATCTGAATAAATTATGATATTATTTACCTTAAATGGTTAATATTCTGATTGTTATCTTGTGATTAAATAATATTTTCAAATATATGATAGATCATGATTTTATTTAATTCTTGCAAGGAAAGGAAAAACAGATTAGAAGATCATATGGTGCAGAATTTTTCTTAGAAGCTAAAAGAAAATCTAATGGTTGGATTTTATTGGGCTACTTAAATTTTAATGGGCCCAAGTTTGAACCCAAGCTCTCTTTTCCTCCCATTAATTAACCTAGTGGCCGCCACTATTAATACACGCTCTCATTAAGAGTCAAAGGAGGAGGCTCACACTCTCCATTAAGAGCTCACACTCACACTTCTCCATGGAGTTAGGAAAATGATCATGGAAGCTTGAGCTAGCTTGGGAGACTGTAATACCTTATATCTCATAGGCTCATATTAGTATCAAAGAGTAGTGAAATCAGTTGTGAAACCAGGATTATCCAAACTTACAAAAATATTCACAAATCTCCAATCCCAACTCAGGAGTTAAACATAAGGTTGAAAGGGTTTTTCATAGGGTAAAAAAAATTTCAATTATTTCCACAAGTTTCATTATGTTACTAAGCCTCATTGGCTTTTATTTTCATCATATCAGAGTATGCGAGTGATTCTCTACTTAAGTCTCACATTTCATACTTTAGTCATAGTTTCTTTTTGTCCGAAAGTGTTAACCCAATATAGATTACTGTCTATTTACTAGGCTACTGGCATTACTAGTTCTTCCACTGTACTGTTGTCAAGGTTACAAAGTTATATATACCTTACACAGATCAAAGTATCCAAAATACCAAAAACAGACAACCAACAAAGAAAATAGATTCTGTAACTTTATCCTCTAGCTTTCCGTGCTTACCCTCTTGCCCTTCAAGCCACTATCATGTACTGTAAATTGGTTTAAAGAAAAAGGGTGAGATTCAAAAGAATCTCAGTAGTAACAGATGATCAATCATATAGATACAACATCACAAAACATTCCACATAGTTATAATACAACAGAATCATCATAACAGAATTCAGTACATAACATGCAGTTCATATATCACCATAGCGCTAGATATATCACAAGGCCCTGAGTGATACCCGTGTAATAGGCCCCGGGCATCCACTCGCACATCACATAATGTGCCAGAAAATTCATGATGAATCTACAAAAAATGCAGTGTATCTTATAACATATGAAAGACAAAGTTACTACATGATCCCTTCCCTTGAGCGATAACCAATTGCTTCCCTGAGCTCAGGCAGGTCTTAGACTCTGGATAGCCATCAAGTCCTATAATTAGAATTATGGATGATGAGTTATTACTTAATCTAATCCTTTTTGGTATAATGTAAGCTAATTTATTCTTGGTTTAGCTTGTTGATTGTCATTTGAGTCATTTAGGTAGCCCTTGGAAGTCCCAACAAAGGCCTATGAAGTTGGGAAAGACCATACCAAAAACACGTCTTGGAGAATATGAAATATGGAAAAATTTAGGCCTTGGCCGTAGCCAAAATAGGTCAGAAACTTTTTGGTGCGGCCAAGAAATCCTCTAGCTGTCCAAATTTCCCTTTCCTGATTCTTGGCCAAATTTGTAAAAATCATAACTAAATCCACAAAATTTTAGATGATGCGGTTCTAAGTGTTATGTGATTATATTTAATTCTAATTTTAGGGAAAAATATATCCATAAGCTAAATGTACACACCTAGGTACATAGTTCCCTTTTATTGGACACAGCTCTAGAATTACCAGTTTTTCATGACCAAATTTTAAGAATATAGAACTTCCAGCATATAAATCCAATTGACTATTATGACTAATCAAATTAAAGGTTGATAAGTTTACCTTTATATTGTAAATTTTCACAAGATTTGGACATCATTCAATCACTCAAAAACACCATACAAAATGATTGCCATGCAGGAACCATAACAGGACAGAAATAGGCAAAGTTACCATTTGTGTTCCAATGATCCAAAATTTATGACTAAGGCTATTTCCACACAATTTTTCATGTAGAAAATAATGGGATAATTAAAATCATAAAAATCCCAAAGCTTCAGCCCCTTCCCTTCTGACCCAACAAAACCATTAATTAACTAAAACTACCAAAACAGAATTTTATCCAACAACTTGGTCTAATATCATCATAAATCATAATCTAACCATAAATACTTGATTAAACCTCAAAAATACCCCTTGGAAAAAATGAACAGTACTACATCCCCACAAATAGGGGTGAGAAAATCTTAACCGAAATTGAAAACTGAACTGAACCGAACGTAATTTGGTTTTTCGGTTTCGGTTTTTTCATTTTTTAGTTTTTTTTTGGTTTGAAAAATAGGCAAATTTTGGTTTTCAGTGTTTGGTTCTTTTTTTTTAAATCATTTTTAACGGAAAAAATGAAATTTAATTATTTATTTATTTATTTATTTATTTATTTCCCATCTTAGACATGGTACCAGACCTAAATGTGAGTGGCCCAACACCAACTGGCCCACCTAACCCAAGCCAAACCCAAACATACAATGGTCAAAACTCAACACCCACTCCATCACTTACTGTCTAGTCTTACTCAATACTTACTGTGCAGTTAGTCACCCACTCACTCAGCTACAGAGCTACTTAGGTCTCACTTCTCAGAGTCGCCCACTCCTCTTGTCAGTGTCATAGTGTCGGCGTCAATGTCAATCTTTAGGCTTTACTTCTTGAATCTTCAGTCTTTACTTCTTTGATTTTGATCTTCAGCCAATCTTCACTCTTCACTCTTCACTTCATGCTCAATTTTTATTTCTCTTATTTGTAAAATGGAAACCCTAAACCACTGACCCTCTCACTTTGCTGCTTTGCCATCTGTGAACATCGAATAGCTCGTTGTTGCCATCTCCACCTCCAGACTCTCCACCTCATTACTTCACCGTTCGCCACTTCACCTGAGTCTCCCGAGTCCCGATTGCTGACTAACATACTAACACCTCTGGCCTCGTCACTCCTCAACAGTCAGCATTGATAAGCTATCTTAGCAAGAAGCGAATCTCGATCTTGTTGTCTTTACTTCCTCACTCTCACTTCAGCATCTCCGCCGTCTCAGCCTCGCCTCTCACTTGGGATAAGTTGCTTTACTTCCCTTGCACTTGGTACTTTAGTTTTATGGTATTTTAACCAAAAGCAGAGCTTCCCTTGGTACTTTAGTGCTTCTAGATAGGAAAAAAATTTGCCCACATTTTCTTATTGTTTTTTCTCTGGCAAAAAGAACCATGAATAAATGTTGTAAACTCCTGTTTTGGTGACCCCTGCAGATGAGTCATTGGTCACTGAGGAAATGAGGCAACTTTTCGATCGGTTTAGCCCTCAATACCATTGGAAAGTTGCCCCCTTTCTCAGTGGCCAATGATAAACAAATTCAAGGTGGATGGAGTTGAAGAGACCTGCTATATTTTGTTGTATATAACCTCTGTTATAGGTTTGCTTATATTTATTTTGGTATTAAGTTAGATATGTATGTATTATATATTTTAGCATGTAAATACCCTTTATAAGGAGGAGAATTAAGCCATTATCATCCTAGAGTTAAGTGTCGTTAGCAAAGATGGCAAGTATATACATATATATGGTAATAGTAGTAGTAGATGTTATCATCAGATTAATTTGGAGATATAATTCTGTTTAAAGGGCAAATGTAAGATTTAAGCCCTGATAATTTACATGCCAAAACTATAAGTTTTAGATATAATAGTTAGTTTAGTACTTACTATTAAGTAGATTAGTAGTTGTGGATGTATAGAATAAGACTTTATTACTTGAAAGGTTAAGTGGAGGCTTCTAGTTTGTTACATGAGAATGCTATCCTAAGAGAGATAGATAGGAGCCCAGGTACTAATTTGCTAACAAAAGTTTTTAAAGAATGAACTTAGAGTATAAACCACTAAGTTTGGATTTGAAATAAATTAGCTTTGGAATTTTGAGGTTGTTTAGGAAATACTATCCTTTGTAAAAGAAGAGTACCTTTAAAGTTTAAAAGCTTTTAGCAGTTCATCTTTTTATCGTACTGATTGGGTAATTAGTGATTCAGAATGAGTTAAACACTTTTGAAAGGTGTTTGTAAGGTAAGGTGTTTACTCAAGAGAATCTTGCATGGCTAGCTTGTGTTGATTAGTTTCTGAGATAATTTTGATTTACATTTTATTGATATGCTATTTGAATTTGATTTTGTATCTGCCCTTGCTAATTCTGGCTCTTATTTCTTACACTATATATATATATATCCCATTTTAGTATAATAGTATTTTCCCTTTCTAATTCTGACTCTTATTTCTTAATATATACATACTTATTATTACTTGGGACCTAAGACACTTGAACACGTTATTGAATACTATTTATTTATACACTTAAATAAATTTTGTGCAAGCTAGTGATATAGCTAGTAGGTCATATAATAATTCATTAATTTAACTATTATATGTTAATATATATTATTAACCCTACCCTTGAGAGAATTCTAGTACACCAACCCATTCCACCACTTCTAAGGCTACTAATTAGTTTGTTGTGTGTTGTGTGAGCACATTTTGTTTTATATTATATGCATGTTTATTGGTTGGCTTCACCTAACTCCACTAGAATTAATTTAATTAATTAAGTGTCGGGATACTTAGTGGTTGATCAATGTGATGTAAGCATTAAATGTGGGCTAGCTGGTATAGCACTTTCTAATATATTCATTAGAATATGCCTTCTTCACATCTGTTCTTTCTTTCCTAAATAAATAAATATTATTAGTGCAAGATATGGTGGGCTTGTGCTTTGTCAATAAGTAATTTAACCTTAAAAAGTGTTTGTGAAAGAGGGTGATAATTTCTGCAGGATGATAAGGAAAAAAAGGGAGAGTGATAGGAGAAAAAGTAGAAGAGATACCCTAGAACAAGAATCTGCAATTCTAGAGAAGAGAGGAGAGAATAATTCGCTGAATATTACTTCACATCTCCATAGTCTTTTTTATGATAAGCTTTAATAGCCAAATAGTATATAACTACACAATGGCTCCTTTTATATCTACATCCATTGCTCCCCGAATGACTGGATTGATAATATAACTATAAGGACAAAATACCAATTGAGTATAATCTTCAAAACCTTATTGTTCCTTTCCCTTATGCTTTCTGGTTAATCATTTTGGTTAAGTAGTTATGCCCTTTTAAAGCATTTTGATTTTCCCTTTTATGCTTTCTAGTTAATCATTATAATTGAATATGGTGTCTTTTATAGGTAAAATTATGGCTGACCAAATTACTGCTCAAGCAAGTGAAATTATGGCTGACCAAATTGCTGCTCAAGCAAGTGTTGGGGATGGTGCTAATCAAGGCAATGAGCCTCACCAGTTGTCACTGGAAAAAGGAAAGCAATGAAGAAAAGATCAAAAGTGTAGGACCACTTCACCAGATTTGTGAATGATGCTAGTGAGATAAGAGGCAAGTGCAACTTCTGTGAAAAGGATCTTGCTTGTGATCCAAAATCTAATGGAACCACTGCACTAAATAATCATTTTATGAATGTTTGTAAGCTGAAGCCCCCTCCTGATGAACTTAAACAATCTCATTTAAATTTTAATGCTGAAGATGATAAATTAGGTCTTGTGAATTGGAATTTGACCAGGATAGTATTAGGAAAGCCTTGGCCTCTATGCTGATCATTGATTAATTGCCTTTTAAGTTTATTGGGGGGGTTGGGTTCAGGAATTTTATGTGTTTTGCCCAACCCAAATTTAGAATTCCATCAAGGTAGATAGTAGATCGTGACTGTTTTAGCATGTATATTGATAAAAAAAATGAGATTTAAAGATTATTTGGGCCAAAAAGAACAAAGAATTTGTCTTACTACTGACACTTGAACATCAATTCAAAAAATTAATTACATGTGTATTACTGCTCACTTTATAGATGACACATGGTCAATGAAAAAGAGAGTTTTGAATTTCATTCTTATATCTAGCCACAAGGGGAGGGATATTGGGATTGAAATTGAGAAGTGTTTGCTTGAGTGGGGTATTGAAAGGGTGCTTACAATTACTGTAGACATTGACAGCTCTAATGATGTTTCAATTGAATATTTGGAAGGAAAATTTGTAAGGTGGGGTCATTCAATTATGAAATGTCAGTTTTTGCATATGAGATATATGGACACATAATTAATTTGATTGTCAATGAAGGGCTAAAGGAAATAGGACAATCAGTTAAGAAGGTTAGAGAGGCTGTTCGTTTTATTAGACAATCACCACTTAGAATGAGAAAGTTTAAAGAAAGTTGTGTTGATGAGAAAATCCAAACCAAGCAAATGCTATGCTTAGATGTCGCTTCTAGGTGGAATTCCACCTATTTGATGTTAAAGACTGCTCAGAAATTTAAGGCAGCTTTTAAGGTATGAGGATAAAGATCCATATTTTAGGTTTGATCTTGAAGATGGGGTGCCTGAAATGGAAGATTGGAAAATGTTAGGAGGATGACTATGGTGTTGAGTCATTTTTATGATTTGACTTTGCGAATTTATGGTTCTTTACATGTTACATCCAATAATTTCTTTCGTGAAATTTACATGGTTTATCGTTTCTTGGATGAATTGCCAAAAAGTGATATGGTGGAGTTAGCTAATGTGGCAATTAGAATGAAGGAAAAATATGATAAGTATTGGGGAGATCCTATGAAGATTAATAAACTTCTTTATATTGCCACTGTTCTTGACCCCCGATATAAGCTAGATTAGGTGCAATTTGCTTTATGTAAAATGCATTCAGGTGCTGTTGGTGAACATTTGGGCTGCATATTAAAGAAGTCTTGATTTCTTTATATAATGAATACAAACAAGTTCTTTCTCCATCATCACAGCCTGAAAGGGGAACATTAAATGACACTCAAGAAGATCTTCTTGATGATGATGACCCTAGTCTAAAAGTTAGAAAGTTGCTTGATATTGAGGAGCAATTATTCATGGATGAGCATCTTGGTGGAAGGACTAGTAGAACAAAAGTGGATAGATATTTAAACGAAGAGATTGAGACCAGAAAAGATGCCTTTGATATTTTAGGTTGGTGGAAGGTGAATAGTCCTAGATTCCCTATTCTTTCTCAAATAGCAAGAGATGTGTTGGCTATCCCAATTTCTATTGTTGCTTCTGAGTCTACCTTCAGCACTGGAGGAAGAGTTCTTGATCCATTTAGAAAATCTTTAACTCCTAAAACTGTGCAGTCCTTAATTTGTGCTTAAGATTGGCTTAGACACTCACTTAACTATATTAAAGAAGTAAGAGATGATGATTTTCAACAAATAGAACTTGGTAATATTTTTTACATCTATTTTCTATCTTTATAGAAATAATATTATATTTATTATGATATTTCAAGGGAAGTCTAATTTTGTGTTTTTATTGCTAGATTTTCAAAAGATTACATTGGAATCAACTGTTGATATATAGTAGATGTAATGCCAATATCTTTATAAGTCATTTTTCAATATCTTTGTATTATTGTAATATGTTATTTATATTCTTTTCATTTGA
Organism: Albizia julibrissin; assembly: GCA_037074505.1. NCBI lineage: Eukaryota > Viridiplantae > Streptophyta > Magnoliopsida > Fabales > Fabaceae > Albizia > Albizia julibrissin. Next base: position 32,361,195 of record CM073483.1, read on the forward strand.
TTTTTGCTTTTTTTAATTGCAATTTGGATCATGTTCTACTGGCTCAGTAAATGATAAGCTGCTGCAATTGTTTTTGGTGATGTGACTGACTACACATAGATGCAAGGAAACTTTTGTAATTACTTGCCTTGTTTTTGGTGTACTATTGTGTTTGATTTGATGATTCAGTTTATGTAAATTGTTCATTGCTGTCAAACTTTGTTTAACATATTTGTATGATGTACAGCAGACTTATGGTGCCATTTTTTGTATCATATAGATAATTGACCAACTTCTAATGTTATACAACCTATTTCATCATTTCATTATATGATGATTGGCTAATGACTTCCAGTTTGCATTGCTGTCAACCTTGAATTTTGGTTTAAATTTTGTTTATTAACTGTTAGAACAGTAGATATTCTGTGCTTACAAAAATCTTTACAACTTTGAATTAATTTTCTCCTTTTTTTCTACATTTTTTGATTAGGCTAGCTTGAGGAAAAAAGGCCCAAAACTGAAAAATCAAACCAAAATATTTTTCGGTTATTCGATGTTTGGTTTTTGAGTTTTTCGGTTTTGGTTCAGTGTTGAAAAAAGATGTATTTCAGTTTTAATTGAACATCACACCAAAAAACCATTTACACACCCCTACCCACAAAAACTCACCCAGACAATAAACTAATGGGTTCAAAAGGAAGCTTACGCTTACCTCTACGCTTTTACGCATTCGGTTCAGAAATCCAACAATACACCGGCAAGCGAGACGACACCAACTACCTCCAAATGAAAATCCAAAATCATAGAAATGAAGGTTGGGATGAGTAGAAGAAGGTTTGTGAAGGGTACTATGAGCCGATTCGGTAGTGTTTCAGCGGATTGAATTTTTTAGAAAATACTATTCATTTTCATCTCTCCTCTACCATTTTTGCTTGATTTAAATATGATTTTTCCTTGCTTTTTGGCCATTTGGTCGAATGGTATGGCCTTTAATGGCCTTGTAAAAGTTTGTGCCACGTGTCAGCTCCTATGGTGCCATTTTTCTAGTGAGCCAATGATTCGGTGACATGTGTCACTTGCTTTTTGGTCTTCCCGCTTTCTCTCTCTTAGGTAGCGCCATAATTTTCAGGGGAAGGGAGAGGCCTGAAAATTTCCCTGGACTCTCGGTTCAGTGTTCGGGAAGTCAAGTAAGTGACTGAGCCGAAGACCGATAGATTCCCTGAACTCAGGTGCTAGGTGGCGCACTCTTAAGATGCCAACACAGATGCATAAGGGTGAGTGTAATGATAAGGGACACTTGTCACCTTCTAATTATGCCAACCAAAAAGTAAGGATGATACTTTTCATAATTGTGTGTACTTTAAGGGACATGTGTTACTTTCTCAAGAAGGCAACACAAAAGTTGTGCCATCATGGTCATCATTACTTACTTTAATAAAGTTACTTTATCAGTGTCTACTCAGGATTCTACTTGGGTTTTGCTCGGGACTGCGACATGCATATCGAAGCCTATCAAATGACACCAAATATGAGTATGTGTGTAGGCCTTGCTTGGCGTCATGTACCGGCGTTCACTCTAAAAACGTAGGGTATGCATATATGCCCTGAAAATGGTATGTGCACACCTACACCAGCCTATTTCACCCGACTACTTGGTCCCTTACCTCACGACATAGTTGGGTGGCATCTTTCTACCAACCCAATGGCACCGTATATGTGTTATGTACACATTGGCACTGACATTTTAATCATACTGCTTACAAATACCAAGCCCTATACCCGGTAGGGCCAAATCACGTAGTCCCTGAGAGTCTTTCTATATCTCATCATTCTTAACACCCTTCCTAAAATGGGCTTAGTCGTTTTCCTGATACAGGCTTATCCTCAAGTTTCTAAGCTCAAAATTCAGGATATTACAGAGACAACTTAGAAGGAGCATGGAAAAAGCTAAGGCTTAAGAGCTTACACATGAAGACTATAAAGGAGTGTATTTCCTTTTATCTGTTTAATTCAATACTTGAGATTATTTAGTTTTAAATGATTTTGAGTTGTATTAATAAAGAACAATCTAGTTTTAGATTGTAGACACACCTCTTTTAGATTGGATTAATATTTTGGAATATTTTGTGCTTGAGACTTTTGCTGGAATTTTTGTTTACAAACCTTTAGATTGTCAATTGAATTATTAATTGAGTTTTCATTATTAATTTAATTGTCAATTTAGTTTATCATCTTAATTGTTTAATTGGTTTGGCTAATTGTCTAGTTGTTTAATTAGATAATTGTAAACATGATTTCCAAAATTATTTTAAAATTAACTTTGATTGGTTTTTAATGGGTTTAATTAGCCACCGCTTATTTCATTATGAGTTTTCTAGTGGAGTGAGTGCTATCAAGCTTGAGGGTTTCTCATGCTTCAATTAGGTGATTAAATTTATTAATTACTCTCTTTTATCAATCTCTCTTTAGTCTAATTAATTAATTTAAGCCAAGAAAGCTAACTCCATATTAATCATAAGTTGTTCCCTTCACTTTACCTGAAGTAAGCCTTCGTTATCTATTCTTATTTGATTTTCTTAGATATTAGTTTATTTCTTTTTTTAGGATTTTAATTCCCCTTTTCATAAGAAAACCCCCCTTAAAAATTACATTTGCATTCATTTAGGTTAGTTTTATTATCGTATAGGTTTTAAAGGCATTTGCATTTTTCATTTAAGTATCAGAGTCTTGCATTTTAGTTTATGTCCATTTCATTGTATTTTTCATCACCTAAATTCAATTCTAAAGAAAACCCATAGATTGTACCTTATGAGATGACCTAGGTTGCCGCTATATTGTATTATTAGTTAGTCTTAGTTTAATTGATTGCTTTAGCAACAAAAGCACACATCATTCGGTCTTGTGAGGGTGAACTTTGCTGGTTGAAATTTGTCATGCTCATTTGGCCACACATCTTTACAAACTCCCATTGCCCGTAAATCTTTCTTCGCTTGAAGATGATCTATTGACTTGCTAGGTTTGTTAAGCAGCATGTATAGCACACTGTTGCATACATTTTCTTCAATGTGCATGACATCAAGATTGTGTCGAAGTAAATTAGATTTACAATATGGAAGAGTGAAGAAAATGCTTATCTCCTACCATTGCTGAGGTGCAGAAGCCGAAGTAGCCCTCCTACTCTTTCACCCTTTTGTTGCTGCATTGTTGCTTTTTTCAAACTTGAATTCAATGTCCTAAATTTGCTGTAAGATGTCTACACCGATTAAAGTCTAAGGAGGTCCTCTTTTTTCCAATTTTCCATTGAAATGATTCCGTTGCAATCTAAATTTTTTCTTACCATCGAGAAACCTCCGATGACCCATGAAACACCACTTTCGATTGTAGGGAAGGCACACTGCATCAAAGTCAAAATTGCAAGCTGGACACGCTATCCTAGCATGCATATTCCACCCAGATAATATTCAAAGCCCAGAGAAGTCACTTATGGTCCATATCAAGGCTGCACTCAAGTTGAACAATGTCTTCTCGTATATGTCATATATCTCGATACCGATATGGCACAAGTCCAGTAATTCCGCAATAAACTATTGGAGATACATATCGATATCATTACCCAGTGCCTTTTTACCTGGGATGATCATAGACAAAATAAAGAAACTTTGTTTCATGCACATCTAAGAGGCAAGTTGTAGGGAACTAAGACTACTGGCCAAATACTGTAACTTGTATCAAGATTCCCAAAGGGATTAAAACCACCGGTCGCTAAAGCAAGCCGAACATTTCTAAGGTTAGCTGTGAAAGATGGAAATTCAGAGTCGAACCCTTTCCATGCTTTTGTACAGTGGATGTCTTAATTTACCATCTTCATTCTTATCAACCTTATGCCACCTCATATGCTTAGCTGTTTTGGACGACATAAACAATCTTTCTAACCACGGCTTTAAAGAAAAGTACTTGAGAATATTTGCAGGTTTCTTCTTTTACTTTTTCCCCTTCTGAATTGTCTTGTACCTCAATGTGTGACATAGCTTGCAAGTCTCCCTGCTGGCATCATCTCCTAATATATCATACAACTGTTGGGGTATGTATCAATTTCCTGGTAGTTTAAGCCCAATCTGTTAATAATCTTCTTGGTCTCGTAGAACGATGTGAGAATGTCTACGTCGAGGAATGCATCTTGTAATAATTCTAGCAATATCGACATTCCCTTATCTGTGATTCCACACAAGCACTTGATATGACACAATTTGATCAAGAAAGATAATTTCGAGTATTTTCGACAACCTTGATATAAAGGACGATCTGCATCATCATTAGGCTAAAACAATCTTGTGCTGCTTTATTCCTCAAGAATACAGGCTCTGAACCCTACATTTCTTCGTTGAAGTTGTTGTCCTAAAAACCAAACGCATCATGCACAACATTATTAATAGGATCATCTTCATCTACTTGAACTCTTACTTGTGAACTTCAAGGAAAAACATCATTGTATCTCATACCGGCCTTCTCACCATAAACTCCTCAGAACGTATACTCTTTTAGGAAAGGCTTCACAAGAAAAATTTCATTAACAACTTCTTGTGTTTGCCACTTCTTGAACTTGCATCTCCGACACAGATATACGATCTTTCCATTACAGCTGGTGTGAGAGGAAGCAAATCCAAGAAGATGTTTATACAGATGATCTCTTTAACTTTTGATGCTATCTTGTACTTAATATTACATTGCAGGGGTTTTGGAAGAAAATGGGAAATTCAGGAGGATCAGAATTAATATTTTGAGGATTGGGGAAAATTATAGAAAAGGGCCCCGAATTTTGTGAAAAGAACAAATTATACAGAGAAAAGGGGCCAGGAAAATTACAATAAACCCATAATATTTGGAAATTTTATTTAAGCCCTAAAACAATTTTTGAATATTTATACTACAGTCCCTCCATAAAACTTTTAAAAGTTTCAGATTGGTACCTGATCAAAACTTGCGTTTTGACCAGGAACCAATCAGTCTCTTTTCTTCTTCCTGCAAACGCAGATCTGACATTTTTCACTTTTGCGTGGGGAGAGCGGTGGAAAATGATGAGGAGCTGGGAGAGTGGTGCATGAGGAAAAGAAGGAAAAGAAAGATCCAAAGATAAAAGGGAGACAGAGTGGCGACGCATAGATCATCCAAGCATCATCTGATCATCACCTTCATCTCCTTCCTTCCTCCCCGGAGACTACCTTCTCCACCACGGTCGCCGGAGAGCGCCGTTCCTCCACCCTCCACCACACTGCATCACAGACCCGACAGTTTGGATATTGGAAGAGTGTGGAGCTGAGAGTTAAAACAGAGTGAGGCGCGGCGCAAGAGGGGGAGCTGGAATCTTGAACCTTCATATTCATCACTTTCCTCCATTGTCTTCATCACCCAGCACATCCCCTCCGTCGTCGGTGTGGGAGTTTCAGAGAGACACAGCGGCAAGCTCATATGGAGAGACCGGAGAAGAGAGGACCCCAAGAGGGAGAGACCTGTGAGCTGAGACTTTGGAGACAGGGCAGAGGTTGGAGAGCGCGGTGTAAGTAAACTGGGGAGAGAGCCGAGATCCTCAGATGCCAGCAGTCTCCGTTTCTACCACCAACACCGTTGACCGCCACCATTTCCGAAGGCGATACTGAGAGCTGGGATAGGAAACTCGACATTACAACACAGCCACCGATCATCAGCTTCACAGCACTACCGTCTCTTCTCTTCTTCACCTTCGCTGGAATTACATTCCCAGTTTCAGGCACCATCTCCGGCGAAACTCACCACCCACTTCTCTACCACTGTGTCTATGTCTTATTGTTCCCTTAACCACCATCGACCTTGTTCTCTGTGCAATCACCACCGACGTTCTTCTTCTTCTTCTTCCACCGGCGAGCATCATTCCCTTAACTCGCCGGAAGTTTCTCACATCACCACTGGCTTTCTTTGAGGTTGCTGAAGCTTCTCTTTGCTTTCTATGGCAGATTTTGATTTCCCGGCGAGTTCTTCTTCCTTTCTCCAGATTCCGGCCAGCTTATGAAAGAGTGAAATGTTGCCGGAAAAGCTTCGCCGTCACAGACAAACTTTCACCCATCATCGACTCTTCTTTCTCTCACTCTCACACCGTCTCTCTGTCTATATATTTCTTCACCAGCGAAGTTACCGAGTTTCCAGCGAAAATTTCCAGATTCCGATGCATACTTGAGCTCAATAAGTTACACGGGGTTATTTAATTTAAATTTTGTTTCCCATTTATAAAGTTGGGAATCAGGGCCGGCCCGGTCCTATAAAACTGATATTTGAAGGGTCAGAGCCTAAAAGGGCCGGCTCTACAGGACTCGAGGTAAGAAAAATTACTCTTTTTTAAAGTTCAGTCCGAGAGCATGACTGCCGGAAGCTATTTTCACAAAACTTAACTACATGTCTACACGCTTCATGTAATAAAACAAATACAATTATTAATTTATAATCAAAGGTAAAAAATAATGTCCACAAATAACTCACAGTCTCGTACAAAATATAAGATAACAAGAAGCTAAGTACTCTAAACAATATGAATATGATAACTATCATTTTCATTTTCTTCGCATTATCTTCAATTTCAAGAAAATTCAATTGTGCTTCACTTTGATAGTAGGTTCTGCTTGAGGGGTAAAAATATCAAGAATTTCTTCTCCCACATCATAAATGTATCCATAATCTTTATCTGTAATAAATAATAAACCAAAATGACAAATAACTCTATAACAAATATAAAATATAAATAAATTAGTAAATTACCATCATATGTGAAACTTTGGAGTAAATAAGAAATATCTAATGTATTTTTCTTATAAAATAATAAATATATTTTATAAAATTTTAATTTTTAGGATTCTTAATACAAGATATTCTTATAAAATTTAATTTTAAAACAGATAATAACAACTAAATATTTACAACATCATCAACAAAATATAAGAAATCAATAATATTATTATCATATAAATAATATATATATATATATATATATATATATGGGCCTAAAGGGCCGGCCCTTTTAGGCCCTCGGCCTTACAGGATTGGCCTTTTTAAGCCCACTTTCAGTTTTGAGGCTAAAATCTTAAACCCGACCCTTGTAAATTTAGGATCTAAAAGGGCTGGCCCGTTTGTCCGGCTCTACCCATTTATATATTTTAATTGAAAGTTGATTACTTAACTGTTTGGATAATTTGTGAATTGAATTTATGTGACTATATTAGATTATTTTTTTTTTGGTTGCTTATTGGACTTAGGTATGCGCACACACTTTTCTTATGATTTGAATTAATTTGAATGGTTCGTTCGTTTGTGTATTCATATTAGAAAAAAAAATTGTATTAATTTAATTAAATATTAAAAATAATATTTATACATTTAATTTAATTATATTTTATTTTAACTATTAATTAGAAAAATCAAAAACCCATTCCACCTTATTTTATTGCAATTTCATGACATTTAGGTTATTTAGAATTCAATAAAAGGTTCATTGAGAAGAGAGAATGATTCTATGTTTGTTTATACTGAATTCTTAGTTAATTTTTTTTATTATGGACTCCAAGTCTAACGCATGAGAAAAGTCTTAATCAAATACTAGAGATAATGAAAATATATGGGCATTCACACAAATATTATATTCTTAACACCCCTTGGATGTCTATTATATAAGAATCTGCCTCATAAAAAACCTTCAACTAGAAAAAACCTAGTGGGACAAAAACCTCAAAGAAGAAAATGAGTACACCCCTTGTTATGCAATCCAATGTTGCCTCATTAAAAATCTTGTTAGAAAAATCCAATGGAATAAAACCATAGACAAGAGAAAAAGAGTACAGTGTGTATCATTACCCCCTCTTATCAATGTGAGTTGATATCTTCAAATATATGAAGTTTGATATCACAAACAAGCTTTTCAAATATTGTCCTTGGAAGTAACTTGGGGAACAAACCTACTAAATTTAATCGGAACGAATTTGTTGGACACTAATCTTACTCTCTTCTATTGATATGGTCTATTGCAATGTCTTCATGTTGATAAATAAAGTGTTAAGGTGTTTAAATAACCTTCAACTTTTTTCTGAAAAGTGCAAAAATAATCATAAACTATTTTTTAAAGTAAAAGTAACCATAAACATTATAAAAAGGGATAAAAGTAATCATGACATTAATGGACGTTAATATAAACTTTTTAATGAAATATTAAGGTGCTAAAATAGCCATTAATTTATACCAAAAGTATAAAAGTAATCATACATTTTTTTTGGATGCAAAAATAACTAAAAAGTGACTTCTTAAACATTAATTCATAAGTTTTTCTTTGGCTTTTGTATTATGAGTGTTTTATCAATTTGAGGATTAAAATGACAAAACTTATGAATTAATATTCAAAAATTCACTTTTTTTTTTAATTCTAGCAAGAATGATGAAACGAAAAAAACTTGTGACCCTCACTCCTAAAGCTAAAATCCCTAACATGAATCATTGGCCTTAAAAGTATTGTCATCAGTAATGTTGAAGCAATCATATAACCAACGATGAGAAGATTCTAAGGCAAGGTATATGAGATGAAAACAAAAATCCCCAATTATCATATATGTATATGGTAGGGTTAGATGACAAGTGGATTTTAGTTATGAGATGACCAGGGGTGACATGGATTTTTCCAATTCTATCATATGCATATGAGATCTTCCATTGCCCTAATTTTCCTCTTAGATATCCTTCCTTAGAATTCTCTTATTTTTTGTTATGGGATTGTTTCAACATTAGTAATGACTGTAATTTTAAAGGTAATGATTCCTGTTGGGGATTTTAGTTTTTGGAGTTTGAGTGACAAGTTTCTTCCACTCCTTCATTCTCGCCAGATTAAAAAATAAGTGACTTTTTGAACATTAATTCATAAGTTTTTCTTTGAATTTTGTCATTTTAATCCCCTAATTAATAAAACACTCATAACACAAAAGAAAAAAAAAATTATGAATTAATATTTAAGAAGTATCTTTTTAGTTGCTTTTGCATAAAAAAAATTATGGTTAATTTTACACTTTTAGTATTAATTAATGATTATTTTAACACCTTAACATTTCATTTAAAAATTCACATTAATGGACGTTAACGTCCGTTAACATCATGTTTACTTTTACCCTCTTTTATAATGTACGTATGTAGTTACTTTTGCGACAAAAAATAGTTTATTATTAGTTTTACACTTTTTAAAAAAATTGAAGGTTATTTAAGCATCTTAACCCATGAATAAATATATCATACTAATAAGAAAATAATATATATTAGGTCATGTGTGACTGATACACAGAGGTGCCCCAATTATACTAAGATATGATACTTCTAGATCAAGTATTTCTTCATCACCTTTTTAAGGTCTAAAGACATGGTACTTCTAGACCAATCATTTCTTCATAGTTTCTTAAATTCTCTATTTCAAATGCTTTCTTTAAGCAATTCACACCTTTTACAAGTTCTTCGGGAGTTTAAGTAATTCACACCTTTTGCAAGCTTTTAAAGAGTTTCAAAGATATTTATACTTTTCAACATAAACTATAATTATAATATCTTTCAGATCTTTTCATAAAAATACATGGGCAAAATAGATATTTTATATTCTTCCTTCAACATACATTTACCAAGTCAGTAATATCACATAAACCTTGGTTGATTTAAACTATATAAAGATCTTGATTGAATTGTGCGCTTCTGGTAACTTGAATCCTTAAAGGACTATCATATGTTTAGATTTAAATCCATACATCACTAGTGTAAAATATTATATTTGACATCGGTTAAAAATATATTATCGTTATAATATATAGGGTATAGTAGAAATTGGAGTAGCAGAAAATAGATATTATGACGTCAGTTACAAAAAACCTGAGACTATAAAAAAATATATTACGGCATCAATTACAAATGAAATGACACCATAAAAAAATATCATTGCTATATTCTGATAAGCATATTAAATTTAGAGATTTTCTCTCTTCTTTTGACACCACAAATTTCAACAAGCACTACTTTGCAAGACCACAATGAAGATACCATCCCAAACCTTTTGTGCCACAAGACATTTTAACATTTGGTTTTTAAGGCTATGCCATTTATTATTATCAAAATATCGTAGTGCCATGAAATTTCTACAAATACGTATTGTTTAGTGATATCACAAAGTAATCTTTAACAAAATAGCTGAATTTCAAAGTGGTATATGACTTCGGGTCATTTACTCACCAAATCATCACTTAATATAGCTACTTTATGTGATGTACAAGAATTCTCATCATCAAACATATTACGGCATCTTTAACTGTACTTCGGTGCTTCTCGTAATATAAAATATTTTAACCATTGACCGTCTGGGATATATTATACAGAATTCGGTAGAAACTCATGAGTGAATTCTTTTAATATGATCATATCAAAAATAAATATGCTACTTAGGCTTGGAGACTGTTACTTTTTGGTGGTACAATTCTCCGAGTAACTTTTTAGTGGCACTATGAGTAATTAGTCTTCAGGATACTATATAGCACAAATATTTTTTTCAAAGTTACAAATCTCTTTTACGTCATTAGATGTTTTAATCATAAGCCTTCATAACTCTAATCAAAGTGCCATAATTTTCCTTCCTATGCCACGATTTAAACCCGTAAAGTGGGCTTTTACAGAAAAAACCAATAACAAAGGTGATGGGACTTCTAACCATCTAATAAAAAATCGAAAGTATAATAGAGGTTGACTTTGAAATTATAATATTAATAAATACCCAAATGAATATCATAAACATATAGTCATTTAATTTAAAGATAAGAATTAAAGCTTTATAGTTAATGGCCATTTAATTATTAAATAAGATAGAAAATATAAATTATATGGCTTCTAGCCAAATAATAATGTATAAAATAAAAGTTATGGCTGTTGGCCACATAATTTAAAAATAGGAATGAAAGGAATATGACTTTTTACCTTATTATGTCAAAATGAGAAATTACAATAATATGATTTTTGATTATATAATTTTAGAATATGAAATTAGATGTGTATGGCTTCTGGTCATACTTAGAACCTGTTTGGTATGAGGGATTTAGAGGGGAGGGGAGGAAAATTTTTATAAATTGGATTGGAGAAGTGAGGTTATAAAATTTTAGTTAAGAGACAATGTATGATAAAAAAGTAAGAAAAATTAATTAAAAACTTTTAACATCACTTCTCCAATTTTTTTAAAATCCTAATCTAAAAAATTCCCCCCTCCCCTCATACCAAACAGCCCTTAAAAGTAACAACTTTCAAAATAGAAAAACAATAATAATTTCTAATATTATCCATAACCTTAAGTCTTAGGGGCTGTTTGGTATGAGGGATTTGGAGGGGAGGGGAGGGGAGGGAAAATGTTTATGACTTGAATTTAAAAAACTTGAAAAAGTGGGGTTGAAAGTTTTTATTTAATTTTTCTTACTTTTTTATTTTACATCTTATCTTTATTAAAATTTTATAACCCCACTTCTCCAATTTTTTAAAATCTAACTCCTAAAAATTTTCCCTCCCCTCCCTTCCCCTCCATTTCCCTCCTGCCAAACAGACCCTTAAAGAAGGGGAGTTAAACTAGGTAACAAATTGTATATTCCTAAATCCTAATGATCAAGTTGTTTAGAGCATAACTATTTGAATCTAGACAATAAATATTAACGTTTGTTTTTGTGATGAAGATAGTCCATATTCAATATCTCAACTTTCTTAGGTTTGAGGAGTTGATCACGATGAATTATACAAATGTTTTCCAATATCTTAAAGGATTTTCAAATCTACTTGCTTGAGAACAAAACATAAATCCATTTTCATATTCATAATAAATTCTATTTCTCTCACTTTAGGACAATATATGATAAAGGGAACAAAAAATGCAGTCAATTTATATTAATTTGATAACCATAGAGAATTAATATGAAGATGCTCAAAAGCCCAATTAGAATATATGTAGAGCAATCAAATTTCAAAAACAGAATTACAATGCTATACACTAAAAATTACACTACAAAAAAAAATCAAATTAGCGACGGAAATTTCGTCACTAATTAGTTTAGTGACTAAAATTAGAGATGGAATCATATTAATGACGAAATTAGCGACGAAATTTGTTCCATCGATAAAAAGACCATTAATAATTTATTAGTGACGGAAATTTTCCGTCACTAATTAGTGACAGAATTTCAGTCTATAATTAGCAACGGAATTTCCGTCGTAAAATATTTTTTTTATATAATTTAAATTGCTACATGTTCTTACTACGAGCCTTCACATGTCCTTCACCAACGGCCACCATGTGTACCCACCGCCAGCCATGTGTCCCTGTCAACCACTGCCATCTCGCCTCTGGTCGCGATGTGTCCCGGTCAACTGCTGCATGTCACCCTCTATCGCATGCCATGTGTCCCCCTCCATCGCACATCATGTGTCCAAGTCACAAATTGGTTGCATTTTGTGACTAAGTTGGGATTTAAAGACATGACCTCTTACGAATGTGTTAGTGACTTTACCAGTTGAGCTAAGGAGAACCTGTGAAATTTAAATGTCAAATTATACACACACACCATTTTGCTTTGCAAACAAAAATAGAAATAAAAAATTTAATATATTATTAAATATTTCAATTTAGTTTTTTTATTTTATTTTATGTAAGTATTCTACTTAAATTTTTATTATTAATATTTTTTTATTCATTTTATTATATATTTTATTTTTTGTTTGTATTTATAAAATTTGTATTTTTATTTGTATATAATATATTATTAAAAATTCAAATGTATTATATTATAATTTCAATTTCAAAAATAAATATGGATTAATAATTTTTATTTATTTATTTTAATATTTATATTATAAATTTGTAATAATTTAAAATTTTAAAAAATTATAATTATGAAAAAAATCTAATTATTAAAAAATTTAATTTTTAGTAACAGAAATTAGAGACGGATTAGTGACGAAATGTTTCTGTCACTAATTTCCATCGCTAATATTTAATGATGGAATTAGAGATGGATTAGTGATGGAATTTACATTCCGTCGCTAATCCGTCACTAATTTCCGTTGCTAATTTTTAATGACAGAATTAGAGACGGATTAGTAATGGAATTTAACGACGGAATGTAATTCTGTCGCTAATCTGTTACTAATTTAGTGACGGAAAAATTCCGTCTCTTATTTTAGTGACGAAATTTGTGAGGGATTATTGATGGATTAACGACGGAATGAAATTCCGTTACTAAATTCTGTCACTGATTTTTTATTATTTTTATAATGTTAAACTGATCTTATTCATAATTTATTACAGAAAACTGAGTTTGCAATAAAAAATATATAGTCAAAGGTTATATACAATAGCATACCTTGATTAGAAATTGATTCTCGCTATCATAAAATTATTAACCATTTTAATCATGATCTTGTTTTGCCTTGCTTGAGCCACCATGGACCTAGTGAGATGTATCAAACAAAGGTAAATAAAAGGGAAAATTGTAAAAAAATACCTTTGGGATAAATTAATTACCAAATACTACCACGTATGCAAATAATCTTCCGTCGTGTGCAAATAATCTTTCATGTGTTTAAAAATATTTCCTAAAAATGTGCAAACAGTGTGCAAAATATCTTTTATTATATGCAACAGATTTTCTATGGTAGCATTTGACAATTAATTTACCCCAACTATTTTTTTTTAGCAATTCTCCCTAAACAAAAAGTCTCATTGTTTCAAATTTAAGCGTCCAAGTTATATCCGAAGGCCAGTGATAGAAGGCCTTGCACAGCTTTATCAATATTCTACTTGGACAGCCTTGAGGCCACACCTATGTCCCAAAACCCATTGAGCTTTCCCTCCGGCGAAACCCTCTAAACTGGAAGCTTCGGATAAGTCTCCTCTTGCCATGTAAACAGCATCCGCCTAATAAATAACAATCAATAATTCTTGCCACAATAAATAAATAAATAAAATCAATAAAGTATAAACAAGATGTCATAAAATCATTCCATAGAATCTCATGCTGATAACGTGTAGGGAAAGATAATGAGAGAAAGAAAGAGGAAGAGAGGATAAATTGTATTTGGTATTCAAGATGTATATAGTATATAACATAAACTTTTTATTTATAGGCGTAGCTTTACAATTTCAATAGATTCTATATCTATTTACATATATATTTGATGGCAATAAAGGTAACGGTGAGATACTATAGATAATAAAGATAATGAAGATTTATGGATATCCCCACGGATATTATGTTCATAGCAGCTTTCTCTTTTTGGATCCGTGGGGTTATATTTATACAAATTATAATAGTGTGATACTTGGGCTTTCCATTTGGAAACGCACGGCAGTTTTATGGGTAATTGGACCGTTGTATTTAAGAGTACTAAGTGGGCTTTTGAGACCAGGGAGTAATAATTAAGAGAATGACTTATTTGGATTAACATTATTAGAAGAGGTAATTTTTATTTCGATTTACTTTTATAAATTAGAATTGAGATAAAAGTCATGTAATAGGAGATACTTACACTTAGCAAAAAATAAAAAAACTCATGCAATATAATGTGATTTTAGGATTTTTTAACTAGAGTATTTTAAAGTAGAGTATAAAAGACTCATCTTTTTTCCTATCTATATGTCAACACTCCACTTCCTCTTTCCCTCCTCTTAGTGGCCAGTGGCCACCTAGCTTTTCTTTTATGAAGTAGGTTCTTCACTTTTAACCTATTTTTGGGACTAGAAATGACTTATTGATCAACTTTATGCCAAACATTATGTTTGGTTGAGTTATTGGAAGGTTCAAAAGTGTTTATACACATAAGTTGAGACAACACTCCTCTCACATACTTACCTTATATATCGTAAATCATGATTGAAAAGTTGCTCTTGAAAGCTCTAATCGCTAAGCTAAACAAGCAATTGAATAGCTTGAAGCAGCTTTTAAAGTATAAAAAGTCACTTGAGATGCTTTTATTGTGATGCCAAACACATGCTGATGCCATTGCTATAAGCATGTTTGGTTTGTGATTTAGGGATAAAACTTCTCCTGCGTATTTACTTAATATAATATAAAATCACTTGAAATAAACAGAATCAAACACTCCTTTAATTTTAAGGCCTAAAAGTACTTTTTGCAAGGCCACTTCATTTTTCTTTTTGAACTAGCCAAAAACATATGTAGGTCTAGTGGTTACAAGTAGGATTGATCATATGACCTCATACTAATGAGGAGAGCTAACACGTCATTTTAGGCTAAAGCTACGTCATATTATTATGTTTGTTTTGTTGACATCCTCAATCAATTTGCAATTGGTAGATATATCATGAACTTGGTTGAAAATTTCAATATGATGTGTGAGTGTGTGTGACATTAGGAATCTCGCCATGGGGAGGTAGGACTATCACCTTTCTAAAAGTAGAAAAACAGAGAGAACAAAGAAACACTTTAAGCAAAAGCTTATAAAAATAATGTAAACAATGAAACCCTTTCATTGCCTACCCAGACCAGTCATTAGGCAATTAATGTTATTTTCTTCTCACAAACTAATATAATCAATTAATACTTGTCAATCAAACACAAAATAAATTACTCTTCCGGTTTAAAATATTAATTACTTTTACTTACCTCTCCGGAACTTAAAAATGTTAGTTTATTAAATTTGTCTTATTTTTTGGCCGGAATTGTGTCTCAAATTAAAAAAAGAAATTTTTCTTAAATTGAAATATTAATTTATTAAATTTTTTTTTAAATTAAAAAACGTAATTAATAACTCTCTAGATATTTTATACTACGGATTAAATTTTTTTCTTAGAAGACGCCTTATATTTTGGAATGCAGAAAATATTATATTTCAGAACAGATTTCCCATAGTCATTTGCCATCACTCAACAAATTAAATGATGATGGTCCTTGCCACTCATCCATATTGCGTATTTTGGGACCCCTCTCTAACTCAACTCAGCTATATGCTGATACATAAATTGAGAGTTTTTTGCCCACCCAACCCAACCCAACCCATGTCGGTTGATATATGGACCAAATAAACCAGCTTAAACTAACCAACAAAACTTTTGTAATAAATTTTAATAATTCCTAACACATGAATCTAACACATATATATAAAGAATGTACTCCCTCCTATCCTTGAATATGACATATTTGAGAAGTTATTTTTTATTTTAAATATAAGACATTTTTTATATTTTTTATATATTTTTTAATTTATTCCTATTGATTCTTTTTTAATAATAATTAAGGATGAGAGAGTAGTAGGGTTATATCTTAATTTAATCAAATTAGGTAAATATATCTTATATTAAAGAGTGAATAGTATAACTCACTTTAAACCCACATACAACATAATTCACATAATACAATATAGGGTTAAAGCATATCAAATATGTTTAAGCATTTTTTAAGGTGCGTCCAATATCTTAAAATACGTAATTTGTTATACATCCAACACATTGAAGTATTTTTATAGGTACGCCCAGCTCTCTGAAGCATTTTGTGGCACAATTTTACCTTTAAAGTATTAATTTTTTAGGAGAAATTTTGCACACAAAGTATTTTTTTAGGAGCATTTTAAACCTCACCATGAATTTCTAAAAAATCCTCTAAGTGAAGATATATCAATCACCCTAAATATTTTTCAACAATAACTTTAGGGTGCTGGATGTATCTGAAAAATACTTTAGGGTGTTGAAAGCATCACAAACTATTTCAGGGTGCTGAACACATCTAGAAAAATATTTTAAGGTGGTGAATACACTTTAACCCTATAATATAAATTGTTCTTTAAGAAACATAATATGCGTAACTTACTATATTTATCTAAGAAATGAAATTGATAATATCATCTAATTCCTTTTCAATGCTAAATAATATAAGGCATTTTTTTAAACTTTTTATTGCCTTAGGTATAAGATACTCTGGAAAAAAAAAGTATAAGATCATTAACAAAGTATGATGCAATGTTTATTATTTATGACTAAATAGATTCCTATTTAATTTATGTAAAAGTAAAAGTATGCGACAAAACAAAGCATACCTATTATCTCTGTTTTCTCTCTTCAATAAAATTGAATAGGGGTGTGTTTGTAAAATGAGGATAGTTTTTGAATCGATTAATATTGTTAACTACGAGCCCTTCTTAATTCACAAGATTTGATTAAAAAGATCTCAAACTACCTCCTATGCTTAATATAATTAAGATCTAGTTAATTAATTTGGGGAGATTAAGGAAGCTAAATAAATTACTTAATTATAACATACATTACATAACCTCTCTAAAATACTTATATGTATCATTAGATTATATATATCAGTTTATATTATTAATCAGATAAATTAGTTTGGAGAAAGTGATGAATATAAATATTTTAAAGTAATTTATTTAGCTTTCTTAATCTTTTCAAATTAGTCAAGTGGGTTTTAATTTAAAACCAGTGATAGTATTATTTAAAATTAGAGGAAGTACTTCTTTAATTCTATTTATAAGTCATTTTCAGTATATTTCACTCATACTATAAACAATCACCATGGCCCAACCTAATATGGAGAAATAATCATCTTTATTAATTGTAACATGAAAAAATTATACAACCACACCACAGATTATGGCCTATGGCCTACTTATATACAATTAATAACGGTGAGAGCTGTCTACAAACCTAACTACCTATACACAGAATAAGCATAATTACAACATTGTCCTTACATAAAATGTTCCTAATTAATTATCATACATATTTCTACACTCCCCTTAAGTTGGAGGGTTGAATATATCTACATTACCCAACTTGTCCAATAGCCTCTATTGTGTACTCTTTCCAATAGCCTTGGTCACTAAATCAGCTTGCTGATCCTCTGACCTTACATACCTTAGATCAATTAGCCCCTTCTCTAACTTTTCTCAGATGAAGTGACAATCTATCTCAATATGTTTGGTACACTCATGAAATATGGGGCTATGTGTATCGCTGCTCGGTTGTCACAAAATACCTTTACCGGAAAGTTATGAGGAATGTCTAGATCTCCTATCATCCCAAGTGTCCAAACTATCTTAGACACCGCCATGCTTAAGGCTCTATACTCAGCTTTAACTAATGATTTTGACATTGTGGTTTGCTTTTTAGTTTTCCACATCACTAATGAGACACCTAAGTTCAGCAAATATCTAGTTACTGAATGTCTAGTAGTAGCACAGAAACCCCAGTCTAAGTCACAATAACACTCAAGCTCCAGCTTTCCACTTGAACTTAACAAAACTTCAAGTCCTGGGCTCCTTTTAAGATACCAAACTATGTTAAGTGCCATTGACATATGCTCCTTTGTAGGTGATTACACAAATTGGTTGAGTGTCTGCACATAAAAACATATGTCAAATCGAGTCATGGTAAGGTATATCAACTTACTAATAAGTTTTTTGTATCGTTCAGGATCCTTTAACAAGTCCTCTTCCTTGTTTCTTCCTTCCTCATATGTCATCAGCTTCTAATTCTGCACTAACGGGACAACAAGTGGCTCACATCCACTTAAACCTATTTCAACCAAAATAGCTAACACATATTTTCTTTGACATAATACTGTCCCTTTGTTAGATCTAGCAACTTTAATGCCTAAAAAAATATTTCATCAATACTAGGTCTTTGATTTTAAAGGTGTTATGCAAAAAATATATCTTTTGTTTCTTTAATACCCTTATGAGAACTTCATGTTATTAATAGGTCATCAACATATACAAGCACTAAAACAATATCTTAATTGCATCGTTTAATGAAAAGAGAATGGCCATACTCACACTTCTTGAAACTTGCCTTAATCAATGCATTTGTCAATGTTTGATTCTATTGTCTTAAAGCTTGTTTTAATCCATAAAGAGATTTATTCAAATGGAAAACTAGATGCTCCCCCTCTTTATGGAAACCTTGTAGAACATGCATATAAACTTTCTTCTCAAGATCTCCCTGCAGAAAGGCATTACACACATCCATCTGGTATATGTTCCATTTATAGACAACATCTAACTTGAGCACAAGCTTGACAATTAACATTTTAGCTACGGGTGAGAAAGTTTCATGATAGTCAATTCCTTGCTTCTGACTATAACACTTTGCTACCAACCTAGCTTTAAATTTGTCTATGCTTTCATTTGAGTTGTATTTTATTTTGTATACCTACTTACATTCTATTACCCTGTAATACCCCATTTTTCACCAATACACTTATATGTGTATTTGATATATATTTAATAGAATAAAATAGTGAAAAATGATGTGAATTTATGGAAAATATTCCAATCGTCGGTTACACGTAAATTGGCCGAATAAGGGTATAAGAGACCGGTAAAGGCCCAATATGGTAACCAAAATTCACAAAATTTAATGATATGATTAATGGCCTCATTTAAGCATCAAAATGGGGTTTAGCCGAAGAAATGGGCGGAAAATGATTTATTTCGGTAAATCATTAAATGCAGGGGCAAAACGGTAATTTTTCCGAAAAGTCAAAAATAATTATTTTTCATCAAATTCCCAATGATTTGAGCTAAATGAGAATTAAAAAGAGTAAATTGACTACTTGATCATTAATAAACTAATTTTAGTGAATTATGGTAAAAAATGGTCAAATAGTAAAAAAAATCAATGACTTGGTCAACAAGTTACATGTTGATATAATGAGATAATTGAAGAATCATATTTTCCCTATGTTTCACATGCATATTTCGGCTGTTATGTGGCATTGAGAAGGGAAATAGAATTAATTTGGAATAATTGACATTTGGACCAATCATTTTGTGCCACATGTCCAAATCAATTAAAACCTTTGATTATATTATTCCTTCCTCATTCTCCAGCTAATCATTCTCGATCAGAACTGATCCAAGAAGAGTGAGAGAGGGCTGGCGAACGAGGACTGAACGGAAGAACGAAGAGGGAGCTAGGTTTCATCAAGAATCAAGGTAAAGTGCTTGAACCTTGTGATTAAAGGTTCCTAATTCCTCTATGGTCTCTTCTCTTCATCTTCCCTACCATTCAATCTCATTATGTGCAGCTGAATCAAACGTGGGAAGGAGAGAGAGAAATCGACCTAGAGAGAGAAAGTCCAAGAAATCAAGAGGTAACTTCCTAAACTTGTTCCTCTTGCTTGATTAAGGTTAGTAGAGTTGTTTTGGGCTTGATTATGGTTCATTTGGTACAAGATAATTCAAGAAAGCCAAAGAGACCTTAATATGTAAGTGTCTCCAAATCAAGTCCAATGAATTTCTAACTAGTTAATATATTGGTTATAAGTAGAAAGAAGGTGATTGGTCTAAAGAAAACGAGAATCCGACACAACTTTTCTGAGAATTTATTTTCCCTTCCCTTTGTTGGACGTGATGAATGAATGGGAATTTGACTAATTCGATGCTTCCATTGGATTCAAGAGGCCGAATTGTGTAGGGTCTATGTTGACCCCGAAGTGAGAAAAGGTCCGGAGAGCGAAATGACAAAATTGCCCTTTCTAAGCCTTATTTGAGGTCTATCAAGGGTATTTTTATCATTTGGGATTTATTTTGGCCAATTTGAGGTCAGAAATGAATTCTACACGCGAAATTGTGTAGGAATGGCCTAAATCACGATTTTGAGAAAAATACTGATAATGAGGACCTAAAGGGTATTTTGGTAATTTGGCACCGGTAAGCTAAATTTACCAATGTAATGAGTTTGGAAGAATTTATAGATGAGTAATAACTCATTTGCCGTATTTGGCAATTTCAGGACTTGACAACCGATTTGGCCTCAGGATTGCCCGAGCTTGTATCCTGTGGGAAGTTGCGTAGAGTAGCAACCAAGTAGTAACCGTCTTCATATGACATAGCATGCATATGTGTTGCTTGATATCATCAAAATTCGATATATGTTTAGATTATGCGGAGTAATCACCCGGGGCCTATCTTTGCGCGGGTTGATACTCAGGCAATAATGTTCATATTGCACGAGCGTTGCTCGGGGCCTATCTTTGTGCGAGTACCCCTCGGGGCCAAGTCCTTGTCTAGCGCTAGCATGGTTTGTGAATTGCATGAAAATGACACTAAATGATGTTATGATGATTTGATTGATGATTGTATGATGAGCATGCTATATATGTGTTATCTTGTATGTTGTATGTGTTACTACTGAGATTCCCATGAATCTCATTCTTTTCCTAAAAACAATCTCCAGTACAGGGAGGAAGCTCACGAGGCAAGGAAAAGGTAAAGGATGATGAGTCGAGGCCGAGCAGTGGATGAGCTTAGTCTAGGTTGTCTAGTCTCTGGATGTATTTTGCAAATTATATGAGATTTTGGGTTGTATATGAGAAAGAGAGCAGATGATGTGTATGTGGTTTTGTATATAATGTATTGTACATGTATGTAAATATTTGTACCAACAGAGGTATTGCTCGCACTCTGATAATTATATTCGGTGAGTATTGGCTATTAAGTACTCTACCGTAGTGTTTGGAAATAAGGTATCTACATACCCTCTTACCTCTAGGTAATGGAATGAAGTCCTAAGTTTTATCATTTTCAAGAGCCCAGATTTCATCGATCATTGCATTTATCCACCTATTATCCATTCTAGCATCTTCATAATATTTAGGCTCTTTAATTGAATCAATAGAAGTCAGAAAACACATGTGATTTGGTGAGATATTATCATATAAAACATTATCTTGGATATCATAAATACAATCAGTATTATGTTTAGATCTTACTAAAGAGCATATATACTCCTTTGATCAAATTGGTGGTTGTCTCACCCTTCCATTTTGAATCTTTGCTTCAGCATCTTTTGCTAGTGCAGCTGCCTCTCTATCCTATGTTGGTAACCTTGCACGATCATCATGAAATTCCTCAACAAGGGACTCGACTATAGTGGGTTTAGGTGCTTTAGGTTGTGTCTCCTCTGATTCATACCAAAACATGTCATTTAGCTACTTGGAAACTCCCCTAAACTGCTGGCTGCAACATCCTTAAAGGGGAAATTTGGTCTCAACAAAACTAACATGCCTACTTACAATAATATTCTTATTCCTTAAATCAAGTAAAATAAATCCCTTTTGATTATCAGGATATCCCCAAAACACACATGGTATCGATCTAGAATGAAACTTTTCATGCATTTTCAAATAGGTGAGCAAGAGAACCAAACACTTTCAAGTGATCCAAATCAGGAGGTATACGATAGACTATCTCATATGGAGTTTTGTATGAAATTATCCTAGATGGAATCCTATTAATTACATGTGTGGCCATTTTGATGCATTTTCCCCCAATTCTGTACAAGTATTCCATATTGCAATATTAGACCTCTAGCTACTTGTAGTATGGTCATATGTTTCCTTACAACAACTCCATTCTATTTAGGTGTATAAGGACATGTGGTTTGATGAATAATAACCCTATTAAAATATTCTCTTAGTTCATTGTTAGTAAACTTAGTGCCATTATCACTCCTGGCTATGTTAATGCTGGTAGAAAATTGTGTTAAAGCATAAGCAATAAATTTTTTAATATGGTATGCTACTTTAGAGTCAAGGTAAGGCCGTGTACATATAGGGTCTCCTTCCCATAAGCCCGTATTGTGCGGGAGCCACTTGAAACTGGGGTCTGCCTTTTATGGTACGCTACTTTAGATTTCACATGCATTAAAAAGGTCTAGGTGGCTCTAGAAAAATCATCCACAACAGTCAAGAAATATTGATACCCTTGATGTGTAGTAGTGTGATAAGGCCCCCACACATCCAAGTATATCAATTCAAAACACGATTAGTTTTAATACAACTACTAGTGAAACGGAACATTGTTTGTTTGGACTAAATGCAAATTTCACAACTATTATTATTCATGAAACTCTTTTCATCTACAATTCCCAAATATTTGAAAAAAAAAATTTGGGGGGGGGTGGCCTAATCTATTTTGCCACATGCACATGTTCACATAATTCACAGTTCTATTAGTTTTCTGAACAGAATTAACAATGTCACATGCTTTAGGAATTCTCAAAACATGAAGCCCTTGAATGAGCCTATCAATCGCCTTCATCTTGCCAACCTGTAAGTCCTGTATCCAACAGAGGTCAGGAAAGAAAGTCACAGTGCATTGTTGTTCATGTGTTAGCCTAGAGATAGATATTAGATTAAAGGGTGAATATAACTTTTGGTTCCTGAAGTTTGGTCCAATTTTAGTTTTGATCCCTCAATTTTAAAATCGATGGTTTTAGCCCATCAAGTTTACTTCATTTATAACTATTAGTCCCCTAAGTTTGAAAACGACTTGGTGGTCACTACTACGAAAAACATTATAGACGGCGTTTGTTTTTACAAATATTATGACGCTTGAGAAACGTCGTAGCTTCCAGTACCATAAAAGCAACTTACGGTGCTTCTTAAATTTCTAAAAGCGTCATAGATTTGTTTTTTATGTTTTTTTAAAATACACTTCCTACTGCGCTTCCCCACAAGAAGCGCCGTAGGAAGTGTATGACATTCTACGGCGCTTCCTCAGGGAAGGGCCGTAGGAAGTCATACACTTCCTATGGCACTTCCCCAAAAAAGCGCCATAGGAAGATCTCTTTTTTTAAAAAAAATTGCATAATTGCTTTCTTTTTCCTAATGAAACACTCGTTCTGTATTTATATTCAAATCAATCATCCAACTTGTAGGTATCATTTGCAATATTGAATTCTTATCTTCATCTATCAAGCATGGAAGAACTCCAAGTAAATACCTGAAAAAAACTAAGCGTACATATAAGATTCATGACAAATTTTAACCAAAAAGAAGAAGAAGAAGAAGAAGAAGAAGAAAACATACAGATTTAAGCTCACAAATTAAAAAACTTATAATATATAGGAAGTTTAAGAAGGCAAAGTTAAAAATTCAAGTAAATACCTGGAAAAAAATTAAGCATACATATAAAATTCATGATAGATTTTAACTAAAGAAGAAGAAGAAAACACATAAAGATTTAAGCTTCTGTATATAAAAAAACACTTACAAGCTAAAGGGCTTCTATAGGAAATAAGGACCAAGACAATAGAGTGGGGACTGAAGTGATAAGACAAGATGACAGAGTAATAGGGTTCTAGGAAATTGGGAGCTGAAGGGCGTGCGAGGAAGATAATAATGGAGGGCTAGTGAAAAGTTAAAATAGAACCTTATATGGCGCTTAATGTACAAGTGCATACAGACTCTAGAGAAGCTTCGTCACTTTTTTAACAAGCATCATAGCTTTCAATAATTGAAAAAAAATAAAAAAAGCAATAGCCTTAATTGAACAAGCGTGATTGCTTCCCCAATTTTTCTGTTTTAAAAAAATAAAAAAATTATTAAAAAATTTAAAAAAATGCTACCCATTGCTTCCCTTAATTGTTTTAAAAAATTAAGGTTAAAAAATAAGAAATAAAAGAAGTTATTTTTAAAAAAAATTACACCTTGCATGATGCTTGCCTTGCAAGGTTGAATGGATATTACGAATTGTAATATCCATTACACCTTGGCTCACGCTTTAATAAAGTGCCAGCCAAGGTTAAATCCATTAAACCTTGGCTGGCGCTTTATGTTAACACACCGGCCAAGGTCAAGTACTTTTTATTTTTTTTAAAAGTAATTAAACATTCTCTTTTTTTTTAATACTTCATATCTCTAGATCTGGACTTCACAGACGCCAAGGCCACACAATATTTTTAAATTTCCTGATAAGGCTGATTAATTTGGTTTTATGGATAAAAAATTTTGTTGCATGTTTTAGATAAACAGTTTGTTTACATCTCTTCAAACATTATAAAACAATCATCCAAACGTCCTAACAAGCGTCATAGCTTTCAATAAATGAAAAAAAAAGTAATGACCTTAATTGAACAAATGTCGTTAAAGACAAATAGATATATATTATTTTAAAAGAAATATCTTATATATATATATATATATATATATATATATATATATCAATCAATTGCCTTGGCCGATTGAAAGCAATATATTGCCTAGCTCTGGCGCTTCATCATGAAGCGTCGGATAAGGCAATATATTGTCTTATTGCCTTAATACCATTAGCTGGCGCTTTTCTAAAAGCGCCGGTTAAGGTAAATATTTTTTGCTATATCATTTCTTTTCCAACGATATCAGTGAATCCACACACACTCACACTAATATATCTATATATATTACGTACATATCTGAGTGCATGCGTATATGTACTTAAAGCATAAAAAATAAATATGTATGGAATTACATGTTCATTATTTATACAAGCTAAGCAGCATTATTTAACGTTGAAAATAATTTTAAATCTTTTGGGCTTTACATCAGCTATGACGCTTTTCTACAAAGTGCCGTAGCTGATACTTAATTTTTTTTAAAGAAAAGATCTTGCATGGCGTTTCTTAAGAAAATGTCATACAAGCTTAACATTAAGTTATGACGTTTATAATAAAAAAACGTCGTAACTTATAATATTTCCCCCCTTAAAAAAACAATTACCTACGTTGTTTCTTTGAAAAACGTCATTAGATGTGCGCCATTAAAAGCCTCTTTTGTAGTAGTGGGCGCCTTTGACGATTTTAATTCGTCTGATGTGGTGCTAACACCTTTAAAATAGCTTATGTGTGATGCCTTTTAGGACAGCTGATATAGAAAATATACTATAATATAATATATTATGCTAGCAAAAAAGCATCAAAATAAAACACACGAACCATAAATAGCTTATGTGTCATGCCTTTTAGGCTCGTGCATTTCGTTTTGATACCATTTTTCCTTTTTTTTTCCAGCACAATATAATATATTATACTCTATATCATACTGAACCGATTGGCCCAGTATGAGTTTCATAACCTGGCCATCAAGTCCTTTTCAAACTTGAGGAACCAATAGTTATAAACAGAACAAACTTGAGGGACCAAAACCACCGATTTTAAACTTGAGGGACTAAAACCAAAATTGAGGCAAACTTAAGAGATCAAAACCACTGAACAAATTTAACAATGTTAGTGCCACGTCAGAAGAATTAATGTCGTCAAAGGTGTCACCAAGTCCTTTTCAAACTTGAAGGACTAACTGTGATAAATGGAGTAAACTTGAGGGACCAAAACAAAAATCGGGTGAAACTTCAAGGACCAAAAGTTATATTTACCCTAGATTAAATTCTAGTAGAGAGGCATATAAAATTTCATTTATTTCAACATCATTAGTAATGTATACACTCCCTATATAAATCACCAGGACTCTCTTCCCATCAGGCAATCATATAGATGTAATAGGACCATCATAAACAATATATTTTATAAGAACTGACTGACACCCAAGAAGGGGGTGAATTGGGTGTTCGATAAGAAATTAAGAACTTCCAAATCCTTTTCGCATCTTGTTAACTCAGTATGTATGGAAGTATAAAATCATAAGAAATTATTTAAATCATATATGCTAGAAATGTAAA
Source organism: Albizia julibrissin (assembly GCA_037074505.1). NCBI lineage: Eukaryota > Viridiplantae > Streptophyta > Magnoliopsida > Fabales > Fabaceae > Albizia > Albizia julibrissin. The sequence goes on from CM073483.1 coordinate 32,387,697, forward strand.
AGCTTAGGGAATGGAATATGCAAACTGAGATTTATCTTGATTCGGTCCAATCCACGATGACCTACGTCCAGTCCCCAGGCTCCCCGTGAGATTTTCAATCCACTATGTTCTTGTTCATCCGGACACAAGAAAAGCCTTTACAACCTATAAGTTTAGCAGGACACTTGTGAAGCCTACTACGAAGTTACTCTCCCTTACACATTGTAAGGTTCACTCCCCCTTATAGTAAGTCTTAGGAGCAGAGAAGTCATGAAGAGCTTTCTCTCCTGCTTACCCGTGCAAGTCTTACGAGCAGCAACGTTCTCTCCTACTTTCACCCTTGTAAGTCTTACGAGCAGCAATGTTCTCTATTGCTTGCACCTTGTAAGTCTTACGAGCATAAAATCTTACCGGCAATTCTCTCTACAGCTTCCCCCATAAGGAAATCAATTATCTCAAGGTCTCTCTACCTTAAGATCAATTCAGAAATATGATTGTAAGTGTATACAAACTCTCTCACATAGTGGGTGTGATAATCACTGAAGTACAAATAATCTCACTCTCAAAGATACATGATACAGAAAACAGAGAAGAGCAGAGAGTGGTTGGACTGAAGAGGATGACTCATGATATAAGCATATTTGCGTCGTTGTGTTATATATATGTAGTAAAAGACCATTGTAAGCATTCGTCAGAAAGAGTTTGTTGCTTCATTTGACTGTTGAGCGCATTTTGAAAAACTAGCCATTATGTTGGTGGACGCTCCACTTCCGTGAAATAGCTTTTTGTCTCTTCCCATGAATTATTCATTGTTAATCTGGAGAAACACTTTAAGTACTGATACAATGAAGTATTAGTCATGAATACATTGGATTAATAATCAAAGACTGTATTTCTGCATTCTGGGACTCATCACTTCTATTGACAATGACGAGTGACTCTCTTATTTGAATCCGAATGTTTAATATCCTATTTCACACTTGAAATATATGTTAGTTGATGTTTAGATATAATAACAAGTGAAAATATAATCAATAAATAACATTTAAGCATATTCGGATTGATCTCTGTAATTCACTCTGATTCAATGTCTGCTAAACTTGAGTTCATTCCCAAGACTCGAGTTCTTATGTAATTTTCAAAGGCCCAAACTTGAGTTCTCCTATGAAACTCAAGTTCTCATAATTATCAGCACTTCTCTAGGTTGTTTCTGCTAGGAACTTGCAAGAGTTCATTTTCCAACTTGTAAGTAAAAGTTTCCATAACTCGAGTTCTCCCTTTACTTCAAGATTTTTGCATGAGTGTCTGGTTGAAACTTGCGAGAGTATATTTCTGGACTCGAGTGTTCCTAACATCCAAACTCAAGTTTTGAATCCAAACTTGAGTTCTCCAACTATTGCTTGCTTTTGAGTGCTTCTCTGGATAAAACTTGTGGAAGTGCAAAACCAAACTCGAGTTACTTTATGCCCATAACTCGAGTTCAACATCCAAACTCGAGTTCTCCAAGAACTTCAACATTGTGACCATATTTCTAACTGAAAACTTGCAGACGTTAAGTTTCAGACTCGAGTTTATTTCTCATCAAAACTCGAGTGTAACCATCAATCTCAAGTTCACCAACTATTGCAGGATTCTGAGTAGGTCTCTGATCAAATCACTCAAGTTCATAGTGAAGTCACTGGAAGTGACTAAAATTCACTCGGGTGCATTGGGGCTTCACTAGAAGTGATTTTTCAAAAACAATATATCACTCGAGTACAACTTGAACTAGAACTTGAGTTTTGTCCTAAAACTAGAGTGCACAAGATAACTTCAATTTCTGGAACAAACTTGCGAGAGTTAACCTAGCCAACTCAAGTGCATTTTAGTCCAGAACTCGAGTGCTCATCTAGAACTCGAGTTCTCTTGCCTTGTCTTTATAACACCAAACTCTCAGGTAGAAACTCTCAGTGCATAACTTCTAAGACTCGATTTTACTTCAAGTTAGAACTCGAGTGCTTCAACTTATGATCACTTCCTGCAATGTACAAAACTCGAGTGTTAGTCAAAACTTGTAAGAGTTATATTGAATTATACTTACCAAACTTGAGTACTTATCCCTAAACTTGAGTTCATAATCACTCAAAATTCGAGTGGTCTTGCCAAACTCGCGTGCATTAGTTGTTTTCCAGAACATGAAGTTATGAGTTTGTGAAATACATTTAACAACAAATGTATCTCAATATTTTTGAATAAACTTGATCATTCCTTTATAAAACAATCCATTATTATTTGTTATCATCAAAACATGGATTCTAACATATTTTTTCTAGAAACCTTAGATCACTAACCATATGTATCATGGCTCCTGAATCTAAAACCCAACAATTGTTTGATAAAAAATGAGTGTAAGGGATAGCTAAACATGTACCCACTAGGGCATCATGGCCTCAGAATCTTTCTTCAGCATCTGAAGGATGCGTTCCTATTTTTCTTGAGTGAAGGTTGGTGCTGCAGTGCTTGTGACATTCTTTAGTGCATCTCCGCTGCTGCTTGAGTCACCAATAGCTTGATTAGCATGAGGCTCCTTGATGATTTTACCTTTATTTCCTCGAAAACCAGCAGGATATCCTATAATTTGGAAGCAATTATCTTTTGTATGACCCCTTTTGAGACAATGAGTGCACTCTAAACTATTGTTTCCACATACTCTACCTCGACCACGTCCTCTCCCCTTTACTGCCATAGCAACACCTTCAATCGAAGAGGACCTTTCATAGCAAGAAATGGAGCGTTGTGCCTCATCTTCCAAAATCATTCTGTATGCCTGATTAACTATGGGTAGAGGCATCATCAGGAGAATTTGACTCTTAGCTTGAGCGTACGCCTCATTAAGGCCCATTAGAAATTGCAGCAACTTTTGTTGTTTTATTACCTCAGCGTATGGCTTGGATACTTCACACTTACATGAAGGAATATGAACTAGGGAAGATTGTTCCTCCAAAAGTTTCTTGAGTTTAGAGAAATACCCAGAAACAAAAGATGGTCCCTGTCTAAGTGAGTTAATTTCTTTGTGTAGTAAGAAAATTTGAGACCCTGTTTTCTTGTCAATGAGTTCTTTCAAATAAGTCCAGACTTTGTGTGCATTCTCATAGAAGATGATTCCATTAGGTAATTCTTTGGAAATCAAATTTAAAAGCCAAGAGAGAACTATGGCATTACATCTCTCCCACTGACCTTGAAGATTCGGATGTTCTTCTTCTTTCTTGCACGATCCATCCACGAACCCCAACTTATATTTTCCTTTGAGGGCTATGATCATGGTATGGCTCCATATAGTGTAGTTCTCTGTTTTGATCAAGATTTGTCAACCTTTGTGTTTCTGATAGGTGCAAATAAAGGGGTGCATGAAAGGAAGATTGGCTGCATCGGGAACCTAATACTCCTTGCGGTCTACCATAACTGAATATCACACACTTTTTGGAATGAAACACCACTCACCATCCAATGATTTGAAGGGGATGAGTGAGAGAACAATCTGACTAGCACGAACAAGAGGGAATCGTGCCAGTGAAAAGCTTATGAAATTCTCGATGTTTCCAAGCACAGAAATAGAGAGAGAGAATCACGCAGTTGATGTCGTTAAAGGAACTTTGAAATTCTTAACGTAACAAGCATAGAAGAAAAGAGAATCAACAATTGCAGAAGAAATCATACTGTTGAAAGGGAAAGGAGAAATTGGCGACGCAAGAATTTTGGAATGAGCGAAAATCACAACAATTGTTCAGCGATTGAAAATCACAACGTTATTGAGTCCAAGATCACTGTGAAGTCCATTTCATAGACAAAACTTCTGTGCATTGATTAGTGGTGTAGGGTTTCTTTAGGTTCTTGGGCCAGCTTCTTGGATTATAGCCTAGATATTGTGAAGAGGAACTATAGGCTCTGATTCCATATAAATAACTATTCCATATAAACAACCATCATAGCCCAACCTAATCTAGGGAAATGATCATCTTTATTAATTGTAAGATGAAAAATTTATACAATCACACCATAGATCTTGCCCTATATCCTACTTATATACAAATAATGACGGTAAGAGCTACCTACAAACCTAACTACCTATACACAGAACAAGCACAATTACAATATTGTCCTTACATAAAATATTCCTAATTAATTATCATACATATTTCTACATATTCTAAGAAAAACCTTAAATTTCATTAACTCAACCATAAAATTCAATAACTTACTAATTTTATCAATATTCAATATGCATTATAACTATTGTTGTCAAACTCATGAGTCAAGCTTACTATTTTCATGTATCTAACTCACAAAATCATGTTATGTCACTTTTAAATCCCACTAATTGTAATAAACTTGGTTAAACTCGTGAGTTCACACTTGAGTTTACCATTTTTAAGTTTCTAGCTTATAAAATTGTTTAAACTCACTCCTAAACTCATGTTAATTTTTTTGTTTTGATTATGCCTAGTGGATTTATATATAAATTTTATAAAAATTTTTTTATAAAATATGATAAATTATGAGTGCAGACGGATTTAATTTTAGATATTTGAATTTAAAATACACTTAAATTAATTTTTTATATTTAATTATTTAATTATATACTATTAATACATATTTAATGATAAAACTAAACTCTTATGATTGAGTTTACTATTTGAATTTACTTTATTGTTATGAGTTTATTTAAACTCAACTCATGAGTTTGATAACTTTGATTATAACCCACAAGAATAAAGTCAAAACAATAATAAATGAAGGGTAAAATGATACATTTATATGAAAAATTTAATGAGGTGTCTTATAGATAGAATCAAATTTTTTCCACTCTCCGCATAACGCATGATGAACCACAGAGACAAAACATACTCATGTTTTAGTCTTTAGATTTTCCATAGGTAAAGAAGAAATAGAATAACACACTTTGTTGATTTTTTTTTTGGGGTAATATAAGAACCTTTACGAAGTTAAATAAAACACTTGTGTTTTATTTGAAATGATGCCATTTTCTCTTTCATTACTAAAATAATAACTTTCTATCTCTGTCACCCCAACCCCAAATGAATTATACTATTTTAAAAACTTGTGAAGATTTTTTATATTTAACTAGCTTCTTTAATCTTATAAAACTACACTACTACAAAAACTATAATAAGTGGCGCTTATTTTTAAAAATATTATGGTGTTTGGGAAGCACCATAGCTTCCTGCGCCACCAAAAAAAATGCTATAGTGCTTATTAAATCTATAAAAATGCCATGGCTTGTTTCTTTTTTCCGTAAAAAAATAGCTTCCTATGGCGCTTCCTTTTGGAAAGTATCTTTTTTTTAAAAAAAAATTATTTAATTTTTTTCCTTTTTCTAATAAACTCCTGTATTTTACAGTACATATTTATAACAAAATGAATAAAACTAAACCAGAATAAAATAATTCCAAAACAAATAACTACATTAAACAAATTAAACCAGTAACAATTAATAAAATTATATTTGTAAGCTCAAAAATTTTAAAAAAAACTTACAATGTATAAGATGTTTAACAAGAGAGAGTTGTAACTTCAAGCAAATACCTGGAAAAAAATTATAAGTACATATAAAACTACAAGTTAAGATTCATGACAGATTTTAAACTTAAAATAAAAAAAAACTATAGTGTCAATCGATGAAAACTTTTGTATTAAAAAAAGAAAAAAAAAGACTTACATGGGAGTTTCTGTAGGAGAAAACAATAAGAAAAAAGCTTATGAGCTTTGAGATTTAGCATATACTTAGAGAAAAGGGTACCACAGTCGCTCTTATTTTCTCTAGTACCACAAGCTTTGATATAAGCTTTTCAATCTGATTGGACTGCGTATTTCTTTGAGCATGAGAGACTTGGGCAACAGAGCAATGACCTCTGCATCTAGATCTGTACGTGCAAGTTACAACATGAAGAAGAAAATATATGGCAGGCTAGAAATTTTTGTTAAGAAATAGAGCTTTGTATAGTGCAAGGCAGAAGGAAAGCTATGACGTTGCCTATCAAGGACTACAGCTTTCAATAATTAAAAAAATAAAAATAAAATAAGCCTTCAAAAGGCAATTATAAGAAAAGTTATGGTGTCAAGTATCATAGCTTTCAATAATTAAAAAAAAACCTATATAGCTTTGACCAAGTCAAGGAAATATTGGCGCCTTTGGCCAATATATGGCCTTGATTTGGTCAAGGTCATATATATGACCTTTAATGGCGCTTGCCCCTACAAGAGTCATTATGGCCTTTAATGGCGCTTGTCCTTGTAAGTGCCATTAAAGGCCTCTATTTTTTTTTAAAAAAAATAGCCCCTTCTATAGTGCTTCTTAGGAAAGCGCCGTACAAGGGGTCTATTTTTTTTAAAAAATAACACCTTATATGATGCTTGCTAAAGAAAGCGGGATACAAGTTACTTGGCAGCTATAACGCTTTCCTGGTCAAGCGTTATAGCTGCCATATGTATTTTTTTAAATAGAAGTCTCCTTTGGCGCTTGTTTGAAAAAGTGTTATAAAATTAGCGACATTAAATCTATATTTTGTAGTAGTGCTAGTTATCATCATGACCTTATAATAAGGGGAAATACTAAAAAAAATGAGTTAAACGAGGTAAAAATACGTTTTTTCTTGGCAACCCAGCCTGTACCGAACAAAATGGGTTATTCAGACCAATTCAGTAAACCCGACCTAAGCTTTCTACTCTATGGTTAGATCGAGCACCTTAAAGAGAAGTGTGAAATAATGTATCACATAATCTTTCAAAATTGATGCAATTTTACCTTGTTTTAATAATAACCATTAGGTTAATTATTAATGTGAATTGAGAGACTCTGGGGTTGTTTGATTTTGTTTTTAAAAACTGTTTTTCTGTTTTTAAAAACAATAATCCAATAAAACATGATTGTTAAACTGTTTTCAAAAATTGTTTTTAAAAACAAAAAAATAAGAAGTTGTTTTTAAAAACTAAAAAACAAAAACAGTTTTTAGTTGTTTTCTTGTTTTTGTTTTATTTATTTTTTTATTTTTTAAAGCTGCCATTTATCCACTATTGACTGTACACTACCAATAGCGACCACTGTCACGTCACCACCAACTACTTCACCGCTATGTCATTTTAAAAATAGATTTTTTAAAACAATATATCCAAACATATTTTTTTGTTTTTTTATTTTTAAAACTTGTTTCTAAAAACTGTTTTATAAAACAATTTATGAGAACAAAAAATAAAAAACAGAATCAAACAAGCCCTTTATTTTTTTTTTTTGAACGAAGGGCAAAGGCCAGGGTACTACACTACAATTTTAAGTGAATATTGTGCCTCCAATAAATCTTCCTTCAATATCTCTTGTACAGCTTCAGGCGGGGATTTCTATATTATCTTTCTCCTAAGAAGCGAGTGACACAATGATGCGAGTTTATCAGCACAACGGTTACGTTCAATTGAGAGACTCTTTTGGGACACAATATTTGACCATTGAAAAAAGACATCATTGGATCGGTTTTGGAAAAAAAAAAAAACATATGGTACATTGTTCCACAGTTGTAATTGTTAGGGTGTTCACAACTTCTTCAAAAATACCTTTTTGAAAAATCATATACTTTTTTTGGTAAATAAAAGTTTTAGGTAAGTTGGTCTAGATCGGGGCCTTACCAATATTAAGACATGCCTCCAGACTCACAAAATACTTACAGAAGTAATTACACATATTGCCTAAAAAGAATATCTTATATTGACAACCGAAACTGGTCTATGTCAAAAATACCGTGGAGAAAGAGTGGATGCATTCCTCCCACATATTTTTTTTTTTCTATACCAGAGTTGGATATTGAATCTCATCAAATTATTCAGGGAATCTTGCCACTGCGAATCATTATTCATCCAAGTTGACAAATCCTTATGATTTTATATGTGTGTATTTTAAATTATCTATTTTATGAGCGAGTAGTAGTAATGAATCAAAAGATATATGGGATGACATTAATTAATAGTAGGGTCTTTCTGGAAAGAAAAAAAAGTTATTAATTAGTTGTAGGGTCTTAAGAAAACAAGTTACATTGACTCATTAAAAACAGTTGGTTGATCGTAACCAACTATTTGAACAAGGGCATGAAGCTCATATCAATTAATTGAATGTCCTTTGTGAATAAAGAGAAGAAGTGGGATTGTGTGAGGACGCCAGGAACAAGAGGCTCCAGGTATAAAATGATAAATGCATGAAAGTGACACACCGACACCCATTAATAAGTGGGCCTCAATAGTCAATAGTTAAGTGGTTTAATTAGACTTAATTATATTATTTGTGAATCGGATGACTAATTATTATTATTATTTTATATTCTTATGTGAAAGTTGAGAAAAAAAGAAAGAGAATGGGACCATAGTATTAAAAACTGGATTGGACAGGTCGGTTTAGACCGGAAACCGGTGAACCGGTCGATGATCCGGTCTGGACAGGCAAAAAAAACTGGAACCGGGTTGAACCGGTCGAGCTGGTGTAAACCGGGGAAAACCGGTGTGGACCGGGGTGACCTAGTCTATCTTTTTTTTTTCTTTTACTTTTATATGCTTCAAACGATGTCATTTTAGCTTTTTTTTTTAAGAAAAAATTATTTTTGTAAATTTTTTTTTATTTGTAAGGAGTTTTAAAAGGATTGTGAAATACTTTTGATATTGGTTGGAGAAAAATATTTATGTACTTAATGATATTTTTGTAGATATTAGGTTTAAGAGGTTATATTGGACTATTTGTTGAAAAAAAAACTCTTATATGATTTTTTAAATAGTATGCGTGGACATTTAAATTATATATATATATTTTTAATTGACCCCGGTCTGACCCATTAACCTTTAACCCAGTATCTCAACCGATTCAATCTCGGGTCAGGTTTTCAATACCTTGAATGGGACAACTGTGAAAGAAATTAATGAAAGTAATATGTTAAAAAATATTTATTATATTACTTTTTTTTATACGAACCAAATAAGTACACAGACAAAACAAAACATAATGCTCCCTCCAGTCTTAAATATAAGACTCATTTAATTTTTTTAGAGAGTTTAAGGAAGTTAAATAAGTTACTTAATTATATCATATGTTGTATATCATTAGATTATATATCAGTTTATAAGTCAGATAAATTAGTTTTAAGAAAAAAATAAAAATTCAAATACTTTAAAATAATTTAAATAAATTTTTTAATTCTTTAAAAATAATTAGGGTTAGAGCACTTAAAATAGCACGTATTGTGTCCAGTCCAATAATGTAGCAAGTCAGCTTTTTTTTGGGGGGGGGGGGTTTAAAAAAGCAAGTCAGCTTTCTCACTCTGCTCTCTATCATATGTCTGAAACAAAAAGCACATTCCAATCACGACTAATCATGTTTTTATTCTCTCTCGTTAACTCTCATGCATCTCAGCATTACTATAAAATTATATAAAATTAGGAAATAGTGACATAGTTTTTATAAACAAGTGCTAGAGCTTCTTTTATAATTTTATTTTTAATTTTTTTTTAAAAAAATGGTATACTGTAGCTTTTTTTTTTTTTAAGAAAGTGCCATAACTATTTGGAAGTCTTAAGTGACACTTGCTTTTTTTTTAAAAAAAAAAAATTGAAGTAGTAGATGTGGCGCTTGCTCAATGAAGTATCACAGCTACTACGCAACGCACTTTGTGTATTACTTGGCTTAGTGAGCTCCACACAAAGTAATTTTTTTATTTTTTTTTTAAATTTTTCTCTCTCCCACAATTTGCTTCCATCACCCTTATTTTATTGGTCTGCACTCTCTATTCAACACGTGTCATCACTCCTCATACTCTTAGTCTCCATATTTCCTCTTTCTCTTTTTGTCACTCATCACTGTCCCCACTTAGATCGGCACATCCTCTTCATTCCTTTGTTCTATCACTTCTCACATCTCCTTCTCCTCTTTTCATTTTTGACACTTTTTCCACATTTCTTTAGTCTTATTTCTTACACCAAACCAACCATACTCCTCTTTCCTTTTGGTCTCATTTCATCCTCGTTATAATTTCATTTCCTTTTGTAAGTTCGTACCCTCTGACTTTTCCAATTTTTTAATATTTTAAAGCTCCTTATGGCACATTGTTTTCTTAACCACCTTTTTTTTTTAAGCATACATGCAACTTTTCCTTTCTCATTTTCTTTTATTAATTTTTTTTAGGTGTTATACTTAAGGTTTCAACTTGTTCTATTCAAACTTCCTTTATACTGTAAGTTTTTTTAATTTTTGAGCTTACAAATTTAATTTTATTAAAAATTTAATAGTTTAATTTGCTCAATATCTTTTATATTTAATTTATTATGAAATATGAAAAAATTATTCTCATTTTTATATGCCAAAAAATAAATAAGATAAACTTAAATGTTATTATATATAAGTTGTATGTGAAGATATGTAGTAGTTATAATTTTTAGTTGTTTTAGTAATTGTTAACATTGATAAATTGTATAAATAAAATAATTATTTATTTTTAACACTTGTATTTTATTTAGTAGTGATTTTGTTAATTAGTTATTTATTAATTTATATCATTTTAGAGTTATTTAATTGTTTTTTTTCTTCATTTTATTGTAGATATAGAAATGTGTTTAAAGTATGTTATCAACTACAATTATAAGATTCTTAAAGAAAAATATGAAAAAAAAAGTATTTTTTTAAAAAATAATATTTTTTGTGGAACTTCCTTAGAAAAGTGTCACAGAAGTAAAAAATTTTTAAAAAAATTATAGACTTCATGTGACACTTCAATTCCTCAAAGAAGCGCCACAAGAAGTGTTTTTTTTGTAATATATATATATATATATATATATATATATATTGTGGCACTTCCAAATACAACAGTTTCTTTTAGTGATGATGAGATATGTGGTATTTCTTAAGTGCCATAATTAGTTTAAAAATAAACACACAACTATCCTTTAATTTTTTTATAGTAGTGCAGTGACGTCAGAGTTCAACAACTACATGACTCCCGTGGAATCACTTCTAGATGATATCCCAAAAACCATTATCCCAAGCTAAACGCTTCAATAATATAATGATACCTTAATAATACTTCAAATTCCACCACAAGCTGCTTTTCCAATAATGACAAGTAAGAAAAATCCATCCACTTCAATGATGGTCTCGTGCTACATGCTTCAATAATATAGTCAAGTTTCTCTTGCTGGCGAAACTACCCTTAAGCTTATTAGATATATGCATTAGTCGTACACTCAATGATAGCTTCCACACCCTTCCAAAGATACTGTTGAATTGGGTGGCTTTGCCATTATATATATATATATATATATATATATATATATATATAATATAGTCAACACTACTATAAAAAATCTATAGCTGTGATGTTTATTTTAATATTATCTGTAGTATTTGACAAGCGCCACGTATCTCAATGTCATTAGAAAAAACTATAGCGCTACCCACAAGCGTCACAATATATATATATATATATATATATATATATATATATATATATTATTTAAATTACATCTAGGGTAGTGCTTTTAAGATAAAGTGCCACAGGAAGTTCAAACTTCCTGTGGCGCTTCCTTGCCACCCTATAATTTCTTTTTTTTTTAAATTTATCTTAGAGTGGTGCTTCCTATAAAAAGTCTCACATGAAGTTTGAACTTCCTGTGGTCATTCCTTAAGGAATCGCCACCCTAAACCTTTTTTTTAAAAGATAATTTTTTTGTATTTTTTTAAAACCCTATAATTATAGTTAATGACACACTTTAAACACATTTTCATATCTACAACAAAATGAAGAAAAGAAAACCACAATCAAATATCTTCAAAATGATATAAATTAACAAATAACTAATTAACAAAATCACTATTAAGTAAAATACAAGTGTTAAAATAAATAATTATTTTATTTATGCAACTTATCAATGTTAACAATTACTATAACAACTAAAAATTATAACTACTACATATCTTTACATACAACATATATATAAACATTTAATTTTATCTTATTTATTTTTTGGCATATAAAAATGAGAATAATTTTTTCAGATTTCATAATAAATTAAATATAAAGATATTGAGCAAATTAAACTATTAAATACTAATAAAATTATATTTGTAAGCTCAAAAGTTTTTTAAAAAAACTTACAGTATATAGGAAGCTTGAATAGAGTAAGATGAAATCTTAAGTACAACACTTGAAAAAAATTAATAAAAGAAAAAAGAGAAAGACAAAGTTGCATGCATGCTTAAAATAAAAAAAAATGTGGTTAAGAAGACAATGTGCCATAAGTAGCTTTAATATATATATATATATATATATATATATATATATATTAAGGAAAAGTGAGTGGGTACATGCTTACAAAATGAAGTGAAACTATAATGAGGATGGAATGAGACTAAAAGGGAGGAGGAGTAGGGTTGGTTTAGTGCAAGAAATAGGATCAAAGAAATGTGGAGGAAGTGCCAAAAATGAAAAGAGGAGGAGGAGGAAATGTGAGAAGTAATAAAATAAAGAAATGAAGAGGAAGTGCTGATCTAAGTGGAGACGGTGAAGAGTGACAAAAAGAGGAGAAGAAGGAAATGTGAGGACTAAAAGGATAACGAGTGATGACACGTGTTGGATGAGGAGTGAAGACTAAGAGGATAAAAGTGATGGAAGCAGATTACGAGACAGAGAAAGTTTGAAAAGAAATAAAAAAATTACTTTGGGTGGCACTTACCAAGCCAAGTGCCACATAAAGTGCATAGCAACTATGACACTTTCTTGAGCAAGCGTCATAGCTGCTACTTTAGTTTTTTTTTTCAAAAACACTAGTACAAAATAGCATTTTTAGACCGCATTATTTAGACCGGTTATTGCGGATAAGGTCTAAAAGAAACACGCGGTGGCAATTCCGTAATTAAAAGCAATTTTTTAGACCGGTTGTCTAAAAAACCGGTCTAAAAAAATCTTATTTAGACCGGTTATACAAACAACCGGTCTCAAAAATAAATTAAGACCGGTTGTTTAAATAACCGGTCTTAAAAGTCAATAATTTAAGACTGGTTATTTAAACAACCGGTCTGAAAACAAATTATTAAAATGAATAAAAAAATCACGATATTATTAAGACCGGTTTTTTAAATAACTGGTCTTAAAAGATAATAATTTAAGACCGGTTATTTAAACAACAGGTCTGAAAAATAAATTATTAAAATGAATAAAAAAATCACTTTATTATTAAGACCGGTTATTTGAATAACCGGTCTTAAACTTCAATAATTTAAGACCGGTTATTTAGATAACCGGTCTTAATAGTACTTTTAAGACCGGTTATCTAAATAACCGGTCTTAAAAGTCTGATATTCATACCTAGATCGGCCGCGAAAGTTCATTTCATCAGTTACGTTTCACTTCCCCCTCTGCTTCCACCGCCGCGAACTGCTCAAGTCCAACGCAGTAGGTGATATTCCACCGTATTCTCCTGCCACCCTTCTAGTCGCCTCCGCCACTTCCACCTTCTTTCCCATATTCTGTTGTCGGCGTTTGAAACTCCCTCCTTCTCCGTTCGTACTTGTCGTTGCTGCGAAGAAGTCACCGTGAGTACCATCGTGAAGGGCGGCTGAGCATCTTATTTCTCCAGCCTTTATCTTACTTCGGCGTGTTTTCCAGCCACTGCTGCCCCTCTCCTCCTGTGCCTCAAGCCACAGTCCAAGTTACTTCAAACAGGTAACGTCCCCTGTCTCAATACTTCGTATAAATAGACATTGTGTATTCACTGTCTGTCCAAGAATATAATCTGTACTATAATTGAACTAGAAATTAAAATAGAAATGGAGAAAAAATGACATTTACTCTGATGGAAATTAATTGGTGAAGCTTAATTAACGGTGTCCTGAACTGGTGTGAAACTAAATTTGAGAGGTGATTTGAGGTTTAGACTAAAGCAATTCTTGTGTATGTGGTCTAATTTAAGTCCTGAAATTGCTAGTGTATGTTGATACATTTTCCATATTACTTGAAGAAAATGGAATAGACTCCAATTATATCTTATGCAAAATTCTAATGAAGAATTCTGTTAAACTAGATAAATTGATGAGTGTAACCTTTTCATACTCTCATCATACTCCTTCCTTTTCCAGGGCAGTTAATATACAGAAGAGAAGAAAAAAAGGTGTTGAAATATATGGATCGTAGTTGGATAAACGCTAAACGGACTAGTGTTGAATATGATAATGGGGTGAGGGATTTTTTGGAATTTGCTAGAAGAAATTCTGGTAATGATGATAGTGGGATATTCTATTGTCCTTGTGTAGAATGTCTGAATGAGAAGCAACTTAGTGCTGCAGATATATATACACATTTAATTTGTGAAGGATTTTGTAAGAGTTATACAGTATGGGTATGGCATGGTGAAGAAATAGAAATTCCAAGCGCAACTCAACAAGGGGGGTCGCCTTTGATGATAATGACACGGTTCTGAATGACCGGATAGAAGATATTATTCGTGATGTTGGAGAAGAGGCTTTTGAGCAATCATATGCATATGGTAATATGTGCAGTGATTCTGAGAAGCCGCTGTACCCGAGGTGCACAAAATACCAATTGTTGAAAGCTGTATTGAAATTGGTAAGCTTGAAAGCACGGCATGGATGGAGTGACAAGAGTTTTTCAGAAGCACTTGAAGCCTTTAAGGACATGCTTCCAGATGATAACGTGCTGCCTTGCCGATACTATGATGCGAAGAAAATACTGTGTCCACTAGGGATGAAGTATAAAAAGATCCATGCATGCTCTAATGATTGTATATTGTACAGAAAAGAGCATACAGAGAAAGAGCAGTGTCCAATATGTGAAACCCCCAGATACAAATCAAATAAGGCCCCTGCAAAAGTGTTGTGGTATCTTTCTATCATACCGAGGTTCAAACGGCTGTTTGCTAATGAAATTGATGCCAAAAATTTGAGATGGCATGCAGATGAGAAGATTTCTGATGGAAAGCTTCGACATCCAGCTGATTCTTCTCAGTGGAAGAAAATTGATCAGTTGTTTCCTGACTTCGGCAAAGAGCCTAGAAATCTTAGGCTCGGGCTTAGCACAGATGGCATGAATCCTTACGGTAGCCTAAGTAGTATACATAGTTCATGGCATGTTCTGTTGGTAATTTACAACTTATCTCCTTTATTATGTATGAAACGAAAGTACATCATGTTGTCTATGTTGATTTCGGGACCAAAACAACCCGGAAATGACATAGATGTTTACTTATAACCCCTGATCGAAGACTTGAAAGAGTTGTGGGATGAAGGTGTCGACGTTTTTGACGCAAACAAGAAGGAGATGTTTAAAATGCGAGCCTTAATCTTTTGTACTATAAACGACTTCCCTGCTTATGGAAACTTGTCAGGATATAGCGTTAAAGGCCACAAAGCTTGTCCTATTTGTGAAGAAGGCACATGCTACCATCAACTTCAACATGGAAGAAAGACTGTTTATCTTGGTCATAGGAGATTCCTTAGACGGGGCCACCCATATCGCAGATTAAAGAAGGCCTTTTTTGGTGGCCAAGAGTTTGAAGATGCTCCAGAGGCTTTGACTGGGGAGAAAGTGTATGAAAAGGTCAAAAATATTAATGTCATCTTCGGTAAGACTTCAAAGAGTCGAAATGAAAAAAATATATGGAAAAAGAGGTATGTTTTCTTTAACCTTCCATATTGGCAGAATCTTGATGTCAGACACTGTATTGATTTCATGCATGTGGAGAAAAACGTGTGTGATAGTATTGTTGGGACACTACTCAACATACAAGGAAGTTCTAAGGATGGCGTTAAGGCAAGATTAGATTTGCAAGAAATGAGAATACGGGCATACTTACATCTGAGGCCACATGGTAAGAGAACTTTTTGTTCTCCAGCTTCTCATACTTTGTCCAAGGATGAGAAACGAAGTTTTTGTGAGTGTTTACATGGCATCAAAGTTCCCTCAGGGTATTCTTCAAATTTTAAGAAGCTTGTGTCTATGAAAGACTTGAAGTTAGTAGGGCTGAAGTCTCATGATTGTCATGTCTTGATGCAACAACTACTCCTAGTGGCTATTCGAGGCATCGCCAAATATGATCTTCAACACATATTGACCAGACTTTGTTTCTTCTTCAATGAGATTTGTAGTAAAGTCATTGAGACAGAAAGGTTGGATGAATTGGAAGATGAAGGTTACATGATCTTGTGCCAGCTTGAGAAGCTTTTTGTTCCTTCATTTTTTGACATCATGGTACATCTAGTTGTTCATCTAGTGAGGGAGATAAAATTGTGTGGGCCTATCTATTTTCGATGGATGTACCCAATTGAAAGAACTATGAAAATCCTAAAAGGATATGTGAAGAACCCTAACCGGCCTGAAGCTTCTATTGTTCAGAAATATGTTTATGAAGAAGCCATGGAATTCTGTCAACATTATTTGGCAAATATAGGACATATCAGCCTTCCTAAACGACATGATGAAGAAGGGGGTAGGCGCGGGGCTACCGTCAAGAGTGTGGATCCTGATGAATTACAATAAGTCCACTTGTACATTTTGAATAATGTTGATGCAGTTCAAGATTACATAAATGCTCATAAAGAAATTGTACGGAAAGCGAACAGTCGATTGACTGAACAAAGGTTAATTAGGGAGCATACCAGGACCTTTGCACATTGGTTTAAACACAAGGTTGACGGAGAAGAATGTGTTTCTGATACAATTAAATGGCTAGCACGTGGTCCTGAGTTTGATGTCATAAGTTGGACTTCGTTTGTGATCAATGGGTATACCTTTTACACAAAGTCCTTGGATGATAGGAGCACTGTCCAGAACATCGGTGTTATGTTAGTAGCTGAATCTATGCACTTCTCTAGTTCAAAAGATAAGAACCCTACATTGGCAGCCATACCTTATTATGAGGTTATTGACGAGATTTGGGTGGTTGACTATGTTAAAATTAAATTTCCCATTTTCAAATGTAAGTGGGTTGATGTCAATAATGGAGTGAGGATCGATAAGTCAGGGTTTACATTAGTTGATCTGAACAACAAAAGTTTTGGAGATGAACCTTTCATTATGGCCGATCAAGCAAAACAAGTGTTCTATATTATTGATCAGGCAAATAAAATGTGGTCTGTAGCTCTCCAAGGAAAAAGGGTAATCGATATTGAAGAGGAAAGTCGTTTAAATTATGATCTTCTCGAGACCCCTTCTTTTTCTAGGGGTCTTCCTGCATTGAACGAAGAAGATGAAGCTGATAATGAACACGGCACAAGAAATGATCATCGTGAAGGGATATGGGAGGATATCTCTTTATAAATCTACTTTAAATGTTAGCTATCTATTTAAAGTCATTATCGTTATAACTTATATGCAGATTATATATATAGTTATTTACAATATTATCAGCCTAGGCACGACTGACTTTACTGAGGAGGTAATAAATGTATATTTCAAATATTTTGTATTACTTTATTGTTTTTAAGTTAGTAAGTTAATGTTTTGTTTGGCTTCGGTGTTACACATACAGATGTTTGATCTTGTTGATCCCTTTCCTGAAGAAGATATTGATTTCATCCGCAATTGTTGTGCTGAATTCATTTATGAGCTTTTACAAGATTAGTAAGTTTTTGAATCCGATTTATGTTGTTCTAATAATACTTATGGTTTTTATATATATCTAACTTGGTTTATATCTCTGTTTAGGACAAATTCTTGGATATTGGCGATACTAGTTGGCTGTTGATTCAGGCAGGGGATCATTATTGTAAATTTTCCTCCACTTTTTTCATTTCTCTGTAAAGCTTAGGAATTTTTTTTATAATGTTCATTCTTTGATTGTTGAGAGTCGAGGATTGTAAGGGCCAATTGTTTCTGGAAATAATAAAAATGCTGTTGTCACTGCTTCTGATTGTCAATATATACATATATGCATGTGTATGTAATGTGGCACAGGGGGGATGTTGTTGAATATGGCTTACTGGCCTGGGTAAGATTGAAACAAATAAAACGAAAAAAAACAAAACAAAATTTTTAGACCGGTTTTAAGAGAACCGGTCTTAAAATATTACACTTTAAGACCGGTTCTAAGAATAACCGGTCTTAAATATATATTTAAGACCGGTTATTCTTAGAACCGGTCTTAAATTGTTATTTTTTTTTCTACTTATTCCTTAGTTAAACTTTAAGACCGGTTGTTGTAGAACCGGTCTTAAAAGTTCATATTTAAGACCGATTTTTTAACCGGTCTAAAAAGTTTAATACTTTTTAGACCGGCTGTATCAAGACCTGATCCAGAACCGATCTAAAATATCATTTTTAACCGGTCTTAAAAGTGATTTTTGTACCGGTGAAAGACACTTTAGGTGGCACTTGTTTGAGAAAGCGTCACTTAAGGCCTCTAAGCAAGGAAGCGCCATAGTATACCAATTTTTTTTCAAAAACAAATTAAAAATAAATTTTCAAAAGAAGCTAAAGAAGTATTACAAAAGGTACGCTACTATTCCCTATTTTTATAATAGTGCAATTTTTTCTTTGGGCAAACTACCCTGAAGCTTGTTAGATATATGCATTAGTCATATAGCCAGTGATAGCTTCCAGACCCTTGCAAAGATAGTGTTGAATTGGGTGGCCTTGCCATTATGAATTAATCAATATATATGTGTATATATATGTATATGTATGTATGTATAAATACGTGCATATGCACGTATGTATGTATATGTGTGTGTCTATATATTGATATTTATGTTATAATTTTAATTAATCATATAAAGATACAAACTTAAATTTAGAATTAATTACAAAGAAAATTAACTTTAAATTTTAAACCTTAAATTATTAATTATTTTATATAATTAGAGAAAATATCAAAGTATTTAATAAATGAACTACTATAATTTTAATTATTCTATCTAACAAAATCAAATAATACGCAGAGATTATAATAAAATTGAATTATTCTTATGTCCTGCGTTATAATTAAATCAATTTTGTTTTTGGTTGGATGTTATTTCAATTCCATTCATTTTTTGCCGGTAATTCAAATTATGTTTCTAAATTATATTATTTTAAAAAAATATTTTTGACGAGTCCATCATCATATAATTAGAAAAAAAATCTAATTATTACTCAAAAATTTAATTATTATAAAATTTAATTTTTTATATAACAATCAAATTATTTGAATAGATTATAATAAAATATACCTCAATCAACCATAGTCCAATCTTTGTAGTCGTCAATATCCTTAATGAGTTCATAAGGCCGATTTGCATGAGGATGAAAAATTGAGATCACTTACAATGAAGAATAGAAAACACAATGAAAAACATTAACAATGTTAATATATATAAGCATTGCAATAATCATGGGCCAACTATATTTCTTAGAAATTAAGCTTCTTTTTGGTCAAGTGGAACTTATTACAAATTTAGTTTGAATTATAATTATGGTAACTCCTTGATTTATGTGCTAAATTATTATTATGATAACTCATTGAATCATGGGCCAACTAAAAATTTATGGATATAAAATATAAAATATTGATATTGAATTATATAAGCTAGCGATAAATAATTATGATAGCCAAAAGATGGTGATAAATATGGATATTATTAGTTATTGGTGTCAAAATAATTGGAATACACTAACAAAACAGTGTTAATTAGTATAAACACAACTATTTTCTTAAAATAAAGTTGTTCATAGAATGGGTTTTAACGGTGTTACTAATAAGAGTATTATAGAAGATATAGATTATTATATATTCTAAACTAATAAATAGTTTATTTTATTTTATTTTTATTTGAATTTCATTTGATTGATGATTCAAATTCAAAATTCCCTTTAAATTTTTATGATTATAATATAAAATGATAAATTTTGAAATTAACGAAGCACTTGCTACGAAATTAGGTAGTGATGAAAAAAATTATTGCTAATCAATTTTGTGAGGGAATTAGTGACAAATTAGGGATGAAATAGAGTTCGCTACTGATCTATCGCTAATTTTGGGATGAGAAAAAAGGAAAAATCAGGAAGGAGGACTTGGAAAAAGAAATATTTATTAATAAGAACCTTAAAAAATGTATTGATTTTGAAGGACCAAAAATTAAAATATAAATTTTCAATTATGAAATTAACCATGATCAAACTCTACATTTTCTCTAATACCATCTTAACTTTTTGATAGTTAGTTAACTACAAAAAAATAGTGAATTAGCGATAGAATTTAGCGACAGAATTTTCGTCACTAATTAACTTAGAGATGGAAATTAGCGACGGATTAGTAACGGAACAATATTAGTGACAAAATTTATTCCGTCGCTAAAAAGACCGTTACTAATTGATTAGTGATGAAATTTTGAATTTCGTCGCTAATTAGAGACGGAATTTAGCCACGGAATTTCCGTCGCTCATTAGAGACGGAAAAATTTCCGTCGCTAAATTCCATCTCTAATTAGAGATGGAATTGACTAATTAGCGACGAAAAATTATGTCTCTAGTTCGTTTAAGCTCTCACTACTACAAAAAACATGACAAGCGGCTCTTTTTTTAAGAATATTATGGCGTTTTGTAAACGGCATAGCATCCAGTACCATAAGAAGAACCTAAGGCGCTTGTTGAATTTAAAAAGTACCGGAAACATTGTATTTAATTATTATTATTATTTTTTTAAAAAACTAACCTCTTACGACATTTCCAATTAGAAACGCCGTAGGAGGTAAAGAACCTCATATGGCGCTTCCTGTGGAAGCGTTGTAGGAGGTTAGTGCATCTCTTACGGCGCTTCCACATGAAGCGTCATAAAAAGTCCCTGTTTTTTTAAAAAAATTTTGTGTGACTGCTTTTTTTTTCCTAATGAAACCCTCGATCTGTAGTTACATCCAAATCCATCATCAAACTTGCAGGTTTTCTTTATAATATTTAATTTTCATCTTCATCTATCAAGCATGGAAGAACTCCAAGTAAATATCTGGAAAAAAAAATTAAACATACATATAAGATTCATGACAGATTTTAACTAAAAAGAAGAAGAAGAAGAAGAAAAAGAAGAAGAAAACATACATATTTAAACTCAAAAATTAAAAAGGAAAAATTCTAAAAAAAATACTATTTAAACTTCAAAATCCCAAATAGGTGATTTAACAATAAAATGATTTGTTATTTGCATTACTATTCTTGTTAATCCCATTAAAGACTTTGTCAACGGGATTTTAAAGTTTAAAAGACATTTTTTTGGAATTTTCCCAATTAAAAAACTTACAATGTATAGGAAGTTTAAGAAGATAGAGTTGAAACTTCAAGTAAATACTTGGAAAAAAATAAGCATAAATATAATATTCATGACAAATTTTAACTAAAAAGAAGAAAGCATACAAATTTAAGCTTCGGTATCTAAAAAACACTTACAAGCTAAGGGGCTCCTATAGGAAATATATAGGAAATAGGGACCAAGATAATAGAGTAGGGACTGAAGGGATAAGACAATATGGTGGAGTAATGGAGATTTAAAAAATTGGAAGTTGGAGGGCGCGCGAGGAAGACTATAATGGCGGGCTGGTGAAAAGTTAAAATAGAACCTTAAATTCAAAGTCTATAGAAGCTCCGTCGTTTTCCTCACCAAGCGTCATAGCTTTCAATAATCGAAATAAAAAACAAAAAACAATGATGTTAAATTCAATGTTGAATTTAACAATCTTTAACGACGCTTGACATTTAAATGCCGTTCAAAGATACATATTGTTTAACAATATCTAATATTATATATAATATAATATTATAATATATATATATATATATATATATATATATATATATATATATATATATATATATATATTATATTATAATTATATATTATATACATATTAATATATTATAATATAACTATATATAATATATAATATTATATATAATTATATATATTGCCTTAGGCAAATTCAATTAGCCTTTTCTGACGCTTTAGTGAAGTGCCAGATATGACACCCTTATTTTCAACACTTTACTGGCTCTTAGTTTCACATATTAGAGTAAGCAAATGATTATTTTAATAAACTAAAAGTCGTTCTCTTTATTTACATTAGAGCGATTCTCTGCTTTACAACGATCATACATTCATAGATATACACCCAATACATAATTATACATATACACCATCTTTACATCAATAAAGAAGATGGCGCCTTGCGCTTCCATCTTCACTTCAACTTCATATCTCCTCACGCATCTTCACCTATCTAAAATGGTTGGTTGGGAGGAGTGTGATTCGAGAGAATCTCAGTAGCGAACAATACCACTATACATGTAGATATATATGAATGCATGACATGCTTTCCTACACTATTTCATGCCAACATAATGACATGCCGCGTGCTTGATATTATGACATACATATGACCATTGTACAAATATAACAGAGCTTCAACCAATCATACATATTCCACACAAACAGGCATAGCAGTCACATATTTAATGCAAGACATACATATCATACACATGTAGGAAAGATAAGTTCACTATCTGTAAGACTTTATGTCCTTCCTCAACCATCGTCCTTACTTCGATTCGGGCACGACCATCCATTGAGTCCTAGAAGTCCAACTACATTTAATGAGTCACTACTCATCCATATAACATTCTAGACTTGTTTTCAGTTGATAACTTAGCCCAATTACGCTAAATTACCAAAATACCTCCGAAAGCCCGGCCCAACTGTACTTTTACAGAAATTATGACATGGGCCAATCCTACACAATTCCGTGTGTAGAATCCATTTATGACTTCATATTAGTCAAATTCAGGCTTGAATGACAAAAATATCCCTTAATAGCCCCTATTTAGAGCTATAAGGGCAATTTGGTATTTTCACCCTCTAGGCCTTTTCTCACTTTCCCTTCAACATGAACCCTACAGAATTTGCTCTTCTGAACTCAATGAAATCATCCAATAGATGAAATTCCAACTCATGGCTAACGCCCCACGCAAGACAGCCAATATAGAGTTCTCATAAGAGTTGTGTCGGTTCCTCCTTTTCTTTGACTTAATACCCTCCTTTCTACTTCTTATTACATGATTAGCCATTTAGACATCCATTGGACATCATTTCGGCCCCAAAATACTGATTGAGAACAGTACCCTACTTTCAAAATACTCATCCAAATGACAAACTGAAATGGTAAAAAGAAAGCTTACGCTTACCTCTACACTTTTTTGAATTCGGTTCAGAATTCCAGTGACGTTCCGGCCGGCGAGACGGCACCAACCATCTCCAAAGGAGAATCTGAAACCATAGAATCAAAGCCCAAGATGAGTAGAGTAATGTTTGTACTGGGTACTTGGAGAGAAAACGTTGTTTCGGTCTAGTTTCGACGATTACAAGTTTTCTCTCTCTTCTCTCTCTCTTCCGTTCTCGTTTGTTCTCCGTCTCTCTCTCTCTTTCTCGCGTTTTTTGATTCTTTTCCCTTCTCTTTTCTGTTTTAATCTGAACGCAGGAAAGAATGAGAATAAACGATGAAGGATGATGATTAATTAAAATCATTCAGATGGCCTTTACTCAATTAGTCCACCTATCTCATTTCTTGCATAACAAGTTTCCTTTCTCTTTTCCTTCATCATTCCATTAATATTAATGAGAAATAAAATAGTATAATTCACCCTCAAATTATCTCATTATGCCACCTTAAGTGGTCAACGAAAGCCTTAAGCTTCTCCATTTATTGACTTTGCTTGATAATAATTCACCTGCTTAGGCTTATTAATTACCAAGTAGTCATTTCCCTCCTTTTAATTCCTATTCCACTCCAATAATTGGGAATATTAGGGAAAACCATCATTTCTCATCTTTTGGAAAAATTACCATTTTGCCCTTACCTTTTATTTCTTTTAATATCCAAAGATATTAAGGAATTTTGGGAACATTCATCACTTGGACATTTACCAAACCGGGGTCTAACAGTCTACTTAATCCAAGCTAAACCTCAAGCCTTTAATCCCAAAATTCAGGGTATTACACCGGACAAGGCTAATATTTATTAGCCTTCTCCAGCGTTTCATTGTGAAGCGCCGGATAAAATTCAAATTTTTGTTTGACAATTTTTTTACAGATTATTTCTTTTTTATTTTTAAGGACTTTAGTAGACATATTTTTTTTTCTGGTAACTTTTTTTTTGTTTTTTGTTTACAGATTATTCCTTTGATATTTCAAGGATCTTAGTCGACGCTTTCTTTGAAAGGGTCGATTAAGGTATAGTTTTTTTTCCTGATATTTTTTTTTGCAGAAAACATTTTTTTGGATGATAATTAATGGAATAAAAGGTCTTGGGTGGAAGGACATTAATATAAAAAATTGGATTTAAATTTATTAAATTTATTTTTTTATTTTTTATTTATTTATTTTTTCTTCATAATTAAATCATTAGAAATAAATAAGTGTGGGAAATTTTGCTATGACTACATGAATGTTTATTATTTATATAAGCTATGTAGCATTTAATAATGTTGAGAATAAATGAGGGTTAAATGTATTCACCAATATCGATTGTTTTTTTGTTAAAAAAAAGACCTTGGATGACACTTTATGTAAAACATCGGCCAAGGTTTCTCCAATAAACTTTGGCCTGTGCTTTATGTTAAAGCGCCGTCCAAAGGCAATTATTTATTTTTTTATGTGCTTTTTTAAAAGGAACTTAACATGCTTTTTTGTAATCTTCCTATATCTGGCCTTCATCTCTCATGCTTTATATATACTTAATATACTTTTTTAGTTTTTACTTTGTTTAATTTTACATCATAATCAAAAGTCAATTTTAAATATTATGGATAAAAATTTTTATATTTATATATAATTTATAAAATAAATTATATAATATATATATTATAATACTTTTATATATAAATATTATATATATTATATATTCGTGGCTTGCCTAATGGCCATTGCCTAAACCGGCGCTTTTGATAAGCGTCGGTTAAGGCAAAATTTTATTGCCTTAAACAACCCTTTAGATAAGCGCCAGTTAAGGTAATAAAGTTTTTTTCCCTTAATCGACGCTTTTCTAAAAGCGCCAGTTAAGACACTAAATTTTTTTTGAGGCAATTTTGATTTTTTCAGATTTTAAGGATCTTATCAGGCGTTTTTCAAGAAAGCATCGACTAAGATGCATTTTTTTTCTGATAACTTTGTTTTTGCAGATTATTCCTATTACTAAGGTGCAAATTTCATTTAAGCATTTTTTTTAGATAAAGTGTTTGTATAGCTTTTGTTAATTTATTTTTAAAATATTTACTTCATTTATTTTAATTCATAATTAAAAAATTAGAAATAAATAAGTTGGGGAAAATTTATTTGCTGACTGCATGTATATAACTTGAGTTGCATCTAAATGTTCAGAATAATTTTAAATCATTACACCAGTTATGACGCTTTGCAGTAAAATGCCATAGCTGATATACTTGGTATTAAAAAAAAGAAAAAAAGGCCTTGTATGGCGTTTTTTAAGGAAGTGCTATAGAATTTTAATGCTAAGTTATGACACTTATAATATAAAGCGCCGTAGATAATAATTTTTTTTTAAGAAAAGAAACAATTAACTACGGCGTTTCTTTGAGAAACCTCATTAAATATGCGCTATTAAAAGCCTCTTTTGTAGTAGTGTCTTTTTTCTATGTTCCATGGAAAAAGCACATATTTCTAAAAGAAATATATTATAATACTTTTTTGTGACATTTTTAGGTTTTTAAAAATAATGAAATCCTAAAAAGAGGTAGCTTTTTAATTATTTATAGATTTGAGAGGCTATTTTAACTTGGGTAACTTTTAGGGAGTATTAGGGGGAAGGACCAAGTAGAAGAAATATTTATTAATAAGTATTTTAAAATTTGTAATTATTTTCAAGAAACAAAAATTAAAACATAAAGTTTCAATTACGAAATTAACCTAGACAATTTTCCTACATTTTCTCTAGCCCTATTTTAACTATTTGATAATTAATTATCAATGGATGTTTTCTCAACTCTCCTTCTTCACATGTATAGCTTTCCTCCCTCAAAAGCAATTAGTTTTAAGTGAATCCTTAAAATGGATTGCCTTTTATTTTGAAAACTGAGACTCTTGTGATATTGGTGTTTATTTAGGAATTTATTTTTTAAGAATTTTTAGATTTAAGTATTTTTCATATTTATAATAACAGTTTTTAGGTGCATCGTGTTTGTTTAAGCTTTTTCCCCTAATGAAAAATCACATATTTTTAACAAAAATATATTATAATATTTTTGTGGGTTTTTTAGATTTTAGAGGCTATTTTAATTTGGGTAACTTTTAAAGATAATATGATATGTATGACGGGGAATATTATAAAAATATTGAGTTACATATAGATATTTTTTGAATCAAAATATACATAGAGATGTAATCAAATTTGATAACTAATGATTAGATGGTATTAGCTAGAGAAAATGTAGGCAGTTTGATTAGGGTTAATTATGTAATTCAAGATTTATGTTTTAATTTTTGGTCCTTAAAAAATAATTACAATTCTAATATCTTTATTAATAAATATTTCTTTTCCTTTGTCCTTCTCCCTAATTCGCACTAACATTTAAAATAATCTCATGAGAGAGAATATCATAAAAACATTTAGTTGCATGTAAAATGTTCTTTTTATCAAAATATATGTGAAGATATAATAAAATTTTATAACTAACAACTATCAAATAGTTGAGATGTGTTAAGGAAGGTTAATTTGGTAACTAAAAATTTATATTTTAATTCTCAGCCCTTAAAAATAATTACAATTTTTAAGATCCTTATTAATAAATATTTTATTTCCTTAGTCCTTCTCCTTAATTATTCTGAGAAAAAAAAATCCCATTGCTAATTTTTAGGAAAGGATTTGTGACAAATTTATGACTGAATGAAATTTTCCATCAATAAATTCTGTTACAAATTCTTTTCTTTTCTTTTCTTTTTGTTTTTGTTTTACTACAACAAGCCTTCATCCTAGTGGGAGGGATTTTAACCACTTAAACACAAGAATTCAAGTTCGAGTTCGAGATCAAGTCCATGTAAATACAAAAAAAATGCATGTAGGAGATGTTACTCACAATTGAGTCTAACTAGGGGGTTTACTTCCGTCCTGTCCCATCCCAATTGTTCCATTTTGATCCCGATCATTTTGACATGGGACAATCCTGTCTCCGAAAAAAAAATTGGGACAAGACAAAATTATTATTAGGACTGGATGATATGCTAGACATGCTTTGTTCTGTCCTGTCTTTTTGTCTCGTTTCGGAATCATGTTGTTATTAGTTTAATATATATGTAATATATGTAATATTTTCATTATAGATATAAATAATATTTTTTAACAAATATATTAGTTATATAAAAATATTATTATATAATCTTTTTTAGATAGATTTTAGTCATAACAAAAGATATTATCATAAATTGGTTATATCTTTAATACAAAATATTGTAAATATTTAAGAAAAACCCTCGTAGTCACTCGTAGGAAGTTACAGTCTTCGTTCACTCCACTCTCTATTGGTCTCTCTTGCACATGCTCGCTTGATTCTCTACAAAATAGTGCAAATACTTATGATTATCACTTTTCTTAAGTTTAAGTTTTAATTAGTTCTTATTTTTTATTACACTTTAAATCTAAAAATGATAAGAAAGGATGATTACATATTTGTATTATATATTTCATTCATCTATGTTATATATCTAACTCGTATCCATACATTTTAGTTTTTACAAATTTAGAAAAGATGAAAAAACTAATGGTCCATATCCTCCAAAAATATATATGGGACGTCCCCTTCCAGTCCCGATCCTGATGTCCTGATCCCAGTATTGTCCAAGCCCTTATGGAAACCAGATAGGACACGGAACAATTTTGTCGTCTCGTACTTTTTGCAGGATGCATGGGATGTGGAATAGGTCTATCCTATTCTCGTCTCATCCCATGAACACCCTTAAGCCTAACTATGTTTGAATTTGAAACAGTTGTATAGCATATAAAAAAATATTAATTACTTATGATTTTTTTCCTTATAAAATACGATTTTCTCACAGGCGTTAAATTTCTGAATCCAAGAGGGTGAACATGCATGAATGATGAACCCCTAGTAGGATCTCTATCCCAACCATAACTGTTAAAATTATCCGACCTCCATCCAGTTGTAGTTAGGAAAAAAAAAAGGAAAAATAAATTTGACATTTCTATAATTATATAATTTATACTCTATAAAAACGCCAACTTAATATTTTGGTAATGATTCGTAACGTTACCATTCTTATGAATTTAAATTCGGTTGGACATATTTCAGATTTAAATTTTTCCAAATAAAAAGTACAGCTGTACGGCTCTCGGGAGAATATTTCCTATATTTATTTTAGGAAAAATTATAATGAAGGACTTGGAGGAAAAATATTTATTGAGAAGGATCGTAAAATTATTTAGAAATACTAAATATAAAAATATAAAATTAAAAAAAATGCTAAAATACCTTTAAGGAAATCTTTTGCATTCCCTCATGCATTCTCTCCCACATTCTTTTTTTTAAAACTAAAGAAAAATTATTTTTTATTAAAAAATAATGAAAAATTCTAAATTTCATTAAACTAAATAAAAATTTTCTCAAATTTCATTTTTCAATACTTGCATAGATATCTATGGAAAATGATGCGTTCTTCAATTTTTTCAAAATTATAATTTATTAAAATAAAATTTTTTATTAAAAATATAACTATATAATTTTATTAAAACTCAAGTCTTTTATAATTTATTATATATTTTAAAACAAAAAATTTTTATGATTTATTTTTAGTTTATAGGAAATTTATGTGGATTAAAAATTCATTTAATGTTAACTAAATTAAAAAAAAATCTATTATATCTTGACAAAACATGAAATGAGTTTAGTTTTTATTTTTATAAAAAATATTTTAATTGATACCAACATTGATACTTGATAATATAAATCCGGCAACTTGATGATATATTTGTTAATTACATGATCTATTGACTATATGAATATGGAATTTGTTGAAAAATAAAAATTAAAACATATGACTTTGAATTGTAGTTAATTAAATAATATACTGATTTTACATGAGTATGAAACTAGGTAAAAAAGAAAAGAAAAATATATGATCATATTACATGTGAATGATTGGTGGTTTTACTTTTAATTTTAGTTATTTTGTGGCTAACCCCCTCATGCCGTAGACTTCCTTAAAGGATTTTAGTGGTATCTATGAGAGCCTTTCCATACACACATATAAATATAGAAGTAGGAGTAGTGGGGGAAAAATGATATTAGTAATTGCAAGTATTTGTTGTTACTTTTGGTGATGCAACTGATACTCATTATTAACTTTTATTGATTCTATAAATGCATTTTTTTAGTCATCTCTCATTAAATTTGGGGTTCAATAAAATAAATTATGGGTGATGAATTTGAGATTGATAGTTAGGAAGAAACGTCAACCATTAATTAATAGTAAACATGCAAAAAATTATATTTTGTAAAAAACTTAATTAGGTTAATTAAAAAAAACCTTAGTGTTCCACAACTTTCTATGTTTATCCATATTTGTTTTTGCCAGAATTTTACCCATATTTAACTACACCCCAAAAAAATATGTAACTATCTATACTATAATAGATAAAGAGTACAATTGTAAATTCATGTAATAAATTAAATGACATACCTTTACAAAATAGGGAAAAAATACATTCTCTTTACTTTATAAATAAGAATAGAAGAGTAGTGGATTAATATCTATTATATTTCTTCATGTAACAAATATGAAGAGTAAAATTACACCATCATGTAACAAATATGGGAGCGCGCGCTCGCGTGTAAAGTAAAATTGTATATTTATATAACAAATTTAATGATGTGCTCTACAAATACGAATATAAATATATTCTTCCTTTGCCTTATAAATAAGATGAAGGATAGGAGGAGTAGTGGGTTAA
This sequence comes from Albizia julibrissin, assembly GCA_037074505.1. Taxonomy (NCBI): domain Eukaryota; kingdom Viridiplantae; phylum Streptophyta; class Magnoliopsida; order Fabales; family Fabaceae; genus Albizia; species Albizia julibrissin. The sequence continues at coordinate 32,417,698 of CM073483.1, forward strand.
TATCTGTTACATTTTCTCCAAATAACAACTATAAAGAGTAAAAATATACTTTCATGTAATAAATATAAAGAGTAAAATTGTATACTTATGTAACAAATTTAATGGCGTGGCTTACAAATAGGTACCAAAAAATATATTCTCTCCCTGCCTCATAAATTGGAGGAGAAATACTTATATACTCCAAAAGCACCACTTCATATGTACTTTAACTAATTAAAATACAACAAATCATCTTATTTTAATCCCACATGGCTAATGAGTTATTTGGAAAAATTCAAATTTTATGATTTTAGAAAACATAAACTTCATAATTTAGAATAGAAAAAAAAATTCCTTCCCTTGAGTTGTTATTTTTCAAAATCATAAAATTTAAATTTTTCTAGATGATTCATCAGCCATATGTGATTAAACTAAGATGAGTTATTGTATTTTAATTAGTCAGAGAGTATATATGAGGTGATGCTTTTAGAGTATGTAAGTATTCCTTCAAATCGGAGTAGAGGAATAGTGGATTAATATCTTTTACATTTCCTTCCTCTAACAAATATGAAGAGTAAAATTGTACATTCATGTAATAAAATATGTAGATTAGCATTGTACACTCATGTAATAAATATCAAGAGTAAAATTATAAATTTATGTAATTTAATAATATGTGTTATAAATAGAAACAAAAAATAATCTCTCTCTGGCTTATAAATAATAGGTGCAGTAGTAGTATTGGATTAATGTCGGTTACATTTCCTTGGCAAACTACAAAGAATAATGCCGAAACTCAGGGCTTCTTATTATGGCATGAAATATACCAAAACAATGCTACTATATATACTGATGTTTTTACTATATAATTTTTTTCCCTTAAAATTCAAAAGAACGTCATTATTTTTATTTTGTATTTTACATTTTCAAAAAAAATAAAAAAATAAAAAAATTAAATAATAAGAAAATTTTAATCCTACCTATTTGATCAGGCCTAGTCAATTACAGAAAAAAATTTACAACGGTTCTATTTGTGTCCCTTAAGCCTGGTAAAAAAAAAAAAGTTATTTAAATCTATACAAGAGTAGCTGGATTACAATGAATGACATGCAAAACTCAAGAATATTGATGATATATTGATGTTTTTACTATATATTCTTTTCCTTAAACTTCAAAATTTTGTTAATTTTTAATTTAAAATATTTTCATACAGTTCATATCTAAAAAATTATTTTTTTTATTTTTTATTTTACTTTTTAAATATATATATATATATATATATATATATATAAAGAAAGAAAATTTTAACCGTATCTAGTTACTCGGGCCTAGTCAATTACAGCTATTGTATGATGGGGGAAAAATACAAACGGTTCTATCGGCAATATTTCCTATATTTGCGTCCGTTTTTGTAGACTAATTTCGATCAATAAAAGGGAGAGCTGGATGACAATGAATGCCACCCAAAAGTCAGGATTGATACGTTGGACTTGTAAATATCTCGTAACAATATTTTACCTTTTTGTTTCCCCCTATAGTCGTTATTAAAAAACTACTTTTGTTATTTTTTAAAGTAGGGGTGTGTGTGTATATATATATATATATATATATATATATAGTATAGATGTAATATCATACTTATTGGAAACGAAACGAAAGGAAAAGGCTTAGCGCCATTGCCATTGAGGGACGACTCACCGCCATGGCAGAAGTCGCAATGGCAGAAGTCTCCGGAAAGGGAACCGATCCACCAAACTCCGACAAACCATCCAAGCTTGACATCCCAGGTAACCCTAATCTCTCTCTCTCTAAAATCACTTCTCTCTTTCTCTCTCCTTCTTTCTTCTTACCAGCTTAATCATTTTTATATATGTGTGAAGAGACCTTGAAAATAATAATCCTCCTCCTCTTTCTCTCTCTCTGCTTCTGTATATCTTACTGCTACATATATCAGATTTGAGATTGCCAGTATCAATGGGGTCCACTCACACATACATACATAGATAATGTATATATATATCTTTCTAGGATTATGCTGATTAATCATGTAACCCAACCTCTTAAACCTCATTGTTTGATATTGATGAAGATGACAGATTTGAGATTATCAGTATCAATGGGGTAACCAATGGCCTTGAAGCCTTGTAACTGAGGTTGTTAGTGCCTGTTCTGCCTTGTAATTTGGAAAAAAAAAAACTTTTAACCTGGTTGTTTGTGATTCCATGAAGATGATGGTGGTGGCGGATTAGAAGAGATAAACGACAATCCCATCGAGCAAGTGAGGCTGACGGTTCCGATCACGGACGACGCGAGCCAACCGGCGTTAACATTCCGAACATGGGTACTAGGTTTATTGTCGTGTGTAATCCTGGCGTTCGTGAACCAGTTCTTCAGTTACAGGACGAACCAGCTCTCGATTTCGTCGGTGTCGGCTCAGATTGTGAGTCTTCCTCTGGGGAAGCTCATGGCGGCGACGCTGCCCAAAAAGAAGATAAGGGTCCCACTCACCAAATGGTCCTTTTCTCTGAATCCAGGGCCTTTTACTCTGAAAGAGCACGTGCTTATCACCATCTTTGCCAGCTCTGGTTCAAGTGGGGTTTATGCCATAAACATTATTACTATTGTTAAGGCCTTTTATCATCGGAGTATTCATCCTTTGGCTGCTTATTTGCTGGCATTAACTACCCAGGTATGGTGGATTTTGATTTATTCTTTTTCTTAATGAGATTTTTTAAAGTTTGTGTTTTCGAGTTTGAGTTTGTTTTGGAATCTATTCATAAATTAAATTAATGCACTATATTCTTAGGAATCTGAGGAGATTCATGGGTGAAAATAGTATCTGGAAAATCTGATATTGGCACAATAATTAGGGTGTTGAAGATTGCAAGAGAATCATAGGTTAAAGATATTTGTTTCAAAAGTCATGGTCATTAGTGCTGAACAGGGGCAGTGAATAATGGCTTTTAATAGAAGGATATTGGATATTTGTGCCTAGAAAAAAAGTCACATTCAATTTTGAGAAAAAAATATGCTATCAAATTTTATAAGATTTATTTTAGGAAAATTAGTTTGAAAGAATTGGAAAAAATATTTAATTAAAAATTTATCCTCGCAAATTTTGTAGATAGTGAGATAGTATTGATTTTCTTATTAGTTTTATTTTTTTGAAATAGTTTTGGTTTTTAACAAAAAGTAATTTGTTATTTGTGATAAATGTATATTGGTCTTTTTTTCTGAAATAGTTCTTTAATTTCAAATTTTTATAGGAAAAAAATAAAATTTTTGAATTTTTAAATACAAAAGTTACTGAAGTCCAAATATTTCGTCACCTACATGCCATGATCCATAATTTGCTGGGTCTAATTTTTAAACCTCATCAAAATCCCTTGAAAAGGGAAAACAAAACGACAAGTCGTTGCATATAGTTGCGTGAAGCCGTGAACCGCTGAACCAAAGGACAAGGCATGCCATGTGCGCGTTAAAGGAAGTGCCGCATTACTTTATTATTTTCACAAGTTTGTTCATACTATGTCATGAATATCCATATGAACCTTTTTAATATTTGGCTAGGAATTGTTAAAAAGAAAAAAAAAAGAATAAAAAAATAAATAATTTATTTGTTGCTAAGATTTGAGTTTTATTATATTGCGTCTGTGAATAAACAGATGATTGGATATGGATGGGCTGGAATATTTAGGAAGTTCCTTGTTGACTCTCCATACATGTGGTGGCCAGCAAATCTTGTTCAGGTCTCTCTATTCAGGTATTTGTTTATTGAATAAAATATAAAAAAAAATGCGCGTGTTTTAATTTTAAACAAGTTTTTTATGTGTATAAAGTTAAGTGTATGATAAGTTTTCTCTTATATATATATATTGGCAAAAAAATTATATTATAATTTTATAACCATGATATATGTAAATTATTTAAGAAAACCTTTTTCCTTTTATATAGTACTAGTATTAATAAATAATTCATTAAATATGTATTCATAATTTTTGTTTGCTGCCTATACTTATTGACAAGAGAACATGATGTTAGATGTATGATTTTTGTAATGTGATTATTTAATTAAAGTGAATTTATTTTATTTTAATTATGAAATTGGAAATAAAAGTATAAAATTGCATTTAACTCTAACTAGATAAATTTTTTCTTGTATTTGCAAAATTTAAGGAATAACTCGTAATTCGTACCTAATATCTTATCAATAATTAAATAATTTAAGAAATATATATATACATACACACACTATAACAATTCTCACTTTGTTTTTTGATTCTGTAAAGCATGAGTTTATAATCTGATAGTTTATACCACTACTTTTATTAATTTCGTTTATTTGCAAGTTTTTCCTTTAATTAATTAAACTCAATCTCAGTTGTTTTCATAATTTTTATCGTTAATACATTAACTCTAGACTGGTTATTAATGTTTCTTTCTATGAATTTGAGTGCTTGGTTTTGTGTCTAGTTTGTTGATACTGTTGTTGGTTTAACGAGAATATACATATCTTTGGCCCCAAAAAAGTGCTTCATGGAAGGTTTTGTGTGATAAATATGAAACAACTTTTTTAGGGCATTCCATGAGAAAGAAAGGAGGCCAAGGGATGGGACCACAAGACTTCAATTCTTCTTCCTCGTCTTTGCATCAAGCTTTGCTTATTACATAATCCCTGGCTACTTCTTCCCATCAATCTCAGCCATATCCTTCGTTTGTTTGATATGGAAAAACTCTGTCACCGCCCAGCAGATCGGCTCCGGCATGTCTGGCCTTGGCCTCGGCTCCTTCGGCCTCGATTGGAACACGGTGGCCGGTTTCTTGGGCAGCCCTTTGGCCAACCCGGGCTTCGTCATCTTCAATGTGCTCGGAGGCTTCTTCCTGTTCCTCTACATCGTCATGCCCATCGCCTATTGGTCCAATGCTTATGAAGCCAAGAAGTTTCCTCTCTTTAGCTCTCACACATTTGACTCCACTGGTGCGAAGTACAATGTCACTAGGGTTTTGAACCAAGCTACCTTTGACATTGATCTGAAGGAATATAACAGTTACAGCAAGCTCCATTTGAGTGTCTTGTTCGCTCTTAACTATGGCCTCAGCTTTGCAACTCTCACTGCTACTATTTCACATGTTTTCCTCTTTCACGGAAGGTAAGTTCCCTAATAACTACTCAGCCTTTAATTTGCTTCTCTATCTACCGTCATTCGTAATGTGTCACCCACTTAAGTGTATTTCCTTTTGATTATTAGATTCTATGTAAAACTAGCCATATTTTGATATTTTATGGCAAAGAAATGGTGTAATTTGAATTTCTTACAACTTTTTTTCAAGAAAAATACTCAAAAATTGTGCTGTTTTTATTTTTTTTAAAAATTATAAAAACAAATTGCACCATTTCATCATATTAAGATATTAGAATATCACTCATTTTATTTAGAATAAAAAGAAGAAAAAACATTTGAAATTTTGGGCTATTACTTAAGGTCTGTTTGGCATGAGGGAAGTGAAGGTCAGGGAAAAGTTTTATGAATTTAATTAAAATAAAAAATGGAGAAGTAAGATTAAAAAATTTCTCTAAATTTTTAAACAAAATCCCCCACCAAATCCCTCTTACCAAATAGCCGGTAATGGCATTGAAGAGCATTAGAGGGGCATTGAAATGCTCATATAATTAATAACCATGTTTGGTTCCACTTTGGAAATTTATATATGTGTGTGTGTAATGCTTATGAGTGCTACATCATTTGTTTTGTGTTGAAAGAACTATATACCAAATGTGGAGGAAGACGACAGATCAGGTGAAAGGTCACTTCGCAGATGTACACACAAGGATTATGAAGAAGAACTACGAACAAGTTCCTGAATGGTGGTTTATTTCTATTTTGATTACAATGGGTGGCCTTGCCTTTTTTGCTTGTTTAGGCTTTGGAGGTCAGCTTCAACTTCCATGGTGGGGAATCTTATTCTCTTTTGCTATTGCATTTGTGTTCACTTTGCCTATTGGAGTCATCCAAGCCACAACAAATATGGTCTGTAACTTCATTCTTCTCTGAATCATCCCAGTTATACATTAATTATTTAATTATTCCTTTCTCTCATAAAAATAATGAGATTTTTTTTTAACTCTCTTTGTGCAGCAAACAGGCCTTAATGTCATCACTGAGTTGATTATTGGGTTCATTTACCCTGGAAAGCCTCTTGCTAATGTAGCTTTCAAGACCTACGGTTACATCAGTATGGCTCAAGCACTTGGCTTCGTCTCCGATTTCAAATTAGGGCACTACATGAAAATTCCTCCCAAATCTATGTTCATTGTGCAGGTACTTCTACAAATCATCTCTCTCTCTCTCTATATATATATATATATACATATATATATATATATATATATATATATATATATATATATATATTACTTTTTTGTTCTTAATCTAGGAGCTAGGCAACTAATTTTCAGAAATTAAGAAAATCAGTTAAGTTTGTTATTTATAAAAAAATGTGTTAATTTCCTTAAAAATACCCTATTTATCATTTTCTTTGGAACTATTTATTGACAGAGACACTCTTAATATATGCATGCTATCAAGAGGAATTTTTTTTTATAAAAAAAATAGTGGCACAATTAGCCATGGTTTTTCTATTCATTTATATAGCAGGCACTGAACCCTTGAATGTCCAAATGTGTAACACTTAGCATAGAACAAGAAACAAAAAATTTGGTTATGTACAAACAAACGATACACTAGCCCAATTAGGGTTTATGTATTTTGTTTCAAAATGAATTGATGTTTTACATTAAGGATCAGCGAATAAACTCGATTACTAGTTCCTACATTTAGGATTGGAAGGAGCATATTCATTCTTCTTTCCTCATTCCGCACGATATACCTAAGCTTATTATTATTTATTTTTTGCAGCTAGCTGGAACCGTTGTTGCTTCTATGGTGTATTTTGGCACAGCATGGTGGCTTCTAACAACTGTAGAAAACATTTGTGACTCAAATCTCTTACCAGAAGGAAGTCCATGGACATGCCCAGGTGACGACGTGTTCTACAACGCATCGATCATTTGGGGAGTGATAGGACCACAAAGAATGTTCACAAAAGATGGAAACTACCCAGAAATGAATTGGTTCTTCCTCATTGGCCTTCTTGCTCCTGTTCCAGTTTGGCTTCTCTCTCGCAAGTTCCCGAACCAGAAATGGATTCCTCTCATAAACATGCCTATCATTTTCAGTGGAGCAGGAGGGTTACTTCCAGCAAAAGCCGTCAACTATATAATGTGGGGAATTGTTGGTGTTTTCTTCAACTTTTATGTGTATAGTAGGTTTAAGGGTTGGTGGGCTAGGCATACTTATATTCTATCTGCTGCTCTTGATGCTGGTGTTGCTTTTACTGGTGTTCTTCTATTTTTTACCCTTCAAAGTTATGACATTATTGGTCCTGCTTGGTGGGGTCTTCAAGGTGATGATCATTGTAGCTTGGCTAGGTGCCCTACAGCACCAGGTGTTCAGGGTCCACCAGGTTGCCCTACCTTTTAAGTGTAACTGTGTCAGGAAAATAAACATTTCTTAATTTGTACTCTGATTAATTCAGATCAAGCAACAAAATTTGATCGCAATGGCAATTTGCTTTCCTTATTGCTTCTTCTTTTCCTTTTTTCTTATTTATAGCTTTCTTAACTTTTCTATGTATGAAAAAAAAAAGAGATTGAGTATGATGATACGGTATTATTTAATGTTGGCTAAATTATATATATCCCTTATGAACTTCGGACCATGTATAGATAATCTCTTTAACTTTTAAAACTTTACAATTAACCCCTAGCCTCTTACATTTATGCATAAAACTCTCATACCATTAATTATGCACACAATACTTTTTTGTTTTTGAGAAAAAGGGAAATGCATTCCACATAAAATGATAATTAGTACAAAAACACTCTAAATCTCACATGTCAACATGGACAGTGAAGCAAGAGTCAAGAAAATTTTTAAAATGTACATTCAAATTCTATAGTAAATAAATCCTATTGAAAATAAAGTGAGAAAGCAAAAAAAACTTATATCCTGGTAGATGTAGTTGGATGATGTGATGATTGCTCCTTTTGGTGGGAGAAAGAGTTTTTTTCAAGCACATAACTTTCAATTCCTACTATAGACTGTCTGAATAGAAAGGAGACAAGATAATCTATGATAAGGCAGCTCTGGAGCATACAAGTGCCAAAAAAATTTTCCCTTGAGGTTTTCTTCCATTTGATGGAAATGACTAATTGTCCTCGAAAGCCAATGCATACCTTAAAAAAATTTACGTCCATTTTCTTTGAATTTGTCCAGAAATAAAATCCATCATATTGATGGAAGAGCACTTTGTTGATAGGTTGCTTCACAATTTATAGTATGTGTTCTAGGAGTACCAATATCAAAAGAAAAAGCAAAAGAAGGAGAGGCATCTATATGATCAATTTCCTTGATTAAAGATAATGGTCACACTGAACCTCCCGAATGAATTAATTTATTTCTCTTCATCCAAATTGTAGATATCACTTTGACAATGCTAGCAAGCATCAAAGAATGATTATATTGATGTAATTGGAACAAAGTCTCTTTTAACCAATCTTCAAAAGCATCAAAGGAAGCAAAATGAAACTGACTACTTAAACCTCCAAACCAAACTACCTTAGCCATAGGACAAGTAAGGAATAAGTTCTCTAAAGACTTAGGGACATTACAACCAAATGTACAATCACCATAGATATTGATGTGATGACGCCTCATAATATCAATCGATGGCAATGCATGATTCAGTAGTTTCCATATTAGTAACAAGTGCTTACTTGGAAGAGAGATTGACCAAAAGAATTTCCAAAATGGATCTTCATTATGAGTAGTTGTTGAGGAACTAATCAATCTGAAACTCTCTTTAATTGAGTACAAGCCTGATGAACTCTTAGACCAGATGAGTGAATCTTGCTTATTGCAAATGGAAACAGGTAATGGCAAGAGTTTGTTGAGCAACATGAGGAGCATATAGATTATAAGCTAATGAAGAATTCCATCTTATTGGAGACTAACTAGACAAAAGGTACATTAATAGATCAGGGACCTTGTGAATGGATTGGTCTTTATGAGATATATATTGCATTAGCCACTACTCAAAGGGAGGCTAATAATAATTGATGAGCCTCAACAAACCTTCTGTTTTAGATTTGCCATGATAATGTTAGAACTGTAAATGCACTACTATAGATTTAGGCTTTTATAATGACCAATATATAATGGTTACAACTAATAAACGTCATGTATGTCAAGACGAAGGTCGCGCAAGGATATATAACGCTTAAAAGTACAGTTAATTATGCGCACCGTCATGTATTAAGAGGTGGAATTCGAGAAAACACAAATATAATGGTTAAAGTTAATAACTGTCATTTATTTAGTAACACTGTCATATAACACTTACAAATGATTCGTTTTCCAACTTGACATTAACAAAAACACATACATAATAGTTATGTCAATTGACCGTAAATTATGAATGACAAAAATGATATTTCATAATAAAAAATCATCACGTAAATGACAAATCTAAAAAGAACCTTTTCAAAACCTTATTCGGTCCAACACCAAGTACCATTTCTCCTACAAGTAAATACTTTTGAATGAAGTATTAATTTTGTTCATAGTACTTTTCTAAAAAACATCATTTCATAACCTCGTCCTTCTCTCCCTCATTATGGTCAGACGCTAGAGAGCTCTTTCCATTCGCCCTCCTCCTCCTCTTCCTCCTCCTCTCACTACTATAGAAAATACATATTACTACCCTAGAAGAAGTCCCTTTCTTAAAAGGGGAAGTAAAAAAATGGATGGAGTGTCATTTTTGTAATTCTAAACTGCAGTTTTGAAATATTGGGCGGCTTCAAGCGTCCCAATTAAAATTTAGGATGCGTAAAGGGATCTTTAGGAATCCCAAAAATTAATTGGGACGCCTAAACCTTCCCTTCTGGTAGCTCGATGAAATTTGGGACACACTTTAGGCGTCCCTATTTAGAATAGTGACGCCTAAACTATGGCCCAAATTCTTTAGGCTTCCATATTTAAAATAAGGACGCCTAAAGTAAGAACCAATGCATGTTAGTTTTTGACTAATATACGGTAAAGGACAATAGGTGTCCCTATATAGCATAGGGACGCCTAAACTATGGCCACCCCTATTTATAAGCAAATTCCACAGTATTTACGTAGGGTGATTGTGACATGTGTTCGAGAGGGAGAAGAAGGTGCAACCGTCCCAGTCCCTGACGTAGAGGTTGCCACACTAGGTTAAACGATAGGATCTTTCATCCTTTGCCCTTAAAATCTTATTGGCACGTCGGCAACACCTCCAATGGTAGGAACTACCTTACTATTACTTGAGATTTGTTGGCATCCTACTAATAATCTGTTTTTTATGTTCTGATAATAGGATGAGCAAGATGCAGTGAAATGACCCGTCTTGGCATGACTACAACAACTTTAAAAAGGTATTCGTCAGATCGACTTACAGATACCTCCAAGGATTGTAGGCCTAACAATGACATATCCCTTCACAATTGACAACAGAGATCTCAGGGAGTTTATTCATTTGGAGGAGATAGATATAGGATGGGTGAAATTTGCCATCTGGAGATTTTTTTCCCTTCAATTAATGTAGTGGTTTTTTGGTTTCATACATTCAATAATTCATTTATCATTTTATTTCTATTTTAGGTCCTTCCACCACACATGCATCAAGATAGGAAGACATGATTTATACGGATTCTTGTGTCTGGCAAATAGGACAAAGAATAGTAATAGTATGCAAGCAAGATGCATTATGTGAGCTACACAATGAGAGATACCAAATTTCGTTGTTATCTAGCACTAATTGTTCAATGGTATGTATTTTAATTTTGATTTTTTAGGAAGTTTAAGAAATAATTGCCTTGCTATCTAACTTTATTTTAATTTACATGTTGTAGTTACCATTGGAGTCTGTGTGTTGTTTGTCCTCACATCAACAACATCTATTGGTTTGATCCCTCGGATAAAAAGCCAGACAAGGAAACAAAATCTATCTTCAACACGTAAGTTATTTTGTTTCTATTCCATTGATTTTCGACTTAAATGAATTGTTCTAATTTAAGTGGTTTTACATTTTAATGATAGTGTGACCCAGACATATAGAATCCTTGGCAGGTTACGCGAGGGTAAAACTATTAGAGACCCGAAGTGGTTTTATCCGAAAGTATGTGGTTTCAATTCAACTTCTTTCATTGACGGTCATTTTAGATATGACTTTATTGATTTTAACCAATTGCTTTTGCTTTATAGTGTCCTCAACAACTAGGGGCCACTGAATGCGGCTACTATATTATCCTTTACATGTAGAACATCATTCAGAGCAGAGTTACAAGTAATTTTCAGCAGGTAATCAAATGATAACGTACATTTTAGATATTGTAATTGAATTACTAATTGATTCTTTTACTTGATAGATTTTATCTAAGCTTATTTTCTATTATGCATATTTTTGATGACGAAGCTGCCTACTTACATGAAGACATTAATTTGATTAGAGACTTTTTGGCTGGGCATCTTCTTCAACACATAGATCAGTAAAAGTGTATGTTTATGTTAGTTAGTATAGTTGTGTAGTAGACAACATTTTTTACAATACTTTGTGGTGGTTCTTGTACATAGATGGTAGTAGGAGTTAATTAGCTACTGTTGGATGTTTCCTTACCATTTGTAAGGAGATTGTGATTTATTCTTCGATCCTGTTTCTGTGGTTTTCAATTTGTTGGGCAGACAAAAATATAAATTTTTTTACTTCCATAAAAAAAGGGATGTCTAAAGTATCTTTAGATGTCCCTTTTACAACAATGGGACGCCTAAAGTCTCCACTTAAGGCGTCCCTTATGGCAAAAGGGACGCCTAAAGTAGGGCTTTAGACGTCCCTTTCTTAATAGATGTTATTTCCATTATTTAATATGTCGCTTGCATATGCGTCCCCTCATAAAAGAAAGTTAAAAGTGCTTTCTGTAGTATAGTGTCCTCTTCTACCACCGCCTCCTCCTCGTCCTCGTCCTCATCCACCACCACCACCACCACCCCTATAAGCTTCTTTACCCCCTTCTCCTCATCCTCCACCACCACTGCCACTACTACTACCTCCTCCTCCTCCTCCTTCTTTTCTACCTCATCCTCAAATAGAGGTTCTGTTGCAGATGTTGGCCAGTCTTGACTGCTATACAAGGCATCTCACTAGATACTACAATAGTCTGAATAAGAAATTAGACCTCATCCTTTATCACAATCATGTTGTATATGATCACTTCCAATCAGACCCTTCATCTCCTTCCTCAAACGTTGATGATGTGTCGAATGAGGGGCAAGGGTAGGAGGAGTGGAGGACGACAGTAGTTGTAATAACTGAAAACCACTACTACTTTTTTCATTTTTTGAATATTAAAAAAAATAATCATTAAGGAAATGGAGCCCAAAAATATTTTGAAAAGATAATTTTCTCTTTACGGTCATTAGTAAATAACTATTACTAATTTAGGTATTTTTCATTAGTTTATTCAAACTCTTGTTTTCTTTTTTTAATTTTTTGTTTGTACTATGGGGTTGAATAATCAACTTTAAAAATTATTAAAAAAGTGTCAAATAAGTAATAGTTATTATGTAAAACATATCACTTTTCAAAGTACCATGTTAAATACCAACAGTTATTAAGAAATCACCGTCACCGTTTACAAAACCAAATGACTATGATGTTAAAACCGTGAATTTTCATTCAAAATTAGAACGTTAGCAAGTTTTGTCAAGTATTTTAAAAGACATACCCGTTATCTCGCGCCTCTTCACTTTCCTAAGTTATTACCCTTAACACGCTTGTCTTTGGTCGAATGTTGCCCATCATCCTCAGAACCCCACAAATCCGGTTGTATTTTATAGTTATCAGCAATCGCATCTAGGAGAACCACATCTTCCACTACTTTCTTTGAACTTCAGTCTGACAGTTGCATGAGTCACTTTGATTGCCCTAACTCGCTTTTTCATTTTGGATCCCTAGTGAGATCGCATTCTTTCGCTTGCTCTATTCTTCTTATTTTAAGGTATGAATCTCTTCTGCATTTGTATTATCTATTCTGTATTCTCCTTATTTTTTAATTATTTTTCCTTGCCTAGGTAGGTTTTGACCTTAGTCATAGATTGCATCTTTCTAGAAAAACCATTACTCTGTTCCATGTGGCTAATTAAATGAGTTTTATTTTCTAGTTGAAATGACCAATTCTACTTCCTGCGGTATTGATAATACCCCTAGTTTTGATAGTGCCTCTAGTTCTAATGGTCCTAATACTGATATTCCCACTGGTACTGATTTTATCCCTACGAAACCCATAAATGAGACCCTAGAAGAGGTGTTAGAACTAGTGTGGGATATTGTAAAGAGTGGCCACTATGCCTTGAATTTTATGATCAAAGTAAAGTCTTTGGGCAAAATTTACATGACATGAAACCATAACAGTCAACCTCTTCAGCTGTCACACTTTAACAGCTATATATCTTAACGACAAGGGCCGCCGGTGTTCTTATCACAGATGGTAACTGGCGTAGGGTACAAAGTGATTGTACATGCATTATTTGGGATAATATCAAGGTAAGATATATATGCCTTCTAATTACTTGATATGTACTTGTAAAAAATGTTAATTTGAATTGTGTGTTTTAAAGTCTGAATATCATGTAAATGGAGATTACATCAGGGAATTTGTTATCAAGAAGGCTGGCAATGCACTACGTATATTCTGTCATGCATTGATGAAGGCATATTTGTAGAATCCTGAAGAGGCTGACGAGACAGAAGTTCTTATGGACCTTTAGTCCACCATTAAACTGGATAATTAGAGAAATTTATTATCTCACGTCATGACCTAGCATTCTAGGTAATTGTTATTTACAATTCATAATACATGCATTTATCTGTTTAATATTAACTTGAGTGATATGCGTTTTTATAGGAATTAAGCCTGGTGAGTAGGAGGAGGGCGAAGAACAATAAGTATCCCTATAAGGGATGACGAAGGGGTACACTCAGATTGCTGAAAAGTTGGCTGTTGAGAGTGGGAACGGTGGTAGACCTCCCCGTCATAAACTTTGGTCAGTGGCAAGGCAAAATAAAGATGGCTCTTATGACAATAAGGTGAAGGAGGTCGTTGATAAAACGGTAAGTATTAAAATTATTCCCTGATTCATGGAAGTAATGCCTTCAATTAACTAACAATATTAACATTATTATTAAATGCACAGCAAGCCATGTCTCAGGAAGTCATAACATATGGGGCTACCTTTCTTAGGGGTGTTGGCTTTGGACTGTCTAAGACAATATCATGGCTACCGGCAACCTTGAAGAAATAACTGGGATGAAAAGTTTGAAAAGCTCCATAAATAGTGTGATGAAATGCATGAACAAATATAGTTTCTCATAAAAGAGTTGATGAAGGCACGTACTACGAAGTATCAAGGGGAAAATGGCAGCCCAAGTACTAAAGTCAGCTATACATTTCCTAGCAATGATCTTCCTGAGGGAGAGGCAGTTGTTGAGTGTTTTACCGATAACCTTAGACATCATATAGTTGCAATAAGACATATGTTCCACCACTTAAAGGATAACATGATTTATAATAAGCCTATCCCTCTTGAGCATGTGAAGGTACAAATCAACACCAACACTGATCGCAACTACCCTCTCCCTGTGCCTACTAAAGACGTATATATGATAGGATAGGCTACGGGCGGCTTTATTGCGTGGCCTTACTGTCTACTTAGATTATGGAATCCCTTATTCAAAAGAAGTCGGCTACTAAAAAGAAGCTTCCCACCCATAAGTTCAAGCCCCCAATAAGTCCAAGTACCCCTAATCAGTCTAAGCCCCCCAAAATAATCTAAGCCCCTCACTTTCAATACCCCCAATTAGTCCATACCTCCCACTTCCAAGACCCCCACTCAGTCTAAGAAGAGGAAGCATTCCACCCTGAATGATCAATCTACAAAGAAGTCTTCCACATAGAATAAACTCGTTGGTCAATCTGCCTAGAAGTCCTTCTAGGATTTTTCTGGCAAGATCTTGGCTTTAGCCCCATTTACACATATCAAATTTGAGAGAGTGGTATTCGACTAAGAAGACCAAGAAGATTTTGTAAGCTAAGAGCTTATTTCTGAGGTACTGAATAAGGAGATGGCAAGTACAAGCTCTATCAACTTCAATATAAGGTATTTCTTAAACTGTGATTGAATAGTTAACTTCTTAGAACTTTGATTACATTTTGATATGTTGGTTTTGACATTTCAGGTACATGTACCATAATTACCTCATCCCCCCGCGATCTTCAGGACAAAATCAAGTTCATCCACCCTGACCAAATTAATAACCATGTTGAAGGCATGAAGGAAGATGAGAAGCAACAACACATGAGGCTTCTGGGGGATGAATTCATCCGGAGGGCACTAGATAGAAGGGACACTTACTTCTTTGTGCCTTACACTAAGGATGGGAAAATCATGAACTCTGCTTAAATTAGTATTTTTTTTATTTTGTAACTGTCTTGATGGTGTGATCTATTATTATACTTAGTGTAAGAGGCAAGCTTTACCCAAGAGGGGGAGGGGTGAATTGGGTGATGTTGCAAATTTTTGGCTAATGCGATGGTATGAAAAACTGAGTGAAGAAGGAGTTAATAAGAGGAAGATTGTACACAGAGATTTATACTAGTTCGGTCACAATCCCAAGCCTATGTCCAGTCTTCAGAGGTCACCACCTACTGAGCTTTTCACTACTCACCAAGATTCAGTCGGCTCTTGGAATGCACGGTACAACTAGTATCCCAGCAAGAACTACAAACATACACTACTACAAAAAACATTATAGATGAAATTTATTTTTATAAATATTATGACGCTTGAGAAACGCCGTAGCTTCCAGTGCCATAAAAGCAACCTATGACGCTTCTTAAATTTCTAAAAGTGCCATAGGTTTGTTTTTTATTTTTATTTTTAAAATATACTTTCTACGGCGCTTTTTGTGGGGAAGCGCCGTAGGAAGTGTATGACCTTCTATGGTGCTACCTCAGGGAAGGCCGTAGGAAGTCATACACTTCCTATGGCACTTCCCCACAAAAGCATCGTAGGAAGGTCTCTTTTTTAAAAGAAGAATTGCATAATTGTTTTCTTTTTCCTAATGAAACCCTCGTTCTGTATTTATATTCAAATCAATCATCCAACTTGTAGGTATCCTTTGCAATATTGAATTCCCATCTTCATCTATCAAGCATGGAAGAACTCCAAGTAAATAACTAAAAAAAATTAAGCGTACATATAAGATTCATGACATATTTTAATCAAAAAGAAGAAGAAGAAAACATACAGATTTAAGCTTAAAAATGAAAAAACTTACAATATATAGGAAGTTTAGGAAGGTAGAGTTGAAATTTTAAGTAAATACCTGGGAAAAAAATTAAGCATACAATAAGATTTAGGACAGATTTTAACTAAAAGAAGAAGAAGAAGAAGAAAACACATACATATTTAAGCTTCTGTATATAAAAAAACACTTACAAGCTAAGGGGCTTTTGTAGGAAATAGGGACCAAGATAATAGAGTGGAGACTGAAGTGATAAGATAAGATAGCGGAGTAATGAGGGTCTAGGAAATTGGGACCTGGAGGGCGCGTGAGGAAGATAATAATGGCGGGCTGGTGAAAAGTTAAAATAGAATCTTATATGGCGCTTAATATACAAGTGGCATATAAAGTCTAGAGAAGCTTTGGCGCTTTTCTAATAAGCGTCATTAGCTTTCAATAATTGAAAAAAAAAATAAAAAAGCAATAGCCTTAATTGAACAAGCATGGTTGCTTCCCTAATTTTTTTTAAAAAATAAACAATTTATAAAAAGATTAAAAAAAATGCTACCCATTGCTTCCCCTAATTTTTTTAAAAAATTAAGGTTAAAAAAATAAAAAATAAAAGAAGTTATTTTTCTAAACAAAATTGCACCTTGCATGACGCTTGCAAGGCAAACGTCATGTAAGGTTGAATGGATATTACAAATTGTAATATCCATTACACCTTGGTCGGCGCTTTAATAAAGCGCCGGCCAAGGTGTAATATCGTTGCACCTTGGCCAGCGCTTTATGTTAAAACGCCGACCAAGGTCAAGTACTTTTTAGTTTTTTTAATGTATTTTTTTTAAAATTAATTAAACATTCTTTTTTTAAATACTTCATATCTCTAGATCTGGACTTCGCAGGCGCCAATGCCACACAATAGTTCTAGATTTTCTGATAAGGTTGATTAATTTGGTTTTATGGATAAAAAATTTTGTTGCGTATTTTAGATGAATTTTTTGTTTACATCTCTTCAAATATTATAAAACAATCATCCAAACGTCCTAACAAGCGTCATAGTTTTCAATAATTGAAAAAAAACAATGACCTTAATTGAACAAGTGTCTTTAAAGACAAATATATATATATTATTTTAAAAGAAATATATATTATGTATTACATACATACATACATATATGTATATATATATATATATATATATATATATATATATATATATATTATAATATAATATATAAATATAAATATTATAATGAATTGCCTTGGCCATCGGCCAAGGCAATTCAAGGCAATATATTGCCTTAGTAGGCAATATATTGCCTTAGTAGGCAATATATTGCCTTAATGCCTTTAGCTGGCGCTTTTCTAAAACCGCCGGTTAAAGTAAATTTTTTTTTCAATGATATCAGTAAATCCACACACACACTCATATTAATATATCTATACGTATATATCTGAGTGCATGCATATATGTACTTAAAGCATAAAAAATAAATATGTATGGAATTACATGTTCATTATTAATACAAGCTAAGCAGCATTATTTAAAGTTGAAAATAATTTTAAATCTTTTGGGCTTTACATAAGCTATGACGCTTTTCTATAAAGCGCCATAGCTGATACTTAAATTTTTTTTAAAAAAGATCTTACACGACGTTTCTTAAGAAAGTGTCATACAAGCTTAACATTAAGTTATAACGTTTATAATAAAAAGCGTCGTAGCTTATAATTTTTCCCCCTTAAAAAAACAATTACCTATGGCGTTTCTTTGAAAAATGTCATTAGATGCGCGCCATTGAAAGCCTATTTTGTAGTAGTGAGAATTGTTCTACTCCAAGAACTTTTCTCTCCCCCTTACAACAAGACTTATGGGCAGAGCGATTCCAACGAATCCTCTCTTTGACTTTTCTCGTAAGAAAATATTACCCTCTCAAGGTCCCTTTACCTTGAGATGACAGATACAATGAAGAAGTTTACAATAAATCTCTCACAGAGTAGATAAGATAATAATTACTGATGTATAATAGTAAATTAAATGAAAATCAAAGACTTTGTGAAAACTGGGGTTTTGTATATTCGTTGTTTGTGTGTGTGTTTTCTGTTCTTCTTTGAATTCCTTCTTGTAGATGTTCTGAATATGAACGTTGGTGGAGTGTCTGTTGTGGAGCAAGATATTTGAATATGTGTCCAGGCTGTCATGATGCGTAACGGATTTGCGTGGTTTTGAGATCATGTGCGTTGACAGCTGTTCATATGATCATGTCCACCATTCTTTGACTTTATTGATATGTAACTCCAGTCCCACCATTATATCCTGTCTCACTTGTAACAATTGTCAAACAAAGTTAAAGTATGAAATCATATGAAGTTTATAATGAATAAACATGATTTGAATAAGTTAGATATAACTCTTCATCAGCTCTAGAAAACATAGTATTCGAATACTCTTTTTACTATCAGGATAATTTAGCCTTTTTCTAGATATATACCATTTGAATACTTTATTCATTATTCGAATAGTATTAGACTTATTTGAATAGTCTAACTCACTATTCGAATAGTCCCTTTTGAAAAACTAATAAAGTTATCCTGATACACTACCTACCTGGCTATTCGAATACTCTTTATGAATATGAGAAGATATATTTCAAATCTTAATACTATTCAAATAGTTTGGTTACTATTCGAATAGTCTTTCACTTTGATATTAGAAAATTATTCTGATACAATACATGACTATTCGGATAACCTTGTGAAATTAGATTTGGAAATAGTTGGTTTCAACTCAAAATGCTATTCGAATAGTTGACTCTCTATTCGAATAAACTCAAAGTAACCTGATAATATTCTCAGTATTCGTATAATCCTTCAAAATATATTCGAATAGTTAATTCGTTATTCGAATATCTTCTCTCATAGAATAGGTGACTTTATTCAAATTCAACTTGAGTTATTCGAATAGTGCTCTGTTGACAGTATCTGAATCGAGTGTCAACTTCCAGAATTCATACCACTTTTAATATAGCTTTAAATTTGATATATTATATATCTATAGAAATCTCTTTGAGTCTAATTTCATATGGCACCAGTTTGAACTCATTTGGACATGTAGATAGGAAGATATGTCAAAAATACCAAACCTGTTCTGGAAAGTAACAGTGATTTGAAGCTCAAATTCCAAAATTCATATCTCCTTCATATGAACTCCTTTCAGCTTGATCACGGTGATTTGGGAGTCTAGTTTCATATGCCACTAGTTTCGTTTCAATTGGAGTTGTGGTTTGGGAGATATGGCTGAAACACTGAACCTTGCTCATATTGAACAGAAATAGAGATTGTTGGTACTATTTGAATACTCTCAAAGCTATTCGAATAATTTGCCTCTTTTTCAGTTGTAAACTATTTGAATACTCCTTTAATTATTCGAATAGTGTGATGTTTTATGCACTTCAAAGATCCAAACGCTTTTAACTTCCGATTGGGTCATTCCAACTTCCATTTGAGACCTCCAGTGTCACTTTTAAAAGATTGAATCTTGATATTCCCAGTAGATCTTGCAAGTTCTTTTTTCTTCAATATATTTCTCCTTGATTTTTCTCTTCATGATCATTCTCCATATCCCCAACTAGGTAGCCCCTTTATTTTCCTAACTAACTTCATTCTCCCATTTTCTTTCCTTGACTAATCT
This sequence comes from Albizia julibrissin, assembly GCA_037074505.1. Lineage (NCBI taxonomy): Eukaryota > Viridiplantae > Streptophyta > Magnoliopsida > Fabales > Fabaceae > Albizia > Albizia julibrissin. The sequence continues at coordinate 32,437,793 of CM073483.1, forward strand.
TGTAAGAGATAAATATATTATGCAAACTTTTTGCATTCATATTTAATCTCTACATTTGACATCATCAAAACTAATCATATCTAACACTTAGGAAGCATTGTATCACTATTACAAAAGAAAGAAGCTGTGACGCTTATATTTGAATAAGGTGTGGCGTTTAGGATGCGCTACATATACAGACGCCATTGGAAGCGCCACAGCTTATAATTTTTTTTAAATAAACCCTTCCTGTGGCGCTTCTTGGAGGAAGGGCCACAGGAAGTCCCAACTTCCTGTGGCACTTCTTCCATGAAGCATCACTGGAAGTATGCTGATTTTTTTTTACTTCATGTGGCCCTTTTTTAAGAAAGCACTACAGGAAGTTTTTTTTAAAAAAAATTATATTTTTTGTATTTTTAATTCATACCCCTATAAATTATTGTAGTGGACTACTTTAAACACAAATTTCTATCTACAATAAAATGAAGAAAAGCAAAAAACAATGAAATAACTCGAAAATGATACAAACAAATAACTAATTAACAAAATTAGTACTAAATATATTTACAAAAATTGTGAATGAAATACAACAAATTTAACTTAAATAAACAACACAACAATTGGCAAGAAACAACACCTAGGCTAGTTAATTAAATAGTACCTAACTAGTGGTTTTCCTAAGCACATATTCACACCATTCCTCGATCACTTCATTGACTTGATGGTACAATGTTGATTTTCATAATATTACATATATGTACAATCATACACAAAACGAATTGAAATCACTAAAACTTAATTATCAGGCATTAATTAATGGGATTTAAAACATAATATGGATTGCAACTAAATTACTTACTTTTTGAGGAATAAAAGGCTGATCATATGTAATTACATCCTTCATGAATTTCATGATGTAATACTCGCAATTATTGTTATTGGGCTGGAAAGGGAACTACAACAATATAATGAAATAGTTAACTCAATTTTTGAATAAAAATTGTTTAATAACAAAATTTGAGTAAATTTATATATAAGTACCCGTATCTTCTTCCAGACATAGATATTGACAAGGTTAGCAACTTTAGAATAGCTTAGGAGACAGAGGTCTGATATCCAGTCAATGCGCTAACAAAATAAATAGAAACTGATTACTTTTGGTTATTCAATCAGACACGCAAATATTTACACAAACATGCTTATACTAACCTATTGAACAATAACAACATATCAGGACGGTTATCTGGAAGACCTCCAATTAGAGGATCCACATAGTAAATGCAGGGCTTGTAGGTTCTGCTGGATTGATAACAATTAATATCCAATGTGCCCTAAAATATTTTGAAAATTTTTCTTCAATAATCATGTTATGGTAAAAGTTAAATAATAAAACAACATATATTGAAATACTACCACTAATAACTTACCCTATATTGCATGGAACTAGAAATAACACTATAAATGGTAAATTCAATTCGCAAAAAAGATTTCATTTTATGACTCTATGCGTGGGGATCCATATTATAGGCCATACATGCAGGAGATATTCAACCAGTAAGTTATCCATTCATCATCTCTTATAATTTAGTTCAGCTTGCATCTTTCTAAATATAATTTTTATTATGTCTTCTCAGAGTGGTGTATAGGTACCACATAGAGAATGGTCTTGACTGCAGCAATTGTAACCTCACCAACGGTAGCTTTAAATATACTTTCTAATGGCAGCATTCAAAGGTATATATTATAATGGCATGGCGAGGGCTACCCTCGAAATTGGCTAGCCAGCGGATCTAACCTTAAAACTGGTAGGAATTGTCCTCTCCCCTAGAGGATTTAATTACCTCCCCAGGGACTCACAACCGTGACCTAGGGGTAAGTCACTCCTTAAGAGCTCCCTGGTAACCATTTACACCATAAAATGTAAGACCATATCTTATTATTGATATTAGTCAAAGTAGCAATTGCGCAGTTCAGTGGGCACATAAGAATAGTAAAAATACCGATATTATTGATACAATGCTCGTTTATATACAAAAATTCCCCATAGGGGTATACAATATAATTACAAACCTTAAAAAAATAAAAGGAATTTCGATAACCAACGTTTGCTTCGGAGCTCATCTAGAACCTTCTGCTACCGGAAACTACCGTTTTTTCCTTCGAGCCGTTGCATGCTGCTGGAAACTTTATACATTTATGGAAAGATTGAGATTCATAGAATCTCAGTAGTAACTAGAAGTCTAGCATATATGATGTGAAAATAAATATGTCATGCACCATATTGTGTAATATGCGAACTTATGTTGTATGCATATTGTCCAAGGCTAAACAACTGTTTAAACCCTGGCTTATCGCTTGCACCATTATTGGATCCTAGATCACATCTAGGCTAATGTGCGTGTCCAAGAAACCATGCTCATATTAAAAAATATGGCATACAAAAACCATACATATAATCACATAGTGCATGAAAGAAAGTGTTACTACTTGAAACGCGCCATTTCCTCGCTTGTCAATCGATCCTGCTCCATCTCCGGCTCGGGCTTTCAATATATCCTAAAATTCTAAATTTAGGAGAAATAAGTTATTATTTATTTATAACTCATTCTAAACTCATTGTGTTGGTTATCTAATGTATTTATAACATTTTCTACACAATACAATTTTGTACAGTATAGTTTCATTGTTTTCTAAAAATTGGCAGATTTTTCAGTCAACTTTGGAAAATCATAATTAATTCTAAGAAATTCCAAATTGACTGATTCCAATGCTTAAATGTATCTATTTAAACTTATTTTCATGGAAAAATAATTAATTTTTACCATTGTCATCACAAATTTCCCAAAAGTTTTCCAAACATCCCTTGTTCCAGATTACATTCCAAAAACAGGGATCAACTTTGGAAAATCATATCTCTTAATATACTTGTCTAAAAATTGTGTTCTATCCACAAAATTAAATATCTACATGTATAATTTAATCCTATAAAATTTTATAATATTTGGATTAGGTTTTGTTACATGAAAATTGTTCTACAAAAATCCTGACTCACAGGAGGCAGATCAAACAGCATGCACATTCAACTTCATAAATTTTCAAATTTGTATACCAACATCAAAAAATCATGAACACTTGCATGCCTACAAAAAGTGTCCTTATAAAGCCAATGGAAGCATCAGAATTACAAAATTCTAACTGTACCCTTGTGTTCTACCTCTTGGACGAAAATGATGTTCTTAGGAGGAAAGTTGTGTTTTCTTGATTTCTCTTGCTTAATTATTTCCTTTCTACTTCTAATCACATGATCAACTACTTAAACGCTAAATGAACATGTTTAGATGAAATTTTGAAAGTATTTCCCCTTAGGGTTTCATCTTCCCAAATTTATAAATCAAGCAATAACAATGCCAAAACCACAACAATAACCAAAGCAACAACATATACACAAGAGGATCAAGTTTATGAGATTACCTCTTGATTTCACCACTTTATCTCTCTAAAAAAATCACTATTCAATCCCTCCTCTCTGTTGATTTTTCTTGCTATCCATTGATTTCAAGGAGAAGAGGTTAGAAGAGGTTCCAAGGTGATTAGAAGGCATAAACACTAAGTTTTCATGCTCTTACCTTTGGTTTTTGGCTTGGAAACCCTAGCTTCTTCTTGGTATGCTTCAAGTATTCTTGAATCTCCCTGTCTCTCTTTGGTTATGCTGCTAGCCGAAAGTATGCATGGAAGAGGAAGAAGAGATAATAACTTAAGTAAATGTCCCTTCTTGCTTTTGCTTGTATAAGTGCTTGTATATGGTTGGCTCTTTGTTTATTTTTCCCCCTTCATCTTGCTTTAATATTAACCAAGAAAATTAATTTCCCTTGCTTGCCTCTTATTTGAATGAATGTGAAATAGAAAAGGGGGCATCTAATTGCTTCTTGAATTAGCCATTTCCACTTCAACATTAGCCTATAATTTTTGAGTTTTCAAACGTCACCTTTTTGCTTGATTTAAACACTTCAACTTAGCATTTGGAATTCCTTTATTAATTCCTTTTGGATTTTTGACAGTATTTTTTAGAAATTAAAGGGAAAAATAATGGCTTTTTGCTTTATTGGTCAAATGAACATTTTTCCTACCTATTTTTTCCATTTTTTGCACATGCTGAAAAACTGGGCAGAATTTTTATCAAATTTTAAAAATTCGTATATAATTGTATTGATATCCAATTGGGGTGTTTCTAAAGGCTATGTTACCCTTATTAAGTCTTGGTTTAGGTAAAAATATAACCTTTAGCCAACTAGAAGCTCAACATTCCCATAATTATTGTTTTCGGATGTTGGCATTGAAAATCGTCAGTTTTACTAGGCTAACTTCAAAAATATATATCTCTTTGTGTATAGCTCCAAATGACTTTTATGACCTATAAAATTAAACATTGATAAGTATTATTTCATTATGGAAATTTTCATAATTTTTGAACATCATTTTCCTATTGAAAAATGTCACACAACAAGACTGCCACACAGGGAAACCCACTGGCAGCATATCTCAAATTGTCACAATTTGTGTTACAACATAATAGTGTTGTGTGTAACCTCTAATTGTATTATTTTTTCATTACTTGTGCCCTTCAATTCACCATTTTATTTCCCTTAAATACCACAAAGATATATGGAATTTTAGGGAATAAAGTTATGCCTCCCTAGGACCCTTACTAAACCGGGGCTTAGCAATCCACATGGTGCAGGCTTATTTCTCAAACCCTTGGTCCCAAAATTTGGGATGTTACATATATATTATTTACTAATGACTATAATATTAAATTGAAGTGCACATATAGTTCATATATCTGATTGACTGACAAATTTTTCTTCTCATTTCTTTGTAATGCTCAAAGTAACTAGACATGAGCAATGATTATGGGTACTGTATGATGCAATATATGAAGGACATAATCACACACGGTCCAGAAAATATTGATATAAATAATGTACATTATATGATCAATTCGTCCATATATACATGTAGTCAGCTATATATTACAATATCTAACTTCCATCTATTATTTCTTTTTCACACAATATATAAATGCCTCCTGGATGATGTTTATCAATTCATAAATGGAAGAAGCCACTGAAGAGTTGGCGGCATCTGTGCAACATTAGTTGGAACATAAATAATACATAGTATGACAGTAAATTTATAGGTACTGATGATTTGTTTAATTTGTTTTAATGTTTTGGTTTTAATAGTATATACTTATACATGAATGGCTGTAAATATATTTTGATTTATTGTATTGTTTTGTATATGAATAAAAATGTAAATATATATATTGTGATTCATTTTGTAAATATATATGTAGGGAGATCTCAAAAGTAGAACCCCCCCTTTTAAAAAAATAGCTTCTATAAATCATGATTGTTACCTAACAATCATTATTTATATCAACTATATATAACGGTTGTTTGGAAAGTACCGTTATATTTGTTAGTAGATATATAATGACTGTTAAATTGAAACCGTTATGTATTATGCAAGCATTACTATATATTATGACAATTGTTTACGTATGCCCATTAATTAGTATCATAACGATGATCATATCATGGCCTTACCAAGCCTTAATACATAACAGGTGTTATATTATAACTGTTATAATAGGTCCAAAATAAATAATGATTCAGAACTGTAATGTATCTACTTGGAGCTATTATAGCGCTTGCATAGATGACAGTTCAAAACCGTTATGTATAGCAGTTAATAACCGTCATGTATCACGATTTCTGGAGTAGTGATCCCTTTCTAGGTCCATGAAGAATTATAAGGCTTTTTCACAATGCTGTCACTATTAAGGTTAAAATAATTAGCTCTTAAAGTGGTGAACAATAGAGACTGAGGAAACATAAATTATTCTCCATACTGGTTTAGCTAATAGAGCCTGATTTACTTGGGATGTTCTTCTTAATCCCAGACCACCTTCACCAACAGGCATGAAAAGAGTTTCCTTATTGAGAAAATGAAATCTATTTCTATCACCACTTGATTCCCACAAAAATGTTATACATATTGAGGAACTATGGACTTGATTTATAAGATTATAGACCATCATAACATTATCAGAGATAATTCTTCCCTTGAGGAAGGCACATTGATTTGGCGCTATAGAATTGTCGAGAATAGATTTCATTCTTAGACATATCACTTTTGGATATGATCTTGTAGCTGACATTACAAAGACTTATTGGTCTTAGATCTTTCAAAGTTTGAACTGAATCACCTTTTACAATAAGAATGATATGGGTGTTATTAATTGCTTTCAACAAAAGCTCAGATTCCCTAAAAGAATTTAACATGTTTACCAAGTTGTTTCCAATTAGATCCTAATATCTTTGAAAGAAGTAAGGATGAAACCCATCTAGACTAGAGGCTCTATTCATTAGAAGAGAAAAGACTACAGATCTTACCTCTTCGATTGATAGAGGCTTCAGTAGATCTTGAAAATCAGTTATAGAGATAACAAGTATATTGATTGAATTTAAACCTTGTAAAATTTGATCAACATGGCCAAATGATTGTGATATATATATTTTAGAAAAGTGATTGTAAGCTAAACCTGAAATGTCACTTGCATTGTTGGTTGTGATACTTTATTTCCCAATACTACGGTAGAGTACTAATTAGCTAATACTCACCGAGTACCAAACATCAAGATGTGGAAAAATGCTAGAAACTTTATACAATGCCTCTGCTGGATATAAATATTCACATATAAGCACAATTTCATTAGATTTACTTCACAACATACACATTATCCACTTTATCTACTCCACTTCATATACAGTCCAAAACTCATAAAAGTCTGAAAATACATAAGAGGAATTGACCACCTAAACTAAGCTCTTCCGCCACTTGGCCTCAGCTCATCATCATTTACCTTTTCTTTGCCCCGCAAGCTCCCTTCCTATACTGGAGATTTGTTTGGGAAAAAAAATGAGACTCATGGGAATCTCAGTAGTAACGCAATCAAGCATATAAGATAACACACACAAGCATGCTTTACTTACACAATCATCAACAAAATCATCATAACATCATTTAGTGCAAACATGCAATTCATAAACTGACTTCGCGCTAGACGGGTTCTTAGCCTCGAAGGGCGCCTATGTACAATGCAACTTCATAACCGACATCACGCTTGACAGGTTCTCTTGGCCCCGAGGGGAGCCCGTGTAAAGATAGGCCCCGGGTCCTGCTCGTGCAATTATGAACATTTTACCTGAGTGTCAACCCGACCTTCGATAGGCCCCGGGTGTTCGCTCCACTCAATCTAAACATGTTAAAAATTTTGATGATGATAACAAACAATACCTATGCATGTCATGTTATATGAAGACGGTTACTACCTGATTGCTCTTCTATGCAACTTTCCCACTCGATTCAAGCTCGGGCAACTACTGAGGCCAGACCGGTTGTCAAGTCCTGAAATCACCAAACCTCACAAATGAGTTATTACTCATCCATACATCCTTCCAAACTCATAATATTGGTAAATTTAGCTTAATGATGCCAAATTACCAAAATACCCCTTAGGTCATAATTATCAATATTTTTCTCAAAATCGTGATTTAGGCCATTCCTACACATTTTTACGCGTAGAATACATTTTTAACCTCGAATTGGCCAAATTCAAGCTCAAATGACAAAAATACCCTTGAAAACACTCAAATAAGGCTTATAAAGGGTAATTTTGTCATTTCACTTTCAGTGGTTTTTCTCACTTCGGAGTCAACATAGACCCTACACAATTTGACCTCCTAAATCCTATGGAAGCATCGAAATTATCAAATTCCTATCCATTTTCCATGTCCAACACAGGGAAGGGAAAATAAATTTCCAGAAAAGTTGTGTCGGATTCTCGTTTTCTTTAGCCTAATCACCTCATTTCTACTTATAACCAATATATTAACTAGTTAGAAATTCATTGGATTTGATTTGGAGACACTTACATATTAAGGTCTCTTGAGTTTTCTTGGATTATCTTATACCAAATGAACCATAATCAAGCACAAAACAACTCTACTAACCTTAATCAAGCAAGAGGAACAAGTTTAGAAAGTTACCTCTTGATTTCTTCAACTTTCTCTCTCTTGGACGTTTTTGTCTCTCTCTCTCTGACTCTTGATTCAGCTGCTCAACAAGGAATCCAAGGGTAGAGAGGTGAGGAGAAGAGATCATGGAGGGATTATGTGGCTTTAGACACAAGGTATAAGCTTCTTACCTTGATTCTTGATAAAACCTAGCTCCCTTCTCTCGTCCGTTCAGTTCTCGTTCTCCAGCTCTCACTCTCACTCTTTCTGATTCAATTGATCGGGAATGAGGGCTGATAGAGAATGAGAATTGATATAATGAACATTTAAATTAATTTGGGACATGTGGCACAATGTAATTGGTCCATAATCGCATAATCCTCAATTAATTCTATTTCCCTCTCCATGCCATATAACAGCCGAAAATTTGTATGAGAAATATAAGGGAAGTCTAAATCTCCAACATCCCATTGTGCCATCTCGTAACTTGTTAACCAAGTCATTGACTTTTTGACTATTTGACCATTTTTTACCATAATTCACCAAAATTGGTTTATTAATGATCAAATAGTCATTTTACTCTTTTTAATTCCCATATAACTCAAATTAGTGGGAATATTGGGGAAAAATAATTATTTCCCATTTTACGGCAAAATTACCGTTTTCCCCTTGTATTTAATGATTTATCGAAATAAATCATTTTCCGCCCATTTCTTCAGCTAAACCCCATTTTGACACTTAAATGAGGCCATTAATCATATCATTAAATTCCTTGAATTTTGGTTATCATAATAGGCCTTTATCGGTACATTTATTGCCTGCTTATACCCTTATTCAGCCAATTTATGTGTAACCGGCACTTGGAATATTTTCCATAAACTCACATAAATTCATCCACATCATTTTTCACCATTTTATTCCACTAAATATACATCAAATATACACATAAATATATTAATGAAAAATGAGATATTACATTGGTCCATGAGTCATCTTTTGCCCCTAGGCTCATAATATAATTATGACTTCTAGAAATAGTGGCATGAAAAAATTTGGTATTTCTTTCCCCTTCTGAGAGCCATTTGAATTTAGCTCTTTATGCCCAATAGCTACTCTCACATTCATATTGAAACTCAAGATTACTTTTAGTATTCCGGAATTCAATATCAAAAGAGGAAGGAAGTAAACCATTAAGCGAAATTAAGGATGAAATACTATCAAGGAAATATTCTGCATCCACAATTTTCAGTCTCAAATTAACAATTTTGGTTTTGCTCCAATGTGATAGAGAAGACAAAACCTTTGATAACTTACAATACACCCTAAAAGCCGTTGATCCCTACACAACTTGCATCCATTCCTCAGTTACAATCTCATCGCACTCCTTAAATTTATACCAGAAGGCTTCAAACTTCTTGTGACAGATACTCTTCATAGATGTATCCGGAGAAATAATAATATGACTATGATTTGAAGAGACTATACTAGAGTGTAAACTGTAGATTGAAGGGAATCTACTAGCCAGTGGAATTTCCCAAAAGCTCTATCAATGCGCCTAAGCACAATATCATCACCTTTCCTGTTATTGGTCCATGTAAATTCATGGCCTTTACGTGATAATGGAATAAGATTACAATCATCAATGCATTTATTATAGGATGACCATGCCACTGTTTTCACCATTACAATTCAACTTATCAAAAGTAAACATGATCTGATTAAAATATCCCACAATGATCTAGGGGAAACACATATCTTGAGCAGTATCCATAGCCAAAGTCTCATTGATGGAACTGGAGTCCCATAAACAAAAGAGGCAAAGTAACAAGATGTAGAATTATTTTCATTGATCTTGTAGTGGATTACACAAGTAGAGACATAAAACAATTGAACAATAAAAGAAGACTTCCATGAAACCAAAGTTCCATCACCCCTTCTAGTAGCATCTGTATCTGTATAATCATTAAAGCCCATATTTAAAAGATTAGTGTAAGCGACATCTAAACTAATTTTAGCTTCAGATAGGAACACAAAATTAGGGTGGTGCTAATTAATAAGCCGCCTACCTCTTTGAACTGCTGTGGTTTTGCGGAATCCATGACAACTCAACACAAGATCTTCATGGCATATTTGGGCCGCTTCCCTAGCCTCTTTGATAAAATTGAGACAAAAGAAAACTGATCTTGAACAGTTGAATACATCTGAATTTCCATGGGATCTTCCTTTGCTAGAACCAAATGAAAAGGTAGCAAACAAGTTTTCTTAGATGAATGAAGGAATAATTCTCTTCCAATGAGCTTCTTTTCTTCTTACTTTCCTTTAATATTACTCGTCTCCACTTCTTTACCTATAATGAATTTGTCGGTAACTTAGAAGTGTAGTTAGCTTACTTAAAAGAATCAACAGAAATATAGGTATATCTGAATCTTTTTTGGAGAGATAGATGGCTAAGTTAAATTGTCTACCACAATTGGGACTTGATGCCGAACTTGGTGGATATTCTGGCTCGCATCATCATTTGAAACTGATTTTATATTAGGATAAAACTTAGTTTCTTCATAGCTCTGGACCTTCTTTGCATTTGTATGATATGATTCAGCCATGTGATCTTTCTTAGTTTTCTTAACCCAACAAGGAGTTGTGAATCGCTTTGAAGTTGCCCTGTGATTACTAGTGGTGAATAAAGGTCCTGATAGTTTCCAAGCTTGAAATTTCTTTCCAATCATAAAAGTACAATAATCATCAATCGAATCTTGTAAAATCTAATGAGAACTAAGGAATGAATTATCCCAATTGTTATTAATTCTTTTATCTTGATGAATTCCAGAGATACCAAGATCTGACTAAATAATCCTTTCAAAGGAAGCTTTTAGAAAATTTTCGTTACCCCTCTTCATGAGTCGTCGGATGTCTAAAGGATCATGTAGCATTTTCCATTTATGTTTTCATAGTTGCAGCTTTTCCCAATCCAAATGTTTCCAATATAGCCCACGAAAGTTATACTCGGATTCATGAGAAAATGCTGAAGTATAGATGGGACAGAGCGTGAATGACTGATATGAAAAATTAGGCACTTGACACCAATGCAAAGCTGTATTTTTGAACACCAAAACCCACAACAGGGCTTTTAAGAAAAGGTCTAAACATGGAAAAAAAGTAGATTGAATCCAATTGTGAACAATAGAAGTACTCTGAGTGATAGTAACTTTGATCTCATGGTTATTCAGATTAATAATATAAAAATCACAAATTGAACTTAAAGATCTGCTTTCACGAATTGGTGCACCCATTAGAAACACCCATAAAAGACACTCTTTGCTTACAAAGAAATTTAAAGGGAAATATTTAATTCCAGTCATCACTATAGAAATGAGACTTCAACAAACAATTTACCATTCACCTGTATCTCCCCCATACAACATCAAAGATGGCACAGAACATCACAAAAAATTAACAATATAAACCATATACCTACAAGCATGCAATGAGAAACCCAAGCAAATATTAGAGAAGAAAACCAAAAATCAAACCAGATCAAAAGCCATACGCCGAGGTTGAAAGACCACATTGTCACAAGCAGATGATTTTTGGTGTCTGGGTGTCAACAATCAGATCCAAAGTTCCCCTCTTTGATGATATTATTTAGCAAGAGACTTCAGCCAGAGCGCTCTACCTTAACTGATCTCCTTTATTTTCACAATCTATGACCGCCTACACACTTTCCTTTGACCAGAGAGAGCTATTAAAATCCAATTTGTGCTATCCTTTTAACCATTCAAGATACACTCTCCATAGCAGTGTTCAAAGGTCACCGATTTGTAGATTCTCTATCGCCAAAGTCCATCCGTCAAGAAACGCGTCGTCACCGTGAAGAAAGATGAGGACGCACCGACTCAGGTCACTTTCTCACCGAAATCGAGATTAGAGCAAAGAAGACGAGCGATGACGTAGAGCATGGAGACTGGAAAAAAGAGCATAGAGAAGTTATACAAAATTGTGAAGAAGAGGCAGAGGGGTGTAGTTCTGACAGAGTGATGGATGGCCGCATGACGAATGGGGGGCCATCAGAACCACAGCTGAAGAAGTTTTTGGTTCATAGACTTTTTTTGAAACAGGAGAAAATTACATATGTGTGGTCAATAAATATATATATATATATGTATATCACATACATTACTTATTTGTGTTGGAAGATACATTTAAAATATTAATTACAGATTCGAATAACGTGGATAAAAAATTGGTTAGAAACAGTAATGCGCTGTTTGGCACGGGAAAATAATTTTAAAGAAAGTGGAAGTAAAATTAAAAATAAAAATAGAATTGAAAATAAGGATAGAAGTAAAGTTATAAGTATGTTTGGTATGAAAATAGAAGTGATGTGTTATTTTAATTTAATATTTATATTTATATTATAAAAATATTAAACTACCCCTAACTCTTTTTTAAAACAAATCACCCCCTTCCTATTATCGAACTCCTCTGATACATCCCCTTCATCGTTTTATACTAAGAAATTAAGTACCAATAGAATAGAGTGATTTACTGTTCATGTCTAACACGAAATCGCATACAACCTCTGAAAAATTGTAGTTCCATTTCAAACTAGAAATCAAATTCAAATCGCTATTCATGGCAAACTCAAAAATTGAGATCGCAAAGTTCTGAGCAAGATTGAGATAGAAGACGCAACTATGCCTAAGTGAATCGTGGAACTGGAGATTGGAGAAAGAGACTGAGGTTGAAGGTGCAAAAAAAAGGGGAAAGAAGACTTTCAGATTTGAGTCATTGTTGGTGGAGGACCGTTGCTACTATGGATGACCGCTGGCGTTGAGGAATAGTGGGGAGAAGGAGGATATGGCCACCAGAAAACCAGACCCGATGACTGTGGCTCACTGACGGCATCGACGGACTTGTTGCAAAGAGGACGATTGTGGTTTGACGAAGTCGTCCTCTTTCACAGCACCGTCTTTTTTCGTTATAGCACCATCGATGAGCTTATAGTAGGTTCCAGCCAAAGCTCGCAGCAAGTGTTCATGAGGCTCTCCATGCAACTGGACCTCTCGCCTCCTCCTCCTTTCTCCGTCTCAATCTCCAACGCCATCGCTATCCTCCGTATCATCTTCCTCAGACCCCGACCCTGTCCCCCTCCATTCCGCCTCTATAGTCATCCTCTGTCGCAGCACCGTCTTTTTCCCTAATAGCACCATCGTCCTAATGCTGGCGCCCATCATCCTAGCTTTATCGTTGGTGGAGGTGGATGGCAGCTCTATCGCACAGGGGATGCTGAAGAGGGAGACTGTTGGATTGGTATGGTTAAAATGTAAAGAGCAAACTTGTCAATAAATTATAAAAGTAAGGGTATAATGGTATGAAAAAGACACTTTTAATGGAACTCATCCAGTTTTATGGGTCGGAGGGTGGATGTGAGTTCCAACCTTTTTGATAGAACTGATTTTCATAGAGAAGTGGGTTCCAACCCACTAAACACACAAAATTGGGAATTTCACTTCCACTTTTACTTCCAACTATCTATCTCCAATTCTTTTGTACTAAATGGGGCATAAAGATGTAAAAAATGTAGCTTTTTCGCTTAAAATATCATAATGTAAGAGGAATAGAGAGAATGCGTGTGTAATTAAATATAATAATATGTGTATTATGAGTAATTAGATAGATGTAAAATGGGGAATCAATAAAAGAAAATTGAGACAACCTCTAAATATCTCTTATAAATGAGAACTTTGTGCATGCCTTATTAGTCTTAAAAGGATGTGGGATAGGAACCATAGACAAATTTTCTTGAGAAATGATTATTTGAATGCAAAAATTAAGCGTATCAAGGAAATAGCGATCTTCATAATAATTACTCCCTTCATTCCTTTTTATAAGATAAGATTCTTAGATATGTCATGTTTTTTTTATAAGATAGGATTAGGGGATAGCTAATTTTTTTTTTGTAAACTCTCCATTTTACTCGTACTTAATTACAAAAATTATTCATACCACTGTTATATTTAATTATCATGTTTGACTAAAGTACTCAATATAACATTCTCTCTTCCACATAAATGGGGGCATTTTTGGAAAACAATTTTTTTTACATATTTATTGCACCTGACTATTTTTAACTACATCTTTGAACAACCCAATTTGGTTAATCCTATTTTATAAAAAGGAACAGAGGGAGTAGAATTTAATCTTTGAAAGTCATTGCATATTTAAACATGATTGGTTAGTTGATCTTCAACACATCAATAGAGAGAAGAACGTCTCTAAAGTTGATATACTAGTCAAGTGTGCTTTATTGATGCCTTTAGATGATTTTTGTTTCTTTACTTCTTATAACATATAGTAGTTTTTACTGCTTTCTTCCCTAAAAAAATACAAGTGGTTACTTATGATTTATTCTTGGATCAAGCATAATCAACTACTTTAGAGACTCAATTCAACTGGACTCTCTATTCATCAACAATTCTCCTTTCACTAATTAATGTGTAACACCTTATTTCCAAAGTCATTAGATGAGTTTTACATGCATAATGAATTGAACCATTAAGCTAGGATTCAGTTTGGTGACAAACACACTTTCGTAAACATTTGTAAATCCCAACTTCAAAATAGGGTTTTTCTGAAAAATGTAAAACTTTTTAAAATAGATTCATAATGGTTCATCACTTCATTATAACTAAATCCATTCTCTGTTCCTTTCATTAATATCCGAGCGTTTCTCTCTGCTTATAGATCTTATATCGTTGTTTAGTTAATGGGCCTTTAGCATAAGGATGCTCTATTCTATTTCATTTATTACGTTAACGAGTAGTTATTGATTTACTAAATGATTGTGAGGTTACAAAAAAAAAAACATATAGTTTACCAAAAAAAAATAAACAACCAACAAAAATCCTAGTTTCTTTAACCGCATGCCTTATCCGTTTGTGATTACTTTCTTACCCTTCGAGCTGCTAGCCCTTGTTGTATGTTAGTATTTGGAAATGGGTAAGATTTCATGAGAATCTCAGTAGTAACAACTCACTTATATGATATGTAAATTCATAGAGTATTAAAACAATAATCTCATAAGCATAATTCATAACAATAATCATACGCAGCATTAATAGCAAAAACAGGACTTACCGGTCCAATACCACAGTACTTGGCAATTCTGGTTTTACTGCCTAAGGCCTCTGCCCCATACAAGTTGTACTTACGAGTCTTATAGCCTCATGTCACTGCCCAGCTCAGGTCTTTTGTCTAGGGCTACTGCCCAATGTAAACTTGTATTTATGAGTCTTACTGCCTCGGGACACACTGTCCTTTGCAAATCCCAATGATAAACATATACATGCAAGGCAATACATATGATATAAGAGAAAGAGTCACTACCTATCAGCCATTCCAATGATTTGTCAACCACCTTCTTTCTTGGGCTCGGGCAGTCTTCGAATCGCCGACGAATATCAAATCCTATATTTTATGAAGATGGGTCATTACTTGTTCAAATGCTATCAACATAATGAACATTATATTGGTTTTGACCCATTTTATCCTTGTCTTTAACTTAGCTTTGTTGGTTATCTTTAGGACTTTTATATTATGTCAAGTGAGTGTCTAATCTAAGACACATTATGTGTCTCTTGTACATTAGGATTTGGGTAACAGATGTGACCACATTACTCTATAAGTTATACCTCTATTTCCTATGATCCCACTTATGACAATTCATTCTAAATTTTGCAAATTCGCAGGTCACCCTAATCTGCTAGATTTGTCATCAAAATTTGAAAATTCATAACTAATTCTAAACAATTCCAAATGAGATGGTTCAAAGTCCTATGTAAAATTCTCCAAGTCATCTGTAATGGAAAAATATAACCCACAATCATATATAAGTAAAAAATTACAAAAATCCTCAAGTAACAACATGGTTTCAGGATTTATCCCAGATTCAATGCTTTAATTTCAACATATCATAATTCACAATCTACAAACCCAAATTGTGCATTATATATATCAATTTAAAGCTTGAGATATCTAATATTGATATGGAAAATATCATGACCATTAGACAACATTTAATTAGTCAAACTTAAGCCACAACTAACCTGACTCAAATCTGGCAGCATCTAACCTTACAACTTTAAGTTCCAATTTTAGGGTTTTTTTATCCAATCACCCCAAAATCATAACCATAGGCTATTCCTGCACAATTTTTTTTATGTATAATCCATTTTAAACCTCAAAAATACCAAAATCACATTCCTTCCCTATGTTTTGCACTTGGCCAAACCATAACGCTCAAGCCAACAACAAACAAATTGCAATTTCAACCACTAAACTAGTCAAATACCATCTTTAAACCTTATTTAACACCATTTACATATTCATAGAATCATCATAGACCTAAAATATCTCTTGGAAAAAATTAGGGCAGCTAAAAAAACTGAAGGAAATTTAACAAAACCTCAAGAAATTAGGCTCAAATCAGAGTTTAGGCTTACCTCGATTTGATGCTACAGCCTGTTTTTGATTTTGGCAGCACCTACCCTAGGTATTTGCACCAAACACCTTTAATAAGAACTATAGAACCATAGAAAGATAGCTCTTGTTGGGTAGAATGAGATTAGTGAAGACTCTATCGGTAAAAAATGTGAGATCGGTAGTGAAATTGGCTCAGAAACACTTGAAATCTCAAGAGCTCCTTCTTTCCTCTTTCTTTCCTTATGTTTTTCTCTATTTTCCATTGTTTTTCTAAGGGCTGGCCAAAATTATGAGGAGTAAGGGAAATTTTGGATTTAAATAATCACTTATATTAAGTGTTTAAGTCACAAGATGACATGTGTCAAGTGTTGCAACCTTGGGGTGCTAGATGCCCCTTCTTAATTTTGGTTTTCTCTCTCTTCTAGGCCTTTGGGCTGACTTTTTAGTTAGGGGAAAGAGAGGCCTAATTATTTCCTCTGACTCCCATATTCAGAGGTCAGGAAAGTCAATCATGTGATTGGACCGAAGACTGGTAGATTTCCTTGACTAATGGGGCTAGCTGGCACCCCATAAGAGGGCCAACACAAAAGTCAAAATGCAACTAAAATGATGAGGGGACATGTGGCACCTTCTTGTAGTGCTATCACGAAAGCAAGAGTTACTTTATTAAAACCACTTTATGGATGTCTATTAAAATTACACCAAGTGTCTGTTTTCCCTTTAAATGGTACCATGTGTCCATACAGGCACCGGTATATTTCTTCCAACTAATGATACATATAAAGCAATACCGTTACTCAAATTTTAGTATGTTACATAATGCATATCGAGCCCCTCACTTTTGTTCTTGTTCTTTGCCAACTATGACAGATCTTCCTCCATCTTCAATTCTATCGCATTTGGAATATGCAAATTTTAGTTGGAAATCAAAATAAATAAGTTTCAATAGATGTTATTGAAAATTAAAATTATAATGTTTTATAATATACACAATCAAAATTAGTAAATTTTATAACATATTAAAAGGCTTGAAAATAGACATATGCAAAATTGTTTATTTTGTTGTATAAATTTTTTTGACAAAAATAAATGTTTAAATATTTCTTATATTTAAGACAGGAATTTTGGTTAAAATAAAGCTTTAGAGTCAAAATTAACGGTTAAATAATGATTCAAGTGGATGGAAATAGGATCTCAAATATATAAGGGAGACTTATATAACATACATTTTAATTTTAAGCAGCGAGGTTTTATACGAGTTTTCAAAATAGATGGGAGATATGTGTCATTTAGACAAAATTGAGGGGAAGTCAGAATACTTTGCTCAAAACTTTATTAGTTATGTTTGTTCTTAGTGCCTATTCAAACTCGTGACTAGTTGGGAAGGGCGCAAACGGATGTTAAACCTTCTTATCACTTAAAAGATTCTACGAGAAAACAAATAAACAAATAAATGGTAGAAATTAAATGGCATAATAGACACCAGAGTTATTATAGTAGAAGACCCCTAAACTCAAGGGTAAAAACCATGGGTAGTCCAAACCAAAGAAAATCATATCTACTATGATTAACACAAGGTACAAGAGTGTGACACCTTACTTTATCACTAGTCAGATGAGTTACCATATAATGATTTTGAGCCATTAAGCCAGGTTTGGTCTTAGGAAGTAAACACTTTCAAAAATAGTTGAAAACTTAACCCAAAATACAAAGTTTGAACTTGTAAATGAATGGGCTTTCCTAAAAAATTAATACTTTTTTAAAAAATTAATCAGTGGTTCAAACTCTTCATTTTAATTCATCAATCCTTCAACTTGATTTGATATTATTATAGTTATGCTCAGCTCTCACCCAAGACTACCGTTTGTTAAGTTATGGGCTTGAATCATGCAAGTGCCCATCCCCATTTCGTTATTTAAGCATAGTATTAATGCTACCCTTACTATGTATGCTTATACTACTACTGTATGTACTAATTCGACTATATATAATTTGTAGCCATATGACGCTACCAAAAGTCCTATATATAAATAAAAAAATTATACAGATAACCAAAAAAATTAACTAATCTTGCTTCTCCACCTTCTCAATTGTCCTTAATAATTACTCCCTTAGCTGTATGTCATTTTAATAGAAAGGGGTGAGATTCTTGAGAATCTCAATAGTAACAAAAGACCATTATTATATATGCAAGTTCACAAAGTATGCAAAACAAACGATCAAACAATAACCATTTAGCAATCACTATGTAGCACAATCAACAATTATAGGACATATAGTCCAATACAACACAAATTGCATATAAGGTCTTACAGCCCAGGGACACACAGTCTAATAACCATGCAAAATGCATATCATGACTTACAACCTCAGGACACACAGTCTAATATCCACATTGAATGCATATAAGGACTTATTGCCTTGGGGCACACAGTCCAACAATCATACAAAATGCGCTAGGTCTTACAGCCTCAGGACATATAGTCCAATATCCATACTGAATGCATGTTAAGACTTACTTCTTTGAGACACACAGTCCAATAATCATACAAAATATGCTAGGTCTTTCAGCCTTAGGACACACGTCCAATAATTAAACCCATATAGTCATGAAACGAATATAATCTATGGTACAAACAAACATACAGTACATTTACATAATATATGAGAGAAAGAGTTACTACCTGTTGACATTTCCAATAATTTACCTTGACCAAAATCCTTTACAATTTGCTTTCTCTTTGAGCTCAAGTAGATATCAAATCCTATAATTTTGAAATTCATATAGAGGGTCATTGTTCATTCCCAATCCTATTAACATAATTAAAATTATGTTATTATTGACCCTCTCATAATCTTATCCTTTTATACTTTTTTGTATCTACTTAAGATATATTGAATGTCTATTTTCCCTTGTAATTAACCATTCAATTCAATTAAGTTAGCCCCTAAAACTTATCCCAAAACCCTCAAACCATTACTAATTACATTTTCATAAAAATGTGTCATTTTTGGATTGAAACCAAATTATGTCTCTAATTCTCAGGGAATTTTGAAAAATCATAACTTAAGCTAGGGAACTCCAAATGAGGTGATTTAAGTTTCTATTTAAAACTATTTCAATCATCTATAAAGAAAAAATAACATCCAGTATTAAATAATGGACCTAAATTCCTAATTCTAATGTGCATACTAACTGTTCCTTTGGTGAGATAGGAAATTCAAGTTTTCCTGCCCAAACTTTAAAAATTTATAACTTATAATATAGACATCCAATTTATGTGTTCTAGTAATTAATTTCATAAGTCTATTTTAAAGGAAAAATAACCACAATGATAGATTATGACAATATCCTCATATAATTTTTATAATTGTTCTCTGCCTAAAATATGAAAAACATATTTTTTCCAGTTTTCTGTCCAAATTTGCAAAAATCATAACTTTAATTCTATACATCCAATCAATATGTTCTATACTCATTTCAAATCTTAAGATGTGTGATATCTCCTTACCAAATTTCACAGACATAGGACACCGTTTTCCTAGTTAAAACTTCACTTAAATCCGACTACCTCTCAAACTCTCTAGAATCGACAATCTGCCATAAAACCTCAAAAACACCACATATCTCTTCCTAATATGATTTCTTATTTGTTTGATCTTCCAAAACACATGTTTAGATCTCTAAAACTCAAAGAAAACAAACCAAAATCACCAAAAAATGCAAGCTTTAGCTTTAGAAATCACATTCATTTGTACTCTGTTTTTTTGGTTTGGAAGACTAAGAAAGAAAAGAGTGCACACAAGCTCAAATCATGGCTTAAAACATTCAGGATTTAGACTCTCTAAAACCCATATTGCATGCTCTATTTTTAGTGACAAAATTATAGAATCAAAGAACTAAAAAACACACCTCAAAATCAACATGTGTATGCTTATCTCAAGCTTTCATGGTGACAATAGCTCCTTACCAAGAGCATCCAATTTCAGCAACCATTTAATCCTAAAAAAATACCACCAATTGGTAGAAAGGAAGTTGGAAAAGGGTGTAATAGACTCACATAGTCAAGAATATGAGGTTGCATGTAAGCTTCGAGTAGTATTCCTCTCCTTCCGGCCATCTCCGATCACTCTTTATCTCTAGCTCTCTCTTGGCCTCCCAGCTCTCTCTCTCTTTTTCTCTTTCTTTCTCTGGTCAGAATTGCTAAATGAGGGGTGAGAAGAGTGGCTGAGTGTTTTTATGTAAGTGTGAGTGTATGTGTCATGTAAGCATGTGAGTGTATATGTGTGTGTGTTTTCTTTTTATCTCATTGGTCTCACTCACAAAGCTTTAATTTTCTTAATTTGTATAATCTAAAATCTCTTAAATCTAATTCCAATATTCTTGATTAAGGGTAGCTCATTTGGGTTCCATAATTTGGCTCAGACTTTAGCCTAATTCTGATTTTTTAGGTCTACGTAATAAAATCACTAACTATCCCTTTTCTTTATTGGTACTGACTTATCATATAAATTTCATAAATTAATCCTTAATACTTTGTAAGGATTTTCTTCCTCAATTAGCTTCTTTAAGCCATAAAATAATTTTTCTAAAATTTTCAAGCTAAATCATAACCTCTAACTAGTTTTCCTTGAAGTTTCAGGAAAATAGGGTTTTAATTCCAGAAATTAACTTTAAAATTATTTAATTCACTTTTGGAGGAATTAAGCCTCTTCTAAATTATTAGAATGTTACAAAGAGAGTCTTAACTACATGAAAAAACACATGCAATTCCCAACCAAACAACCAAAGCTACAATCTTACTATAGAATACAAGGTAGTTGAAAATAGTAGAAAAATGTTCCTGACCATGAACATGTTTTCTCTCACACCAGATCTCCAAATGACGATCCCAGCGTTAGAAAAAAATGAAATATATGTTCTAAACTTGCTGACTAAATTTGTGCTTGATCCAACAGTCAAATAGTGTGAAAATGCCAATTTATTGATCTAACCGATGAAGTTGCGTTTTTTTGCTTTCTCTCTTCTTTACTCTCACATGGCTATATGATTAGAATTCTCTAGCCACTTTGGCCTACCAGACCTCACCAGTCTCTTTTGGGCTCTCTGGTCCAAAAACCTAATATGCCTCATCTCCACCTAAATAAGTGAGACACAACCTTAAATTAGGAAATTTCAAGAGAATATTCTTTCCTACAAAGAACAATAATTAGGAAACTTTCATTTCTTTTTATTCTCTCACTCTTTTCCTTCTTTAATTTTTTTATTTTCTTTCATTTTTTATTCTTTAAAAAAAAAAGGAAATATATAAAATTTGAACCTTTCTTCACATGAGAAGGGAGCCTAAAACCTAACACAGTAAAGGGTGGAGTGTCCAAACCAGTAAGCCACAAGTCTACAAATGTTTATTTTATTTCGTAAGTTTTGTTTGCATTGTTACATTTTTGAATTTGATAATGTCTTAATCAAGTAAATCTATGAAATTAAGGATTTGGTTGACAAATATAGAGATAATATTGTCTTTTGGCTGGGTAAACTTGAAATAATTGAATCCTTCAATTCAATTCCCATCAGTATAATTTGAACATTTGCATGTTTATCTTAGAGAACTTAAATTTTTCAACAAAGATATGTTAGTTCAAAAAAAAAACTAATAAAAGTAGAGTTAATAAATTTTAAAAACTAATATATTAACAAAAGGAACACAATTTTTTTTTTGTATAAATAAGGCCATACCATAATAAAGGAAAGCTAATCTACAAGGGAATTAAACCTCAAATGAGCAGGACAATCCTCAAATGGTCATAGTTTTTAAATCGTCTCTATATATAAAAAGGTCTAGATGTGGTGGCCTTAAAGGCCTTTTTTCTAGTAGTGACTTTACCTTGTAGGATATGTTTGAACAAAACTTAGGGTTGGATAAAATTGTATACTGAAAACTTAAAGAAATATGTAGATTTATATATGCATAACTTCCTGATTAGAGTGGGTACGATTATACCACTTACTTTGGCGAATGACACAATCGCCGAAGCGAGTTTGCTACAAGTTTACCTCGGTGAGTAACATGCTCACCGAGGTGAGTGGGACACTTCTCGCCCTAGTGAGCTCTACTATAAGATATGTAACATCCATCTTATATACCCCTTTGATTAGTATCGGAAGCTTTAATCATTAATTCCTTAGGGGTTTATTACTCATTTCCAACTCATTAGCTGTTCTTCTTACCAGATATCAAAGTAAGTTCTTATTCTAGTTCTTATTCTTATTTTTAGTGATCCCGATTACTGATTAAATTCTAATTCAAGTATTAATTCAATTCTTTATCGAGTGTAAATAATTTA
The DNA here is from genome assembly GCA_037074505.1 of Albizia julibrissin. Classification (NCBI taxonomy): domain Eukaryota; kingdom Viridiplantae; phylum Streptophyta; class Magnoliopsida; order Fabales; family Fabaceae; genus Albizia; species Albizia julibrissin. The sequence continues at coordinate 32,460,679 of CM073483.1, forward strand.
CATATAGTAAAATAAATATTCTTTCTTCTTCAATTCTGCGTCTTCTTTCCTTCTTATTAATCTTCAAGTATTCCTTCTGTCTTGTACACACGGATCTATATGATTGGTGGGAGGAGGGTGAGATTCAGGGGAATCTTAGTAGCAAACAATACTAACAATACATGCAAGATGAATGCTAGTGCATGATATGGTTACCTTATATAGGCTCATGTTCGCATAATGACATTTCTTCATGTTCAATGTTTCATGTAACATATCTATGGCCACAATATAAATAGAAACAGAGCTTCATTCATTCATTCATTACATAATCAAGCAAAGCAATATCACACATCAATACACAACATACACATTAAATACATGCAAGTTAAGTATGTTCACTACCTTTTGGACTAATGTCTTTCTTCTTATCCCCTTTTCTTCCAACCATCGTAGCTTCTTGGAAATTCTTCAATTCTTCTTCTTTCTTGAATTCTCATGGCCCTAGATATATAATCATATAATTAATGTCATGATAAATGAATTCTTAATGGGCTACATTAGTCCCATATACTTACTTTCATCCTTGGAGTTCATACTAATTACATTTGGGCCTTTATTTCTTAAATTCGCATGGTAGCTAAAAGCTTCCAACATTTTGACCAAAGTTTGAAAAATCATAACTAATTTTATAGAACTTCAATTCAGGTAGTTCAAATTCCTATTAAAAGGTCTTTAAGTCTATTTTACAATAAAAATATTAATTAGAGCCAGTTATAGCCATGAATTCCTTAACTACGACTAAAGCCTCACTGCTACAAAATTCATTCTAGATTCAATGCCTAACTTCAATAATTCATAATTCTTAGTATACTAATCCAAATGGCATAAATGACCTATCAAATTAAAGCTTGAAAAGTATAATTTTATTATGGAAATCTTTATGACTATTGGACAATATTATATTACCCAAAAATACAGCACATTTAGACTGCGACGCAGGAAACCCCAATTGGCAGTACTATTCTAATTTTTGGATCTGAAATCCATTCTTTCTAAAATTATAGCAACAACCTATTCCTACATAATTTTTCCCAAGGAATCTATTGGAAACCTCAAAAACATAAAAATAATACTCCTTCTTCATGCCCTATTCTGATAAAAAATTAGGGCACAAAGCAACAATTCACCAATTCACAATTTATTCACTAAACTGGGTTCATATGCTTTCCAAACATCATATAACCACATGTATATGACCAAAGCATGATGAAACCCTAAAAAGCCTTGGTGACTGAAAATTAGGGCAGCAAGAGGATTCCACAAAAATCCACCAACCAACATAATACATACATAAAAATGAAGTTTAAGCTCACCTCTTTTACTTTCTAGGGCTTGTTCTTGATTTCTCTATCTTTGGCACTTTATAGACAACACAAAACACCTCTTCTAATGAAAATAAAACCATTTAAATGAAGATCTTAGTGAGAGGAACAGCTTTCATGAAGACCTCAAGAGCTATAGAGATGATCTTGAAGGTGAAAATCAAAGTAGAAGACTCACCTTGTTTCATTGTTCTTTTTTCTCTTTACTTTTTCATTTTGCTCTTCTTTTTCTCTTTCTTTGCATAGGCTGGCCTAATTATGAGAGTATTAGGCTGGCCAAATTATGAGAGTATGAGAGAGAGAGAGTTAATGTTTAATATTCACTTATTTGGCCTCTTACAATTTACTTGGCCAAAAATTGCCAAGAGCACATGTGGCCAAAATTGTGGCTTCTTGCATAAGCCTAAGTTAATTAACCAAGTATGGTTAAGTTAAGTTGAGTTGCTTTTCTCTTTCCTCTGTTTTCTTCTTCTTGACCGAAATATTACTTCTAAATGGAGGAGGAATTGTTGACTAATTGCTTCACTCTGTCTTACTATTGGTCCAAAGTTGGAAAATTGTGTAACACTTTGACTAATTGACCAAAATTTTCTCTTCCCCTTTTACCCTTAACTTGGACGGTTTTAATGGACTAAATGGAGAGAGAATTTTTCTTTTCATTCTAATAAAGACTTCTTACTTTTGAAGAGAAAATCTTGGCCCTTCATTTTATTTTCCAATTTTGACCTTAAGATCAAGTAGCAATTGTCTCTTTTGCCCTTGATTATAACAATATTATTTCTTGTTCCATTAATTCTTTTAGTTCTCTATATTAATTCTTTCTAGACACCATTTCCATTTTCCTTTTGATCCGAGTTAGGTTATATATCATTCTGACACATCCTAAAGGAATCATGTACTTTCTCTCAACTAATCTGTACTAAAATTCATACTTATTCCAAGTGCAGTTTCTAAAAGTCATTCTGTTTCTTATGCATTCCTGAGACACTTTCTAAAATAGACTTAGTAGTCTACTTTATTTAGGCTTATTCTCTAGGCTCTAGTACTGAAGTTTTGAATATTACAAGATATAGGTTCTACTACCCTAAAGGACGTCTGATTTCAAAAAGGGAAGTAAAAGACAAAGGTAATTGCATTTTTGTAATTCTAGGCGAGAACTTGGTAGCTTTAGGATTCCCAAACTTGAATTGGGAAGCCTAAAGTTTCATTTTAGGAGTCCCTAAAAGAAAGGGACTGCTTTTGGCACTAAAAGCCCTACCTTTTGTGTCCCTTTTTTTGGGGATGCCTAAAAGCTCACTTTAGGCGTCCCAATTCAATTTTGGGATGCCTAAAGCCACCCTTTAGGTGTACCAAATTTGAATTGGGATGCCTAAAGGGTGGCTTTAAGCGACCCAATCCCAATTGGGATGCTGAAAGCACCCAATTTATGTCAGTTAAACTGACTTCACTCCCTCCAAAGTCTTGCCTACCCCACCTATAGCTAGCTTCCTCTATTCAACAAGTCTCATTCACTCTTGAAGCTCAGCAAGCTTGGCACTCTCTCTTGCAGGCTAAAGCTTGTCACTTTCTTCTCCTTCCAAAGTTGCACTATTGTCACTCTCTTAAAGGCTGAAGCTTGTCAGTCTCTCACTACCGTTACTCTCTCTTGAAGGTCGTCCTCCTTTCTCTCCACCACCATCCTCCGTCATCCTCCTCTCTCCCTCTCCACTATTGAAGCTCATCAACATCGTCCCTCTTCCCTCCCTCTCCCGCTGTCGACCTCCCTCTACCCTTTCCCAATGTCGCCAAAAGGTATGGTTTTTTATGTTTTATGCACTAAGTTCTTAACTATGGGATTATTGTAGATGTATATTTTTGGTGTTGGCATTTTGATTTATCATCCTTTAACAATATTACTCTTTTTTGGATTTAGAGTTTCCCTTTTGGCATTTTGTGATAAACTGATAACTGATAAGGTTGTTATTGGCTTCGCCTTACTAAAACATTGAATGAATATATGGGAATAAAAGAGACTTTCAGTTTATATAGACTACGAGCGGTGTTGAATATTGAATCACTTCTTTTGTATTCTTGTTATATACTTTTAAGATATGCAATAAATAATAAGCAGATAGATCAACTTCAACTTATGATTGGAATTATATATATATATATATATATATATTAAAATTTTAAGTTGAAGATATTTTATATTATATGGTTTTGAGTTTTGAAATTATTTAAAACGACTTCAAAATTAAACAGTTGAATTAACATAAAAAAATAACATTTTTAATATCTTACATTAAACATTTTATTAGTTTATGAACTTTTTAACATAATTTTAAAATCTAAAATAATTGAATGTAAATATATTGATTGAATTTTAGTTGGGGTCAATTTTTTTTTGCAGAAAAAATAGAGTTTATTGAATATTGATGAGCCATCACATCAAAAACTAACTTGAATTGTGACACTTCGGCAAAGAATGTATGATAAATTAGAAAATTAAATTTTAGGAATAAATGTAAAATAATTATATACCTATCACATTTAGATTGAAAGATTTTATTACAAAGATAATAAATAACTACATTTGAATTTAATCTATAAAGACATAAACACCAATAAGTATATACTGGTATAGTCTTGGAATACCTTTTTTTTTAACTTTAACTATTGAATAGAAAGAAAGGGGAGAATGTTGAAGTAAAACCAGACTTTCATCATGGGACTTGGGAGTTTGTTCCTTGCTTTTTAATTTGACCAAGAATCATAGAGAGAAAGTCAATGATCACTTGCAAGTCCACTTGTGGGAATTACTCTCCCTTATTATGCGTAAGAGTATAATCCCATTGGGATCCCACAACCTTTTTCTTTGGATATTTTATTGTTTTAAATAATATTAATAATCTTATATGCAAAATTGCTGGATTTAATTGTTGATATTTTCCTAAATTGCCTCAGTTAGTTTGTTTTGTTTGAATTAAGCTGAAATGATTTGTTATTTAAAATTTGGGATGTCATACTTTTAAGGGGAAATGCTTCCGACATTTTTTTAAAAAAAGTGATAAAAGACAATACTTTCATTGACAATTGTTCTAAACTTGAGTGTTGTTGAAAATGGCTTAGGTGGTAATAAAATGGATCATAGTTGAATGAATACTTTGAGAACTACTAAAGAATACGAGAATGAGGTGGAAGAGTTTATTGAATTTGCTAGAAGGAATACTCCTAAAAAAATGGGATGTATTTTTGTCCTTTTGTCAATTGTTTAAATGATAATTGATGAGATGTTGATGTTATAAGAGATCACCTACTTTGTGATGGAATAAAACTTTAATACACAATGTGGATATGGTATGGTGAGGAAGTAACTGATTGTCCGTCGCATAAGAATTAAGTTGTAGATGTCATAGATGATGATAGAATGGAGGAAATTATTCACAATGTTGAGGTAGAATCCTTTATGCAATTGTATGAATATGAAAGCTTGTGGAGTGATGCAGAGAAACCATTGTACCCTAGGAATAAGTACACATAGTTGACAGGAACTGATAAGTAAAATATCTGCACATTTATTTTCCTTTATATGAAGTATTTTTTGGATGACATTTGAGCTTAATGTAATGAATTTGTGTGTAATTGATAAATAAATAATGATTTGACATAAAATAGAATTCATTGGAAAATACTAAATTTTAACCCTATTTCAGTTTTTAGGAAATATCTGAAGCTCTAGATGTCGAATTAGGACGTTCTTTATATGGATAGAAAGCTAAGAAAAATTCCTACAACTTTTATGTTGAGGTTAAAACACAGTTCTATCCTTAAGAGTTCCGAATATTGCTTAGAAGTTGAGCACGTGATTCTGTCCATGTCTGACCTACAACAAAGTGAGATTCCAATGTTTTAATTGCCAAACATTAACTGCAATCAATGAGCAAGGTGGTCACAAAGTCAATATTTATGGTTTAGAGTCAAGATTCTTACCTAACATGTGGAAATTCTTACACCCAATTCATCTATAAATAGAGGAGTTGAAGGCACAAGGGAGGAGACCATCTTAGAGTTTAATTTCATGCATTTTTATTGTTCTTGCATACCTCCTACATGGAAGGTTTAGGTAGTCCTCCTTTATGAATGGTATAGGTTGCCTCCTACATGGAAGGCTATCTTTTCTATTTTCATGCATCTTGTAGTTGTATCTTTATGTTTTAGAATTTAATAATCATGTTTTCTGCAATATTTATGAAGTTTTCAATTTATTTTGGTTTTGTTTTTAATTTTATCATGAGCTAAATTTTCATTTTCCTAGGGTGATAATGTAGCTTACTAATGACGGGTTGAATCTTAACTTATTAAATCTATTTTTAATTTTTCCTTCATAATTGAGTTTTAATTATTGTTCTTAATACTTTCAATTGATTGGCCACCTTTTGGATGATCTCAATATGCATGTTGAGACCGAAAGGAGATACATGTGTGTGGATCCTATATTTAAAACCATAATTTTCATATGAAATAGGAATATATTCATATGGGTTGTGTAGTCTTAATTGAGTTCCATAAATCTTAATGCATGATTGATTGCTTAAATTCATATAGGAATATATTGGGTTAGCAATTAATTATAGAATTACCTGACCTTGGAAGAGGCTTGTAATTAACATATGGAAACTCGACTATCAATCATGTGAAATAAATTAGATTAGAATAGATAAGTGATTCAATCTGGAGTTTGCTAAGTGAAATCTAATCCCTAAGGCCTTTTTATTATATTTGTCTTTATAACAATTGCATTTCCATTTAATCATTTTTATCTTGCAATCTCAACCACCAACTAATCGATCGGCTAAATAGTATTAAAATTATCAATTTTGGTACTTAGTGATCAATCCTCGTGGGAACGATACTCTACTCACCTCTATATTACCTGTTTACGACAGTGTACACTTGCACTTCTAAATACACTATCCTACACTCGTAACAAGTTTTTGGCGCCGTTGCCGGGGATTGTTGTTACTAATATCAATACCAAGTAATTTTAATACTAATTTGGTCTTTATATTATATTTGTTTTCTTTTTGTTGTCTTGTGTTTCTTTTTAGGCTTTTTCTTAGTGTATGACAAGATCGAAGAAGACTGAATTACAACCTTGTGATTCGGAGATCGAAAGAACTTGTCAAAGAAATCAGAGAATTCAAAAGCAGTATACTTCAATCAATCCGATGGCAAATCCAGAGGGAGTAACAGCAGATACCAAAACACTCCGTGACTATGCAACACCAACAGTCATGGAGACAACTTCTGAAATCAAAAAACCGCAAGTAGCAGCTAATAATTTTGAACTTAAGCCTGCAATTATCTAGATGATGCAAGCAATTCAGTTCGGTGGTTTACTAACAGAAGATCCCAACACATATATAGCCAGCTTCCTAGAAATTTGCGACACATTCAAACACAATAGTGTTACTGATAATGCCATTAGACTTAGACTTTTCCCTTTCTCACTCAGGGATAAGGCTAAGAGCTAACAAGCATAACTACATGGGATGCCTTGGCACATAAATTTTTGGCACAATACTTTCCTTTAGGAAGAACAACTAAATTGAGGAATGAAATTACCTCATTTTCTCAGCATGAACTTGAGAGCCTCTATGAAGCATGGGAAAGATAGAAGGAGTTGCTAAGGAGATGTCCTTATTATGGGTTACCAGACTGGTGGCAATTGCACTCATTCTATAATGGGATGACACATACAACCAGAATTCTTGTAGATCCTGCAGCTGGAGGATCTTTTATGGGAAAGAGTCTAGAAGATGCTTACAATCTTCTTGAGGAGATGGCAGCCAATGCATACCAATGGCCTTCTGAACGTCATGTTTCAAAGAAAGTGGTTGGAGTGCACGAGCTGGATATCCTTACAACTTTGTCTTCTCAAGTTGCATCTATATCCAAGCAAGTAAACTCATTGACAAGTCAAGCAAATGCAATCAGCACTCCTCATGAAACCTGTGATTGATGGGGAGGACCTTATGTTAACATGCAAAATCAGGAAGGATACCCATCTATGTCTTCTCAGATGGAGCAAGCTCATTACATTGGAAATCAAAGAAATGATCCATTCTCAAATACTTATAATCCAGGTTGGCATAATCATCCAAACTTTAGTTGGAGGAATAATCAAAATGTGTTCAAGTCGCAAGGGAACTTCTAGCAATAAGCTCTTCAACAACCAAATCCACCATAGCAGAAAATAAATATAGAAGATGCATTAGCTCAACTAACCATGAATACATCTCAATTCATGGCTAAGACTTATGAAAGATTCAAAATCCAGTAGGCCTCAATAAAGAACTTGGAGATCCAAATGGGCCAAATTACAAATATTCTGAATTCCAGACAACCAGGTACTCTTCCAAGTGATACTGAAAGAAACCCAAAAGAGCATGTGAATGCCATTTCATTAAGGAGTGGGAAAGAATTGAAAGATCCTATAATTCAACCGAAAAAAGATGGAGAAAAGAAAGATAGTGAAGAAGAACACAAGGAGGAAGAACAAAAACCTCAAGAGGATGATGTGGTACTAGGAAGAATCAGCTTTCCAGATAATCCTCCTCCATATGTACCACCAGTTCCATACCCTCAGAGACTTGTGAAGGCAAAGCTAGATAAGCAGTTTAAAAAGTTTCTTGAGGTTTTCAAAAAGCTACATATCAACATCCCTTTTACAGATGCTCTTGCCCAAATGTCCAGCTATGCAAAATTCATGAAGGATATTCTTTCAAATAAGTGTAAACTGGAGGAATTTGAGACAGTTGGACTTACTGAGGAGTGCAGTGCTATTCTGTAAAAGAAACTACCACCAAAGCTGAAAGATCCATGAAGCTTTTGCATACCTTGCACCATAGGTCAATGCAACTTTGAAAGAGAACTTTGTGACCTGGGAGCAAGTGTAAATATCATGCCTTTATCTGTCTATAGAAAACTTGGTCTAGGAGAGGTGAAGCCTACCACTGTTTCATTACTTCTAGCTGACCGATCAATAAAACATCCAAGAGGTGTCTTGGAAGATGTTCTGGTAAAGGTAGACAAACTCATATTTCCAGCTGATTTTACCATTCTCGACATGGAAGAAGACCAAGAAATTCCTATCATTCTTGGGAGGCCATTCTTAGCAACTGGGATAACTTTAATAGATGTGCAACAAGGAAAGTTGACTTTACAAGCTCAAGATGACCCACTATCTTTTAACATTTTTAAGGCTTGGTCATGTCCAAATGAAGGTGACACCTGTTACAGAGTAAATAGAACAAAAGCTGCATGAATCAACCACTCGCAATGGGAATAGTAGATGTTTCAAAATCAACTAATCCTGAAGTGCACAAAGAATATTGGGCAATAAAAGCCTTAAATTCTGACTTAAAGGCAGCTGGTAAGAAGAGACTTCTCCAATTCAATGAGCTTGAAGAATCCAAACAACAAGTTCATAAGAATGTAAAGTTATACAAGGAGAAGACAAAAAAGTGGCAGGATAAAAGAATTTTGAGGAGAGAGTTCATGCTGGGATAAAAAGTTCTGATATGCAACTCAAGGTTAAAGCTATTTCCAGGAAAGCTGAGATCAAGGTGGTCAGGACCTTTTACTGTGGCTCAAGTATGGCCATATGGAGCAGTGGGGATTCAAGATGGTGATCAAAAATTTAAAGTGAACAAGCAAAGGCTAAAAGAGTATAATGACGGTGCGTTTAACACTTTAAAAACTGTCATCACTTTTGAGGAAACAACAGGTAAGCCCTAAAAAAAATATAAAAAAATGAAAAAAAAAATTAGTGGTTTGGTCTTTGTCTAGCTAAAGACGTTAAATAAGGGCGGCTATTTGGGAGGCAACCCAAAATTTCTTTTCCTACTCTTTTATTTTTCTTTTCTACTCACTAAAGCACTCTACACTACATCCTTAAATCTTCATTCTCATTATTGTCATAGAGGAATTTCTTGCAAATCTCAAGAACAGGTTTCCTACTCTTACCAAAGATGTGCTTAGGAAGATCTATAGCTGTCGACTTGAAAGAATGAAGACATTCAAACGTTTAGGCCTTCTTGAGGATGTCTGCTGGATCATCAAAGCTAAGGTACGTTTAATTGGTGAGATTTATGAATCATTTATTAAACCTATACCTGGAATGGGAACAAGCTCTTATTCCAAAAAGAGAAGAGCTAAAAGAATGCAAGTCTGTTCTAGATGTGCAAGGTGGAATTGTGATCAGCGCTGTCGAAGCAAAGGTATGGTTTCGATAAATCAAGAAGATAAAATTCAATTTATAAAGGATGGACTGAGTAAGGAGTCATTTGATGATATCATTTAGACTCTTGAGACGCATCCTAGTGGTGATGTTCATCGTGTACTTCTCGATTTATTTGACATATTCAACAAAGAAAAAGAGCGCTACCGTCTTGGGAATCTGACGTTAAAAGACCCTGTTTGCCAGTTTATAAGAAAACTGGATGGGAAGCAAATCCTCGATTCATAGAAAGCGTTTAAGCCGTTACTGGACGTAAAACCAGAGGAAGATGTGAGCCACAATCACAACTACTGTACATATCACGCTTTTATCTAATCTGTCGTATCTTTTCAGTAACTTTTTGACTTTTGTTACTCCTTTTGTTTAATTTCTTCACGTAATGGTTACCAGTCATTTGTGTCGGATATTTTTTTTCAAACTTGTTGGAAAAATGTCTGATTTGCATGATCTTGTTGTCGTTGTTTTAGTAGTATAAATATGTATTTTTTTCACTTATAAAAAAATGTCTAAGAAAAAAATAGAGAGCAAGGGTGTCACCCATAAATGTAGATTTATATCTATTTGCATTTTCGGTGAAACTGACTCAGGAAAGGATGGAGAGTTTATACCTGCAGCACAGGAATTGGGACGTGCACTAGCTGCTAGGAAGATCAATTTTGTATATGGGGGAGGACTCCAGGGCCTGAAGTTAAGTATGGCTATTCCTGCAACCATTAATGGTAGCAAGGGTTTGTGTGTAAGGGTGAAGGAGTTAGAACATCACATCTTCTTCTTAGGGTAAGAGTTAGAAGTTTCAAGCCTACCTGAATGAATGGGACGTATGTTCTACCGTGCTGAAGCTTTTATCGCTTTACCAGGTGGTTTGGAAACATTGGATGAGATCTCGAGCATTGCATAATTGGGCTAAACTTAACTTTCATAAAAAGCCATTAGGATTGTTAAATATTATTAGTTTTTATGATAACCTGTTGTCTTTTCTTGATTATGCTGTAGAAATAGGATTCATACCCCAAGCGACTCGTCATTCCATTATTTCTGCACCAACTGCTGATCAACTACTTGATAAACTGCAAACCTATGAACCTACACTAGATCTATTAGTAAAAGAAAAAGGTGGGCAGTCTACAGACAGCAGTTGGAAGCAGAATCCATATAACACTCTCCAGTTGTAAACTTTCCTTAATCTTAATGGTTTTACTCTTAGCATTTTAGTTTACTTTATTGTTTGTTTATGTTTTCAAATAAAAAAATTGTCTCTAATCTTTAGAAGACATTGAGGACAATGTCTAATTTAGGTTGGGGGAGAAAAAAAGCATAGTTTCTCCATTAAATAGTTAGTTAGTAAAATCATTAGATGCATGGGGTATGAAAAGATGGCAGAATAAAGAGTTATTCTTAACTCTTGAGATGCATCTTATTAGTTGCATTTCTTTTCTTTCTTTCTGTTTCATCTAAAAAAACAGAGAGGTCCGTTAAAAAAAATAAATAAAATTTTTTTGTATGAGTGTTTTTCAATGATTTTAAGAAGTATAAGTTTGAAGCATGGAGCAATTGAGTTTAGAGATTTTATAGCATGATTGAACAACTGATTGTTGGATTTGGTGATGAATTTTAAGATTGAATGAGTTGAATTTGAAAGTACCTAACCATGAGTTTTTGAGCCTATATGATCAATAATGATTATCTTTCTTGTGTGTGATATTCATCTATAGAGTTGTTACTCTAGAACTTGCTTCAAATCTGGTTGAAATTACATGTCACATGCACATTCGAAAATGATAAAGGCATTTATTTTCTTCAGCCAGAGCCAAAAAGCCAACCTTACAATTACACCATTGATAAGCCCCTTTGAGCCTTATTGATTATTTCTTTATTGTCAACCCATTAATGTGTTTTAATGATATATCAAGTGCTCTTACTTAGTTCAAAAAGACTAACAACGCATTTGAAATCTTTGTGAAATGGGCTATTTAGTTTTGGAATAAAAATTATGGGTTGCCATGATAAGTCTATTAATAAGATGACCCATTTTTCAAATACTATGTTTATTTCTTAGATGTAACCCTTCATATCACTATTTACATACCTTTTACCCTAGCCCCATTACAACCTTCAATAAGTCCTTTTGATTTGAATTATGCATGTGAATTCGGTAGTGGAGATTGAGATTTTTAGCAAGCTTATGGTAGTGCAACTTTTTCAGGTGAATTTGAGCAAAACACTTACCCTTAAACACTTGAGAGATTGAGAGGATGAGTCATAATGATGAATTTGGTTCATTCATTTTCAAATGAAGTTACCAGTTTATACTTTTGTTGATTCAAGAATACTATGATCTCTTTATTCTTTAATTGTGTCCTTGTTTATAAGTTGACACTTCTGATTATGTTGGAAGCACTTATTAGTCAATCATTCTCATCCGAGGACGTCCAAGAACTAAGTGTGGGGGAATTTGATAAGTAAAATATTTGCAAATTTATTTTTCCTTATATGAAGCATTTTTTGGATGATATTTGAGCTTAATGTAATGAATAAATAAATAATGATTTGACATAAAATAGAATTTATTGGAAAATACTAAATTTTGACCCTGTTTCAGTTTTTAGGCAATATCTGGAGCTCTAGATGTCGAATTGGGATGTTCTTTATATGGATAGAAAGCTGAGAAAACTTCCTACAACTTTTATGTTGAGATAAAAACCCAGTTCTATCCTTAAGAGCTCTGAAGTTTGCTTAGATGTTGAGCACGTGATTCTTTTCAGGTTTGACCTTTGTCCACTAATTTGACCATAACTGAAGCCCCAAATGTTGAAATGAGGAGCTCTCACATACGATTTCAACCTAAGATCCAGATCTACAACTTTCATGAAGACAACAAAGTGAGATTCCAACATTTTAATTGCCAAACATTAGCTGCAATCAATGAGCAAGGTGGTCACAAAGTCAATATTGGTGGCTTAGAGTCAAGATTCTTATCTAACATGTGTAAATTCTTACACCCAATTCATCTATAAATAGAGGAGTTGAAGGCACAAGGGAGGAGACCATCTTAGAGTTTAATTTCATGCATTTTTATTGTTCTTGCATACCTCCTACATGGAAGGTTTAGGTAGTCCTCCTTTATGGATGGTATAGGTTGCCTCCTACATGGAAGATTTTACCTCCTATATAGAAGGCTAGATTTTTCTATTTTCATATATCTTGTAGTTATATCTTTATGTTTTAGAATTTAATAATCATGTTTTCTGCAATATTTATGAAGTTTTCAATTTATTTTGGTTTTGTTTTTAATTTCATCATGAGCTAAATTTTCATTTTCCTAGGGTGATGATGTAGCTTACTAATGACGGATTGAATCTTAACTTATTAAATCTAGTTTTAATTTTTCCTTCATGATTGAGTTTTAATTATTGTTCTTAATACTTTCAATTGATTGGCCACCTTTTGGATGATCTTAATATGCATGTTGAGACCGAAAGGAGATACATGTGTGTGGATCCTATATTTAAAACCATAATTTTCATATGAAATAGGAATATATTCATATGGGTTGTGTAGTCTTAATTGAGGTCCATAAATCTTAATGCATGATTGATTGCTTAAATTCATATAGGAATATATTGGGTTAGCAATTAATTATAGAATTACCTGACCTTGGAAGAGGCTAGTAAATAAAATACGGAAACTCGACTATTAATCATGTGGAATAAATTAGACTAGAATAGATAAGTGATTCAATCCGGAGTTTGCTAAGTGAAATCTAATCCCTAGGGCCTTTTTATTATATTTGTCTTTATAACAATTGCATTTCCATTTAATTATTTTTATCTTGCAATCTCAACCACCAACTAATCGATCGGCTAAATAGTATTAAAATTATCAATTTTGGTACTTAGTGATCAATCCTCGTGGGAATGATACTCTACTCACCTCTATATTACCTATTTATGACAGTGTACACTTGCACTTCTAAATACACCATCCTACACTCGTAATAGGAACCTTGCATTTGGTCAACTTAAAGGCAACTTGTGGGTGGACTAATAGTAGTTTCACATTGCTGCTTGAATTATTGTGTGATATGTTTTTAGACGATAATGTACTTCTAAATCGTATGTATGAGGCCAAAAAAATCTTGTCTACAATGGGTATGGAGTGTAAGAAAGATACACGCTTGCCCTAATGACTGCGTATTATACAGAAAGAAGTATGAAGGTCTTAGTGACTGTGCTAAGTGTAAAACTTCATGATATAAAGTGAAAAAGGATTATGGTTGTGGCGAAGGGACAACTAAAAAGCAACCTTTAAAGGTGTTGTGGTATCTTCCAATAATACCGTGGTTTAAGTGTTTGTTTGTGAGTGGAACAAAAGCGAAGAAGTTAGGATGACATTTTGATAAGAGAATATCTGATGGAAAATATCATCGGCACCCAGCTGACTCTCTACAATGAAAAAAAATAGATGAAATGTTCCCTTAATTTGATAGCGAGCTGAGAAACCTTTGGCTTGGGTTTTGTATAGATGGAATCAATCCGTATGGAACTCTTACTAGCACACATAGTATATGGCCAGTTCTCTTTGTGATATATAACTTACCTCCTTGGCTATGTATGAAACGTAAGTATGTGATGCTTTCTATGATGATTTCTAAACCAAAATAGCTAGGGAACAATATTAATGTCTACTTTATGCCTTTGATTAAGAACTTTAAGAAGTTATGGGAGGAAGGCATAAATTTGTTTGATGCATATAAGAAGGAGTCCTTCAAGCTATGTGCAATGATTTTTGATAAGTAAAATATTTGCATATTCATTTTCCCTTATATAATGATTTTGTGGACTATATTTGAGCTGAATGTAATTAATTTGGGTGTAATTAATAAATAAATAATGATTTTCTTGCAGCCATGGATAGTACCGGATTAAAAAGAATTAAAGAAGACATTTAAGGGAAAGTACTATTCACACGGTACTATTCACTGTGCACTGTTCATGCGGGTACTGTTCACTGTAGTAGTTTCACTGTAGCGGACGGTGTGGTCGGTTCTGTAGCAGCGCGGTTCACTGTAGGAAATCACTGTAGCAAAATACTGTAGCAGTCCAAAAATGAAGCCTATAAATAGAGTTTCTTGGCACCCTAAAATGAGAGGAAGGAGGAGGAAGGAAGAGAGAGAGAGTTTCTATTTTAGAGAGAGAGTTGTTATTTTTAAAATTTATTTCTTACACTTTTTTACTTCTTGCATGCCTCCTACATGGATGGTTTTACCTCCTATATGGAAGGCCTAGGTAGTCCTCCTTTATGGATGGTATAGGTTGCCACCTACATGGATGGTTTTACCTCCTATATGGTAGGCTAGATTTTCCATTTTCATGCACCTTGTAGTTGTATTTTTATGTTTTTGTAATTAATTTTTATGCAATATTTATGATGTTTGTAATATATTTTGGTTTTGTTTTTAATTTTATCATGAGCTAAATTTTCCTTTTCCTAGGGTGATGACGTAGCTTACTATTGATGGATTGAATCTTAACTTATTAAATCTAGTTTTAATTTTTCCTTCATGATTGAGTTTTAATTATTGCTCTTAATGCTTACAATTGATTGGCCACCTTTTGGATGATTTTAATATGCATGTTGAGACCGGAAGGAGATACATGTGTGTGGATCCTATAATTAAAACCATAATTTGCATATGAAATAGGAATATATTCATATGGGTTGTGTAGTCTTAATTGAGTTCCATAAATCTTAATGCATGATTGATTGCTTAAATTCATATAGGAATATATTGGGTTAGCAATTAATTATAGAATTACTTGACCTTGGAAGAGGCTAGTAATTAAAATAGGGAAACTCGACTATCAATCATGTGGAATAAATTGGACTAGAATAGATAAGTGATTCAATCCGGAATTTATTAAGTGAAATCTAATCCCTAGGGCTTTTTCTCATATTTGTCTTTATATCACTTGTATTCATATTTCATCATTTCTATTTTGCAATCTCAATCACAACTAATCAACTGACTAAATAGAATTAAAATTACTAATTTTGGTACTTAGTGATCAATCCTCGTGGGAACGATACTCTACTCACTTTTATATTACTTGATTACGACAGTGTACACTTGCACTTCTAAATACACCATCCTACACTCGTAACAAGCTTTTGGCGCCGTTTACGGGGATTGTCATTAATATCAATACTAAGTAATTTTAATACTAATTTGGTCTTCATATTACAATTTTTTTGTGTCTTTTGTTTCTTTTCAGGTTTTTGCTTAGTATATGACCAGATCGAAGAAGACTGAATTATAACCTTGTGATTCTGAGATCGAGAGAACTTGTCGAAGAAATCGGAGGGTTCGAAAGCAGTCTACTTCAATCAATTCAATGGCAAATCTGGAAGGAGAAGCAGTAGATACCAAAACACTTCGTGATTATGCAACACCAACAGTCATGGAGACAACTTCTGGAATCAGAAAACCACCAGTAGCAGCCATCAATTTTGAAATCAAGCCAGCAATTATCCAGATTGTGCAAGCCAATCAGTTTGGTTGTTTATCAACAGAAGATCCCAACACACATATAGCCAGCTTCCTAGAAATATGCGACACATTCAAGCATAATGGTGTTACTGATGATGCCATTAGACTTAGACTTTTCCCTTTCTCACTCAGGGATAAGGCTAAGAGCTGGTTACATTCTCTACCAGTGGGAAGCATAACTATATGGGATGTCTTGGCACATAAATTTTTGGCGAAATACTTTCCGTCAGGAAAAACTATAAAATTGAGGAATGAAATTACCTCATTTTCCCAGCATGAAATAGAAAGCCTTTATGAAGCCTGGGAAAGATACAAGGAGTAGCTAAGGAGATGTCCTCATCATGTGTTACTAGATTGGTGGACACTGCAAACATTCTACAATGGGATGACGCATACCACCAGAATTCTTGTAGATGCTGCAGCTGGAGGATCTTTAATGGGGAAAAATCTAGATGATGCCTACAATTTACTTGAGGAGATGACAACAAATGCATATCAATGGCCTTCTGAACGTCATAATTCAAAGAAGGTACTTGGAGTGCACGAGCTGGATATCCTTACAACTTTATCTTCTCAAGTTGCATCTATATCCAAGCAAGTGAGCTTATTGACTAGTCAAGCAAATGCAATCAGTACTCCTCATGAAACCTGTGACCGATATGGAGGACCTCATATGAGTACACAAAGTCAAGATGGACAGTCATCCATACCTTCTCAGTCGGAGCAAGCTTATTATATCGAAAATCAAAGAAATGACCCATTCTCAAACACTTATAATCCAGGTTGGCGGAATCATCCAAACTTTGGCTGGAGGAATAATCAAAATGTGTTCAAACCGTAAGGGAACTACCAGCAACAAGCTCTTCAACCACCAAATCCACCACAGCAAAAAGTGAATGTGGAAGATGCACTGGCTCTTCTAACCATGAATACATCTCAATTCATGGCTAGGACTAATGCAACACTCAGAAGCCACGAATCCTCAATAAAGAACTTGGAGATCCAAATGGGCCAAATTGAAAATATGCTGAATTCCAGACAACCAGGTACTCTTCCAAGTGACACTGAAAAAAACCTAAGAGAGCATGTGAAGGCTATTGTATTAAGGAGTAGGAAAGAATTGAAAGATCCTGTAATTCTACATAAGAATGACGGAGAAAAGAAAGAAAGTGAACAAGAAAAGAAGGAGGAAGCACAGAAACCTCAAGAAGATGATGTGGTACCAGGAAGAATCAGTTTTCCAGATAACCCTCCTCCATATGTACCACTAGTTCCATACCCTCAGAGACTTGTGAAGGCAAAGCTAGACAAGCAGTTTAAAAAGTTTCTGGAGGTTTTCAAAAAGTTACATATCAACATTCCTTTTGCAGATGCTCTTGCCCAAATGCCCAGTTATGCAAAATTCATGAAGGACATTCTCTCAAATAAGCATAAGCTGGAGGAATTTGAGACAGTTGCACTTACTGAGGAGTGCAGTGCCATTCTGCAAAAGAAACTACCACCAAAGCTGAAAGATCCAGGAAGCTTTTGCATACCTTGCACCATAAGTCAATGTAACTTTGAAAGAGCAATTTGTGACCTAGGAGCAAGTGTAAATCTCATGCCCTTATCTGTCTACAGAAAACTTGTTCTTGGAGAGGTGAAGCCTACCACAGTTTCACTACTTCTTGCTGATCGATCAATTAAACATCCGAGGGGTGTCTTAGAAGATGTTCTGGTGAAGGTGGACAAACTCATATTTCCAGCTGATTTCATCATACTCGACATGGAAGAAGACCAAGAAATTCTATCATTCTTGGGAGGCCATTCCTAGCAACTGGGAGAACTTTAATAGATGTGCAACAGGGAAAGTTAACTTTACGAGCTCAAGATGACCAAGTATTTTTTAACATTTTTAAGGCTTGGTCATGTCCAAATGAAGGTGACACCTGTTACAGAGTAGATACATTAACCAGATGCACAAAAGACATGGTGAACAAAAGCTGCATGAATCAACCACTCGCAATGGGAATAGTAGATGTTTCAAAATCAACTAATCCTGAAATGCACAAAGAATATTGGGCAATAAAAGCCTTAAATTCTGACTTAAAGGCAGCTGGTAAGAAGAGACTTCTCCAACTCAATGAGCTTGAAAAATCCAGACAACAAGTTCATAAGAATGCAAAGTTATACAAGGAGAAGACAAAAAAGTGGCAGGATAAAAGAATTTTGAGGAGAGAGTTCACGCCGGGACAAAAAGTTCTTATATGCAACTCAAGGCTAAAGCTCTTTCCGAGAAAGTTGAGATCAAGGTGGTCAGGACCTTTTACTGTGGTTCAAACATGGACATATGGAGGAGTGGAGATTCAAGATGGTGATCGAAAATTCAAAGTAAATGAGCAAAGGCTGAAAGAATATAATGACGGTGCACTCAACACTTTGAAAACTGTCATCACTTTGGAGGAAACAACAGGTAAGTCCTAATTTTTTTTAAAAAAATAAAATAAAAAAAATAAAAAAAATAAAAAAATTTTTTTATTGGTTTGGTCTTTGTCTAGCTAAAGACGTTAAAGAAGGGCGGCTATTTGGGAGGTAACCCAAAACTTCTTTTCCTTAATCTTTCATTTTTCTTTCTTACTTAAGCACACAAAACTGCATCTTTAAATTTTAGTCTCATCATGGAGGAAATTATTGTAAAGCTTAAGAACAGGTTCCCTACTCTTCCCAAAGATGTGCTTAGGAAGATCTATAGCTGTCGACTTGAAAGAATGAAGACATTCAAGCGTTTAGGCCTTCCTGAGGATGTCCGTTGGATTATTGAAGCTAAGGTACGTTTAACAGGTGAGATTCATGATTCATTTATTAAACCTATGCCAGGTATGGGAAGAAGATCTTATTCCAAAAAGAGAAGAGCTAAAAGAATGAAGGTTTGTCCTAAATGTGCAAGGTGGAATTGTGATCAGCACTGTAGGAGCAAAGGTATGGTTTCTATAAATCGAGAAGATAAAATTCAATTTATAAAGGATGGACTGAGTAAGGAGTCATTGGATGATATCATTCAGACTCTTGAGACGCATCCTAGTGGCGATGTTCATCATGTTCTTCTTGATTTATTTGACATATTCAACAAAGAAAAAGAGCGCTACCGTCTTGGGAATCTGACGTTAAAAGACCCTGTTTGCCAGTTTATAAGAAAACTGGATGGGAAGCAAATCCTCGATTCATAGAAAGCGTTTAAGCCGTTACTGGACGTAAAACCAGAGGAAGATGTGAGCCACAATCACAACAACTGTACATAATCTTGCTTTTGTCTAATCTGTCTTATCTTTTTCAGTAACTTTTGACTTTCTTTACACACTTTACTTAATTTCTTCGCACAGTGGCCCACTGGTCATTTGTGTCGAAATTTTTTTTCAAATTTTTTTTTGAAAAATGTGTGATTTGCATGATTTTATTGTCACTGTTTTTGTAATATAAATATGTAATCTTCCATTTGTAAAAAAAACACAAAATGTATAAGAGAGAAAAAGAGAGGAGTGGTATCACTCTAAAATGCAGTTTTAAATCTATATGCATTTTTGGTGAAACTGACTTGGGAAAGGATAGAGAGTTTATACCTGCAGCCAACGAACTGGGACGTGCATTAGCTGCAAGAAAGATCAATTTTGTCTACGGGGGAGGTATTCAAGGCCTGAGGGGAAGTGTGGCTATTGCTGCAACCATGAATGGTAGTAAAGGTTTGAACGTAAGGGTGAAGGAGTTAGAAAATCACATTTTCTCCTTAGGGCAAGAGTTAGAGGTTTCAAGCCTGCCTGAATGAATGGGATGTATGTTTTACAATGCTGATGCATTTATCGCTCTACTCGGTGGTTTTGAAACGTTGGATGGGATCTCTAGCATTGCATATTGGGCTAAACTGAACTTTCATAAAAAACCATTAGGATTGTTAAATGTTAATGGTTTTTACGATAACCTGTTGTCTTTTCTTGATCATGCTGTGGAAACAGGATTCATACCCCAAGCGACTCGTCATTCCATCATTTCTGCACCAACTACTGATCAACTACTAGATAAACTGCAAACCTATGAACCTCAACCAGATCTATTAGTAAAAGAAAAAGGTGGGCAATCTTCAGATAGCAATCAGAAGCAAGATCCAGATACCACTCTCCGGTTGTAACTTTCTTTTATCTTATGGTTTTACTCTTAGCATTTTGGTTTAATTTATTGTGTGTTTAGGTTGTTCAAAAAAAAACCTTTCTTTAATCTTTAGAAGACATTGAGGACAATGTCTGATTTAGGTTGGGGGAGGATTATTAAGAAAAAAAGCATATAGTTTCTCCATTAGATAGTTAGTTAGTAAAACCATTAGATGCATGGGGTATGCATAGATGGCAGAGTAAAGAGTTATTCTTAACTCTTGAGACGCATCTTATTAGTTGTAATTTTTTTTCTTTGTTTCTGTTTCATCTAAAATAAAAAAAAATAAAAAAAAATTGAGTGTTTTTCAATGATTTTAAGAAGTATATAAGTTTGAAGCATGGATCAATTGAGTTTAGAGATTTTATAGCATGATTGAATAATTGATAGTTGAATTTGGTGATGAATTTTGAGATTGAATGAGCTGAATTTGAAAGTCCCTAACCGTGAGCTTTTGAGCCTATATGATCAATAGTGATTATCTTTCTTATGTGTGATATTTACCTATTAAGTTGTCACTCTAGAACTTGCTTTAAATCTAGTTGAAATTACATGTCACATGCACATTCAAAAATGATAAAGGCATTCATTTTGTTTAGCCAGAGCCAAATAGCCAACCTTGCAATTATACCATTGATAAGCCCCTTTGAGCCTAATTGATTATTTCTTTATTCTCAACCCATTAATATGTGTTTCAATGATTTATCAAGTGCTATTACATAATTCGAAAGATTAACAGAGCATTTGAAATTTCTGTGAAATGGGCTTTTGACAAGTGTGGGGGTCTATATATCATCAAAAACAAAAGTGCAGAAGTTGTAAAAAAAAGAAGAAAAAAAAAAGAAAAGAAAAAAATGTAAATTATGGGTTGTTGGGATGAGATAGGCCAGGTTTATTCATAAGATGGCTCATTTTTCAATTGTTCTATTTACTTAGTAAAAATAGCCCTTCATATCACTTTTTACATTCTTTTTACCTTAACCCTATTACAACCTTTAATAAGTCCTTTTGATTTGAATTATGCATGTGAATTAGGTAGTGGAGATTGAGATTTTTGGCAAGCTTATGGTAGTGCAATTTTTTCAAGTGAATTTGAGCGAAACACTTGAGAGATTGAGAGAATGAGCCACAATTATGAATTCGGTTCATTTATTTTCAAATGAAGTTACCAGCTTATACTTTTATTGATTCAAGAATACTATGATCTCTTTATTCTTCAATTGTGTCCTTATTTATGACTTGACACTTCTGATTTTGTTGGAAGTACTTATTAGTTACTCTTTCTTGTCCGAGGACGTCCAAGAGCTAAGTGTGGGGGAATTTGATAAGTAAAATATTTGCATATTCATTTTCCCTTATATAATGATTTTGTGGACTATATTTGAGCTGAATGTAATTAATTTGGGTGTAATTAATAAATAAATAATGATTTTCTTGCAGCCATGGATAGTACCGGATTAAAAAGAATTAAAGAAGGCATTTAAGGGAAAGTTACTATTCATGCGGTACTATTCACTGTGCATTGTTCATGCAGGTACTGTTCACTGTGCACTGTAGCAGTTTCACTGTAGCGGATGGTGTGGTCGGTTCTGTAGCAGCGCGGTTCACTGTAGCAAAATACTGTAGCAGTCCGTAAATGAAGCCTATAAATAGAGCTTCTTGGCACCCTAAAATGAGAGGAATGAGGAGGAAGGAAGAGAGAGAGAGAGTTTCTATTTTAGAGAGAGAGTTGTTATTTTTAGAATTTATTTCTTACACTTTTTTACTTCTTGCATGCCTCCTACATGGATGGTTTTACCTCCTATATGGAAGGCCTAGGTAGTCCTCCTTTATGGATGGTATAGGTTGCCACCTACATGGATGGTTTTACCTCCTATATGGTAGGCTAGATTTTCCATTTTCATGCACCTTGTAGTTGTATTTTTATGTTTTTGTAATTAATTTTTATGCAATATTTATGATGTTTGTAATATATTTTGGTTTTGTTTTTAATTTTATCATGAGCTAAATTTTCCTTTTCCTAGGGTGATGACGTAGCTTACTATTGATGGATTGAATCTTAACTTATTAAATCTAGTTTTAATTTTTCCTTCATGATTGAGTTTTAATTATTGCTCTTAATGCTTACAATTGATTGGCCACCTTTTGGATGATTTTAATATGCATGTTGAGACCGGAAGGAGATACATGTGTGTGGATCCTATAATTAAAACCATAATTTGCATATGAAATAGGAATATATTCATATGGGTTGTGTAGTCTTAATTGAGTTCCATAAATCTTAATGCATGATTGATTGCTTAAATTCATATAGGAATATATTGGGTTAGCAATTAATTATAGAATTACTTGACCTTGGAAGAGGCTAGTAATTAAAATAGGGAAACTCGACTATCAATCATGTGGAATAAATTGGACTAGAATAGATAAGTGATTCAATCCGGAATTTATTAAGTGAAATCTAATCCCTAGGGCTTTTTCTCATATTTGTCTTTATATCACTTGTATTCATATTTCATCATTTCTATTTTGCAATCTCAATCACAACTAATCAACTGACTAAATAGAATTAAAATTACTAATTTTGGTACTTAGTGATCAATCCTCGTGGGAACGATACTCTACTCACTTTTATATTACTTGATTACGACAGTGTACACTTGCACTTCTAAATACACCATCCTACACTCGTAACAATTTTCACTATGATAAATGACTTTCCTACATACGAAAATTTGTCAGGGTACAATGTGAAGGGGTATAAAGCATGTCTGATATGTGAAGTAGACACGCACTTCTATCAACTTAAGAATTAAAAAAATGGTCTACCTTAGTCACAAGAGGTTTCTTCATCGATTCCACCCATATCGTAGGTTAAAAAAGTGTTTTAACGGCATATTGGAGCATAGAATGGCTCCAAAGGCATTAACTGAAGAGGAAGTTTATAGTCAAGTGAAACATATCAATGTCATATTCAGTAAAATTCAGAGGACTGTGGGTGAGAAGGACATATGGAAGAAGAGATTAATTTTCTTTGATCATCCATATTGGCGTAATCTTGATGTAGACACAGTATTGATGTGATGTATATGGAGAAAAACATTTGTGATAACATTGTTAGTATGCTTTTACACATACCAGGGAAGATTAAGGATGGAATTAGTGTGAGCCTAGACCTTGTTGATATGGGAATAAGAGAACGACTACATCCACAACTAAGAGATAATGGTAGGAGGGCATACAAGGAGCCAGCAGCGCGCACACTATTAAAAGTAGAGAAAAGAAGTTTATGACTGTGTTTGCATGAAATTAAGGTGCCACAAGGGTATTCTTCTAATATGAGAAGGTGTGTCTTAATGGACGATTTAAAGTTAGTGGGAATGAAGTCCCATGATTATCATGTGTTGATGCAATAACTATTACCAGTAGCTATTAGAGGCATTATGAAAGATGAAGTGCAAACTACTGTAACAAGATTATGTGTTTTCTTTAATGCTATCTGTAACAAAGTCATCGACATTGAAAAGTTGGATGAATTTGAAAATGAGGGTTATATTATTTTGTCTCAACTAGAGATGTAGTTTCCTCCTTCATTTTTTGATATAATGGTGCATTTGATAATTCATTTGGTAAGGGAGGTAAGGCTTTGTGGTTTAGTTTACCTGAGGTAGATGTACCCTTTCGAGCGATATATGAAGATCTTAAAAAGGTATTCTAAAAATCCTTATAGACTTGAAGCTTCAATAGTTGAAAGATATATAGTTGAAGAGGCTATGAAATTTTGTAAAGATTATCAATAAGGGGCGAAGGCACAATCTCTCCATGAAGAGAGGAGAAGCAAGGGAACATGAGGATTGAAAGTAAAGAACATGCCTTATGAAGAGGTGTTGCAAGCATACTTGTATATCTTGAATAATATGGATGAAGTTCAATCGTATACAGATGAACACAAAAAGAGTTTGAAGAACATGAATCTAAAGAAGAATGACATACAAATAGCTATTGAGCAAAACAAGACAAAATGGTTTGAGGAAAAGGTTTCACACGACCGGTGTGTTTGAGACAATCGAGTGGTTAGCTTGTAGGTCTTCATTTTAAGTCATTACTTGGACCGATTATGATATAAACAAGTATTCTTTTTATAACACCCATCCCTAGACCCCTTTGCTATGCATTACAGAAGCATTATCGGCTTAGGAAAAACCTTACTTAGGCCCCCAAACCTAAACTTACAATTTAATTCTAGGGTCGCTATTCTTTTTGTAAAGCTTTATTTACCATATTACTTATCTTTAATCACGGGGTTACAAACTTCACTCTATTCCTTATTATCAGAGTATTTCTTTTCTTATTAATCACTCTGCTTACTTAACTAATGAACTTGTACCATGTGATTACCTATTTCTAATTCAATTACTGTGCTTAAGAAATTCAATTTATATGTCATGCAGTGATATACAATTAATCAATCAAACGTCAATTATACAATGGTATAGTACGTAAATAATTTTTCTCTTCTTTATTGCAACTTCTTCTTCTGGCAAAGCATCTTGCACTCCCCTTTTTTTTGCTTAGTTGCCTATATGGTTCGTTGAGGAAGGGTGAGATTCAGGGGAATCTCAATAGTAAACAATACCACTATGCGTGCAAGATATATATTTAATGCATGACATGCTTGCCTTACATAAATACATGCCAACATATTGACATATTTGCATGCTCAATGTTACAATATACTCATGGTCATAGCATAAATATAACAGAGCTTTAATCAATCAAATATGCTTAACATAATTAGGCAAAGTAGTCACATAAATTAATGCACAAATATATATATCAAATACATGCATGTTAGGTAAGTTCACTACCTTAGGTCTTTGTGTCTTCCTCTTGTACCTTTTCTTCCAACTATTAAAGTTGCTTGAAGAATCTTTCATTTCTCTTCTTTGTCATCTCATGGCCCTAGATACATAACCATATGATTAGAGCCATGACACTTGAGTGTCCAATGTGGCTACATTAGCCTTTAGGACATGTCTCTTCTCTTTAGCCCCATATTTGTCTCAAATTACTTTAGATGCCACAAATTTGTAGGTCCACCTAATCTGCCAGATTTTTCACCCAACTTTGAAAAATCATAATCAAATATCTATGACTCCAAGTAAGGTAGTTCAAAGTCTTAGGTTACCCTCATCAAGTCTATTTTAAGGAAAAAAATACTTCCCACTTCCAAATACAAGTACACTATTCTAGAATTGTCAATCAAACCTCATTGGTCTAGAAAACATTCCAGAATCAATACCTAAATTAAAAAATTCATATATATTAATATACTGATCTAGATAGGAAATATTATCTATCCAATTAAATCTTAGCATGTTTAATTTTATTCTGGAAAGTTTCATGGCAATTGGACAAGATTTGAACATTAAAAAACTTATCACAAGCTGACTGCCTCCAGAAAACAAACTTTGTCAGCACTATATCAAAGTTTCAACTTTTGGTCTTTCATTTCAATTCATTTAAGACTATAACCAAGGAATATTCCTACACCATTTTTCATGTAGAATCTGTTAAAGACCTCTATAACCTAAAAATCAAACTCCTTCCCTAGTTTCTCATTTTGGCTAAAACGAACACCCAAATTAGGAAAAAACCAAGTTTGCATTTTTTACTACTAACTAGTCTTATATTATCATCAAACACATTATTCCATCATATTTAAACTTAAATCACCATTAGGCCCAAAAAATCCTCTTGGCCAAAATATATATGTTCCCCAAAATTCAGAAAACTTATCAAAACCTCAAGACAATCGGTTCAAAATGAAACTTAGGCTTACCTCTTCATGATTCTACAACAGGTTCAGAATTCCAGTGGCACTTTGGCTAACTAACTAGCATAAAACACATCTGATATGAAAATTAAGACCATAGAAAGAAAGCTCTTAGTGAGTAGAACTTTCCTGAAGAGCTTATTGGTCGAAAACAACGATTCGAGGTTGGAATCGGTTCTAAAACTCTTAAACTTTTACTATTCACTCTCCTCTTTTCTTTATGTTTTCTTGGATTTCTTTTTCATATTTTTCTCTCCCTCTTCCATGCTTGGCTGAATAGATAAAGGGAATTGGAGGGTTGAGATTTGATCTCGACTTGTCCTTAGCTCCTTAAGGTGACATGTGTCAAGTGACCTATCCATAAGATGACATGTGTCCTTGACACATCTTCTTTTCTCTTTCCTCTCTCTCTAGGAATCCTTTCTTGTCAGAGGAAGGAGAGGCCTATCAAACCCTTTAATATTTTGACATTCATCTGAGTATTAACGCGTAGTTCAATGGGCATATAGAAATAGTAAGATTATACTGATATAAAATTCTTGATTATATTCTAGGAAATCCTTACAGGGTTTGTACATAATATAATACAAATCCCAAAATTACACAGAAATATTAACAGATAACCAACACATATTTCTTGATTAGCACTGGACCCTCAATTTGTCGGCATCTGCTACTTTTCCCTTTAAGTCGTTTCCACTAGTTGAATCAATTTTTAATTATGGAAAGGGTGAGATTCAAACGAATCTCAGTAGTAAATACTATCAATCATATAAAATGAAAAAGATAAACATGCAATGCAACATATATGATGCAACAAATAATTATGATGTGCAATGTCTGTCAATGTTCAGGATCAAAGCGATTTTGTCCATATCAAAATGATTGCTTTATCCCTACTTGCTTATTAGTGATCACATTGCAATTCTACTTGGCGTTCAGATACAAATAACTATTTATACCCTACTGACCTTACTACATGCTCAATTCAGGATCATATGTTGTTATGACCCCTACTTGCTATAATATTCTGGTGTAGATATTGTTTTTCTCGTACTTGCTATTGGCCTACCTAGACTGGGTACCTATCGTCCCAAGAGGTACTTATGTTTTTCCCTCAGGGTGGTACTTGTGCTTTTCCCAAGCCCAGCTCTAGGAATTACTGCCATACGCATGTTGTTGCACATGACATGGAAAATAATGCATATTAACAATCACATAGAATATGAGAGATAGAGTTACTACCTAGACTCCTTTCCAATTGCCTAGCTACTTTCGGTCCTTTAACTTTTGTCTGGCTCAGGAAAATGTCAAATCCTAAAATCCCCACACAGTTAGCAAATGATTTATTACTCATTCATGCCTTATTCTTATCTCATATAGTTAGTTATCTTTACTCTTAAAGTTCAAGGTAATTACATTTTGCCATTACCTTTTCTTTTAATTTCTCACATTTAACTAAAGCTGACAGAATTTTCATCAAACTTTGAAAATTCATATCTTTATGTACACATATTCAATTATAGTGGTTCCAAAGGCCAGGTGACCCTCATTAAGTATATTTTCAAGGAAAAACATTGCTCTTAACCAGTTGGACTTAATTCAATCCATAACTATCAGTTATTAGACACTATCTAGAAACATGCCAGTTTTCACATGACTAACTTCAAAAATACACAACTTCTACTGTACAGTTTCAAATGACCTACATGACCTATCAAATTAAAGCTTGATAAGTTTACTTTCATTTTAGAAAATATCATAGGTATTAGACACCATTCAGTTACCCAAAACACAATGCAAACATCAGCCACGCAGGGAACCCTAACTAAGCAGCAACATTCCAAGTTTTGGAATTCAAATCCATTTTTCTAAAATTGTGCCAACCACTAATTCCTACACAATTTTTCCCAAGGAATTCATTGAGACCTCAAAATTGGAAAAATTGTGCTCCTTTTACTTACCTTATTCAGACCAAAAATTATGGTTCCACTCAACAATTCAACAATTCACAATTTAATCAACAAAATACATTCCTTTCACTTCTAATCACTTGTTTAACCACTTAAACACTTTTTGAACATGATTAATCAAAATTTGGACAACACCTTCCCTTAAGGTTCATGCATCCCAAATAATAACACCAAAGAAAAACAAGCCAATAATCAAGCAAAACTTCTAAGAACAAGCATAATATACCAAGATAGAACAAATGTTCCAAGCTCACCTTGATTCCTCTTCTCCCTCTTCCAAAATCACCATCTTCTCTTCTTTGTTTCTCTTAATTTTATTCTTGCTTATTGAGATTCAAGAAGGATAGAAAGATTATAGGAAGATTTTCATGAATTTGAAGGCATGAACAAGACAATTTTGAGCTCAAGCTTACCTATTGTCTCCTTGAATTCCCTAGCTGTTTCTTCTTGCTCTTATCTTCTCCAACTTCACTCTACCTCTCTTTTCTTAATGTTTTGCCAAAATATTTCCTTTGGGAAAGGGTTAATAAGCTCTTCTAGTGTCATCTTCCACCTCCTCAAATATATATTTTTTTTTATTGAAATTTTTGCATATGTCACTATTTTTTTATTATTTCTTTTTCCATATGGCTTTTTTTGCTTCCAAATGTCCATAGATGTGGTAAAAACATATGACTTCTTGTTCCTCTCCTTCTTGATCAAATTTCCTTGATATTTTGGTGGAAATATTGGTTTATTATTTTATTTGGCCAAATGACCATTTTGGCCGAAATTTGTAGTGCTTATTAGGTCAAACATTACACTCTTTCATATTAAATTTTAGGCTTCAATGTTAAGCCTTTATCCAAACAAAAATTGGACTTTATGTCTTTCTTAGCAGAAAATTCACAAAATCACTATTTCCAATATTTTGGCTACTTTAAGTGCACCAAAATTTACCATGTTTTTCCATTGAATATAATAAAATATTTAATGAATTTTGGTGATTAAAAGTTGGGATATTACAAGGCCTGATGAATTTTCCTGACTCTTGGGTTCGGTGTTCGAGAAAGTCAAGTACGTGACTGAGCCGGGGATTAGTGGATTACCCGGACTCAAAGGCTAGGTGGCTCCTTCAGGGAGTTCCAACTCAAAAGGAAAAAAGTAAGTGCCATCATGATGGACACTTATCACCTTTCTATTAGCCGACATAAAAGTGGAATGGTACTTTATCATGATAAGAGGCCACTTGTTATTTTCTTATAGTGTCATCATTAGTCATTATGACATACTTTATTAAAGCTATTTTAATAAAGTTACTTTATCAATGCTTACTCGGGATTCTACTTGGGCTTTACTTGGGATTTACTCTGGATTGCTTCACGTATGCTGAGGCCAGCCAAATGATGCCAAGTTAGAGAGTGTGTGTGGGCTCCATATAGCGTCACGTACTAGTGTCTTTTCCAAAAACGTTGGGTACACATGTCTGCCCTGAAAATGCCATGTGCATACCTAAATCGGCTTATTTTGATCAACCAATGAATTTCATACCTCATGACATAGATGAGTGGCATCTTTATATCAACCCAATGGCACCATATATGTGTCATGTGCATATTTTCACTGACACTTTAATCCTACTGCCTACGTATACTAAGCCCTATGCCTTGTAGGGCGGGATTACATAGTCCCCAAGAGTCTTTCTATCTCTTGACATTCTTGGGACTCCTCCCGAACTGGGTTTAGTCGTCTACCTGATACAGGCTTATCCTCAAGTCTCTAGGCCAAAAATTCAGGATATTACAATTCTCCCCCTGTTTAATAAATTGTCCTCAAAATTTGCTACTGGTCTGATTCTTAGTAATACTTCAAAAGGACAATTGTAGCTAGAATTCAATTTCTTTGTTTCTATATTCTATTGACACCTCAAATTCTAGAGGTTTTCTCATTCAATTCTATTTTTATAGACATTACTCGTCTATCCTGTGTTTGAGCTTCTTCAATTTAAGCTCGCAGACTACTTTCCTCTTGACTAGCACTGTAGCTAGCAAGTAATATCTAACTTAACAAGTTTAGATTTCTAAACTCTTTTATCAGTTTATGTTCCTATATTATCATGACCAACAACTGCACAACTTTTTTAATTCAAAGCATTAGCGACGATAATCACGTAACTGCTTTTCCGTTCATCTACATTGTCATATTCATTTTTTTCTAATTTTTCAAATATTCAAAATTCTTGTAGTCGCAATATATTTTCACAATCGCACTATACAAAATAGGGCTGTTACGTTTTCAAAGAAATTATAATCGCTGCCAACTCAAATTTATGAGTGGGGTAATTCATCTCATGAGGTTTCATTGTTGAGAGGCACACACCACCATTTTGTCCTGCTTTATCAGGACATTTCCCAATCATTTCTTTCTTATTCTTTCTCATTTCTTTGCAGACTAAATTGGTCATTTCACTGTAAATCCTATCGGTCGCATTCTTTACAGTCCATACATGTCACATTCTTGAATGGGAATATTTAATACTGGTATGAGTTTCAACCTCTCCTACAACTCTATAAAAGTCCTCTCATAGACATCATCCTACTTAAGCAATTCTTTCTTTCAAATGAGCTTTTATCAATGGTAAAGTGATTCACGAAAAAATTCTGAATAAATCTGGTAAGATCTAGAAAGTTGAGTATTATGCAACAATTTTTGGCCTCTTCCAGTTTTATACTACTTCCACTGTTCTGGGTTCCACCGAGGATCACTTCTTATGAGAAAACATATTTCATAATTGACAACCATAAGCTGGTCTTAAATTCTGTTTAAAATTTGGTTCATAAAATTCATGAAAATAGTAGGTGCATTGGCCAGTTTAAAGTTCAATTTTTGAGAATACACAGGAACCAGACAACTTAAGAACCAGACAATTGTTCTAGAAGGTCATAAATTCTAAATACATTCCAGGCTCCAACCCTTGCTACTCAAGCCATTCATACTCATATGTAATGTTCATGAAGCACCTAAGCAAACCATATATTCTCAAGCATTCACATTTATTCACAAGACCTAACTGATTAATGTTCAGCATTCATATTCATTCACAAGACCTAATTGGTCAAGTTTATCATTCATATTCATTCATAACACCTAACTGGTCAAGTTTAGCATTCATATTCATTCACAAGACTTAACTGATCAAGTTACATATAGATGGTAGATCAGGTTTAACAACTTACTTCAGGTTTCCACCCAATATCATTCTCATACCATCTGAATACATTCTGCCAGCCTATGGACTTACTGGTCCCACAGGACTTTAGGCTTCATATTGAATGCATATCAAGTCTGACGGCCTAAGGACATACTAGTTCAGCAGGTCTTACTACCCATTGTATATTCATGAAATGAATATACTCGATGGTAAACACATGCATGCAAAACCATTACAAAAGATATAAGAGTAAGAGTTGCTTTCCTTTATATCATCGAGCTTGTTCTTCCTTAATTCCCTTCTTCTATTTTTATTTCAATAAATAGTACTGGAGCAGCCTATGGCGATTCATTGGTTCACATAAACCCTTTTCTCTAGCAATTATATGATCTGCTTCTTTGATTTCGCCATATCATCTAGGGTTATTTGATGTGAACTTTTGATATCGGTGCAGTTCCAGGAAAAATTGCAAATTTAACTTCCTATGCTACGTCATCTACCTATGTCGTACAGGGAATCTATAAGCTACTTGTACATTCTATTCTTTGTCTTGACTACGAGACCATAACTTGTGGCTTTTCTCTTTCTATC
Source organism: Albizia julibrissin (assembly GCA_037074505.1). Lineage (NCBI taxonomy): Eukaryota > Viridiplantae > Streptophyta > Magnoliopsida > Fabales > Fabaceae > Albizia > Albizia julibrissin. Next base: position 32,492,643 of record CM073483.1, read on the forward strand.
TATCACTCTATTCCATCAGGGAACAAACTCTCAATCATTCTTTCTAAGGGAATATTTTGTAATCAAGATCCTTTCCTATGCTAGTTAGCAACTAGTATCATTCAGAAAACCCCCTTCCTATATGTGCCATATTCTAGTACCTCAAATCATTCAGATCAATTCAAATGCCTATATAATCAATTTTAACTATTGTTTGATTCGTAGGTTACAATTCAGTTGGTAGCAACCCTTTAGATTCCTTTCTAACTTTTAGGTTCATCAACCTAATTCTAGAATCCTCAACATCAAGTAGATAGGAAAAATCATTTTCCTTAGTTCCCCATATATACCCAATAAGCATGCTAAAATCATCATGATTTATAGCTTATATTTTGACCTAAACAATATTTTAGCTTAGATCAGATTCAAGTCTATTCTCAACCTTCACCGTATTTATTCTAACATTCTTATGGCATTCTTAAGGATCACCATCTTTCATTCCTCAAGGCACTCAAGCCTTTAATCAAGAGGTTTTAAATTTTTATGGTACTTCCCAGAGGGTCACCCATCCCAAGATTACTCTCGCCTGAGCACTTTTAACCATGGAGTTTCATTGGAATCCGAGTCACATACCAGCTTGGCATCATATTATCTGGAGCTTATACCCTTCTCTACCGAGTATACATTACTATTGCTCCATTTCATTCTCTATATATAGCTCTACCCCATCCTTTAATCCATCATACCAATTAGTGGTCGGGGGAAAATTCTTATTTCTCTGGGTTTGTATATCACCCATAATTCATTCTAGTTATAGGATCACTAACAAGGTATCAATATACCTATTCACAGCAACAGGTTATACTAGCCAAATACTAGAATCTTTACTCTAATACTACCAAGTGAAATATCCATCCCTAAACCCCTTTGTTATGCATTGTGAAAGCATTACAAGCTTAGGAAAAACCTTATTTAGGTCCCTAAAACTGAACTTGCAATTTAATTTTAGGGTCACTATTCATTTTGTAAAGCCGTATTTACTATATTACTTATCTTTAATCACGGGGTTGCCAACTTCGCTCCATTCCTTATTATCTGAGTATTTCTTTTCTTATTAATCATTCTGCTTACTTAACTAATAGGCTCGTACTGTGCGATTACCTATTTCTAATTCAATTAATACACTTAGGAAATTTAATTCATCTGTTATGCAGTGATATACAATTAATCACTCAAACGTCAATTACACAATGGTACAACACGTAAATAATTCTTCTCTTCTTTATTGCAACTTCTTCTTCTGGCACAATGTCCTATACTCCCCTTTTGTGCTCAACTGCCTATATGGTTGGTTAAGGGAGGGTGAGATTCGGGGAATCTCAGTAGCAAACAATAATACTATGCGTGCAAGATATATACTTAATGCATGACATGTTTGCCTTACATAAATACATGCCAACATATTGACATATTTATATGCTCGATGTTACAACAAACTTATGGCCATAGTATAAATAAAACAGAGCTTCAATCAATCAATATGCTCAACACAGTTAGGCAAAGTAGTCACATAAATAAATGCATAAACATACATATCAAATACATGCAGGTTAGATAAGTTTACTACCTTTGGTCTTTGTGTCCTCATCTTGTACCTTTTCTTCTAGCCTTTAAAGTTGCTTGAAGAATCTTCCATTCCTCTTCTTTGTGATCTCATGGCCTTGATACATAACCATATGATTAGAGCCATGAAAATTGAGTGTCTAATATGGCTACATTATCCTTTAGGACATGTCTCTTATCTTTGGCCACATACTTGTCTTAAATTACTTTAGATGCCACAAATTTGTGGGTCCACCTAATATGCCAGATTTTTCACCCAATGTTGAAAAATCATAATAAAACTCTAGGACTCCAAATAAGGTGGTTCAAAGTCCTAGGTGACCCTTATCAAGTCTATTTTAAGAGAAAAATGCTTCCTACTTCTAAATACACGCACACTATTTAAGAATTATCAATCAATCCTTACTTGTCTAGAAAACATTCCAGGTTCAATACCTAACTTCAAAAATTCAAATCTTAATATACTGATCCAAATGACACATAGTACCTATCTAATTAAAGCTTAGCATGTTTACTTTTATTCGAGAAAGTTTCATGGCAATTAGACAAGAGTTGATCATTCAAAAACTCATCACAATCTGATTGCCTCCAGAAAATGAAATCTGGAAGCACTATATCAAAGTTTCAACTTTTACTTTTTCATTCCAATTCATTCAAGACTATAACCAAGGGTTACTCCTCTACCTTTTTTCATGTAGAATCCATTAAATACATCAAAAACCTAAAAATCAAACTCCTTCCCTGGTTTTTGGTTCTGGCTGAACCGAACACCCAAACTAGCAAAAAACCAAGTTTGCATTTTTTACTACTAACTAGTCTTATATTATCATCAAACATATTATTTCATCATATTTAAGATTAAATCACCATTAGGAACAAAAATAAATATTTGAAACAATATACATGTGCCCCAAGAGATTCAGAAAACTCATCAAAACCTTAAGACAATCGGTTCAAAATAATGCTTAGGCTTACCTCTTTATGATTCTACAACTAATTCAGAAGTTTGGGGGCACTCTAGCAAACTAAATCACACAAAAAACCTCTGATCAGAAACCTGAGAACATAGAAAGAAAGCTCTCAGTGAGTAAAACAACTTTCTTGTAGATCTTATTAGTCGAAAAACAACGATTCAGGGTCAGAATCAGCTCTGGAACTCTTGAACTTTTACTATTCACTCTCCTCCTCTCTTCTTTCTATTTTCTTGGATTCTTTTTCATATTTTTCTCTCCCTTCTCCTTGCTTGGCTAATTAGATAAAGGGAATTGGAGGGTTGAGATTTGATCTCAACTTGTCCAAGCTCCTTAAGGTGACATGTGTCAAGTAACCTCTCCATAAGATGACATGTGTCCTTTACACATCTTCTTTTCTCTTTCCTCTCTCTCTAGGCGTCCTTTCTTATTAGGGGAATGAGAGGCTTGATAAATTTCCCTGACTCCCAGATTTGGTGCTTTAAAAAGTCAAATACGTGATTGGGCCAGGGATTGGTGGATTCCTCAAACTCAGAGGTTAAGTGGCGCCTCCAGGGAGTGCCAACTCAAAAGGCAAAATGTAAGTGCCATCATGATAGACACTTGTCACCTTCCTATCAAGCCAACACAAAATTGGAATGGTAGTTTATCATGATGAGATAATACTTGTCATTTTCTTATGGTACCAACCTTAAAGTGGTGTCATCATTAGTCATCATGACTTACTTTATTAAAGCTACTTTAATAAAGTAACTTTATTGGTGCTTACTCAGGATTCTACTCGGGTTTTACTAGGGATTCACTTGGGATTGCTTAACTTATATCGAGGTCCTCCAAATGATGCCAAGTTATAAAGTGTATGTGGGGCCTATATACCAGTGTCTTTTTCGAAAATGCAAGCCATACATGTTTGCCCTGAAAATGCCATGTGCACACCTATACAAGCATATTTTGCTTGACTAATCAATCCTATAACTCATGACATAGCTGGGTGGCATCTTTATCAACCCAATGGCACCGTATATGTGTCCTATGCATATATGTATTGAGACTTTAATCCTACTACCTACACATATTGGGCCCTCTACCGGGTAGGACCAGATCACATAGTTCCTGAGAGTGTTTCTATTTCTTAATATTCTTGAGGCTCCTCCTGAATTAGGCTTAGTCGTCTACCTGATATAGCCTTATCCTCAAGTCTCTAGGCCCAAAATTCAAGATATTATATTTTCTACTCAAAATACCAAGATAATAGAAGTACTATCAAAATATTGAGATGATAGTAGAAGCTGAAGCTATGCACTTTTCCAGTTTACAAGATGAAAACCCTACATTAGCATCCATGTCCTATTATGGACTTACTGAAGAAATATGGGAGATTATCTACAACAAGTTCAAAGTTGCTTTATTAAAATGTAAATGGGTTAGCAATAATGTTGTTGTAATAGTTCAAGAATTTAGATTTGTCTCAGTTGATCTTTGAAGAGTTGGTTATAGAGATGAGCCCTTCATTCTAGCAAGCCAGGCGAAAGAAGTGTTTTATGTCACAGATCTTGCAAATAAAAAAATGTTCATTGCACTTTAAAGTAAAAAACAGAAGTATGGTGATCCAACCTTCAACCTTAACGACATACCACCTTTCATAACAAATCCACCAAAAGTAAGTGAAGTAGAATTGGTATATGATAAAGAATATGCTGTAAGAAATGATCATTGTGAAGGAAAATGGGAAACCATATAGAGTAAGATCTTAACTTAGAAAATAGTAGTGTGTGATTTTTATTTTAATTCTAGTTAGTTTATTTTATTCATTTAAATGAAATTTATTTACCTATCTGACAATGATTTTTGTGTTAATAGAAATATGGACAATTTTACTGACTTACAAAGTGATAGGAGGATCAAACGGATAGAGGTGAACCTGTTGCGAGAAGGGTTAAAGGTAGCACAAAGATGAGAGCATTGATTACACATCATTAACATCATTAGAAGAGGCTGCATGTGGACTTTGATGCCAATATGAATCTATTTGGTCCTGAGGAAGACCGATTCATTAGCTATTTAGGCTATTTAGGTCAAAGCAAAGTTCGCATTGTCTATGATAATTGGAAGTTGATTCCATAAAAAACGAAAGATATAATTTGGAAACAAAATTTGGCATATAACTTTTGATATATCTACATTTGTATCTTTATTTCTATTGCTTCGAATATAATTATCTTATATCTTACCTTGCAGCAAACATACGATGTCCCAGACATGAAGGCGATACACAAGCACTAGATGGAGGAGGTTTGTCTATTATGGAAAGATTTCAAGAATAAGCTCTCATGAAAGTACATTCGAGGGGCAAGTAGGGGTGAGGGTCCATGTTCAAAATATTCATATATTTCTCTATAGGACTGGAGGTTGTTTCTGGCATCACGACAAGATCCTCAATTTATGGTAAATTTTCTTTCATCATAGTATATAACTTTTTATTTGAATATACTTGACATAATTGACACAATTTTCATTGTTTTCCTTTTATAGGAACTAAGTGCAGCAAATAAAGAGTGGCAAGTAGGAAATAAGTATCAACATTGCATGTCTTGTAGTGGTTATCGAAAGCTTGAATGGAGGATGATGGAAGAAAAATTGGAGAAAATAAAGGAAGTTGCCAACTCAAATCCTAGCATTATTGTCTAGGCCCCATCTCTTCCTCCATGTCACAAAAAATGGAAAGCAATGAGGGTTAAGGGTGGGAAGTACATAAATCTGGCTGTTGATGAGGTTGTCGTGATGATTGTAAGTAGTTAAAGCATAAGTATTTAATTTTAGAATTATTTCATATTGGGAGTGTTTAATTTTTATTTATGATAAATTGTATGCTACAGGATGAACTCAAAGATCAAAGTAGCCAAGGTTCATTCACTCCAAGTAGATAGATGAACATCTTGTCAACAACAATTGGGAAGGCATTTCACCCTGGTCTTGTTCGAGGGGAGCCAAGGGGAGTTGGTTTCGCAAAGTATTTTGGACAAGCCTAAAATTATTCATCACAAGCTAAACCCAGTAGGGAGTTTGTGGCCAAGATTAGTGAGGAAGTCGAACAAGAGCTTGAGGTCAAACTTTGTGACAAGCTTAAAGAAGAGCTATTGGCAGAGCTACGTGGTGAAATGAAATCTATGATTCAATCGAAGATGGAAAATGTCAAGTGTAAAACCCAGGAATCCTCAGCCTTCCCCAATACTAAAGGAAGTTATAACCCTCCGAAGGAACCACTTTGTGACCCTTCTCCCACTCCAGAGTCGGGAGAACCTTGCACCCTTTATTTTGATCTCCCACTGCTCCGTGTTGTTGTCGATGCTCTCATTTACTCATAAGCTACCACCCCCATCATAAGCAAATTCCATAGCATTTATGTAAGGTGACTTTGACATGTGTTCGAAGGGGGAGGAAGGTTCACCCGTCCCGGTTCCTAATGAAGAGGTTGCCATGCTAGGTCGGCAATATGATCTTTCATCCTTTGGCCTCAAAATCTTCTTGGCACAGCGGCAACACCTCCAGTCCTACCTTACTATTACTTGAGATCTGTTGGCATCCTACTAATAATCTAGTTTTTATGTCCTAATAGGATGAACAAGATGCGACAAAATGGCCCTTCTTGGCATGACTGCAACAGCTCCACAAAGCATTGGCCAGATAGACTTGCAGATATCTCCAGGGATTAGAGTCAAACATTGATGTATCCCTTTACTATTGATAGGAACGATCTTAGGGAGTTTATCAATTTAGAGGAGATAGATGTAGGATAGGTTAAACTTGCAATCTGGTAAGTTTTTTTTCATTTTTTCCTTTAATTAATGCAATGGCTTTTTGGTTTTAGTTTTATTATAGCTCTTTCCACCACATATGCATCGGCATGGAAAGATATGGCTTATATGGATTCTTATGTCCTGTAAATATGACAAGGGATACTAATACTTTAGAAGCAAGGACGAGCTATGTGGGCTACACAATGAGAGAGACTAAGTTTCATTGTTATCTAGCACCAATTATTCAAGGGTACGTATTTTAGTTTTGTCTATTTAAGATGTTTAAGAAATAATTTCCTTGTCATCTAACTTCATTTTAATATGTATATGTTGTTATAGTTACCATTGGAGTCTATATGTTGTTTATCCTCGTATCAACACCCTTTATTGGTTTGATTCCTTAGGTAAAAAGCCAAATAAAGAAACAAAATCTGTTTTCAATATGTAAGTTATTTTGTTTGTATTTTATTCATTCTTGACTTGAATGAATTGTTCTAATTTATGTTTATTTTAATTTTAATAATAGTATAACCTTGACATATAGAGTATTTGGCATGACACGCAAGGGTAAAATTATTAGAGACCTGAAGTGGTTTTATTTGAAAGTAAGTAGTTTCAATTCAAGTTCTTTCATTGACGGTAGTTTTAGATATGCCTTTATTGATTTTAACCATTTGCTTTTAATGTATTGTGCCCTCGACAACCACGGAGTACTGAATGCGGATACTACGTTATACTTTATCTGTATAACATCATTCAGAGTGGAATTAAAAGCGATTTTCAACAGGTAATCACTTGTTCATTCACAAATGATAATATTTTTGGTGTTGTAATTGAATTGTTAATTAATTCATTCAGTTGATTGATTTTATTTAAGCTTATTTTATAATTTGCAGATTTTTGATGATGATGATGCCTACTTATATGAAGACATTAATTTGATCAAAGACCTTTTGGCTGGACATCTTCTTCAATATGTAGATTAGTAAAGTTTATTTTTATATTAGTTAGTAGTTGTATAGTAGATAACTTTTTAACACTTTGTGGTGGTTATTGTACATAGTATTAGTAAGAGTCAATACTTTAATTAGCTAGTACTGGATGTTTTCTTACTATTAGTAAGGACATTGTGGTTTATGAATAATTCTTCGATCCTGTTTCTATAGTTTTTAATTGATGGGCAGTGAAAAATATAAATAAATATTTTGCTTAAAAAACCTTTCAATATCTGTAAAGAAAAAGGGATTGCATAACATACTTAAAGCATCCCTTTTTGGAAAAGGGACGCCTAAAGTGACTTAAGACGTCTATTTTTTTAACGAACGTTATTACTAGATTTTACTACATCACTCACATAGGCGTCCCCTATAAAAGGATGTAGAAATGGCCTAAAAACGAACGTTAAAAGTGCTTTTTATAGCAGTAGAGAGACATGCTTATGAGGCGAGTGGCCCTATATTGGTGGATGATGATTGATATTTATATGAAAATGAACATGAACCCTTGTGATACATACTATTTGAATGAGAATATGATGTAAATATGATTCCCGATAATCACCTTGTGTAATTTTAAACAAAATATGTTGAATCCATAGTATGGCTAATGAATATGTGAAATAATGAAAAGCTCGAGATGATTATGTTCTATTAGTGGTGGAGATAGAGAGTTGTGATTATATGTGATATGAGACCAAGTGGCGTGCCACTATGTTATTATTATCATTCACCATAGCTAGTACTTATTGATAGGGTAGTATCCCTTGATGCAACACTCTAGTGGCTATCCATGTAGTATCCTTGGGGCTCGGGTAGTATCCCCTATAGTCCTTGTGTATACTATAGTACTTTAGCCAGTATATATCACACTTGTGAAGAGCTATATTGGGCATATTATATTGTGAGGTAAAATTTAGCTTATGGGTTTTTCGGTGGAAATAAAGATGATATAAGGAAAGATTAGGGGGTTAATCGTAAGATAATGTGATATAATAAAATGTGTCTCCTAGGCTTATTGTGGAATACTGTGATATTTGTTTATCTTTGCTATACTGTTATGTTATATTATGCCTATTAGTTCCACCTGGCACCCACAAGTAGTACCAGTATGTAAGGTAGGTAGAGATTATGTTACTAAGACAATAGTCTTATTTCGTTACTCTCCATATTTTTTAGGTAAGAGTTCGAGGGCAGGCGCAACTAGGAAAACATTGATGCTACTAAGACATGTAGCCATTGATTTATTGCTTTATTTTCTTTCATTCTCAGCTCTAGGGATTCTATTTTATTCCATAATATTGAACATGACTTTTATTCCAGATATTTAATTGCTTTTTTGTAGTAGATGACCGAAGGCCTAGGACCTTATTTAAGACATTTGAATTATGAATATGGACACTTTACTCTACTTTAGGTATCTCGTCACCCTCACAGTTTTAAAATGCATTGAGAGGGGGAGGTATAAAGACCCTTAAAAGGTATCTTTTCTTCCCCTCCCTAGCTGATATGAGATTTTCATAGTCAACCCCTTGCATGCCCAGCGTCCTTGTTGACACTTTGACCCACATCGATCGACCTGAGTCTAGCTCTAATACCATTTGTAATATATCAGCATCTTTCTCTTAATATTGTCCGGTTTGAGATCCCTGTCACCTCTTACAATTTTAAAACATGTCAAAGGAAAATATCCACCCTTAATAGATTTTTTTCAATTTTATTTTTTCACTGTCCTATGTTTCCCGATCCAAATGGGCCCTAAACAATTTATTAGAATCTAGGGAAAATTCCAGAAAAATATAGACAAAATTGTCAAAAGATAAAATGGCATGGTGAATTGATAAAATCAAAAATTAGACAATAAGTCGGAGTCTGGGATTTGAAATTATGGGCAAAAGATGAGAATGCCCTGAGTGAAATGGAAGGCAAAAGAAATAAGAAGGTACACGAGTGGGAGGAAAGAGATTAAAGCTAGGGCGAAAAAGTCACAATACCGAAATAGGAAAAGTGATAGATGTAACACCCCATTTTCAGTCACCAATATTCCTGTATATAATTGGTACATTTAATAAAATAAAATTGTGAATTGTGATATGCATGCATTAACAGAAGCACTCCAATCGGTGGTTACACATAACTTGGCTAAGTTAGGACACAATGGAGCAACTAATGTCCACTTAAAAGCCTAACATTGTAACCTAAATTGAAGCATGAAAGGACACAAATATTGGCCCAATTAACATGTCAAAATTCAGCCAAAAATAAGGAAGAAGAGCAAGACATGAAATTTTACAAAAATTTAATGGCAAAATGGTAATTTTTGAACAAAACAAGAAGAAAATTATTTTTCCCTTTTTCCTTATTAATTTTGGACAAATAAGGAAAATAAAAGGGAAAATGACTATTTGGTAATTAATAATCCCGTTTTGGAGTATTATTACCAAGTGAAATTAAAGGAAAAGTAAAAAAGTCAAAAGTAATATGACCTTGATTAATTATTTGGAAGAAGTAATTAATGGCAATTCAAGAGACCAATTTCTATTCTCTTTGTCTCTTACATGTTCAGTCAAATAAAGAGGAAAGCAAGGGAAATATTTATGTGGCCATAATAATTCAAGAGAAGACAAAAGATGAGCCAAGTAAATTCCTAAATTAATTTACCATAAGATGATATTAAGGCATAAAGTATGAGATATTACAAAAGCTCTTAATACTCCATTTCTCTTCCATATTTCAGTCAATAAAGGGAATTGGGAGAGAAATAATATTTGTTGGTTAATATTTGACTCAAGAAGGAAAAAAAATCTTGACCAATCACAAGCAAGCACATGTTATTATTCCATAAACCAAGAAGTGAGATATTCTTAAGTCTTCATTATCTCCTCTTCCTTTTTCATTTACGAGCAACTAAAACCAAAATAGAGAGAGAGAGAGAGAGAGAGTTCAAGACACTTGAAGAACATAGGATGTGCTAGGGTTTTCAAGAAGCCAAGAACTCAAGATAAAAGCTTGTAATCTTACTAATTTTTCCTTCTAATCACCTTGAAACTACCTCTAATCTCTTCTCCTTCTTGAAATCCATGGATAGCAAGCCAAAAAAAGGGAGAAGGAGAGAGGGCAGAAGGTATTCTAGAGAGAGAAAGAGGTGAAATCAAGAGGTAATCTCATAAACTTGATCATTTTGTGTTGTAAGTTGTTGTTGTGGTTGTTCTTGTTGTATTTTCCTTGTTTGTAAATTTGGGCTGATGAAACCCTAAGGGAAAATACTGCCAAAATTTCCTCTAATCATGTTCATTTAGTGTTTAAGTAATTATTCATGTGATTAGAAGTGGTAAGGAAGTGTGATTAAGCAAGAGAAATCAAGAAAATGCACTTTCCCTCCTAAGAACCCTAGTTTTGGTCAAAGGAAGAACATAAGGTTAGAGATGTAATTTTGAAATTCTAATGGTTCAATTGGATTTAGAAGGGAAAATTGTGTAGGTATACATGATTTCATGATTTATGGATGCCTATGTTTAAATATGGAATTTATTGAAATGGGAAGCAATGGTATTTGATTTGTTCCAGTGGAGGAAGTCTGATTATGAAATGTATTTTGTTAGTCAAAACTGGTCCAAAATATATGAAAATTAGTAGGAATAAGTTATAGATGTAGAGCTTTAATTTGATAGGCATTTTGTAATTTTTGGACTAGTATGCTAAGAGATATGGACTTTTGAAGTTATGCCCTGTTTCTGGAAGGAAATATGGAACAGTGAATTTTGATGAATTTTTGGGAAAATTATGATGTCATTAGTTAGAACAAAGTATTTTTTACAAACTTTTACTTAAAGAGCTTCATTTAGGCTTTGGAACCAGTCAAATTGGATTGTCCTAGAATTAATTATGAATTTCCAAAATTGACTGAAAATCTGCCAATTTTCTGGAAACAATGAAATTGCACTATGCATAAACTATTATAACTGCATTAGATAACCAGCAGAATTTGATTTAAAGGAAGTAATAGTACAAGTAATAATCAGTTACTTGTAACTTTAATTTTTATAGGAACTGGAAATAGCCTGAGCTGGAACCTGAGTTTAGGAAAGACTGAGAAATTGGAAAAGGAGTTAGGTAGTAGCACTTTATTTCATATACTATGTAATTGTTTGTATGCTTTGTGTATGCCATCTTCTGTAACATGACAGCGCCTAGGGCACATTAGCCTAGCTGTGATTTGGGATCCAGCAAAGGTACACGCAAATAAGCTAGGGTTCAAACTGTTAGTGCCAACTTTCACCTAAAAGGGGGTGAATTGGGTGATATTTAAAAATTTTAATCCAAACAAGACTAACTGATAAACTACTATAAAGAATGAGAGTAAGAAAAATATCACTGTAGAGTACACAGTAGATTATATTGGTTTGGTCTTAACTCACTGACCTACTTCCAGTCCTCAGTATGTTTCTGAGTTCTCACTATTCTTCCAAGATTCTTTAGGTTCTTGGAACCACAGTACAATGTATGTAATAATGAATGATCCTCTACAGGACTCACTCCCTCTTACACGTTGTAATTCAACCTCCACACTCAAGGTCCTACAACCTTAAGATTTTACAAAGTGAAAAGATGTTTGGTAATGAATCTCTCACAGAGAAAATAAATGATCATTGGAGAGCTAAATGAATATCAAAGAATTTTACATAGAATGAACTGAGCAATAAATGAAGAGAGAATGTTCGTTGGCTTCATTCATTCCTCTATATTGAATGCTAAGCTATTTATAGGTAATCCATATTAATGACCATTGATAACTGTTGAGAGCTTTCAAACTTCCCGTTAGGTTGGCTTAGAGCTATTGAAGGATTTTGGTGTTGAGTCACTTTTATCTCTACGGCAATAAATCTTCAAATGAAATCCTTTTGGTATGTCTACTCTGTATTATGGTTGAGCATTTAATGCTTCTGACAACAACTCAGCTTTTGGTGAATTTGAATTTTCTCTTTGGTTTAAGTTCCTAAAACTTATACAAATAAATCATTAGTAGTATTTAGTTGATGAATATGTAATAATCAATTCTTAGTAATGTTCACCTTGAGTTTCAAGATAATCGAGGTGGTGATTTTCAAAGAGACAATGAACTTGCACTTGAGTGACTCCTTGCTCACTTGAGTGAGTATCTATCACTTGAGTGATTTTATATCCTCACTCGAGTGCCTAATAAATCTTTAAGTTAGTGAAGTGTTGAAGGAATATATGTTCATTATAAAGTTTTCAACACTACCATACTTGAGTACATATTTAGATCACTTGCATTTGTTTGCAAGTGATCTTGAATCACTCAAGTGATAGCTAGGAACACTTGAGTGAACTCTAGTTGAAATACGATGCACACTTGCTCTATCAGAAGGTAACTTGTTGTGGTGTCGTGAGTTACTTGCCATCCCTCCAGTGGCACCTTAATAACTTGAGTGAGATCTATATGTAACCTTCTAGACCATCACGAGTGACTTGTAAAAGTAATGAAAGTTAACATCGTCACTCGAGTGACAACTTACTCACTCGAGTGATTTTTGTTTACAACTTGCAAAGCCATCGCGAGTGACTCTTGAAAACCTGTAAGTGAGCTCTTTCACTTGAGTGATCACTTATTCACTCAAGTGACCTCTTTTTATAACCTTCATAACACATGTGAGTGACTTGCAGAAACCTTGCAAGTGATCATGTCACTTGAGTAACCTCTTACCTTAACTCTAAAAAATTAACAACACGATATTCAACATTAACAACATGGCTTTCTGCTTTCACAATTTGCTATCTGACAATCCAAGAAATGCCCAATGAAAAGTTTGAAATTAAAAAGTTGCAGGGCCAGTAACAACACCTGTCTCTATAATAACAATACCATATTCTACATCAACGACATCACTTTCTTCTTTCACAACTTCCTATATTTATCAAATACTATTTAATGACAGTCTGCATAATTACATTTACCAATAACTTGAAACAAAAAAAAAGTGTGATAGTGACTCTTTTACACATTCTCATATTTAATGACAAGGGAAAATTAAACTACTCTTTATTAAAGATGTTGACCCTTCATTAGATGTCCTTTTGCATGCCTACCTGCCAAAAAACAATTACACCACTCTTCGTAATGTTAGTTCAGTAAGTTTGTGACATAATGTTTATTAAACCCAATAATTTCTCATATCATCAACCACCACCTACTATTAACAACAACACTGTGTTGTATGTTTTAACATCTCCATCTTCACTATTAACAACACCTCGCATATCATCACCCATCATTTACTAATAACAACAACACAATCTATTTTAATATCTCCATCTTCACTAATAACAACACCCCCCATATCATCACCGTGCATATACTATTACCACTAATACAATATCTTTTCACATCTCCATCTTCACTAATAACAACACCCTCCCCCAACCTTTCTATAGACGGCCGAAGTTTATATTGACACAACACCTATCAGTATTCAACCCTTAATTAGTCGCCAACAACAAAAAAGGGACAAACTTCAACAATAATGCAACCAAACACAATGAAATTGATCACACAACCATCAACATTCTTCCATTACCTTAAAGCCATTACCTTTTCTCCATCTTCACTTAAGAGCCCCCTTACCCATAAAACAAAACCTCCGATATGATAAACCCCAATAACAAACCACAACCAATTTTCCATATAGATTAAGGAATCACAACATAAAAATGATTTTTGTACCAAATTTACTTACCCGTGGCTCAACTCTCCTTTCCATTGTCAAACCCCTTAACATTTTGATATTCGTAGAGTAATAAGCGCAAAGTTCTATAAGGCATACATAAATAGGGGAAACATACTGATATTATGTACTTGTTTACAATACAGAGGAATCCTCGTAGGTTTTGAAAAATATATACAAATGTACAGGGTGTTCCAAAAAACAAAAGTACAACCACAAATAACCATAATCAGCTTTAGAATACTCTGAGACCCTACTCCCGGGTAGCTACTTCCTTTCCCTTCGAGCCGTTAGCCTTAGCTGTAATGTGTTTTTAGTTTGAAAAAGAGATGAGATTCGAGAGAATCTTAGTAGTAACAGACATCTCAAACATATAGAATGCAATAATAAATATGCAATGCACTAAAAAGTCATGTAAGATGCTAACTTGTGCTGTGCACACACTGTCCAAGGTCAAACCACTATTTGTACCCCGGCTTAACTCATGTCCATGATCAAATGACATGTTTGTGTTAGTTCTCAAAGTATGTTTTGATGATTACAAATCTTGAGGACTTGATGATTCAAGACACTTAAGTGAGTTTCTAGGTACTTAAAGTGAAATAACTATCTTGGAATCAAAACTTGAATCAGCAAAGTTACTCACCTTTAGTGATATGAGATTATCACTCGAGTGATGGTCTTTAACTTTTAGTGATTTTGTAAGTCATTTGCTGAAAACTCTGAAGTGGTGCAAAATTACTCAAGTGGCACAGTCAGTTCTCAAGTGATTCTTTCTCACTTACAGAATTTTAGCAAGTCACTCGCAATAGAGAGATATGTGTTGTTATTGGCCCTCGAACTTATTACTTTCACACTTTTTCCTACAAAGTTGTTAAACAAGAAAGTAAAGTAGTTAATGTAGAAGTTGGTGTTTTTAATAGAGTGAGGTATTGTTGTTGGACCTCCAACTTATTACTTTCCCACTTTTACCTATAAAGTTGTTAAACAAGAAAGTGAAATTGTTAATGTAGAATATGGAGTTGTTAATAGAGTGAGAGAGGTGTTGTTATTGGCCCTCCAACTTGTTATTTTCCCACTTTTTCCTACGAAGTTGTTAAAGAAGAAAGTAAAGTCCCTAATATAGAAGCTAGTGTTTTTAATAGAGCAAGAGGTGTTGTTATTAGCCCTCCAACTTGTTACCCACCTTCCAACTCGAAACACTGTTGAAGCCTCTCTTCTTCGCTCAACCAAAAAACTGGTATTCCCTCTTCGCAAAGCCAAAAATTGCAATTCCCTTCCTCTTCTTTGCTGGCCTACACCATCTATCCCTTCCAATCTTGCTGCACCAACCAGCCTTACGCCCCCTTACCCTCCTAGGTTTGTCGTCTATTTCTCAGTTACTCTTCAGCCAACCAACCTTTCAAAATGAGATTTTGGCCACCCTTTTCTTTTTCACTTAACTCAGGGCATTATTGTTGTAACATCCCAAATTTTGGGACTAGAGGCTTGAGAATAAGCCTGAATCAAGTGGACTGTCAAGTGGACTGCTAAGCTTTGGTTTAGCAAGTGTCCCAGTAAAGCATAATTTTATTCCCTAAAATTTCCTTACACCTTTGGTGGCATTAAGGGGAATAAAATGGTGGATTAAAGAGAACATTAAGTGACAAAATAAGGCAATTAGTGGTCACACACAACATAATTATATTTGGAACACAAATGAGATTTGCTACTAGTGAGTTTCCCTGTGTGGTAGTCATGTTGTGTGATATTTTCAATGGGCAAATGATGTCTAAAAATTTTGAAACTTTCCAGAATAAAAGTAGACTTATCAAAATTTAATTTGATAGGTTATATAAGTTATTTAAAGCTATACACAAGGAGTTATGTTTTTAAGTTAGCCCAATAAAACTGGCAATTTTCTATGGCAGTGTCCAAAAACAATAATTTTGGGAATGTTGATCTTCTAATTGGCTAAAGGCTACATTTTCCTTGAAGATATACTTAATAAGGGTCACATAGCCTTTAGAACCACCCCAATTGGATACCTATACAGTTAGATATAAATTTTCAAAGTTTGATGAAAATTCTGCCCAGTTGTTCAGCAAGGGAGAAAATGAAAATAAATGTATAGGAAAAATGGTTATTTGACCAATAAAACAAGATGGTATTATTTTTCTCTTCAATTGGCCAATAATTTCGTTCAACATGAAGAAAAAGGAGGGAGCTAATTTACTTGGTTTATATTTATTCAAAAGGGATTTATTGTAGCCAAGTAAAAGAAGCACATTGACATTTGGCATTAAATAATATTAACCTAAAGCAAGAAGAGATATTTAATGAAGCCAATATCCCTTCCTTCTTTATTATGTTCAGTTGAAAAAATAAAGCAAGAATGGAGATAGAATACTTGGTTCATATTAATTCAAAGGAAAAGAAATAACGGCCAAGTAAAATAAACACATGCTACTTGCCATTAAATAATATTATAACAAAAGTAAGAATGAGATATTTGATCAAGATTTTATCACTATTCATCCACTTCATTTACGGTGGAAACACAAAATAAAGAAAGAGAGAAGAGCTAAAGAAACTTGAAGAACACAAGAAGAGGTCTTAGGGTTCAAGAGGCCAAAATCTAAGGTAAGAGCTTGAAATCAAAGTGTTATTGCCTTCTAATCTACCTAGAACCTCTTCTAATCGCTTTTCCACCTTGAATATCATGTTTAGCAAGAGAAAAATCAAGAGGAAGAGAGAGGAAGGTGCATAGCTAAGAGAGGGAAAGAGGAGGATCAAGAGGTAAAGCCATAAACCTTGCTCCTCTTGTTGATTCTTGCTTGTTGTTGGTTGTTATGGTTATTGATTGGCTTTGTTTTGGCTTGGTTTGTGATTTTGGGAAGCTCAAACCCTAAGGGGTTATGCTGCCCAATTTTCCATTAATCATGTAGGAAAGGTGTTTAAGTGATTAAACATGTGATTAGGGGTAAAAGGAAAGTGGTTTATGGATTGAAATCAAAGCAACATCATTTTCCCCTAATTTTGCAAAGTTTCGGCCAAACCTGTTTGGGAGGAAAGGAGATGGAATTTCATCAATTTGATGGTTCCATTGAGTTTAGAAGGAAAAATTGAACAGGATTCATATGGATTGTGAAGTGTGAAAAGCCCTAGAATGTGAAATGTCACAAATACCTTTAAAACCCTAAGTTAGGGAATGTCAAGAGTAATTTTGTAATTTGGGCTTGAATTTGACCAATCTTAGATCAAAAATGGATTATACATACGAAATTGTGTAGGATTAGCCTGGGTCATAATTTTTGGTGAAGTACAGTTTGACCGTGTACAAAGGGGCTTAGACCGAGTCCCTAAGGGCATTTTGGTAATTTTGCAGTTTTGAGTCAAGATAACCAATACATTGAGTTTAGCATGAGTTATGAATAAATAATAACTCATTTATCCTAAATTTGAAATTTTAGGATACATCAATAGCCCGAGTTGGACAGACAAGCTGGATCAATAATCAGGCAAGGAAATGGCATGTTCCAGGTAGAAACAATTTCTTTCATACACTATGTGATTAATATATACTTTGAGTATGCCATCTTTTGTGACATGAACACAGTGCCTGGGGCACATTAGCCTAGCTGTGATCTGGGATCCAGTGATGGTGCACACAGATAAGCTAGGGTCTAAACAGTGTTTTGGCCTTGGACAATGTATACACAACATTGTATCATCTCACATAACATGGTGCATGACATATTTATTATCACATTTTATATGTTTAATTGTATGTTACTATTGAAATTCTCAGAATCTTACCCTTTCCATAATACATGTAAAGTTTCCAACAGCAGGCAACGGCTTAAAGGGCACAATAGTAATTACTGGTGACGAAAGGTTCCGGGCTAGTACGAGAGGAGCCGTTGGTTACCTGAAGGCATTTTAGTTATTTTAAGGTCTCTATTCATTATGTACAACCCTTTGGGGAATTCCTGTATATAAACAATCATACTGTAACAATAATATCAGTATTTGTGCTATTCATATGTGCCCACTGAATTACGCAATTACTACTATGATTAATATCAATAATGAAGCGGGGTCTTACAATTGTCTTTCGCTCACAATTTCAAATCTCATATTCCTACTGATGGTCTAATTTGGGATTTAGACAATTCACCGTACCATTTTGTCTTTTGTCAATTTTGACCGTATTTTTCTTGAATTTTCCCTAGAATCTATGAAGCAAGTATGAAGCTATGAAAAATGTGTAGGATTTCATGTTATATGGATACATACGGTACTTGCATGAAGCAACTAAGAAAAGTGAGGGGAATAAATAACCAAACTTCGTAGGGTTTTGAAATATAATACTTATAGTTAACTAAATTCTTAAGCAACAAAAAATAATAGGAAACAATATGCACGTAGACCTATTTTATTTTGTTCAATTTGTCAGTTCCATCATAGTGGTAACCTTTTTTGAGTTTTTGCTTATGCAAGAACGCTAGTTTTGTGAAATGTCTTGATCAAGTAATTCCACGTTCGCTAACTCAGCCCCGGGTTACAAAGCGTCTGTACATCGAGCGGCCTCTTGTTTTTTTAATAATTGTTCTTCATACTCTATAGAATGTTTAATTGCTTGATCCTTCAACCTTTCCAAGGAAATGTCTATACGTGTGTATGTAAAAATAAAAAGTTTAACTGAATTGGGTCGCTTATCAGATTTAATTAAAGTAGGTTTCATAGTTTAAAAAGTGCCCCTTCCCGTCTTTTTTATGAACCTACTTGGGGTTGCCTAACTATTTAATGTGTTTTAAACATTTTCCCCCTAATTAATTATATTATCCATATCTTTTTCCCATACTACACTTTCTTTCATACTTTCTCTCATTGTTACTCTATTTTTCTCTCTTGCTTCCTATAAATTAATTAAGGTATACTTTGAAAAAAAGTTCATTTCATTTGTAATTATTATTTTTAACTAATTTTAACTGTTTTCTTACACTACATAATTTGATTATGAAGTTCTTATAAAAATGAACAAAGTGAATACCCACTGAATATGAAGGGGGAAAAAAAGAATACCCACTGAATATTAATTAATGAACTTTTTACATCTGTAGTGGGATTTAAACCCAGCTTATTATGAATTATGATCAGAGGAGTCACTTGATGTTCTTGAAGGTTCAACTTGGCCCTTAACAAAGCGCAATGGCTGGGGTTGAAACGAAATTAATTAATAAGAATATTCTAATAAAAAATCTAAAACTAACAGGAAATTAAATAAAAATAATGCCCTTTTTTCCTTCTTATCCTTAATTCTTCAGAGTTTCAATCCATATTTCTTGCTCACTAAAAATGAAGAGAGAGAGAGACAGAACTTCAAGTTGAAGGGCAATGGAAGTCACAGAGGAACGTTCACCTAAAAGTTAGTCTATGATGCTGTAGACAAACTCAATTTTTATTCATACAATCTTACGTTAAAATGACTTATTTATTCTATATGTCTATGACTTACGTTCAAATTACTGAACTTGTTGTTTTATTATTTCTTGAGTTGTTGATGAAGATGGTGTAGAAGAGATCAATGATAGTCCGATTGAGCAAGTGAGGTTGACGGTTCCGGTCACGGACGACGCCAGCCTACCGGCATTGACCTTCCGAACATGGGTACTAGGTCTATTGTCGAGTGTAATCCTGGCTTTCGTGAATCTGTTCTTCAGTTACAGGACGAACCAGCTCTCGATTACGTCTGTGTCAGCTCAGATTGTGAGTCTTCCTCTGGGGAAGCTCATGGCTGCGACGCTGCCCAGGAAGAACATAAGGGTCCCACTCACGAGGTGGTCCTTTTCTCTGAATCCAGGACCTTTTACTCTGAAAGAGCACGTGCTTATCACCATCTTTGCCAGCTCTGGTTCAAGTGGGGTTTACGCCATTGGCATAATTACCATTGTTAAGGCTTTTTATCATCGCAGTATTCATCCTTTGGCTGCTTATTTGCTGGTATTAACTACCCAGGTATGGTGGATTATGATTTAGTGTTAATTTAATGGGATTTAAAGTTTGCGTTTTTGAGTTTGAGATCGTTTTGGAATCTATGCATAAATTAATGTATATTCTTAGGAATCTGAGGAGATTCATGGGTGAAAATAGTATCTGGAAAATTTGATATTGGCAACAATAACTAGGTTATTGATTGCAAAAGAATCATATGGTAAAGATCTTTATTTCAAAAGTTATAGTCAGTTTTAGTGTCCATATTTAGTATGCTAGCTATACAGTGCGCACAGTCCACATATAATAATAATTTAGGGTATTGATTGCAAGAGAATCATAGGTTAATAATATTTATTTAAAAAATCATAATCAATCAATTTAGTGCCCATATTTAATACTCAATAGTACCATATGACCCTTTTTAATATTGGTTGGGAAATGTTGAAAAGAATAATAAAGAATAAAGAAATAATAATAAATGATTTAATTGTTTCTAATATTTGAATTTTATTATATTGTGTTTGTGAATCATTTTAACAGATGATTGGATACGGATGGGCTGGAGTATTTAGGAAGTTCCTTGTTGACTCTCCATACATGTGGTGGCCAGCAAGTCTTGTTGTGGTCTCTCTATTCAGGTATTTATTTATCGAATAAAAGTATTACTAAAATCCACGTGATTTAATTTAAAACAAGTTGGTTTTCTCTTACATACATACATACATACATACATACATACATACATACATATATATATATATATATATATATATATATATATATATATGTATGTGTGAGTGTGTAATGTTATAATTATTATATCTCTCTGATTCTATTTGTAATGTGTATTGAGAGAATATAATTTTTCTTCTATTTATAAATCATATCATTAAAATTTTTAAATATGACTATATAGTTCTACGATTTATTTATTATTATATAAATTTTATTCTTATGAAATGAAATGTATATCAAATAAAGGTAAAGTTGAAAATTTATTAAATTTTAAGATACAGTTAGTGATGTTTAAGGTTTTTCTTGTTTCTACTAAAATATGTTAGAAGTGATGTATAACATCATATTAATAAATGTAAATATTCACCAAAAGTAAAATTGTTTTCTAAAGCATTAGTCCTACAATTAATTATATTTTATCAATAGTTGGCAAAAAAATATTATATCTTATAAATAATTATATCACTAATGAAATATATATCTATATAATATGACATCTATCACAACACTCACTTTTGATTCTGTCTAAGCATGAATTTTTACCACAATTTGTATTAGTTGCGATTCATTTCAATGCTTTTCCTTTAGCTAAACTCAGTCTCACTTGTTTTCATTTTATATGTTTTTAACATATTAACTCTAGAGTACTTGTTATTAATGTTTCTTTCTATGAATTCGGGTGATTGGCTTTGTTTCTAGTTTGTTGATAATGATATTTTTTTAATGAGAATATAACATGTTTGGCAAAAAAAAAGTGACTTGTGAAAGTTCGATGATACATATGAAACCACCTTTTTTAGGGCATTCCATGAGAAAGAAAGGAGGCCAAAGGGTGGGACCACAAGACTTCAATTTTTCTTCCTGGTCTTTGCAACAAGCTTTGCTTATTACATAATCCCTGGCTACTTCTTCCCATCAATCTCAGCCATATCCTTCGTATGCTTGATCTGGAAAAACTCTGTCACCGCCCAGCAGATCGGCTCTGGCATGTCTGGCCTTGGCATCGGCTCCTTTGGCCTCGACTGGAACACAGTGGCCGGATTCTTGGGCAGCCCCTTGGCCAACCCTGGATTCGTCATCGTCAATGTCCTTGCAGGCTTCTTCCTCTTCCTCTACATTGCCGTACCCATTGCCTATTGGTCCAATGCTTATGAAGCCAAGAAGTTTCCTCTCTTTAGCTCTCACACCTTTGATTCAACTGGTGCAATATACAATGTCACTAGGGTTTTGAACCATGCTACCTTTGGCATTGATATTGACGAATATAACCGTTACAGCAAACTCTATTTGAGTGTCCTGTTCGCCCTTAACTATGGCCTCAGCTTTGCTACGCTTACTGCCACTATATCGCATGTTTTCCTCTTTCATGGAAAGTAAGTTCCCTAATAATAACTGCTCGTCATTTAACATGCATCTCTCTTATGCCATTAGTAATGCCTCAGCTTCCTAAATGTTTTCTTTTTTTCTCTTTAGATCATTAAATTCTAGATAAAAGGAGTGACAGTGTATTATTTTATGGTGATGAAATGGTGCAACTTGTAACTTTTTATGATTTTTCAAAGAAAAATACTCTAAAATTATGCAATTGTCATTTCATCATTATAATACATCAAAATATCACTCATTTCATTTAGAATCTAATGATATAAAATAAGAGCGCCCAATGCATAAGACTTCCATCAAGTAGAGTTTAAAGAAAGATAGATATACACAACCTTATCCTACAAATAAAAAGGTTGTATCGAGGATTTAGATCTATGACTTCCACGTCAAATGGCAACAACTTTACTGTTACGCTAAAGCTCATCCTCTATAGAATCTAATGATTTGAAGAAGGGAAAAAACACATTTTCGAGGTTTGAGCATTACAAAGGACACCAGAGAGAGGGGCAAATTATAGTGCTCATAATATTACCATGTTTGCTTCCACTTTGGAAATTCATATGCTTATGCGTGCTACATTATTTGTTTTGTGTTGAAAGAACTATGTATCAGATGTGGAAGAAGACGACAGGTCCGATGAAAGGTCACTTCGCAGATGTACACACAAGGATTATGAAGAAGAACTACGAGCAAGTTCCTGAATGGTGGTTTATTTCTATTTTGATTACAATGAGTGCCCTTGCCTTTTTTGCTTGTTTAGGCTTTGGAGGTCAGCTTCAACTTCCATGGTGGGGAATCTTATTCTCTTTTGCTATTGCATTTGTATTCACTTTGCCTATTGGAGTGATCCAAGCCACAACAAACATGGTCTGTAACTTGATTCTTCTCTGAATCATTACAGTTACACAATAATAATTACTTTGATTAATTATTTACCATTAATTATTTCTTTCTCTTTGTAAAATAATAGAATTATTTTTTAACTCTGCAGCAAGCTGGACTTAATGTCATCACAGAGTTAATTATTGGGTTCATTTACCCCGGAAAGCCTCTTGCTAATGTAGTTTTCAAGACCTACGGCTACATCAGCATGGTTCAAGCACTTAGCTTCGTCTCTGATTTCAAGTTAGGGCACTACATGAAAATTCCTCCCAAATCTATGTTCATTGTGCAGGTATATCAATAAATACTATATATACACTCCCTCATGTTCTTAAAGTAGTAGGTAGATAACTCTTTTTATTTCTTTTGTGTGTGTGTGTGGAGCATCCGAGATCCACATTAAGCTGGTACAACGCGCTTTACTAATTGAACAAAGTGCTTGGTGGTGGTAGATAACTCATTTTCAGATATTAAGAAGATTATTTTTAAGTTAGTTATTTATGGAAAATGTGTTAATTTCCTTAAAATACCCTATTTACACTATCATAGATTTGTCTATATTTAACGAGTTTTTTTACCAATAAATATACAAAGTGCTAAATATTTATATATAACGTTTTTTAACTATTGAATATTAGACACTATATTTTACGGTTTTTCCAAATGCAACCGTTATATATAGGGCACTATATTTAACGGTTGTAAGATAATGATGATTAAATATAGCTATCTATATTTAAGAGTTTTTTTAATAATATTTTTGATATATCTGTTAAATACTTAACAATTAAAATGATGACCAGTAAAGTATTTATCACAAGAGGAAGATGTTTATTTATATTGAAAAACTGTTATATGTATATTTAAAAAATGGGGGGCTCACTTTTGATCAGTCCAGCCCCTACAAAATAACCTATAGAAAAAAACATATATATACCAAACACCCAAACAAATCCAGTTCGCTGCATGTATCCAAATATATACAAAATAACCAATTCTAACTAATAACAAGTGCCAACAAATTAAAACAAATCATAGAATTCTATCTATGCAATTATGAATACCTTAAAGGTAAGGGAATATACAAATGATCAAATGTCATTTTTTCTTTTCATAGTCTTAGTAATTTTAACGTTCTTTTTAATAACAATAATTTTCTTTAATTTGCAAAGCAACTTCCCCCTCTTTGATATCCAAATTCCTTCATTGTGATCATGCACGTACAAAGCATCGCCCTCGTTGAATTGTGTTTCAAGTGACGACTCTTAGAAAGGATCATCTCCACTGACTTCACTTCCTACATCCTCATTTATTTTGTTTGATAACAAAACAATAGAGCATTGTTTATTAGCAAGATCAGCAACATGAGACACTTATTTAGCTGGAGAAACCAAAATGAAAGGATTTTATTTATACCCTTGCTTGCTCAAATTCAATTGTTTCAACCCTAATTCTTTTACTTTCAAAGTATTATTTTTGTCAACCCACTTGTACCAAAAAACCAGATCATAAAATCCTACGTAATCCAACTCCCAAATATGGTCAACCACCCCAAAGTATGACATGTTGGCATAGATAAGATTCTTATCTTTTACACTTGATACTTGCATAGTTTAACAGTTACCCCACTATTTTTGGGCATCCTATTCTCTAGTGTATAGGTATATCGATTGATGACGTAGCTTGAAAGAGAAAGTACATGTCTATTCTAATCACGTGCCAAGAACTTTACTTTCTCCAAAACTGAATTATGATCAACATTGTACTTGTCATCCATATGTTGCTTCAACCATACTGTGAATTGTTTAGTATGTTCTTTAGCATACCAACTCTATACTCTGTTGGGGTTTTCCCTTCTAAGCTCATCCATATGAATACCTACATATATTTGTCAATCTTTTCGAAGTTGTAAAGTACGTATAGATGTGCTTGCTCCCACTGTTGGGTTGAGATAGCACTAACTTTCTTGCCCATCAATCTTTGTCCAGATGTCCTTCCTTCATGCCGAGACACTAGATGGTCATGCATATTTCAAGTAATCAGTACAAAATTCAGCTGCTTCTTCACAAATGTACCGTTTCAATAATGCAATCCTTTCGCCCACTCCAGTTTTTCACATACCTTGTCAGGTTCTTCATCTTGTGCTTGACTGGGTGCATCTATCTCATATAGACTGGGCTACATAGTTGTATAACCTCTCTAATCAAGTGAATAGTTAGGTGCACCATTATGTCAAACAAAGCTGGAGGGAAAAACATCTCCAACTCACACAATGTAGTCAAGATTCGGGTTTGTAGCCTAGCTAGGTAATTGCTTGGGGTCAATCACCCTACTGTACAACAACTTGAAGAAGAAATA
This sequence comes from Albizia julibrissin, assembly GCA_037074505.1. Classification (NCBI taxonomy): domain Eukaryota; kingdom Viridiplantae; phylum Streptophyta; class Magnoliopsida; order Fabales; family Fabaceae; genus Albizia; species Albizia julibrissin. The sequence goes on from CM073483.1 coordinate 32,518,088, forward strand.
GAGCTTTATGATCATAGCTTGCACCTTATCAAGTAAAATACCTCTTATTACTATTGGAATAAAGTTTTCTATCAACACATGACAACCATGTGATTTCAGACCCTTCAGCTTCAAGTCCTTTATTGACACAAGGTTGCTAATGATTGACGAGTGACCCTCTGGCACTTTCATTGAAGCAAGAAACTCATAAAAACTTCTTTTTTCTTGTTTAGATAGTATGACATCCATTGAGCAAAGGAATGTATGAGCTCCCCTCTCCTTCAGTGCCAATTCCTCCCTTATTCCTACCTCAACCATGTCTAGTCTTGAATTTATGACATTCTTCATCTTCCAAGAAATATGGAGTAACGTTCCAAAAAGACTCTCACACATATTTTTCTCAATGTGCCTGATATCAAGAAAATGTCTAACATTAAGGGAATTCCAATATGGTAGGTCAAAGAAAATAGACCTTTTCTTCCACCCATTTGTCCCAACATATTTCTCAAATGGCTTTCAAAATTTACAGTCCATCTGTTTCCTTTTTCCAAAAATCTTTTCACTAGTCAATTAATGTTTAGGTGCCATCCTTTCATTTGATTCCACATTGACGTATTTTATCATACGGTGATATGGATCACCCTTTTGCAACCATATGTGATGTTATCCCATATAGAAATTCTTCATACCATGCTTTAACTTGATCGACAATGTGCCCTCTTCACAAATTGGACATCCAAGTTGGCCTTTAATGCTATACTGTGAAAAATTATCATATGCAAGAAAGTCATTGATTGTGGAAAACAACTTGGCCTTCATGTTGAATGTTTCTTTCTGGTGAGCATCATATACAGCCTCACCTTTATCCCACAACTTCAAGTCTTCAATTAGTAGCACAAGATATACAAAAAAAACAATATTTACATATACTTTACCCAAATCAATGCTAACAAATAAAAAATTTAGTAACAATAAACACTTAAAATCAATGGTAGAACACTATACACACATAAAGTCACTTAAAAAATAATCTTTACATACTCTTTACCTAAATCGATATCGAAAAAATGAGCTAAACCTTGGAAGAAGAAACCAACCTAGATGCTACTTGTAGGAGCACCCATGAACCCAAAAAATCTCCAAAACCCACGAAACCTACAAACCCACGAATGGTGAACGATGAAGGAGAGCTACGATAGAGGAGAAGGTACAAAAACCACCAAGGAAGCGACGGAGGAGAGTGAAATGGTGGTGGAGAAGTAGGAATGGAGTCGTTAGAGGTGTAGAAGTGAGCTCTTTGCAACTTTGTAAGTTTCAAATATTGAACCAAAATGGGGTCTGGGAGGTGTCTTTAAAAGAGCATACATCACATTTGTTATTAAATAATTGTCAAGTATATTATATTTGACAGTTGTTTTGGAACAACTGTCAAATATACATAACCTATATTTGACGATATTTCACAAACAACTGTCAAATAAAATATTCCCTTTTTTCTAAGAAAAAAAAATATAATATATAACAAAGTATAAAACCATTAATATTTTCTCATATACTTAATAGTTGTTTTAAAAAACCTTTATGTATGTCATTCACAAAACTCTACCTCTGCATATTTAATAGTTTCATTAAAACCATTAAGTATGAAGCGTCAAATATAGACAAATTTGTAGTAGTATTAATAATTTGCTTTGGAACAATTGATTGATGGAAAAACTCTTTATATATACATGCTATCTGTAGAAATAGCTTAGAGGGTAAACCTTGAAGTAACAGTGAAGGTTGCTGCCATGTAAACAAAAGGTCACATGTTTAAATCTTAGAAATAACCTTAATGCTTGTGGAGGTAAGGTTATATATATATGATGCTTCTCAAACCTCACTTGGGAGGAGCCTTGTGCAATAGGCCACCATTTTTTTTAATAGGAATAGTTTGAAGAAATGCATTATAAATTACACATACTATTTGCAGAAATATGTGTAACAGGCGCAATGGGCCAAGGTTTCCCTATTCATTTATATAGCAAGCCCTTACCCTAGAGTGTACCAATGTATGACACATAGCATATGGGTAAGAAAGGATAAAAATGGGTAAACACAAACAAATGATAAACTAGACTTGTAATACAATCGGGCCTTCTAGCCTTACTAGACTTATATTGGGTTTTATGTACAACCTCCAGTCCTTAACATAAGAGCTAATTGATTAATTTGGGTAAAGTAAGAAAATTAGTTATATTAGTTATTTGTAACAAATATATATTGGTTTTCCTAAAATTCCATTTTTTCATCATGACTACCAGTGGATAGAAACTCCTTAATATCATCAATCAACAAGAATACTTAAGGGAAAAAATTATAAATTTAGAAGACAAAGTAGACTAAGGTCTTATATTTTTAGGATCAAATCCAAATCTCAAATAGATATTATATTAAGGACTAGAGGTAATATTTTGTTTCTATTGGTGTTAGCACCTTACACCTTACAAAATGTTGGCAACAACACTTGCATAATCACAATAAATATATAGCTTAACTTGTGTTCATGGACACTATGCTTAGGGGATATTCCGCAACCCCCTACTAAATCAAAAAGCGGCATTCTCCAAGATAAAATGAATCCTTCTTGTATAAAACAAGGTGACATAATAGTAGAAAGATGGCATTATAACTGAGGAGAAGAGAGAGGAGGGGAGCTCGGGCATAGAGTTAAGTGTCACCTGACCTCAGCCCCTTTTACCTCAGTATGTACTAACCTTATACCATGCATTTCCTTTTATAGGTAGAAAGCATGTGACCATTGAGCTGCAATAATGGCTTAATCACAATTAAAGCGGCAATTGCAAAACAAGAATTAATTATAATTTAGTGTAATAAAATCTTTTAAATCTCATTAAAATTGGTCAATTAAAACTCTAACAATCATCTCTAACAGTCAGTTCAAAGACTCCTCTAATTAGGTTTTTACTAACTCAACCTGATATTTTATTATACACTAGGGTATTCCCAATTTTGAGTTAGATGAAACTTTTTTATTTGACACTCACAAGCAATATTCACAATAATCCCCCACATGTGGCAAAGGAAGCTCATAGCCCCATTAACTGAGCTATACATATATATGGATATAACTATTGTATCTTTGGTCCTTTGGACTATGAACCAAACTTAGATCGATAACACTTGTTACACATAGATGCCAGTGTAGCATACTTCTATGAACCAACAACTCTTGGTGTATACCAGAGGCATTAAAGGTTGGATTATACCCCCATATTTCTCGTTGTTAACATGATTTTGCATGTTAAACTGGTCACATGCATGTCCTGGCATTTAACAAATGCTCTAAAGATCTTGCCACAATCTCATAGAAGTGGTCCACTCCTTAATTGTATAGATGATTTCATGAAATGTATCTATAATGAATACATCATCCCGTAGGATTATGAAATCATTAAGAGGTTTCACTCAACGTCACCAAAATGCATGCTAGTACTTTCTCATACCATAGGAAGGGACTGGTAATTTATTCTAGTGTTAGAAAAATTGATAAATAACTTGTTCTTACCTATTGAACTTTAAACACTAAACCCTAAATGACTTGTGCTAGTAGAACTGACAAATGACTAGTTCTTACCTATGGAACCTTCTTCATGAGATCACCAATCACAAATGTTGAGTTGTCATTGCTGTCAATTTCAAATTGACTTTAATCCCAATTCCTCAATTAATTTATTTCTTTCTAAGGTTTTATTAACAAATCTGATAAGTCAACTTTTGACCTTATAAAATTGATTGAGATAACTCCATAATTTTTAAGTGCTTATTCACATCAAATCTTAAGTAATTTTCACTTACACCATTGTTCTTTCTACAATGGTTATTTCCATTTGGCAATCACAACTAATCAACATTGAGTGTCAGTTTTCTACCAAAATATTTGCTAAGTGCTTTTCAACAACTTAGCCTTTGATTTTAACTAATTCCAGAGTATTAAAATCTAACTTGTAGATTTTCTCACATAAAACTAAAATTTAGTTAACATTAGTGCATCTCAATACAACAGGAATCGCCCATTAAGGTATGTTCAAATATTTTTCCCCCTCTTATGATTGCATGTATGTATGTATGTATGTATGCATGCATGCATGATTAATCTCCATATAGCATAAGCTATATCACAAGGATTAATATCTATTAATGTAACAAATTCTCAACAATTTGTGTATGCAAAGCCACTTCAAACTGTGTCAACAAGGAACATTCACATATATATTCTTATACCAAGAATATTATATAGCTTTATCAAAACCACATTTATCTACCATAGATAAATGATTAAATTTTCATACCATTAATGCTTGTTTCAAACAACACAGAAAATTTGATAATTCATACAATTTTTGTTCTTAATAGCAAATAGCAGAGCCTCCCACAAATTTCACATTTATTCAACAAGGCCAGCAACAATTTCGCTGCTTAAAAAATGAAGAATATTTTAGAAGGTATACCCAAGGTTATTAAACCCGGACCGGTCAGGAAACCAGTCGGGGTACTGGGTTAAGGATTAGTGGGTCAGACCGGAGTTAAACCGGAACTAACCCGGGACCAAACCGGTGAGAAAATGAATATTTTAGGCTTATTAATATGAAATTATAAAAAAATTTTAAAAAAATCGATTTTGTAAAAAAAAAAAGGTAAACCGGTTCACTACCCGGACCGGACCGGTTCCTGCCCGGGTCGCCGGTTTCCGGGCCGGACCGGCCGGTCCGGTCCGGGTTTAATAACCATGGGTATACCCCACATGTTGGGGAACCCCATACTTTCAACACAAACAAAAATAATTAATATTTTATATTCATAGTCAAAATAAACCCCCTAACTAGTTTGTACATTTATGATTAGAGGGAGTATATTTATTCTTCTTAGCTCATTCCTCATCAAACACTCTTATTTTTAGAACTATAGTGAATGCCTAACTATATCCTACCTTTACACTAGGAAGGAGTATAATCAATTTTGCTCACTTTGAATCCTCACCCTATACCTAAGCTTTATAGATTATTATTTATTTTTGCAGTTGGCTGGAACCATAGTTTCTTCTATAGTGTATTTTGGCACATCATGGTGGCTTCTAACAACTGTAGAAAACATCTGTGATCCAAATCTCTTATCGGAAGGAAGTCCTTGGACATGCCCAGGTGACGACGTGTTCTACAACGCATCGATCATTTGGGGAGTGATAGGACCACAAAGAATGTTCACAAAAGATGGAAACTACCCAGAAATGAATTGGTTCTTCCTTATTGGCCTTCTTGCTCCTGTTCCAGTTTGGCTTCTCTCTCGCAAGTTCCCGAACCAGAAATGGATTCCTCTCATAAACATGCCCATCATTTTCAGTGGAGCAGGAGGGTTACTTCCAGCAAAAGCCGTCAACTATATAATGTGGGGAATTGTTGGTGTTTTCTTTAACTTTTATGTGTATAATAGGTTTAAGAGTTGGTGGGCGAGGCATACTTATGTTTTATCTGCTGGTCTTGATGCTGGTATTGCTTTTACTGGTGTTCTTCTGTTTTTTACCCTTCAAAGTTATGACATTATTGGTCCTGCTTGGTGGGGTCTTCAAGGTGATGATCATTGTAGCTTGGCTAGGTGCCCTACAGCACCTGGTGTTAAGGGTCCAGCAAGTTGCCCTACCTTTTAAATGTAAATGAGTAAGGAAAATAAACATTTCTTAATTTGTACTCTGATTAATTCAGATCAAGGCAACAAAATGTGATCGCAATGGCGGTTTGCTTTCTCTATTCCTGCTTCTATTTTCCTATTTATATAGCTTTTTTATTTATGAAAAAAGAGATTGATATGACTATTTAAGAAAAAAGAGATTAATATGAGTATATGATAAGATATTATTTGATGTAGGCTAAATTAAACCTTTCTGGCCTTTAAAACTCTACATTGTACCCTCTAAACTCTTGTACATTTATCACTTATCCTACAAATCTGAGAGTTTAAAGGGTTATGTATATCTATGCCAATTAAAGTTTGAGAGTTATATTTACGTACAAAAATAAAGTTTAAGGGGATAGATAATTGATAGTTGAGGATGATCCGTATAGACTTGAAAGTTCATGGAAATTTATTATTAAGTTTCAAATGTTTACTAGAATCGACACCCCACGGAAAAGTCAATATTACGGTCCAATGGAATAAGAATTTTATATCATTAAGTATTAATAGAAAACATAAAAATTGCATAAAATATTAAAATGAACATACAATATAATATATTTTTCAATATTAAGGTACAATTAAAACGTGCACTATGATAACCATGGCTTCTTCTTCGATTTTCTTTTTATATAGCGTTTTTTCATTTATGAAAAAAGAGATTGAGTATGGTAAGGTATTTTTTAATGTAAGCTAATACTGCCTCTTGTCCTTATTATAAGAGCTACTTATGGGTTGGATTTGGTCTTTCATATAAGATCTCAATCTATTTTATCTCCCAAATATATATTCTTTCCCTAAAGTTTTCTTATTGATTGCATACATTAAAGGGTTTCTATTTAAGAATAGTCATCATAAAATATGGTGTTTTAGGAAAGCAACCTATATTTATTATAAATAACTAATATGACTAATTTCCTTCATCAACCTAAATTAGTCAGCTAACTCTTGTGTTAATGATCAAAGTAGTATTATATACAATCTTCCAGAATTTTGGACCATGTATAGCTAACCTTCCTATATATTCTTTGAACTCTATAATAAACCATTAAACTCTAATACTTATGCTGATAACTATATACGATTTTTGTACATTATTGAGATCAGCTTATCAAATAAGAGATCCCTAAATGAATGTTTTTTGCTGATGACATAGTTCTGGTGGTTGAATCAAGGGAAGAGATTGCTTTTAAACTTGGGATATGGAGAAGGACTTTAGAGTCAAAGGAATTATGACTGAGTAGAGCAAATTAAACAGAATATATACATTACAATTTTGATAAGAAACAAGTTGGACGAAGTGATGTTGAGCTTAAATTAGGAAAGCAAGTCATTCAATAGGTGGCAAAATTTAAATATTTATGATCAATTATACAACAAGATGTTGAAATTGATGGAGATATTAATTATAGAATTCAAGCTGGGTGGCATAAATGGAGAAAAACTACTAAAGCTATTTGTAATTAGAAAGTACCTAATAAGATAAAAGGGAAGTTTTATCGAGCAGCTATATGACTAGCAACACTATATGGTAGTGATAAATACAAGGCAAGGGACAATATGAATATAAAATAGATGTAGCTAAGATGAGGATGCTGAGATGGATGTGTGGTTATACAAAAAAAATATAATATTCATAATGATCTTATATGCAAACATGTTAGAGTAGCATTTATTGAGGAAAAAATGGTAGAAAATCATTTGAAGTTGTTTGGACATGTTCAAAGAAGTCCATTGGATGCCCTGAGGAGGGTCAATCAAGCCGTATGGAGTCCTCTAAAAAGAGGTAATGTTAAAAGACTAAAGTGAACACTTAATGAGATTATAGAGCGGGATATTTTGGTTAATAATCTTTCAAAAGATCTAGTTTTTGAAAGAGTACAATGACATCATGCAATCCATATAGCTGACCTCACCTGGGATAAGGCTTTATTGTTTGTTGTTGTATTTAAAGAGAAGTAGAGGAAGATCAAAGAAAATACTCAATGAGGTTATAGAGCGAGATCTCTTTGTTAATAATCTATCTAAAATTTGGTTTTCGATAGAGCATAATGGATTCATGCGATCCATATAGCAAACCCCATATCTAGTAGAATAAGGCTTTGTTATTGCTGTTTTTATTGGCACAAATCTCAATTTAGAGGGTTATATATCTGCATGGTAAGTAAATCTTGAGAGAGTTATATGCTAACAAAAATAAAATTTAAGGGGATATATATATCTTCGATGATTAAGGACACTACTACAAAATTGCACATACATTACGGCTATTATCAACCATAAATGAAGGTTCCAAACTGTTATATATGAAGGAGCTATATATGCTCGACTCATATACATAACAGTTCTGAACCGTAATATATTGAAGGCGAACTGTATGGTTATTTATTAATAATCGCAATGTACTAGATTTATTTTTTAATATATATAGTTACTTTTTTTTATTTGTCTTTATTTAGTTTCTCTATTAATATTTATTATATAAGACACTATAATGATTGATAATAAGAAGATAATAATATTAAATAAAAAGTTATATTTATAGTATTCAAAATTCAATATATTGTAGATAAACATCATACAACTTAAAATAAATTAATCACTTAAACACTCTCACAATAGAACATTATCTTATAATTTTTTTGAATTCTAAAAGAAAAGAAAATAATATAAAATTAATCAAAAATGAAAATTAATCAAATCTCAGAATATAAGTATAAAAGTCATAATATAGTAAAAATTGGCATATATAAATTCCTTTTAGGCCTGACACTAATACGTCCGATATCCTTTTAGAGACCAGCATTTCTTTACATCCATTCTTAAATGTTTCAGATTTTATTCAACTTTCAAAGTAAACTTCTTATAGCATCTCTTTGAAATCTGAAGACATCCACTCAAATAAATGTACTTCTCAACTGTCATGTCTATTTAATCTACTTCAATCATTTAATTTCTTTAAATTTGTCTTCCAAGCTTCCTCTTCTCTCTTCTTAATCAACATTATGATGAGACGCATCATAACTCTGGAAATTTATCTTCTATTTCATCTTGTGCCTCGACAGACTCCACTGCTATCAAACCCCTTAATATTTTGACATTTATCAGAGTAATAACGCACATTTCAGTGGGTGAACAGAAATAGCATAAACATACTGATATAAAGTACTTGATTACATTATAGGAATCCTCACAGGGTTTACAAATAATATTTACAAATCCCAAAATAATATAAAAGAACTGCAAATAACCAACTCTACTACTTGAACAGGACCGAAACTCTCAGTTGCCAGTGTCAACCTCCTTACCCTTAGAGCCACTTCCTTTAGCTAAATAAATTTTAAATTTATGAAAAGGGGTGAGATTTATATGAATCTCAGTAGTAGCACGCAATCAATCATATAAAATGCAATAAATAAACATGCAATGCACCATAACATGTAACAAAATTAAAATACTATAAACTTGTTTGTTTGCTTGACGATTAGGATCAAATGACTATTTTGTCCCTACTAGCCATACTGTGTTTACTTTTTAGGATCAAATGACTGTTTGACCCCTTCTTGCAGTAATGTTCTGGAACATATAACTATTTATCCATACTTTCCTCATTACCTTAGTTGGGTCATACTTGGCCTAATGGTACTTGTGTTTTTTCTACCGGGTGATACTTGTGCTTTCCTACACCACAGTTAGGTATTGTAACATGCAATTCATATCACAGAACATGGCAATACAAAGCATATAAATAATCACATAGTGTATGAAAGATAGAGTTACTACCTGAACACCTTTCTAATTACTCGTCCTTAGTTATGAGTCTCTTGGCTTGTCCGGGCAAAGATAAGATCCTATAAGTTAGAATCCATGAAGAATGTGTCATTACTTGATTAAACATCTTTTAAGTCTAGTACATTAAGTAAAATGACAATAAATAGGGTCTACATTGGCTTCTAGCACATGCCCTTATCTCTTGGAATCAAACTTGACTTGTTTGACTTTATACTTTTCAAATTCATAGGTAAACTCAACTTGGCAGTTTTGACCCACAACTTTGAAAATTCATAAATTAATGTAGAAAAATCCAATTAGGGTGATTCCAAGTCTTATGTAAATCTCTTTAAGTATTATTTCAAAAAATAAATACCACATACAACCAATTACAGGGTTAAAACCTCAAGAACTTACAACCAATATCACTGCCTGAAAATACATTCCAGTGTTTGTGTCTTAACTTCAACAAGACATAACTCACAATTGGCACAACTAAATAATGTATATTACATATCATTAGAAAGAATAGGATGTATATTACAACCCTGCAAACTATCATAGCAATTGGACAAGTTTTGATCATTGAAAAGAAGCTCACAAAAAGACTCCCATGAATCTGGCAGATTCAACAACCCCCATTGAATTCCAAAATTAGGGTTTTCTAGTCAATTGTCCAAAAATCATAACCACTTGCTGACCCTACACAATTTTAGCCATAGAATCCATTTCTAACATCAAATTAAGAAAATTCCATCTCAGTCACCATGAAATATGGTTGGCCAAATCTGAACCCTAAAACACAAATTATGTTATTTACAACTTTTAACCTTCAAACATGTAATTAACCACCATAAACCCTTTATTAACCATATATTCATCATCAATCAGCCATTAATACCAATTTCAGCACCTTGAACAAAATACTAAAGGGTCAAGAACTCCAAAAATACTCAGTAAAATAGCAAGATGTTATACTCATATTGAAGCTTATGATTACCTCTACGCGTCTATCCAATCGGTTTGGAATTTTGGAAGTACTTTATCTAAGGAGATGACACCAAACACCTCATATCATAATTCTAAAATGCTATAAATGTTGCTCTAGATGAGTAGAATAAGTTTAATGAATGCTTCGGGAGCTGAAAACCCGATTTTGGGCTTCGAATAGGCGAAGAACATAAAGAACTTCTCTCCTCTTTATTTTTTTCCAAAATTTCTCTAATGTTTCTACCAATTTTAGGTCTTGTCTAACTTAAAGAGAGAGAGAGGGAGAGGTCTGAAATATTTAAAATAAATTATGGCATTTGTCATAAAAAAATTAAGGTGCTTAGTACTCCTTTTCGAGAATTATCGGGTAACTGGTGATTCTGTGTACCAGATATTCTTACTTTACATTGTAGGATACTTAGTGCACCTCTTAAAATATTTCTTCAATTCCCCTTTAACATAATTGGGTGAATTCAACTGTCAAGGGAGAAGAATTCATCCGACTTCTGGTACCGTCATCGACAAAATAAGGTATATGGCCAGACTAGAGACCAATAGGTTACACTTTCTTTTCTACCTCTATCAGATGTCCAATCGTAGATGTCAGCATTTGATTGGCTAATCAGGGAAAAATGTCAAAAGATACTTTAATAAAGCTACTTTAATAAAGCTGCTTTTATAAATATACGTTTTGATACAGGGCCGCAGATTTTGAGGCGCATGTCCCTCTTTAGGCTGAGTAGTGCTAAGTGTCTCCTGTAAATTCCAAAATTATGCCACTACCCCTGGGTCTCTAGAAACTGTCGAGTCTATACACCAATTTGGCTCAGAAAATGTTGAGTCTTCGTATAGGTCCTACATTGCCATATGGCGCCTTCCTTTCTTATTCTTCCTTAAATTGGCGCCATTTTGAGTGTGCAATAGAAGCCTTAAAGTTTCTTGAATATTAACAAGTTTCATACACAAGTGTACATATATACATATATCTTGCACCGGCCCATTTAACCGGAAAATTTCATATATACTGCAGTACAAGTCATGGAATTTTAGTATATTACAACTGCCTCCACTGTAACCACTAGTGAGGGAGGTTCTTGACCATCTCCATTTAAGGGTGGCATGCACGGAGTGAAGCTATGCAAGACTCATAACTTAGCTGCACGCTATCAACAACAAGTTGGATCTTGTACTCGATGCCAATGGTCTCAAGTATAATATTTCTTCTAACCCTCTTCTCCTTCCTCTTCTTCCTCCCGTGCCTCTGGTGATGACGAGAAAGGATGAGGAGTTTTTTATTGTATAAAATGATGTATTTTTTATGCATGATGTAATCTATTTCCTTCGAGCTGTAAAAAAAATTATAATATTAATGAAAAAAAATTATTTCTAATCTTGATATTTAATGTCTCTTGTATCTATGTTCATTTGTTGTTTTTGTTTCTAGCTTGATAAGTAAATTTATTTCTATATAAATAATTATATATAATATATACAATATATTAGTAAATTATATTATCTAAAGAGTATTGTTAATTATATAATTTAATTATATTCAGGCCAGTTGTAGTGGCATAAGGTCTAAATATTTTGATTTGAACCATCATTTGACTATTGACTAATCTAAATGTTATATAATCTTCTAATGTTAATTTTTTATAGATCGGCTAAGATGAACATCCTATGTTATTATTATTTTTTAGACTACGTTTTATAAGACGAGTGGTCTAAATACATGACCTTTCAACTTCCAACACATATCATAATGTCTCGTTAATATCATATAAAGTTTCTGGCCATCAGTCCTGATTTTAAATACAAAGGCACCTTTAGGTTTGAAGTTGAAATTCAAAAGTCCTTTTCTTCTTCACTCTTTCATCTTTGAGCGGCAATACTTTCAATGGAAAGAATAAAAAGGAAACATTCCCCCTCTCTTCCAGCAGTGGCAACTACTGGTGATACCTCTTTATAACCCTCTCCAGCTCCAATCTTGAAGGAATTCACTGAGGCCATCTTTTACACCTAGGACATTGTTTTGGAGGTAATGGTAAAGTAAGATTACTTCTCCAAATGATTGGAGGAATTATCAATGGTGGTGCATGTTAGACCTGGCTGACACCCAAGAGGGGGGTGAATTGGGTGTATGATAATAAAGTATGATATTTTAAAATCTTTTCTCAGCTTATCAAATTAATATATATGGAAGTATAAAATCATAAGCAGTTATGTAAATCTTATATGCTAGAAATGTAAAAGCTTAGGGAAGAAAATATGCAAACTATGATTTATCCTGGTTCGGTCCAATCCACGATGACCTACGTCCAGTCCTCAGGCTCCTCCTGAGATTTCTAATATACTATCTTCTTGTTTAATTGGGCACAAGAAAAGCCGCTACAACCCACAAGTTTAACTGGGTACTTGTATAGCCTACTATGGAGTTACTCTCCCTCACATACTGTAAGGTTCACTCCCCTTTATGACAAGTCTTAAGAGCAGAGCAATCCCAAAGACCTTTCTCTCCTGCTTACCCGTGCAAGTCTTACGAGCAGAAAGTCTAACCGGCAATTCTCTTTACAGCTTCCCTCGTAAGGAATCCAACCCTCTCAAAGTCCCTCTACCTTGAGATCAATACAGAAGTATAGATGATGTGTTTATAAACTCTCTCACAGAGTAGATAAATACTCACTGAAGTACAATACAAATATTCTTACTCTCAATTATACATGACAAAGGAAACAGATATTAACGGAGAGTGTGAGAGATGAAGATTCATGACAGCAGCATGTTAACAGTTGGGTTCTCGTTACTTCATCATCTCTGTTCGTTGTCACCTCTGTGTTGTTGAATGCTTCAGTTTATATAGAAGATGCATTGAGAGTCGTTGGAGTAAACATTTTCCCGTTGTAATCTGATCATGCTTCTGACATATATCTCATACTATTGCTTTTTGTTTGCACGTTCTTGTTGTTCATTTAATTCTGTTGATAGCATCTCAACATACCTGTTAGAGTTCCATTTCTTCATTTTTCCGTTGAGCATTCTTCTTCCCGTTGAACTTCTCTGTCCATATTACAATGTATCTGTTGGAGAGTGGTATGGGCATTTGAATTCTTTAATCATCACAGCTTACAACAACTACTCACTATCGGACTAACCCATATGCATGTTCTCGTATCCATACTGTGTCATCCATTATTGTCTTTAATATCTGTCTCACACTATTACTTTGTATGGTCGTTGAGTGTATTTAAATATTTTTCTGTTGAAAGCATTTCTCAATCCCATTCCTTCATTTGATCTGTTACCATTGAATATTGGTATTCAGAAGATGAACATTACAATTGTATCTGTTGTGACTGTATGGGCATTTTGAATTCTTTTCTAACTGTTAGAGCGTGTGGCTGAGTCTTTTGAAGCTTGTCGGACCATGTGTAGTAACAGTTGCCCATTTCATTGTGTCCAGCGTTTTTGACTTCCTTATGCGTTTTGTTTATCCGAACGTTGCAAACCTGTCTTACACTTGGAACAATCATTAAATCAAGTTTAAGAGTTATAACAAGTGAAAGCATAATCATTGGATATCATTTAAACATGTTCGGATCGATTGCTGGAAATCATTTTGCTTCTGCGTCTGCCAAACTCATGAACTCGAGTGTATAATTCCAAACTCGAGTGTATAATATTTTCACATTCTCCATATGGTTTCTATCGTAAACTTCCAAAGTACACAACTCGAGTGCAACATGTCTCAGAACTCGAGTGCTATCTGACGATCTCGAGTGCATCGTGTTAATCTGTCTATTCAAGCTTCTCTGAAACAAACTCTCATGCCTACACTCTCTGAACTTGAGTGCATTGAGATGGAGAACTCGAGTGCATTACGGTGAACTCGAGTATGCTTCATTTCTTCCCAGTTGTAAATATCTCGGGCATAAACTCTTACGTCAGAACTCTCATCACTCGAGTGCAACATATGTTTAGAACTTGAGTGCATGGTATAGGACTCGAGTGCACAGCTTGTTCTCATTAGCTAATTCTTCTCAGGTACAAACTCTTAAGCCAAAATTCACAGGACTCGAGTGTATCTCCTCCCAGAACTCGAGTGCTTCTCCGGAACTCGAGTTCGTGTGTTTAGCTTCACCTTCTGTGTAAAGCCTGCGAGAGAGTGAACAGTGGACTCAAAACATGATCCATTCATTTTTTACTCCAAGTATGATAAATAGTTAATCATTAGAGAGCTCTCATCGTCAATATTCCAATGCAAAAAGAATCACCTCCAAACTCATTGTATTCTCCAAGTTATGACTTAATGAGTGTAGATAGTGTATGTATTTTTAAGCATCAACTTCCAGAAGTCATAATGAATTGCATATAACTCCAAAATTTACATATTATATATCCATCTTTGCGTCTAATTTCATATGGCACTGGTTTGAACTCATTTGGATGTGTAGTTTGAGAGATATGTCCAAAATACGAAAGTTGTTCCTGAATATGACGGTGATTTCAATTTCAAATTCAAACATTAATATCTGATTCACCTGAGCTCCTTTGATGATTTATCTGGTGTCAATATGACGCAATGGGAGTCTAGTTTCATATACCACTGGTTTTGTCCGCATCGGAGTTGTGGTTTGGGAGATATGGTTGAATTACTGAAGATCGCCCAAACTGAACGTAAAATAGGGATGAACAGAGTATGTTGAACTTCACTGTGAACTCGAGTTCTCAAATCCAAACTCGAGTTCAGACCAATTTTTGCAGTTCTGAACAGTACCAAACTCGAGTCATCCATATCCAACTCGAGTACAAAACTTGGGATTCATCCGGAGTCATTTCTGCTAAGAACTCGCATGAAGAACTCTTTGAACTCGAGTGCTATAGTGCCCAGAACTCGAGTTCTACTATTCAAACTTGAGTGCTACAGTTTTCTTGCTGTTACATTACATCGTGCTACAGTGTCTGACCGCTACAGTAACAAATAGTACCAACTGCTACAGTACCACTTGAATTCCCTTACGAGCATAGAAACATCTAATATTTCCTCTAGGAGCTTGAATCTTGATATTCCTATTAGTTTCTTCAGGTATTTGCTTCTCCAATCTCTTTCTTGCTTTGCTTGACTAATCTATAAGATATGCAACATGACATATAGTAATTAGTCAATGTAAGGAGATAAATATATTAAGAAAACTTTTTGCTCTTAATATCTTATATCTACATTTGACATCATCAAAACTAATCATATCTAACAGTGCATGACATCCTGGACTGCGTGGCTTAAGAATTATCTTCTGGATTGATGATGATCATATGATGGCCTGGGTTTAAAAAACCTACTTTTATAGACATATTTTGATTTTTTTGGTGCTCAATCATATGTGTGTGTCTGTGTGTGTCTATATATATATGTGTACACGCGTGCGTGCATGTATTGCTGCCTTTAAGTTAAGATATTAATGAAAAATTTTCAATATTTTTATGCCTTTTGATCTATTAATATCATTTCCTATTGATGATCATCATCTTTTCGTATCACATGATCATTCAAATCATTTAAGTTCTTGATTATGAACCAATATTTTTTTGTTTCTAAAAATTTCATATTATACTAGTTCTTTTAAAAGACGGTCTTGTTATTAATTTAAAATGTTTTTTACATATTGAGACCGATGTTTTTAAAGCCATTCTCATTTTGAACATTTAGACCAGCTTTAAAAAGGACAAGTCTAGAATAATTTTCTCTAGCATTTATACTTACTTTAATGCTCAGACTTTGTCACTTGCTTTGTAACATCCTAAATTTCACATACTGAAATTCTTGTACACCTTTGGGGTATTAAAGGGAATAAAATGATGAATTAAAGAGCACAAGAAATGAAAAAATAAGGAAATTAAAGGTCACACAACAAGACAATATTTGGAACACAAATTGTAACAATTTGCATTTGCTACTAGTGTGTTTTTTCGCGTGGTAGTCTGATTGTATGACATTTGTAAATATGAAAATGATGTTCAATGCCTATGAAAGTTTTCAAAATAAAAGTAGACTTATCAAGATTTAATTTGATAGGTCATATAAGTCATTTAGAGCTTTACACTAAGAGATGTATATTTTTGAAGTTGGCCCAGTAAAACTGGCAAGCTTCTGTGATAGCATCTAATAAATGAGATTCTGGGAATTTTGAGCGTCTATTTGGCTAAATGATATATTTTTTCTTAAAAATAGACTTAATAAGGGTAACCTATCCTTAGAACCAGACTAATTGGACATCTATAAATAAAGATATGAACTTTCAAAGGTTGATGAAAAATTCTAGCAGATTGAGCACAAGAGCGAAAATGGCAAAAAATGTTTGGGCAAAATGTTCATTTGACCAATAAATCAAGAATCAATTATTTTATCCAAATTAAGGAGATATTTTTGTTCAATATGCAAGGGAGAAGAGAAAATATTTATTTGGCCCTAATTGATCCCATGTGGAAGGATTCTTGAACAAGTAAATAAAGATTATGCTTTTAGTCAAATTAACAAATGCTAATTGACAATTAAATATTATATTGCAAGATGATATTTTTATAAGACCATTATCTCTTTCTCTTGGCCATATTTTGGCCAACATAAGGAATGGAGAGAGAGAGAGAACTTCAAGAACATATAAGGCAAGAGAGAAGGAGCAAGATCAAGGTGAGTTTGGTTGTAGAATTCACTTGTTCTTGTCTTCAATCTCTTGTACATCTCTCCCAATCTCTATTCCTTCTTGAAATACATATGTAGCAAGAAAAAATAAGAGCAAGAAGGAGGAGAGAGAGGACGGCTAGAGTGACAAAGAGAAAGATCAAGAGGTAAAGCCATAAAAGCTTGCTATCTTAGTTGATTCAAGATTGTTGTTGTTGTGGTTGATTATTGTCATTGTTTTGGCTTGTTTTGTGATTTGGGAATGCCAAACCCTAAAGGGAGGTGCTACCCAAATTCATATTAATCATGTTTAAAAGGTGTTTAAGTGGTTAATCATGGTATTACAAGTGAAAAGAAGGAGTTATATAGATTGAAATCAAGAAAACACATTTTTTCTAAATAATTATGATTTTTGGCCAAACATGTTTGGGAGGGTTAGAGCTATAATTTCATGGTTTTGATGATTCCATTAGGTTTAGAATGGAAAATTGTGTAGGGAACATGTATAATATGGAGTATAAAGGCCTTAGAATGTAAAATGACAAAATTACCCTTAAAACCCTAAGCTAGGGGCTGTCAAGGGTATTTTTATAATTTGAGCATGAATTTGATTAATCTAAGGGAAAAAAATAGATTCTACACATGAAAATATGTAGGATTAACCTAGGTCATAATTTTTGGTAAAGTACAATGTGACCGGGTATAAAGGGACTTAGACTAGGTCCATAGGGGCATTTTGGTCATTTAGCCTTTTTGAGTCAAGATAAGCAACACAATGAGTTTATAATGAATTATGAATGAGTAATAACTCATTTATCCTAAAATTTGGAATTTTAGGATATATTAGTAGCCTGAGCCGGATAGACAGTAGTATACCGATAGACGAGCTACGAAAAGACATATTCCAGGTAGTAACTCTTTCTTTCATGCACTATGTGATTATCTGTATGCTTTGTGTATGCCATCTTCTGTAACATGAGCACAGTGCCAGGAGCACATTAGCTTAGTTGTGGTCTGGCATCCAACGGAGGCGCAAAGTTAAGCCATGGTCGTAAATAGTCGTTTGGCATTGGACAGTATGCATACAACATTTTTATCTTATACAACATGGTGCATGACATATTTATTTTCACATTGTATATGTCTGATTACTTGTTACTACTAAGATTCTTTTGAATCTCACCCTTTCCATAAATGTATAAAATTTTTAGCCTAAGTAAGTGGCTCAGGGGGCTCGTAATTATCGGCCACGGAAGGTTTTGGACCAATATCAGAGGAGACGTACCAATATCAGAGGAGACGTTAGTTATCTGAAGGCCTCTTATTAATTTAAGGTCTGTAAACATTATGTACACCCCTATGAGGAACTCCTGTAATATAATCAAGCAATATTGTATCAATATTATCAATATATTTATGCTATTCCTATGTGCCCACTGAACTGCGCATTGCTACTCTAGTTAATATCAATAATAAGGGGTATGTAAGGTGGGGTCATACATGCTTCACAGAGTTGTGTGGGTGCTCTTCCTCTCTCTATCACCTCTAGTGCATAATCTCTCTCTCCCTCATCGGGATGGCTTGGTATTACTTTACTCGAGGCTCTCCTTCTATGTTGCCACCATTTTTCTCTTGTGTTCGACAAAGATCAAGCGCTTTTACAAACCCTCACTATCCTTCTTATGTAATTGTTCTTTCTCATTGTCTTTGTTAAAACATTTATGCTTACGCTCTTTATTTCTTTATCGAAACTGAATGAAAGCTTAGATTTTTCTATTTAGGGTTTCTTTAATCAGTTGATCCTGATGCTTACTCCTTTTATTTTGTTGTTGAAAATCTAATGCTTACACCTTTTCATTCTTTGTCAAAACCATGATTGAAATTTTATATTTTTTGTTCTTTGTTAAATCACTGATGCTTACTCATTCTATCCTTTGTGCTATGCATGCATGTCTTGTATCCTTCGACTACCATGTATATCATAAGGTTCAACCTTGAATGGAAATGGACACAAGATATGCATATAGAGCACAGAGGCTAGATGAGTGCCAAATAAACCATATATTTATGAGTAGGATGAAAGTATGAAGAGAGATTAAAGTGTCTGATATATAATATATGTGGTGGTGTTAGTTGACAGAATTATTTGTTCCTTGCTCCAAATGCATTGTAGAGTAGCAATTAATTTTGGCCAACCAATACCACCCCATCTATCATAAGGTTCAACTTGTAATCATGAGTAAGTCAAAAACTTTCTTTTTATTACAACTCTTTTGTATTTAATTTGCATATTATAGATTTATTCCAGTAATAACCATTGACATTGATTCCAAATAAACCATATATTTATGAGTAGGATGAAAGTATGAAGAGAGATTAAAGTGTCTGATATATAATATATGTGGTGGTGTTAGTTGACAGAATTATTTGTTCCTTGCTCCAAATGCATTGTAGAGTAGCAATTAATTTTGGCCAACCAATACCACCCCATCTATCATAAGGTTCAACTTGTAATCATGAGTAAGTCAAAAACTTTCTTTTTATTACAACTCTTTTGTATTTAATTTGCATATTATAGATTTATTCCAGTAATAACTATTGACATTGATTCCAACAATATGAAGAAAGCTAAAAAGACGTGTGAAGAGCACTAAGGAAATGATATTAGACATGGATTCTAACTTTGGCCTCAAGAAAGCCTTCACTCTACTAGTATAAATATAATACACAATAGAGAAAAACTTGAACTTGTCATTATGATAATCATACAATTTTATTAACATGAACATATCTTGGTGCTTCTCATAATATAACACAACAACGATACCAAATACCATGTTATCTCATGTTATGTTATATCATTAGAAGCATCAAGTTGATATGTTTATGTTTAATGAAATTGTATCTTTCTCATTATCATCATCTGTTTATGTGGTTGTTTAATTGAATCTTGGTTGTCATGCCTTTATTCTTTTCCAAATATGAGATTCATTTTTTTCCTTACTCTTCATTCTCTATGGTAGTTGTAATTATTGTATGTAAATTGTTTTATGGAATTTGTAATGACCAAAGTTGTGAAACTTGTAATTGTGACAATGATGTACTTTCATTGTGTCATTCTCATAATGACAAATTTTCCAAGTTAAGTCATAATTGTTTAATGTATGTTGTTGATTAATTGAATCTTGTTTGTCATGCCTTTTTTTCTTTCCAATTTTATTTTTGTTTGGATGTCCCCTTCTTAAAAGGGCTTAGATCATTATTGAGTGTTTTATAGGAGTATCGATTATAATGTTAACTTCAACTGTGGGAGCTGTCGACGTGTGGTTTGTGTCACAAGTCATCCTTAGAGTTAAATGCAGTGAGCCCTTGGATTGGGTGCTAGGTTCACTAATCTTAGGTATTTTAGTTCTTTTGAGACTTCACATAAAATATGGCTTAGCCTACCTTAGATTTAGGAGATAAAGGTAAAGCATCTTATTAATTAATGAAGTTGAGTCTAACATAGTTGATATACAAATTTAAGATGCTGTTATGTATGGTTGAATATGGTCATGTGCTGAGCTCTTAGTTGAGATGGAAATCAAAGTAAATGCCAATAAAAATACTCAACTTGGTGGAGCTACTAATGGTGGGTTGGTAATTAAAGTGTCTAAATTCAATGATGAAAAATGTAGGATGGGTGATCTATATTTACAAGGAAAACTTTTTTGAACTTGATTATCAATCCAGTCCAACAAATTTATCCTTACAAGTGATGATCATCCAGCCAATATTTTTCATCCTGTAATTTAGAGTTATTAATCCTTACCTTGTTAATAGTATTTCTACTTAGTCGGTTACTTCCTTTTTGTTGGCATGTGGCTTGTTTTTCATCTCATCCAAAATCTGATCATAGTTTCAAATTCACTCGTATAAAATCTAAATATCATATTTGTATATTAACTATATTATGCTCAGATTCATTAAATAAGAATCTTCTCCTTTATCTTTTTAGACTAGGGTAGCCAAAGCCATGTTTCATATTTGATGCGCTAAAGAATCAAAATGTCTAATTGTAGCAACCTAGCACCCAATCCATGGGTAATACATTCAACTTTAGGGATACTCATAATATGAATCATACATCAATAGCATGTAGATGCCAGGCCTAAAATTGCATCCGCTAAATCCAACACTAAAAATCATCTAAATCTTTAAAGGTAGGGAAAAAGCAATGAAAAAAAGTAAACCTTAAAAAAATGATGGAATTAAGATTAAATAATTAACAAATAATATAGGAATTAGATTTATGGTTATTAGTTATAATTATTTTTTATATCAATTGCATTTGTATTTTTAAGGCTGTTTCTATAATTTATATTGCATAATATAGCTTTTAGCTATAATAATCGAATAGGGATTCTGTGAAATAAAATAAAATGCACATTTTTTTAAATAACTGCCCATGTTTTAGATCAAGTATGAAATTACCTGGTCTAAAAAGTAGGAATTTTCAATTAACTTCTTAAGATTGGTCGTTAAAACAACCGGTCTAAAAAAAACTTTTAAAGGCAGTTGTAAGTCTGGTCTTAATAACGACAGATTGTTTAAATCGGTCAATATAAGGAAGGACCTTAACTTAATCTAAAAAGCCAATTTCAACAAGTCTAAAAGACATTTTGTCTAGTAGTGTCCTACTATATATGCATCTAGGGTGGGCACCAAAGGGCAAACTAAGGATCGATAGTAGTCTTTAACTCTACCCTAATGTGATTAGGAGGGAGAGGTAAGTTGTAAATCATGTTCTCCCCCTATAATTTCTATATGTAGCCTGTTGAAACTATATACCACTTAGGGCTATTTGCCACATACTCCATTTTTGCCTCGCCCTAAACAAATAGAAAAGAAAATTAATGTAAAGCAAAAATAATAACTTATAGGCTTTATGCATGAGTAATACTACCTTAGGTAGATTTTGAGAAGGGAATGTTTAGCTATTGTTGACACTTAGGCTGTTAGTTATTCCTTGCTTTCCTATTGTCCCCCTTTTATGTATTGATCAATAATTGTTTGTTGTGCTTCAACCTGTTGCTTCAGCATTTAGGTCATCTCTATATGTTGTTGAAGGTGTTGATCAGAAAACCTTGTTGGCTTCTTCTACTTCCTAAAATATTCTTTCTTGGAGACTCTATAGTTGACACACCTTGGAAGAACACTGTGGTCGGGACCCAGCTACTTTTCCAAAACATCCTTATCCACAGGAAGCTCACCTTGAGAGACTTCTTGGCTCAGGCTCTCCTATAGTAAGATAATTGTTAAATACCTTTTCATATAAAAACAACTTATAATTCAATCAGGATTGTCAATGCTGCCTTCTTTATTTTGACTCGTAACAGCCTACAACATTCCATATGATATAGTAACATTTGATTCTTATCCATACTGCTTTATCAACTCTTGCTTGAGGTTTTCATACCCCGTGCAACCTTTTTGGTATGGATATGCGTTGTTCTTTACCCTCTCCCTATTTTTCTTGCTCAATTGATGTGAAAAGAAACAATAGATAGGTCAAAGTTACATTACATTATAGAAGTATTATTAACATTTTATTCCTTCTAATTGAATATACCTTGAACGCTCTATCACGTTGTGACTATACAAAACCAACCTATTCGGGCTATTTGAAAATTTCCCTTAGCAGTAAAGGAACCTCTAACTCCTCTACAGATTTTAGTTCCTTCAAATAATTATTTGTCTCAAAAGGTTGATACTAGCACAATGTCATACCAACCTTCTTAAGAACTAAATCCTTTCAAATTTCATCTATGTTGAATCCTACCTACAAAGCACACAAATAAACTTGTTAGGAATATTAGTTAGCAAGAAATTACTAATAAACTTCATCTTAAACACGCTTTTTCATTACATCAGTAGCTTTCTTCTAGTTGGACAAAGTGATAAGCACATTGCTCTATGCCACCTACCCAATGTGGGTAATGAACTTGTGAGATTTCAAAACTTGATATCTCTTGTTGTATCTCAAAGTGTAAATCTCATGCCCTTATCTGTCTACAGAAAACTTGGTCTTGGAGAGGTGAAGCCTACCACAGTTTCACTACTTCTTGCTGATCGATCAATTAAACATCCAAGGGGTGTCTTAGAAGATGTTCTGGTGAAGGTGGACAAACTCATATTTCCAGCTGATTTCATCATACTCGACATGGAAGAAGATCAAGAAATTCCTATCATTCTTGGGAGGCCATTCCTAGCAACTGGGAGAACTTTAATAGATGTGCAACAGGGAAAGTTGACTTTACGAGCTCAAGATGACCAAGTATCTTTTAACATTTTTAAGGCTTGGTCATGTCCAAATGAAGGTGACACCTGTTACAGAGTAGATACATTAACCAGATGCACAAAAGACGTGGTGAATAAAAGCTGCATGAATCAACCACTCGCAATAGGAATAGTAGATGTTTCAAAATCAACTAATCCTGAAGTGCACAAAGAATATTGGGCAATAAAAACCTTAAATTCTGACTTAAAGGCAGATGGTAAGAAGAGACTTCTCCAACTCAATGAGCTTGAAAAATCCAGACAACAAGATCATAAGAATGCAAAGTTATACAAGGAGAAGACAAAAATGTGGCAGGATAAAAGAATTTTGAGGAGAAAGTTCACGCCGGGACAAAAAGTTCTGATATGCAACTCAAGGCTAAAGCTCTTTCCGAGAAATTTGATATCAAGGTGGTCAGAACCTTTTACTGTGGTTCAAATATGGCCATATGGAGCAGTGGAGATTCAAGATGGTGATCGAAAATTCAAAGTAAATGAGAAAAGGCTGAAAGAATATAATGACGGTGCACTCAACACTTTGAAAACTGTTATCACTTTGGGAAACAACAGGTAAGTCCTAATTTTTTTTTAAAAAAATAAAAAATAAAAAAAAGAAATAAAAAAATAAAATAAAATAAAAAATTTTATTGGTTTGGTCTTTGTTTAGCTAAAGACGTTAAAGAAGGGCGGCTATTTGGGAGGTAACCCAAAACTTCTTTTCCTTAATCTTTCATTTTTCTTTCTTACTTACTGAAGCACACAAAACTGCATCTTTAAATTTTAGTCTCATCATGGAGGAAATTATTGTAAAGCTTAAGAACAGGTTCCCTACTCTTCCCAAAGATGTCCTTAGGAAGATCTATAGCTGTCGACTTGAAAGAATGAAGACATTCAAGCGTTTGGGCCTTCCTGAGGATGTCTGCTGGATCATTGAAGCTAAGGTACGTTTAATAGGTGAGATTCATGATTCATTTATTAAACCTATGCCAGGTATGGGAAGAAGCTCTTACTCCAAAAAGAGAAGAGCTAAAAGAATGAAGGTTTGTCCTAAATGTGTAAGGTAGAATTGTGATCAGCGCTGTAGGAGTAAAGGTATGGTTTCTATAAATCGAGAAGATAAAATTCAATTTATAAAGGATGGACTAAGTAAGGAGTCATTGGATGATATCATTCAGACTCTTGAGACGCATCCTAGTGGCGATGTTTATCATGTTTTTCTTGATTTATTAGACATATTCAACAAAGAAAAAGAGCACTACCGTCTTGGGAATCTGACGTTAAAAGACCCTGTTTGCCAGTTTATAAGAAAACTGGATAGGAAGCAAATCCTCGATTCATAGAAAGCGTTTAAGTCGTTACTGGACGTAAAACCAGAGGAAGATGTGAGCCACAATCACAACTATTGTACATAATCTTGCTTTTGTCTAATCTGTCTTATCTTTTTTAGTAACTTTTAACTTTCTTTACAAACTTTACTTAATTTCTTCACACAGTGGCCCACTGGTCATTCGTGTCAGAAATTTTTTTCAAATTTTTTTGAAAAATGTGTGATTTGCATGATTTTGTTGTCGCTGTTTTTGTAATATAAATATGTAATCTTCCAT
This sequence comes from Albizia julibrissin, assembly GCA_037074505.1. NCBI lineage: Eukaryota > Viridiplantae > Streptophyta > Magnoliopsida > Fabales > Fabaceae > Albizia > Albizia julibrissin. The sequence goes on from CM073483.1 coordinate 32,543,156, forward strand.
TTGTAAAAAACACAAAATGTCTGAGAGAGAAAAAGAGAGGAGTGGTATCACTCTAAAATGCAGTTTTAAATCTATATGCAATTTTGGTGAAACTGACTTGGGAAAGGATAGATAGTTTATACCTGCAGCCAACGAACTGGGACGTGCATTAGCTGCAAGAAAGATCAATTTTGTCTACGGGGGAGGTATTCAAGGCCTGAGGGGAAGTGTGGCTATTGCTACAACCATGAATGGTAGTAAAGGTTTGAACGTAAGGGTGGAGGAGTTAGAAAATCACATCTTCTCCTTAGGGCAAGAGTTAGGGGTTTCAAGTCTACCTGAACGAATGGGATGTATGTTTTACCGTGCTGATGCTTTTATCGCTCTACCCGGTGGTTTTGAAACGTTGGATGGGATCTCTAGCATTGCATATTAGGCTAAACTGAACTTTCATAAAAAACCATTAGGATTGTTAAATGTTAATGGTTTTTATGATAACCTGTTGTCTTTTCTTGATCATGCTATGGAAACAGGATTCATACGCCAAGCGACTCGTCATTCCATCATTTCTGCATCAACTGCTAATCAACTACTAGATAAACTGCAAACCTATGAACCTCAACCAGATCTATTAGTAAAAGAAAAAGGTGGGCAATCTTCAGATAGCAGTCAGAAGCAGAATCCAGATACCACTCTCCGGTTGTAACTTTCTTTTATCTTATGGTTTTACTCTTAGCATTTTGGTTTAATTTATTGTGTATTTAGGTTGTTCAAAAAAAACCTTTCTTTAATCTTTAGAAGACATTGAGGACAATGTCTGATTTAGGTTGGGGGAGGATTATTAAAAAAAAAAGTGCATAGTTTCTCCATTAGATAGTTAGTAGTAAAACCATTAGATGCATGGGGTGTGAAAAGATGGCAGAGTAAAGAGTTATTCTTAACTCTTGAGACGCATCTTATTAGTTGTAATTTTTTTTTATTTCTTTTTGTTTCATCTAAAATAAAAAAAATGAAATTTTTTTTTTGAGTACTTTTCAATGATTTTAAGAAGTATATAAGTTTGAGGCATGGATCAATTGAGTTTAGAGATTTTATAGCATGATTGAATAATTGATAGTTGAATTTGGTGATGAATTTTGAGATTGAATGAGCTGAATTTGAAAGTCCCTAACCGTGAGCTTTTGAGCCTATATGATCAATAGTGATTATCTTTCTTGTGTGTGATATTCACCTATTAAGTTGTCACTCTAGAACTTGCTTTAAATCTAGTTGAAATTACATGTCACATGCACATTCAAAAATGATAAAGGCATTCATTTTGTTTAGCCAGAGCCAAATAGCCAACCTTGCAATTATACCATTGATAAGCCCCTTTGAGCCTAATTGATTATTTCTTTATTCTCAACCCATTAATATGTGTTTTAATAATTTATCAAGTGCTTTCACTGAATTCGAAAGATTAACAGAGCATTTGAAATTTTTGTGAAATGGGCTTTTGACAAGTGTAGGGGTCTATATATAATCAACCACAAAAGTGCAGAAGTTGTTAAAAAAAAGAAGAAGAAAAAGAAAAATAAAATAAAATGTAAATTATAGGTTGTTGGGATGAGATAGGCCAGGTTTATTCATAAGATGGCCCATTTTTCAATTGTTCTATTTACTTAGTAAAAATAGCCCTTCATATCACTTTTTACATTCCTTTTACCTTAACCCCATTACAACCTTTAATAAGTCCTTTTGATTTGAATTATGCATGTGAATTAGGTAGTGGAGATTGAGATTTTTGGCAAGCTTATGGTAGTGTAATTTTTTCAGGTGAATTTGAACGAAACACTTACCCTAAAACACTTGAGAGATTGAGAGAATGAGCCACAATTATGAATTCGGTTCATTTATTTTCAAATGAAGTTATCAGTTTATACTTTTGTTGATTCAAGAATACTATGATCTCTTTATTCTTTAATTGTGTCCTTGTTTATGACTTGAAACTTTTGATTTTGTTGGAAGCACTTATTAGTTACTCTTTCTTGTCCGAGGATGTCCAAGAGCTAAGTGTGGGGGAATTTGATAAGTAAAATATTTGCATATTCATTTTCACTTATATGATGATTTTGTGGACTATATTTGAGCTGAATGTAATTAATTTGGGTGTAATTAATAAATAAATAATGATTTTCTTGCAGCCATGGATAGTACCGGATTAAAAAGAATTAAAGAAGGCATTTAAGGGGAAGTTACTATTCACGCGGTACTATTCACTGTGACTGTTCATACGGGGGTACTGTTCACTGTAGCAGACGGTGTGGTCGGTTCACTGTAGCAGTGCGGTTCCTGTAGCAGTCGGTGCACTGTAGCAAGTGGGTGGTCGGTTCACTGTAGTAGTGCGGTTCACTGTAGCAAAATACTGTAGCAGTCTGAAAATGAAGCCTATAAATAGAGCTTCTTGGCACCCTAAAATAAGGAGGAAAGAAGGAGGAAGGAAGAGAGAGAGTGTTTCTATTTTAGAGAGAGAGTTGTTATTTTTAGAATTTATCTCTTGTATTTTTTTACTTCTTGCATGCCTCCTACATGGATGGTTTTACCTCCTATATGGAAGGCCTAGGTAGTCCTCCTTTATGGATGGTATAGGTTGCCACTTATATGGATGGTTTTACCTCCTATATGGTAGGCTAGATTTTCCATTTTCATGCATCTTGTAGTTGTATTTTTATGTTTTTGTAATTAATTTTTATGCAATATTTATGATGTTTGTAATATATTTTGGTTTTGTTTTTAATTTTATCATGAGCTAAATTTTCCTTTTCCTAGGTGATGACATAGCTTACTAATGACGGATTGAGTCTTAACTTATTAAATCTAGTTTTAATTTTTTCCTTCATGATTGAATTTTAATTATTGCTCTTAATGCTTACAATTGATTGGCAACCTTTTGGATGATTTTAATATGCATGTTGAGACCGGAAGGATATACATGTGTGTGGATCCTATAATTAAAACCATAATTTGCATATGAAATAGGAATATATTCATATGGGTTGTGTAGTCTTAATTGAGTTCCATAAATCTTAATGCATGATTGATTGCTTAAATTCATATAGGAATATATTGGGTTAGCAATTAATTATAGAATTACTTGACCTTGGAAGAGGCTAGTAATTAAAATAGGGAAACTCGACTATTAATCATGTGGAATAAATAGGACTAGAGTAGATAAGTGATTCAATTCGGAATTTATTAAGTGAAATCTAATCCCTAGGGCTTTTTCTCATATTTGTCTTTATATCACTTGTATTCATATTTCATCATTTCTATCTTGCAATCTCAATCATAACTAATCAACCGACTAAATAGAATTAAAATTACCAATTTTGGTACTTAGTGATCAATCCTTGTGGGAACGATACTCTACTCACTTCTATATTACTTGATTACGACAGTGTACACTTACACTTCTAAATACACCATCCTACACTCGTAACACAGCCAATATCAAATGCTTTTTTTAGGTGCAAAAGTAACTATGTGGTTACCAAATAGGTGCAAAAGTCACACTATCTATTAAGATTGAAATGTTGACCCTGAAATGAGAGTTTGTTGACTAATTGTGTTGACGTGGATGGTGAGTTGGTAGGTGAAATTACTGACCGTAATACTTTAGTGTTGACAAAAAAAAGAAAAGAAAACTCTCACTTGTAAAACGTGGGTTAAATGAGCTGAGGGCAAAGAAAAATAATTACTGGGCTAAGAAAATAGAAAGGGCATCGGATGAGAGCGACGGCGAAGCAAGCATAGTGTCAACAAAATAAAATTGGAGGCTTAAGAAAAAAAAATCAAATTGAAGGGTGAATAAAAACGAAATCGAATTGGAGGGGGAAGGAAGAGAAATCGAATTGGAAGGGGAAGAGCGAGAGGCAAATCGAACAGTAAAGGAAGAGGATACTGAAGGGGATGTGGATAGCGGCATCTTCGACTTCGACTACTGGGAGATGCAGAAGAAGGGTTGTTTTGATGAGGCAGCCTAGTCGCGAGGAGGAGTACAAGGGTTTGACAAGGCGCTGCCATCACGGCTTTGTTGCACCGTGGTGGACGTCGTAGACAGAAGGAAACCCAAGTAGGAGGTTCTATTCGAAGCTTACTTGGGATTCTTGTTGTTTCTTCAAAAACGTTGTCTAGAAGATTTTCTTTGCCACTCGTTCTCCATTTCCAAACTTTGAAACCTTACATTCTTAAACTCTTTCAGGAAACTCATATTCGAAAAATGTAGGTTCATATTTCCCTATTTCTCGCTCTTCCCCTTTTGATTCGATATCTCTTCCTTCCCCCTCTAATTCGATTTCATTTTTATTCACCCTTTAATTTGATTTCGTTTTTCTTTAGCCTCTGATTTGATTTCGTCACCACTATGCTTGCTTCGCCATTGCTCTCGTCCGATGCTCTTTCTATTTTTTTAACCCAGTAATTGTTGCTTTTTTGCTCTTAGCTCATTTAACCCGTGTTTTACAAGTGAGAGTTTTTCTTTTTTTTTTGTCAACACTAAAGTATTACAGTCAACAATTTCACCTGTCAACTCACCATCCACGTCACCACAATTAGTCAACAAACTCTCATTTCAAGATTAACATTTCAATCTTAACAGATAATGTGACTTTTGCACCTATTTGATAACCACATAGTTACTTTTGCACCTAAAAAAGCATTTGTTGTTGGCTGCACTTTTATAAAAATCACATGTGCATTTTTCACCTTAACCCTATATAAATGTACAGAACATTCAAAAGTAGCTAAATTCTATATGCATAAATAACTACAGCAGCTACAGAGTGCAGGGACCCTAATCACTAGTAGTTACCGTCTTGCCTTTCAAGCTTCTCGCCTCAGCTATAAAGTTTTTGTTTTGAAAAAGGATGCGATTCAAGAAAATCTCAGTAGCAACATGCTTTCAAATGTATAAAATGCGAAAATAAATATGCAATGACATATCATGTAAGATGATAGAAAATTGTGTGTATACTGTGCAAGGCCAAACGATATGCTTGCACTTTGGCTTAACTTTGTGCCCTTTGAGAAAAAAAATATTTAGGTTGACTACTACAACCATATCATTCCTAGTAATTCACCAAACTCTATTTTTCCATATTGCATTCCAAAAACAAGTCATAATTTCAAAAAATTCATATCTTCCAATATACTTGTCTAAAAATTACAAACTACCTACCAAACTAAATCTTTATGTCTCTAAGTTAATCTTACCAAGTTTCAGAATTTTTGGACAAATTTAGCCCCATAAAATATATTGCATAACATCACTGCCTCACAGAAAGCAATCAAACAACATGCACCTTCCACTTTATAAATTTCCAAATTTGTATACCAATATTAAAAATCATGAACACTTGCATACCTACAAAATTGTTCCTTCTAAATAAAATGGAACCATCAAAATTTCAAAATTCTACCTCCTCCCTAGGGTTTTTCTTCTAGCCAAAAATAGGGTTCTTAAGGGAGGAAATGTGTTTTCTTGATTTCTCTTGCTTAATAACTTCCTTATTACTTCTAGTTACATGATTAACTACTTAGAAACTAAATGAACCTGATTAAAGGAAATTTTGGCAGCATTTCCCCTAAGATTTGCATCAGCCCAAATTTGCAAAATAAGAGAAAACTAAGGCAAAACCACCACCACCACCAATAATAACAACATTAACAAGACAAGAGGATCAAGCTTTGAAGATTACCTCTTGGGTTTTAGCTCTTTCTCTCTCCTAACATCTCATCCATCTCTCTCTATACTCTTTTGTCTTTCTAAACATGAATTTCATGTAGGAGAAAAGGTCAGAGGAGGTTGTAGAGAGATTAGAAGGCATAATCACAAGGTTTTCATGCTTCTTACCTTGAGTTTTTCTTGGCTTGAAAGCCCTAGAGCTCTTCTTCCTTCTTGTATTCTTAGCTTCTTGTACTTACTCTCTCTCCTTTGGTTTCAGTTTTTGGCTGAAATGGAGGAGCAAGAGAAGAGATATATTGTCTTAAACCATCACATTTTTTGCTTATGTCATAATATGGTTTATTGGAAATTTAATTATGTAATTTTACTTGGCTCTTTTTTTTCCTTTTCTCTTGGATTAATGTAGACCACTCAAATTATCTCTCTTCTATTCCTCTTTGACCTAAAATACAAGGGAAAATGGGAATAGAAATTTGTTTCTTGTATTGGCATATTGACTTATTCCAAGTAATCTAATTAAGGTCACATTACTTTTTGACCTTTTGACTTTTGACTTTTTCCCCTTCTTGAACTATATTCACTAAGTAAATATATTCCCCTTGCTTTTCCTTTGTTTGACCAAATATGCAAGACGAAAAGAGGATCTTTGATTGCTTCTTGGATTTCCTACAATTACATCTTACAACACATTAATTAATGTCTTCTTGCTTTTGACTTTGTTTATTCTTCCGACTTTATTTCACTTAGTAATACAACAACAACAAAGCCTTTATCCCACTAGGTGGGGTCGGCTACATGTATCGCATGACACCATTGTGCTCTATTAAAGACCATAGATTTTGATATATTATTAATTAAAAGGTCTCTCTCAATGACCTCATTAAGCGTTCGTTTCAGTCTTCCTCAACCTCGTTTGACAGGACTCCATACTGCTTGATCAACCCTTCTTACCGGAGCACTCAATGGCCTTCGCTGAATATGTCCAAACCATCTCAAATGATTTTCTACCATTTTTTCTTCAATAGGGGCCACTCCAACACGATCATGTATACGAGTGTTACGAATCTTGTCCTTTCTTGTATGGCCACACATCCATCTTAACATCCTCATCTCAACTACCCCCATTTTATGTTCATGATATCCCTTTAAAGCCCAACATTCACTACCATATAGCATTGCTGGTCTTATAGCAGTGCGGTAGAATTTTCCTTCTACCTTATTAGGTACTTTACGATCACAAATAACTCCTGTAGCTTTTCTCCATTTATACCATCTGGCTTGAATTCTGTGATTGACATCTCCATCCACCTCACCATCTTGTTGTATAATTGATCCCAAATATCTAAATTTTGTCACTTGCGGGATGACTTACCCACCCAATTTAACTTCCACTTCATTTTGACTTTGTCTCTTATCAAATTTGCAATGCATATATTCAGTTTTGCTCCTACTAAGACGAAAACCTCTCAATTATAAAGTCTGCCTCCATATCTCAAGTTTGGAGTTAATTTCTTCCCTAGATTCAGCCAATAGCACTATATCATTCACAAAAAGCATGCATTTAGGGATCTCCTCTTTTATAGGTTCAATTAGGACATCTATCACTAGGTTAAACAAATAAGGACTTAAAGCTTATCCCTGATGTAGTCCAATCTTTATAGGGAAGTCCTTTGTAACATCTCCAGACATTCTAGCATTAGTTGCAACCCCCGCATACATATCTTGAATGACTTTGATATATGCAACCCTCACCCCCTTCTTTTCCAAGGCTTTCCAAAGAACATCTCTTGGCACCCGGTCATAAGCTTTCTCCAAATCAATGAAGACCATGTGTAAATCTCTTCCTTTGCTCCTATACTTTTCCATTATCCCCCTTAATAAATAAATCACTTCTGTTGTAGACCTTCCTAACATGAATTCAAATTGGTTTTCAGCAACATCAGTCTCCAACCTCAACCTGTATTCAATCACTTTTTCCCACAATTTCATTGTATGGCTTATTAGCTTAATTCCTCTATAGTTTGCGCAATTTTGAATATCCCCTTTATTCTTATAAATAGGAACCAAAGTACTTTTCCTCCACTAATCTAGCATTTTCTTGGTTCGTAATATCTCATTAAATAATTTTGTGAGCCACGACACACCCTCCTCGCCCAAACATTTCTAAACTTCAATTGGAATACCATCAGGTCTGACAGCTTTACCAGTTTCCATCTTCTTAAGAGCTTCTTTAACCTTGCCAATTCGAATCCTGCGATAAAATGAAAAATTGAGATTACCTTCTCGAGTTGTCAAATCTTTCAAGTCACAATGCGACCCTTCTCCACCATCATTAAACAACTTATAAAAGTAGGCTTCCCACCTATCCTTAATATCTCCATCAGTACCCAAAACTTTTCCTTCTTCATGCTTTATACACCTCACTTGGTCCAATTTTCTTGATTTTCTCTCCTTGTTCTTTGCGATCTTGTAAATCTTATGCTCTCCTGCCTTTGTCCCTAACTCCTTATAAAACTCTTCATATGCTTTATTATGAGCTTCACTCACTACCTTTTTAGTCTCCTTTTTAGCCATACGATATTTTTCCCAATTTTCAGCATTATTACATAAGTGTATGGCTTTAAAATAATCTTTCTTATGCTTGGTTTTCTCTTGAACAGTCTCATCCCACCACCAAGTCTCCTTATCTTGTCGACCAAGACCTTTTGATTCTCCCAGTATTGCTTTAGCAACCTGCTGGACCTTTTTAGACATATTCTCCCACATGATATTAGGATTTCTTTGCAACTCCCACTCCCCCTCCTCTAAGAGAGTTCTCTTAAAAATCTCCTTTTCCCCCCTTTCAATTGCCACTACCTGACCCTTGGGTTTAAAACTTGCTGGCGTTTTTATTTTACATACTTAATATTCACATCAAGGACCAGAACCCTATGTTGTGCTGTCACACCATCCCCAGAGATTACTTTACAGTTAGTACAAAATCGTCTATCAGAATTCCTTACCAAGAAGAAGTCGATTTGTGACCTTGCTGCTCCACTCTTGTATGTTATTAAATGCTCTTCTCGCTTCTTAAAACAAGTGTTGACAATCTTGATATCATATGCGAGGGAGAAATCAATAATAGATTGACCTTTATTATTGAGCAACCCAAATCCAAAACCACCATACGCTCTTGCATGAGGTCCTGCCTCCTTACCAACATGTCCATTAAGATCTCTTCTAATAAAAATCCTTTCAGTTAGTGGGATACTCTGAATTAGTCCCTCCAAATCTTCCCAGAATTTTTCCTTAAGATGTACTTCTGCCCCTACTTGAGGTGCATACGCACTGATAATTTTAATAGTATCCTTTCCAACAATCATTCTTAAGGAAATAATTATGTCCTCAGTCCTCTTAACGTCCACCACACTCTTCCTCCATTCCTTTTCAGCAATGATACCAACACCATTCCGTCCATTGACCTTTCCTGTGTACCAGAGCTTAAAACCATTAATTTCTCTAGACCTTTCTCCTGACCATTTAGTTTCTTGGAGACACAGGATAGTAATCTTACGATCCTTCATTACTCCCACCACCTCCCAAGATTTTCCGCTCAAAATTCCAATGTTCCAAGTGCCAAATCTGATCTTATTTTCATAAACTAGCTTCTTTAGCCTCCTCCGTTCAGAAGAAAGTGGTAGCCTTTGCTCATTTAACACTACATCTGGGCGACGATGTAGCAGCTCTCGCTCACTTCTCACTGTACTCGAGCCATACAACGCGTTACTTACAGGCAACGACCTAGCATTAGCACAATTTCTTTGTTGATCCATGTTCATAAATATTCGACATGGTTTTACGTTGGCTATCGGGGCCTAACACAACCCTCCTCCTTTACCCGAGCTTGGAACCGGCTATAAACAGAGGCGGAGTTTTCACTTAGTAATAATATTCCAAATTGTGCTTGTTAATTACCAAGTAGCCTTTTTCTTCTTCTTAATTCCCTCTTGGCCGAAATTATTGAAAAAATTAGGGAAAAAATATTTGCTTCTAGTGTTATGGCAAATTACAATTTCGTCATTATATTTTTGTGATTTATTGTAATAAATCACCTCTTTCTCTTCTTCCCTTGATTTAGCCAAATTTATGACATTATTATTAGACCATTATTTGTGTCATTCTATGCTCCAATTTAGGTTACCATGTTAGGCCGTTAAGTGGACATTCATTGCTTCTTTGTGTCCTTGCTTGGCCAAGTTATGTGTAACCGGCAATTGGAATGTTCCAGTTAACTCATGCATTTCACAATTCACCATTTATTCCATTAAATGTATTAATTATATATAAGGAATATTGGTGATTGAAAATGGGGTGTTATACTGCCCTATTATAGTGGTTATAAAACTAGCACTGTGACATCAGATTTTGTCCCAACTAGCTCTAAACAAGCTTAAGTTAGCCTTCATGCATCAAATATCAATCTCTTCCACAAATATCTTGCATCTAGATACCTAAATATTCCAGCAAATGTAACTAAATAGAGTTGCCCATTGGATCTTTTTGGTAAAGTATCTTCCTACTTCTTACTTAAGATTCCGTTTAAGATTCCATTGTAACCACTTTGTGCCTTGCAATGTTGAAATTTTCTCCCACAAGGATGGTTTGATAATATAAATTCATCTTTGTCTCGTATTGTTACAGTCACATAGCAAGTGCATCGAGTCTTCCTCCTAATTGCACCCAAAAGGGTATATGGTCATGTTAGCAATACCCCTCCGAGCTCTTAATTGCGCCATATGTACACGACCATGAGCAAAGATCCACATGAACGACTTGATCTTTTCCAAAACAGCCCATTTCTATAGCATCTTCCAAATGGAATCTCTAATATAATGTATACCTGCGAAAAGAAAATGGTATGTAGAACTAATAAAATAACGGCCATCAAAAGATAGCTTCTAATAGTATTTATCCTCTCCTCTTTCCTCACAAGGTGGGTGTGTACACATGATCCAATAAACTATTTAAGGTTGGAACCACCTGCTCATTTTATCTCTGTCTCGTTCACCCCACAAAGTGACATATTTAATATCCCAAATTTTACTCACCAAAATTTCTTGTACATTTGTTACATTAAATGGAATAAAATGGTGAATTTTGGTATACTTGAAATGACAAAATATTGGAAGTAGAGGTTACATGAAATTCTGCCCATGTTAAGATACAAAAGCCTAATTTTTGTCTTCTTAAAGGCCTAATTTTGTAGCCCAAAATGAAGAAAGGAAGAGCACAATTTTTGGCTTAATTTATTATGTAAATTTTAGCCAAAAAGGAAAAGAAAGAAGGAAGACAACATTTAATTCAAAAATTGAAGAAATGTAAGGGCAATATGGTCATTTTGCCTATAAAGCGAGAAGCTCTTATTTTCTTTAATTTTAAAGGCCAAAAGTCTGCCAAGAAGGAAAAAGGGAGGTGGAAATAAATATTTGGGCAAAAATTAAGCCATGTGGAAATATTTGGGATCAAGTAGAAAAAGAAGAAGTAAAAAGTAAAAATCATGTGCAAATGTTCCATTAAGTAATTATTATTTTAAGAAGGTGGAAGGTGATATTTTAAGAAGCCATTTAGCACTTCCAATGGCCATATTTTCAGCCAATAAGAGAAGAGAAAGAGCATAAGTTTAAAGAAATCAAGCACAAAGAGGAGAGACAAGAGATCAAGAAGGAACTTAGGTAAGTTTGTAAGCAAAATTCACTTGTTGTTGTCTCAAACCATTAGAAAGCTCTTCTAATCCTCATATCCTTTTTGAAATCACATGAAACAAGAAGAAAATCAAAGAGAACAAGGAGGAGGGAGGCACGATTTTGAAGGAAGAAGAAAAGAATCAAGAGGTAATCTAAGGATCCTTGTCTTACTTATTGATTTGTAGTTGTTGTTGGTGATTTAGTTTATTAGTTGGCATAATTGTCTTGATTTTGTAATTTGGAAGGCATAAACCCTAAGGGGAGGTACTACCCAAATTTTGATTGATCATGTGGGAAGTGTAATTAAAGGGTTCAAGAAGTGATTAAGGTGAAAAGAAGGTGTTATGTGGAAAGAAAACATGAAACTTCATTCTCCTAAATATTTCTTGATTTTTGGCCAAAGGGAAATATTTTTTTTAGGTAGAATTTGATGGAATTGATGTTCCCATTGTGTTTAGAATGAAAAATTGTGTAGGGAACATGTGAAAGGTAGAGTATGAAGGCTTTAGGGTATGAAATGACAATTTTACCTCTAAAACCCTAACATGTGGCTACTAAGGGTATTTTGAGAAATTTAGTGTTATTTTGACAAAACTGAAGTCAAAAATGGAATCTACAAGAAAATTTGTATAGGAATAGCCTGGGTCATAATTTTTGGTAAAATACAGTTATACCGGGTACAAAGGGAATTTGATCGGATTCCTAAGGGTATTTTGGTAATTATGCGTTTTTGGGTAGAGATAACCAACTATATGAGTTTATGAATAGGAAATGAATGAGTAATAACTCATTTATTATAAATTTGAAATTTTAAGAATTGGTATTTGCCCGAGCCGGATAAAGAATTATTACACTAGATTAGCTAACATTTGGAAATGATTCTAGGTAGTAACTCTATCTTTCATGCACTATGTGATTGTTTATATGCATTATGTTGGCATGTTTTGTGATGTGAATTACATGTTACAAAATCTAGCTGTGGTGTGGGAAAAGCACAAGTACCATCAGGCCAAATGGGACCTAGCTTAGGTAGTGAGATAAGTTTGTTACAAAACCTCACTATGGTGTGGGAAAAGCACAAGTACTATAAGGTCAATTGGGACCCAGCTAAGGTAGTGAGACAAATATGGACAGACAGTTGTCTGTTTCAGAACATTACAACAAGTAGGGGTCAAACAGTCATTTGATCCTGAGCAGTGAACACAGTATGGCCAGTAGGGACAAAATAGCCATTTAATCCTAAATGTTATGCAAACTGACAAGTTTATAATATCTTAGTTCTATTCCATTATATGGTGAATTACATGTTAATTTATCAAATTTTATATATGATTGATTATGCGTTACTACTGAAATTTGTGTGAATCTCACCCCTTTCCAAATATTAAAAAATTTATTCAGCAATAGAGGGCGGCTCCAAGGGCAAGGAAGTAGATACCAGGCGCTAAAGAACACGAACCTATCTAAGCAGTAGTGTTGGTTATCTGTAGTTTTATGTTATTTTAGGATTTGTAAATATTACATAGAAACCCTTTAGAGATTCTTGTAATATAATCAAGTACTCTATATTAGTATGTTTATATTGTTTCTGTTCACCCATTGAACTACGCGTTGTTACACTGATAAATGTTGAAATATTGAGGGGTTTGACATTTTCATTATCAGAGCAAGCGATTCTGGCAAAAACAAAATAAAATACTGATATGGTCTTGATTATATGGTAAAAGGAAAGATGTGGGGAAGGAGGCGCCAGAGGAATAGATCACTACTATATGTGAACCAGCACCTAGAGGACTAGTGAATACCTGAAGGGCAACAAGTACTACAATACCAGATTAGGGGTGGTCTAAGGATGTTACGAACCCCGAGGAAGCGCGTACGACTAAGGCTACTGTTCGGGCCTCATCCTAGACTAGCACCATCAGTTAGCTCATCTATAAGGGACATTAAGCAACCGATGACCAATGAGACAGAGTTGGATCTGGATTCCATCACCAGTTCTAGATCCAGACCTGTAAACGTGACATATGATCTACAACCATACCAGGAAAACATCAAAGCCTAGTTGGCTATTTACAAATTAGAAGGGTATGCAGACAGGTGGTGGAAGAATACTGAAATAATCCTGCAAGCATAGAATATTCCTGTAAGATGGGATTTATTTCAAGAAAAATTTAACAAAAAATATTTTCTCCGATCATTCAAAATTGCAAAGGAAATGGAGTTCCTATCGATATAACAAGATGAGAAAGAAAGTTTCGATAAGTATTTGGCTCAATATATCCGGTTGTCTCGATGCTTTTCTTACCTAAGATATCGTAATGATGAGGGATGGAGCTTAAATGTGATGATTCAAGGACTAAGACCAGAGCTGAAAGAGAAGCTAGTCTCTAAATAATTTACATAATTTAAAAATCAATAGAAGAATGCCAGATTACATAAATCAATTTTTTGAATCTATATACTGACAGAAATGCTAGTAGTAAGGGTGCATCTGGTAGTAGGAATTCTTCCCAAAAATGCAAGAATTAGGGAGGTCCATCCAAAGGGAATAATAAAAAGCCATATCGGTCTCATAGCTACAGTAACCAAAGATCCCTTAGGAATAAAATATGTTGGCACTATGGCAAGCCATATCATCCTAGAAGGTCATGTGGTGCTCCAGCAAAACATGCAGTTTGTTATAATTGTCAACAACTGGGACATTTTGCTAAAGATTGTCTACAGAAACAAAGGGCAGGGGAGCCTAGACAAAGAAGTCAAGGCAGAGTCTTTTCCATGGCACATGATAAAGCAAGAAAATCTCCTAAATTAATTCAAGGTATGCTTTTACTTAATGGTAATTCAGTACAAGTATTGCATGATTCAGGTGCTAGTCATTCATTTATTGCACATGACTGTGTAAAATGGCTAGGCCTAAGTGGACACTGATTATCGTATGATCTAGTTGTGTCTACACCTACGGGTGTCAGATCTGACATAGCCAATGTTTGCCTTAATTGCATAATAAATATTGAAGGACATGAATCAACAGTGGATCTGATTTGTTTACCATTGCATAGATTGGAAGTAATTCTCGGTATTGACTGGTTGATGGCAAATAATGTTTTACTAGACTGTGGAAGCAAAAGAATCATTTATCCTAATCTATAACCAAATGTCAGTACAAAAGTCAACCTTAATTTTCTCTCAGTAGCTGAGGTTGAGAAATGTCTGCATAAAGGTTGTAAGGGGTATATATAGTATTCTTCTCTATGTAGTCAAAAGCTGGAACAGTGCTTGAAAATATCCCTGTAGTAAATGAGTTTCCTAAAGTGTTTCCCGAAGATATCAGTGGGCTACCTCTGAAAAGGCAAGTGAATTTTGCAATTGAAACTAAGTCTAGAGCGGGACTAATATCCAAAGCCCCATATAGGATGGCTCTAAATGAGATGATAGAATTGAAAAATCATATTGAAGAGCTATTAGAGAAAGGGTTCATCCAACCTAATATCTTATCATAAGGAGATGTAGTACTCTTTGTCAAAAAGAAAGACGGAAGCCTATGACTCTGTATTGATTATAAGGAGTTAAATAAGGTGACCATTAAGAACAAATACCCACTTCCCAGAATTGACGATTTGCTCGATCAGTTATCTGGTTTCTGTATGTTCTCAAAAATTGATTTTAGATCAAGATATCATCAGCTTAGATTAAAAGTAGAGGATATGCCAAAGACTGCTTTTAGAACCAGGTATGGTCATTATGAATTTTTAGTAATTCCATTTGGGTTGACCAATGCACCTGCAGTGTTTATGAACTACATGAGTCACATTTTCTATTATATCTGGACCAATTCGTAGTAGTCTTCATTGATGATATTATAGTATATTTACAAAGTAGATCAGAACATAAAGAACATTTAAGAATAGTGCTGAGCACATTGAAAGATAAGAAACTTTATGCCAAGCTAAGCAAGTAAGTTTTGGCTTTCAAAAGTTTAATTTTTAGGCCATGTAGTCTCACAATAAGGGGTCTTGGTAGATCCTAGCAAAGTGGAAGTTGTACTGAACTGGAAGAGGCTAGAGACTTTTACTGAAGTATGCAGTTTTATGGGTCTTATCGATTATTATAGAAGATTGATTCAGAATTTCTCCAGAATTACTTTGCATTTGACAAAGTTGACACGGAAAACTCAACCTTTTGTATGGGACAATAGTTATGAGAGGAGCTTCATAGAGCTAAACGAGAGATTGACAACATCACCGGTATTAACAATTCTCAATCTACATTTGAACTATGTGGTCTACAGTGATGCAAGCATGCACAGATTGTGATGTGTCCTGATGCATAGGCTTGTTTGGTTTAATCGGGCTTATGCATAAGCCCAATTTGCTTAAATCGAGATAAATCTCCACCATATATTTACTTTATAAACCATAAAGTTACCTCGTAGACCGTAAAAGTTACCTCGTATACTGTAAAAGCTACCTCGTATTCCATAAATCACGATTGAAAAGCACTTATGGAGGCTATCCAAACATGCTAATATAGCATATGCCTCTTGTCAATTAAAGTCTCATGAATTAAAAGCATCATACTTATGATCTTGAGTTAGTAGCAATTGTGTTTACACGGAAATTTTGGAGACACTCTCTCTATGGGGCAACAATAGTATTGTATTGCAACTACAAGAGCTTGAAATACTTGTATGATAAAAAAGACTTAAACATGAGACATCGTAGATGGATAGAATTGCTTAAAGGATACAATTTAGAAATTAAATACGATACAAGAAAGGCTAATATAGTTGCAGATGCATTAAGCTACAAAATAGTGCAGGTGGCAGCCATAATGATTTAAGAGCTAAAAATGATTAAGGATTTTAAGGATATCAATCTGTCTAATTAAATGATGATTAGTGGTAACAATGTTAGTCAAGTAGAAAATGATCAGAGAACAACAATTGAGAAAGCTTTGATGCAAGATGAAAGCACACAATCCATCATAAACATGATGAAAAGGGAAGAAACTCATGAATATGACATGTCACCGAGTGGACTAGTCAGATATAGAAAGCGGATATATGTTCTACCATAAACAGAACTAAGACGGTAAATCCAGAATGAAGCACACAAGAGTAGATAAACCCTGTACCCATGAGCAATCAAAATATATCATGAATTAAAGTCCATGTATTGGTGGTTGAGAATGAAAAGGGATGTGAAAAAATTTGTAGCTCATTGTCTCAGTTGCTAGAAGGTAAAAATCGAGCATTAACAACCGTCAGGGCTTTTACAAAACCCCAAAATTCTTGAGTAGAAATGGGAAAGCATTACTATGGATTTCATGATAGGATTACATAAGATTAGAAATCATAATGAAATATAGGTAATCATTGATCGATTCATGAAGATAGCACATTTCCTACCAATTAGTATCCATTATTCTCCTGATAAGCTGGCAAAGATATACATCAAGGAAATTATGTGATTGCAAGGCACGCCAAAGAATATAATTTATAATCAAGATCCTTAATTTACTTTTATGTTTAATAGATCATTACACGAGGATTTGGGTACCAAACTTAGATTCAGTACAACCTATCATCCTTAGACAGATGAACAAACAAAAAGAACAATATAGATGCTAGAAGATATGTTGAGGGCATGTGTATTAGATTTCAAAAGAAGCTGGGATCAATTCCTTCCACTTGTAGAATTTTCAAACAACAATAATTATCATTCGAGTATTCAAATGGCTCCATATGAAGAATTGTATGGAAGGAAGTATCAATCACCCTTGTGTTAGGCAGAACTATTTGAGAGGAAGTTATATGGGAGAGATATAGTAGATAAGACAACATAGCAGATTAAATTGATAAAGCAGAGATTATTAGCTGCTCAGAGTAGGTAGAAGAGCTATACCAATAAAAGAAGGAAGCCTCTAGAATTTGAAGTCGGTGATCATATTTGCTAAAAGTCTCACCTGTCACTGGTATTGGTAGGGCATTAAAAGTGAAGAAATTAAGCCTTAGTTACATTGGTCCATTTGAAATATTATCAAGGATTGGGCCAGTAGCATATCAAATAGTTTTACCCCAAATTTAAGCATGTTATATAATGTCTTCCATGTCTCAGTTAAAGAAGTATCAACCTAACCCAAAGCACGTAATTGAAAATAAAGATGTAAATATGTGGGATGATCTTACATATGAGGTCAAACCTGACCAAATCATTGATCAGCAAGAGAAACAACTCAGGCACAAGATTATCTTGTTCGTAAAAGTAGTTTGGAAGGGATTATCTCCTAGGGAAGTTACTTAGGAAATGAAATAAGACATGCAAAGACGTTACCTGAAATTTATAAATATATTCATGTAGCAAATTTCAGGGATGAAATTTTATTGACGGGAGGAGAGATATAACATCACAAATTTTATTTACCAAAATTTCTTGTACATTTTTTACATTAAATGGAATAAAATGGTGAATTTTAGTATACTTGAAATGGAAAAATATTAGAAGTAGAGGTTACATGAAATTTTGACCAAATTAAGACATAAAAGCCTAATTTTTTTTCTTTTGAAAGGCCTACTTTTGTAGACCAAAATGAAGAAAGGAAGAGTACAATTTTTGGCCCAATTAATTATGTAAATTTTGGCCAAAAAGGAAAAGGAAGAAGGAAAGCAACATTTAATTCAAAAATTAAAGAAATGTAAAGGCAATATGGTCATTTGGCTAATAAAGCGAGAAGCTCTTATTTTCTTCAATTTTAAAGGCCAAAGTTGGCCAAGAAAGAAAAAAGGGAGGTGGAAATAAATATTTGGACATAAATTAAGCCATGTGAAAGCATTTGGGACTAAGTAGAAAAAGAAGAAGCAAAAAGTAAAAATCATGTGCAAAAATTCCATTAAGTAATTATTATTCTAAGGAGGTATAAGGTGATATTTTAAGAAGCCATTTAGCACTTCCAATGGCCATATTTTTGGCCAACAAGATAATAGAGAGAGAGAGAGAGAGAGAGAGAGCACAAGTTTAAAGAACTCAGGAGAGATAAGAGACCAAGAAGGAACTTAGGTAAGTTTGTAAGCAAAATTCACTTGTTCTTGTCTTTAAACCATTACAAACCTCTTCTAATCCTTATATCCTTCTTGAAATCACATGAAGCAAGAAGAAAATCAAAGAGAATAAGGAGGAGGGAGGCACGGTTTTGAAGGAAGAAGAAGAGAATCAAGAAGTAATCTAAGGAACCTTGTCTTACTTGTTGATTTGTAGTTGTTGTTGCTGATTTGGTTGATTGGTTGGCTTGATTGTCTTGATTTTGTAATTTGGAAGGCATAAACCCTAAGGGGAGGTGCTACCCAAATTTTTATTAATCATGTGGGAAGTGTAATTAAAGGGTTCAAGAAGTGATTTAAGGTAAAAAGGTGTTATGTTGAAAGAGAACATGAAACTTCATTTTCCCAAATTTTTCTTGATTTTTGACAAAGAGAAATTTTTGTTTTCTAGCTGTAATTTGATGGATTTTATGTTCCCATTGTTTTTAAAATGAAAAATTGTGTAGGGAACATGTGAAAAGTGGAGTATGAAAGCTTTAGGGTGTGAAATGACAATTTTACCCCTAAAATCTAACATATGGCTGCCAAAAGTATTTTGGGAAATAGAGTGTGATTTTGACTAAACAGAGGTCAAAAATAGAATCTAGACACAAAATTGTGTAGGAACAGCCTGAGTCATAATTTTTGTTAAAGCACAATTATACTAGGAATTAGATGTGATTCCCAAGGGCATTTTGGTAATTATGTCTTTTTTTTGTAGAGAGAACCAACTATATGAATTTAGGAATAAGACATGAATGAGTAATAACTCATTTATTATAAATTTAGAATTTTAGGAATGGGCATTTACCTAAGCCGGATAAGGAATTATTAGACCAGATTAGCTAGCAATTGGAAAGGATTGGAGGCAGTAACTTTATCTTTTATACACTATGTGTTTGTTTATATGCACTGTATTGCCATGTTCTGTTATGTGAATTACATGTTACAAAACCTAGCTGTAGTATGGGAAAAATTGTAATACCTTATTTCTAATAGACTCATATGAGTGCAAAAGAGTAGTGAAATCAGTTATGGAACCAAGATTTAGTCCCAGATTAAACAATCTTTAGAAAACTTTCACAAATTCCAAACCTATCCTAAGAATCAAACCTGGGATTTTGGAAGGGATTTTTAAGAGAAATAAATTTTTTTTCTAATAATTTTACAAACATTCACTATCTCACTATCTCACTATCCTACGAGCGTGTCTCTGCATAGGTCTCACGTTTTATACTTTAGTTATGTTTCGTTAGTGATCGGAAGCATTATCTAGCCAAGTTATCCTTTTATTTATTACCATCCATTTACTAATCTACCGACATTACCAGTTCCACTACTGTACCATCGTTAAGGTTACAAGTTATTTACACCATATATAAATCTTAAATATCCAAAATATTTCAAAACAAACAACCAACAAAAAATGAAAGTCTTTTTGCTCCAGCCTCTAGCTGTCCGTATTTACCTTCTTGCCCTTTGAGCCGCTAGCCTATACTGTAGATTGGTTTATGAAAAAGAGTAAGATTCAAGAGAATCTTAGTAATAATATATAGTTAATCATATAGATACAACATCACAGAGCATGCCACATAGTCATCATATAACAGAATTATCCCAACAACATCCAGTACACACATGTAGTTCACATACCATCATAACGCTAGGTATATCACAAGGCTCTGAGTGTTACCTATGCAATAGGCCATGGGCATCCACTCATGCATCACAAACAAATTCAATGGCCTGAGCGTCCACCAGTGCAATAGGCCTCAGGTGACCTCCCCGCATAAATAGAATGTGTCAGAAAATTCAAGATGAATCCACAAAACATATAGTGTATCTTATAACATATGAAAGACAAATTTAGTATATAGTTGCTTCCCATGAAAAATATCCAACCATTTCTATGAGCTCGGGCAAGTCTTGGGTTCCAGACAGCTGTTAGGTTCTCTACGCAATTCCGCAATCAGTTCAGAAATCCGGCAGTACTCTGACAAGCGAGACGGCATCGAATACCTCCAAATAAAAATTCAAAACCATAGAAATGAAGTTTGAGATTAGTAGAAGAAGGTTTGTAAAGGGTATTTCAGGAGGAAACACCAATTTGGTAGTGTTTCGACTAATTGAGGTTCTTGAAAGTTACTATTCACCTTCTATATCTCCTCTACCATTTTCTCTCTTTTTTTCTGATTTTTCCTTCACTTTCTCTTGCTTGGCAGAATTTTCTCTTAAAGAAGAAGGAAATGTGGTGATTTAATCTTGAGATCGAATAGCCTTAAGGTGTGCCAAGTGTCACATGATAAGCTCTCAAGGTGCCATGTGTCATCAAGCTAAATAATCTTCCCTTTCCATCTCTCTTAGGTGGCTCCATAATTGTCAAGGGAAGGGAGAGGCCTGAAAATTTTCCCGGACTCCCAGGTTTGGTGTTCTGGAAGTCAAGTATATGACCGAGTAGGAGATCGGTAGATTCCCTAGACTCAGGTGTTAGGTGGCCCATTCCGGAGATGCCAACACAAAAGGCATTAAAGGTGATTGTAATGATGAGGGACACTTGTCACCTCCTTACTCTTCCAACACAAAAGTGTCATTGTCCTTTGTAATGATTAAGGAACACTTGCTATCCTCTTGCTTAGCCAACACAAAAGCTAGTTATGATTGCTTACTTTATTAAAGTTACTTTAATAAAGTTACTTTATCGGTGCTTATTTGAGATTCTACTCAGGTTTCACTCAGGCCTGTGACACACATATTAAGGCCCTCTACATGAAATCCCACTCCCTTGGGTCTTGAAAATGGCGCCATGTGGCACCTTTTACATAGAACCCACGTTCTTTTTCCGTATTTCATCTAATCATCTACTTTATCAAGAAAGGAAAATCTAGGGATTTTACCCGGGTCTACCAACGAGGTGTCATTCTTCGTGGTCCCCACATAAAGTAAAAATTAATTTATTTAATTATTAATTTATGTATTAACAATTAGAATTTTTCCAAATATCTATTTTATTGGAAAATGACGCCTTACACACATAATTTGGCACCGGTGAGTTTCTTCCAACTACTTATATTTACAAGCAATACCAGGTGCTCATATTTCAGCATGTTAAAAAAATACAAGTACTACACTGTGAGAAAAGCATAAGTACCATAAGGTCAAATGGGTCCCAGCTTAGGTAGTGAGACAAGTTTGTTACAAAGCCTCGGTGTGGCGTGGGAAAAGTACAAGTACCACCTGGTAGGGAAAAGCATAAGTACCATCAGGCCAATTGGGACCCAACTGAGGTAGTGAGACAAATACAGACAGATAGTTGTCTTTTCCGGAACATTACAGGAAGTAGGGATCAAACACTCATTTGATCTTGAACAATAAACACTATATGGCCAGTAGGGATAAAATAGTCATTTAATCCTGAACGTCAAGTAAATAGACAAGTTTATAGTATCTTATATCTATTACATTATATGGTACATTGTATGTTGATTTATCACATTTTATATGATTGATTGTATATTACTACTGAGATTCATTTGAATCTCACCCCTTTCCAAATATTTAAAAATTTATTCAACAAGAGACAACAACTCCAAGGGTAAGGAAGAAGATACCAGGCACTGAAGAACATGGACCTGTCCAAGCAGTAGTGTTGGTTATCTATAGTCTTGTGTTATTTTGGGATTTGTGAATATTACATACAAACCCTGTTGGGATTCCTATCAAACCCCTCAATATTTTGACATTTATCAGAGTGTTAATGCGCAGTTCAATGAGCAAACATAAATAATACATTATACTTATATAACATTCTTGATTACATTACAGAAAATCCCCATAGGATTTGTACAAATAACAATAGAAATCCTAGTTACAACAAGAAACTAAGAGATAACCAACAAAATTCATTGCTTTGCACCAAACCTTCTGTTGTCGGTATCGACTATTATGCCCTATGAGCTGTTTCTTCTAACTGAATGAATTTGGAATTTATGGAAAAGGGTGAGATTCATATGAATCTTAGTAGTAACAGAATATTAATCATATAAAATGTGAAATATAAACATGCAATGCATCATTTATCATGATGCAGCAATCAAAATGCCATGCACATGTCAAATAATGCTCAGGAACGAAATGATGATTTTGTTCAGATCAAAATGATCATTCGTTTCTGATTTGCACAATATCATTTCATAAAGTGATCACATCAACAACTTAGAGCATGCCTATACCTATCCGTAATCATCATAACTTGGAGCAGGCCTATACTTGTCCATACATATCATAACTTGGAGCAGGCCTATACTTATCCGTATAGATTAAGCCACTCAACTGGGTCCACCTAGCCACATGGTACTCCAAAGGTTCCATAGGGTGGTTTAACTCATCACCCACACCCAAAGAGTATCAATACCACAAGAAACACATTGTACAAAACATGGCAACCATTACATATTAATATTCATAGAGAGTATGGAAGATAGAGTTACTACCTGGACTTCTTTCCAAAGCCTAACTTTTATTGGTCCTTTAACTTTTTGTCTAGCTCGGGAAAATATCAAATCCTAAAATTCCAAAATTAGTTGAAAATGAGTTATTACTTATTTATATTTTATTCTAAAATTTATAAGTTGGTTATCTTAGCTTAAAACCGCATATTTACCAAAATACCCCTAGGGAATCCGATCTAGTTTCCTTCATACCCGGTATAATTATACTTTCACAAAATTATGCCATTGGATATTCCTATATAATTTCATTTGTAGAGTCCATTTTTTATCTTAGTTCAGACAAATTCATACTCAAATGACCAGATTACCCTTGACAGCCACTAATTAGAGTTTTAGGGGCAAAATTGTCATTTTCGCAGGTTTTCCAGAAATTTCCAGCATTTTCAGTCAAATTTGAAAACTCATAACTAAATCTAAGAAATTATAAATTGGGTGGTTTCATCTCCTATGTAAAGATATTTCAGTCCTCTTTCAAAGAAAAATATCACAAGGCACCAGAAGTATCCACACAATTTCAGAAAATTCGACCAAGCTGGTCTGCCACAGAATTTGTTCCAGATTCATGGTTAAACTTTGAAAAATCATATCTTTCAACCCACTCATCCAAATGGAATATCACATCTATCAAATTAAAGCTCAGGATGTCTAATTTCATCCTGTAAAATTTCATAAGATTTGGACCAATTTTGCTTACTCAAAAACACTCCACAACAATCTGGCACAAGTTGGAAAAGAGAAATTTCATGTTTTAACCTTTAATACGCCTTCCTTTCCACTTGTAATCTTATTATTAACCCTTTTAACACTATTTGAACATGGTTAGTGTTAATTTGGGTAGCATCTCCCTTTAGAGTTTAAACATCCCAAATTACAAAAGTTATCACAAAGAGTCAAATCTTCAGCCAGACAACAACTACAACTATGTTTTCAACAAGAAATTCAAAGTTTTCTTACCTCAACTTGGTTCTTCTTCTTCCTCCTCTCCCAACCGCCACACTTCATCTTCTTCCATTGAGTTTCTACTTGTTTTATAGCTAATTCAAGAGGATAGGGAGATTGATAAATAATTCTATAGGCTAGAGGGTAAGAGCATATAGAAATTTCTATCTAATTACCTTGATCTTGCTCCTTAAACTTTGTTTTCTCCTCTTGCTCTCCTTTCCTCCAAGACCCTTCTTCTCTTTTCTTTTCTCCTTTTGGCCATCCATAAGGCCGTAAATAGACAAGGAAAAGGAATTTCTAGAGGCCTCTTGTTCTTTCTTTATTTATATTATCTCATTGCGTATTTGTCACATGTTATCTTTTATTATTTTTTATTCCTTAAGCTTGTTCTTTTGATACACTTGTTCATCCTTTTTTAAAATATCTTTCCCTTACTTATCTTTTCATCAAAATTTGTTATCTTCCTTAATTATTAAGGAAAAATGACCAAATTTCATTTATTTAGTCAAACTGACAGTTTTGCCCTTACATCTTTCCAATTTTTGCATGTGCTTGAAAAACTAACACAATTTTCATTAAACTTTGAAAATTCATATCTAATTGTATAGATTTTAAATTGGGATGGTTCTAAAGGAAATGTGACCCTTATTAAGTCTAGTTTTAGGAAAAAAAATATAACATTTAGCCAATTGGAAGCTCACCATTTCCAGAATTTCCATTTTTGGACGCTGCCATAGAAAATTTACAATTTTACTGGGAAAACTTCAAAATTCATATCTCCTTGTGTAAAACTCTGAAAAATTCTATATAACCTATCAAATTAAATCTTATTCTAATTTCCTTCTGGAAAGTTTCAGAATATTTGGACATCATTTGCCTATTTAAAAATTTTGCATAACATGGTTGTCCCACGGGAGAACACACTAGCAGCAACACTAACTTGTGTACCAAATAACCATATTGTGTTTGACCTTTAATTGCCTTGTCTTATCTCTTAATGTTCTCTTTAATTCACCATTTTATCCCCTTCTATATCACTAAGGAATAGAGGAATTTTGGTGATTGAAATTTAGAATATTACATTCCCTGACTCCCAGAGTCGGCATTCAGGATAGTAGGACACGTGTTATAACCAGAGGTTGGAAGGTACCGTGAGGTATCCTGTTGACTCAACATCCTTAATTATGTTAACCGTGAGGTATCCCACTGACTCAGTACCTTTAATTATGTCAAGGTTATGCGGCGGCTTCTCATTGGACCATCAAAAAGCTACTTTTCAAAAGTTAGTTTAATTGTCATCATTACAACTTTATGTCATCATTGCTTACTTTATTAAATCTACTTTAATAAATTTACTTTATCGGTGTTTAACTGAGATTCTATTTAAAACTGTAACACTCATATTAAGGCCTGCCAAATGACACAAAAAATTCATCATTTTATTCCATTGAATATAATTAAATATTCAAGGAATTTTGACGTTTAAAATTTGGGGTATTACAATTCCTGTAATATAATCAAGTACTCTATATCAGTATGTTTATACTGTTTCTATTCTACTATTGAACTGTAAGTTATTACTCTGATAAATGTCAAAATATTGAGTGGTTTGACAACATAATCTAAGACTTTCTCGTTCCTATACATAAAGGCTTGATGTCTCGAAATGAGATTAAAATATTAACTTTTAACCAATTACCAAACTGAAAGGAAGCTGATGCACCATCCCAATTTTAACCCCCACTCCACTTTGAAATCTCTCCTAAATTGCACAGATCCCTCTCTAAGTTAAAGATGACCTTTTCTTTTTATGGACATCAAGCCAGAAATTGTTCGCACATTTGTATTTGTCTTGAAGAAAATGAACCCATAGAGCCTCTCTGTTAGTTGTGAGGTTCAAACATTGTTTCATGAGAAAAGCATCATTCTGTTTCCATAAATCTTTTACCCCTAACCACCCTCATCCTTCACTTGAGTGATTTGATCCCAAGATATCAAATGGTGTTTATTTTCCCTTTCATGCTTACCTTATAAGAAGTTCCTACTCTTCTAGTCCAAGTCCCTCAAGATATAATTGAGAAGTAACATCGTTTGCATATAATAATAGGGCAATACAGATAGACTCAGTCCAATGAGTGTTGCTTGACTTACCAAATTTAGACACCCTTTCTCTTAACCCAACAATATAACATCCCACTTTTTATTAACCAATACTCCTTGTATGTATTTATGACATTTAATGGAATAAAATGGTGAATTATGGTGTACATAAAATCAAGAAAATACTACAACGGTTGTTACATATAATTGGCTAAGCTAAGACACAAAAGTGAAACTTTTATTTACTTAGAGGCCTAATATTGTAACCCAAATTGAAGCATGAAAGATCACAAATATTAGGCCCAATTATATTGCCCAGTTTTGGCCAAACAAAAGCAAAAAGGAAGAAGATAATTTAATTCCACAATTAGCAAAAATGTAAGGGCAAAATAGTCATTTGGCTAAATAAAATTTAAAAGCCAATATTTTTCCTTTTCCTATGGTGTTAGATGGCCAAAAAGTAAGAGGAAAAAGGGAAATGAATATTTGAGTTGATTGTGCCAAGAGTTGAAGCAATTTTGGCCAAGCAAATTGAAGTTTGAAAAGTAAAAAAAGCTAAGTTTTTAATAAATGGCCATTACACATTAGTTGTAAGGGAATGGATGAAGCTAATTCAAGAGCCTATTTAGTTAATTTAACGGCTTCATTTATGTCATTTTGGCAAGAGGAAAGAAAAACATTTATGCCAAGTTAGAAAGGGGATAAGCTTAAACAAATCACATGTGCAAAAAGGCAATAAATTAATATATTTGTAAGGAGGTGTAAGTGATATTTTTAAAGCTCATTTAACCCCATCTAAAAGGCATTTTCAGCTAGCCATCAATAGAGAGAGAGAGAGAGAGCTTCAAGAACATATAGAACAAGATGTTAGATATGATTAGTTTTGATGATGCCAAATATATATCAAATATTATGAGAGCAAAAGTTTGCATAATATACTTATCTCTTACATTGACTAACTATTATATTTAATGTTATATATCTTATAGATTAAGTCAAAGAGATTGGAGAATGAAGAGTTTGAAGAATTAATGGGAATATCAAGATTCAAGCTTCTAAGAAGAAATACTGAATGTTTCTATGCTCATAAGGGAATTAAGAAGTACTGTAGCAGTTACTGTTTGGCACTGTAGCATTATCACTGTAGCAATACGGGTACTGTAGCAACTAGTACTGTTTGGCACTGTAGCATCGAGTGATTTAATGAATCACTCGAGTGATTTGCTGAATCACTCGAGTGATTCTGAAAAAAACGCAATCACTCGAGTGATTCAGCAAATCACTCGAGTGATGTTCAGCATTTCAGAGTCTGTCCTTCGTCCAGCTGAGCGAGGTCTGGTTATTTGATCATATCTATCACAATACAACTCCAAATGAGACGAAAACAATTGAATATGAAACTAGACTCCCAATGCGTCATTTTGACACCAGAACCAACATCAAAGGAGCTCATATGAGGGAGATATCAGTGTTCTAATTTGACCTTCATGTCAGCGTCACTTTCTAGAATAGTCTTAGTATTTTGACTATAACTCTCAAACCACTGATCCTATTGAGCTGAAACCGGTTCCATATGAACGTAGACTTCCAGGGCTTTCGATTGATATGTAATACAGCATTTTTGGAGTCATATTCGAAGAGTTATGACATCTGGAAGTTGACCTCTGTTTACTGAAGAACTGGAAACGGATCACTCGAGTGATTTCAGCATTCACTCGAGTGATATTGCATTTCACTGGAAGTGATCGAAAAATCACTGCAAGAAAAATTCACTGTTTCAGATTTCACTTCCAGTGATCTCCAAATCACTCGAGTGATATCTCAAATTTTCCAAATCACTTCCAGTGATCTCCAAATCACTCGAGTGATATTTCAACTTTGCCAAATCACTTCCAGTGATCTCCAAATCACTCGAGTGATATCTCAAATTTTCCAAATCACTTCCAGTGATCCTGAATCACTCGAGTGATGCGCCAAATCACTTCCAGTGATTCTGAATCACTCAAGTGATACGACAAATCACTTCCAGTGATTGAGAATTCACTTCAAGAAAAATACACTGTTTTGAAAATCACTTCCAGTGAATTCCAAATCACTCGAGTGATGCGCCAAGTTTTCCAAATCACTTCCAGTGATCTTGAATCACTCGAGTGAAGCTTGTAAAGTTGCAAATCACTTCCAGTGGATTCAAAATCACTGCAAGAATATTTCACTGTTTACCAAATCACTTCCAGTGATCTTGAATCACTCGAGTGATATTTGAAAAGTTGCAAATCACTTCCAGTGAATTGGAAATCACTCCAAGAAGAAATCACTATTTACAAAATCACTTCCAGTGACTCCAAATTCACTCGAGTGATATATGAAGTTTGCCATATCACTTCCAGTGGTTGCTGAATCACTTCCAGTGAATATTAAAATTCCTCAGATCACCTCCAGTGAAGTGACACCACTCTCAAGTGAATTGATATCACCGCAAGTAAATTTACTGATAGTTAGAGTGATTCACTATTCTTTACAGAATCATGGAAATTACTCAAGGGATCATTATTATCGAGTCAATGATATGCTTACTCTTAGAAAGCTACTGCAAGTGGAATGCTTATGTAAATCACTTCCAGAAGTATGACAGAAACAAGGAAAATGATTTCATGGTACACTCGAGGGATGCTGATAATTACTAGTGGAATATTATCTTATGAAAATCACCTCCAGTGAAATCAAGTCCACTTCCAGTGATTCTCCAGTTTTCTGAAATCACTCCCAGTGAAGTCTGTGATCACCCGAGTGATATTTTCTAACGACTATTTCTCTGAGTGCTTTTACAGGTGTTATGCACTACTTATCACATGGCTTACACAGATCAATATTAAATAACAACTATTCGTAGACGGCAGCAAATTTCATAAGTAACGGAAGACAAATACTATTGCATCTGTCAGACCAATGGGAAAACTGTAAGAAACGCTGAAGCATGTATCAGAGCACGATCAATGGGAAAATATTTAAATACACTCAACGACTGTGCAAAGCAATGGGACTCCAACCGAAAATGATATAGTGACTGTCTAAGCATCAGATGGGATTATAACAGAAGAATATCCGAATGGGCTCAACGGTTAAATGAATCAACAGACTCTAACGGATATCTTCCACAACTCAGCTATAAATAGGAGAAGATTCAAACACAGAAAAGCAAGCAACGCAATGAGAACATGAACATACTGATATTCTAAGTCTTCTACCTCCGACCACTCTTTGCTCTACTTCATCTTCTATATTATGTATATTTGAGAGAGTGAATATTTGTATTGTACTTCAGTGAGGATTTATCTACTCTTTGGGAGAGTCTGTAAACACACCATCTATACTTCTGTATTGAACTCAAGGTAGAGGGACCTTGAGAGAATTGATCATCTTACGGGGGAAGTTGTAGAGCGAATTGTCAGTAAGACTTTCTGAGACTTACAAAGTGCAAGCAGTAGAGAACATTGCTGCTCGTAAGACTTACAGTGGTGTAAGCGGGAGAGAACGTTGCTGCTCATAAGACTTGCACGGGTAAGCAGGAGAGAAAGGTCTTTGGGATTGCTTTGCTCGACTTGTTGTAAGAAGGAGTAAACCTTACAGTGTGTAAGGGGGAGTAACTCTTGTAGATTTGTAAAGGCTTTTCTTGTGCCCGATTAAACAAGAAGATAGTGGATTGGAAATCTCAGGAGGAGCTTGGGGACTGGACGTAGGTCATCGTGGATTGGACCGAACCAGGATAAATCACAGTTTGCATAATCTCTTCCCTAAGCTTTTACATTTCCAGCATATATGATTTACATATCAACTTATGTTTCTATACTTCCTCATGTATTGATTTAATAAGTTGCGAAAAGATTTTGAAAGACTATACTTTCTTATCACACACCCAATTCACCCCCCTTGGGTGTCAGCCAGTTCTAACACAAGAGAGAAGGAGCAAGGTGCAAGAAGTAAATATCAAGGTGAGTTGATGAAATTTCATGTGTTCTTGCTTGCTAATTCACGGAAAACCTCTTGTAATCTCTACTTCTTCATGAATCACTCATGTAACAAGACAAAATCAAGAGGAATATAGAGAGAGGAGCCATAATTTTGGATCCCTAGAGAGAGAAAGAAAAGGTAACTTCAATCATCTTGATTTTCATGTTGCTTCAAGGTGTATATGGTTGCTTTGGTTGTTTGTTGGCTTGTATTGGTTGGTTTTCATGGTTTCGGATGTTAAAAACCTAAGTGGATATACTTCCCAATTTTCCATTTGTCATTGTCAATAAGTTTTTAAGAGGTTAAACAAGTGATTAGAGGTGGAAAGGAGGTGATTGGTTGGTTGGAATCAAGAAAACACATTTTCCCCTTTTATTTTGCCATTTTCGGCCAGACCTGAAACTAGGTGATGGAGCTGGGATTTTGTGTTTTTGATTATTTCATTGTGTTCTAAATGAAAAATTGTGTAGGAATAGCCTCTAGCTATAAATTTTAGATCACTGGAATTAAATACTGAAAATTTGAAATATAAATTGTGTTGCCAATGTGCTTTCCTGCATGGCAGTCTGGCTATGTATTATTTTTGAATAGGTAAATAATATTCAATGAATGTGATATTTTTCAAAATTATATTAGACTTATCAAGCTTTAATTTAATATATCATATAAGTCATTTGGAGCTATACACTAAGAGTTATGTATTTTTGAAGTCAGCCAAGTAAAACTAGCAAGTTCTGTGGTAGTGTCCAATAAATGATAATTATGGGAATTATGAGTATCTATTTGGCTAATTAAGGACAATAATTTTTCTCAAAAATAGACTTAATAAGGGTCATATATCCTTTAAAAAAACTGTAATTGGACATTTGTAAATAAATATATGAATTTTTAAAGTTTGATAAAAATTCTAGCAGCTTTTAATCAAAGTGCGAAATTAAAAAGGTAATGGAAAAATGTAATTACCTTGAACTCTAAGGGTAAAGATAACTAACAATATGAGTTTGGAATGGAAATATGAATGAGTAATAACTCATTAACTATGAATTTGGAATTTTAGGACCGAACAGTTTGCCCAAGCTGGAACAAGGGTTAGAGCAGAAAAAGAAATTTAAGGTAGTAACTCTATCTTTCATACACTATATGAATGTTTATATACTTTGTGTATGCCATCTTCTGTGATATGAACACAGTGTCAAGGCACATTACCCAACTGTAGTCTGAGATCCAGCTGAGGTACATGGACAAGTAGGGGATCCAAATAGTCATTTGGCCCAGAACCATGTGCCCACACATAATACAATATGTATTTTTAATTTACATTATATGGTGCATTACATATTTATTTATCGCATTTTATATTACTAATTGCATGTTACTATTAAGATTCATTTGAATCTCACCTTTTTCCAACATTTAAAAATATTCCACCAGAAGGTAGGTGCTCTAAGGCCAAAATCATAATTACCGGCAATTGAGGGTTCCAGTTCAAGCAGTTGTTGTTGGTTATCTCTAGTTTTATTTTGTTTCTTTTGGGTTCTATATATATTTCAAACCCTGTAGGCATTTCCTGTAATGTAAATAAACACTTGATATCAATATGTTTATGCTATTTATGTATGCCCACTACATTATGCATTTATTACTTTGGAAAATATCGAAATGTTAAAGGGTTTGACGCTTTGGGTATCAAAGATAAAAGTGGTTCTAGCATTATCAAAATAGTATACTGATATGGTCTTGGTTACATGGTGACAGGAATTATGTGCAGAAGGCGGCAACAGCGGGATAGATCACCATCGTCGGTAAATCAACTCCCAGTGGATTAGCGGATTCCTGAGGGATAGCATTATGTACAGTACCGAACATAGGGGTGGTAGAAGATTGTTGAGGACACCTAGGAAGCGGGTCCAAGTCAAGCCTGTATATGGGCCACTTCCGAGACTAGAACCATCAGCCCATTCATCAATGGGAGAGATAGGGCAACTACTATCAGATGGTATTGAGTCAGATTCGAGCATTGTTGACAGTTCTAGAGCAAAGACGGTACACGTACCATATAACCTACAACCAGATAAGGAGTTGTGGGAGTACGTCCGGGTAGATATCAGCGAGAAGTATGAGCGAATGATGCCCTGATTGACCAGTACATCACATATATAGATGTGGTAGATACACTGTACTGGAAACATATTTTATTAGATATGGATTACCCAGATGAGTTCTAGATTTTCACCATGATGTACTTCTTCCTAGATACAGTGTTCTGGAACCAGAAGAAGAAAGAGATTGTTGATCGGGGCCCAAATGACCACTTTAAAGAGTTTATAGAGCATATAAAGGGCTATGTGCGGAGGTACATGTATTAGGAGTGATTTACAGTCCATACACAGTATTTTGTGGACCGGAAGCAGTTAGCATGACTTTTGAGGTAAGGGAAGTCACAGGGTACTGGTGGTTTAGAGCATATAGAGCCAATATCTGTGTTTTTCCATAGGTACATGAAAATTAAGCATGCTCAACCCAGGAAAATCACGGGATGGGTGACCCCTTGAGAAGCCATATGTATAGTTAGGACATAATATCAAAAAGGGACAAAGACATGTTGTACAGTAGTTTATAGGTCGTATGGTGTTAAGAGCTTTCCCTAACTACTGTAAATACATGTTGTATGATATGTATGACATACTTGTATACCCAAAATTTTGTGAAATGACAAAAATACCCTTGTGTTCATGTGAAATTTATTTCTTCTATATTTTCATATAGTAAAGTATAAAGATGGCACGAACAAGAAATAGTGGTAGAGACAGAGGTGGAGGTAGGCGTGGAGATAATAACTAAGATCAGGAAGCTAGACTTGATCCAATGTAATAACTACTGGGCATGATGACAACACAACAAACTATGCTAAATGAATTAAGAGATGATCTACGAGAAGTATAACAAAAACAAAATGTGGATAGGGAAATACACAATAATGCCTGGTGGACATAGAGATAGACATGACAGCCTCCATAATCAGTATAAGAACCTCCTAACAGACCTGTCATTGAGGTTGAAAGTTTGCAAACATGGGTAACCAGACTCAATCAGCATTAACCATTCATTTTCTGTGGGAAATTTAACCCTCAAGCAGCAGAGGACTGGTTATCTCAGTTAGAAAATTTTTTAGAATCCTTGAATGTTCAGATGACATAAAAGCACAGCTGACTATTTAAAAATTAGAAGGAGATGCAGACAAGTGGTGGAAAAGCACTAAGTTGATTCTGCATCCTGGAATATTCCTATGACATGGGAATTATTCCAAGAGAAGTTGAACAACAAATATTTTCCTCGATTAGTCAAGATTGCAAAGGAAACAGAGTTCTTATCCATACATCAAGACGAAAAGGAGAGCTTTTATGAGTATTTAGCTCAGTGCATTCGACTGTCTTGATATTCTTCGTATATGAAGTATCATGATAATAAGGAATATAGCTCAGACATGTTGATATGAGGTTTGAGACTAGAGCTGAAGGAGAAGTTAGTCTCTAAATAGTTCACAGAATCTAATAAAGCAGTAGAAGAGTGCAGGATCACAGAATACAACTTGTTGGATCTATACTCAGACAAAAATATTAGCAGTAAGAGTGCATCTGGTAGTAGGAATTCTTCCCTAAAAAGTACAAATCAGGGTGGTCCATCTAGCGGGAGCAATAAAAAGCCATATCAGTCTATCACTCGTAATAACTAAAGATGCCTGGAAATAGAACATGCAGGTACTGTGGCAAGCCTTATCATCTAGGATAGTCATATGGTGTAGCAAAGTGGATGCCAGCTCCAGTAAGGCAAATAGTCTGTTATAACTGTCAAAGACTTAGACATTTTACTAGAGATTGTCCATAGTAGCAGGGGGCAGAAGAACCTAGACAAAGAACTCAGGGTAGAGTCTTCACTCTAACTCAGGAAGAATCTAGAAAATCTCCTGAGCAGATTCAACGTACGGTTTTTCTTAATGGTCATTCGGTATGAGTATTGTATGATTCAGGTGCTAGACAAAGAACTCAGGGTAGAGTCTTCACTCTGACTCAGGAAGAATCTAGAAAATCTCCTGAGCAGATTCAAGGTACGGTTTTTCTCAATGGTCATTCGGTACAAGTATTGTATGATTCGGGTGCTAGTCATTTATCTATTGTATATGAATGTATAAAATGGCTAGGCCTGAGTATGTATCGATTACCATATGATATGTCTATATCTACATCTACGGGTAATGGATTTGTCACAATTGATGTTTGCCTAAATAGTGTAGTAAGTGCCAAGGGACATGAGTTAGCAATGGATTTGATTTGTTCACCATTGCATAGACTGAAGGTAATTCTCGAAATTGACTGGCTGATAGAAAACAATGTTTTGATAGACTGCAGAAGCAAAAGGGTTATTTATCCTAATCTGCCACAAAAGGCCAACACAAAGATCAACCTTAACTTTCTCTCTACAGCTGAGGGCGAGAGATGTTTGCATAAAGCATGCAATCAAAGGTTGGAACAACATTGGAGAATATCCCTATAGTAAGTGAGTTTTCTGATGTGTTTTCAGAGGATATCAATGGATTACCCCCAGACAGGGAAGTAGAGTTTGCAATTGAAACTAAGCTTGGAGCGGGACCAATATCTAAAGCCCCATACAGGATAGCTCCAAGTGAGATGGTAGAGTTGAAAAAGAAGATTGAGGAGTTATTAGAGAAAGGGTTTATCAGACCTAATATCTAGCCATGGAGAGCTCCAATGCTCTTTGTCGAAAAGAAAGATGGAAGCCTACGACTATGTATTGATTACAAGGAGCTAAAAAAGGTGACTATCAAGAACAAATACCCACTTCCCAGAATTGATGATTTTCTTAATCAATTATTAGGTTCCTGCATGTTCTCAAAAATTGATTTGAGATCAAGGTATCATCAGCTCAGAGTAAAAGCAGAAGATGTACCAAAGACTACTTTTAGAACCAGATATAGTTATTACGAGTTTCGAGTAATGTCATTTGTGCTAACTAATGCACTTGCAGTATTCATGGACTACATGAATTGAATTTTCTGTCTATATCTGGACCAATTCGTAGTAGTCTTCATTGATGATATTCTCGTGTATTCACGAAACAGAGCCGAACATGAACATCATTTGAGAACAGTGTTAAACATATTGAGAGATAAACAACTTTATACTAAGCTGAGCAAGTGTGAATTTTGGCTTTCAGAAGTTAAATTTCTGGGCTATGTAGTCTCACAAAAAGGGACCTCAGTAGATCCTAGCAAAGTAGAAGCAGTACTGAATTTGAAGAAGCCAGAGACTATTTTTGAAATACGCAGTTTTATGGGTCTTGACGGTGATTACAAACGATTTATATAGAATTTTTCCAAAATAGTTGTGCCTTTAACAAAGTTAGCAAGGAAGACTCAACCTTATTTGTGGCACCATAATTGTGAGAGGAGCTGAAACATAAATTAACAACAACACCAGTGTTAACAATCACAGATCTACAGTTGACCTTTGTTGTCTACACATATGCCAGTAGGCATAGATTGGGATGTGTTCTGATGCAACAGGGCCAAGTAGGGGCATATGCATCACATCAGCTGAAGCCTCATAAATAGAATTATCCCACTCATGATCTTGAGTTAGCAGCAATTATATTTGCACTAAAAATATGGAGACATTATCTCTATGGGATGACTGCAGAGCTGTACTGCGACTACAAGAGCTTACAATATTTGTATGATAAAAAAGAGCTCAACATAAGATAGCGTAGATGGATGGAGTTACTTAAAGATTACAACCTGGAAATCAAATATCATCTAGCCAAGGCTAATATAGTAGCATAAGCATTAAGCCACAAAACAATGTAGGTGGCAGCCCTTATGATTTATGAACACAAACTGATTGAAGATTTCAAAGATCTCAATTTATCCAATCAGATTTTGATCAGTAGTAATAGCATTAGTTAGGCGTACAACCTTCTTAGAGCAGCATTTGAAGAAGCTCAGATACAGGATAGATGAGTACAGTCTATTAGAAACATGATTACAAGGGGGAAAACTCAGGAATATGACTTGTCACTAAGTAGACTAGCCAAATACAACAAGTGGATATATGTTCCATCGCAAACAAAGTTGAAACTACAAATCCTGGAAGAAGCGCATAAGAGTAAATATACTCTACACCCAGGAGCAATAAAAATGTATCACAATCTGGAGTCCATGAATTAGTGGCCAGGGATGAAAAGAGTGTAAAAAAGTTTTTTGCTCATTGTCTCACTTGTCAGAAGGTGAAAATCAAGCGTCAACATGCATAAGGACTTCTACATAATCCTAAAATTCCTAGGTGAAAATGGGAAAGCATCGCTATGAATTTCATGATAAGACTACCTAAGATTAGAAATCATGATGCAATATTGGTAATAGTTGATCAATTCATGAGGACAACCCATTTCCTACCAATCAACATTCATTATTCTCCTTATAAGCTAGCAGAGATCTATATCAAGGAGATTGTGTGGCTACATGGTACACCAAAGAACATAATATCTTATGGAGGTCCTTAGTATACTTCCAAGTTTTAAAAGGTAGTGCACGAGGCTTTGGGTACCAAGCTCAGATTTTTCACAGCCTATCATCCTCAGACAGACGAAAAAACAAGAAGAATAATATAGATACTAGAAACTATGTTGAGGGCGTGTGTGTTATATTTCAAAGGTAGTTATGATCAATTCCTTCCACTTGCAGAATTCACATACAACAACAGTTATCACTCGAGCATTTAAATGGCTCCATATGAAGCGTTGCATGGAAGGAAGTGTCAATCACCCTTATGCTGGATAGAGCAGTTTGAGAGGTAATTATATGGGCTAGATATAGTTGATCAGATAACAGAGTAGATCAAGATGATAAAGTAGAGACTGTTGGCTACTCAGAGAAGGTAGAAGAGTTATGCTGACAAGAGGCAAAAACCTCTAGAGTTTGAGGTCGGAAATCATGTGTTCATGAAGGTTTCTCCTATAACTGGTATTGACAGGGCACTAAAGGTGAAGAAGCTAAGCCCTATGTACATTTGTCCATTTAAAATCTTATCAAGGATTGGGTTAGTAGCATACCAAATAGCTTTACCCCCACATTTGAGCACATTACATGATGTATTCCATGTCTCACAATTGAAGAAGTATCAATCTGACCCAGAACATGTAATTCATTATGAGGAGGTAAACGTGTGGGATGATCTTTATTATGAGGTCATACCTGACTGAGTCATTGATTGAAAGGAGAAACAACTCAGGCACATAAGTATCTCGTTTATAAAAGTAGTATGGAAGGGGCTATCTCTTAGGAAAGCTACTTGGGAAACAAAGGAAGACATGCATAAGCGTTAGCCAGAATTCATGAATACGTACATGTAGCAAATTTTGAGGATAAAATTTATTTAAGGGGGAGAGCTATAACATCCCACTTTTTATTCACCAATATTCCTTGTATGTATTTATGACATTTAATGGAATAAAATGGTGAATTATAGTGCACATAAAATGAAGAAAATACTGTAATCAGTAGTTACAAATAATTGGCTAAGCTAAGACACGAAGGAACAATGTTTAACTACTTAGAGGCCTAATATTGTAACCCAACTTAGAGCATGAAAGAGCACAAATATTGGGCCCAATTATATTGCCCAATTTTGGCCAAAAGAAAGGAAAAAGGAAGAGGACACAATTTAATTCTACAATTGGCAAAAATGTAAGGGCAAAATAGTCATTTGGCTAAATAAAATTTAAAAGCAATATTTTTCCTTTTCCTATGGTGTTGGAAGGCTAAAAATTAATATGCAAAAGGGAAATGAATATTTGAGATGATTGTGCCAAGAGTGGAAGCAATTTTGGCCAAGCAAATTAAAGTTTGAAAAGTCAAAAAAGCAAAATTTGTAATAAATGGCCATTACACATTAGTTGCAAGGGAATGGATGAAGCTAATTCAAGAGCCTATTTGGTTACTTTAAAGGCTTCATTTTCATCATTTTGGCAAGAGGAAAGAGAAACATTTATGCTAACTTAGAAAGGGGATAAGCTTAAATAAATCACATGTACACAAAGGCAATAAATTAAAATATTTGTAAGGAGGTGTAATTGATATTCTTAAAGCTCATTTAACCCCATCCAAGAGGTATTTTTGGCCAGCCATCAATAGAGAGAGAGAGAGAGAGATTTAAGAACATATAGAATAAGAGAGAAAGAGCAAGGTGCAAGAAGGAAAGATCAAGGTGAGTTGATGAAATTTCATGTGTTCCTGCTTGCTAATCCATGGAAAACCTCTTCTAATCTCTACTTCATGAATCACTCATGTAGCAAGACAAAAACAAGAGGAAGAGATAGAGAGGAGCCATGTTTTTGGACCCATAGAGAGAGAAAGCAAAGGTAACTTCAATCATCTTGATTTTCATGCTGTTTCAAGGTGTATATAGTTGCTTTTTGGTTGTTTGTTGGTTTGTATTAGTTGGTTTTCATGGTTTGAGATGTTAAAACCCTAAGGGGATATACTACCCAATTTTCCATTAGTCATGGTCAATAAGTTTTTTAAGAGGTTAAACAAATGATTAGAGGTGGAAAGGAGGTGATTGGTTGGTTAGAATCAAGAAAACACAATTTCCCCTTTTATTTTCCATTTTTGGCCAGACCTGGAACCAAAGGATGGAGCTTGAATTTTGATTTTTTAATGATTACATTGTTTTCTACATGAAAAACTATGTAGGATTAACCTCTGGTTATAAATTCTGGATCACTGGAATTAAACACTGAAAATTTGAAATATAAACTTTGTTGCTAGTGTGTTTTACTGTGTAGCAGTCTCACAATATAGTATTTTTGAGTAGGAAAATGGTGTTTTATGAATGTGATAATTTTCATAATCAAATTATACTTATCAAGATTTAATTTGATATGTCATATAAGTCATTTGGAGCTGTACACTAAGAGTTATATATTTTTGAAGTCAGCCAAGTAAAACTGGCAAGTTCTATGGTAGTGTCCAATAAATGATAATTCTGGAAATTCTGAACATCCATTTGGCTATGGAAAATATTTTTTCTTAAAAATAGACTTAATAAGGGTCACATAGCCTTGAGAACTACTACATTTGGACATTTGTAAACAAAGATATGAATTTTCAAAATTTGATGAAAATTCTAGCAGCTTTTAATCAAAATACAAAATTAAAAAGGTAATGGAAAAATGTAATTACCTTCAAATATAAGGGTAAAGATAACCAACTATGAGTTTGGAATGAAAATATGAATGAGTAATAACTCATTTACTATAAATTTAGAATTTTAAGACTGGACAGTTTGCCCAAGCTGGAATAAGGGTTAGAGTAGAAAAAGGGATTTAAGGTAGTAACTCTATCTTTCATACATTATGTGAATGTTTATATGATTTGTGTATGCCATCTTCTATGATATGAACATAGTTCCTGTGTTACATTACCCGGTTATGGTCTAGGATCCAGTTGAGGCACACAAACAAGTAGGGGATCCAAACAGTCATTTGGCCCTTAAGAGTGTGTACACACATGATACAATATGTATTTTCATTTTACATTATATGGTGCATTGCATATTTATTGATCGCATTTATATTACTGATTGTGTGTTACTACTTAGATTCATTTGAATCTCACTCTTTTTCAACATTTAAAAATATTCTAACAAAAGGTAGCGTCTATAAGGGCAAAACCATAATTACCAGGGATTGAGGGTTCCCGTTCAAGCAGGAGTTGTTGTTGGTTATCTCTAGTTTTATTTTGTTTCTTTTAGGATCTGTATATATTTCAAACCCTATGGGAATTTTCTATAATGTAAACAAGCACTTGATATCAGTATGTCTATGTCATTTCTCTATGCCCTCTGAACTATGCATTTATTACTCTAGAAATATCGAAATGTTAAGGGGTTTGACAAACAACTTCTTATGAGTCTTCTCCAAAATAGGTGCAAATGTAACATTAAAAGCCAGATTATGAATGAGTGGAATTCTTAGATATTTTCCCAAATCTCCTATGAGACAAACTCCTATACATTGGCTCAAGTTTAGAGCCCTGGAACCATGTATATTCTTGGACAAACAAACCCTCATCTTCCTCATATTTATTATCTACCCAAAAGCATCACAAAAGCTTTGTAAACACTATATCATCCCCTCTACCTAGCTACTTGAAGCTTTACCAAACAAAATAAGATCATGTGCAAAGAATAGATGGGAGATTTGAGGATCACCTTTATTTAATTGTTTTTGTATCCAGGACCAATCTTGTAAACCCTGTCTCATTATTGATATTAACTAGAGGAGCAATTACGTAGTTCAATGAGCACATAAGAATAACATAAATACTAATACTATTGATACAATATGCTTGTTTATATACAGGATTTCCTAATCAGGGTGCACATAAAGTTTACTGACCTTAAAATAAATAAAAGGTCTTCAAATAACCCACGACTCCTCTTGACCAGGTGTAATACCCTGAATTTTAGGATTAAAGGCCTGATGTTTAGCCTGGATTAAGTGGACTGCTAGACCCCGGTTTAGCAAATGTCCTAGTAGGACATGATATTTTTCCCAAAATTCCTTATATCTTTGGATATTAAAATAGAAATAAAAGGTGAGGGCAAAATGATAATTTTTCCAAAAGATGAGAAATGATGGTTTTTCCCTAATATTCGCTATAATTTGAGTTAGATGGGAATTAAAAGGAAGGAAATGGCTACTTGATGATTAATAAGCCCAAGCATGTGAATTATTATCAAGTAAAGTCAATAAGTGGAAAAGCTTAAGGCTTTGGTTGACCACTTAAGGTGGCATAATGGGATAATTTGAGAGAGAATTATACTCTTTTATTTCTTATTAATATTAATGGAATGATGAAGGAAAAGAGGAAGGAAACTTGTTGTGCGAGAAATGAGATATGTGGACTAATTGAGTAAAGGCCTCCTTGATGATTTTAATTAATCATCATCTTTCATCATTTATTCTCATTCTTTCCTACATTCAGATTAAAAGGAAACGAGAAAGAGAACAGATGAGAATGAGAAAGAAAGAGAACAGACGAACGAGAATGAGCGGAGAACGAACTGATGAGAGAGAGAAGAGAGAGAAAGTTATATATCGACGGAACTCTACCGAAACAACATCTTCTCTCAAAGTACCCAGTACAAACATTACTTTACTTATCCCGGGCTTCGATTCTATGGTTTTGGATTCTTGTTTGGAGATGATTGGTACCGTCTCGCCATCCGAAGTATTTTGAGAGGTAAGCGTAAGCTTCCTTTCTACTATTTCGGTTTGTTGTTTGGATGAGTATTTTGATAGTTGGGTACTATTCATTTCTTATTCTATTTGTGTTTTGGGGCCAAAATGATGTCCAATGGATGTCTAAACGGCTAATCATGTAAGTATAAGTAAAAAGGAAGATATTAAGACAAAGAAAGGGAGGAACTGACACAACTTTCCTGAGAACTCTATATTGGCTGTCATGCGTGGGGAGTGAGCCATGAGTTGGAATTTCATCGATTGGATGATTCTATTGTGTTCAAAAGGGCAAATTGTGTAGGGTTTATGTTGAAGAGAAAGTGAGAAAAGGTCTGGAGTTTGAAATGACCAAATTACCCCTTAAAGGCTCTAGGTATGAAATAATGTAGGCAAGCATGTCATGCATTCATATATATCTACATGCATAGTGGTATTGTTTGCTACTAAGATTCTCTCAAATCTCACTCCTCTCAAAAAACCATTTTAGATAGGTTGAAGGATGCATGAAAGTATGCACGTAGGAGATATGGAGACGTGAAGTGAAGAGAAGACCGTAGTGCGGGGCACTACTATTTATATTCTATGTATTTATAGGTATGAATGTTGTATAAGTAGAGAACCGCTCTAATGTAATAAGAGAATCGCTCTAGTGTAAATAAAGAGAATGACTTTTAGTTATTTAAAATGATCGCTCGCTTACTCTGATATGTGGAACTAAGAGCCGGTGAGGTGTTGAAAATGAGGGTGTCACAATTTAGTTGTATCAGAGCGTTGATTTTGGCAATGATGGATAATTGCTAGAGTCACTAGAGCATTAATTTTAGCAATATTGGGTAATTTCTTGAATTTCTCTGCTTAAATGATAGGTTATAATCCTTGGTTAGATGCTTTATGGAAGGAGGCATGGTGGTGAAGTTATGACTAATAGTGATGCCATATGGAAAACAAGGATTTGGGTAACCTATGGATGGATTTGAGATTATTTTTGAAGTGTTTATCAGCTTGGAATAGCTTGATGGACTCGAGTTTAGCTTGAAGAACTCGAGTTCATATGCCATTTTCTGATGGAAAAGTGGTCTCGGGCAAGAACTATCAGTGGTGAGAAGTGTAAATTGGGATCAAAACTCGAGTTCAGTGTGCAGAACTTGAGTAAGCAGTGGTTTCAGACAGAACTCATAGGAGTACAAGACCCAACTTTGAGTGTAGATGCCTGAGAACTCGAGTTTATAAGGGTGAACTCGAGTATGGATAGCTGAAAACTTGAGTTTGGTATGGAGAACTCGAGTGCATAAGGATTTCCTCATGCATGCGATGGTTTTAGGCAGGAACTCACGGGAGTGCATTGCCT
The DNA here is from genome assembly GCA_037074505.1 of Albizia julibrissin. Lineage (NCBI taxonomy): Eukaryota > Viridiplantae > Streptophyta > Magnoliopsida > Fabales > Fabaceae > Albizia > Albizia julibrissin. Next base: position 32,585,883 of record CM073483.1, read on the forward strand.
AAACTCTGAGTACAGATAGTTAAGAACTCGAGTACATCTTATGTTCTTGCATGTTGGAGATCTTTTTGGAAGAAACTCTTTCTCCGAAACTTACGGTACTCGAGTGTGGATGAGCTGAGGACTCAAGTTTGTGGATAAGAACTTGAGTGCACCTCTTTGGTTCGCAAGTTGAAGATTTCTCAGGCAGGAACTCGTATGGAAAAACTTGCAAAACTCGAGCGTGATAGCTACATAACTCAAGTTCATGTATGAGAACTTGAGTGCAATGCTTGGTTGTAGCATCTAAGATTTTTCTGGGAAGAAATCTCAGAACTTAAGTACTGTATAAGCTGAGAACTCGAGTATGTCGTGGGGGAACTCGAGTGCACGCCTTTATGGCTTGTGGAAAGATTGAAGTTTCAGCTAAGTCTCCATGGAAAACCAGCAGAACTTAAGTGTGGCTGGTGGAACTCAAGTTTTGGGCCAAAACTCGAGTGCAAGAGTTCAAATTCGAGTTCAGAGGTAGTTTGTTGAACATGGAAATGTGACTTTGTGCAATGCTTGGAGGGAAGCTTTAGCATATTGTTGGAGACTTACTTGACTTATCACATAGTGGGTAAGGTATTATGGGATGCTAATAGCCAGTAACGTATGAGATAAAGCTAGCACTAATGCCCGGATCTTATTAGAACTCTGAGGCTAAGCTTGCTGAAAAGAGAAGAATCATAGGTAGATTTCATGTAATCTTGCCTAGCTATGGGTTAGAATCCCATATTACTGTGGCGAGCGCTCAAAGTAAGGGTAGCGCTATAGTTGGACTTAATGGGGATTCATTGTCAAGGTTTGAATACCTTAAAGTAAGATGTATGGTAATCCTTGAGGATGTCAAGTGATGACTATACCATACAATGATCCTAGAGGATCTGATTTTATGATACTGAGGGTTGATGATATGATTAGATAAGACTTAAGCCGAAAAATGATGCTTAAGTCAAAATCATAAACAGGTTGCACTTTGGTTCTATTTTATGATGAAATTCGGAACCTTGTGAACCTTGTAGATGATGATGAACCTTCAGTAATTGGTTGAGGATATTACCTGAAACCATAAAGGTTGGCATAAGTGCTATTGATTTTGAATTTTAACGTACCTATTGGGTAATTTGAGGAAGTGATTATCACTTGGTGTGATGTAGAGGTTATAAGAGTTGAATCATACCTTGAGAATCAATTGCGATAAGTTGAATTGGTTCTTTAAGAATTTGATACAGCCTGAATGACTTAAGGTACTAGAGTATAATACAGAAATGTGTGAGAAATCTCATACTAATGTTTGGGAATTGCTAGTTACAAATCTAGCATAGAGAAATATTTTAATCGTAGAATTTCCCTTTGAGTTATGATTATCTCCTGGGATAGAATCAATATCAAAATTCTAATTACTTAACCCCAGATGAGAGAAGCAGACTATAAAACTGCTAGAGAAGAAGGACCTTATGAGATTTGAATTCTGTTACAATGGTACTTCTATTTGAAGGCAACCAACTGGACAGAACTACCTACGAAGGATTCTGATCGGAAAGGGCTACCTACGGGAAGTTTTGATTGGAGAAGGCTACCTTTGGGGAGATATGATCGGAAAAGGCTACCTATGAAGGGTTAGATCAGAGGGGCTGACCAGTCAGGGGGCTGAGTAAAGCACCGAGTGTAGGATCGTAGTGTGATGCCACCTTGATGTTAAACCATAGTGTGCAGCCGCTATGATGACAAACCGTGGTGTGAAGCCACCGTGAAGTTGAAACCATAGAGTAGAGCTACAGGCACATTGACTCTCAATAGTAGTATATTGTAATGAGTTTTATGTCTAGTAAGTTTCCTTGAGAATAAGGGTTATATGACCTAATAAATAGTCATGTGATACGTTAGTACCAAATGATGGAAGAGATTGAGGAAGAACAGGCTCAGTAATGTTAAGCTAAATAGCTCTTGCTCATGAATTTTATGTAATGATTATGCATGTATGTGTTTACCATCAAGTATATTCATGTTAAAAATATACGGTAGGCAGTAAGACCTATTTAGACCCACGTGTCTATAGGCAGTCAGACCTGACGAGCAGAGGCTAATGCTGTAAGTCCTGTGATATCTATGACATAGGGGTGATTCCCTAGATAGTAAGACCTAATGAGCACTCAGAGGTTGCAGGGTAGTCACCTGGGGCCTATCTTTGTATCGGTGGATGCCACAAAGATTTCTATTATACACGAGTGGTCACTTGAGGCCTATCTTTATGCGTGTGGACACTTGGGGCTATAGAAAATTCTGTTTTGCACAAGTGGAATCACGGGGCCTATTTTGCATGGGTGGACACTTGAGGCCATGTGACTTATGGACCAAAAGTCTAGTAAATGCTATTAGGCTATATACATATGTGCCGAATGCTCTTGTGATGATTGTGATGATGATGGTTTCTTTAACATGCTTTGTGAATATTACATAAGAATGAGAATGAGATGAGTAGCAAGAGATGGAGCCCAAAATGAGAAGTTTGGTATAGACTCCTATGCGGCTGTAGTGGGACTAGTGAGAGGCTTGTTATATAAGTTTGTCGTACTCAGTCCTGGTGAGCCACGGAGTGTGGGCTTGACTCCTGTGCCGCTGTAGAGGGCGCCTATTGAGGGTAGCTTTGCAGTTGGGCCTAGTGGGAGGGCTAATATTCAGCAAAGATGATGGACTAAATGTCCCAATGCCTTAAGATCTAATGAGCTTATAAGTCCTTAGGCTGGCAGGATATAAGATATGATTGAGAATGAAGCCGAGTAAAGGCTTGAGGCAATAAGACTTGAGATGCAAGTTTGCATTGGACAAATGTTTGGGGGCCATAAGACCTATATGTCTAAGTGTTGTGGTTGTACCTAGCATGGTGACATTGGACCAATGTGTCTAGAGAATATATTGACATTAGCAGAATAATTAGATTATACCAGGTTGTAGCAAAGGTTTTGAGCCTAAGATGCCTATGGCATAGAGGGGTGAATCCCTAGGCTGTAAAGTCAGAATATCTAGCATCTTGGTAGTGGAATGATTCGTAAGGCTTAGCGTGCATACAATATGATATGGGTGAATCCTGAAGAGGCCGTAAAGCCTAGTATGCATACAGTATGATCCAGGAGAGTCCCAAAGAGGCAGTGAGGCCTGAGAAACCAAGCGTTGTGAGATCAGACTAATGAGTCATGTGTGAATGCTACATACTGGGTATAGAAAGAATGAAAGTACTGCATAGTAAATGCAAAATACTTTATAATTTGGTCTCAATAATATGATTATTGAGTTACATGCTTTATAAGCTTGCAAATGAAAAAGCTAAATGATAAGATGGCTGTAATTTGCCACCGTGATAGGAGGTTTTCACTAGGTAAGAGTAGGATGAAGCAATAACTTTCACCGACACAGCGTAAGAGGCTAGCCATCCTATGATTACCAAGGCTGGAATAGTTGACCATGTATATGGGTGCCTATATGAAGCACCAGTCCTTGGTCGAAAGACGAGGTTGAAAGATAGCGGCTAAAGTGCTGTATGTAGTTCCCAGAAGGGACTGACTAGCAACGATGCCATATGCATAATGGAGAGAGAGACAAAATGTCTCAGGATGATTCTATAAGGTACAAATTATACCGTATGACGTTCAAAATTTTGAGGACAAAATTTATTGAACGGGGGGAGAAATGTAATACCCTGAATTTTAGGATTAAAGGCTTGAGGTTTAGCCTAGATTAAGTGGACTGCTAGACCCTTGTTTAGCAAATGTCCTAGTAGGACATGATATTTTTCCCAAAATTCCTTAATATCTTTGGATATTAAAATAGAAATAAAAGGTGAGGGCAAAATGGTAATTTTGTCAAAAGATGAGAAATGATGGTTTTTCCCTAATATTCGCTATGATTTGAGTTGGATGGGAATTAAAAGGAGGGAAATGGCTACTTGATGATTAATAAGCCCAAGCAGGTGAATTATTATCAAGTAAAGTCAATAAGTGGAAAAGCTTAAGGCTTTGGTTGACCACTTAAGGTGGCATAATGGGATAATTTGAGAGTGAATTATACTCTTTTATTTCTTATTAATATTAATGGAATGATGAAGGAAAAGAGGAAGGAAACTTGTTGTGCGAGAAAAGAGATAGGTGGACTAATTGAGTAAAGGCCACCTAGATGATTTTAATTAATCATCATCTTTCATCATTTATTCTCATTCTTTCCTATGTTCAGATTAAAAGGAAACAAGAAAGAGAATGGACGAATGAGAACCAGCGGAGAATGAATGGAGGAGAGAGAGAATAGAGAGAAAGTTATATATCGCCGGAACTCTACCGAAACAGTGTCTTCTCTCAAAGTTCCTAGAACAAACATTACTCTACTCATCCTGAGCTTTGATTCTATGGTTTCAGATTCTCATTTAGAGATGGTTGGTGCCATCTCGCCTGCCAGAGTGTCGCCAAAATTCTAAACCGAATATAGAAAAGTATAGAGGTAAGTGTAAGCTTCCTTTCTACCATTTCAATTTGTTGTTTGGATGAGTTTTTTAAGAGTAGGGTACTGTTCATCTCTCATTCTATCAGTGTTTTAGAGACTGAAACGATGTCCAATGGATGTCTAAACGGCTAATCATGTAATTATAAGTAGAAAGGAAGATATTAAGACAAAGAAAGGGAGGAACCGATACAACTTTCCTGAGAACTCTATATTGGTTGTCATGCGTGAGGCGTGAACCATGAGTTGGAATTTCATCAATTGTATGATTCCATTGAGTTCAGAAGGGAAAATTGTGTAGGGTTCATGTTGAAGGGAAAGTGAGAAAAGGCTTGGAATGTGAAATGACCATATTACCCCTTAAAGGCTCTAGGTAAGGGCTATCAAGGGTATTTTCGTCATTTGGTCCTGAATTTGACTAATCTAAAGTTATAAATGGATTATACACGTGAAATTGTGTAGGATTGGCCCAGGTGATAAATTCTGCAAAAGTACAGTTAGGCCAGGTTTCAGGGGCATTTTGGTAATTTAGTATAATTGGGCTAAATTATCAACTAATATGAGTCTAGAATGTTATAAGGATGAGTAGTGACTCATGTGTGCTATGTTTAGGAATTCTAGGACTCGATGAATGGACGTGCTCGAACCGAAGCAAGAACGAAGGATAAAGGACGAACGTGAAGTCCGACAAGTAGTAAACTTACCTTTCTTGTATGTTTATGATATGTATGTCTATCATTGATTATGTGACTGTTATACCTATTTGTGTGGAATATGTATGATTGGTTGAAGCTCTATTATATTTGTGTAATGGTCATATGTATGTCATAACATCGAGCACGCAACATGTCATTATGTTGGCATGAAATAGTGTAGGCAAGCAAGTCATGCATTCATATATATATACCTGCATAGTAGTATTGTTCGCTACTGAGATTCTCTCAAATCTCACTCCTCCCAAACAACCATTTTAGACAATTTGAAAGATGCATGAAAGTATGCACAGAGGAGATATGGAGACGTGAAGTGAAGAGAAGACCGTAGTACGGGGTACTACTATTTGTATTCTATGTATTTATAGGTATGATTGTTGTATAAGCAGAGGATCGCTCTAATGTAAATAAAGTGAACGGCTTTTAGTTTATTAAAGTAATCGCTCGCTTACTCTGATTTAATGGAACTAAGAGCCGGTGAGGTAATGTAAGGATGGGTGTTTCACAAGTAGGAATATATAAGACCATGATCTCAATCATTAAGTTGTTCTATTTTGTTCTCTAGACCTGTATGAAAGTGCTTTTCCTTTGATCTGATTGGTCTATACATTTCTAAAATGATGCTAACAAATGTATTTTAAACCTATGATAATTTATTTGTTTGCCTTATATTCATTTATGTATATATGTATCTTCTATTCTACAATGCTAAATCATGGCATGTAATGGAATGGAAGTCCCAAAAAATCGAGCATGGATGTATAATAGAATAGATTGAACAACAAAATGGTATACAAAAGACTTCATTGAAGGTGTTGAGGAGTTTCTTTCCTATGCATTAAGATCATCATCTTATTCTCAAACCTCAAAGAATATGGCTTATTGTTGATTTCTTGTCGTTGTAATATTTTAGAGTGAGAAATGGCTTATTGATTGCTTGTTATTGTTGTGTTAACTAGAACAATCAAATTCATCTTTGTAGTTGCATATCATCCTTTATTTTATACTTATTCATATATTTTGACTTTTTGTACTCATTATTTTCTTTAATAGGGTTATTACATGAGGATCAAGGCATCTAGAAGTTCTAATATAGATTCTCTAAGTGATGTGCAATCAAATCAACTAGATGAAGGAGAAATGAACATATATTTAGAGGCTATAGGTGGTAAGAACAAGAAGGGTTGCATATTTGGCTTAGGATCTAAGAACAAGATGTTGATTCCTTATCTTATTCTTATAGGTGTTCTCCTCCTTCCATCAACACAATGCTCCAACTTGATATTGAAAATGTTGTCACAGAGCTTAGACAGGAGAATCAAAATATTAAGCAATAGAATGAAATCATCTTAACTAGGTTGGAAGCACTTGAGCAAAAACTCTCTGGGGCTATAAACAATTCAAATCCTGAAGCTCATGACGCTTATGATAGCACATCATAACATAGGGTGGTTATTAGGTTGTTTGACTACATTAAACATTTGTGTGGCTTGTTTACACATTATCTACATTTTCACTTCAGTACTTTTGTTGCTTTATGGTTGTTAACTTACTATGATTTTATAATTTGGTTTGAATTTGTTTTATTTGTACTTCATTTAATTCAAGTTTTAGTCTTTTAACCATTATTGAGATTGACTTATAGTTAAATTCAAAATAACAAGAAATTTTTAATAGGAAAGAAAAAATTAAAAAATAATAGAGATGGATTTATGATGGAAACTTCATCACAGCATTATATTTTTAAAAAAAGAAAAAATTAAGTTTACAACTTATTAGCGACGGAAATTACGTCCCTAATTTGTGAAAAATTAGCGACGGAAATTCTGTCTCTAATCCATGAGAAACTAATGATGGAAATTCGGTCTCTAATCCGTGACAAACTAGCGACGGAAATTCCATCCCAAAGTTGTCGCCAATTAGCAACGGAAAGTCTGTCACAAATCCGTCTCAAAAATGGAATAGGCTATCCCGGAAATTAGTGACAGAATTTGCATTGCTAATTCGTTGCAAAAATGGAATATGCTATTCGATAAATTAGTGACGGAATATTAGTGATGGAATTTCCGTCGCATATTAGAGACAGAAATTTCGTCGCTAATCTTGCGACGGAATTTCAAAATCCGTCACAAACTAAATTAGTAATGGCTTTTTTAGCGACCGAACCTTTTTCCGTCACTAACAGATCTGCGATGGAATTTTCGTCCCTAATAATATTAGCAACAGAAATTCCGTCGCTAAATTCCGTCTCTAATACCTTTTTTTTTTTGTAGTGAATCCAATTCCCTTGAACTAAGTATCTAAAGTCAATGAGTTCATTCCATAAATTTTGACAAAGCAGACAATTTGGTTCAGAATACACACGATAACATAAAATTTACCGAGTTATTGGCCTACACCACTTTAATGTGAATGGCTTGAGTAGAGGAAGACACATACTAGATAGATAAGTCTTCAACATTCCAAAGGACCCAATACCACCTGCATGACCAGTAGCCTCCAATCCTAACCAAGTATTAAAACCCAACTTGCTAATCACTTTGTCAGGTCTTCTCCCACTGATACATGTTTTGCTTAATATTAGGATTCTGACACTCTTTCCATGAATCACAACCCGAACTCTACCAGGAAATCTGCGCCCCAGCAATCCCATGACAAAATATTCATAATTAACAACAAAGATAGGATAGGACACTGACTGATAGGATTATTGCCCAAAATCTGACAATTCCATAACTGCATCAACACCCTGCACTCTTCTCTGACTTTGTTCCGAGTCTCGAACCACATATCAATAGGTTTGGCTTATTCATTACTAATGAAGGGTTCTCGGTGCAACGATGAGGGGTCTGGCAGTTTAGGTGGTTCGAGCATTTGGCTTGTTAGAATATTATGTTGCTCCTCCAATATTTATTGCTGCGAATAAATACCTACATTTGATTGTTCATGCTTTGTTTTTGGAGGGGTTTAATCTAATTTGGTCTGACCCATGTCTTGATTAAAGTCCAAAAGCCCACCTTTTAATAGGGATCCATAAACAAGTTGGTGGGATTGCCGAACTTGCTTTCTCTTTAGGATTGGTGAAACTGTTTTCGGCCTTGATATTATGGCCCTCTTTTTGCTCACAAATTTCTTCTTTTCCGGGATCTTACTTATGCTTGGGCTTGGCCTGGCCAAATATAACATGCTCATCATTGACTTCTGACTTTTTTGTCATTTTTCCTTTCTATGCAACGAATGCTTTATCCTTCTTCTCTTCCCTCTGATCTTTCACAGGCGCGGCTTCCTTCTGTGACCCATCCCTGAAATATGAGCTTTTAACCATAAGATCCATTAAGGCTAGAAAATCGTCCCTATTTCGGGATGATTCTGGAGTGTCTTTTCGTCTCCAATAAGGTACAACACCTTTTCTCTTGTTTGAGCTTGCCTTTTCTCGTGATGGGACATCTGAGTCTATATCCTTCATAATATCATGGCAAGACCCAGAGGTTCTTTTGGTTTCTTTAGCCATTGACCAAATGTTAGTTGCCCCTTTAGGTTGCTAACGCTACTCTGCCTCAGATTTTTGGGGACACGGCCCTGGTGTAGATTTGACCTTAATCCAGTCGCCATACTCGTCTTCCACAGGGACGCCTGGCACACTTACCATGGGGTGTTTTTCTTCCATTTTGGTCTCCATCGCCGGAGGTGACTTTTCCCGTGGCGTCTATTTTGGCGCCATTTTCTTGGTATGTTCGTTGAGGGGGCAGTTTTCTCGAGTATGTCCATACAATCCGCGGTGAAAACATATTACATCAAGTCCCTCATACTCCATCGTATAGATGCGATTCGGAAGAGAAAATCTGGATTGAAGTTGCTTGTTGAGGTCCACGTCAACACTAACTTGCGCAAACTTTCCTCTTTCCATAACATGCTGGTTGTTTTCTTTTGGAGCCAAGGTATTGAGATGGACTTTGAGTGATCTATCAATTAGGTTGCCTATCTCTATCATACACGATTATGAGTACATATACATTGGGAGGGTGGGAACCCCTACCCGAATTGCAACCTTGTGCACCTTGTTACAATAGGGATTGAAATTTGGCTCCACCCCTGCACTGCAAGATAGTGACCCTTTATTAACCAAGGGCCATAGTAATTTAGTATAGAGAGATTTTTTAGTGGTTCTCAAGACAAAATAGTTGTTAGGTAGATCAATATATAAGCTCAAATTTTTCTGATCCTAGCATCTATTTAACCCGATCCTTCATCATTTTCAGATTGGTTCTTCCTCCCAAGAGGGTTAAGACGAGGGAATCTTTCCAGGGCCTACACATCTCTGAGTCTTTCGTCTGACACATTCAGTTTAGGAAGCAACCCCAATCGCTTCTGGTGTTCTTCTATTAGCGGCGCGGTTGTTTCCATTTCCTCTTGCAACCATTCCTTCATCTGCTCATCTAGAGTTTTGTCAAAGGCTTTTCCTTCATCTCCCAGAAGCCTACCCTTGTAAGAGATTTGAGTTAGGGGGGGCTTTTGCTACTCGATTTTCCTGGGGCTTTTGCGCATTCGATTCTTTCAAAATAGCATCTTCTATCGTTACTTCTTGTTGACTTTCTGTTTCTTTTTTGCTACTTCTAGCATCTTGCATTTTTGTATCCTCAGGCATCTTCTTGATATTTCTTCCCAAGATCTCATCTTCCTCTTTGTTCGGGCGTCCATCTTCTTCGGAGGTGGGTCCCACGCATGATCAATATGCACACCCTTTTGCTAACTAGTGTTCTTGCTCATCTCTCGCTCACTCTCTGAACGTTTTCCTTTTTGTATAATTTAGTCTTTAATTAACATATAATATTAGTTTCAGTATTTTCATATTTCTTACAACATAACAATTTAATTTGTGGCACTGGAACTGGTTCAACCAATTAAAATGTGCACTATGATTTTATTTTGGCCAGAATCAATTACTATCTCTGTGTTTTTAATAAGAATTTAAAATTTAAATTATCTTAATCTTTTTTTATAAAAGTCCGACAATTGTTATTTAAACATTTAATGAATTTTTTTTAATTTGTGATTCTCATTAATTATATCAATTGCATTAAATTAAAAGGTTGATGATATATTGATACCTATATTTATTCAATTTCTCTCTCTCTTACATGCCACTCATGAATAATGGAATACTTAGAAAAAATATTTATTTCAGATATAATTATTATTTTTAATTAGTTTTAATCATTTCTTAAATCACATAATTTGATTGTTTGTCTTTTATGAATAGGACCATAGGGAATACAATATACATTAGCTTAGAAATGCACAAACTTCATTGGGATTTGAGGTCTGACTATTCGTGAAGTAAATTCTTAAGAAACAAATTAATCGAAAACAATATGCAAAAATTAAAAACTTTATTAGTCAAGTTTGTTTTATTCCGTCAGCTAACTTTTTTAAAATTTTTTCGAATTTAATAATGTCTTAGTCAGGTTAAATCGATGAAATTAAGGACTTGGTTGATCACAAATATATATAGAGATCAGATTATATTTTTGGGTAGATTTGAAACAACTAATAAATCCTACAAAATCAAATTACCCATCAATATGTTTTGAACATTCAAAGCTTCAACTCATGAAGAAAAACTCAACCGGCCTGAGCGGACATAGTGCCTGGACAACTTAACTATTTGAACAAAGATATGCTAGCTCAACGGTAATACAAACAAATTAAAAGTAGACTTAATAGAGATTTAGTAAATTTTGAAAACTAATACCACCTCCTGTCCTTATAATAAGAGCTAATTGATTAATTTGGTTAGATTAAGTTAGTTAGTTATATTAATTATTTGTAACAAATATATGTTAGTTTTCTTAAAATACACTACTACATACTTGTTTATATATAACAGTTTTTTTTTATAGATATTTAACGATTTTCAATGTTAAATATCTAAGTGTCAAATATTTATATAGAACAGTTGTTAACTATTAAATATTGAGCACTATATTTGACGGTTTTTCAAACACAACCATTACTTATAATAGACTATATTTAATGATTGTAAGATAATGACTGTTAAATATAGCAATATAAATTTAACTATTTTTTTTAATAAAAATTGTGATATATTTTGTATAAGGAAAAATGACAGAAAAATACCATTTGAACTTCAAAATCTCGTTGACAAATACATTAATGGAATTAACAAAAATAGTAATGCAACTGACAACTTATTTTATTGTTAAATCACTTATTTAGAATTTTGAAGTTTAAATGATAATTTTTTTGAGATTTTCCCTTTTTATAATACTTAATGGTTAAAATGATGAAAGGTAAAGTATTATTTGTCACTATAGGAAGGGTTTATTTAATGGTTATATAGAAAAACCATCATATATTTAGAATATATGATGGTTATTGGAGAATAACTATTAAGTATGTGTGACAAATTTTTAAAAAAGATTGGGGGCTTACTTTCAATCAGCTCCTTGCAAAATAATGTGTAAAAAAAAACATATATATACCAAACACTCAAACAGATCTAGTTCTAGCTGGATATATCCAAATATATATACAAAATAACCAATTTTGGCTAACAAAGGCCAACAAATTAAAACAAAATCATTGAATTATGTCTATACAATAATTATGAATACATCAAAGCTAAGGTAAAGGAATATACATATGATCAAGTGTCCCTTTTTTCTATTCTTCGTCTTAGTAATTTTAATGCTCTTTTTAGTTATAATTTTTTTTTGTAGTTTGTGAAGCAACTTTCCCCTCTTTGATATCCAAATTCCTTCATTGTAGTCATGTCTAACATACAAAGCACCATCCTCATTGAATTCACCTCCTGGATTCTCATTTATTTTGTTTGATAACAAAATAATAGACCATTATTTATTAGCAGGTCAGGAATATAGAACATTTGTTTAGCTTGATAAGCTAAAATGAAAGGTTCTTTTTTATACACTTGCTTGTTCAAATTCAGTTGTATCAACATTAACTCATCCATTTTAAAAGTATTATTATTGTCAACCCACTTGCACTCGGATACTGGAACATGAAATCTTACGTAATTCAACTCCCAAATGTGCTCAACTATGCCAAAGTATGACATATTGGTATAGATAAGATTCTTAACTTTTTCTCTTGATACATGCATGGTGTTCGCAATAATAGTTACCCCACTATTTTACATTTTTCTTCAAGCATCCTACTCTTTAGAGTAGATGGTGTATCCATTGATGACATAGCTTGAGAAAGAAAGCATATGTTTGTTCAAACCACTTACCAAGAACATTACATTCTCTGGAACAAAATTATGATCAACATTGTACTTGTCATATCCACATATTGCTTCAACCATGCTATGAATTGTTTATTATGTTCTTTGGTATACCAACTATGTACTATGTTAGGATTTTCCCTCCTAAGCTCATCTATATAAATACCTACATGCTCGTCAATCTCTTCGGAGTTGTGAAGTATGTATAGGTGTGTTTGCTCCCAGTGTTAGTTTGAGATAGTGATAAATTTCTTTATCATCAACCCTTGTCCATATGTCCTTCCTTCATGCCGAGACACCGGAAGGCTAATATCACATGTATCTTTCAAGTAATCGGTACATAATTCAGCCACCTCTTCATAAATGTATCGTTCAATAATAATGCAACCTCTGGGCGACTCTGGTTTTTCACATACCTGTCCAAGTCCTTTATCTAGCATTTAAATAGGTACATCCATCTCATATAGACTAAACCACACAGTTGTACCTCTCTAACCAAGTGAACAAATACGTGCACCATTATGTCAGAGAAAGCTAGAGGGAAAAACATCTCTAACCTCACACAACGTAGTCACAATTTAGGTTTTTAGACTTGGAAATTTCTTAGGATCAATCACCCTACTGCGTAGTGACTTGAAGAAAAAACAGAGCTTTGTGATCGTAGCTTTCACTTTATCAGGTAAAATACCTCACATTGCTACTGGAATAAAGTTTTCTATCAACACATGTCAATCATGATATTTCAAACCCTTCAAATTCAAGCCCTTCATTGACACAAAGTTTCTAATATTTGGCAAGAAGCTCGCAAAAACTTCTTTTTTCTTTAGATAGTGTGAAAGCCACTGGGCGAAAGAATGGATGAAATCCCCTCTCCTCTGATGCTAATTCCTCCCGTATTCCCATCTCAACCATGTTTAGCCTTGCATTTATGCCATCCTTCTTCTTACAAAGAATATAGAGTAACGTTCCAAAAAGACTCTTATACACATTTTTCTCAATGTGCATGACATCAAGAAAATGTATAGCATTAAAGGAACTCTAATATGGTAGATTGAAAAAAATAGACATTTTCTTTCACCTGCTTGTCTCAATATATTGTCCAAATGGCTTCCCAAATTTACAGTCCATATGTTTCATTTTTTTCAAAAACCTCCTCACCAATCAAAGGTTTAAATGCCATCTTTTCATCTGATTCCCCATTAAAGTATTTTCTCATACGGCAATACGAATGATCCTTTTGCAACCATCTACGATGTCCTATATAGGAATTCTTCATACCATGCTTCAACCTGATTAACTATGTATCCTCTTCACAAATCGGGCATCCAAGTTGGTCTTTAATGTTATACCCTGACAAATTACCATAAACAAGAAAGTTATTGATTGTGCCAAGCAATATAGCCTTTATATTGAATGTTTCTTTCTGGTGAGCATTATATACAACCTCCCCTTTGTCCTATAACTTCTTTTAAGTCTTCAATTAGTGGTGTAAGGTATACATCTATGACATTCCTTGGTTGCATTGGCCCTGAGATTAGAATTGACACCATCATGGACTTCTCTTTCAATAAGAGCCATAGAGGGAGGTTATATATAAACACCATAATCGACCATGTACTATGGGTATTTCTCTACATCCCAAATGGGTTCATCCCATTAGTAGTCAATGCTAGCCGGAGGTTTCTTGTTTCTTCATCAAATTCGGGATACTTAAAGTCAAACTTACTCTATTCCGTAAAGTCTGTAAGATGCTAAAGCATGCAATCTTGAATCCTTTCATCTACATGCTGTAACGACCCGCCTTATATATCCCTTATTATTGACCTTACTCAGAGTAGCAATGCGTAGTTCAGTGGACACACAGGAATAGCATGAATATACTGATAATATTAATACAATATTGCTTGATTATAATACAAAATTTTCCCCACCAGGGGTTTACACAATATTTACAGACCTTCAAACAACCAGCAACAGTCCTATTCGTGCATACCTCTTTTCTGATCTCAGCATGTTTCCAATGCTCACCTGTCTGAATGGTTGTTTGGGAGGAGTGAGATTCGAGAGAATCTCAGTAGTAAACATTACCACTATGCATGCTAGATATATATGAATGCATGACATGCTTGCCTACACTATTTCATGCCAACATAATGACATACTGCATGCTCGATGTTATGACATACATATGGCCATAGCACAAATATAACAGAGCTTCAACCAATCATACATGTTCCACACAAATAGGAAAATCAGTCACATAATCAATGCAAGACATACATATCACATACATGCAAAAAAAGGTAAGTTCACTACCTCTCGGACTTATATTCTTTTCTTCTTGTCCCTTGATCCGCCAACCATTGCTCCGTCTTTATCACTTCATGGCCCTAGGTAAGTGATGACATCATTAGAGCCATGCAAAGTGAATACCCAATGGGCCACATTAGCCCTATAGGCTTACTTTCACCCTTGGAGTTCATTCCAATTATATTTGGCCAATTTCTTACTCAAATTCGCATGGTACTCAATCTACCAGCATTTTTGACCAAATTTTGAAAAATCATAATTAATTCTATAGAACTCCAATTGAGGTGGTTCAAAGCTCTATTTGAATTCCTTTAAGTTTAGTTTTATATAAAAATACTCGATTTTAAACGCCACCACTACACAATTCCCATAAATTTTCCAAACACCAACTGTTTCAGATTCTTTCCAGAAAATAGGGCATATCTTTAACAATTCATATCTCATAGCATACTTGTCCAATTAACCATTATGACCTATCAAATTAAAGGTCTATGTCTCTACTTTTAGAATGAAAAGTTTCAAAATTTTCAGACAATTTTTGCCTATTGAAAACACGCGCACAACAACACTGCTTCCAGACAACGAATTACACAGCATTTATTCATCAATTTCCAAAAATTCCCAATTCATATACAAGCATCCAAAAATCATGAACACTTGCATACCTACACAATTTTGCCTCCTAAATCCAATGGAAGCATCAAAATTATAAAATTCTCACTCCTTCATCACGTCAAAACAGGGCAGAAAATCAGATTCTTAGGTGCAATATGTTGTTTCTTTGTTTTCTCTTACCTAATCACTTCCTTGCTACTCCTAATCAAGTGATTAGCTATTTAAACACTTGTTGGACATGATTTAGCCATTGAAAATACCAATTTAAACCAGAATGAACAGTACCCAACCTTCCAAAAACTCATCCAAACAATAAACCAATCGGTTAAAAAGGAAGCTTACGCTTACCTCTACCCGTTTCCACAAACGGTTCGGAATTCCGGCAATACTCCGGCAAGGGATACGGCACCAAACACCTCCAAATGAAAATCCGAAACCGTAGGAATGAAGATCTCGATGAGTAGAGGAAGTTTCCTGAAGGGTACTTTGAGAGAGGATGCCGTTTCGGCAGTGTTTCGGAGGAAAGAATTTCCTCTCTCTTCTTTCTCCATTTATCTTCACTCTTTCTCTCTCTTCTTTCAGATTTTCTGCGTGAAAAATGAAGGAAGAAGATGATAATTGATGGTTGAAGGAAGTATTAAAATGGCTTGCCACGTGTCAGCACCTCATTGGCCCAAATAATGAATTTTCGCACAAAATACCAAATTCTGCAGATTTTTCATTAACTTTGAAAATTCATATCTAATTGTGTAGATATCTAATTGGGGTGGTTCCAAAGGCTATGAGACCCTTATTGAGTCTAGTTTTAAGAAAAAATATAAACGTTGGACAATTGGAAGCTCACACGTCCTAGAATTTTAATCTTTGAATGCTGTCCCAGAAAATAATTAATTTCGCTGGGCTAACTTCAAAAATTCATTTCTCTTTGTGTACAACTCCAACTGACTTATATAACCTATGAAATTGAAGCTTGATAAGTTTACTTTCATTCTGGAAAGTTTCATAATTTTTTACCATCATTTACCCATTGAAAAAGGTCACACAATCACCACTGTCACACCAGGAATTTCACTGGTGGCAAAATTACTCTGTGTTCCACTTTACTATATTATGTGTGACTTCCAATCACTTCATTTTGTTATTCCCCGATTTCTTTAGCTCACCAATATAATTAATTTTAATATCCAATGATATAAAGGAATTTTGGAGAATTTAAACATACCTCATAGGGACATTTGCTAAACCGGGGTCTAGCAGTCCACTTAATCCAAGCTTAATCTTATGCCTCTAGTCCCAAAATTCGGGATATTACACATGCTACCTTAAATTTTTTGCATCAATTGTATTACTATACGAG
This sequence comes from Albizia julibrissin, assembly GCA_037074505.1. Taxonomy (NCBI): domain Eukaryota; kingdom Viridiplantae; phylum Streptophyta; class Magnoliopsida; order Fabales; family Fabaceae; genus Albizia; species Albizia julibrissin. The sequence goes on from CM073483.1 coordinate 32,602,651, forward strand.
CATCTAAATCTAGGTAAATTTGGAAAAATACCATAATGCTTTCTTTGGTCTCTTTCTATTTGCTTAGTAGCGAAAGGCAGAACACAAAGGACACTTAGTTACTTTATTCATATTCTTTTCTCAACATAATACAATTGTTGGGCCAATCATGTATCTTTTAATAACTCAAGCTAGTGGTGTACATTATGTAACATTCGCTTTCAAGAGCCCTTTTTATTACACTACAGAAGCATTACCGGCTTAGGGAACTGTTACTTAGCCCCCCAAACCCAGACTTAACCTTTAATTTATGGGGTCACTATTCATTTGGTAAAGCCGTCTTTACCATATTGATTAACTTTATTCACAGGGTTACTATTTTCACTCCTTGAATTTCTATCAGAGTTCTTAATATGCTTTTATTCGCAGAATGTTTGTTAACTAATAGACTTATACCGTGTGTTACCCACTCCTAATTCATTTATTGCACTTAAGAAGTCAATTCATCTATCATGCAGGTTATACATTTAACTACTTCAAAAGTTAATATTTACATAACAAATTAGCACGCATTAATCTTTAATTCTTCACTGCAACTTCTTCTTGCACATTGTCCTGCATTCCTCTTCTATGCTCTCCTACCTATATGGTTGGGTAAGGGAGAGTGAGATTCAAGGGAATCTCAATAGCAAACTTTGCTAACCATGCATACAAGATACAAGCTTAATACATGACACGTTTTCATACATAAATTCATGCTAGCATAATGACATACTTGCATGCTCAATGCTTTACATATTACACCTATGGCTATAGTATAAGTAAAAATAGAGCTTCAATCATTCATATATGCTTCATATTGTAACACCCTTCGTTATACCCCTTTATTACGCATACGGAAGTCATATATTATTGAGAAGCATCATAAGTTATTATCAGAGTGATTCGCTGCTCATTTCTCTACTCATTAACTAGAGCCAATAATACGGGCTCAACCCGCGAGCCCATGGATTAGGACAGGGTTAGGGTTGGGAAAATCTCAACCCGCAAAAATGCGGGCCGTACAGGCTCATACCGCACGGCTCGCAAGTTGATGCAGGCGAGCCCGTAATTTTTTTATATATAATAATCTTACAAAACCTATAAATTGTCCCTTCCCATTTTGGTACCTCTCAATCCAAATAGAAAAAATCTTAACCTTTTTCACTTCTTCTTTAAACAAAATTATTATATATTGGTTGTTTCAGGATGATTTTATATTTTTTGTGTATAAACTTTGATAGATTTGATAACTTTATCTCTTGAATTATGGATTATATTTTTAAATGTTTATAAGAGGAATGATTGATGCTAGGAAGATAAATTTAATAACTCACATATATGTATATCGTATTTTCGGCTGTCTTAAAAAATATAAAAAATATTTTTTTTAAATGCGGGCCTACGAGCTGGCCCACAACCCGCATACTGCGGGTTAGGGTTGGCATTTTACCAGCCCCAAAAGTGCGGGCCGCACGAGCCCGCACCATGCAGTCCGCGGGTTAGTGCGGGCTCTATCATTAATTTACGCACATTTGTTTCCTTTCTGGTTACTATTCATTTGGTAAACACTATATTTTAAGCTTACCAAATACCAAATATTAAGAGCTAACTTAAGCTTATTCCGTTTTCTTTCACATATGCACATGCCACAGGTAATAATTCTAATAACACTATTCTACTTGGCATGTTTTTACATACAACCACACAACATGTGATAATTTATACAAAACAGATTATCGCATCTACATCTTCAAATCTTCATCACCTTCTCTTTTGCACATCTCCAAGCACTCCTCTTCTGTGCTTTACCATACCAGTATGGTTGGTTGGGGGAGGTTGAAATTTAAGGGAATCTCAGTAGCAAACAATGCTAACTTATGCATGCAAAATAATGCTTAGTGTATGACATGCTTGCTTACAAAAATTCATGCCAACATAATGGCATCTACATGCTCAATGCTTTATAATACACTTGTAGCAATAGCATAAGTACAAACAGAGCTTCAATCATTCACATATATTCCATACAATTCATCAAAGCAATAACACATATCATCATACAAGCATACACATATCAAATACATGCAAGTCAGGAGAGTTTAACTACCTTGTGTCTTTATGTCGTCCTCTTGTTCCCTTTTTCCTCCAACTATCAGAGTTGTTTGAAGCATCTTCCATTCTTCTTTTTCCTTGACTTCTCATGGCCCTAGATAATTACCACATTATTAATGCCATGATAAATGAATGCCTAATATGGCTATACTATCCCTAAGTATTCAACTTAACCCTTGGAGTTCTCATTTATTACAACATACCCTTATTCTTATAATTTTGCACCTTAGTTAAAAGCTGGCCAAATTTTCAACCAATTTTGAAAATTCATATCTTAACCTAGGAACATCCAATTAAGATGATTCAAAATTTTATGTGTCACTTATTAAGTGTATTTTAAGGAAACAATACTTTCCACTACCACCTATCCATGAACCATTTCCATTTTTCAATCTTCCCCATACTGCCAGAAAATCTTTCCAGCTTTAAGGGTCCAACTTCAACCACTCATAACTCTTAGTGTACAGCTCCAAATGATCTATATGACCTATCAAATTAAAGCTGGATAAGTCTACTTTCATACTGAAAAATTTTATAGGTATTGGACGCCATTCAGTTACTTACAACACAATTCAAACCTCTGCCACGCAGGGAAACCCTAACTGGACAGCGCTACTTTAATTCCAAATTTAGGGTTTTCTATCCAACCCTTCTAAAGTCACAATCACACCATAACCTCCACAAAATGTTTCCCAAGGAATCCATTAGAAACCTAAAATTTGGAAAATTCTCATTCCTTCTCCATGCCCTTTCTGGCCGAAAAGAACCTCACAAGATAACAATTCACTATTTTCACAATCTAACCACCAAATTAGTTTCATATACTTCTTAAAAATCATATAACCATATGTATATGAACAAAGTATCATGAAACCTTAAGTTCCCTTTACAAAAAAAATCAGGGCATCACCAAAGAATTTGAAAATTCAACCAAACAACACAATACTTAGGCCAAAACAAAGCTTATACTCACATCTTTCACTTTCTAGGAGTTGTTCTTGAGTTCTCTAACTATGGTATTTTATAGATAGCACAAAACACCTCTTTTTAAGAAACTCAAACCATAGAAATGAAGCTCTTAGAGAGGAGAACAAGATTCATGAGGGTCATTTGAGCCAAAGAAGGGATTTACAAGGTCAAAATCAAAAGAGAATCTCTTACATTAAATTTGTTCTTCTTATTTCCTCTTTCGTCACTTTCTCTCTCTCTTTTCTTTTCTTTATTTTCTGTTTTTTCCTCTTCCTCAACTGAATTATGATGGCTAGAGATGTGGGAGTATTAATATTCATTATATATGTGTGTATGTGGGTAAATGGCTAGATGAAGGTCTAAGTGTCATAAGATTATGTGAGCTGAAATTTTTGACTACCTCTTCTCTTTCCCTTCTCTTAGCCAACTTTGATGAGTGTTTGAGAGAGTGTAATATTTGATTTAATTACTCCTCATCCTCTTTAAGGTTTGGCCAAATTTCTCATTGAAAGGGAGAGGTAATTTTGTTGACCAAAGTCATATGGCTTCTTACCAAAAAGGTGAGTTGAATTGTTGACCAAAGGTTTATTTGATCTTGCTCTCTTCCCCTTTTGCTTTTCTTTAACCAAACTTTAACCCTTATAAGAAGAGGGAAGTTGCTTTTTTTTTTATCTCATGATTACTCTTGCTTTTCATAAGAAGATCCTAACTCTTCATTTTGTCTGCCAATTTTAACCTCAAAATCAAGTGGCAATTATCTCTTTTGCGATTGATCATGGCAATATTAATTGAATTGCCCTTAGTTTTTTTCTCTTGTTTTATTCCTCTTTCTTTCCATTTTTAAGATGTCATTTCTTTTTCTTTTTGGATCCAAGTTAGGCTTTAGATCCTATTTGATTCTAGATAATGGAATCGGGCATTTCCTTTGACTATTTAGAACTAAATCCCATACTTTAGTTCTGAAATTAGCCTTTAAAAGTCATTATGGCTCTTAGGTATTCTTGGAACTCTTTCCGAACTGGGTTTAGTAGTCTTATTTACTTAGGCTTATTCTTTAGCCTTTAGTTTCAAAATTCAGGATATCATATATACCATTCATCAAAACAATTAAAAACATCAATGCATTATCATACTTATCAAATAAATGCAAATTAGGAGAGTTCTACTACCTTTTGTCTTTGAGTCCTCCTTTTGTTCCCTTTTCTACCAACCATTGAAGTTGCTTGGGAAACCTCTCATTTCCTCTTCTTAGTCATCTCATTGCCCTAGATATATAACCACATCATTAGAGCCATGATAAATGAATGTCCAATATGGCTACATTAGAATTTAGGACATGTCCCTTATCTTTAGAACCATACTTGTCTCAAATTATCTTAAATGCCATAAATTCGTAAGTCTACCTAATCTGCTAGATTTGTCACCCAAATTTGGAAATTCATAACTTGATATATAAAATTCTAAATGGGGTGGTTCAAAGTCCTATGTAAATCTATTTAAGTCATTTTTAAAGGAAAAATATTAGCTACTGCCAATTACAAGGTTAAATTTCTAAGAATCCTCGACCAACACAACTAGTCTAGAGTTCATTCCAAATTTTAGACCTCAAATTCAACAGATCATAACTTATAATCTATAGCTCCAAATCATGTATTATATATATCAATTTAAAGCTTATGGAGTCTACTAATAATATGGAAAATATCACAATAATTGGACAACATTTTTTTGGTCAAAATCAAACCACAAGCAGTCTAACTTCCAAAAAATGAATCTGGCAGCACTATTTCTATAACTTCAATTTTTGAGTTTTCAATCCAACCCTTCTAAAATTATGTTCATAACTTAATTCATTTCTAACCTCAAAAATAAAAAAATCATATTCTTTCCCATGAACCAGGTCTGGCCGAAACTTAGAGGTTTTTTGGGCTAAAATTCTGTTTTCTATTCTGATGCTTTCGAGACTGATTTTCATGTTTATCTCACACACTTTTTCTTTCTAAAATCATTGGAAGCATCAAAAATAGCAAAATAACACCCCTTCTCCAAGATTCAGGTTTGGCCAAAAATCATCTTAAGGCTAAACAAGGTGATTTTGCAACTTTAACCATAAGATATCATGCTCAAATCAAAGCTTGAGCTTACCTCTATCTGGTGCCATAGTCTGTCCTTGATTTTGGCAGTACCTCCACCTTTTAGAAGGAACCAAATACCTCTAATCAGAAATCTAGAATCATAGAAATGTTGGTCACCATGAGAAGGCCTCAAGAACTAAAAACATGATTTTGGAGGTGAAATTGGCTTGGGAGCTCAAAAACACATACTTTTCTCCACATTCTCTCCTCTTCCATTTTCTTATGATTTTTTATATTTTTCCCAATTTTCTCTTGGCTGGACGAATTCTTAAAGTGTCAAACCCCTTAATATTTTGACATTTATCAGAGTATTAACACGCAGTTCAATGGGCATACAGAAATAGCAACATTATATTGATATAAAACCCTTGATTACATTACAAGAAATCCCCACAGGGTTTGTACATAATATAATACAAATCCTAAAATTACACAAAAAGATTATTAGATAACCAAGAAAAATTTTCTTGGTCAATATCGAACCTTTAATTTCCGGTATCTACTGCTTTGCCTTTTGAGCCACTTCCACTAGCTGAATTAATTTTTAATTATGGAAAGGGTGAGATTCAACCGATCTCAGTTATAACATGTCATCAATCATATAAAATACGAAAAGAGAACATGCACTTCAGCATATATGATGCAACAAATAATTATGTTATATACATGTTTGTCAATGTTCAGGATCAAAGTGATGATTTTGTCCGGATTAAAATAATCGCTTTATTCCTACTTGCTTATCAGTGATCATATTGAAATTTTGCTTGGCATTCATATACAAATTACTATTTATACCCTACTGACCTTACTGCATGCTTAATTCAGGACCTTACTCCATGCTCAATTTAGGATCATATGTTGTTATGACCCTTACTTGCTTTAATGTTCTGGAGCAGATGTTATTCTGTCCATACTTGCCACTGGCCTACCTAGACTGGGTACCTACCGGCTTTAGAGGTACTTGTGCTTTTCCCTCAGGGTGGTCTTTTACTTTTCCCACACCCAGCACCAGGAATTACTGCCATATATATGTCATTGTAAAGAACATGACAAATAATGCATATTAACATTCATATAGAATATGAGAGAAAAAGTTACTACCTGGATTTTCTTTCAAATTGCCTAGCTACTTTCAATTTTTTAAATTTTTTCCGGCTCTGTAAATGTCCAATCCTAAGATTCCCACATTAGTAACAAATTAGTTATTACTCATTCATACCTTATTCTAAGCTCATATGGTTGGTTATCTTTGTAAAACCCCATCTTATTATTGATATTAATCAGAGTAGCAATTGCATAGTTCATTGGGTACATAGGAATAACATAAATACTGATATTATTGATACAATATGCTTATTTACATACAGGAATTTCCCATAGGAATGCACATAATGATTATAGACCTTAAAATAATAAAAGGTCTTCATATAACCAATGCTTCCCTATGTACTGGTCTGGAACCTTCCGCTGCCAGTAATTATGATTCTGCCCTATGAGCCGCTGCTTATTGATGGAAACTTTATACATTTATAGAAAGTGTGAGATTCAAAGAATCTCAATAGTAACATACAATCAGACATATACGATGTGAAAATAAATATGTCATGCACCATGTTATGTAAGATGCAAACTCATGTTGTGTGCACACTGTCCAAGACCAAATGACTATTTACAACTTCGGCTTAACTGCGTGTACCATCGCTAGGTCCCAGACCACAGTTAGGTTATGTGTGCCCTAGGCACTGTCATGTTATAGAAAATGACATATACAAAGCATATAGATAATCACATAGTGCATGAAAGAAAGTGTTACCACTTGGAACGTGTCATTTCCTTGCCTGACTGTTGATCCAACTTGATTTGTCCAGCTCAAGCTACTGTTGTATCCTAAAATTCTAAATTTAGGATAAATGAGTTATTACTCATTCATATGTCATTCTAAACTCATTTTTTTGGTTATCTATTTTTTATAGTTTCAACAATTTTTGCACAGTACAATTCTGCACAGTACAGTTTCAATGTTTTCCAGAAAACACCAGAATTTCGATCAACTTTGAAAATTCGTAATTAATTCTAGGAAATTCCAAATTGACTAGCTTCAAAGCCTATGTAAATCAATTTAAGTATAATTTTATGAAAAAATACACAAGTCTAATTTTTAAACTCATATCATTCTCAGAATTTCATCAAACTTCCCTTATTTTATATTGCATTCAAGAAATAGGGCTCAACTTTGAAAAATCATATCTTTTAATGTATAGTCCAAAAATTATGATCCAACTATCAAATTAAATCCCTACATGCCTACTTTAATTCTACCAAGTTTCATAATATTTACACTAGGTTTGACTAATGAAATTCATTTCACAACAATACTACCTCTAGTGAAACAAATCCAACAACATTTCCTTTCAACTTCAATAAATTCCAGATTTGCATATAAATTTCCAAAAGTCACAAACACATATATTCCCACTCAATTTTTCCTTCTAACTCCAATGAAACCATCAAAATTACAAAATTCCAACTCCTTCTGGTCAAAGCATGCAACCCTTAGAAGGGGAGTGATGCTTCACTGATTTCTCTTGATTAATTACTTCCTTTTCACTAATAATCACAAGATTAACCATTTAAATACTAAATAAACATGAACCATAGAAATTTTGGCAGCATAACCCCTTAAGGTTTCATCTTTCCAATTTCACAAAATCATCAAAACTAAGCAAACAACAACAACAATCACCAACACAACAACATATTAATCAAGAGGATTAGGTTCTTGAACTTACCTCTTGATTCTCTCACTTTCTCTCTCTAGGCACCATTTTGTCTCTCTCTTCCCTCTTGGATTTTTCTTGCTAACTATGTATTTCAATAAGGAATAAAGATTACGAGAGGTCTCTATGAGGTTAGAGGGCAAGAACACTTGAAATCAAGCTTACTTACCTTGATTCTTGATTCTTGCTTCTTGACCCTAGCTCTTCCTTATGCTCTTCAATTTCTCCTCTCTCTCTATTTTTATGGTATTGGCCAAAATAATGGAAAGAAATAATGAAGTCTTCATAATATCTCTCTTGGTTTTAGTTTAATATTGTTTAATGGAAAATCAACATGTGCAATTTTTACTTAGACATAATTAATTCCTCTTCTTTAAATATGGACCAAGTAAATTAATTTCCTTTTCCTCCTCTCTAACTTGTTGAAATATCTCCCTAATGTGGAGAAAATAATTGCTTCTTTCTTTATTAGTCAAATGACCATTTTGCCATACATTTATTTTCATTTTTGCACTTGCTAAAAAACTAGACAGAATTTTTATCAAAATTTGAAAATTCATATCTAATTTCATAGAGGTCCAATTGGCATGGTTCTAAAGGCTATGTGACCCTTATTAAGTCTATTTTTAAGAAAAAAAATATATATCTTTTAGCTAACTAGAAGCTCATATTTCCCAAAATTTATATTTTTAGATGCTGAAACTAAAAATCACCATTTTAACTGGGCTAATTTCAAAAATACATAGCTCTTTGTGTACAGCTCTAAATGACTTATATGACCTATCAAATAAAATCTCGATAAGTCTACTTTTATTTTAGAAATTTTCATAGACATTGGATATCATTTTCCTATCTAAAAATGCCACACAATCAGACTACCATGCAGGAAATCTCACTGGCAGTAAAACTCAATTTTTACAATTTGTGTTACAAACATAGTCTTGTTGTGTGTGACCACTAATTGCCTTGCTTTGTCACTTAATGTGCCCTTTAATCCACCATTTTATTCCCCTTAATGCTACCAAAGGTGTAAGGTGTAATACCCTATTTTCACCAACACTCTTTATGTGTATATTTAACATATATTTAGTGGAATAAAGTGGTGAAATGTGGCGTATGAATTCATGTGAATTTATGGAAAATATGCAAATCGTCGGTTACGCGTAATTTGGCCGAACAAGGACCTAAAGAAGTGATAATGCACAAATTAAGGGCCTATTATGGTAACCAAAATTGAGGAAAATTAAGTAACATAAATTATGGCCTCATTTGAATGTCAAAATGGGGTTAAGCCAAAGAAAAGAGTGAAAAATGATTTATTTCGGTAAATCATGAAATGCAGGGGCAAAACGGTAATTTTTCCGAAAAGTGGGAAATAATTATTTTTCCCTCATATTCCCACTAATATGAGTTAAATGGGAATTAAAGAGAGTAAAATGACTACTTGATCATGAATAAACCAATTTTGGTGAATTATTGTTAGGAATGGCCAAATAATCAAAATGTCAATGACTTCGTCAACAAGTTACGAGATGGCACAAGGGGATATTAGAGATTTAGATTTCCCTTGTATTTCTTATGCTAATTTTTGGCTGAAATCAGAAGAGGAAAGGGAAATAGAGTTAATTAAAGAATAATGCAATTTTGGACCAATCACAAAGTGATACATGGCATGATTAATTAAACCCTCCATTATATCATTCCTTTCTTCATCTCTCCAGCTCCATTCTCACCCACGATTGAATCAGAAAGAGTGAAGAATGAGAGCTGAAGCACGAAGGGAGCCAGAAATCACCCAAGATCAAGGTAAGAGACTTGTACCGTGTGATCTAAGGCACCTAATCCCTCCATAACCTCTCCTCCTTACTTCTCTACCCTTGAAATCATTGATACTCAGATGAATCAAATGCTGGAGGGAGGGAGAGAGAGAAAACATGCAGGAGAGAGAAAGTTGAAGAAATCAAGAGGTAACTTTCTAAACTTGTTCCTCTTGCTTAACTGATGCTAGTAGAGTTATTTTGGGCTTGATTATGGTTCATTTGATACAAGATAATTGAAGAAAACTCAAGAGACCATAATATGTAAATATCTCTAATCAAGTCCAATGAATGTCTAACTAGTTAATATATTGGTTATAACTAGAAAGGAGGTGATTGGGCTAAAGAAAACGAGAATCCGACACAACTTTTCTAGGAATTTAAATCCCCTTCCCTGTGTTGGACATGGAAATTGAGTAGGAATTTGATAATTCTAATGCTTCCATTGAGTTTAGGAGGCAAAATTGTGTAGGGTCTATGTTGACCACGAAGTGAGAAAAGCCACAGAAAGTGAAATGACCGAATTACCCCTTTAAAAGCTCTAAATAAGGGCTGTCAAGGGCATTTTCGTCATTCGGGCTTTATTTTGACTAATCCGAGGTTAAAAATGGATTCTACATTTAAAATTGTATAGGAATAGCCCAAATCATAAATTTTGGTAAAGTATAAGTGAGACGGGGTACAAAGAGTTAAGCCGGGTCTCTAAGGGTATTTTGGTAATTTAGCATTTTTAGGCTAAGTTTACCAATGTTATGAGTATGGAAGGATACATGGATGAGTAATAACTCATTTGTGGTATGTGAAGATTTCAGGACTTGACAACCGATCTGGCCTCAGTAATTGCCCGAGCTTGCATCAAGTAGGAAAGTTGCACAGAGGAGCAACCAGGTAGTAACCGTCTTTATACGACATGGCATGCATATGTGTTGCTTGATATCATTAAAATGTAAAACATGTTTAGATTATGTGGAGTGATCACCCGGGGCCTATCTTTGCGCTGGTTGACACTTAAGCTATAATATTCATATTGCATGAGCGGTGCCTGGGGCCTATCTTTGAGCGGGTACCCCTCGGGGCCAAGTAACTTGTCTAGCACTAGCATGGTTTATGATTTGTATTAAATGCACTAAATGATATTATGATGATTTTGTTAAATGATGAGGTGTATAGCATGCTTTGTGTGTTATCTTATATGTATGATATGTATTACTATTGTGATTCCTGTTAATCTCATTCTTTTTCCAAAAAACAAATCTCCAGTCCAGGGGGGAAGCTCGTAGGGCAAAGAAAAGGTAAATGACAAAGAGCCAAGCCCGAGCGGCAGAAGAGCTTTGTTTAGGTTGTCAAATTCCTGTTATGTATTTTAAGACTTTTATGAGTTTTTGGATTGTATATGACGGTTATAAAGTAATTCTAATGAAATTGTGCATGTATATGAATATCCGGAAGAGGTATTGTATGAGGTTCTAGCATTTAGCAACTCTGATGTTTCAAATTCGGTGAGTATCATCTAATTGGTACTCTACCGTAGGGTTAGGAAATGAGGTATCACATTTATAGTATCAGAGCAATGGTTCTGGCAATAATGGTTGTTATTGGAAATCCTCTATTTGGATTTGAGAAATTTGCACATTTGTTAGGATTGTGATGATTGGGAGTATGGGTATGAGATATAGTGAAAGAGTGGAGGAAGTATGGAGACAAGTGAAGGATTTGGTTTGGTAGTTGTGAGGATGTTTGGGAAGATTTAGAAATGGTTTCAGGTGGGAAAAACAGCTGGTGAACTCGAGTTAAGTAGGCCAAACTCGAGTGTATCCAACCCAGAACTCGAGTTGGTAGCGATGAACTTGAGTGTACGAGTTATTTTCCCACAAATCAAGTGTTTTTGGGAAGAAACTCACTAGAGTTCAAAGGTGAACTCGAGTGTGAAGTGCCTAAGAACTTGAGTGCTATGGATGGGACTCGAGGACATGATGATTTTTGCTGGGAATTGAGCTCTCAGATGGAAACTTCCTAGCCGGAACTCGCGTGACTCGAGTGCAATAGAGGCTAAGAACTCGAGTGCAGTTTAGTGAACTCGAGTTCATGTCTTCCCTTCTCACTCTCAACATTATCGGGTAGAAACTATCATAGGTGAACTTGCGAAACTCGAGAGCACTCCTAGTGTAGAACTCGAGTGCTGTATAGAGAACTCGAGTGCGTGCTGGTTACTGTAAGTGTTGAAGTTTCCCAGCTATAAACTTGTTCCTCCGAACTCGCTGGACTCAAGTGTAATATTTCAACAGAACTCGAGTGTGGATTTTTCAAACTTGAGTGCAATACTTGTTGAAATTTGGAGATTCTCTGGAATAAACTCTTATTCTAGCACTCTTTAAACTCGAGTGTGCCATCTAGAACTCAAGTGCGATTGTAGAGTATCAATTGGGCTTCAACGTTAGGCCAACTGAACTCGAGTGCAAGGCTGCAGGACTTGAGTTACTAGCCAGAACTCGAGTTCATGCACCCAAACTCGAGTGCAGTGGTAATTTTTCAGAATATGTGCATGAGCCTTTATGTAATGATTTCTTTAGAAACTTTGACACATTGTGCTATGTTTAACACAATTATTTCCTTACAGAGTATCTTATCACCATCATTTTGGGATTACCGGAATATGGACTAACATATGGTGGAATATAGAGGAGCCGATATAACAAGAGTAAGACGAACAGCTCGTAAAAGCGTACCATTTCCTATGATTACTAAGAAGAGAGATGAGTCAAATAATGGAAGGTAGAGAAGTAGGTCGCCTTCACTTCCTTCTATCAATCAACCTCCACCTGAGGAGCAGATTCCGAAAGGTAGAACTTATGTAATCCTCAACAGAGATGGACGTAGACCAAGAATGGCACGTACATGCAGAAAGAGTGTCAAGTGACCAGTATACTTTGGTCCCATTGCAAGGAACGAAGCCACAGTAGTGGACAAAGATGATGTGGACTCGGATGATAGTTTCCAACATCCAGACTCGGCTATGGAATCTGATGCTCTGGTAGAGCAATTAAATTTTGATCCACATCCAAGTGACGAATTATGGGAGCAATTGAAGGATCTATATATGATGGCTTTTACGAAATTCTTCACTCCTACAATGCAGTATACAACATTCTTGGAGTCAGTGCAAAAGCTGTATGAGCAAAGAGAAGAGTTAGAGCTAATGATGGATGATGACATTTGGATTTGAACCACATTCGCCTATCGTCCTGATTTCACTTCTCGGGTCAAGAAGAAGAATGAAATTGTACTTATGGGTCCTTTTGAGTTTTTACCTTTTATTGAGCATATGATTTTATATGTAGTGTTTAATATGCATAAGGAATAGAAGGATAATGATATGCTCAGTAAGGTAGCACAGGCCTATTTTGATGTAAATATTAAGCCACTTGTTGTACATATGACTAGTTATGTTGAAGATCATATTTCCTTTTTATATAAAAAACCAAGTTGTCTGAGTGCATATAATTGATGTATGCTGGTATTTGAGATCTGGAAAGTTGTATGTACCTATAAGTGTTGATATGATATTGACGTGATATTCCTTCTAATAGTGAAAAAGAACAATGGGATGAGGTAGACCAAAGAAGAATTTTTCGTAAAATCCTGAACCTGAAAATAATGCAGAGCCTAATCTTATGCAATAAGTCTTCACCATGCTGGCTCAACAACAAACTATGATCTAGGACTTGCGAGAAGAAGTCTGGGAGCTAAGGGAAAGACAAAATATAGTTGAGGCACCCCCTAAAGGAAATTAACCCGAAGGGGATCAACTCGGAGGGAATCCCCCTGAAGGAAATCATTCTGAGGGGAATACAAATGAGGAACGGTCATCTAGTAACGAGCCATCGCAGTCACATGAAGCAAACATGGATGCTCCTGTTGTTAAAGAACCAGATGAGAATATGGTCTGACACTGGATGCCAAATTTTATTAAGTACTAACCTGAGGCATTCCAGGGCAGGTTTAACCTGCAAGCTGCGAAGAATTTGATAAATCATCTCGAGAAAATCTTCGAGACACTCGGATGCCCGACAGAGATGAAAGCCAAGATGGCAGTTTACAAACTCATAAGCGATGCTGATGATTGGTGGAAGAATACAACATTGCTGATATGCACTCAGAATATCCCTCTGACGTGGGAACTATTTCAAGAAAATTTTTATGAGAAGTATTTTCCAAGGTCGTTAAGAATTGAAAAAGAGAAAGAATTCCTGACAATCCATCAAGGTAATAACGAGACCTTTGATTCATACTTGTCTCGGTTCATCCGATTGTCTCGTTACTCCTCCTACTTAACCATTAAAAATGATGAGAAATGGAACTTGGATATACTTATTCGGGGATTAAAGCCTAAGATGAAAGAGAAGTTGGTTTCCCAGTAGTTTAAAAAGTTTAACAAAGCTGTGGAAGCATGCCAACTTACAGAAGGGAATTTGAGAAGGGTACAAGCCAACAAGAGTATTAACCAGAGAGGTGAATCCAGTCATAGAGATACCTCACAAAAATGAAGAGGACAAGGTTTTCCACAAAGGGGAGGCAATAAAAGGCCCTTTTGGTCTGGAAACCGTGGTGGTCGAAAAACCTCAACATCACAGATGTGTACTTGGTATGGTAAATCTCATCCAGGACGATGGTGCAATGTTCCTACAAGCCAAGTGATTTGTTATGCCTGCCAGAAGCCAGGCCATTTGGCGATAAATTGTCCTTAATGAATAGCACCACGACCTATCGAGCCTAGACAACAAAGTCAAGGATGAGTATTTACCTTGACTCGAGAAGAAGCAAAAGAATCCCTAGAGTTAGTTCAAGGTAAAGTTCTTCTTAATGGTAGTGTATTGCAAGTATTATATGATTCAGGTGCTAATCATTCTTTTATTGCATATGACTGTACTAAGTGCCTAGGATTGCATGTGCATCAACTGCCATTTGATTTAATTGTTTCTACACCGATAGGTATTAAAACCTTGACTACTGATGTTTGTTTAAACTGTGTTATAAATGTCGAAGGACATGAGTCTACAGTAGATTTAATCTGTTTGCTACTCCAAAGACGCAAACTTATATTGGGTTTCGATTGGCTTATGGAAAATAATGTGCTAGTAGATTATTGAAACAAGAGGATTATATATCCTACTCAGCAAGAGTTTAGCCATAAAGATGTCATCTTGAATTTCCTCTCGTTGGCAGAAGTTACAAAATGTCTTAGAAGAGGATGTAGGGGTATATCGTATTCTTTTCTGTGCAAGTAGATACGGAAATGACTCTAAAAGATATCCCAGTTGTAAGAGAATTTCCTGAGGTGTTTCCAGATGACCTAAGTGGTATACCTCTGGAAAGAGAAGTGGAATTTGCAATCGAAATTATGCTTGGAGCGGGGTCTATATCAAAAGCTCCATATCGAATTGCTCTAAATAAGATGGTTGAATTGAAAAAGCAAATTGAAGAATTGCTTGAGAAAGGGTTTATTCGACCCAGTGTGTCATCGTGGGGAGCTCTGATATTGTTTGTTAAGAAGAAAGATAGAACTCTGCGATTATGTATTGATTACAGAGAATTAAACAAAGTAACCATCAAGAACAAGTAGCCACTTCCCCAGATTGTCGACCTGCTAGATCAACTATCTGGAGCGAGTGTATTCTCAAAAATTGATCTAAGGTCAGGGTATCATCAACTGCGAGTAAAGGCAGAGGACATACCGAAGATTGATTTTTCAAACTCGGTATGGATACTATGAGTTTTTAGTGATACCTTTTGGAGTGACCAATGCACCAGATATATTCATGGACTAGATGAACCGTATCTTTCGCCAATACTTAGATCAGTTCGTGGTAGTCTTCATCGACGAAATTTTGATATACTTTAAGAGTAAGGAAGAGCATGAGAAGCATTTGAGAATTGTGCTCGGTATTCTACGTGAAAGGCAACTCTATGCAAAGTTGAGCCAATGTGAGTTCTGGCTTGCAGAAGTCAAATTTCTGGGCCATGTGATCTTGCAAGAAGGGGTTTCAGTAGATCCCAGTAAAGTGGACGTAGTATTGGGTTGGAAGAGGCTAGAAACTGTCACTGAGATACACAGTTTTCTGGGTCTTGCGGGCTATTACCAAAGATTTATTCAAGATTTCTCCCGGATTGTCCTGTCGTTGACCAAGCTCACGCGGAAAGATCAACCGTTTGAGTGGCACGAACGTTGTGAGAGAAGCTTCATGGAGCTGAAGGAGAGGTTGATAACTGCACCCGTGTTGATTATCCCTGATCTTGAGTTGACTTATGTAGTCTATACTGATGCTAGCAAGCAGGGACTGGGATGTGTCCTGATACAACAAGGCAGAGTGGTGGCCTATGCCTCTCAACAGTTGAAGCCTTATGAGTTGAATTATTCCACACATGATCTGGAGCTGGCGAAAATTGTGTTTGCATTGAAAATCTAGCGGCACTACCTATATGGGGTGGCCGTTGAATGATACTGCGACCATAAGAGTCTTAGATATTTGTATGATCAGAGAGAGCTTAACATGAGACAATGTCGGTGGATGGAGTTGCTGAAAGACTATAACCTTGAGATTAAGAATCACCCGGGTAAAGCTAATATCGTTGCTGATGCTCTTAGTCGTAAAGCGGTGCAAGTGGCAATTATAATAATACGATAGAGAAAATTTATAGAGGATTTCAGAGATCTGAATCTATCCAATTAGATCCTCTATACCGGCTATAGTATTAGTTGTGTAGAGAATGATTTGAAAACTGAAATTACGAAAGCTCAGATGCAAGATGAGCGAGCAAAATCAATCAGAGTTATGATTGAACGAGGAGAGACTCAAGATTTTGATTTATCGCCTGGTGGATTAATTCAGTATAAGGAAAGAACTTATGTTCCACCGAGGAATGATCTGAGGAAGAAAATTCTCGATGATGCACATAAAAGTCGTTATACTCTCCATCCGAGAATGGTAAAGATGTACCATGACTTAAAAGCGGTATGCTGGTTGCCTCGAATGAAGAAGGATGTGACAGAATATGTGACATGATGTCTTACCTGTCAAAAGGTAAGAATCAAACATCTAAAACCATCGGGATTACTTTAAAGTCCCAAAATTCTAGAATGGAAATGGGAGAGCGTGACCATGGACCTAGTTTGGATTACCCAAAAATTCAGAACCATGATGCAATTTGGGTAATTGTTGATCGACTTACAAAGTCAGCACACTTCTTACCTATCAGTACTAGCTATTCTCCTGATAAGTTGGCAGAAATTTATATGAAGGAGATAGTGAGACTCCATGGGACGCCGAAGAGTATAATCTTGGACAGAGATCCCCAGTTTACGTCAAAGTTCTTGAGATCTCTGTATGGCACTTTAGGTACTCAGTTGAGTTTTAGTACGGCCTATCATCCTCAAACGGATGGGCAGTCGAAGAGAATCATACAGACGCTAGAGGATATGCTGAGAGCATGTGTAATGGATTTCAAAAGAAGTTGGGATCAATACCTTCCTCTTGCAGAATTTGCCTATAATAACAGCTATCATGCGAGTATTCAGATGGCTCCGTATGAAGCGTTATATGGGAGGAAGTCTCAATCCCCTCTTTGCTGGACAGAATTATCGGAAAGGAGACTATATGGGCCAGACATAGTCGATCAGACTACTGAACAGATCAGAATTATGAAGCAGAGACTGCTTGCAGCCTAGAGTAGACATAAAAGTTATGCCGACAAATGGAGAAGACCATTGGATTTTTAGGTTGGTGACCATGTATTTCTGAAGATATCACTTGTTACCGGTGTTGGAAGAGCAATAAAGAGGAAGAAGTTAAGTCCTCGCTACCTTGGGCTATTTGAGATATTGGCAAGGATTGGGCCCGTAGCGTACAAGATTGCTCTACCCCTAAATCTAAGTAGATTACATGATGTGTTTCATGTTTCCCAGTTGAAGAAGTACCAACCGGACCCTACACACATTATTGAATATGAAGATGTGGATATGCGTAACGACCTCACCTACGAGGCTGAGCCAGAATGAATCATTGATAGATAAGAAAGGAGGCTCAGATATCGGAGCATACCCTTTGTGAAAGTGGTCTGGAAAGGACTATCACCAAGGGAAGTGACTTGAGAAGCAGAAGAAGACATGCAAAGACGTTACCAGGGATTTATGCCGCAAGTAGTGTAACAAATTTCAGGGACGAAATTTATTGAACGGGGGAGAAATGTACTACCCCATTTTCACCAACACTATTTATGTGTAAATTTAACATATATTTAGTGGAATAAAGTGGTGAAATGTGGCGTATGAATTTATGTGAATTTATGGACAATATGTCAATCGTCGGTTACACGTAATTTGGTCGAACAAGGACCTAAAGAAGTGATAATGCACAAATTAAGGGCCTATTATGGTAACCAATATTGAGGAAAATTAAGTAACATAAATTATGGCCTCATTTGAATGTCAAAATGGGGTTAAGCTGAAGAAAAGAGTGAAAAATGATTTATTTCGGTAAATAATGAAATGCAGGGGCAAAACGGTAATTTTGACGAAAAGTGGGAAATAATTATTTTTCCCTCATATTCCCACTAATATGAGCTAAATGGGAATTAAAAAGAGTAAAATGACTACTTGATCATGAATAAACCATTTTTGGTGAATTATTGTTAGGAATGGCCAAATAGTCAAAAAGTCAATGACTTGGTCAACAAGTTACAAGATGGAACAAGGGGAAATTGGAAATTCATATTTCCCTTGTATTTCGTATGCTAATTTTCGGTTGAAATCAGAAGAGGAAAGGGAAATGGAGTTAATTAAAGAATAATGCAATTTTGGACCAATCACAAAGTGACACATGGCATGATTAATTAAACCCTCCATTATATCATTCCTTTCTTCATCTCTCCAGCTCCATTCTCACACACGATTGAATCAGAAAGAGTGAAAAACAAGAGCTGAAGACGAAGGGAGCCAGGAATCACCCAAGATCAAGGTAAGAGACTTGTACCGTGTGATCTAAGGCACCTAATCCCTCCATAACCTCTCCTCCTCACTTCTCTACCCTTGAAATCATTGATACTCAGATGAATCAAATGCTGGAGGGAGAGAGAGAGAGAAAACATGTAGGAGAGAGAAAGTTGAAGAAATCAAGAGGTAACTTTCTAAACTTGTTCCTCTTGCTTAACTGATACTAGTAGAGTTGTTTTGGGATTGATTATGGTTCAATTAGTACAAGATAATTGAAGAAAACTCAAGAGACCATAATATGTAAATCTCTCCAATCAAGTCCAATGAATGTCTAACTAGTTAATATAGTGGTTATAAGTAGAAAGGAGGTGATTGGGCTAAAGAAAACGAGAATCCGACACAACTTTTCTAGGAATTTAAATCCCCTTCCCTGTGTTGGACATAGCAATTGAGTAGGAATTTGATAATTCTAATGCTTCCATTGAGTTTAGGAGGCAAAATTGTGTAGGGTCTATGTTGACCACGAAGTGAGAAAAGCCACAGAAAGTGAAATGACCGAATTACCCCTTTAAAAGCTCTAAATAATGGCTGTCAAGGGCATTTTTGTCATTTAGGCTTCATTTTGACCAATCCGAGGTTAAAAATGGATTCTACATTTAAAATTGTGTAGGAATAGCCCAAATCATAAATTTTGGTAAAGTATAAGTGAGACGGGGTACAAAGAGTTAAGCCGGGTCTCTAAGGGTATTTTGGTAATTTAGCACTTTTAGGCTAAGTTTACCAATGTTATGAGTATGGAAGGATACATGGATGAGTAATAACTCATTTGTGGTATGTGAAGATTTTAGGACTTGACAACCGATCTGGCCTCAGTAATTTCCCGATCTTGTTTCAAGTAGGAAAGTTGCATAGAGGAGCAACCAAGTAGTAACCGTCTTTATAGGACATGGCATGCATATGTGTTGCTTGATATCATTAAAATGTCAAACATGTTTAGATTATGTGGAGTGATCACCCGGGGCCTATCTTTGCGCTGGTTGACACTTAAGCTATAATATTCATATTGCACGAGCGGTGCCTGGGGCCTATCTTTGAGCGGGTACCCCTCGGGGCCAAGTAACTTGTCTAGCACTAGTATGGTTTATGATTTGTATTAAATGCACTAAATGATATTATGATGATTTTGTTAAATGATGAGGTGTATATCATGCTTTGTGTGTTATCTTATATGTATGATATGTGTTACTATTGTGATTCCTGTTAATCTCATTCTTTTTCCAAAAAACAAATCTCCAGTCCAGGGGGGAAGCTCGTAGGGCAAAGAAAAGGTAAATGACAAAGAGCCAAGCCCGAGCGGCAGAAGAGCTTTGTTTAGGTTGTCAAATTCATGTTATGTATTTTAAGACTTTTATGAGTTTTTGGATTGTATATGACGGTTATAAAGTAATTCTAATGAAATTGTTCATGTATATGAATATCCGGCAGAGGTATTGTATGAGGTTCTAGCATTTAGCAACTCTGATGTTTCAAATTCGGTGAGTATCAGCTAATTGGTACTCTACCGTAGGGTTAGGAAATGAGGTGTCACATAAGTAATTTTGGGGAAAAAAATTATGCCTTACTGGGAAATTTGCTAAACCAAGGCTTAGCATTCCACTTAAATCAGACTTATTCTGAAGCCTCTAGTCTCTAAATTTGGGATGTTAAAATATTTACCCTTAAAGTTCAAGGTAAATTACATTGTGCCATTACCTTGTCTTTTAATTTCGCATGTTTACTAGAGGTTGGCAGAATTTTTATCAAACTTTGAAAATTCATATCTTTATGTACACACATCCAATTGTAGTGATTCTAAAGGCTAGGTGACCCTTATTAAGTATATTTTCAGGAAAAAATATTGTTCTCAATCAGTTGGATGAAAGTCAATCCAGAATTGTCAACTATTGGACACTATCTAGAAACATTCCAGTTTTCACATGACCATCTTCAAAAATACATAACTCTTAGTGTACAGCTCCAAATAACCTATATGATCTATCAAATCAAAGCTTGATAAGTCTACTATCATTTTGAAAAATATTTGACCAAAATTTTTTTTGAAAAATCTCACATTCATTGGACATCATTTGTCTATTCAAAAATATCACACAACCATATTGTCACGCAAGAAATCACACTGGCAACACAATTACATTCAAATTTTTAGTATTTAATTCTAGTTATCCAGAATTTATAGCCAGAGCTATTCCTACACATTTTTTCATGTAGAAGACAATGGAATCATAAAATCTATGAAATTCTAGCCTAAACAAACCCAAAATACGTCTGGACAAAAATCACAATAAATTGAAAAAATTGGAGTTTCTTGATTTCCATTCAACCAAACTCCTT
Source organism: Albizia julibrissin (assembly GCA_037074505.1). Classification (NCBI taxonomy): domain Eukaryota; kingdom Viridiplantae; phylum Streptophyta; class Magnoliopsida; order Fabales; family Fabaceae; genus Albizia; species Albizia julibrissin. The sequence continues at coordinate 32,623,859 of CM073483.1, forward strand.
CCTTTCACTTCTAATCACTTGTTTAACCACTTAAACACTCTTTTTGATATGATTAATCAAAATTTAGACAACACCACCCCTTAGGGTTTGAGCATCCCAAATTACAAATCAAGCCAACAAAAGCCAGAAATTCAACCACAACTACAACTACAACCTTAAATTAATCAAGAAAGAAAGGTTTTATGGCTTTACCTTTGTTCTGCTTCTTTCTCCATTCTAATAGATCTTGGCAAATACTTCTCGCTAAATTTGTCTCAAAATAATTCCCATGTAATCAAAATGTTCCATGCTTACAAGATCATTTCAAAAAATAGTCTTTACATACTCTTTGCACAAGTCAATACTAACAAATAACAACTCTAATAACAAGAAACACTTAAAATCAATGGCAAAACCCTATCTACATTATAAATAACTCAAAAAATGTTCTTTACATACTCTTTACACAATCATTATAAAAAAAGAGCTTAAAAACTACATAGTAGGAGAAAATCAATTAAACTCACCTTTTGCAAGAAGAGAAAAGCTCAAACATTAAATCCACGAACCCTAGAAGAAGATGTTAACTCTCATAATGTTTTGATGATAACAAACCTTGATATCTAAATGTATTTTGACAATCAAGAAGGATGATACAAAGTTGACTTGTTGATTCAAGTCACTTGAGTGAAGATTTTATGCACTCGAGTGATATAATTGTTTATTGAAAAACTTGAATCAACAAGTCACTCGAGTAATGGTTTCCCACTTCAAGTGACTTAAAAACAGAAAAGTAGAACTCTATTATGATCTTCTTTACCTTAGAAGAATTACTTGAGTGATGGCTAAGTAAAACCAAGATTAACCAAAGAGGATCACTCAAGTGATGGTGAATGCACTTGAGTGATGAAGCTTTATTTAGTGAGCTACTCGATGGTGATCAGATCAAGTTAAGAGTTCAAATATAAAATCACTCAAGTGATATGGTAAACACTCGAGTAATAAGCATTACTTGTAGGTCACTCACAAGTGAACTGAAAGTTTATGATATGATGGAAGCAGATCACTCAAGTGATAAGTTAGGCACTCAAGTGATTAGCATTACTTGCAAGTGATCACAGAGTTCACGATATGAAAAGAGCATATCACTCAAGTGATCCACATCTTCTCACTCAAGTGACAGAAGGATCACTCAAGTGATAAGCTCCACTTACAAGTCACTCACAAGTGATTTTGAAGTGATATGATCTTTAATGCAGAGATTACTCGAGTAAATGGTAAATCAATCGAGTGATTTAAGATCACTCGTAAGTGATCAGAAAGTGCTGAATTAACTAAGGGAAGATCACTCGAGTTATAATTTTGGGCACTCGAGTGAGATGAATCACTTGTAAGTCACTCAATAGTGATAAAAACATTTTTCAAAATAAAAAACTACCAAGTCACTCACTAGTGACTATCAGTATGTCATAACTAAGATCACTCAAGCACTCGAGTGACAAACTAAGCACTCAAGTGATCAGAGATCACTCGAGTGATTTTCAATCATATTCGAGTGATTATTCTTCGAAACTTAGAATCAACATCTCAATAATTTTAATACCTATCATAAACATCCTGATTAACACCATAACCTCTTATATTACTTTCACATGTTACTAATCAAAGTTATGTATGATTTTTAGGTGTTTAATCTCTAGATTAGCTTCAAAAATTTCAAAAAGCAAAACGTTGTCAAAACATTAAATGCAAAGTAGCTTCATCAAACTAGAATGTTATCTTTCATCAACGCCTGCATTTATTCTCTAACGGATAGATTTGAATGTTCGCAATGGTCATTAAAGACATTCTACCTATAAATACGAAATAATCTAAGACGGAGCAACCAACCAACGATAAAATAACTCTATTGCATCAAGTACTTTATTTTTCTGATATTCTCTAATAACTTTGATATTCCTTTGTTCTTCAGTGTTCATTTATCAACTCTTTGAGAGAGAATTTATAAACACATTTATTACTCTTGTGAAGAGAATCTCAAGGTAGTTGGACCTTGAATGAGGATATTTGCTTACAAAGTGTAAGGGGGAGTAAGTGTCCTGTTGAAGAGCTTGCTTATACTCTGGTGCCAAGAACCCATTAAATCTTAGAGCTTTAATGGAAATCTCAAAGGTATTATAAGGACTAGATGTAGATCAAGTGGTTGATACTAAACCAGTATAAATCTCTTGTGTATACTTCAGTGAATTTTCTCCAACTCTCATCTCTTAGTTAAATTTATTCATTAAAGTTTTTAAATTTTTAATATCACTCAATTCACCTCCCCCCTCTTAGGCAAAACACTGATATTAACAGAAGAAACTAACCCAGACACTACTTATAGGAGCACCCATGAAGCCAAAAAAAACTCTAGAACCTACTAAAATGACAAAACCCATAAATCCATGAATAGAGAATATTGAAGGAGAGCTACAATGAACGAGAAAGGAACAAAACTCTCAAGGGAGTAACGTAGGAAAGCAAAATGGTGGTGGAGAAGCCAAAATCAAGTCATCGAAGGTGTAAAAGTGAGCTCTATAACTTTGTAGGTTCCAAATGTCGAACAAAAATGGGTTTAGGAGGGGTTTTTAAAAGAGTATACTTAACAAATGTTATTAAAGAACCATTAAGCATATTATATTTGATAGCTATTTTTGAACAATTGTCAAATATATAACACCTATATTTGACGATTTTTCACAAACAATTGTCAAATAAAAGATACTATTTTTTTCCAAACAAAAAAAACTAAACTAATATATAATGGTTAGACTATAAAACCATTAAATATTTTCTTATATACTTAACAGTTGTTCTAAAAAAAAGTTATATATGTCATTCCCAAAACTCTGTCTCGACATATTTAATGGTTTCTTAAAAACCATTGACTATGGTGTGTCATATATAGACAAATCTGTAGTGGTGATACTTTCTTTCATTATGACTACTTTATGATCAAAACTTCTTAATGTGTGCAATCAATAGGGATACTTTATGAAAAAATTATCTATATGGGAGACAAAGTGGATTTTGGTCTTACATTTATAACCAAATTGTGATGATCATAAGTCCAAAGGGAGAGTTCAATCCTAAAAGACTAGCCAATTAGAAGGAATAGCCTCTTGAACATATAAATCCCACTATACTTGTGAGATTTCTCAATGTAGAACCCATAATATTATCACCCTCTTTGAGAGCCAATGCCACAACATAATGTTTGGCACAGTTCCTGAAATATAATATGTAATTTAAGTCATGTTCAAGGACACTATCCTTAATAGCTATTATGCAACCACTAGCTAATAAGAAGCGGTACTCCTCAAGATAAAACAAACTCTTCATAGAAAGATACAAGGTGAACAAAATATCAAAATATTAAAAAAAAACTAGCAAGTAGAGAGAATATGAGACAAAGAGACATGCAAAAAGTTTCAGAAGAGGAAAAGGGTGCTCTAGAATTCTAAGTAAGGTGCCTTGAACCTCTGCAGACTCTACCTTTTATAAAAGGTAAGCAAATGCACCCGTTCAACTGGAATTTAACACCATTAAACTCATTCATATCAATTTAATCTTTGGTTACAAATGTTAGGTGTAATAAGATCTTCCATTTTGAATTATGAGAGGCAATGAAGGCTTTGGTTTTTACGTGTTGAGAGGCAATGAAATTAGATTTAAATGTTTGAGAAGATAACAAGTCATGAAAAAAAAAATATGATTTATAGAAACATCAAGGTCTTAAATTCTAAGGCTTTAAAATATGGGTTTATCCAATAATCCATTTTCAAAAAATAAAATTTAGATTTCCACTACCTAGTCCATATTTAACTCACGCGCAGGGAGGAATTGCTTGATGTCTATTGAGTTTGCCTCCTGGTGACTTGTTATTGTGCACGAGAGCTCACTCTTCCTCTTGGCGCATCTACTAACCCAAACTCACAAAGTGTATTATATACACTTGTATTCTCTCTCTCCTAAGCAATATGGACGTTGTTCCATTTGACATACCCACTTTAAATGCTATAACTCCAACAATCCCTTACATGTGTCAAAAGGAATGCCTTTAGCTGAGTTTCACACACGAGTAAAACCATTATATCTAGTGGTCCTTTGGACTATGAACTAGACCTAGACTAATAACACTTAGTACACATAGATGTTAGTGGTCTTATGGACTATGAACTCACATTTCTGAGGCATATACTAGAGGTATTACACTAGTACAAAAAAGACTTTTTACATGTGACGGAAATGATTTTTTACACTTGACATATAATAGGTGTAGAATACATGAATGTTAGTAGAATACACTTGTGACTTTCTACACCTCTCCTTATACATCAAGTGTAGAAAGTGTGACTTTCTACACTCTCCTTGTTCAAGTGTAGAAACTCATTTTTTTGAAAAAAAACAATTGTTCTAAATATTAGCAGCAAATACAAATATTAGAATTTAATTCTCTCCAATCAAAAAACACGAATGTTGGTTTAACCCAGAGAGATTAAAGAATATTTCACAAAACCATTGTAAAATGACCCAAATTTACCTCCAACAAGACTAATAGACATGAAAAAGTAAACATTCCCCCAAGAACATGAATGCTGATATGATACAAATCAATACTGATAATCATGCCAACAAGATCAAATACAAGCCATTACTACCTCCAAGACAATTATAGCTAAAAATTTAACTGTCCAACACAATCATTTAATCACAAAAATCTACATCAAATACTCACCAAACCATCAAAATGGTCAGACAAACAAAAGTGATTAGAAACAACATGATTATCAATTAAACTAAAGAAAAAAAGTACATAGTCTAACAGACCCAATAATAATTAAAGAAACATCTACATAATTCTAGTAGTTTGTATTAGCTAAATTGCTAATGTTTGAAAGGCACAATCGACTCCAAGAATTTAGAATTTAATTATCTCCAACCCAAAAACACAAAAATAAAAGTTATGGATGTAGCATATGACCCAAAGAGATACAAGAATATTTCACAGAACATTGCAAGTAAAAATTGACCTGCAACAAGACAAATAGGCATGAAGAAGTGACATTTTCCCTAGAACAAATTTGATACAAATTAACACTGCTAAAGATCAAATATTAAAAATTGGCTATATTAAGCAGATACTACCTCTGAGACAATTATAGCTAATTAAAATTTAACTCTGTTCAAGCACAATCATTTAATCACAAAAGAGGCATCAAATACGTAAATGCTATCAACTCAGGAATACTCACCAAATCAAAATGGCCAGACAAAATAAGCGATTAGAAAAGATATGATCATCAATTTAACTAAATAAAAAAGTACATAGTCGAATAGACCCAATAATAAATCGAAAAACAATAACACTATAATATCTACCAAAAATTCCCTTAAACAAAACTACAGTAAAGACAAAAATAGTATAAAACGACATCCTTGTTCACCAATGGAAACACTCAAAACCTAAGCTTGGTAAAGAACCACACGTTCTTGCCAGTCTTAAACCTCTCCTCGAATCTCTTCTTGGTCTCCTTCAACGCGGTCTTGAACTAAAGGAAAGCACGAATTGTCCAAAACCCTAAAAGAGAAACTAAGTATAATATCATAAGAGAATCAAATTAATTATAACTACCTAATTTGGAAGCAAATAAATAGATGAAGAACATCCATATAATAGGAGATGGAAAATAATAACATCCCAAGAGTGATGAAAGTCAAGCATACCCATAGCCCAAAAGCTTCATCCGATACAGCGACGCTGCGCTAGCGGCGGATCTCGTCTCCAAAATTCCCAAGGTCAACTCCGACTTGCTTTAGATGAAGGAAGCCATGAAGAAAAGCTGAGCGATTCTCTTCGATGAGCTGTGGGAGTAGCTTAGCTTAAAGGAAGACGAGGTAAAGTAGAAGTAGAGGAATATCGATAGAGAAGAGAAATTGGCTCTGATGAAAGGGTTTATGGAAGAGTGGGGTTCAAAATTTAATAGATGAGAATGAAATGCTCATTTTTTTTCTTTCAGATAGGGTTTCGGCGGATTTGTGGAGAAAAGCGTGAGTTTTTAATTTTTTTTAACAAATGACCACTTTCTACATGGGTTGGGAGCCTAACCGTATAGAAAGTGGTCATTTATTTTAAAAAAAAATTAACAACAACAACAACAACAAAGCCTTTATCCCACTAGGTGGGGTCGGCTACATGGATCGCACGACGCCATTGTGCTCTATCAAAGACCATAGATTTCGATATATTATTAATTAAAAGGTCTCTCTCAATGACCTCATTAAGTGTTCGTTTCGGTCTTCCTCGACCTCGTTTGACAGGACTCCATACTTCTTGATCAACCCTTCTCACCGGAGCACTCAATGGCCTTCGCTGAACATGTCCAAACCATCTCAAACGATTTTCTACCATTTTTTTGTCAATAGGGGCCACTCCAACACGATCACGTATATGAGTGTTACGAATCTTGTCCTTTCTTGTATGGCCACACATCCATCTTAACATCCTCATCTCAGCTACCCCCATTTTATGTTCATGATATCCCTTTAAAGCCCAACATTCACTACCATATAGCATTACTGGTCTTATAGCAGTACGGTAGAATTTTCCTTTTACCTTATTAGGTACCTTACGATCACAAATAACTCCCGTAGCTTTTCTCCATTTATACCATCCGGCTTGAATTCTGTGATTGACGTCTCCATCCACCTCACCATCTTGTTGTATAATTGATCCCAAATATCTAAATTTTGTCACTTGCGGGATGATTTGCCCACCCAATTTAACTTCTACTTCACTTTGACTTTGTCTCTTATCAAATTTGCAATGCATATATTCAGTTTTGCTCCTACTAAGACGAAAACCTCTCAATTCCAAAGTCTGCCTCCATATCTCAAGTTTGGAGTTAATTTCTTCCCTAGATTCAGCCAACAACACTATATCATCCGCAAAAAGCATGCATTTAGGGATCTCCTCTTTTATAGGTTCAATTAGGACGTCTATCACTAGGTTAAACAAATAAGGACTTAAAGCTGATCCTTGATGTAGTCCAATCCTTATAGGGAAGTCCTTTGTAACACCTCCAGACGTTCTAACATTGGTTGTAACCCCCGCATACATATCTTGAATGGCTTTAATATATGAAATCCTCACCCCCCCTTCTTTTCCAAAGCTTTCCAAAGCACATCTCTTGACACCCGGTCATAAGCTTTCTCCAAATCAATGAAGACCATGTGTAAATCTCTTCCTTTACTCCTATACTTTTCCATTATCCCCCTTAATAAATAAATCGCTTCTGTTGTAGACCTTCCTGACATGAATCCAAATTGGTTTTCAGCAACATCAGTCTCCAACCTCAACCTATATTCAATCACTTTTTCCCACAATTTCATTGTATGGCTCATTAGCTTAATTCCTCTATAGTTTGCGCAATTCTGAATATCCCCTTTATTCTTATAAATAGGAACCAAAGTACTTTTCCTCCACTCATCTTGCATTTTCTTGGTTCGTAAGATCTCATTAAATAATTTTGTGAGCCACGACACACCCTCCTCGCCCAAACATTTCCAAACTTCAATTGGAATACCATCAGGTCCGACAGCTTTACCAGTTTCCATCTTCTTAAGAGCTTCTTTAACCTCGCCAATTCGAATCCTGCGATAAAATGAAAAATTGAGGTCACCTTTTCAAGTTGTCAAATCTTCCAAGTCACAATGCGACCCTTCTCCACCATCATTAAACAACTTATAAAAGTAGGCTTCCCACCTATCCTTAATATCTCCATCAGTAACCAAAACTTTTCCTTCTTCATCCTTTATACACCTCACTTGGTCCAAGTCTCTTGATTTTCTCTCCTTGTTATTTGCGATCTTGTAAATCTTACGCTCTCTTGCCTTTATCCCTAACTCCTTATAAAACTCTTCATATGCTTTATTATGAGCTTCACTCACTGCCTTTTTAGTCTCTTTTTTAGTCATACGATATTTTTCCCAATTTTCAGCATTATTACATAAGTGTATGGCTTTAAAACAATCTTTCTTATGCTTGGTTTTCTCTTGAACAGTCTCATCCCACCACCAAGTCTCCTTATCTTGCCTACCAAGACCTTTTGATTCTCCTAGAATTGCTTTAGCAACCTGCTAGACCTTTTTAGACATATTCTCCCACATGATATTAGGATTTCTTTGCAACTCCCACTCCCCCTCCTCCAAGAGAGTTCTCTTAAAAATCTCCTTTTTTCCCCTTTCAATTGCCACCACCTGACCCTTGGGTTTAAAACTTGCTGGCGTTTTTGTTTTACATACTTAATATTCACATCAAGGACCAGAACCCTATATTGTGCTGTCACGCCATCCCCAAGGATCACTTTACAGTTAGTACAGAATCGTCTATCAGAATTCCTTACCAAGAAGAAGTCGATCTGTGACCTTGCGACTCCACTCTTGTATGTTATTAAATGCTCCTCTCGCTTCTTAAAACAAGTGTTGACAATCTTGAGATCATATGCGAGGGAGAAATCAATAATAGATTGACCTTCATTATTGAGTAACCCAAATCCAAAACCACTATGCGCTCTTGCATGAGGTCCTGCCTCCTTACCAACATGTCCATTAAGATCACCTCCAATAAAAATCTTTTCAGTTAGTGGGATACTTTGAATTAGTCCCTCCAAATCTTCCCAGAATTTTTCCTTAAGATGTACTTCTACCCCTACTTGAGGTGCATACGCACTGATAATGTTAATAGTATCCTTTCCAACAATCATTTTTAAGGAAATAATTCTTTCCTCAATCCTCTTAACGTCCACCACATTCTTCCTCCATTCCTTGTCAGCAATGATACCAACACCATTCCGTCCATTGACCTTTCCTGTGTACCAGAGCTTAAAACCATTAATTTCTCTAGACCTTTCTCCTGACCATTTAGTTTCCTAGAGACACAGGATATTAATCTTACGATCCTTCATTACTCCCACCACCTCCCACGATTTTCCGCTCAAAGTCCCAATGTTCCAAGTGCCAAATATGATCCTGTTTTCATGAACTAGCTTCTTTAGCCGCCTCCGTTCAGAAGAAAGCGGTAGCCCTTGCTCATTTAACACTACATCCGGGCGACGATGCAGCGGCTCTCGCTCACTTCTCACTGTACTCGAGCCATACAGCGCGTTACTTACAGGCAACGACCTAGCATTAGCACAATTTCTTCGTTGATCCATGTTCATAAAGATTCGACAGGGTTTTACGTTAGCTGTCGAGGCCTAACACAACCCTCCTCCTTTACCCGGGCTTGGGACCAGCTATAAACATAGGCGGAGTTTCTTCATGTGTAGAAATTAAAAATTTTTAAAATAAAATTAAAGAAATTAATATTAAAGAAAAAATATTTTAAATTTACTTTCTACATGTGTTGTCTTTTCAATACGTGTAGAAAGTTTCTTCATCTTCATATATTTACGAAAATGCCACCAGTCACACTTTCTACACGTGTCCTATTTTGTCAAGTGTAAAAAGTAGGTGTAAAATCTATATTTTGTACTAGTGTTAGTAGCCAGGTTATACCCCCACATTTCACTATTGATATGTTTTTGCACATTAACACAGCCATACGCGTGCCTGGTGCATAATAAATGTTTTAGATATTTTGCTACGATCTTATAGGAGCAGCCTCACTCCATATTCGTAGAAGTAATTTCATAAAATGTACATGCAATGAGCACACCATCCTATAGGATTATGAAATCATTAAAATCTTTTCTCATCTTAAATAAAATGCATTCTAGTACTTTTCTACATCATAAAAAGGAACTAACAATTTTATTTTAGTACCAGCAGAACTTCAAACGACTTGTTCTTACTTATTAAACCTCCTTCATGGGATCACGAATCACAGAGGTTAGATTGTTATTGTTGTTAATTTTGAATCAGCTTAAGTCCCATTGTGATACCTTATTTCCCAGGACTTCGGATGAGTATAAAAGAGTAGTAAAATCATACGGGAGACTAGGATTCAACCCCGGCTACCCAACTTTCTAAAATATTTGCAAATCCCCAACCACAACCCAGGAGTTCAACCTAGGGTTGAGAGGGTAGTAAAATTTTCACAAACCATTTTCACTATCCCGTTTAGTCTCATCGACTCTTTCTTTATATTCATTTATCAGAGTTAGCGAGCGTTTATCTTAATTGCATTTCGTTAGCGATGGGAAGTATAAACACATATTATCAAAATATCATTCATCTACTTGATATTCTTACATGATTGTTATGCTCATAAGTCATAAATCACATATACAACCCAAAATGCATACAACATATACAAATCCTATAGTGTCCAACATATATGGAATGAGACAATCAAAACGACTAATGTCTTCAACATCCTAAACTTTAGTCATCTACATTTACCATTCGCTTGCCCCTTGAGCTTTGTCCCTGTACTGAAAGTGGGTTTTTGGGAAAAGAGTGAGATTCAAAAGAATCTCAGTAGCAACATATATCAATCATATAGTTATAACATTTCAAGGCATGCTAAGTAAACATCATTCATTAGAATCATCACAACAACAATCTTGCATCACATGAAACTCTTAAACTATCGTAGCGCTAGATATACTACAAAGCCCCAAGGGAGACCCATGCAATAAGCCCCGAGATCTGCTCGTGCATCAGTAATCGTTATATTAGCCTAAGCGTCCACCCGTACAAAGATAGGCCTCGAGTGACCACCCCATATATTCAAAATACGTCAGAAAATTATTGATGAATACACAAATCATTCAATGCATACCATAACATATGAAAGATAAGTTACTACCTGGTTGCTTTTCTCTAGCAACTTCCTCCTACCTTTCCAAGCTCGGGCAAGCCTTAAGTTTCGGACAACAACCAAGTCCTAAAATCTCGAATATACCATAAATGAGTCATTTCTCATTCATGCATAATTCCAAACTCATAGTATTGGTTAACTTAGCCTAATAGTACTAAATTACCAAAATGCCCCTTAAGACCCGGTCTCACTATACTTTACCAAATTTATGACCTAGGCCAATCCTACACAATTTTGCGTGTAGAATCCATTTTTGACTTCCAATTGGTTAGAATCAGGTCCAAATGACAAAAATACCCTTGACGGCCCTTACTTAAGGCTTTTAATAGGTAATGGTCATTTCACATTCTCGGGCTTTTCTTATTTTATCCTCAACATAGACCCTACACAATTTTGCCTCCTAAACTCAATGGAAGTATCAAATTATCAAATTCCTACTCCTTTTACCACATCCAACACAAGGAAATCCAATAGGATTCCCAGAAAAGTTGTGTCGGTTTCTTGTTTTCTCTTGCTTAATCACGTCCTTTCTACTTATAATCACACTATTAGCTGTTTAGACATTCACTGGACTTGATTTGGAGAAACTTGGCCATTAAGGTCCTTTAGGTTTCTTTCTCTAACTATCAAAAATCATTCAAAACCAAGCCAAGAACAACTCTAATAGCATCAATCAAGCAAGAGGAACAAGTTTGGAAGATTACCTCTTGATTTCCAGCACTTTCTCTCTCTACACGTTTTCATCTCTCTCTCCACAACTCTTGATTCAGCTTGAAAGCTATGGATTCAAAGGAGGAGAGATGAGTATGAGAGGTTATGGAGTGATTAGGAAGCTTAAGACACAAGGTAACAACTTCCTTACCTTGATTTCTTGAGAACCCTAGTTCCTTCTTCATGTTCTCTGTTCTCAGCTCCCTCTCTCTCTATTTCAATCTATTTGCACGAGAATGAAGCTAGAGAAATGGAGGGAATTGATAATATAATCAATTAATCAAAGTGAATTATAAGTGGCAACTTGCTATTGGTCCAAAAATGTAATTTCTTTACTTGATTCCATATCCCTTTACTCTCCCTTCATCCCAGCCGAATATGCATGAGAAATGAGGGAGTATATATTAATCTTACACTATTCCATTGCCATCTCACAATAGGTTAACTTTTACACCTTTAACTTTTAACTATTTGGCTTTACTTGACAATAATTCACCAAAATTGGCTTATTAATTATCAATTAGCCATTTCTTTCTTTTTAATTCCCATTTAATTGAAATTATTGGGAGTATAAAAATAATTATTTCACACTTTATGGTAAAATTACCGTTTTGCCCCTATATTCCATGATTTATCGTAATAAATCATTTCTCGCTCATTTACATTGGTTTGACCCAATTATGACACTTAAATGAGGAAATCATTCATGTCATTTAATTTTTCAAATCTTGGTTACAATAGTAGGCATTTAAGTGGACATTAATTGCCTCTTTATGTCCTTGTTTGGTCGAATTATATGTAACCGACGATTGAGTTATTTTTGTAAATTCATATATATCATAATTCACCATTTTATTCCACTAAATATCTCAAATATACATGTAGGGAATATTGGTGAAAAAGTGGGGTATTACACCCATTCCCCTTGATGAACCAAAGATTTGTTTCCTTCCTATGGATTTTGTAAACGGATCCGTTAGGCTTACTACTGACCTCACATAATCGATTGAGATTACACATCTCTTAGCAGTTTCCTTATAAAATTATGTCTCAATCAATATGTCTAATTTTACTATTAAAGGTTTTATTTTTAGACATAGCTATCATAGATTGGCTATCATAATGTAAAGACATCGGTGGTGTTAGTTTTTCACCTAGTGGGATATTTGCAAATTTTTTCAACCACTCAACCTCAGTACCAGCCAACTCCATAGTAATAAACTCAAAATCTCTTGAGGAACTGGTTAAAATAGTTTGTTTGACTGACTTCCATGTTATGGCACCACTGCTAAGGGTGAAAACATAACCACTAATGGATTTGGTCTCCTATGAATCTGAGATCTAGTTAGCATCACTGTATCTTTCTAATACAGTGGGAAATCTACTATAATGAATACCATAATTCAGGGTACCTATCAGACATCTCAATTCCCTTACCAGAGCCTTCCAATGTTTATTGGCTGAACAATGAGTATATCTGCTCAATCTATACACGGCACATGCTATGTCTGACCTGGTATAGTTCATTAAATGCAATAAACTCCCAATAATATATGCATATTCAGATTGATCAATTGGATCCCCTCTATTTTTCTTTAAATACACATTAGAATTATAAGGAGTACTCAAAAGAGACTAATCAAACAGTTCAAACTTTCTCAAAATTTTCTCAACATAATGTTTTTGAGAAAGTATGATGCCAGTTTCATTCCTTATGATCTTGACACCCAAAATAATTTTTTCTTTACCCAAATCTTTCATATCAAAATTAAAAGAAAGAAAATATTTTTCTCAAGCACAATACCTATGCTTGTACCAAAGATAAGCATGTCATCCATATATAGACAAATAATCACACAATCACCATTTACAAGTTTTGTATAAACACATCTTTCTACTTCAACAGTAGAGAAACCACCCCTTAACAAAACTTAATCCAGTTTTTCATGCCATTGCTTGGGCACTTGCTTCAAGCCATACAAAAATTTAACAAGTTTACAAATTTTATTTTCTTGCCCAAGATCAAAACAAACTTCAGGTTGCACGATATAAATCTCCTCTTCTAAATTACCATTTAAGAAATTTGTTTTAATATCCATTTGATAAATGAAAAGTTTATGAATAGAAGCTAAGAAAATTAGAATTTTAACAGAAGAAATCCTAATTACAAGAGAGAATATGTCAAAATAGTCAACATTTTCTTTTTTAGTATACCCTTTGGCTACCTGTTGGCGGTAGCTTCTAGATTGTCACGTAACTTAGTGTATTCTCTAGCTTCTCCTAATGCTATACAAATCCTATTAGCGGTAACGCATGCAAATGACAGAGTTGGTTTGAGTTAAACCCAAGGACATTGTCCTTAAGAGCTATTCCGTAACTACCGGTAGATAAGGAGCGGCACTCCCTAGGAAAAAATGAACCCTTCCTACAAAACAAGTAAGCTGAACTACAAAAGATAATAGAACTCAAAAGGTATGAAAATAAGCTAGAGGAGGAAGAGAGGTGTTTGAGAGTTCAAGAGCAAAAGTGTGTCTATAACATTTGAATAATGCACCTTATATAGGCCTTACCAACCTGAATGTTAGCCTTTTTATTATCATAAAAATCCATTTTGAATTTTGGCCACCATAACAATTTAATTGAATTAGTTTTTGGATATATATTAGGAAATAAATGCAATTTAAGGTCACGAAATATAGTATTAAAAAGTAATAAAACCAGTTGAAGAAATTCGTTTATGCCTTTAAAACTCAATGTCCATTTCCTATATAAAATAGCTAATGAATAGTATTTAAAACAATAGAAGAATTTCCCTTATGAAATTCAAAAACCATAATATTCAGATTCCATGATTAAAGGCTAGCAATTATGAGCTTAAATATTATAACCCCCATATTTTACAATTAACGCTAGTAATTTTGCCATTCAAAATATATTTTTATATTTTGTAAAACTATTCAGTAAAAGGTGCCTAGTTTATATTTAACTCGCATATAAGGGAAATTGCCGAATTTCCATATGGCTCATCATTATGAGAGTTCACTCCTCCTCTTAGCTCTTTAATAGTCCAATAACACTTGTTACTTAGACCCTCACAATCTCAAACAATATAGGACTTGTTCCTTGTAACTATCATCCCTAGACCCCTTTGCTATGCATTGCGGAAGCATTACCAGCATTTTATTTCAATTCGCGGGGTAGCTATTCATTTGGTAAAACTGTTTTTACTAGAATATTTTATTACAGGGTTATAATCCAATTCTTCGCTCCATTCATTACTATCAGAGTTTTTTTCCTGCTTATTAATTCCTTTAACTAATGGGCTTGTATTGTGCAATTACCCATTCCTAGTTCATTTAATGCGCTTGGATAATTAATCCCTTCAACATGCAAGTTATACATTTAACTGCATCAAATATTAATACATTGCGTAATAATTTATCAACTCTTTATCCGTAACTTCTCCTTCTGGTGCATCATCTTGCACTCCTTTCTTATGGTCACCTACCTAGATGATTGGTTGGGGGAGGGTGAGATTCAGGAAATTCAGTAGTATACGATACCAACAATGCATGTAAGATAAATGGTAGTACATGATATACTTGTCTTACGTAGGCTCATGTTAACATAATGAATATATGCTTGCCTACATCGGCCTATTTCGCTTGACTAATCAGTCCCTTACCTCATGGCATAGTTAGGTGACGTCTTTCTACCAACCCAAAGGCACCGTATATATGTCATGTGCACATCTGTACTGACACTTTAATCCTATTGTCTACGCATATCGAGCCCTTTGCTCGGGAGGGCCGAATTACATAGTCTCTTAGAGTCTTTTTATCTCTTGACACTCTTGGGACTCTTCCCAAACTGGACTTGGTCGTCTTTCTGATATAGGCTTATCCTTAATTCTATAGGCCCAAAATTCAGGATATTACAAATCTCCCCCCGTTCAATAAATTTCATCCTTGAAATTTCAAACATCATATAGTACTATATGTACCTCGGGGAATTATCTCTAGAGACTCAGTTTATCTCTCTCATTCTAGCTCTTTCTTTTGCAAGCTCGTAGAGTATGCAATACAATGATTTTATGCTTAGATCTCTAATAGTATTTAGCACCCATCATACAACATTCTCATCCATTATGTACCCAGTATGTAGCATTCAAACACAATACCCACTGGTCCATTCATATAGCACTTGGTTTCTCAGGCCTCACTACCTCTTCAGGACTCCCCCGGTTCATACTGTATGCATACTAGGCCTTCTAACCTCTTCGGGACTCTCCCGAATCATACTGTATGCATATCAAGCCTTACTACTCATTCTACTCCCACCATACTAGATATTTCGGCCTTACTGCCTAAAGACTCACCCCCATACCATAGGCATCTCAGGGCTTACTGCCTCAGCTACAACCTGATACAGTCTAAAAGTTTTGCTAGCCTCAAGATATACTCTAAACACACTGGCCCAATATCACCACGCTAGGAAACAACCATAGCGCCAGACACACAGGTCTTACGACCCAAGGACACTATAGTATACAAACTTGCACATTAGGTCTTACCGCCTCGAGCCTCCACTTGTCACAATTCTTATATACATAACATTCTTTCTGCCTAAGGACTTACTAGTCCAATAGATTTTATGGCCTCATGACACACAATCCAACATTCACGCTGAATACATATTGAGACTAATTACCTTAGGACACATAGGCCACTAGGTATTTTGGATTCATTCCAGGCTCCATCTCTTACTACTCAAACCCTGCATATACTTATGTAATGTTCTTGAAGCACGCAAAACAGACCATCTAACAACAATCAATCATTCAACATTCAGCAATCACAGGATACATAGTCTGATAGGAAATCATAGGACACATTATCCATCATCAATTATCTAGGTAGCCTATGAGGTCTTATAGCCTGGGAATTACCCCTATACCATAGGCAGATCGGGACTTATGGCCTCGGGCCTCTGCCCATCTGCCATTGGATATTTATTAGGTCTTATAGCCTAGGGTAACTTTCTATACAAGGTGTACTCACAGGCTTCCTGCCTTAAGCTTACCTGGCTCAAGACGCCCCGGGTTACTCCCGGTGCAGCTTGTACTTATGGGTCTTATTACCTTGGGACTAACTATCCGGTCATTCTTAGGCTTTACAACCTTTTCAGGATAATGCTCGAAATCTTATGCATCGGTCACTCCTTGAATCTCATGCCTTGAGTCACTACCTAAAATCTCAAGTTTGGATTGCTCAACAGGTCTTACGACCTACCCTGAATGCACACAAGGTCTTACGGCCTAAGGACGTACTAGCGCAATAGGTCTTACTGCCTACCGTATATTCATAACACAAATATACTTGATGGTAAATACATACATGTAGAACCATTATGTAAGATACGAGAGCAAGAGTTGCTTTCCTTTACACCGTTGAGTATGTTCTTCCTTAATTTTCCTTCCTCATCCTTTTATCACTCTGTTCCATCAGGGAACAAATTCTCATTTAGTCATTCTAATGAAGTAATCTATGATCAAGATCTTTCCTTATACTAGATCAACAACTAGTAAACTCAAGAAACCTCATACATATTCCAGCAAATTCTAAGACCTTAAATCATTTTGGGCCATTTCAAATTATTAAGGAATTGAAACTTAACAGTTGATTTATGGGTTATGGTTCACTTGGTAACCCTTCTCTAGCTGTTAAATAGACATTTAACTCTTAGGTCTATCACTAACTCTAAAACCTCGACATCGCACAAAGCGAAAATCATTTTCTTCAATTATACCCAATACGCATGCTAAAATCATGTTCAATAATGCTTATTCTAACATTCACGGTATTTAGGTTTTATCCTCAAAATATTACTGAAGGTTTAACACTATCCACAAGGTTCAAACTTCTGTCATGAAACAAAACCATAGTACATCCAGATTCACATTTCGACCTGAGCACTATTTTAGCTTAAATCTTATTCAAGACTATCATCAACCTTCAATATCATAAGATCATATCCTCTAAGATCAATATATGGCAAAATCATCACTTATGACATCCCTAAGGATCACCTTATATCCTACCTTAAGGCACTCAAACCTTCATGCATTCTAACCTTTAGTCAAAGGTTTTATAGGGGACTTCCCAGGGGTCACCTATCCCGAAATTGCTCTTACTCGAGCACGCTTAACCTCAAAGTTCCAATACGATCTAGGGCATTAGTGCTGGTATAGATCCACATATCACTGGGAATCGATAGCTCATATATGTCTTGATCCTAGTACAATATACTTGTCTTCCCAGAAATGATAAGTATTGTCCCCACATGGAAACATAAACAGTACCAGCTTCTTGATACAACTCCCCTATGTATTCCTGTAACATAGGGTAAGGATCTAAATCATACTCTAACTCAATATGAGGAGCCTTAGAGTTAGTAACAGAAGATCATATGCTATCTCACCTATCTCTAAAGTCTTAATTCACCGAAGCCTAAACCCTCTTTCCCAGGGTATGTATTATTGTTGCTCCGTTTCATTCTCTATATACAGCTCTGCATCTTCCTTTGGCAGGCTAACTACCTGACAGGGAAGATCTATCTTTCAGGGTTTATTTATCACTCCTATCTCTTAATCCCAGCAACACTTAGAATTATTCAAGTATCAACCCAAATACTATTCATATCATCAGAGCATACTAGCCAAGTACCAAAATCTCTACTCTGATACCACCAAATGTAACGTTGTCCCTAAACCCTTTTGTTATGTGTTGCGGAAGCATTACCGGCATTTTATTTCAATTCGTGGTTTCGTTATTCATTTGGTAAAACTTTTTTTACCAAAATATTTTATTACGGGGTTATAATCCAATTCTTCGCTCCATTCATTACTATCATATTTTTACTGTTTATTAATTCCTTTAACTCATGGGCTCATATTGTGCAATTACCCATTCCTAGTTCATTTAACGTGCTCAGATAATTAATCCCTTCGATATGAGGGTTATACAGTTAATCACATCAAATATTAATACATCATGGAACATCGCGTAATAATTCATTAACCCTTTATCCGCAACTTCTCCTTCCGGTGCATAGTCCTGCACTCCTTTCTATGCTCACCTGCCTAGATGGTTGGTTGAGGGAGGGTGAGATTCAAGGAATCTCAATAGTAAGCAATACCAACAATGCATATAAGATAAATGGTAGTGCATGATATACTTGCCTTACGTAGGCTCATGTTAACTTAATGATATATATACATGCTCAATGCTTCACATTTCTTACATATGGTCATATCATTAATAGAAAATAGAGTTTTAATCACTCAACTATCTTACACATAGGCAAGTAAAGCAATCAGGCACATCAATACAAGCATACATATCAATACAAGCAAGTAGGGTAAGTTTATTACCTTTTATCTTTAAGTCCCCTCTTGGACCTTTTCTTCCAACCACTAAAGTTGCTTGGGATCCTTTCCATTTTCCTCTTCCTTGTCATCTCATGGCCTTAGGTACATAAACATACATTCGAACCATGATAATTAAATGACCAATGTGGCATAATGGGCCCTCAACCAATTTAAGGGCCTAATCCTAACCCTTAGAGTTCTTACTTATTACATTTTACCCTTTTTGCTTTAAATTCGTGGAGTTAAAAAGTAAGCAAATTTTTCACTTAACTTTGAAAAATCATAACTTTTTTTAGGAAACTACAATTAAGGTAGTTCAAAGTCCTATATAACCCTCTTTAAGTATAATTTAAGTAAAAAATATCCATTACAGCCAATTACATGCACACATTTCCAAAATTCACAATTATTCCCTTCTGCCATAAAAGTCTTCACAGAATTAATGACCAAATTCAATAAATCTTAACTTTAAGTGTACTTATCCAAATGAGATGGTTCCAGTGGCTACTTACATATTTTTAAGTGCTTTATCAAGGAAAAAATATGGTCTATTGAAAACTAGAACAACAGAAACCCAAAATTGCGCAATTGCCCAGCTTGCCACAAGACAAGTTCCAGAATCATTACCAGACTTTAAAAATTCATATCTCTCAATCTACCTGTCCAAATGACACATTTCATATATCAAAATAAAGCTCTTTGAGTATACTTTCAGGAAAAAAAATCATCTAGCAATTACAACTACAAAATTCCCAAAAACTCATCAAACCCTATATGTTTTAGAAACATGGCTTAACTTTGAAAAAGTCATAACTTTAAATCTACTTGTCCAAAAATTACAATCTACCTATCAAAATGAATCTCAAGATGCCTACTTTCATTCTAGAAAGTTACATAACATTTGGACGAGGTTTAAATGATCAAAAATATATCATAACATCGTTTCCTTTCATAAAATAAAATCTAGCAGCACTACTCTTAAGTTCTAAATTTTTGATTTCTAATTTCTAAACCTTATTTAACACCATTTACAAGACCAAACCACTATAGACTCTAAGAATAGTTGTATAACTAAAAATTAGGGCAAAAATACCCATTCCATAAAGCTCTACCAAACCACACAATATATGGGTTCAAAAGGAAGCTCTTACTCACCTCTTACTTCTTCTAAGCTTTGTTTCTTGATTCAACAACTTTAGGTCTTAAGAAATGGCTCAAAATACCTCCTTTTGAAAAAAAAACATAGAAATGAAGCTTAGACAAATAGGAACAATATTCATGAAGACACTTTTGGCTAGAAAGGTGATTAGGAAGGTGAAATCTTAAAGAGAAGCTTCTTGCCTTGGTTGAACTTTTCAGATTCACTTTCTCACACTTCTCCTCTGTGTTGGATGTTCAAATGGTGAAGAATGAGGGTGATGTGGTGTTTTTAAGTCACTTATTCCCTTCTCTTTTAGGCTGACCAAAATTACCAAGGAGGAAAGAAGGGAAAATGAAGATGTGTCTTCATCTTCTGGCCCCTAACTTTGTAAGATCACACCTTTTGACAAGTGTCCCTCCAATTTGTCCTCTTCCCTCTTCTCTTTCCTCTTTATCTATATGGCCTATTACTCCTCTTACCTGGATACAAAGACGATGAGGAGTAGAGCTTGAATTTATCGATCAAAGGGTTGAAGTGTGAGCTAAAAGATCAGTTAGCTTCCTGACAGTTCAAAGAGTTCAACAAAGTGGTAGAAGAACTCTGGATATGAAGTACAACGTACAGGACCAAGACCCGGCTACAAATACCAACAACTACAGTAGATCAAGTCGAGGAAGCTTTCCCCAGAAACCAGGCCTGATAACCATAGAAACTAGGAGCCCTCTACACCTCTAACATGATCTTAATATGGGAAGGTACATCCTAGAAGGATGTGCAACAAACATATAATCTATTACACCTGTCATCAATCGGGTCACTTAGCTAGTGAATGTAAACAGCAGGAAGCAAAAGTCCATGCCCAAGACTTAAGGGAGAGTATTTGCGATGACTCATAAGGAGGCCCAGAAATCTCCAAAGATGATCTGAGGTATAAACCTTCTTAATGGTACTATATTATAAGCCTTGTTTGATTTTAGTACTAGTCATTCATTTATTTCCTTTTAATGTACTAGACAGTTAGGGCGGAATATGTATAAATTACTACATGATCTGGTTGTATCTACATCGATAGGTACTAGAGCCATTACTATGGATGCTTGTTTGAATTGTATTGTAAATGTAGCAGGATGGGAGTCTATAATAGATTTGATCTATCTACCATTCCACAAACTGGAAGTTATTCTAGGCACTAACTAGCTAACAGTGAACAATGTTTGCTAGACTGTTATAATAAGAGATTGAATATCTTGAACCACAGAAAAGTAATGATGCTAGTGCTAGCCTAAACTTCCTCTCCATAGCTGAAGTTGAGAAATGTCTAAGAAAGTGGTATCAGGGGTATCTGATATTCTTCTCGATTCAGGTAGAATCAGATGCAACAATTAAGAGTATACCGATAGTGAATGAATTTCATAAGGTATTTCCAGAAGAAATTAGTGGATTGCCTTCAAAAAGGGAAGTTAAGTTCACCATTGAGATTATGCCAGGTGTTGGATCTATTTCCAAAGCCCCTTACCAATGGCATCGAACGAAATGGCAGAATTAAAGAAGAAAATTGAAGAATTACTAGAGAAAGGGTTTATATAGCCTAGTGTTTCACCATGGGAAGCTCTAGTATTATTTGTTAAGAAGAAAGACGGGAGCCTACGGTTATGTATTGATTATTGAGAGCTAAATAAGGTAACCGTCAAGAATAAATATCCACTCCCCAGGATTGATGATCTTCTTGATCAGTTATCTGGTTCTAGTATATTCTCAAAGATTGACCTGAGATTGGGCTACCATCAGCTATGACTAAGAGCTGAAGACATGCCGAAGACAGCTTTTAGAACCAGATATAGGCACTATGAGTACTTGTGATGCCCTTCAAACTGATTAATGCTCATGTGTAGTTTATAGACTACATGAACCAGATTTTCTATCACTATCTGGATCAGTTTGTAGTAGTCTTCATCGATGACATTTTGATATACTCTAAAAGTAGAAAAGAATATGAAGAGCACTTGAGAATAGTATTAGAACTTCTTAGAGAAAAGAAACTCTTTGCGAAGCTTCGTAAATGTGAATTCCGGCTTTCAAAAGTTAAATTTTTGGGCCATGTAATTTCAGAAGAGGAGTCTCTGTGAATCCTAGCAAGGTGGAGGCAGTACTAAACTGTAATAATAGAGATACACTGTTTTCTTGGTCTTACTGATTATCACCGGAGATTTATTCAAAATTTCTCTAAGATTGCCATGTCGTTGATGAAGCTCACGAGAAAGAATCAAACATATGTGTGGGATTCCAAATGTGAGAGGAGCTTCACAGACCTAAAGGAGAGGTTGACATCTGCACCAGTACTGATTATCCCAGATCTAAGTGAGGCTTACGTGATCTATAGTTTTGCAGGGATTTGGATATGTCTTTGTACAATAGGGCAGAGTAGTGGCGTATGCCTCTCGGCAACTGAAGCCTCACAGGAAGAACTATCCCACTCATGATTTAGAGCTTGTGGCAATCATGTTTGTATTGAAAATATGATGACACTACCTGAATGGTACTACTATAGAGTTGTACTATAACCACAAGAGCCTCAAGTATTTAAATGATCAAAAAGAGTTGAACATGAGACAGCGTCACTGAATGGAGTTGCTAAAGGATTATAATCTGGAGATTAAATATCATCTAAGGAAGGAAAATGTTGTTGCCGATGCCTTGAGTGGAAAGGCGGTACAAGTGGCAGTCATGATGGTCCAAGAACAGAAATTATTAGAAGAATTCAGGGATTTGAACTAGTCGAATCAAGTGCTCCTGAATATGTACTTACCGAATGAAGTACTCCTAACTTATTTAAGTATCATCCAAGAGGAAAACGATCTGAGAGTAGAAATTGAAGAAGCTTAGATACTGGATGAACAAGCCCAGTTTATCCAGGAGATAATTGAAAAAGGTGAAACCCAAGATCATGATCTTTCGTCAAGTTAATTAGTCAGATACAAACATCGAATATATGTACTACTAAAGGTTGATCTGAGGCGGAAAATCCTAGATGAGGCGCACAAGAGTCATTACACCATTCACCTAATAATGATTAAGATGTATCACAATCTAAAGTCTATATATTGGTGGCCGGGGCTAAAAAGTGACGTAACCAAGTATGTGGCCCGATGTCTTACTTGTTAAAAGGTGAAGATCGAACATCAGCAACTACCAGGACATCTACAAAGTCTAGAAATTCTGGAATAGAAATGGGAAAGTGTTACCATAGATCTGGTGGTGGGTTTACCCATAATAAAAAACTATGACGTAATTTAGGTAATTGTCGATCGTTTCACCAAGACAACATATTTCATACCCATAAATGCCAGTTACTCCTTAGAGAAGTTAGCAGAAACATATATGTACCAGAGATAATCAGACTCTATGGTACACAGAAGAGCATTATCTCTGACCGAGATCCCAGATTCACATCAAGATTCTAGAAAGCTCTACATGAATCTCTTGGTATGAAGCTAAAATTCAGTACGGCCTATCATCCACAGATGGATGGATAGTTAGAGAGAACAATACAGACGCTAGAAGATATGTTGAGAGCGTGTGTATTAGATTTTAAGGGGAGCTGGGATCATTTCCTTCTTCTACTTGCTGAGTTCGCCTACAACAACAACTATTATACCTCTCTGCTAGACGGAATTATCCAAGTGAAGCCTATATGGGCCAGATCTGGTAGATCAAATCGTAGAACAAATCAAGATCATCAAACAGAGGCTCCTGGTCTTACAAAGTAGATAGAAAAGCTACGCTGATAAAAGGAAAAGACCTCTAGATTTTGAAGTAGGAGATCATGTATTTTTAAAGGTATCACTGGTTACCAGAATCAATAGGGTAATCAAAAGAAGGAAGCTTAGCTCACGCTACATTGGTCCATTTGAGATTCTTACGAGAATTGGGCCAGTAGCATACTAGATGGCATTACCCCTAAACTTGAGTAGACTCCATAACGTGTTCTATGTGTCACAATTGAAAAAGTACCAGCCAAATCCTGAACATATTATTAAGTATAAAGATGTAGATATGTGAGATGGTCTGACTTATGAGGCTGAGCTAAAATGAATCATTAATAGACAAGAAAGGCGGCTCAGACATTGAAGCATACCATTTGTGAAGGTGGTCTGAAAGAGACTATCTCCAAGGGAAGCAACATGAAAAGTAGAAGAAGATATGAAAAGACGTTACTCATAATTTATTCCTTAAGATGTGTAACAAATTTCAGGGATGAAATTTATTGTATGAGGGGAGGGATGTAATATATTGAATTCTATAATCGATAGAATTTGTAAATATTTAATCAGTAGAATAAAATGATTATTGGTGTTTACATAAACATATAGGGCTATTTTCGAGATTCCTAGATATCATGGTGTTATCCGCAGAAATTAAGAAGTTACGGTTACAAATTATGAGGATAAGTTGTCGGACGAAAACCCATCGACGGCCATAATACATATGACACCATTTTTTAGATTTAGGGGAGTGAGATGTCATATGGCGGGCCTCGATATGTGTGTCTCGGTCCTAAGTAGAATCCTGAGTAAGCATCGATAAAGTAATTTTATTAAAGTAACTTTAATAAAATAAGCAATGATGACTCATGATGGCACAACTTTTGTGTTGACTTTTTAAGAAAGTGATAGATGTCCTATAATCATTACATGTGCTTTTTTGCTTTATGTGTTGGATTCACAAGAGAGTGACACTTGTCCCTCATCATTGTACTTGCTTTTTCCACTTTTGTGTTGACATCTCCGGAGCGCGCCACCTAGCATATGAGTCCAAAGAATCCACTGGTCTCCAGCCCGGTCACGTACTTGACTTACCAAACACTAAACCTAGGAGTCTAGGAAAATTGTAAGGCCTTTCCATTCCCCTGACAAAAGTGGAACCACCTAAGAGAGAGAAAAAGGAAAGACCAAATTGATTAATAACATATGGCATCTTGAATAATTATATTTTGACACTCGGCACCTTATAAGATCATCAAATTGTAAGATCAAATCACTCCCTTTCATTCTTCTTTAAGGGGCCAATTCGGCCAAATGAAGAAAGACAAGAGAAAAATAAGAAAAACAAGAGAAAATAGAAAGAAGAAAGGAGGAGGAGGAATAGTAAAATTTCTTGAGTACTAGAGCCAATTCCAACCCTGTATCATTGTTATCGTCCAGTAAGTCCTTCAAGGAACTTTTTCTACTCACTGTGAACTTCAATTCTTTGGTCTCAGATTTCTCATCCAAGGTGTTTTGTGTCATTTAGTTAGCCAGAGTGCTGCTAGAATACCGAAACGGTTGTAGAAATGCGAAGAGGTAAACCTCGGCTTCATTTTGAACCGATTACTTTGTGACTTTGTTAAGTTTTTCTTGTCTCTTGTACCCCTCTAACATTTTGGCCAAAGGGTTTTCTTGAAGTAAAATGTTGTTTTAATCATATATAAGGTGATATATGATGATTAATGATGTTATTAGACTTGTTGGTGGTCAAAATACAAACTTAAGTTTTCTTGTGTTGGGGACAAGTTTCGGTCAAAGGCAAAAATTGGGAGAGGGAGTGTGATTTTGGTAATTTTTTTTGAGTTCACCATTGGATTCTACACGAAAAATGGTGTGAGAATAGCTCCTAGTTATAATCTTGAATGTTTTGGAATGAAAAATCAAAAGATTGAAACTTTGTTAAAAGTGTTGCCAGTACTGCATTTTTTACTGGCAGATCTACTTTAGCAAAAATTTTACTGTTCAAACTTCATTTGTTAATGGTGATAATTTCCAAATTTAAACTAGACATAATGATCTTTAAAATGATATGTAATATGTAACACCTTACTTTCATACCGTACAAAACAGTCCAAAACGTGACATGATGCCATATTAGAGACTAGAAACAGTTTTCAATCAATTTGTTCTGAAATTCACTCCTAGTGATCCCCAAATCACTTGAGTGATACTTGAGTTTTGTAAAATCACTTCCGGTGGCTCTGAAATCAACGGCATAAAATTTTACTATTTTGAAAATTACTCCTAGTGACATGTATTTCACTTGAGTGATCTCTGAACTTCTTAAAATCACTTCCAACGTATTTGAAATCACTTGAAAGAAATTTCATTCTTCTCCAAGTCACTTCCAGTGATATCTAATTCACTCCAGTGATATGAAAATTTCTTAGTTTCATTTCTAATGATCATGCAATGCCAATTTCTGTGTAAATCACTGCTAGTGAATCAAGAGTCACTTCCAAACAAGATCACTGCCAAGTGGGATATTATTTGGTTAAGATTATTGGTTAAATATTATTTTGTGAAAAACATCTCCAGTTAATTCAAAATCACTACAGAGAAACATCACCATGCATACACTGAAGTGATTATCTAATTTGTGGAGATCACTGCTAGTGAAATTGCAATTCACTCGAGTGATTTATTTTGTTATGAAAATCACTCCTAGTGAATCACAAAATCACACCAGTGATGTTTAATGATACTTTGTGAATTTCTAACGGCTATTTTTCTAAGTGGATTACAGATATTATGCACTACCCACCACATGAAAAACATCAGAACAATATTCAACAGAGAATCACATATCACAGTAAATAACTGTCCGATTCATTTAATGAAACCAACTAAGTTCACAACGGGAAGATATTTGAATGCTACAACGGTTCTCAATACAAATTCTATATAAACCGAAGCATTCAACTAGAAGAAAGACACACAGATTACACACGAACTTACAGCAACTCAAATACTCTTTATACTCTATTTCTTATCACTTCTTTCATTGTTCTTCAGTGATTATATACTTACTCTATGAGAGAGATTCGAATCTAAAAACCTATTATTTCTCTGTGAGATAGCTTAAGGGTTGTAGAACCTTAAGCTGGGATAATTCAGAATTACCTTGTGTAAGGGGGAGCGAGTGTCCAGTGAGGAACTTGCATTGTATTGTAGTGCCAAGAACCCACTAAATCTTGGAAGTTATAGTGAAAGGCTCAGAAAGATTTCTGAGGACTGGACGTAGGTCAAAGTAGTTGTGACCGAACCAGTATAAATTCTCTGTGTACACTACGGTGATTTCTTTCCTTGCTCTCAATTGTGTATTTAAGATTGCTGAATTTATATTAAGTGACTAATTATTTTATAATCACCCAATTCACCCCCCTCTTGGGTGTTAAGTTTGCACTAACATATGCAATTGCTTTAAATCACATTCTCTTTCTTTCTCCTTAGTCTTGACAAAAGTGTTTCATAAAAAGGAAGGAATAAGGTTGACAATTCTCTTTTCTTACTTCCTTTATGTCTTAGCCACAATTATTGACTTTTCAAATAGAAAAAGTAAAGAAGTGTATTAATTAAATACCCTTTCCTTCTTATTCTTCTTGGACGAAATTATAGACTTAAAGGGAAGGAATTAATTGCTTCTTCATATTCATTATTCCTCTTGCTTTTCAAGAGCAAATCTTGACCCT
This sequence comes from Albizia julibrissin, assembly GCA_037074505.1. Classification (NCBI taxonomy): domain Eukaryota; kingdom Viridiplantae; phylum Streptophyta; class Magnoliopsida; order Fabales; family Fabaceae; genus Albizia; species Albizia julibrissin. Next base: position 32,651,478 of record CM073483.1, read on the forward strand.
TCATTTTGGTTTCCAACTTTAACCTCAATATCAAGTGGCAATTATCTCTTTTACCCTTAATTATGGCAATATTATTTCTTGTGCCATTAATTCTTGTAATTCTTTTTCTTAATTCTTTCTAGACATTTCTTCCCTTTTCCTTTAGATCGAGGTTAGGTTTTATGTTATACTAACATATCCAAAAGGAATTGGGTATTTTCTTTTGGCTAATTCGCACCGAAATTCTTATTTTATTCCAAGCGGGGTTTCTAAAAATTCATTCTATTTCTTATTCATTCCTAAGATTCTTACTAAAATAGACTTAGTAGTCTACTTTATTCAGGCTTATTTTCTAGCCTCTAGTCCCAAAATTTGGGATATTATATAATATGAAGTATTTAGAGTAGTACACTAGGAGTTATAAGTGTTTGAAGTTAGACCATCAAAGCTGGAAAGATTTTCTGGTAGAATAGGAAAAACTGGAAATTAGAAAATTAGGAATGGTACACAGGCAGTGGCAGTGGGAAGTATTTTTCCCTTAAAATAGACTTAATAAATGACACATAGAATTTGGAACCACCTTAATTGTATATTCCTAAGTTAAGATATGATTTTCAAAGATTATTGAAAATTCTGCCAGATTTAGGTAATTGTATGAAAATAAAAAAGTAAGGGTACTTTTGTAATAAATTAGAACTCCAAGGGTCATGTTAAACACTTAGAGTTGGTATGGGTAAAATACTTAGAGTTGGTGTGGGCCTAATGTATTAACTATAAAGATAACCTACCAAAGTGTCTTAAGTTACTAAAAATTGGGACAAGTAATAACTCACCCATCCGTGAATTATAAATTATAGGATTCGACATTTGCCCTGGACGCGCAGAGAGATGGGGAACAAGAACCTAAATTGGAAGGATTTCCAGGTAGTACCCTATCCCTCATATCATATGTACTACTCTGCATGTATTCTCTGTCATCTATGCATGTGCGGGATAGTTAGTCCCTAGGTAGTAAGACCCATAAGTGCGAGTTGCACCGAGGGTTACCCGGGGCGTTTTGAGGCAGGAAGCCCGTGACTGCACCTTATATGGGGCAAAGGCCCTGGGTAGTCAGACTGTGACTATCAAGTACTGTGATTCTGTGATAAGAGACCAGTTAGGCCCTTTGTAAGCGCTGTGATTTGTAATTTTTTTTATATTTAGCATTCTGCATATCATATTTGTGATTGGTGTACTACTAAGATTCTTTGGAATCTCACCTTTTTTCAACAAATGATATATAGCAAAGGCGTCCAGCTCCAAGAGCAAGAAGGTAATATGGATGGATGGAGAGAAGATGGAGTAATTATGGACTATTAGTTATCATTTGCTTTTGGATTACTATAAAATATATACATAGTTAAGTAGAAGTAGTGGTAGAAGTACTAGTAACCGCGACACTAATCGTAATAGTTGTAATTCATATGCTGGACTTTCGGTAACGCGCTAGTATACAAAAACAATAATTGAACTAAAATCGGGCAACCAAACACCAAAAGCCTATAAGTTAATCACCATTACGCAAGCTATTGCCAGAGAACGCTCTGCATTTTTAATAAACAATTTTGAAACTGATAAGGGTAATTGTAATATCTCAAATTTTGGGACGAAAGGCTTGAGATTAAGCCTGGATCAAGAAGACAGCTAAGCCCTGGTTTAGCAAGTGTCCTAGTAAGACATGGTTTTATTCCCTAAATTTCCTTATACGCTTGGGGGTATTAAAGAGCATTGGAAGTGACAAAATAAAGCAATTAGAAGTCATACACAATATAGTAAAGTGGAACACAAAGTAGTATTGTTACCGATGAAATTCTCGGTGTGGCAGTGATGATTGTGTGACATTTTTTAATGAGTAAATTATGTCAAAAAAAAATTCTAGAATGAAAGTAAACTTATCAAGATTTAATTTGACAGGTCATATAAATCATTTGGAGTTGTACACAAAGAGAAATGAATTTTTGAAATTAGCCCAGAGAAACTGGCTATTTTCCGTGGCAGTGTCCAAAGATTAAAATTTTAAGAAGAGTGAGATTTCAATTAACCAAAGGTTATATTTTTCTTTAAACCTAAACTCAATAAGAGTCACATAGCCTTTATAACCACCCCAATTGGATATCTACACAATTATATATGAATTTTCAAAGTTTAATGAAAATTCTGTCAAGTTTAGCATCATGTGCGAAAATGGGATTTTTGGACCAATCGAAGCTTGACACTTAACAAAGTGAATTGGTTAATTCATTTAACCATAGGTTAATATAACTTTTAGTCCCTGAAGTTTGGCCTGATTTTGATTTTAGTCCCTCAAGTTTGAAATCGATGGTTTTGGTCTCTGAAGTTTAGCCCGATTTTGGTTTTTGGTCACTCAAGTTTAAATAAGTGATTTTGGTCCCTCAAGTTTACTCCATTTATAACTATTGGTCCCTCAAGTTTGAAAATGACTTGATAACTTGAGGGGCCAACAGAAAAAACAAAGTAAACTTGAGAAACTAACAGTTATAAATAGAGTAAAATTGAGGGACCAAAACCACCGATTCAAACTTGAGGGACCAAAAAATAAAATCGGGCTAAACTTCAGGGACCAAAACCATCGATTTCAAACTTAAGCGACCAAAATCAAAATCGGGCCAAACTTCAGGGATGAAAAGTTATATTAACCTTTAATCATTCTTTCATCATCTTCTTCCTCATTTCTGCGTGCAGAAATCAGAAATAGAGAGAGAAGAGAGTTGGATGAAAATGGAGAAAGGAGAGAGAGAAACTCCAGCCCGCTAAAACACTGCCAAATCAGCGTCTTCTCTTAAAGTGTATTTCACGAACATTCTTCTACTCATCGCGAGCTTCGTTTCTATAGTTTTAGATTCTCATTTGGAGGTGGTTGGTGCCATCTCACTGGCCAGAGTATTGCTGGAATTCCAAACCGTCTACGGAAACGTGTAAAGGTAAGTGTAAGCTTCCTTTTGAACCGATTGGTTTGTTGTTTGAATAAGTATATGGGGAGTTGGGTACTATTCATTCTCATAAAAAAAAGGGTGTTTTCAATGGCTAAATGATGTCCAAAGGATGTCTAAATAGCTAATCATTTGATTAGAAGTAGAAAGGAAGTGATTAGGCAAGAGAAAATGAGAAAATAACAAACTACTTACGGGAATCTTTGAATCTGTCATATACTGTTTCATGTAGAAGGAGTAGAAATTTGATAATTTTGATCATTCCATTGGCTTTATAAGGAAATATTGTATAGGTATGCAAATGTTCATGATTTTTGGATGCTTGTATATGAATTTGGAGATTTATGAACTAAATGTGTGCATGTTGTTGATTCTGCCCTATCTGAATAGTGACATTGTGCAAGCTATTTCATAGGGTAAAACTTGTTTAAAAATTCTAAAACTTTCTAAGATTAGAGTAGAGACATATAGCTTTAATTTGATAGGTATTTGTAATTTTTGGACAAGTATGTTGGGAGATATGAATTGTTGAAGTTTGGCCCTAGTTTTTTGAATGAAATCTAGAACAGTGATGTTTGGAAAAATTCTGGGAATTTTGTGGTTTTGATGGCCAAAATTGAGTATTTTTATGTGAAATTAAACTTAAATATCTTCATATAGAATTTAGAACCACTCAATTTAGAGTTTCCTCAAATTAATGGTGAATTTTTAAAGTTAGTCATGAAGACTGAAATTCTGAAATAGATACTAGAAAAGGGGAATTCTATGTTAATGTGTGTTCATATAGCTAATGGCTATATTTTTCCTTGAAAGTAGACTTGAAGAGAGTTGAATAGAGCTTTGAATTATGGCTCTAATGATATAATTTCTAATCTAGGGCTATGAAGTGACTAAGAAGAGGCAATGGTTGGAAGACCAAGATACAAAAGGAGGACACAAAGCCCAAGAGGTAGTGAACTTTCCTAACTTGCATATCTTGATATATGTGCTTATGTATTGATGTGTTGATTGCTTTGATGAATTGTATGAAGCATATGTGAATGAGTGAAGCTCTATCTCTGTTTGGACTATGGCCATGAGTATGTCATATGAAACATTGAGCATGCACATACGTCATTATGTTGGTATGAATTCATGTAAGCAAGCATGTCATGCATAAAACATTTCTTGTATGCATTTGTTAGCACTACTATTTGTTACTGAAATTCCTCGAATCTCATTCCTCCTAACCAACCATTTAGACAGGTGAAAAATGCCTAGAGATATGCAAAGAGGAATTACAAAGGAAGATTGAAAATTGAAGTGCAAGACACTATGTTGTATTTGATTTAGACATTTTGATAGCTTTGTCTAGCTATATGTTTTTATGTACGTAATAAATGAACGAAAGTGAGTCTTAAGCAAAGTACGCTCCCAAACTCTGACATAACAAAAAGAAAAGCCGATGAGACTTAGTGACGTAGTGAAACATGTGAAAATAACTGAAAAAGTTTTTACCCTTTGAAAAACCCTCTCAACCCTAGGTTCAACTCCTGAGTTGAGATTGGGGATTTGTGAACATTTTGGAAGATTGGGAAATCTGGGTTCGAATCCTAATCTCACGAATGATTTCACTACTCATCTGGGATTATTTGAGACATGGTGTCACAGTAATGATTTTACAAACTAGTATGAGACGGTATATAATTATTTTTTAAAATTTTTCAAAAAAACCCACTTGATTACATGATCAAACCCTCTATTGAAGTTGAGACTTTAATAATCTATGACTTGTTAGTGTCTCAAGTTTGTAAACATTACATTACTAGACCTTATCAAACATTTTACAAGAGACGGTTTTACAGATAATGCCCAGGATTCGGTGATGGGGGAAAATATGAAGAATATATTGTTGAACCTACAACTAAAGATCCAAAATCAAAGGCAGAGGTTAGTGAAAATGCCCAAAAATCAGTAGCACCAAATAGATGGGCAAAAAACCCAATATCATATAAAGAGAAGCTCTTGATAATGATGAACAGTAAGCAAAAGGGAGTGAAGAAGAGATTCTTCTCGACGGGCCTCTTGGTTATTGCATCTAATAGCTCCTTCAGTTTTGAGTTCGACTAATACTTGTACCCACAGACTCATGCCAATCAATTCTTAAATAGAGGAGCTAGATGGAGTTAATTCACTCTCACTTACCGAGTCTGAAAGAATTAAAAGGAATCAGAGGGCTCAACGATATTTGGTTAGATCTTTAAGGGTCTTCAAGCACCTTTAAAGGAGGGCTCAGGGAGGAAGATGGCGTCTTTAATGGATGGCTCAAGGAGGAGGATGATGTGCTACTTTCAAACAGTAAAAAATGAGACAAATAACGGGTGGGATCTACTTTGCCTAAAGTAACGAACGTTACCTCAAGACTTAACATCTGTGGTAAAATTGTCCCACTTTTCAATGTTTATGTCCATTTAAGCCCTATTGAAAACTTTATAATGTTAGTTGTCCCTTCAGAAAATATTATTGTTAAATTGCATATTTACCCCCATTTTTTGGTTATTTTCCCTTCTTCTAATTAATATCATTTTGACTTTTATTAAAAAAAAAAAAGTTAACCCTATTAGCATGGTTACCACTACCCTTAGTAATTATGCCCTAAATTTCGATATAAGTTTTACTCACCTCCTCCTAGAGCTGATAAATACTTAATTTGTAATATTTGAAACTTTGAATTTAATATTTTATTATAATTTTATGATTTAGTAATGTAGTTTTAATTTTTTTTATGGTTTCAATTTGTAGGAAAAAATTCAATATAATGTTTAAAAAATTCAAAAAAAAAGTATAAAAAAATTAAAAAATAATATAGGTTGACTTAAAGAATATAAGTTAAGTTAGCTAATAGGATGTTTGGAATAACGGTTGAAACTTCCAATCGTGCTTTTCAATCGTGATTTACGGTCTACGAGGTAACTTTTACGGTCTACAAAGTAGCTTTTACAATATACGAAGTAAATATATGGAAGAATTTTATCTCGATTTACATAAATCGGGTTTATACATAAGCATAAACCCAATCAAACATCCTCAAAATAACCACCTATATTAATACGATTTTTTGTTTACACGAACCGAGTGTTCCAAACATGTGGTGGGTTACCTCAAATCCGATGGCCCAGCCCGCACTAATGGCTATTGGCTCCTCTTCACCTTGCAGCCGACCCAAACGGCACTCCCTCCACCGCACCTAGCCGCGTCCTCACTTCTCCCTACACCAGCAACCAGCGCCGTTCACCTTGGCAGCAAACTCTCGCCGTCGAAGTCCTCTCCATACCCTGCCTTGCCATCGCTTCTCCATTCTCAGTCGTAGCTCGCCCCCATCGTCCCTTCAATCTCGCCAACCCCGGTTCTATCGTTACCACTTCACTCCCTCCGTCACCGTACGAGCCCGGCCCACGACCGTCGCACAGTTTCGCGTGACCTTCTCCTCTGTCTTCACCATCACGAGCAACCTTGCCCTTCTTGCTCTTCTATTCTGTCTCCGCCTGGCCGTTCTCTGAACCTTTTGAGTCTCTCACCGGCGTCGTTGTTGTGCCTTCTGTAGTCGGATTCATCGTTGCTTCTGTTTCTCTTACCTCGTGTTGCTGTTCTTTCTCACTTTTTCTGCTTGCAAGGTATTCCGATACCTCTTGTTTGCTTTTGCCTTGATTTAGTGATGGGATTGGAGTTTTAGTCGTTGGCTTTGAACATTAAAGCTGAGTTTGCTTAGATGTTAAATATGATTCTGGCTCTGGAATTGTTCTGAATATAATGACTTAGTGATGAAATGATGGTGTTGAGGTTCATTGCTTGAGTTGGGAGTTTGTAGGAATGATAAGTAGTGTGATTGTGGGAATTTAACTTACGGAGCTGCTATTTCTCTGCTATAATTGCCTTTAAGCATTGTGGTTAATGTTTAAGAATTTAGTTTCGAGTTGTCATTGCTGCTGCATAATATAATGCTGGATACTGTTTAAAGGACCTTAATAACAGGGTAGAAGCTTTGTGTTCTGATTTCTCATCTTGAAGAACTAATCAGTTGATTTTTTTTTTCCACTTTTTTCGTAGATGGTTTCTTTTTGGCTTGTCATTTTTATAGTTTAGTTTAGTTTTTGTTTGGTTTGTAGGTTCTAGGTAGAAATCAATAAGTTGGGCATAGTTTTTGGTTTCCAAAAGGCCGTCTAGTGAGGTTTAGAACATCATTTTGTAATTGGCTTCCTTGTTTGCTGTTGTGATCTTCAATGTGCGCCTGGATTTCTCTCTCTTTTTCAGGAATATGGCCTCCCGCCAGCCTAAAGCGACTGAGACCACTAAAGCTGCTCAAAAGGCCAAGGTTCTAATGAAGAACAAAGCCACTACAAAAAGTTCAGTCCAGGAACATAATTATTACTTTCTTGAGTCAACCAAAGCCAAATCCAAGAAGTTAACTCATACACTTCAATGGATGGAAAGTTTCTGCTGTTAATTGCGGAGAAAGTGGGTGTGATGATGCCTCCTGAAGAGATAGAGGAGGGGACCATTATTGATTTCGAAGATGATTCACTTGTAGGGGCTGATACTTCGGATATATTCCGATTTGAACTATCCCGATTTGAACAGTCAGTAGAAAACTTATCTCTTAGACTTGAAAAAATGATGAAGCTTCTGCTGTTAATCGCTAAGAAAGCGGGTATGGAGATACCTCCAGAATATATAGAGGCGGGGCCGGGTATAGAGGAGGAGATCATTACTGATGCTGAGGATATTGATGCTGCTGACTGATCCAGTCTTTTGTGTTCACTTCTGTTTGTAGCCTAGTTATGACTTACTCTTATGTTTTGATTGAACTTTCTGTCTTGTATCTACTTTAGGACTTGTGTTAGTGTTGATACTTACTCCTTTTGACAGTTGGAATAGTGGTTTGGAGTTATGGACATGACTTTTTGATAGTGCAATGATCTTGTATGTGAACTGTGTTGAATAGTACTAATATCTTCATGAATGTCTTGGTTGCATCTCTAGTTTCCGTATGTGGATCTGAACACTTTCCTTGTATATTTTTAGCTGCTGATTTTTGTGCCTCTCATGCAACCTCTTTCTTCTTTTTTGGATGTCTTGTTGCATGAGAGAAGGCCCTCGGTTTTCCCTTCTAATAGTGAAGTGACTGTCTATTTTAAGTTTGGGTATGCTTTTGCTGATTTGACGTGCATTCCAATTTTAAAAACTTGGACTATTTTTTTAGTCATTTTTACTTATCTTCTTAGTTTGAAATGTGAGTTATATTGACATGTCATTTTCATATGGGCAAATATGTAAATTTCCCTTTATTCTATTCCCCTTATTTTCCTCCCATTTTTTTCCTTCATCCAAACATAGTCTCACTGTTTAGCTAATAGTTATAACATGCTTTGCACTACGTTTTCGCTCGCAGTAGCCCCGTCTGACATTGTTGGGTCTTCTGCACAACATAATGGATGCAATGTGTATGGTGACTATTTGTTTAATGGTCGATGTTAATTGATTGATTTAATGACCATAATATTTTTGCATTATTTTGAAACCTTTGTGTGTACTTTTGCACCATTTTCCAACTAGCTCTTAGATTTAAGATTAGAGGAAGTATCACTCTCTGTCACTTTTTGGGTATATATATTCTAATTTATTTCTTTACTATTTTTGCTTAATTAAGAAAGGATTTAATTCTTAACGACAAAAACATGGTATTACCTTGTTAATTTTGAAAAATGCCACTTTATGGTGGAAAAAGGTACTGTTTTAGGCAATTTGATATATAAAAAAAGGTAGAGGTTCACAAGGCTAAAATTGAAGTGATATCCTCCTTACTCTATCTTACCCTACAAGCTTAAAAGAACTTGGATTATTTTCGAGACATGAGGGGTTTCATAGGAGGTTTATTAGAAATTTTAGCGACATTGCACATCGTTTGTCTCAAACTCATGCAAAAAGATGTGTATTTTTTTATTAAAAAAAATGAAAAGTTGCATTTTACACCCTCAAATAATGCTTGTTTCACCACCCATTTTAAGGGCTCCTAACTGGAATATTCCTTTTGAGCGTTATTGTGATTCATCAAATTGTTCTAAGGATGCAATGTCTGGGCAGAAAAATGTTAATGGCTCTAGAGTGATAGCATGTGTCTCTAAAACATTGGATAAAGCACAAATGAATTACACTACAATAGAAAAAGAGATTTATGCCATTGTTTTTGCTTTGGATAAGTTCATACCTTACCTCTTAAATTCTGTTGATGTTTTTACTAACCATTCTGCCATTAAGTATCTTTTCAACAAGTCTTAACCTCACTTATTAATGTGGATGCTTCTTATTCAAGAGTTTGATGTGGATGTGAGGGATAAATCTGGAGTTGAGAATGTGGTGGCAGAGCATTTGAGTCGCCTACCAAACATAAAAATCATGATATGGTTTGTGATGAGTTTAGAGGTTATTATGTTTCTTTTGTAACTATGACTAAACCATGATATTGTCATCTAGTGAATTATCTAACTACTGGTCTGATTGCTCCTTCTTTGTCACATTTTCAGGCACAAAAGATTAAGAGTAAACCATAATATTGTCATCTAGTGAATTATCTAACTACTGGTTTGATTGCTCCTTCTTTATCACATTTTCAAGCACAAAAGATTAAGAGTGAAGTCAGATATTACATTTGGGAGACCAATACTATGAAGAATGTGCCCTGATATGATAATAATGAGATGCATACTATATGACAAGATAGAGGACATTTTGGTGGATTGTCATTCATTAGCATGCGGCAGCCATTTTAGTGCCAAAAAGACGAGAAGGAAAATTCAAGATGCTGGTTTCTATTGGCCATCAAACTTCAAGAATGCCTATGATTTTTGCAAGAGGGGTGATAGGTGTCCAAGATTTGGAAGTTTGGGAAAGAAACATGAGGTGCCCCAATAGCCAATCTCGTTTTGTGAAGTGTTTGAAGTGTGGCCCACAAACTTCCAAATCAAGATTGGCTATGTGGGGAATTGATTTCATGGGGCAATTTCCTTCTTCCATGGGATGCACCTATATTCTACTTGCTGTAGACTACCTTTCAAGATGGGTGGAAGCAGTGCTTACCAAGAAAGATGATGTTGCCACTGTTTCTATGTTTTTGAAATTTAATATATTTTCATCTCTTGGTTAGGAGGACCGAACAGTTGTTGGTCCTCCTTGATGATTTAACACAAGAAGACTCCATGATTTCAAGTGGATTATGACGGTTTAGGTGAATTGCCAGGGGGACAGCTCATTCACAAGTATCATCCCATTCATTTTCATTGTTTTGCTGTTACAATTTTATAGAATCTGTATGTATAAAATCACCAGAAAAATACATCATTTATGTTGCATTGATAATTTGATAATTAAGTGGATCAGTAAGGGATTAAAACATCATATGCACCTTGTTAAAGACATGCGATGCTCTCGCCTATAACCTTCAACGACGACCAACATAGCGAACAACAAATTATGAACGTCCAATGAAAACAATCTTGCCATTTAAAAATTATATTTAGAACATAGAAACTCATAAATGGACAAAACATGAAGGCCTCTCTCAAACCTTCCAAATAATATTGTAATTGAAATTAGGATGAATTCCTTAATGAAGAAAATCATTTATTCTAACGGCTGCCTCAGGTTAGCATCAATATCAGCATGTGTTTTCTCCACATCTAAATTTCTTGAAGCCATAGCTGCTAGTTTCACTTCATACTCAGCTACTTCTCTTTGGATTCTATCTGTTGCAAGAATTTTCTCAGACATCTGCTCAAAACTTTGGTGGATGCTGGTGAGGAGCCTATAAACTTGCCGCCCCATAGGATCTTTCTTTGCTTCCCTGCGAAATGAAACATGCTCATAACTTGATGGCGAGATACAAAGCCATTCACAATGATATATCAATAACATTCATACAACTATATATCCTTGGATGGTTTGGCTGTTTTCTTGTATTTGTATGCTTGTGAATTATTCATTATTGTGTATTTGTTCCTGCACATGCGTGTAGTTGTGCTGGCAATAGTGAAAAAAGCATACCTAAAGATAATTTCATCCGCAACAGCATATGTTCGATGCAAGCGTTCTTGGATAGAATTACTCTCTAACTGAACCTCCCTAGTTTCTTTCAAGATCCGCTCAATATCAGCATCTTGTTTGCGACTATTTTTTGTGAGCTCCTTGATTCGTTCAATATAGGATTTCCTAGATGCCACTTTTGGCAGCTTCTGAAGATCTGCAGAAAGTTTTGAATATTCTTCATCTCTGTCAAGAAGGTAATATGTTCTTAGTGAATGTGATTTTGGGAATACAGTCATGCTGCTACAAGCAAACCAAAGGGGAAAAGAAAGAAACTGGAAGCAGTAGAAATTTTTCACCATCCAGTAAATTATACTGCTAATAGATAAATCTAGCGTAGGTAACACTCTTTTTACAAATTAAAGAGTCAGATTCATAATGAATTCATGCTAATCAATATGATGTTAGATAAGACTATAAGAGGAAACCATACAACTACCACGATTTATCAACTTTCTTTAATACATAGAATTACATATTTTAACAGACAACAGATTCATAAACTTCTAGCAAGTAGAATTTCAGCTAAACCATTTGATTTATATTTTTCTAAGCCTTTCTTGCTTGCTTTCCAGGAAAATTTATTTACAGTTAGCCTTTAAAAAGAAAATTGAACTATCAATAGAAGTATACCGTTTTTTAATTTCAGACAAAATGGACTGCTCTTCCTGCTCGACTTCCCTCAACTGTTGGAGCATTTCCTGTGCTTCTGGAATGTTTGAGAATAGAGACTCCTGGAGACCTCTCTTTATCTCTTCCAAAGGTTTTCTAACAGCATCCCTGTGACATAATATTAAAGCCAGTGGAAACATCCTTTTCATTTCTTTTTATTGCAGGAAACGAAATATCACTTGCTAGCAACCAATAAAATATCAGTTTTATCTACAAATGTGTTATCTATCTCAGTCGTCTGGAGGGCATATGAACTTGGAACTACTGTAAGCAATGCCAGCGCTGACTAAGAATTAACGAGAAACCCTGCAGTAGACTTTTTTCTACCAAATGCAGTAAGTTCAGTTTAGATAATTTCATATGGAGACATACCACTCTGACTCAAACTTCAACAAGGAAGTCTGTTTAGATTTGAGTCGTTCCTTGAGCTGGTCAAGGTAGAAGTCAACAGAATGTTGGTCATTCAATACCATTTCAGCTGCTACAGTTGTCAGATCCAATTCTTGTTCAAGATGCTCTAGCTCTGAAGTCATTGCAATCAAATCATCTATCACTGCTTTGTCTTGATTTTGTACTTTCTCAGATTGATTTCGTGTCTGAGAAACATATAAACATCAATAAAAGAAATCATCAGCTATAACGGTCAAAATTACTTATGTGTCATGAAATAAGAAAAGATTTGTGTTTTGGATTTGAATATTCTTGTCATCCACACTTTATATTTCTTTGAGACATTTACTTAAGATCAGTTCTCTTTAGGGGAAGATACCTCTAGATTTAAAACTGGCATAGTATTGACAATATGAGCATCCGTTTCTTCATTTCCAACTGAATGACTTATAGAATTAACTAGTCCTTTGCTCAAATCCTTTTCATTTGATGTACAAGTCAGTTCATCCTTGCTTAAATCTTCCATGATGGAGCTGGACGGATTCGCAACGGTAGCTACATTGATTTCTTTTGATTCATGAGAAGTTTCACCATCCAGGTGGATAGAGAAATCAGCCTCAGTGCTCCGAGTTTCAAGTGGATGTGTCTCCAATCCAAAATCATTTAATTTGGTTATGGAATTACAAGAATGAAAAGCTGCCTCTTTATCATCTGGCCTTTTAGTTGAGCCTTCCGAAGAGCTTCTTAAGTTATATTCTCCTTGTTTGCTGATATTTTTAGTGTCAGCAATTCTTCCTGTGTCAGAAGACTCAGAAATCCTCTTTGCCAGGAATCTTATCAAATTATGCAGGTCCTCTTCAGATGGGTACAGGAACTGCCGCAAGCAACATATACACTCTGTTTTTAAGCATAAATCCAGAACATAACTACATAAGAATAACAAACTAATAATATAAGGAGCAGACACACCATATCAGTAACAATTACACATCATATGTATTACAACACAAGCATGCTGCCACCAAAAAAGGACATTATGTTCCTGTATCGCAGACAAAGAAGGACCAGAAGCATAACTGCAAGTGAAATAAATCAAGTAAACTGGAAGCTCCTATCATCAGAAATGACTGTGGAGACATTTCTAATAATTCCCCAGTTCTACAGACAATCGAAAACTAATTAACCTGGATGGCTTCGCCAAAAGAGCAATTGCAGAGCCTAACTTTGTACGTTAAAGATTGTCAGAGTTACCATTAAGATTCTAAAAATTCTTAACATACATGTAAAAGCAATATACAAAGGGAAACAAAGCAGCATAAATATAATCGAAGATGGACCTCCCCTCAACTAACAACCTAAATTACCCATAATAATTCCCACAAAGGAAAACAACTGATATAAACAAGAACATAAAGCTATCATATAAACAATCAATTACGCGTTGCTGTTTTAGTAACATCTAGTGAGGATTATTAAGTCATCAAGCAAAGATAGACCCTATAACTACCATCGCTTTGCCTCAATTCAATTTACAATTCAAAAGTCATCCTGCTCGGTTTTTTTTTTTTTTTTTTTTTTTGCCCCCTCGGGACTGAAGCAAACAACACACAAAAACAACAGATAACATATTCCAGAACTTACACGCTATTCCCAGTCACGTACCTTGTGGAATCTGATATCTCCTTCATAACCCAGATTCCGAACCGCCGATGATATATCCGTACATATTCTGACGCGCTCTGATTCTGGTTCCAAAGGCAAAGAAATGGGAAATGAAGCCGAATCATCAATCGAGTTCAGACACTGAGAGCAGATCGAGACAAAACTGCTAGGACTGAGTTCTCTAACGGACGATACACTCGATGGGATCACAATCCCATTTCTCTTCATCAATTTCAATAGGACCTCCTGCGACTCTTCTTCCATGTCGTCTCTTGGCTTTTGGAAATCCTCGATGGCGGAACGCTGGTCGCCGCGCGATTGTGAGACCTTTTGTTTTAGGCTAAAGTACAGTTTAGATATAGAGCTTATTTGGAATAACGGTTGAAAATTTTATAAGTGTTTATGAATTGTAATTCACGGAATACGAAGTAACTTTTATAGTCTATGAGGTAGCTTTTACGGTCTACGAGGTGCTTTTACGGTCTGCGAGGTGCTTTTACGGTCTACGAGGTGCTTTCACGGTCTATGAGATAAATATGTGAAGGAGATTTTGTCTCGATTTACGTGAATCGGGCTTATATAATAAGCCCGATTCGAATAAGTGATAACAAACAAGCACATAGTTTACTACTGGAATTCCAAAACAATCCAATCAAAAAATTGAAAAGAATAAGTCAGTAGAGTGAATTTGTTAAATCTCAATTTAGTTAGATATTAGTATGGATGAATAATCTAGGATTTTGGAATTTCAACTATCACAAATCAGTTAGGTGTAAGTACAAACGATGAATTTATGATTTTGAAATTTTGGCGAAAAGACAATTTTACCTTTTAGCTCTCCTCTTTCAACTCAAAGTAACAACACTGATCTCTTAATTAACAGCATCGTCTTCTTCATTAACAATTTCAGGGATAAATTTAAAATTCACAAGTTCCAGCGGCCAATAACAATACCTATCTCTATATTAACAATACCGTATTTTAGATTACGGTGTTGTTAATCAAGAGTCTGGTGTTGTTAATTAAGAGACAGGTGTAGTTATTCTGAGTTGAGAGAGAAAGAGAGCTAAAAGGCAAAATTATCTTTTCGCCAAAATTTCAAAATCTCAGGTTCATTATCCGTACTGACACCTGACTGATTTGAGATTTGACAAATTACTGATTTGAGATTTGACAAATTTGTTGTACTAATTTATCCTTTTTCATTTTTAAATACATTTTTCTGAAATTTTTGCTAGTTTACTTTAGTCCATTAAATTAAAAGAAAAAGTATTTTTAGTCTTTAAGTTAACATGCATTAATTTTATTTAATAGAAAACGCTAAATCATTTAATTTAAGTGATGAGTGTGCCACTAAATGCTTACAAGACATCTTGATATTTTAATATAATATTTTAATATTTAAATTAGAAATAAACCAACACAAAAAAATAGCATCTTCTTCTCCTCTTCAATCCTCCAATCTAGGACAAAGCTTATTTGGGGGTAATTCGTGATATAAAAAAAGGACTTATCTAGATATGATTGACTCAAATAGCACTGATAATTCCTGATTATGAGAAATCTCTTATGTTGATAATTACCTTTTTCATTTGTGGATGCTGACATTGATGGACAGGAAATATGAGACCTAGTGATTGTTTTCCCTTTTAAAATATACTTAATTTGAAGTAACAACTTTCTCCCATACAAACATATTATATTTTAATCAATGTCAATAACTTTGATTTTAAATTTCAATATCCAATAAAGGTATTATTCTACATGTTTGTTTCGGCGTTGCTAATGCCCAATCATGCGATTGGATGGTTATAACCCATAAAAAATTTGACGTTTGGCCCATCAATCACTTAACCTGGGCATTGCACATAATCGCACGTTCTAGCTTAAACTCCAACTTGAAGCTTTTCCCTTTAGCTCTTGGCGTTGCATGTAATCATCAACCCATTAATTAGACCGGTAGGGGTCATTTATTTGACCATTTAATTATTCACCAAGCCAAGCATTTTGAAGTTACTTGTCTTGTCCTCTTCTTGATCATGTGAATCTGTCTAAAACTAAAACCAACCCAGCTCTCTCTCTTCCTGCAACCTATCTCTTCCTCCAACCTTCAGCCCCAGCTCGCGAATCTCTCTTCCTCCAAGGTTCACCTCCCTAGCTCACGGCAGTAGCAGCGAACTGCTTGTGTGATTTCGGCGTTGTGTTCAGCTTATGGATCCGCCATGGTTTTGAGCTCCAACGGTAGGCTTGGCGTCCGGTGCACAGTTTGGTACAATGGCATATCAAAAAACAGAAGCCGAACGAATCTGAAAAGTGGAATATGAAAAATCAATCAACCAACAAAACAAAACCAGAAAAATGTACAAAAAGGAAAGAGGGGGCTGCCAGAGTCGAATCGGAGCCGACAACGGGTAGTAAAACCGCTGAGAACGGAGAACGCAAACACTTGCACACAATGAGGAGAAGTAGAGAACGAAGAAAGGGAATCAAATAGAAGAAAAGAAAATTACCAATTTAGCAGTATATTCCCCAGCGAGGACTCTGAAGAAACGAAGACATTGACACCTAGGGTTCTTTTCTTAGAGGAAAGAAGTTCTAGTAAAGCGGAACTTAGAAAGAAAAGAAAAGCACCATCCAATATTTCCTTATGAATGATACAATATATCTTAGAAAGAAAAGAAAAGCAGCACCATCTAGGAGGTTTGGGAGATATATATATATATATCATTTTCTTCTCATAAGTTTATATTTATTATCCACAATCAGATTAAAAAAGTAAATAGTTTAAATTTATTATTTTAAAATAAATGAATAAATAAATTTAAATGGTTAAAATATGATCTACATAATCCATAACATGTAATAATGACAAAATTAAAAAAATTAATTTATAAATCATATAATAATGATCTGATTAGTTCTATTATATTTTACTGTATCAAAAACTATAACTTTATATCATTTCTAATTTATTTAGATTTCATTGTAATTTAATTATGTATTTTACCATTACCAAATTTTCAAAATTAATTTTTTCATTTTTCATAAATTTTAAAATTTTTTCTGTTAAATATCACAAAAATCACTTATGTATAAGCCAAACCAAACACCTTTTCACTTCATTAAAACACTTATCCAATTGTCAATCCAAACATAAATCATTTACATAATCTGACTTTTATCCAATCTAATTTTTTCATAAGTCAGATTATAAATAAGCAACTTTTTCATCGGTATTCCAAACACAACCATTATTTCATGAGCGAAGGGGTTCGGTAAGGTGCAAGAATTCAATATTATGAGATATCTACGGAATGATGGTGGCAACAACAAATTATGATGCAGTCCTTTTTCCATATCGTGAATCACACTATTATGACTGCTTTTAAGTTTAGGGTTATTTTTGTAATTTTACATTCAACCTTCCATTATGTTAGCCCTAATTTATAAGTTATAACTTCCAAGTTAAGTGCCTGTTTGGGAATACAGTGAAAAAATGAATTTTTTTTAATGTGGTTTTTATAAAAACTAAATAAAAAAAAAGTCATATTATTAATATGATTTGTGTTTAGATTAGTAATGAGAGAAGTGACTTTTTTTTTTCTAAATCCAGTAAAAAAAAGCCAGAAGCTACTTCAATGAGTTTATAAAAAAAGTAACTTTTTTTCCAAAAGTCCATTAAAAACTAATGTATTTACAAACACGTCTGCAGATATCAAATGAGCTTTTACCTATCAGATTTTTTCCATTATAATGAGATTCCAAACAAGTCAGGCTAATAGAGAGAACCATTGTCCTCGATCTCTCAATTCTTCCGTCTCTCTTCTTCCAACTTCTCTTCTTCTCCTTTCTATATTCTCCTTCTAAGAAATTCTTTGCTTATCATTAGTATCAGAGTGGATGGTCCTATGGCTGCAGGCATCTGTTCCCAAGCCATCGAAAATCCATCAAACACCACCCTTTTAGGGCTGAATCAAACTAGTTCATTGGCTGACTTCCAAATGCAGTTTGATAGTCTTATTTGCAAGGTTGAGCTAACCGTGAGGTAGAAAGTGATTTGCTATATTAGAGGCTCTAAAGAGTGAAATAGCTTCTAAGGTTAAACTTTTAGGGCCTCAAAATCTTTGAGAGGCAATCATACTAGCGCATTTTATTGAAGAAAGCTTTCAACTCTCACAAGTCGGCAATGACAACATTCTCCCTCCACAAGTGACTCCGCCATTAACAGAAATTGAGTATGTGAAAGAATCCGTAGGCACCAACCAATTTGAGGCAGAGCTCTCCATGATAAGGGCACTACCGACTCGGAGCCATCTTTAGACGCTACTCTGACTCCAAAACGTTATCAACTGTTGATGGTGTTTTTCCAGATTCACACTCTATGAGTTACGCCAAATCTATTGTTCTTGATCACAGCATTTAATTTGTCCATCACATCAAGCATCTATGCGTTATGATCAACTGGAGTCATCTTGGCATCAATTTATCCTGAATACACCTCTGCCATCCATTCCATTGGTTTAGGATTTGGAATCTATTCGAGAGGGAGATATTGTTGACTAGGCTATTTTAGTTTTTGATCCTGGTGCTTCTATTATTATTTCATTATCTTCTATCACTGGGTGGCATAATTAATTTGTTAATACATGGGTCTATTTTGGTGCAAACTTAGTCTAGGGACATAATATCGTTTACATATTTTTTTATCTTGGTGGCTATTCTATTGTGCATCTCTCCTCTATTATCAGGTTGCTAAAGTATTTCTCTAGTACAACATTTAGAGAAGTTAGACCCTCGTGTAGTGATTTGTTGCAAAACTAGTGGTGTTGTGGTTTTATTGATGATGTTTTGATAAAGATAGAGTTAATTAATGCTAAAGATGGTAGATGTTGGAAATTTTGTGAAGTGCAAAATTGTTGTATGCCTTGGAGTGGACATACTCGTATTGTTATTTTCCTATTTGTGATTAGTTCTGTGGTTGAGATAGATATTGTTGGAATTAATGTTGAGATTTGTGGATATTATGCCGCTATAAGATCCGTTGCTTATGGTGTGGTTGGTAAATCAATATTTGACTTGGATTAGGCAAGCTAAGCTTCAGGTTTTTGCTAGATTCCAAATGAAGTTGGTTTTTTATCCAAGAATTTCAAAGTATGTTAATATTTCTTTGTTCTGCATCAAAGTCCATGTTATGGTGAGGACTTTCAATGGCTTCATTGCTTCCATTCTCTATGTTCACAGCCGCTACCTAGGTGTTGCCAACATGTCATCTCACTTTAAGTACTTTCATCATGAGACACTTACCTTGCATTGGGTAGATGGCTACATACCCATTTTTATCTCATGTGCTTGCTATGCAATTCTGTCATCATTTTATGCTTTTGTGGGTGTTAATGAAGGTGCTTTGTAGAAATTTATTGACCCATCTAATGGTTTTCTAAATCAGAAAGTTGCAAGTTTAGAGTTCCTTGCTGCCACTCTTAAAAATAATATTGCAATTGTCTTCATTGTTGTGGACCTTCACAGTGGAAGATATTTAATTTATGCAGTGAAATTAGTTAAGGAGAGCTATTTTGGGGCAAGGTTGCTATCCTACTTGTGCTTGATTTCGGTGATTAATTCTTCTGGATACAAGCCAACCATGGGAACAGAAATCAAATTGATACAACCTTGTTTAAGCTCTTTGAAGATGAGTGGCAAATTAGATTTGAAGTTTACTTTCTTGTCTCAAATTTAGTAGTAATGAAAGAAGATTTGCAGAAGCTACTAATGGTGGGAAGCTACCACGCTCTCATTTATCAATTTTCTCGTGATATTGGACTGAGTTTCTGTTTTGAAGTTACTGCTATAGGGACTTTTGATCCTAGGTCCTAATTGTAGTTGATGCTCGACTCATGAACTTACATCACTTCTTCACTACTTTGACTATTGTAAGTGTAGTTAAATGCTTGTCACTGTGTCTTACTTTGATGATTGAGGATTTGAGAAGGGTAGAATTTATTCAATTGGTATGGTTTGGCATTAACATGGCATCTATTTTTCTCTCTGTAATGCTACATATTTCTCCATCAATTTTTGAAGGTGCAGCTGATTTTGTGGTTGTTCCTCATGTATATATATTTTCATTAGAAATGCCTATTGAGGTTGATTTTCAGCAGACCGCCAAGCTTGTTGAGCATAGATGGTCCTCCTTTCTTATAGCCACACAATCTTTCAATATACTTTTTACAGATGTGCTCATTGATCTTTTATGGTAATTTCATCTTGAGAAACATATCATACTATGGAATGATACTTTGTTTTCTTGAAAGTCTGGATTGGTTTCCTTTGATATTTTATATTGTGGTATTTGACCTAAGAAAGAAGGGTATATCAATAGATGCTACTGGGAAAATTATAATAATATGCCCCATGACTAGGAGAGAAGTGTCGAACTCTATTTGTGGCATTGCTTTTGAGTACTTGCTTGCTTGTGGTTTTGATATAATATATAGCCTTCACTTCCAGACTTGGATGAATAGCTTTAGAAATACACGACTATTCATGGAAGTGGTGCCTAATCATTAGTCCCTGGGCTGTTACGCTGCAAGTATTATCTTTCATTTGTTGGGACTTCGTATGGTGAATTCAACGGATGTTATACATGAACAAAGTGGACCATGGGCATTAGAGCATGAAGATGCAAGGCCAGAAGGCCTAATTTCTTCTGCAATACTTACGTAATAAGAAAGAAAACTTCTATTATTTAGTTCTCATATCAAATTTTTGACTACTACAGCCTTGAGGATAAGAATGATCTTAAGGGGAGGGTATTGTTATGATTCTATTTAGGTTTAGGGGTATTTTTATAATTTTATATTCAGCCTTCCATTATATAATCCCTAATGTATTAGTTACAATTTAGGCTAATAGTGAAAACCATTTTCCTCGATCTCTCAATTCTTTCGTCTCTCCTCTCCTCTTCTTCTTCTCTTCTTCTTCTCCTTCCTCTATTCTCCTCAAAAATTCTTTACTTATCATACACCCAAAGGAGCTTTGCCCTAGTTTGGAGCTTCGACTGCTCCATCGAAGAGGGGAAGAAGACGCTATTTTTTGTTTGGTCTATTTCTAATTTAAATATTAAAATATTAAATTAAAATAGAAAGATGCCTTGTTAGCATCTAATTGCATAGTCATAATTTAAATTTAATGAATCAGCATTTTCTGTTAAATGAAATTAATAGTGTTAAACTTGAAAGATCAAAAATACATTTTTTTAACTTAAAGGACTAAAATGAAACTTGATGTAAATATAAAGGACTAAAAGTATATTTTAGTTTTTTTATTAATTATCACTATTATGGAGCTTGGACTTAAGAGTTTCAAAATTAAATTGGATAAACTAAAAAATGTACTATCTTCCGATTCTAAATATAAAACTCAATTAATTTTTTTTGAAGAGATTAAAGAAACTGAATAAGTTATTTAATCATATCATATATCTATCATTAGCTTACATATCAGTTTATAAGTTAGACAAATAGTTTTGAGAAAAAAGGATAGAAATAAATACTTTAGGGTGATGAACACCCTTAAAAAAATACTTCAAGATGCTGGATGCATTACAAAATACTTTAGAATACTAGATATATATGAAAAATATTTTAGAATGTTTGATGCACCTTAATCTATTCAAAACTACATCTACCCCTCATATCAAAAGAAAACCCCCCCGGGCATTGCTCTTTTATGGATTGGGAGGAGCATTTTTTTGTTTGTGAAAAGAGTTTTTTAAATCAAATGAAGAAATAGGCTATCTATTTATTTTTTTATTGATATTATTATATGATATCTGGTTTTGGGGTTTGTGGCTGTCCCTCCCAAAACAATAGGTTATCTATTTATTCATTATAACCTTGTTTTCTATGAAATATTTTGTAAAGTGTGAGAATAAGAGTAGAAAATGTATTATTAGTTGTTTAAAAAATGAAAATAAATATCTTAAAAATTGTATTACATATAATTTATTTTTATGATTTGTATATGACATAAGAATATTCCTAAAATTATATTTCACGGCTTTGAAATATTAATAAAGATAGGTAAAATTGTTTAGAGAAAATTTAAAATTTTGTCAAAAAATATTATATGCATATATTATACATACACATATATAACGGTTCGGAACTGTGATTTATAGTCAATAATAACTATCATAAAAGGCCTTTTCTGTAGTAGTGTTTGTTAAATTGATAGAAAGATTGTATTTCTTTTATTAAAATAACAAAAAATGTGATCTGAAAGTTTTATTCAATTACATTACTTCTTTTTGGTTTTGAAAATTAAGGGGTCCCACTACATTAGGGATGGATGAATGCATTTGAATGTTCTTGATCCAATCATTTTTAGTACTGTTGTTTTATTTTTATACTTGTGATTCTACTATGTTACTAACACTATAAAAAAACTGTCTATTTCTAATAGAATTTGAGACGGAAAAAAATTCTGTCTCAAAAGTTGTCCAAAAACTGTCACAAATTTTTTGATAGAATTTCCCACGGACAAAATCCATCGGAAATTCTGTCACAAATCCCTAGCGACGGAAATTTGCTACGGAAAAGGTCCAAAAATTTTCCACAAAAAAAATCAGAATTTGCTATGGAATTTGCAACGAAAATTTCCCACGGAAAAAGTCTGTCGGAAATTCTAACGTAACGTTTTTGAAGGAATTATCGACGGAAATTTCATCGGAAAAGTTGACAAAATTGGTTCGTGGCAAATTCCGTCAGAAATTGGTATTAATTAATTTTTTAAATTTTTTTATTATGATTTATTTAATTAATGATTAATATATTTATTATGTATTAATTATTCTATTATCTTCCCTTCATTTCTTCTTCTCACTAATTTTCAAGTTTATCACTTTCTTGAGAAATCTTAGTTTGGTTGGTAGGAAAAGCAGAAAAAAAAAAGGTTTATGCTAGCCAACGTTTTTGAGAAATGATCAGTCCTTGAAGTTGCATTGCAGATTTTAAAATCTATCAATGAACTTTCAAGAGAGTTTCAGAAATCTGAATTGATAATTCTTTAAGCTGGATTGTAGATCTATATGTAAGCTTCACCATTTTAATCTTTATACCTAATTTTTCTTAATCTTCTTGATTGAGAACATAAAATGATATAATCAGCGTATTTGAAAAAAAAAGAGAGGGAATTCACATTTATTAAGAGTTTAAATTTTAATTATTATGAGAATCATATGAAAAATTGAGTTCGTATCCTATACAGTGCATTTTGTACCAAAATATTCAAAGGATTATGAGTTTTAAAAAAATTCTATCAATACGTAAATTCTATAACCATTACTGATAGAATGACCAAATATTAATTAGTTGTGTGGTATGAATTGAGTCTGGGAGAACCATAACAAGCTCCAAATAGGAATTCCATCAGAAATTCCTTCGCAAATTCTAAAGTAACGTTTTTGGCCAAATATTATTGCTTTATGATTTTATGCCTCTATATATCAACATTAATTTTTTTTTCTAAGAAAATAATCAAAAAAAATAATTCAAGCATGCCATGCCATGATAGTATCATTGAAATAGAATTCATTTTTACCAATACAAGCTTAAACTAGAATGATTTTTCTGAACGCATAAATGTGATTTTTTAGAAAAAAATTTAGTTAATATTTCAATTTTTATGTTTTCTATTATTTAACATGAATTAGTAATATTAATTACTATTTTTTGACAAGAAACATATAAATTTCATATACTTCTTTGGATATTTTAGAAAAAAAAGATGCAAAAAGCAGTTAAAATTTCATAAAACGGTTTACATCAGTACAAAACTTTCCAAAAAAACCTTTGTGCGTGTGGGTGTGTGAAATATAGTAAAATATATACTTAATATATTTACTTAAAATCTTCTAAAGATTGTCGGAAATTCTATCAAAAAGTTTCCGACGGAAAACGTCCGTAGGAAATTCTGTCGCAAATCCTAACATAACGTTTTTTACGGAATTACAGACGGAAATTCTGTTGAAAAGTTGGACAAAATTGATTTTTAGAAAATTCTGTCGGAAATATGTGTTAATTAATTTTTTTATTATGATTTATTTAATTGATGATTAATCTAATTATTATATATTAATTATATTATAATTTAAAATTTAAATTATTATTAAATTGTAATATAATTTTCGGCAAAAAAAGTATTAAATTATAATATAAATAAAAATATTATTAATTCATATTTATTATTGAAATATATATATATGTATATATATATATATGTATGTATATATATGTATGTATGTATATATATGTATGTATGTATATATATTTATGTATGTATGTATTCGATAATATATTATATACAAATAAAAATACAATAAAAATAAAATATATAATAAAATGAATAAAAAAAGATATTAATAATAAAATTTAGATATAATATTTACATAAAAAATAAGGAAACTAAATTGCAATGTTTAATATATATATATATATATATATATATATATATATATATATATATATATATGATTTTGCATTTAAATCAAACAGGTTTTTCTTAGCTCAACTGGTAAAGATACTGGCACACATGTGAGAGATTATGGCTTTGAATTTCAACTTGGTCACAAAATGAAACCAATTTGTGCTATCGACACGTGGCGGGTGATGGAGGGTGACAAGTGGTAATTGATCGGGACACGCGGCGATTGACCAAGACATAGGCGGTCGGAGGCGAGGTGGCGGTGGTGGTTGTCGACCGGAGGTTTTCCATTGAAAAATGGTGTAGGCAAATTTGCCATGGAAAATTTCCTCACAATTTGGAAAGGAACTTTCTGTGGCAAATTTCCTCGCAAGTGCCACGAAAAAGTTCCGTCACAAATTCCTTCACAATTTAAGATGGAATTTGTACCGTGGCAACTTGCGAGGGAATTTCTCACAAATTGCCTCGCAATTTGAGATGGAACTTGTGATAGAAAGTCATATTCCGTTGTAAATCAATTTGTGACGGCACTATTTTCGACGGAATTTCATCACAAAAAACCTCCGTTCCGTCGCAAATTCTGTTAGAAATTACTTGTTTTTTTCTAGTGTAATACTAGTAGCATCTAAAGTGGCAATTGATGAAAACTTTAGTTCAGTCAATAAAGAAATCATGATTTGGGGGGGGGGGTAAAAAACTCTTCACCAAAAATATCAAATGTCCATTTAAATGAAAATGTTCATACTTTCATTCTCAACCCTAGAAGATACATAACTAATATAAAAAAGCTTCAGTAACTCCTAATGTTTAGCACGATCAGCATGAAGTTTCCATTTAGAAATTAATCAATACTAGAAAATAAATAAAATTCTTATTGAAGAACTAAAAATTAATAACATAAAAAGAGTCATACCTAGAGGAATATACCCAATGGTTCCCTTAATTGCTGAGGATGTAGTTTGATCCTCACCAAAATAGCTTGTATCCCCATGGAGAAGCCTAGCTAGTCCAAAGTCTCCTAAGTGAGCGACCATATCATTACTAAGAAGAACATTGCTTGGCTTGATGTCACAATGAACAATAGTTTCCTCAAAGTCATGATGAAGATAATCCAAAGCTTGAGCCACATCAATAGCTATGTCCAACCTTTGTCTAAAATTCATATATAAATGACTAGGCTCACCAAGTTCGTTTGTTGAGAACCATTTCTCCAAGCTCCCATTAGGCATGAACTCAAAGACAAGGGCCTTAAATTCTTTGCCTTTGTAATCAACACTTGAGCATGAAGTCAGAATCTTCAAAAGATTCCTGTGCCGGACTTTACTAAGAGTTTTGCATTCTGTGATGAAACTCTTTGCTGCCCCATGTACTTGAAGATTTAGCACCTTTACAGCAATTGGTCTTTCGAAATGTTGAAGAGTTCCTTTGTATACAGAACCAAAGCTTCCAACACCAACCAAATTAGATGAAGAAAATCCGTTGGTTGCATCGTGGAGCTCTTTATAAGAAACCCTCGAATGATTATGCTGTAGGGAAGATGGGGAGGAAGACAACTTTTTATGTTTTCTTCTCATGCAAATGATTAGGCAAATTGCTAAACAAGAAAGAGCACCACTTATCACATTGATAAGGATTATGACTTTGATGATGACATGCTTCTTTGACTTACTTGGGCATCTGGGTAACTTTAATTGAGGTATTCCACCGCAAAGATTCTCATTTCCTGTGAGTGAAATAGCTGTGATATTATCAAACACTTTGCCTATTGGAACCTCACCATAAAAATGGTTGTGAGATAGGTTCAAATTCTCCAATATTGGAAGATCTTTTAGTTCTTGTGAGATTGTGCCTGACAAGTTATTGTTTGAAAGGTCCAAGTTGATAAGTGATTTTAAAGAACTAAATGATGAGTTAATGATTCCCTGGAGGAAGTTCCCACTTAAATCAAGATCTGTCAACTGCAAGCATTCCCCAAGTTCCATTAGAACATCACCTGAAAATTTGTTTCCACTCAGATCTAATCCCACTAATTGCTTCATGTTACCAATCTCAGATGGAATGGGACCAATTAAGGAATTGGAAGATAGGTCAAGATATATTAAGCTTTCTAGATGACCAAAAGTTAGCTTTGGTATATTACCACTCAAGTTATTTTGATATATGATCAAGAATTGCATACCCATGCAATGTTTGAGGCTTGCCGGAATGGTTCCCTCAAAATTATTATCAAACAACAAAAGTTTATATAACTTTGTAAGATTTCCAAAATATCAGGAATTCTACCAGATAATTGATTGTCTCCTAGGAATAGGTTTCCAAGATTGTTAAGCTTTCCAAACGAATGTGGAATTGTGCCTTGAAGGAAGTTATGTTCCAACCTAAGGGAAGTTAATCCATCTAGCTGCCTGTTAGAATCCCATAGAATAAGGGATATGTTTCCATGTAATAAGGAAACATGTTTCCATAGAATAGGGGAATGACTTGTATATATATATAGACTTGTATATGTGTTTTAGATTTAAGGAATTTAGATAATTCTTCCTTCTAAGTTTACATGGTATCATAGCCTTAGGATTCTTTGAGAAATTTCCAGATTCCAGCGATCCTTTGAATTTTCCGGCAACGAATTTCCAGTTTCCAGCGAGAAACTTCCAGATTCCGGCGGGCAATTTGAGTTTCCTGGCGCTGTTCATCCAAATATTCTGGCAAGGCTCTTCAGTTTTCCGGTGACTGTTCATTTCGATTTTCTGTTTTTCGGCGACTACCTCCAGTTTCTGTTTCCGGCGATGTTACCCAGTTTTCCTGCAAGAGGTACTGTTCTGTACTATTTGGAACTATTTTCAGACTATTCATTCGGGGATACTGTTCGCACTATTTTGCACTATTTTGGTACTATTTCACTGTTCATTCGGGTACTGTTCGACTTCCCGACATTTGTTTTCCAGTTTCCTGCGTAGGGACTATTCTGCACTGTTCTGGTACTGTTTTGCACTATTTTGGTACTGTTTGACTGTTTATCCGATACTGTTCGACTTTTCCGACAAATTGTTTTCCAGTTTCCGTCGCGGTACTGTTCTGCTATTCATCGGTACTGTTCATACTACTGTTTGAGACTATTCATAGTTACTGTTTGGTACTATTTCGGCAAATTTCTTCCGTTTTCGACAATATTCAGTACTGTTTTGTACTATTCATAGCACTATTTTGTCACTATTTATCACGCTGTGTTACCTCTGTTTTTCGGCGGTTGTTTCTTTTCCAAGGTGCTGTTCATATACTGTTTTGGTACTATGCATAGTACTGTTTGGCACTGTTTATCAGCATTATTTCATCACTGTTAATCGCGATACGTTATTTTTTCCATGGCTGAATCGAAGAACTCTGATATCATCAATTTTCTTGAAGCTCTTGACTCCTCTTATAAGACTATTCCTCTCAAATTTTGTCTAGTCAGGAACTCCCATCTCTTGAAGATGTGTTCTCACGAGTTCTTCGTGCTGCTAATTTAATTCGCCCTTCTGTTGATCACAATGCAAGTGCTTTGGCTAGGCATGGTTCCTTTAACAACAAGAATTATGGGTCTAAACAAGGCACTAGTACTCCGAATATGTCTTCTGGCAGTTTCATCTGCAATTATTGCAAGGAGCCTGGTCATATTAAGAAAAATTGTCGTAAATTACAGAACAAACAGCAACGTGATCAGCAGCGTAATCTTACTCATATTGCTCAAATATCTGATAATTCCAATTCTAGTCCATCATCTATAGGGGGCCTAGCTACAGGTACTTGGTCCTCTAGTCTTGCTACTACTTCTATGAAATGGGTCATTGATTCAGGTGCTACCGACCATATGACAGGTAACCATCATTTATTTTCATCGTATGCCCCTTATGCCAACCCATCCTCCATACTTGTCGCCAATGGTTCCTCGGTCCGTATTCTTGGATCAGGCACTGTTAAACCAACTACATCAATTTCATTATCTTCTGTTCTTAATGTTCATGATCTTACATTTAATCTTCTGTCTCCTAGTAAACTGACTCGCCATTTGAACTGCTTTATCACACTATTTCCTGACCACTGTTTAATCCAGGATCTTTCAACGAAGCAGATTATTGGTAGGGGCTATGAATCTGGTAGGCATTACGTCCTTGATGATCAGGTGCCGCGTCCTATTGCTTGTTCTGGTGGGTCATCTCTCTTTGAAGTCCATTGTCGTCTAGGTCATATGCCACTTTCGTCTCTAAAAAGGTTATATACTCAGTTTTCTTCTATGTCTGCTTTAGATTGTGAGTCATGTCAGTTTGCCAAACACCATCGTGTTCATTTGGCACCTCGAGTCCATAAACGAGCTGCATCCCCATTTGAGTTAGTTCATTCTGATGTCTGGGGTCCTTGTTCAGTTTTGTCTCAAACTGGTTTTTCGATATTTTGTCACTTTTGTTGATGATTTTTCCCGAACCACTTGGCTTTATTTAATAAAACAACGTTCTGAATTGTTTACACATTTTCATAATTTCTGTGCTGAAATTCAAACTCAGTTTAATACTCCTGTGAAAATTCTTCGAAGTGATAATGCGAAAGAATATTTTTCCGCCCCATTCACCGATTATATGCATAGTCATGACATTCTTCACCAATCCTCCTGTGTTGATACACCTGCTCAAAATGGTGTTGCTGAAAGAAAGAACCATCATCTCTTAGAAACTGCCCGAGCTCTCATGTTTCACTCTTGTGTTCCTAAATCTTTTTGGGCTGATGCCGTGTCTACTGCTTGTTTCCTTATTAATCGCATGCCTTCGGTCGTCCTTGGTGGGGATGCTCCATATTCTGTTTTGTTTCCCACAACAAAGTTGTTTCCTATTGATCCCAAAATTTTTGGTTGTGTTTGTTTTGTTCGGGATGTCCGTCCAAGTGTAAGTAAACTCGATCCAAAGTCATTGAAGTGTATCTTTCTAGGTTATTCTCGAATTCAAAAAGGTTATTGGTGTTACTCTCCTGATCTCCGTCGTTATCTTGTGTCTACTGATGTAACCTTTCCTGAGTCGTCTCTTTTCTTTAAGTCTTCAGTATTATCTGAGTCTCCCTCTGTCATTGATGGGCATGATGATGTTCTAGTTTATTGTGTCCCTATCTTACCAGTACAGGTTGTTGTTCCAGAACCTGATATCATCAATGGTCCTGATGTTACCAATGCTCATCCCTTGCCAGTGACTGCTTTGCCAATGGATTCTGTTCATGTACCTGCTCCTACTTTCCCAGACCCTGACACTCTTGCCCCTGATCCAATTGTCCCTGATTCTGTTACTGATCCATCTGATAACCTACCTATTGCCCTTCGAAAAGGTACCCGTCCTCATTGTCCTCCCAAAAGATATGCTGAATGTACCTATCCAATCTCCTCCTTTGTGTCCTACCAGCACGTGTCCCCTGCTTCCGCTTCTCTTGTAGCCACCCTTGAATCCATCTCCACCCCTACCACTCTTCACCAAGCCTTAGCCCACCCTGGTTGGCATGTTGCGATGGAAGAAGAAATGATGGCCCTTGACAAGGCTGATACTTGGACTCTTGTTGATCTACCTTCTGGGAAGAAGGTCATTGGGTGTAAATGGGTGTTTGTAGTTAAGACTAAGGCTGATGGTTCCTTAGAACGGTTGAAAGCTCGGCTTGTTGCCAAAGGTTATGCTCAAACCTATGGTATAGATTACTCTGAGACTTTCTCCCCAGTTGCTAAGCTCACTTCTGTTTGTCTTCTTGTATCTCTAGCTGCCACCTATAATTGGGATTTGCATCAGTTGGATGTTAAGAATGCATTTTTGAATGGTGATCTCCTTGAGGAAGTTTATATGGTGCAACCTCCTGGTTTTGTTGCTAAGGGGGAGTATGGGAAAGTGTGCTATCTCAGAAAGTCATTATATGGTCTGAAACAGAGTCCGCATACCTGGTTTGATAGATTTTGTAATGTGGTTCAGAAGTTCGGATTGAGCCAATGTAAGAGTGATCATTCTGTGTTCTATCAGCAGTCCAACGCAAGCATGATTATTTTAGTAGTGTATGTTGATGATATTGTGATTACTGGGAGTAACACTTCTGGAATCTCAGAACTTAAAGTCTTTCTTAACTCTCACTTTCAGACAAAAGACTTAGGACCATTAAAGTACTTTCTCGGTATTGAGGTTTTGAGAAGCAGGAAGGGCATCCTTTTGACTCAACGGAAATATGTTCTCGATCTCCTAAAGGAGACTGGAAAGCTTGGAGCTACACCAAGTAGCGTTCCCATGATATCGAATCCATTTTTAGATCTTAATGAAAGCATGTTTAATAAGCTACCTGATGACTTGAAGAAGAAGATTGATCCAGAGAAGCTGAAGCCGTTTGCATTTCCTGAGAGATATAGAAGACTCATTGGGAAACTGAATTATCTGACAGTAACTCGTCCTGATATAACATTCTCGGTCAGTGTACTTGTCAATTTATGGCATCTCCAACAATGGCACAATGGGAAGCATTAGAACATATCTTATATTATTTGAAAAGTTCCCCAGGTCGTGACATTCTCTATACAGATTATGGGCATACTAAAGTTGAGTGTTTTTGTGATGCGGATTTTACAGGATCTAAGGCAATAAGGCGGTCCACTACAGGCTACTGTATGTTTGTTGGTGGAAATTTGATATCATGGAGAAGTAAAAAGCAAGGTGTTGTGTCAAAATCAAGTGCAGAAGCAGAATACAGAGCTATGTCACAATCAGTACAAGAAATTGTGTGGGTATTTCAACTCATGAAGGAAATTGGCGTTGCCACGACATTGCCTGCAAAGCTATGGTGTGACAATAAAGCAGCATTACATATAGCATCGAATTTTGTGTTCCATGAGCGTACAAAGCATATTGAAATCGATTGTCATTTTATTCGTGATAAGATCAAAGAAAATGTTATATCTACAGGGCACATGAAATCAAACGATCAATTGGAAGATCTTCTGACGAAAGCCTTAAATGGGACACGGGTTGAGTATCTTTGTAACAAGTTGGGCATGATCAATATATATGCTCCAACTTGAGGGGGAGTGTTAGAATCCCATAGAATAAGGGATATGTTTCCATGTAATAAGGAAATATGTTTTCATAGAATAGGGGAATTGTATATATATATATACACTTGTATATGTGTTTTAGATTTAAGGAATTTAGATAATTCTTCCTTCTAAGTTTACACTGCCCAATCTCATTAGGGATGCTTCCAAAGATATGATTGAATCCCATACTAAGCGTATCAAGCTGGGATGAGAGATTCCCAATTGAATTTGGCAATACACCGCTAAATTGATTACCCAGCATCTCTATTAAATGCAATTGACTACAATTTGTTAAGGATGAGAGGAAATCTAAGTCATGGCCTTCTCCGCTCCCAAAATTATTTGTATCAATCTCAAATGTACGAAGGTTCTTCAGTCTTCCCAAAGAATTAGGGACTGGGCCACTAAAAGAATTTCCATATATTTCAAATATTTTCAATTGAGAGATGTTGGATAATGAAGCTGGAATAGTTCCTGTCAACATGTTCTGTCCCGCATAAAATTTTTGAAGATTTGGGAAAGCAAAGCCAATATTCGATAGAAAAGTTCCAGATAAGTAGTTGAAAGCAAAACTTAAATATTCCAAGCAAGAAAGATTATAAAGTGAAGAAGGAATTATCCCAGAAAGATTGTTGTAATTGAGATAGAGCAAGTACAAATTTGACAAGCCTCCTAGAGAATGAGGTATACTTCCATCTAAATTATTAGATGAAAGAGACAATCGCTCCAAGGATGAAATATTTCCCAAAGAAGGTGGAATACTTCCATGAAACTTATTAGCACCAAGTCCCAACACAGTAAGTTGTTGCATAGATTCAAACAAGAAGGGAATTTCACCAATCAAATTATTGTGGGTCAAGGAATTTTGTTGGAGTTTAGAACAGTTACCCAACTCTGCAGGGACTTCTCCCTCGAGATAATTGTGACGCAAATCAATAAACTGCAATCTTTTAAGACGGCCAATTTGTTTGGGAATTTGACCATGCAATCCATTATATGAAAGATTAAGCAGTTTAAGAAATGTTAAGTTACCTAATGCTGGTGCAAATATGCCTCCCAAATCTTCATTTGTGAGGTTTAAAGCTGAGACTCTCATGCGACGAAGATTACAAGTAACGCCTTGCCAATTGCAAAAGTTGGATGAACTATTCCATGAAGGCAAAGCTTTTGGATTGTCATTGGTTAACTTACCCTTAAGAGCAAGCAGAGCAAGCTTATCAGTTTCTAGTCCGGTGGCAATGGCAGCTCTAGTTGGCAAAAGAAATTGAGAAGCCATGCATAGTAGAAAATTGGTGGTAATAATGTATAAGGGATTCATTTGGTTGTGGGGAAGGAATCTGCAAAATAAAGCCGCACATACTCAAAAACTAGACGTGTGGTTTTTGCTTTTATAGTTACAGGAATTCACGGCTGAACCTGAAAGTTTTTACATGTTGGCAAAATTTAAATTATTGCACATCTCTGTTTTCTATTTTTTTTAAAAAAATTAGTTTTTGTTTAAAAAAAAATTAGTTTTTTTTTTTTTGCTTATGCCATTGGTGGTTCAAAATTAAATTACTTTTCAATTAAAATAACATGGGCTAAATACGTATTCACTTTTTTTTAACAATAGTGCAGAAGTCAAAACAAGAATTAAAACAGTACACTTATTTATTAAAAAAAAAAAAACCCAGCACGCTTCTAGTCTTGAATAAGTCTAAACTGTCCCTATAACAAGACTTTTAAACCCTTTGGTGCTTCAGTCAACTGTTGAAAGAAGTTGATTTGAAGGTAGCTCACTAGCTCCACTTAGCCAACCAATCGATAACTTTATTCCTTGACGATGTACATATCTAGCCTTCTATCTCATTGGCCTTCTATCAATATGTATTCACTTTTGTTGTTGAATTAATTAGTTTTATTGTTGTTCTCTATTTTAAGTAAAAAGTTAACCTATTTCAGATAAAAGCACTCACAAACAAGGGGGAAAAATTAAACGACTAATTATAATTAACATACTGAAAAAAAAAGAGAAAAAATTTCACTTTTATAATATAGGATATTGATTCAATGTGATTCATCCATTACCTATGGACACGTACTGTATGTACATGCATGATTGAGATTGACAGGGGAGGGAACCACAATTAATGCTTTGCACCACGTAAAATACGAACACGCATGGCATAATCACGCAGGAAATAATGCACTTTTGACACGCACACCAGAAAATTAAAGAATTAATGTTAATATTTTTTCTGATATATTTATAAGCAAAATATAACAATAATAGCCTCTTATATATTTTTATAAGAGTTTAAAATTTAAATTGTCTTGATTATTTTTATAAATTTTTATAAGTGCTAAATAAAATTTATTTAAATATTCAATGAGTTTTGTTTTCTCATTTTTATTATATATATTGAATTAATTAAAAGGTTGTTAATATATTTATTTTATTTTTCTCTCTTACTTTGTTCCATTATAAATAAGGATATACTTGAAAAAAATTATTTCATACAGACTTGCTTTTTAACTAATTTTGACAATTTTCTTAAATAGTATAATTTCGTCATCACGCTGTTATAAATAAAACCGAACAAAGTATAATAGAATGAGCTAAGAGTTTATTCAAGGGTGAGCGTGTCTAACAGTAGAACGTAAATAAATATTGAGTTCACATAGAGTAGTTAAATATTTTTATTTTATTTTTTTCTCAATTTTTAATGTAACTCATATGAATATGTTAATTATTACTCAATTAAATTGTTATGTTATAAATTAGATTTATTTGAGGAAATTATGATATTGTTATGTAGCACACTGCAATAACCATTCCATGAAGGAAGAGCTTCATCAAGATTGCCATTACCCATTAGTTAGCTTATTCTTCAAAGCAACCCTATAAGTCTCCACACGACATTAGTTAATTTTTCTAATTTTTTATCTTATATTTTTTTATTAAAATTTTATAATAAGCACATTTTTTAGATTTTTTAAATTCAACTCATAAAAATTTTCACTCCCCTCCATATCTCTCATACCAAATAGCCTTTTGGTGATTGGGGATTATCTTTCCATGTTGCAAAAATTTAAATTCCAAATCTTAGTTTTCTTTTTTATTTTTTTTTTACCATTGGTGTTCAAAATTAAATTAATTTCCTTTTTTTCCCTCAAAATTAAAGTAATTTCCAATTCAAATAACAAGGGCTAAATAAGTATTCACTTTAATCATTTAATAAATTAATTATATATTTGTTGTAGTTTATTTTAAATTAAAATTAACCTATACCCTGTTAACCTGTTTACTTGCTTTCACTTCCATTCAATTCAACGTTAGGTATTTGCTTTTAAATAATATAATGTTCATTCTAACTAAAAGAAGTAAGCACTATAATTGTGGTGATCACGGAAATTGAATGAAACTATAGATAACTTAGAAAGCATTCGGCGCATTGTATTGGAGAGTTTGTGGTTGTTATGTCAAAGGGTCAAAGATATTTGATTTAATATGATTCACCTATTACCTAGGCACACGTACGGATATGCACATGCACATGAATGACATGGAAATGGACCACCATTAAATGCTTTGCACAATATAATATAATGAGAAATACTTACATTTTTTTTTAGGGCATACTCTTATATGTATTTTAATTAATTAAAATATAATAATTTATTATATTTTAATACTATATAAAAGATGAGTCATATAAAAAAATTTAAATTTTATGATTTTAAAAAATATAAATTTTATAATTTTAAAAAATAAAAGACGCAATTCCTCCTGACTTTATGTTTTTTTTTTACTCCCTCCTTCCTAACTTCTTCTACAGTGTCCTCTATCTTGTTTTTTTGTTCCTTTTTTATATGATTTTATTCAATTTTCAAATCAACCATCATGTTATACAGATTTTTACTATTTTTTACGATTGAAAATTTTATTATTAACTGAATAAAACGTTAGGTTTAATTTGTTTTATTCATTCTATGGATTCAATGTGATTCACCCGCTCACCTATCCATACGTACTGGATTCACATGCTATGACGAGCAGAGAATTAAATATGATCGTACGACGCCGTTCTGATTGTAAGGAATCTACACGTCGTTTGGATTAGCTTATGGAAGTTCCATAAGTGCTTATAAATCGTGATTCATTGAATACGAAGTAACTTTTACGGTTTACGAGGTTACTTTTACAGTATACGAGGTAAATATGTGGTGGAGATTTAAGTAAATCGGGTTTATTTTATAAGCCCGATTGAAAACAGAGTTTCCAAACAAGCTAACGATGAATCCCCATACACAAAAAGTTGGCATCACCCTCTTAATATATGATATCTAATTTGTATTTTATATTGAACTAAAAACTAATATTATCTAAAAATATATTATGGTGTAATTTTACTTTTAAAGTGTTTTTTTTAGAATAATTTTGTCCATATTGAGTACTAATTAAAAATAGTCAACACTTAAATTTAAAATGTTAAGTACTACTAAAAAAATATTGTAAATGCTTGATGCATTTTTACTTCAGTAACTTTTTGGAGAGCTAATAACGAGGTTAATTTTGCTTTCTAAAAATAGTAAAACTGTATCACAAATAAATACTTTAAAATATTAGACAAATCTAAAAAATACTTTATACGTTTTTTAATATAAGACATATTTATCTATTTTGATTAGATTAAGGAAGTTAGTTAATATGACATTTGTTTAAAAATAATATAATCATCTTCCTTAGTCCTCCAACCTCTCTCTCTTAATTATTGTCGAGGAAGTATCAATAGAGGTAAATTAAAAAAATATTAACAAATATGAGAAATAAGTATTACATTTATGACTAATCCCAACTCCATAATTAGATCTTATATTAAACACTGGACAGAATATTTTAGGATGGTGGATCAATCTTTGTTGCATAGATATTGTCGTGTAAACCTCAAATCTTCATATCAATCATATTCAAAATATCTATTTCTAAAACAAAAATTAGCCTGTTTCAGAAAAATAATATTAAGTTCACCTACAGTAGATAAAATATTTTGATTTATTTTAAATCAATTTTTAATGTGTCTCTTATGTAAATTATTACTCAATTTGTTCTGTTATAAATTAGCTTTATTTGAGAAAATCATGATAAAAGGACAATCCAAATGACACATGGGAAATGGAACCATGGTTATGGCAAAAAAGAAAAAGAAAAAGAAAAAGAAATGGAACCATGGAAGCAAGATTTTCCTAGTATTTGAGGTCAATAACTCAACACACACACTCGTGCATTGTCAAGCTTGACTCGTGTAACACAAAAAGCATGAAACATGGCTTTCCTGTTCCCATTAATGATGGCTTTCTAATGCATTCCTTTGGATTTGGATAATTTCCTCATCTATTTTCTCTTTTTATTTTTCTCTTCGTCTCATTTTTACCCTTACACTAGTAAATGATTGATTGAGATTCAATATTTTTTGAAAATATTATTTTTTTAAATATTTTCTATAATATGTAGTTGTGAACTATATAATTAAATTTTAATAGTTTAAATTTATTTATTTTTTAAGGGAATATTATAATTATAATTTTATAAATCATTAAATCTCAATAGTTGATTTGTTGATCATAAGGAGTAGTACAGTGACAGAAATGGGATCAGGAGGGAACAAAATTAGGAGAGGATCCAAATCCATGTTATATATTATATCATGATCAATAAATCGGTGTGAATGAATATACTCCAACCCTCTTTAATTTAGGAGAATTATTATTGGATTATGGTTGATGCACTCTGGTAGATTAGCTTAATTCCATTAAGTCATGGGGTAGAAATGCAAATAATAATAATTGCAGATGACTAGCTGAAATATTTCCTTTGATTTAATGTGCATGAAGATACGTTGTGTATGACATGTATGTGGATTAAGTGAGTGGAACTGAAGATTGTGATCATCGGTTTTCTCTTACTTAAGAAACTATAACTCACAAGCATGAGTTATACTCTTATTTAAGAGACCGTAACTCTTACAAGCATGAGTTATGCAATAAAAACCGCAAGCGTAGTTACACAAATCAGCTAGTGTGCGTGTAATGGTAATAAACTATAAAAAATTAAATAATCTTGTAATAAGAAATAGATATCATATTACTAAAATAGATCTTTTATTTAACTAATCAGAGGAAAAAAAAATATTCAATAAATTTGATTGTAAATTAAGATATTTCCAAATAAATCTAGAAGCAGAAAGTAAAAAATGTACTTCTTTTAGCACTTCTGAAGGATTATATGAATGGAATGTATTGATTATGAGATTTCGTAATAGTCCAAGTATATTTCAAGAATATGTATCAAAATTATTATTGTTAATAAAGGATTTTGTAGTAATACATATGGATGATATATTAATATTCTCTAACAATGTAGAAGAACATAAAAATCATTTAAATCAATTTGTAATATTAATTGAACAAAAAGGATTAAATATAAGACCAACGAAGGCTGAATTAAGAAAAACAAGAATCCCCTTCTTAGGACAATATATATCTTTGAATGGAATATAATTAAAAGAATATATAAGTAAAAAAGTTTTAGAATGCCCAAAAATAAAAAATAAAAAGGATTTACAATCTTTCTTAGAACCTGTAAATCAAGCAAGAAATTATATACCTAATTTATCCAAATTAACCACAAAAATATCCTCTCTCGTTGGTCTGATTTTGTATGATTCCCATTAAATTAGCAAGAGAAAAGACTAAATGGGTATGGGATAAAGAAACCCAAAGAATAATAAATCAAATAAAACAATTATGTCAAGATTTACCTAAGTTGACTATTCCTACAAATAATAATGTCAAATGGGTCATATATACAGATGCTTCAAAAAACTATTGGGAGCAGCATTATATCATGAAAATAAAGAAGAAAGAGAAATAATAACATAGATATGCAAGTGGAAAATTTAATAAAGCTCAAAGTAAATATCATTCTAATTGGAAAGAATTTTAGCAATAGTAAAAGCAGTATAAAATTTTGAGTTATTTATAAATACAAGATTCACAATAAGAACTGATAAATACTCAAGTAAGAAATTGGTTAGATAAGGGAATCAGAACAAATAAATTAAGTAATAAAATGTTGATTAAATAGTAAAGTGATTTATCTTATTATGATTATGATACTGAGCATATTAAAAGGCAAAATAATCTGATTGCTAACTATCTGAGTAGAAGGAAACAAGTAAAAGAATGACCAATAACGATGATTCTTTCAAAGAATCACCAACTCTAGAACAAGTAATATTAAAGATCAATATTCTTGAGATGAATATAAGTCTTCTAAGCAGCTAAGTAAATACGAGTATCATGAGCTTGTCAAGTTTTGTTGCAAATATATATTCACAGGTTGAAGAATTGTCAGAATATGGAAGCAATTGGAGGACCAATATCAAGACAAGTATTTATAGCTGATGTTGCAGTACAAACATCTGAAAGCCAAATATCTGAAACCTAGCCAAACCAAGAACTGTATTGTTAATAGAGATAATAAAAAAAACCAAGAAAGCCAAAGAGCAAGCCCAAAAATCGCTAAAAAGATCTACAACCTTATGAAGCCTCCTTCCAAACCCCATGACAATATAAATTCTTTAAGCTCTTTATTCACAAATTAAATCATTTATCCTTAGCCACTAGAACTATCAACTATGTTTCTCATTATGCTTTCAATAAAGCCATCATATATCCAAGAACCTCACTAAGCCTTGTAAAAATCTAGTATGGCTATAGATTAATTTAGACCATTTATCCTTCACCAACTATGGAAGAAATATTAGAATTACCCAAGCCTATTCAAGATGACGTAAAACATTATTTTGGAATAGTAACCCAATATACAGTATTTAGTAGATGTTATTTGACTATTGCTGAAATAACTCTAGACAAAGTTTATCCTCTAATAAATTTGATAAAATTGGGAACTACTAAGAAGCCTATCAAGTATGATCTAAAAGTTGAAGAAGATGTTGAAGAAGATGAAGAGTTTTAGTACCGGGTATCTTCTATTAGAGTCCAAGATTAGAATGTAATATTTCAGAAGATGAACAGAACAATAACTTCTAGAGAAGCCCGATGGGTCTACTTTATAGGCCAAACAACATGAGCATACTCAATAGGAAGAGTAAGTAGACAAGTAAAGATTTTCCTCCAATGGTATGATAAAATAAAGATGAACAAGATGGAAAATCCTAAGGACACTAAATGAACAATATGCCAAGAATTATCAGATTATGCCAACCATAAATGCAATTATTGCGACGACCAAGAAATGATATATAAAGACTATAAAGAGCCTTCAGTAGATATGAATATCTTACAGTAACTGCTAACTAATATCAGAAGTTTCTACCAACAAAGGAGAAGACAAAGAAGGTGGAAAGGAAAAGCAAAAAGAAAAAGAAGAAGAAGACAAAGGAGAGAAAGAAGAAGAAAATTCTACCAACTCTATTGATGATTCCACAATAATATAGAATAATCAGAGTTGGGAATGCCCGACTCTATATAAAGCTATGTAAACTCTCTTGAAAGGCATCAATTGAAATATAAGCAGTATTCTTTGTATTTGATCAATGTTAAAAAAAATTAGAAATTACACTTTGCAGCGGTTAAAGGCTTTGAATTGCTACAAAGTGTAATTTCTATTTTTTTTTAAAAAAATATTGATGTTTGTAGTGGTTCAAGGATCATAACTTTTGAAATTTGAAAATTTCAAAGCCTGCCAATGGTAATAAGTTTTGCTGCGGTTTTAGTCTAAGAATCGCTACAAAGTGAAAATTTTTGAAATTTGAAAATTTGAAAGCTCACTAATGCTCATGAGGTTTGTAGTGGTTTTAGTCTATAAACTGATACAAAAGAAAAAATTTTGTAACAGTTTGATCACCGCTACAAAATGTTGAACGTTGGAGAAGTTTGAATTTAATCCTCCACGCATATGTCATTCAGAAAACTCAAAATTCTCTCTTCTCTCATCTTCTTTGCTAAGTTTTTATATTTTCTAACATATACTAGCTATGGATGAGTTATGGATAAAGTTGCTGTAACATACTGAAATATGAATAACAAGAACTGCTTGTAAATGTAATTAGTCGGAAGAAAATTCACCGGTGCCAGTGTTGTGTATACGGTGTTATTTTGATAAAGAGGACACTTAGCAAGATTTTATTGGTTGTCATAAAGTAATAATTAAATGAAATAATCTTACTTTGTGTAGGGACCACGAAGGAGGACACCTCGTAGGTGAACCCGGGAAAAATTCCCTGACTTTCCTTTCCCTGATAAAGTGGACAGTTCGGTGGAGGGAAGAGATAGGGATGAGTCCCATATAAGGGACACATGGCATCATCTTAAGGAAGAAGAGAAAAGGTGCTTTTGACTTTAATGTGTTGGCCGAATAAGAGCGTGACACTTGTTCCCTCTTTTTGACAAAGTTACTTTAGCTTTTGTGTTGTCATCACCGGAGGGTGCCACGTTGCCCCAAGCCGGGGAAATCCACCGGACTCTGGTCTGGTCACCCGACTAATTTTCCCGAACACCGAGCTCAGGAGCCGGGGAAAAATCATCGGACTCTCATTTTCCCTGACCATTAGGACAGCTCAAGACCCATTTGATTAAAAGAAAGGACACGTGTCACCGTTTGGCTAAATCACCGAATATGTGGCACCATAAGATTGTGACACATGTTGGAACACCTTTATGACTTTCTTTAAACTCTATTATTTCATTTATTATCAGCAAAAATAGGAAGAAATCAGAAAAAACGTTGAGAAATAGTTAGAGGAAAGAGAAAACATGAATAGTAAATGTTCTTGAGTTCAATCCACCGAAACACTACCGAATCAGTGTTTTCTCCTAAAATTTCCTTCACAAACCTTCTTCTACTCATCCTAAGCTTTATTTCTACGGTTTTAGATTTTCATTTGGAGGTATTTGGTGCCATCTCACCAGACGAAGTACTGCCGGATTTCCGAACCGATTGTGGAAACGTATAGAGGTAAGCGTAAGTTTCATTTTGAACCGATTGGTTTGTTGTTTGGATGAGTCTTCATGAAGGTTAGGGTACTGTTCATTTTCGTCCAAAAGGAATTTTAAAGGATTAATCATGGTTTAATCATGTATTTATGGTTAAATGATGATTTATGATGATATTGGACTAAGTTGTTCAACAAAATTCTGTTTTGGTAATTTTGCTGAAAATGATTCTGTCTTGCCAGTGGGTTTTGGGGCTGAAGCTTTATGATTTTGATGATTTTGATCATTCCATTGAGTTCTACATGAAAAATTATGTGGAAAATCATGTACTTATAATTTTTGGATAATTATACAAAATTATGGAATTTTTGAAAGTTAGATGACCCTGCTGTTAGACTTGTTTTGCTGGAGCAGATTTGTTGCGGTGCGTTTTTCAGTAACCAAACCTTGTCTAAACCTTATGAAATTTTACATGATGAAATTAGACATCCTAAGGTTCAATTTGATGGGTAATAGGACGCAATTGGACCAGTGGATTGAGAAATATGATTTTTCAAAGTTTAAGGTTGATTCTGGAATGGAATCTGTGGCAGATTGGGTTTGACGAATTTTATGGAATTGGGTGGTTATAATTAGTGCCTTGTAATATTTTTATTTACACTAGGACTTGAATATTATTGAAAAGAACCTGGAACCAACTCATTTGGAGTTGTGTAGAATTAATTATGAAATTTCAAAGATTGAAGAAAATTCTGGCAGATTTACTCAAATGTGCGAAAATAAAGGATGCAATGGTATTATGTAATTGTAATGAACTTTAAGGGTAAAACTAACCAACTTGATATAGTTGAACCATTTTTGACTTTGATTTTGGGTTAGTATTCTAACCTTATTGACAACTGACTTGAGTATTTGGATTATACAAATATTGGACGAAATAATAACTTGTCGTCCGTAAATTCCATTTATAGGACCTAATACTGTTTAAAGTTTAAGATCTGCCCGAGCTTAGTGAAACAATTGGATATTGCTCAAGAGAAGCTATCAGGTAGTAACTTTGTCTTTCATATGTTATAAGATACATTGTATGTGTGTAGTTTCATCATGAACTGTCTGGAATATTTTGTTTATGCAGGGTTGTCGCCCGGGGCCTATTGCACGGGTTGACGCTCAGGCCATTGAATTTGTTTGTGATGCACGAGTGAATGCCGGGGCCTATTGCACGGGTAATACTCGGAGCCTTGTGATATACCTAGTACTATGATGGTATGAGAACTACATGTTGAATCGAATGATGTTGTGATGATTCTTTTATATGATGACTGTGTAACATGCTCTGTGATTTTATATCTATATGATTGACTACCTGTTACTACTGAGATTCTTTTGAATCTCACTCTTTTTCTGTAAACAAATTACAGTACAGGCTGGTAGCTCAAAGGGCAAGAAGGTAAATATGGACAACTAGAGGATGAAGCTGAAAGATTTACTTTCTCTGTTGGTTGTCTGTTTGGATATTTTGGACATGTATATATTGTATAAATCGGTAACTATGACAATAGTATAGTAGTTGAACTGATAGTACTTGTAGCCAGGTATATGAATGGTAATGTAATAAAGAGATAACTTAGTTACATAACACTTCCTAATCGTTAGAGAAACATTAACGATTGAATACTACGTGAGATTGAAGCAGAGACACGCTCGTATACTCTGATAAAATGAAAGGAAGTATCAATGAGTCTAAATGAGATAGTGAATATTTGTGAAAAATGTTTGAAAATTTTTTATTCCATATGAAAAACCTACTCAATCCTAGATTTATCTCCTGAGATAATGTTGGGATTCATTAATGTTTTTAAAGTTTATTTAGTTTGGGATTAAATCCTGATTTCACAATTTATTTCACTACTCTTTTGTACTCATCTGAGGCTATTGGAAGTAAGGTATTATAGTTGCCATGCAATTCTCTAGCATATTTGGTAGGATTTAACAATTTCTTAGATTTTGCAACCTCTCACGCTAGTTGTAATGGTAAGATCATGTGTCTGTATCCTACATGCAAGTTTAAGAAGTGGAATATATGAGAAGTTGTTAGGGAACATTTACTTACGAGGCCTTTCCCAGAAGATTATATTCTTTGGGGAGTTCATGGTAAGAAACACAATATGATATATGATGCTCTTCCTGGAAGTTCATAAGTAGGAGTTCAAGTAGATCATAATGATCCTATTAATAATGTTGTTTGTTATGCATTTGGTATTCATGACAACAACTTTAATGAAGAAGTGGAGGGTTCTGAACTTACGTTCTTATGGAATAAAGCAACTCAAGATATTTTCTTCCTAATGGATAAAGCAGATTGTCCTTTACATCTTGGTTGTGTAAAATACTAGAAATTAACTTTTTTTTATTAAATTGTATCATATCAAGTGCTTGTATGGACTCACTGATAGGGAATGTCGATGTTGCTGGAATTATTAAAAGATGTACTCCTCAACATAGAGATTCCCACAACATTCTATGAGGTAAAAAATCAATACATTCCTAAATGATTGTATGATGTATTACGTAGATGACGCTAGCACAGAGACTTTGTAAGTGATGTCACACATCAAGGTACACGAGAATTCAAAAGGGAAAAAAAGTAAAAGAAGAAACTTGCAAAGATTCTCAGGTACTTTCCTGTGAAGCCACAGTTGCAAAGATTGTTTATGTCATCTAAAACAATTGAGTATATGAGGTAGCATGAAGTTGACAAGAATCAAGATGGTAAGTTAAGATATCCACTGATGCAGAAGATTGGAAAGCATTGGACTCAGACTTTCCATCTTTCATGGATGACCATAGAAATCTTTGGCTTATTCTGGCGACCAACAATTCTAGTACATTTAGGAATGTTAGCACAAGTTACAGTATTCGGCCAATAGTCTTAGTTTCATATAACTTGCCCCCTTGGATATGTATAAAACAAAGTTCCTTCATTTTATTTATGATCATTCCAGGGAAAAAGGCATTGGGTAGTGATATAGATGTGTATCTCCAATCACTTATTCAAGAATTGTTATACCTATAGAATGTCGACATCGAGACATATGACGCTTACGAGAAGACATTGTTCAGCTTGCGTGCAGCCTTGATGTGTATGATAAGTGACTTTCCTAGGCTGGGAACTTATCTGGGTGGAATGTACATACTGGGAAGGCATGTCCAACTTGTAATTTTGACTCTGACTTAGTGCGTCTTCCCTACAATCGAAAGTGGTGCTTTATAGGACATCGAATATTTCTTGATGGGAAGCAAACATTTAGATTGCAACAGAATCATTTCAATGGGAAACCAGAAAAAAGAGAGCCTCCTCAGACTTTTTCTAGTGCATATATCTTATAGCAGCTTTAGGATGTTGAATTCGAGTTTTGAAAAAAGAATGATGCACCACAAGTAGGGGGAAGACTAACAGAACTTTTACTTCTAAGCCTTA
This sequence comes from Albizia julibrissin, assembly GCA_037074505.1. NCBI lineage: Eukaryota > Viridiplantae > Streptophyta > Magnoliopsida > Fabales > Fabaceae > Albizia > Albizia julibrissin. Next base: position 32,696,326 of record CM073483.1, read on the forward strand.
GCAATGACGAAAGATAAGTATCTTCTTTACTCTTCCATATTAGAAATCTAATTTGCCACGCCACAGTCTTGATGTTATACACATTGACAAAAAATGTGTAAATAATGTGTTATACACGATGCTAAATGAATTCGGAAAGTCAAAAGATCACCTTCAAGTAAGGAAAGATTTCCGGCCATGGGAGTTCATGAAGACACGTTGCCAAATGAGCATGACAAAATTCAACTGGAAAAATTCACTCTGACAAAATTGAACAAGGAAATCTTCCTCTCAACTTTAAAGAAAGTAAAAGTTCTTGTTAGGTATTCAAGCAACATTTTACGACGTATTGACATGAAAGCTTAAAAGGTTGTTAGGCTTAAGAGTCATGACTCATATGTTCATATGCAACAATTACTTCCGTTGGCAATAAAAATACATTGCCTCCCGATGTATCCATTTTTTTGGTGGAGCTGTGTTCTTTCTTCCAAAATATAAGGTTTTGAACATTGAAGAGATTGACCAACTACAACACAAAATCATTCTTACTCTTTATCATTTGGAGATGATATTTCCTCCGTCCTTTTTCATTGTGATGGTTCAAGCTAGCTGGCTCAGTTCAATATTGATAGATATATCCTATGGAGATGTACTCATTTTACATTTGTCTATCTGTATTGAATTCTAAATTTAGTAGCCATATATTTCAGCATTAATTAACATTTTTTGTTATTAAATTTATAGGTTTCTTGGGAAATTGAAATCTTATGTAAGGAATAAGACGTGGCCAAAAGGCTCTATAGGGGATGAGGTCCTGTATTTATGTTCAAGGTGTTTTGATAACATTGAGATGTCTTTCAATCGACCACCTCATGTAGATGATTGTCCTGAACTTCAGCCATAATCAAGAGAGTTGTTAATCCCTCGTGTTGGTAAACCAGCTGGAGGAAGTAAGAACTTCAAACTAAATGCAATTAAGAAGTTCCAAGCATATAGACATGTTTTGATTAATTACAATCAAGTTGATTCCTTCTTTCGATAAGAATTGTACACTCGTATATTATTCTATATTTTTTCTTAACTTTTGCTTACATATAATGATTATCGTCGCTTACATAATTACTTGCAAGGAATTGTACATCATTACTTGCAGGGAATTCAGAAGTCATGTGAAGCGTCAATTCAGGATCCGTACATAAACATCATCTAAAATTGATAAAAAGGTCCACAGAGAATTCCCCAGTTAGTTTGTATACTGAATACTAAATGACCATAACCTATACTCACCATATTTTAAAGCTCTCGCAATTAGCTCGCTTGATCATGCAAGGAGGTTTATTCCATACAATGTCAATAGTTTCAAGTTTTGCATGGTTTCACAAGATCAAGGATTGCTAACTCAAAACTTGGAAGTTTATGGCACCTTCGAGACAAGGAGTTATATGATCAGCAGTGACGAGAACATGTAGTTCAAAGGCATCTCTTATTATGGAAAGCTTGTTGATTTCATCAAACTAAATTACCAAGGCCATTTCACCGTGACTCTCTTCAAGCATTGGTGGGCAAATACGACAACTTCATGGGGACTCACAACTGACAAATTAGGCATCACATCAGTAAATTTCTTCTAGCCAATTCACACCTGTCAATATGAAGATGAGAAATCATATATTCTTGCCTCAGAGGCACACCAGGTTTATCATGTCGAGGATGAGAAGCATAGAAATTAGAATATGGTAGTTCATTTAAAGCTTTGAGACCTTTATGATATGAGTGATAGTGATAACATTACCTATGAGAGTGAGCCATTTCAACTCACCAATTTCAAAAAACTTATTCCCCGAAGACAATGACAATTTACCAATAGTTAGGTACATTTTCATAAGTTATACTTTATTATCACTTAATTTAAATATACTTTTTTACAATATCATACACTCAACACTGACATTTTCTCCACACATTTTTTTTCAGGGATGGCGACGAAGAATGATTAAAAAAATTATATTTTAAAAAAAATTCCAATTAATATTTTTTAAAAATTCTAATTAATTTTTGTACTAACAAATAACTGTTACAAAAAGCAACTGCTACAAATATCATCACCTTAACCACTATTAACGTCTTACTAGATCCCTATAAATACTCCCACCACACCTTATTTCATACATTTTCCATTTCTTTCAACCCCTCTCCACTCTCAGTTTTCTCTCCTTTGTTCAAATCATTTGGATGAAGAATTGAGCTTATAAGGTAAGTTTTTTTCTCAAATCTTTGATTTCATCGTTTCATTTTATTTTACTTCTTCATATGATTCTTATACTAACTTTTTCCTTCTACATAAATTCAATGTTTTACTTCCTTCCTCTATATTTTCAACATTCATTCCATAAATAAATATATCTCTCAATCTTCAACTTCAATTTCATAAGTGAAGAACCTAAATCATTATTACCTACACATTCAGAAGATGAATTGGGACATACATAATATTCATATTTATATAACTTAATTTAACCACTACAAAGTTAAATTTAAAATCTAAATTTAAATTTTTGGTCCGACAATTTGAAATTTCTTGAAATATTAGTAGCAGTTTCCTAATCATTACAAATGTTTAGTTCCTTATTTTCAAATTTCTCAAATTAATTAGTAGCAGTTGGGTAACTGCTACAAATGTAGGCGACAAATTTTTAAATTTCATTTCTCGCTATACCTACTTTTGGAAAAATAAATTTGGGGGTACATTTGTAACGGTCAGTCAACCGCTGCAAAAAAAATTTAATCCTTCAAATTCAAATTTAGGGGCACATTTGTATAGGTCTAATCTATAGACGCATCTTGTAGCAGTTGGTTTGAACTGCTTCAATCATAGTAACAGTTTAGTTGACAACCGCTACAAAGCCATTTGCAACAGTGTATTTTATAGCGGTTTACGTAACCGCTACTATTGTTGTTTGTAGCTCTTTAATCTGACATTTTAATCACTACAAATGAGTGAATTTTTTGTAGTGCCTTGTTTTCCTTACTTTCCAAAATTTCAACATGTCAAAGACAACTCAATCTATCATCAACAACATTAATAACTTAAATAATCATCACTTACCTAGCTAAGTCTTGAGCTTGGATTGTTAAGACTTTTCTTCTTATTACTCTAAGCTTCAAATTTCTCTCTTGCTAAGACACATATCCAAGAGAGACTTTAGAATCATTAGGTAACCTTAGATGAGAAAACTAAAGGGAATGATGGATTTAAAGCATAGTCATACCTATAATCCCTTGCTCTTCCTCCTTTTACTTCTCTTCTCCTTTTATTATGAAATTTCATCCCTTTCTCCTCCATTTTCATGTTCTGGTAGATATATGAGAGAGGGGAGATGTTTTTATCTCACTTCACTTTAAAAAAACTTTGAATTACTGTTGGAATTATTGACAGAATTTTTCTGTCAAAAAATACAATTTTTAACAAAATTATTGATGGAATTTTTTCTGTCAATATTCCGTTGGTGATTACTACAGGAATTTCCGCCGATAATTGTCATGAAAACTATTTGACATGATTTTTTGATGGAACAATTCTATCGATAATCGGTCACTAAAATTTATAATGATTATTATTATATTATAATAAATTATATAATATAATAAAATCATAAATAACTAAAAAATACAATATATAATGAAAAATAAAAATATAAAATATTTTAATAAAACAAAATTAATATTTAATATAATATTATTAAAATACTATATTAATAATAAATATTTAGATGAAATAAGAAAATTAAAATATTTATTAAATAATATATTGTAAAAAGGATATATATATAATAATAATAATAATAATAATAATAATAATAATAAAGAATGCAAGGTCAAAACAACTCTACTAGTAAAGGTATTAGCATACGTGGGCAAGGTTCGAGGTTCGATTCCTCCCTTTGTCACAAAATGCAACAATATCTGATATGAATGAGGCACTGACATGGCAGAGAGGTGGAAGGGTCATGTGGCACTGATGATGATGTGGCAGTGTGGTGGCTAGCTAGTGGTGACATGTCTAATAGCAGCAAGGGAGTGACTAGCCATCGGTGATAGACACTTGGCCCTTTTTGAAATTGAAATTCCGTCGTTATACCAATTTACCACATAAAATGTTGCGATGGAAAGAGTTTCGTTTGTAATTCCATTTTTGTTGCTAATCTATTGATAATAAACTATTCTTTTAGAGCTTCCAACTCTTTTTCATAAAACTGTCCAACCAAAATAATTTTATTTTAATGATTTCCATGATCAAATTACTATAATTTATTCTTCCTCTCCTCCATGTTTAAGATTAGAGAAATTCTTGTGTGAACTTAGTTTTTCATGTCAGTTGTGGTTTAACTAATTAAAATCAATGTCTAAAAGCCAAACCAAACATCGAACTGGAAAGATTAATGGGTCATGGTTCAAATGGTTAGATCGGTTGAGCTGTCCGGTCGAGCCAATGATGTAATAATTAAATTAAAATAATATTATATAAATATAATGATTAAAATATAATTAATCATTAATCCAATTTAATATTTTTTTAATTATAAAGAAAAAAAGATTATAAAAAACCAGAAAGAAAAACTAACCACATCATTAAGCAGATAGGGAGCCTAAATCCAATTTGATAAAAAAAATAAATAACAAGGTCACAAAATCTATCTAGCAAGATGAAATAAAAAAATATATATTTTAATTACATATTACTTATTATGAATAAAATTTAAATATCAAAAATACGTTTTGAATTATATTTCTTGACACTATTGAAATTAAAAAAAATTAAAATTTTTAAAATTATAATTGTATTATGACATATGTAATATAAAAAATGAATGTTGGAAAAACTATTAAAAAATGAGTATTGATAAAATGTCTTGCATTTCAAAACATGTGGTAGGAGATTTACTTATTTATAATAAAATTATAAGGGTGAAAGTAAAAAATATGGCTAAAATATTTTGTACATGTTTTTTGTGTTTTTTTTAAAAATTTTCTAATCCTTTTATGTTGGCCTGTCAGGTTTTTATAAAATCGTTTTGGGTTTTGGCTTAATGACTGGTAAATAACAGCCCAAAGGTCCTAAAGGTAAAATTGCACCATCCGGTCTGGTCCAGCTCTGAAAACCTTGGTTAAAATACAATAATTTAACTAATATTAATCCTAATTGACTGTTCATGTATTTCATATTTTTATTTTTCTTAAACAAATGAATCCCTTAATTGAAATTTCACAAGTAATGAAAAAGTAAATATTGTGAAATATTTTAATTTTATTAATATGCTAGCTAATATTTAGGAGGTGTCAAATCAAGTAATAGGTTGTTATATGTATTTTATTTAGTTAGACTACAAATAATGTAGTAAACCAGGTTCTTACAAGAATTTCTCTTAAAATCATGCCACACTTGCAGTTTTAGAAGCTCATTAATTGTCCAAACTCTGCTCTCTCTCTCTCTCTTCTTTTCTTGTTTTAGTTGACACTATGGATCAAATGAGGGAGTAAAATGCTTTTATCTCATTTCTTAATCATATTTGATAAAATCAACTCCACCTCCTTAAATATAGGGAAAATTGCTCAAAAATACCTTGTGAAGAAATTATTTACTGATTGGTAACACGGGTGCAAACAAGCACCCCTTATGTGCAAGCACCATCCACATGTGCAAAATTCATCACTGCGAATGTGCAAACACCATCCCTCGTGTGCAAAATATCATCCACCCATGTGCAACTTATCACCCACAATGTGCAATGGTAACAATTAGCAATTAATTTACTTGCAAGGTAGTTTTTAGCAATTCTCCCTTAAATATATTATTTTAATGCTTCGTCTTGATCAAAGGGCACAAAATCCTTCTTCCATTTTTATTTCCTCAAATTTACGCCACCTATGCACTTTAGAAAGATTATGGGTTGTTTTTCCAAGGCTTAGTTATCTCATTTAATTCTTATTCTCCCATAAATATGATATTAATTTTTTACAAATGCTTTTTGAAGATTCCATGGTCATATGACTAATATGAGACCATCAATAATTCACATTAACCTAAAAAGTAAATTTCCCTTATTTTTGTCTCAATTATTTGAGGCCTCGTTGTAATTTTTATAATTAAATTTGGTTAATTATCTTTTTTTTTTATTACAAATGGAAATTATTACACTTGAATCAAAAGTATGGAGGATTCATCTCCCTTACACATTGAATATCTAAAAGAAATTGACTTGTACAACTTTAAGGCACTTGTAGCACCAGGGAGATGACATTCCCATCATCATGAGCCTTCCTTACTAATATATTTGCATACCCTACTACATCTCTGTAACAATGAAGTACTTGGATAGACCCCTCCTCATAAATGAGTTGATGGACGCCTTTAATTTCCTCTTGAAATGGATGATCCACAAAACCATCTCTGAATAATATATTAATGACCTCCAAGGAATCAAAATAAACCTGCACAATCGTGTAATTTAACATCCGACACACCCATAATCCTGTTTTGATAGCAACAAGTTCAGCTATGGTAACTTGCCAACATCCCAACTTTTTTCTAAATCCTATTGACAAATTCCCATTTTCATATCTAATTACACCTCCACATGCCACTTAATTCGACTAAATAACAGAAGCATCAACATCCAGTCTGATTACACCATCCGCAGGAGGAACCCATCGATCCATCATAGAACCTTTATCCTAGAGGACCATATGCCTCAACTTGCCATCTTTTACCTCCTCCATGAGAAGAAATAAACAATGATGAATAATTGTCATAGGAGACACTACTTCTGTTTGGAAAACTTCTTGACATCTATATTTCCATATGAGCCAACAAGTATAACCAAACACACAATACTATGACCAATTTGAAAATTGATATATTGCTGGATGATGAGTGAGATTCCACCTAAGCCATACCTGTAAATCACCAGAAAAGAAAACAAAGTAATGATTAGGATTAATAATTTCCTTCCATATTTTTTTTCTTTCGTACAATCCATCAAACAATGTATAGCACTCTCCTCACACAAACAACCAAGAGGAAACCCATTTGACATGGACACTCCTCTCCTCTCTCTCAAAGAAATTCTCTCATGGGAAGCTTGCCAGGTAAAGAATTTCACTTTCTCAAGCACCTGCCAACGCCAAAGTTGCTACCAGGCTAGACCACTTTTCTCTGAAGATGGTTCAGACAGAAATTTATAGGCTGCTTGAACCAAAAAGTTACCATCGGAAGCACTCCTTCAACATATAAAGTCATCCTATATACTTGCTGGAGGCTGAAGTTGTATGAGCACTGAGATAACAACTACTGAAAAGAAGGATTTCCACTTCTCAAAATCCCATGCCCCTAACAGGAGAATAAAATCTGATACTTTCTCCCCTAGATTAACTTGATCTAAATTTCTAAAAATGTACGCTATCAAAGGTATTTCCGATGATGCCCAGTGATCCCACCAGAAACTTGTAGAGTGACCATTATTAACTTTCCTGCCAACTTCTTTTATAAAATTTTCCCAAACTGTTGAAATTTCCTGCCAAGTGATACACATTTTCTATTTCCTTGACATCATAGGGATAAGATTGATGAGAATTGTCAAGTTCTCACAAAATAACCAGTTTCAATGAGGATTTGCAGTACAGAGAACTTGGATCGTTTCCCACAGAATTTACATGCAGTCTAGAACATTCAAAACAATGATCGATGGGGGGGAGTTTTAATTAAACTATTATCGAACAATAAATTCAGATTAAAGACAGAAATCGAAAATGAACTAGATCAAACAGATTAAAACAAATGACCATAGGATTGGGATTCATAGTTTCCTACCATCATCAGACGAGGATTATAACGAACTCGTGATTGGATCTGGACGAACCGAAATCTCTGTGTTCGTCCAGAAAATCCCTCGACTAGACGATCGTCTAGGTTCTGTTCGTATGGGTGGCGTGCTACTGTACAATCGTTTAGTAGCACTGTAACCCGATCCGAACTGTGTCCTTGGGATGTACCGATCCGAATATTAAAACAAACATTCGAACTATTCCAGAAATCGGATCCGATTAGAGTAAATAGAAACGAATTATGTTACCGGTTTAAGTATGTCCTCTGATTGGAAACGTGAATCCTCAATCCATAGGTCAGTCACAGAAACTTAGCCGGACATGGCTGGAAAATCCGAAGAACAAACGAAGAACACGAAGAACATTTCAGAGAATTTAGAACTTCTGATTTCAATCCAAAAACATCCACTCAAACATTCTGTCTATTGTTTCAGCTAACTTAGATTAAAACCTAATTGTCAAATGGGCCAGAGCCCATTAGTTCGGCCCAAAACGAAAATCCATACTGAATAGTGCTTCATTACAAAATTTGGGCCCAATAAAAATCCAGAAAAATACATATAACATTGACTGCATTTTTGACTATCCTCTTGTCCGAATCTTCCCTTCAAGTCTTCATATCAATTGTTTCCCTCTGAATCATCTAAAAAATGAGATAAGAATGAGATCATTCGGATATCTGGTTCAAGAGTTAAGATCAAAATAGAGAAGGGTTGTAAATCTGGAATTTTTATTATTAAAATATGTTAAATCCAATAAAACACTCAAAGCCCAAATAAGCATAAAAGCCCATTATTTATTAATAAACAATCTAAATTTATTAATCAAGAGATACAAATGACTGTAATAAATATTCAGTTATCAAATTCCCCCACACTTATCATTTTGCACTCCCGAGCAAAACTTAAAAGAAAAATTTCTCCTCTCTAACAATTGCCAACAATGTAAAATTGGAACAATGGACACAAAGCTTCAAAAGACCAACCAATTAAAATTGAAATCCTTGCATAACAAATTACAAAATACGGTAGTCTCGATCAATGATGCTACTCACATAAGATGGTCTCTTAGAGGATTCTCTCAATAACTCTCTAAAGTGTATAGGGTAAATAAGTGTATCACTCAAATTCTACTCAAGAAATTGTCCTACCATAGGCTTGCTCAATTTCTACTTCTCCACTACTCATATCACATACATGCACAAATCAAGAGAGCTTATTATTCAAGGTTGTAATGGGGCTAAGGTGAAGGTGTGTATAAATATGGATATGTGAGGCTAAGTGTTACGGGTGTAGGATGGTGTATTTAGAAGTGCAAGTGTACACAGTCGTAATCAAGTAATATAGAAGTGAGTAGAGTATCATTCCCACGAGGATTGATCACTAAGTACCAAAATTGGTAATTTTAATTCTATTTAGTCGGTTGATTAGTTGTGATTGAGATTACAAGATAGAAATGATGAAATATGAATACAAGTGATATAAAGACAAATATGAGAAAAAGCCCTAGGGATTAGATTTCACTTAATAAATTCCGGATCGAATCACTTATCTATTCTAGTCCAATTTATTCCACATGATTGATAGTCGAGTTTCCCTATTTTAATTACTAGCCTTTTCCAAGGTCAAGTAATTCTATAATTAATTGCTAACCCAATATATTCCTATATGAATTTAAGCAACCAATCATGCATTAAGATTTATGGAACTCAATTAAGACTACACAACCCATATGAATATATTCCTATTTCATATGCAAATTATGGTTTTAATTATAGGATCCACACACATGTATCTCCTTCCGGTCTCAACATGCATATTAAAATCATCCAAAAGGTGGCCAATCAGTTGTAAGCATTAAGAGCAATAATTAAAATTCAATCATGAAGGAAAAATTAAAACTAGATTTAATAAGTGAAGATTCAATCCGTCATAAGTAAGCTACATCATCACCCTAGGAAAAGAAAAATTTAGCTCATGATAAAATTAAAAACAAAACCAAAATATATTACAAACATCATAAATATTGCATAAAAATTAATTACAAAAACATAAAAATACAACTACAAGATGCATGAAAATGGAAAATCTAGCGTACCATATAGGAGGTAAAACCATCCATGTAGGTGGCAACCTATATCATCCATAAAGGAGGACTACCTAGGCCTTCCATATAGGAGGTAAAACCATCCATGTAGGAGGCATGCAAGAAGTAAAAAAATGCAAGAAATAAATTCTAAAAATAACAACTCTCTCTCTCTAAAATAGAAACTCTCTCTCTCTCTTCCTTCCTCTTAATTTTAGGGTGCCAAGAAGCTCTATTTATAGGCTTCATTTTCGGACTGCTACAGTATTTTGCTACAGTGATTTTGCTACATTGAACCGCACTGCTACAGTGAACCGACCACCCACTTGCTACAGTGCACCGACTGCTACAGTGAACCGACCACACCGTCTGCTACAATGAAACTGCTACAGTGCACAGTGAACAGTACCCGCATGAACAGTTTGTAGTGAATAGTACCGCATGAATAGTACTTTCCCTTAAATGCCTTCTTTAATTCTTTTTAATCCGGTACTATCCATGGCTGCAAGAAAATCATTATTTATTTATTAATTACACCCAAATTAATTACATTCAGCTCAAATATAATCCACAAAATCATCATATAAGGGAAAATGAATATGCAAATATTTTACTTATCAAATTCCCCCACACTTAGCTCTTGGACGTCCTCGGACAAGAAAGTGTAACTAGTAAGTGCTTCCAACAAAATCAGAAGTGTCAAGTCATAAACAAGGACACAATTAAAGAATAAAGAGATCATAGTATTCTTGAATCAACAAAAGTATAAACTGGTAACTTCATTTGAAAATAAATGAACCGAATTCATAATTATGGCTCATTCTCTCAATCTCTCAAGTGTTTTAGGGTAAGTGTTTCGCTCAAATTCACCTGAAAAAATTGCACTACCATAAGCTTGCCAAAAATCTCAATCTCCACTACCTAATTCACATGCATAATTCAAATCAAAAGGACTTATTAAAGGTTGTAATGGGGTTAAGGTAAAAGGAATGTAAAAAGTGATATGAAGGGCTATTTTTACTAAGTAAATAGAACAATTGAAAAATAGACCATCTTATGAATAAACTTGGTCTATCTTATCCCAACAACCCATAATTTACATTTTTTTTCTTTTTTTCCTTTTTTCTTTTTTTTCTCTTTTTTTAACAACTTCTGCACTTTTGTGGTTGATGATATATAGACCCCCACACTTGTCAAAAGCCCATTTCACAAAAATTTCAAATGCTCTGTTAATCTTTGGAATTCAGTGAAAGCACTTGATAAATCATTAAAACACATATTAATGGGTTGAAAATAAAGAAATAATGAATTAGGCTCAAAGGGGCTTATCAATGGTATAATTGCAAGGTTGGCTATTTGGCTCTGGCTAAACAAAATGAATGCCTTTATCATTTTTGAATGTGCATGTGACATGTAATTTCAACTAGATTTAAAGCAAGTTCTAGAGTGACAACTTAATAGGTGAATATCACACACAAGAAAGATAATCACTATTGATCATATAGGCTCAAAAGCTCACGGTTAGGGACTTTCAAATTCAGCTCATTCAATCTCAAAATTCATCACCAAATTCAACTATCAATTATTCAATCATGCTATAAAATCTCTAAACTCAATTGATCCATGCCTCAAACTTATATACTTCTTAAAATCATTGAAAAGAACTCAAAATTTTTTTTTTATTTTAGATGAAACAGAAAGAAAGAAACAAAAATTACAACTAATAAGATGCGTCTCAAGAGTTAAGAATAACTCTTTACTCTGCCATCTTTTCACACCCCATGCATCTAATGGTGTTACTACTAACTATCTAATGGAGAAACTATGCGCTTTTTTTTTAATAATCCTCCCCCAACCTAAATCAGACATTGTCCTCAATGTCTTCTAAAGATTAAAGAAAGTTTTTTTTTGAACAACCTAAACACACAATAAATTAAACCAAAATCCTAAGAGTAAAACCATAAGATAAAAGAAAGTTACAACCGGAGAGTGGTATCTGGATTCTGCTTCTAACTACTATCTGAAGATTGCCCACCTTTTTCTTTTACTAATAGATCTGGTTGAGGTTCATAGGTTTGCAGTTTATCTAGTAGTTGATCAGCAGTTGGTGCAGAAATGATGGAATGACGAGTCGCTTGGGGTATAAATCCTGTTTCCACAGCATGATCAAGAAAAGACAAAAGGTTATCATAAAAACCATTAACATTTAACAATCCTAATGGTTTTTTATGAAAGTTCAGTTTAGCCCAATATGCAATGCTAGAGATCCCATCCATTTCAAAACCACCGGGTAGAGCGATAAAAGCATCAGCACGGTAAAACATACATCCCATTCGTTCAGGCAGACTTGAAACCCCTAACTCTTGCCCTAAGAAGAAGAAGTGATGTTCTAACTCCTTTATCCTTACACACAAACCCTTGCTACCATTAATGGTTGCAAGAATAGCCATACTTAACTTCAGGCCTCGAGACCTCTCCCCCAGACAAAGTTGATTTTCCTAGCGGCTAGTGCACTTCCCAGTTCCTATGCTGCAGGTATAAACTCTCCATCCTTTCCTGAGTCAGTTTCACCAAAAATGCATATAGATTTAAAACTGCATTTTAGAGTGATACACTCCTCTCTTTTTCTCTCTCAGACATTTTGTGTTTTTTTACAAATGGAAGATTACATATTTATATTACAAAAACAGCGACAACAAAATCATGCAAATCACACATTTTTCAAAAACATTTGAAAAAAAATTTCTGACACGAATGACCAGTGGGCCACTGTGCGAAGAAATTAAGTAAAGTGAGTAAAGAAAGTCAAAAGTTACTGAAAAAGATAAGACAGATTGACAAAAGCAAGATTATGTACAATAGTTGTGATTGTGGCTCACATCTTCCTCTGGTTTAACGTCCAGTAACGGCTTAAACGCTTTCTATGAATCGAGGATTTGCTTCCCATCCAGTTTTCTTATAAACTGGCAAACAGGGTCTTTTAATGTCAGATTCCCAAGACGGTAGCGCTCTTTTTCTTTGTTGAATATATCTTATAAATCAAGAAGAACATGATGAACATTGCCACTAGGATGCGTCTCAAGAGTCTGAATGATATCATCTAATGACTCCTTACTCAGTTCATCCTTTATAAATTGGATTTTATCTTCTCGATTTATAGAAACCATATCTTTGCTCCTACAGCGCTGATCACAATTCCACCTTGCACATTTAGGACAAACCTTCATTCTTTTAGCTCTTCTCTTTTTGGAGTAAGAGCTTCTTCCCATACCTGGCATAGGTTTAATAAATGAATCATGAATCTCACCTATTAAACGTACCTTAGCTTCAATGATCCAGCAGACATCCTCAGGAAGGCCCAAACGCTTGAATGTCTTCATTCTTTCAAGTTGACAGCTATAGATCTTCCTAAGCACATCTTTGGGAAGAGTAAGGAACCTGTTCTTAAGCTTTACAATAATTTCCTCCATGATAAGACTAAAATTTAAAGATGCAGTTTTGTGTGCTTCAGTAAGGAAGAAAGAAAAATGAAATATTAAGGAAAAGAAGTTTTGGGTTGCCTCCCAAATAGCCGCCCTTCTTTAACGTCTTTAGCTAGACAAAGACCGAACCAATAAAATTTTTTTTATTTTATTTTTTAATTTTTAATTTTATTTTTTATTTTTTATTTTTTTAAAAAAAATTAGGACTTACCTGTTGTTTCCTCCAAAGTGATGACAGTTTTCAAAGTGTTGAGTGCACCATCATTATATTCTTTCAGCCTTTGCTCATTTACTTTGAATTTTCGATCACCATCTTGAATCTCCACAGCTCCATATGGCCATGTTTGAACCACAGTAAAAGGTCCTGACCACCTTGATCTCAGCTTTCCTAGAAATAGCTTTAACCTTGAGTTGCATATCAGAACTTTTTATCCTGGCGTGAACTCTCTCCTCAAAATTCTTTTATCCTGCCACATTTTTGTCTTCTCCTTGTATAACTTGGCATTCTTATAAGTTTGTTGTCAAAATTCTTCAAGCTCATTGAGTTGGAGAAGTCTCTTTTTACTAGCTTCCTTTGAGTCAAAATTTAAGGCTTTTATTCCCCAATATTTTTTGTGCACTTCAGGATTAGTAGATTTTGATACATCTACTATTCCCATTGCGAGTGGTTGATTCATGCAGCTTTTGTTCACCACGTCTTTTGTGCATCTGGTTAATGTATCTACTATGTAACAGGTGTCACCTTCATTTGGACATGACCAAGCCTTAAAAATGTTAAAAGATACTTGATCATCTTGAGCTCGTAAAGTCAACTTTCCCTGTTGCACATCTATTAAAGTTCTCCCAGTTGCTAGGAATGGCCTCCCAAGAATGATAGGAATTTCTTGGTCTTCTTCCATGTCGAGTATGATGAAATCAGCTGGAAATATGAGTTTGTCCACCTTCACCAGAACATCTTCTAAGACACCCCTTGGATGTTTAATTGATCGATTAGCAAGAAGTAGTGAAACTGTGGTAGGCTTCACCTCTCCAAGACCAAGTTTTCTGTAGACAGATAAGGGCATGAGATTTACACTTGCTCCCAGGTCACAAAGTGCTCTTTCAAAGTTACATTGACCTATGGTGCAAGGTATGCAAAAGCTTCCTGGATCTTTCAGCTTTGGTGGTAGTTTCTTTTACAGAATGGCACTACACTCCTCAGTAAGTGCAACTGTCTCAAATTCCTCCAGCTTACGCTTATTTGAGAGAATGTCCTTCATGAATTTTGCATAACTGGGCATTTGGGCAAGAGCGTTTGCAAAAGGGATGTTGATATGTAACTTTTTGAAAACCTCCAGAAACTTTTTAAACTGCTTGTCTAGCTTTGCCTTTACAAGTCTCTGAGGGTATGGAACTGGTGGTACATATGGAGGAGGGTTATCTGGAAAGCTGATTCTTCCTGGTACCACATCATCTTCTTGAGGTTTCTGTGCTTCCTCCTTCTTTTCTTGTTCACTTTCTTTCTTTTCTCCGTCAGTCTTATGTAAAATTACAGGATCTTTCAATTCTTTCCCACTCCTTAATGCAATAGCCTTCACATGCTTTCTTGGGTTTTTTTTAGTGTCACTTGGAAGAGTACCTGGTTGTCTGGAATTCAGCATATTTTCAATTTGGCCCATTTGGATCTCCAAGTTCTTTATTGAGGCTTCGTGGCTTCTGAGTGTTGCGTCAGTCCTAGCCATGAATTGAGATGTATTCATGGTTAGTTGAGCCAGTGCATCTTCCACATTCACTTTTTGTTGTGGTGGATTTCGTGGTTGAATAGCTTGTTGCTGGTAGTTCCCTTGCGGTTTGAACACATTTTGATTATTCCTCCAGCTAAAGTTTGGATGATTCCGCCAACTTAGATTATAAGTGTTTGAGAATGGGTCATTTCTTTGATTTTTGATATAATGAGCTTGCTCCGACTGAGAAGGTATGGATGACTGTCCATCTTGACTTTGTGTACTCATATGAGGTCCTCCATATCGGTCACAGGTTTCATGAGGAGTACTGATTGCATTTTCTTGACTAGTCAATGAGCTCACTTGCTTGGATATAGATGCAACTTGAGAATATAAAGTTGTAAGGATATCCAGCTCGTGCACTCCAAGTACCTTCTTTGAATTATGACGTTCAGAAGGCCATTGATATGCATTTGCTGCCATCTCCTTAAGTAAATTGTAGGCATCATCTAGATTTTTCCCCATTAAAGATCCTCCAGCTGCAGCATCTACAAGAATTCTGGTGGTATGCGTCATCCCATTGTAGAATGTTTGCAGTGTCCACCAATCTGGTAACCCATGATGAGGACATCTCCTTAGCAACTCCTTGTATCTTTCCCAGGCTTCATAAAGGCTTTCTAGTTCATGCTGGGAAAATGAGGTAATTTCATTCCTAAATTTGGCAGTTTTTCCTGACGGAAAGTATTTCGCTAAAAATTTATGTGCCAAGGCATCCCATGTAGTTATGCTTCCCACTGGTAGAGAATGTAACCAGCTCTTAGCCTTATCCCTGAGTGAGAAAGGGAAAAGTCTAAGTCTAATGGCATCATCAGTAACACCATTATGCTTGAATGTGTCGCATATTTCTAGGAAGCTGACTATATGGGTGTTGGGATCTTCTGTTGATAAACCACCAAACTGATTGGCTTGCACCATCTGGATAATTGCAGGCTTGATTTCAAAATTGTTGGCTGCTACTGGTGGTTTTCTGATTCCAGAAGTTGTCTCCATGACTGTTGGTGTTGCATAATCACGGAGTGTTTTGGTATCTACTGCTTCTCCTTTCGGATTTGCCATTGAATTGATTAAAGTAGACTGCTTTCGAACTCTCTGATTTCTTCGACAAGTTCTCTCGATCTCAGAATCATAAGGTTGTAATTCAGTCTTCTTTGATTTGGTCATATACTAAGCAAAAACCTGAAAAGAAACAAAAGACAAAAAAAAGTAATATGAAGACCAAATTAGTATTAAAATTACTTGGTATTGATATTAATGACAATCCCCGGCAACGGCGCCAAAAACTTGTTACGGGTGTAGGATGGTGTATTTAGAAGTGCAAGTGTACACTGTCGTAATCAAGTAATATAGAAGTGAGTAGAGTATCGTTCCCACGAGGATTGATCACTAAGTACCAAAATTGGTAATTTTAATTCTATTTAGTCGGTTGATTAGTTGTGATTGAGATTACAAGATAGAAATGATGAAATATGAATACAAGTGATATAAAGACAAATATGAGAAAAAGCTCTAGGGATTAGATTTCACTTAATAAATTCCGGATCGAATCACTTATCTATTCTAGTCCAATTTATTCCACATGATTGATAGTCGAGTTTCCCTATTTTAATTACTAGCCTTTTCCAAGGTCAAGTAATTCTATAATTAATTGCTAACCCAATATATTCCTATATGAATTTAAGCAACCAATCATGCATTAAGATTTATGGAACTCAATTAAGACTACACAACCCATATGAATATATTCCTATTTCATATGCAAATTATGGTTTTAATTATAGGATCCACACACATGTATCTCCTTCCGGTCTCAACATGCATATTAAAATCATCCAAAAGGTGGCCAATCAGTTGTAAGCATTAAGAGCAATAATTAAAACTCAATCATGAAGGAAAAATTAAAACTAGATTTAATAAGTGAAGATTCAATCCGTCATTAGTAAGCTACATCATCACCCTAGGAAAAGAAAAATTTAGCTCATGATAAAATTAAAAACAAAACCAAAATATATTACAAACATCATAAATATTGCATAAAAATTAATTACAAAAACATAAAAATACAACTACAAGATGCATGAAAATGGAAAATCTAGCGTACCATATAGGAGGTAAAACCATCCATGTAGGTGGCAACCTATACCATCCATAAAGGAGGACTACCTAGGCCTTCCATATAGGAGGTAAAACCATCCATGTAGGAGGCATGCAAGAAGTAAAAAAATGCAAGAAATAAATTCTAAAAATAACAACTCTCTCTAAAATAGAAACTCTCTCTCTCTCTTCCTTCCTCTTAATTTTAGGGTGCCAAGAAGCTCTATTTATAGGCTTCATTTTCGGACTGCTACAGTATTTTGCTACATTGAACCGCACTGCTACAGTGAACCGACCACCCACTTGCTACAGTGCACCGATTGCTACAGGAACCGCACTGCTACAGTGAACTGACCATACCGTCCGCTACAGTGAAACTGCTACAGTGCACAGTGAACAGTACCCGCATGAACAGTTGTAGTGAATAGTACCGCATGAATAGTACTTTCCCTTAAATGCCTTCTTTAATTCTTTTTAATCCGGTACTATCCATGGCTGCAAGAAAATCATTATTTATTTATTAATTACACCCAAATTAATTACATTCAGCTCAAATATAGTCCACAAAATCATCATATAAGGGAAAATGAATATGCAAATATTTTACTTATCACTAAGCACTAAAGAAATTTGAAAGAGCATGACAATAATAACACTTAAATCAATGGAATATCCCCTTTCAAATATACACTCAAATTTTGTTTTTGTTTTTGTTTTTGTTTTTGTTTTTGTTTTTGTTTTTGTTTTTTTTTCAGAATGACCTAACTCCCAAATCAACCATCCAAACATCCCCCCCACACTTAAATTGTGGCACTCCTGGGTAACCCCCACATTAAGGTGAAACCAATGCTCAGTAAATTCTAAGGTGTGGTATAATATGGTTTTACACTTTAGCTAGTAATATGGTTGAAGAAAAGAATTAGTCAAAACGGCACAAAGGGCTAACAAAGGGAAATTAATAGTGTAAGGGAAGGCTATTCGGTCAAAGTGGCAAATAAAAGAAAGAAACTAAACAAGCGTCCATCATATTTATTCATGTAAGTGAAAAATGTAGCCTTTAAAAGACAGAGAGCAAGTTCTAGAGAACATAAATCAGGAGCAGAGACACACAGAAAAGGGAAGAATGGTAAAGATGAATCCCATTCATGTAGGCCCAAAATCTCACAAAGGTAAATACCAAATCATGCAATCAGCGTCACCAAAATCAACTACCAAAAAGTAAGGAATTCAGCCCAAACAGTATGATCCGATCCATCAAAATCAATATGTCCAAATCCACAATATACATAGCTAAACAATGATAGAAGGAGAAAGTGTATTATTTAGAAAGTGTGAAAAGAAAAGTGAAAAAGAAACACAAGAAATAAAAGAAAAGGGAAAAAGGAAATAGGGAAAGAAGAATACTCCCCAGGTGTTTACAGAGGATAAGTTGCATCAGTGAGTATGAGGTCCGCTTCTTCAGGTTGCTGCTGTGATCTCTCATAAAATGGTTTGAGTCGATGTCCATTCACTTTGAAGGTCCTCCCTCCCTGTAAGTGGATCACACAACTCAACAGCACCAAAAGGGAAAACATTAGCAATCACAAAAGGGTCATCCCATCTAGATCGAAGCTTACCTGGCATAAACTTGAGACGGAAATTGAATAGAAGAATCTTCTGGCCCATAGAAAACTCTTTCCTCAGGATTTTCTTGTCATGGAATGCCTTTGTCTTCTCCTTATACAACCGTGAACTCTCAAAGGCATCCAATCGAAGCTCATCCAACTCTTGTAATTGGAGCTTCCGTTCCGTCCCAGACTTAGCCAAATCCATGTTACACTGCTTAATGGCCCAATAAGCTTGATGCTCTAATTCAACCGGAAGGTGGCATGCCTTACCAAAAACAAGCCGATATGGAGACATCCCAATTGGAGTCTTGTAGGCAGTCCGATAAGCCCACAAAGCATCATCTAATCGCTTGCTCCAATCCTTCTGGGTAGAGTTAACAGTCTTCTGAAGGATTTGCTTAATCTCTCTATTCGAGACTTCTGCTTGACCATTGGTCTGTGGATGGTATGATGTGGACACCTTGTGAATCACTCCATACTTCCGTAACAAAGCACCCATGCTCTGGTTACAAAAATGAGAACCCTGGTCACTAATAATGGCTCGAGGAATGCCAAACCTGCAGAAAATGTTAGACCTGACAAAATCTACCACCACAGCAGAATCATTAGACCGGGTGGCCTTCGCCTTAACCCATTTCGAAACATAGTCAACAGCAAGCAATATGTAAGTGAAACCATGAGAAATAGGAAATGGACCCATAAAATCAATACCCCAAACATAAAAAATTTCACAAAACAATATGGGGTGCTGGGGCATCTCATGCCTACGAGAAAGACTACCTGCTCTTTGACAATTATCACATGACTTACAAAACATATGGGCATCATGAAACAGGGTTGGCCAAAAGAAACCAGAGTTTAGGACTTTCTTAGCAGTCCTTTGGGGTTCAAAGTAACCACCACAGGCAGAAGCATGACAAAAATGTAATATGGAGTCAAACTCGTGATGAGGTACACATCGCCTAACTACTTGATCACTACAAAATCTCCACAGATAAGGGTAATCCCAAACGTAATATTTAGATTCACTTTTTAATTTCAGAGTTTGGGCCCTAGTGGAAGCAGAAGGTAAAACACCAGTAACCAAGTAATTAACTAAATCAGCATACCATGGAAGCTTACCTTGCAGCTGTAAAAGATGCTCATTAGGAAAGTCATCCTGAATGGCAGAGGGGGAAGAGGAATGAGTAACACGACTCAAATGATCAGCTACCAAATTCTGTACTCCACTCCTATCTCTGATCTCAACATCAAATTCTTGGAGCAATAACATCCACCGAATAAGTCGAGGCTTAGCATCTGTCTTTTTCAAAAGAAACTTCAAAGCAGCATGGTCAGAGAAAACAATTACCCTACTGGCTATCAGATATGACCTAAACTTATCAAAAGCAAACACTATAGCGAAAAGTTCTTTCTCAGTGGTGGTATAATTAGATTGGGTAGGATCCAAGGTCTTGGATGCATATGCAATGACATGAGAAACCTTGTTGACCCTCTGAGACAAGATAGCCCCAACAACATAATTGGAAGCATCGTACATCAACTCAAATGGGAGAGACCAATCTGGTGGTTGGATAACTGGAGTGGTAGTCAGGCAATGCTTCAAGTGATCAAAGGCTATCTTACACTCTGCATCAAATACAAACTCAATGTCCTTATGTAGAAGGTTAGACAAGGGCTGGGCAATCTTACTGAAATCCTGAATGAAACGTCGGTAGAAACCTGCATGGCCAAGAAAAGAACGAACTTCCCGCACAGATGTGGGGTAAGGCAAAGCAGTGATAACATCAATTTTAGCAGGATCTACCTTAATACCCTCTTTAGAAACAATGTGTCCCAATACTATCCCTGACTCAACCATGAAGTGACACTTTTTAAAATTTAGCACAAGATTAGACTCAATGCATCTATTCAAGACTCTAGACAAACTAGCCAAGCATGCATCAAAATCAGACCCATACACTGTAAAATCATCCATGAAAACCTCCATGCAATCCTCTAGAAAGTCAGAAAAGACACTTACCATGCAACGCTGAAAGGTGCCAGGTACATTGCAGAGGCCAAAAGGCATTCTTCGGTAAGCATAGGTTCCAAAGGGGCATGTGAAGGTCGTCTTCTCCTGATCCTCAGGAGCAATATGGATCTAAAAGTACCCCGAGTAACCATCCAAAAAGCAGTAGTGAGACTTACCAGCCAAACGCTCTAACATCTGATCAATGAAAGGTAAAGGATAGTGATCCTTGCGGGTAGCTTGGTTGAGTCTCCTGTAATCTATGCACACTCTCCAACTGTTCTGAACTCTTGTAGGAATGAGCTCATCCCTTTGATTGGCTACCACAGTTACTCCGGACTTCTTGGGAACGACCTGGACCGGGCTAACCCACTGGCTATTAGAGATGGGATAGATGATGCCAGCCTGTAAAAGCTTAGTCACTTCCTTCTTAACCACTTCTAAAATGAGAGGATTAAGACGTCTCTGGGTTGTCTTACTGGCTTAGCATCTACTTCCAACAGAATCCGATGCATACACATAGAAGGGCTAATACCAACAAGATCAGCTAATGTCCACCCAATTGCCTTCTTATTGGCCTTCAACAAGCTCAACAGCTTCTCTTCTTGATCAGGTAGAAGGTTATTGGCCATAATGACTGGAAGTTGTTCATCTACCTCTAGAAAGGCATATTTCAAGTGAGCTGGCAATGGCTTTAACTCTAACTTAGGCGGCTGCTGAATGGAAGGAAGGATCTTAGGTGATTGGACCATTTCAGAAGTGTATACACCTGCAGTATCTAAAACTACATGCACAGAAGCAGAACTGTGGCTAGGCAGCTCACTGTTAACATGAGGGTTAAGTCCATAATCACAATGAACATCAGAATAAAGCTCAGCTTCACCATAATCAATATCATGATCCACAAGCAAAGTAAAATTAGAAATCAAGTCAATATCTCCATACAGTGCATCATCAATCTCAGTGTAAATAGGGCACCATTCAGTGTCAGAACATGCACATATTACAGAATCTCCCACCGATGCAAAATCAGGAAAATCAGCATACCAAGCAGAAAGAACATCATCAACAGTCTCATCTATCACATCAATGCATAAAATAGAATGCTCTTCCCTAGGATGTCTCATGGTATCAAAGATATTAAAAGTCACAACAATATCACCAAATTCCATGGAAAGAGTACCAGAATGCACATCTATCTTAGTCTTAGCTGTTTTCAAGAAAGGTTTCCCTAAAATGATTGGGGACCTACTGCTAGGAGATTCATCCTCTATATCTAGAATGTAAAAGTCAGCAGGGAATATCAATTCATTGACCTTAACCAAAATATCTTCAATCAGACCAGTAGGATGAGCATTACTCCTATTAGCTAGTTGGACAACAACACCAGTAGGTCGCAAGGGACCAAGACTAAGGGATTTATAAATAGATGCATGCATAACATTAATGGAAGCACCTAAATCATCCAAGCAATTATCAAATCTATAATTACCAATAATGCAAGGGATAGAAAACGTACCTGGGTCCTTGCACTTGTGAAGTATGGGTTGTTGGAGAAGCGCTGAGACATTCTGGTTCAAGCTCACTCATTCAGTCCCCCTCAGTCGCCTCTTGTTGGTACACAACTCCTTTAGGAACTTGGCATACTTGGGGATCTGTTTGATAGCATCCAAGAGAGGGATGTTAATCTCAACTTTTCTGAATGTCTCCAGGATATCATTGTCTTGCACTTTTTCTGCCAACTTCTTGGATTGAAGTGCTCTCTGAGGGAAAGGAAAAGGAATAGGAACTCCAGACTCCTCTTTACCTTGCTTCACGGCATCTTTGTTTCTAGAGTCAATCTCCACTTTTTTTGACTCTTTTTCTGATGTGGATTCAGTTACATCTGCAGCTGGTTTATGCCCTTGTAATTGCTTACCAGACCGTAAGGAGATAGTACTGACGTTTCCCTTCAGATTGGGAATTATCTGTGAAGGGAGAGTATTGGATCCCTGAGGCTGGAGTTGGTTCAATGATGTTGCCAACTGCCCAATCTGAGTCTGCAAACTCTGGATAGAGGCCTCAGTTTGTTGCTGGAATTGCAAACTGTTTGCTGCAAGCTGCTTCATCATTTCTTCTAATGAGGGACCACTGCTGCTGGTCGGCTGTTGTTGTGCTGGCTGTGGAGGTGTGAATTATTGGAAATTCTGTCTGTTCTGTGGAAACTGTCTCTATTGGTAATTTCCAGAATTCTGCTGCACATGACTATTGTGGTTTTGAATCTGACTCGGATTCTGGCTCCACCTAAAATTGGGATGATTTCTCCAGCCAGGATTATATGTATTGGAGAAGGCATTATTTTGCTGCTGGTGTTGTGGCTTCCCTGGAAAAATGACCACAGCAGCCACTGACTGATCTTGATATGTATTGTCTTGCAAAGTGGGGCAAGAATCACTAGGATGGGAAGGATCAGAACAGAAACCACATGAATAGCCTAAATGTGGAGTGGAAGACTGTACTGTTTGAGTCACTGCCAGTTGCCTCACCAAGGAGGTCAGATCATCAAGTCTATTCTCCAATTACTGGTGAGAATCATTAGATCCACTGATCTGGAACATACTGCTATTTGCTCTAGTGCCAAATTGTTGAGAGTTAGCTGCAATGGTAGATATTAAATCTCTGGCCTCTTGGGGTGTCTTGTTGACTAAGGCTCCACCACTAGAAGCATCCACCAGATTTCGGTCATTAGGTAGAAGACCATCATAGAAATAAGTAATCAAGAGCTGCTCAGTTATCTGGTGATTGGGGCAGCTAGCACACAACCTCTTGAATCTCTCCCAGTATTCATGCATATTTTCGCCATTAATTTGCTTAATTCCACTAATTTCTTTTCTGATTGTAGTAGCTCTTGAAGAAGGGAAAAATCTCTCCAGGAACAATGTCTGCATATCAGCCCAACTCCCAATAGATGATGGTTGAAGATTATATAACCAGTCCTTCGCTCCATCCTTAAGAGAGAAAGGAAAAGCTCTCAGCTTAATGTGGTCTTCATGAATATGATGTGGTTTCATTGTGTTGCACACGACATGGAATTCCTTAAGATGCTTGTGCGGTTCATCACCTGCAAGACCATAAAACTTGGGCAACAAATGTATAAGTCCAGATTTAAGTTCAAGGTTAGTACCAAGGGTAGGGTATTGGATACACAATGGCTGATAATTATCACCAGGTGCAGTCAACTGCTTTAAAGTCCTATTATTTCCCTGATCTGCCATAGTGTCTGAAGGACTAGAAGTGTTGCCAATAGAATCAGTGTCAGAATCAGAAACAGGTTCAGTAACAACCCTTTGACCTAACCTAACAGCTCTTCTAGCAGCAAGAATTGTGTGTTCTATTTCAGGATTATTGTTGAAAAGATCAGATGCACTAGTGATGCTCCTAGTCATACAGCATAAGGAAAAATCAGGACAACCACCAGAACACTAAAAAAACGCAAAATCACACTAGAAATTGACCAAAATAAATTCAAAAACACTACCAAATGATTTTTAAAAATTATGGGACTTGCACAGAACAACTTCTATACTATCCGGGAACCCAAAAATGCGATAAAAAAACTTAAAAATTGAAAAAGTGGTCTAAACGATGGAATTTGGAAAAATTAGGTGGGTGCTCATCTCAAAGCAATGAGTTATGCTCAGAATGACATTTTCTTTCAGCTCACCAAAAATCAGCCCAATCGGAGCAAGTCGCAAAGTTTAGACAATTTCGGAAATACAGACTACGTCCCACTGAGACCAAAAAACAGTGAAAAAGTGGTCTAGATAATGGAATTTAGGAAAATCAGGGGTGATCACACTTCCTAAAGGAAGTGATTTTTGCTCAGAATGCCTGATTCCTTCAAAAAGACCTGGCGCTAAGTGATTTGGTTGAGATACAAATATGCCAAACCACTAGAACCACCTGACTCAAACACTACACTACTGTTACTGCTAGACCGATGTAAATTCCCCGGCAACGGCGCCAAATTTTGATGAGAATTATCGAGTTTTTACAAAATAACCAGTTTCAATGAGGATTTGCAGTACAGAGAAGCTGGATCATTTCCCACAGAATTTACATGCAGTCTAAAACATTCAAAACAATGATCGATGGGGGGGAGTTTTAATTAAACTATTATCGAACAATAAATTCAGATTAAAGACAGAAATCGAAAATGAACTAGATCAAACAGATTAAAACAACTGACCATAGGATTGGGATTCATAGTTTCCTACCATCATCAGACGAGGATTATAACGAACTCGTGATTGGATCTGGACGAACCGAAATCTCTGTGTTCGTCCAGAAAATCCCTCGACTAGACGATCGTCTAGGTTCTGTTCGTATGGGTGGCGTGCTACTGTACAATCTTTTAGTAGCACTGTAACTCGATCCGAACTGTGTCCTTGGGATGTACCGATTCGAATATTAAAACAAACATTCGAACTATTCTAGAAATTGGATCCGATTAGAGTAAATAGAAATGAATTACGTTACCGGATTAAGTATGTCCTCTGATTGGAAACGTGAATCCTCAATCCATAGGTCAGTCACAGAAACTTAGCCGGACATGGCTGGAAAATCCGAAGAATGGACGAAGAACACGAAGAACATTTCAGAGAATTTAGAACTTCTGATTTCAATCCAAAAACATCCACTCAAACATTCTGTCTATTGTTTCAGCTAACTTAGGTTAAAACCTAATTGTCAAATGGGCCAGAGCCCATTAGTTCAGCCCAAAACGAAAATCCATACTGAATAGTGCTTCATTACAAAATTTGGGCCCAATAAAAATCCAGAAAAATACATATAACATTGACTGCATTTTTTACTATCCTCTTGTCCGAATCTTCCCTTCAAGTCTTCATATCAATTGTTGCTCTCTGAATCATCTAAAAAATGAGACAAGAATGAGATCATTCGGATATCTGGTTCAAGAGTTAAGATCAAAATAGAGAAGGGTTGTAAATCTGGAATTTTTATTATTAAAATATGTTAAATCCAATAAAACACTCAAAGCCCAAATAAGCATAAAAGCCCATTATTTATTACTAAACAATCTAAATTTATTAATCAAGAGATTCAAATGAGTGTAATAAATATTCAGTTATCAAAGCTCATTCCCACATTCATAGCTAGCCCTTAAGCATTGAGCCCATAAAGCATCTTGCTTAGTTATTAAGCCCCAACATAACTTCATAATGAAAGCCTGATTTTGTTGTTCTAGTATCCTAGTCTCTAGACTACAATATTCCAAATTTCAGTCACTAAAAATTTCTTTATACCTTGGTGGTATTAATTTGTGGTATTAAAGTAGATAAAAAGGTACATTAAAGAGAACATTAAGTGAAAAAACAAGGTAATTAGAGGTCACACACAATATAGTTATTTGGTACACAAGTTAGATATGATATCGGTAAGTTTCCCTGTAAGGCAGTCTTATTGTGTGACATTTTTTTAATAGGAAAATGATGTCAAAAAATTATGAAACTTTTTAAAATAAAATTAGACTTATCAAGATTTAATTTGATAGGTCATATAGTTCATTTGAAGTTGTACACAAGGAGATGTGTATTTTTGAATTTAATCCAGTGAAACTAGAAATTTTCTGTGGCAACGTTCAAAAATGGAAATTATAAAACTTATGAGCTTCCATTTGGCTAAAGAATATATGTTTCCTTGAAACTAGACTTAATAAAGGTCACATAGCCTTTGAAACCACCCCAATTTGATATCTATACAATTAGATATTAATTTTAAAGTTCAATGAAAATTCTGCCAATTTTGCAGCAAGTGCGAAAATGGTAAGATGTAAGGGCAAAATGGTCATTTTTGCTAAATTAAAAAAATTTATAATTTCCTTAATAATTAAGGAATAGGGAATAATTAGAATAAGGATAAAGAGGAAAATATTTTTATTAAAGAAAGAGGACAAGTGGAAGAAGGAGAAGCTTGTAAATATGCATAATCATAATATGCCCTAAAAGTATCTCAAGGATTCCATAGATCCATCCAATGTCTCTCATGATAGTTAAACTAACATTAACTTACAAGTCCTACCATAACAAAAATATTTGGCTTTGTATACATCACTATGTACATTTGACTACCAACAACGTTTACATACAAAGTCTTTTCTATTTTCTATGTTGATTCATTTTAGGACAAGTATCAATACTTAAACTCATTCCTGAAGTTACAAGGGTATACATGGGTTTGTATTCACTCATAGGATTGCTTAAGAACCTCCTAATATGATTCTCTTGTGAAAGAGAGGATTCTTCTTAAGCTATCTCATTTGATCTTAAATCTAAGAATGTTCATTACTTTACCTATGTGTTCTATTCAAAATTTAAGAGCACCATTCTTTAATAGGCACTACTGAATTCAAACTATTTCTAGCCAACAATATTCTATCCATTTAAAAAAATAATATCAAAAATTACTTGACAATGTTTCTCTTGAAGAATTTGAGAAAACACATTAGGTTATCACTTTTGTGAAACCTTATGCATTATTGCTTGGATGATTGCATCTATCCTTAAAAGGATCCCTGCAAAAACATATGAGTTACCCTCTATGAAACCTCAAATACCACTTTTAGTGAAATCTAATCATCATTTCAAATATATTTCTTCATCTAGATAAACCACACAGAGATGTAGGTTTTACATCCATTTGACATAATTATAAACCAAATGGTTGAATATTACTAGAACAAGTATGATTTAAGCCAATAACAAGCAGGATGAGTGCCTTCTTATTATGGTTACCCCTTTTACAACTATATGAGTATTGTATTTACCAATTGATCTATCCTCTTTTTCCTTAATCTTGAGAATCCACTCATTCCCAATTGACCTCTTGGCCATATGGTAGATCAACTCATTTCCAAACTTGATTCTTTCTAAGTAAATCATTATCACTCTCATTGCTTTCTTCTATTTTGCCTTATCAGGATTTAATATGGCTTCTTGTACAGAATATGACTTATTATCTTCTAGAGTAATCATGAACTCTTTTCTCAGTTACTTCTTATTAGAGATTCTTACTTCTCTTGTTTAGGTCTCTTTATTGACTCGTATAAGCTCCCACTCACAAGGATGACTGAAAATCATTAGTTAGTTTTGTACTTCATTGTTTCTGTTTCTTGTAAAGAGATACATAGAATCTATTTCACCCTCATTTGGAAAATAATCCATATAAAATGTGGTACATTTTAATTCTTTTCAGTTACAATTACATCTTCGTTTTTACTCTTGAAAATGTGAAAATGTAACCCTGTTAAGCTCCCACTTATAATCACAATGGGAATGCACAATTGACCCTTATGGTCTGCCAACAACTATAGGAATGCGCAGTTGAACCTTATGGTCTATGGAAAAACAAATCTAATTTATGCTTTGACTGCAATTAATAGGGTGTAGAAGTAACCACTTTAAAGGACACACGGTTAAGTTCAAGATCACACATACTTGATAAAACTATGTGTACTAATCCATCAAAAGTAGACCTTATAATACTCTCCCACTTGCATTTAGTGGGTTAGATTGAACCATCATGTAACTGACCATGTCTTATAGCATTTCATTACACTTTTTAATAACTCCATCTAGTAGTGGAATGCATCAAATAGTTATCAATCTAACTATCTTTCTCTTGTCATAAAGCTCAAATCGATCATTCATAACCTTAATTAGTTCACATGATCTTAAAACTTCTATTCAATTAATTCAATTGATTTCACAACTCATCCATTTACATTCCAAAGTAATTAAGCTTTAGAATTATACGAAATCAAACAAGTACAATTATATTATGAATAATCGTCAACAAATGATATAAAATGTTAAGCTCTGTGTATTGCCTTCATGCACATTACCACATATATTATAATGGAATAATCACAATGGATACACAGTTGTTGTCCCTTTACCATAAATCATTTTCTCATTACTTTACCTACTAGACTCACATAAGGATAACTCCACATTGGAAGCTAAACTTAGAAACCCTTGTCATGCTAGTTTTGGTACCAAATTCTATGTTCATATCTGGAACAACACATAATCAAGTCAGTACTTGAATTACATGAAGTGGTAAAGCAATTAATCATTGAGAGAGACCAATAATGATTAAACTTAAAGAAATCTCATGAAAGGAAGACTGAACAAAACTATATGATTTTTTTACTAAATCATGAAAATTTACACCATTCGAACCCATTATCTAGATGACATGAGATAACAACTTAATCTTATTTAAACTAGTGCATGAAGCATAACATAAAGAACTAAGGTCGTTCCACTACATGAAGTGAGTCATTTTTCATCAGAAAATCACAAATTGACTAGCAAGAAAAAGTATTTGACCTCACTTATGTCAGCCTTCTCCTTGAAGAGACTCTTGCCCTTTTAGAATTTAGGGCTGTTCTTCTTTCCTTTCTCTAAACCTCTTACCCTTTTTTAGCTTAAAGCATAAAGGACTTATTTCATCTTTGAGGTAAGCATGTCTAAGGGATTTTACAAACCTCTAGTCATTCATCTTCAAGCTCCAAGTACTTCAATACATTGTTAAAAGTAACAATGTTTTTATTATGGATCATACTGACTTTCATGAGCTCCCACCTAGAAAGGAGCATCCTGATGAATAAGTTACCCTTGTTGTTTATCATATAACATATGTTCAACTTCTTTCAATTTATTTATCATGTTGGTTATCTGGTGTGGGTGCTACCTCATAAGAGGTGTTAGATGTACCCCTAAAGTTTCTCTTTCATTGTAATTCAAATAATTTTTCTATTGGATTTCTTTCATATTTGCATATGCATTTATTAAGTATAGCAATATATAGGGTAATTATGCTATGAGGTTTCCCTTGTTTGGCCATATAGGTCTAGTTCATGCTATACCGTCTCTTACTTGCCAGCAAACTTCTCAGCTTCAGGCTACACCATGACTCCAATCAATGGCATGGCAACATCTTGTTCTTTTATTTAAATGAGATCTTTTAATACTATATATCATAATTATCCCCATTAAGTTCTTAGTCACGTTCTTGTTCTTAGCAACCTTTCTTGGCTTTGTTACTAAAGTCCTACATACAAGGTTATTCCCAATTTGTTTGAGCGAGAACATCCTTTTATAGTTTATTAAAGTATACAATGTTATGTACTTGTATTATTCTTGATTAGTAAAAATAATAACACTAATGGGTCTATAATCAGAAGAATACGTTTGTACCTCCCATCACATAGATTCCAACAATGTCACTACTATCTATCAAGAATTGTATACAAGCACTTCACATAATATGCTCAATTATGACTTCTAGAAATCACACTTTCTTAAAGCTCCCACTTAGACAGAGCATATCATGTTAGCTCCCACTTAGATAAGGCATATGAAACTAGCTCCTAAATAGATAAATCATATGATTCTCTCATAATACTCATTTTCCAAGTTCTGAAATCTCCCACCTAGAAAAAGCATACCATGTTAGCTCCTTCTTAGATAGAGCAAATGAAATTGGCTCCTACTTAGATGGAGCATATGATTCTCTCAGAATACTCATTTTCTAAGAGCTCCTACTTAAAAGAAGTATATGACATTTACTTCTTCATGTCTATTATTACATTATGTTCATAATGTCTTGTCATTTAGGAGTTCGGGACAACTCAATAGTTTTCTTTAGTTCTATATCATCTTGTTTGTTCGTATGTAATTTCTAGCCAAACAAACAAAAAGGAGAAGTATATTTGCTTCTCATACCTAATTTGATAGGTTCTTAATAACCATTATTTTCTAATGCTGGAAGAAATTTATGTCCTATGTTGTTTTAATCAACTCCCCGAGTTTCTCTATCTTTTTGAAGACATATTTCAAATGTCTTGTGCAATTTATCCCTATTTCTTCAAGGAAACATTATGTTTTTTCCCTCAAGTCTTTTATGGTTTCCAGTGTTAGTGGTTTGATTGGGCATAAGGCTCCTTCTTCTTACATGAAATGGGATTTTCCTTCTGAGGTACACCATTCTCTTGAATCCCATCACAATCTGGAGTTTTGGTGATGGAAAGTTTCTCCGTTTGAGATTCCCTTTCGCTTTGATCTAAAACTTTCTTTAGTATTTGATCTCCATTTTCACCTTATTGAGGTTTCTTAGGATATAAATCTTGACATTCTCTTTCTCAAGATTCAAGATATTCAAGTTTTTCTTTAGGTTCATATTTTGAATTATCTTTTTGGTTACATCTCTTAATCCATTTCAGGTTTAAAATAAGCCTTACTCCGGTAGATAATCTTCAGGATCTTCACCTTCTTGGTTAATTTAGAAGGCTCAAACTCAAATGAACAAATCCCTATTTCATTTATCACTCAGAGGCTCACGTTCCTATAAGTAATTTAGATTTAGATCAATACTTAAGGGCTTTACAAATAATTTGTTCTTTTCCTGATCCATCACTAAGTGGTTCAAACTCAAGATAATGTTTTTCAACATGGTCATCATCCAAAAGAATAAAATCTCTTGGTTTAGTGCTTTTAGAACTATCAAAATTCATATTTATCTCAAACAAAAATACTATGAATTATTATAAATATTTTAGAATTTTTAAGCTTATAAAAACAAGAAAAATAGCACTAAACTCCTCTAAAATAGATCCAAAATTACTCCAAAATATGCCAAAAGTATATCAAAATGATTATCTTAAATTTAGAGATTTTTAGAAACAAACTATGTCTCAATCAAAGCTCAACTACTCCCTCTCGTGTCCCAAAAAGGAGGAAGAGAAAATTCTAGAAAAAATTGAAAAAGGCCATTTAAGTCCACTCACGTCGGTTTATGCGCTGCCTTGGAGCTCTAAACTATTGACACACGCCCTTTTGTCATGGTCTATATGCTTTCAGTGTCAGGATGGGGTGTGCCTCGTGTCCGTCATTGACTCAAACGGGTCTTATGGGCCACGTAGTGCTCTTCCTTTTTTGTTTAATTGTACTTTTTTTATGGACCGAGTTAGCCCATATGACTCGACCCAACTAGTCTAGCCAGGTTATACTAGACTCGATAGAGCTTTAGGTTGGGTCTATCGACCCATCTCCTTCTTTCCTCCGTATCTTCACCATTCGATGTCCATTTTTATCGTTCTAAATGTCGTTTTCTTTTTTTTTTCTAAGATCTACAAAACTAGATTGATTTTAAATCCCGAAATAAAGGTTTTCATAGAACCTAATCTTTGTTTTTCTCTTAAGGTTTACTATCTTATGTAACCATTGTTTGCCACACATCTGACATTGCTTCTCTCTCATTATGGGTTTATTTAACTTCATTTTCTATTCTTTGGATCCTTTTTGAGAATTTTATGGCTTCAAAATTTAATTTTCAGCTTACTCAATCTTAAAGATTAAATCTTCTCAAATTCGATTATGTGGTGGTTTAAAAGTCTATATCTTTTAATTCTATAGTTCAACCATGTGTGTTCTATATTATTAAAGCATATATAATGTTAAGATAGAGATAAAAGAACTTAGAACTAGAAGGTATTCATACGTAACAAACATCCAAATAACACATTTTTTCAATAAAATGAACAAATGAAACCAAAAACTAGGATTTGCTTGAGTTAATAAAAACAAATCATATTTGTAAAGAAAGGGAAAAATGAAACAGAGGACAATAGCATGCGATAAATTAGTAGATAAGCATGTGTCATGTTTCATACACATTTATATCCACGTACAACAAAGCATGAAAAACGCAGTGGAAATATAGCCTTAAGACATATTTGCTCTGATACCACTATAGGATTTCAGGTGTACCTAGAATTCGTTGACTCACTGAGTACTCACATGAGATCAGAGCACCAACATGGACTCCGATCATGTTTATATAAAAGATGCACTGTAGAAAGGAGAAGAGATCTAGAGAGAGAGATTATTTTGAGAGAAATTCTATCCGTCACTAGAAACTAACTCCCCATCTCACAGATATATTCTCATTTCTCACGTATGGGAAGTTATTTTAATTCAAATTTTAAATCATAGATAAAATTCCTCTAGTTGACTCTTATCTCTCATATTTACATAACGACCACAAATCAATTAGGCTTAAGCCCTGATCTACTAAAGGTGGAGTAGGTATATTCTAACATAAGACAAGTAAGAGCACCACCTATCATAATGAAAAGTATTATGACTTTGAAATGCTTCTTCAACTTCCTTAGGCATATAGGTAGCTTTAGTTGAGGTATTCCCCCACAAATATTCTCATTTCCTATGAGTGAAATAGTTGTGATATTATCAAACACTCCTCCTTTAGAAACTTCATATTAAAAACCTATCTTGTTCAAAGTCTCTACTATTGGAAGACATTTTAGTTCTTGTGGGATTGTGCCTGACAAGTTCTTGATAGAAAGGTCTAAGTTGATAAGATATTTTAAGGATTTAAAGGATGAGGGGATACTTCTATGGAAGAAGATCCCACTCATATCAAGATTTGTAAACTTTAAGCATTCCCCAAGTTCTATTGGAATTTCACCTGAAAAATTGTTTTCACTCAGATTTAATTGTGCATTCCTTTATGTTATCGATATCATATAGAATGGAACCAATCAAGGAATTGGAATACATGTCAAGCTCTATTAAGCTTTCAAGATGATTAAAAGTTAGATTTGGTACATTACTACTTAAGTTTTTTTATCTATGTACAAGAATTACAGGCCTTTGCAATTGAAACCAAAACTTAACTTTCCATACAAGAAAGATTATAAAATGAAGAAGGGATTCTACCAGAAAGACTATTTTTACTAAGATAGAGCAAGTACAAATTTGACAGCCTCCCTAGACATTGAGGTATACTTGATTCCAAATTATTATAAGCAAGAAACCAACACTCCAAGGATGAAAGATTTTCCATAAATGGTGGAATTATGCCATGAAATTGATTAGCATTGTTAAGAAAATATTTTGTAATTAGTATTAGATCAATTAACATAATTAGCGGGATTGTTTGACCATTACGATTCACTCATTTAGGAGAAATTAGTACCTAGGCTCCTTATTCTTTGTATATATATTGTAACTTCATGTGAATAGAATACACACACATTATTCAGATCCTTATCACACATGGTACCAGAGCTTGCATAAATTTTTTTCCTGTCGTTAGTGGGTTTCATAGTTAGAGAGAGGGGCTGTACATTTTTTTATGCATAATTTTTTTTCTTGCCGTCAGTAGGTTCACAGTAAAAGAGAGGGGTTGTGCATATTTTTCAGGTAACACTACTACAAAATAATAAAGTTGTGGTGCTTATATTAACATTATATGTGGTACTTAACAAGTTCCAAATATCCTAATACCACTAAAAAAAGCTGTGGCGCTACCCATAAGCGCCACATCATGTATTTTTTTTTATTTAAATGACCTTAGGGTGGCGCTTCCCTGAGGAAGTGCCACAGGAAGTTTGAACTTCTTATGGCACTTCCTCATGGAAGCACCACCCTATGTATTTTTTTTAAAATATATATTTTGTAATTTTCATTCAGACCCTCTATATCATGATAGTGAAAACATAAATTTCGATATCCAAGAAAACCATAATGTAATAACTCAAAATTGAAACAAACAAATAATTAGTTAACAAAATCAAAACTAAATATATATTTACTCATTTGTGAATATAAAACAGCAAATTCAGGTACTTAAATACACACAACAATAATAGACGAATAAACAACCTAGCACCTTATATAGTAGCTAGCTAGAATATTGCCTGAGCACATATTTACACCATTTCTCAATGACTTCATTGACTTGATTTTCAGTCAAACTGTCACAATGTTAATCTTCATAGTATTTCACAGATACAATCGTGCAGACAATGAATTAAAATAACTAAACATTAATTATCAGACGCTAGTAGTTAAATTTAAAACACAACATGAATTATACTAAAATGACTTACTTTTGGTGGAACAAGAGGTTGATTATGGGTAATTGCATCTTTCGTGAATTTCATTATGTAATACCCGCAATCATTGTTATTGGGCTGGAAAAGGCACTACAACAATATAATAAAATAGTTAACTAAGCATTTCAATAAAATTTAGTTAAAATCAAAATGTAAGTAAATTCCTATATCAGTATTTGTATCTTCTTCCAGGGATAGCTATTGACAGGATATGTAGATCTAGAAAAGCTTAAGCTGACAGAGGCTCTATATGTAGTCAATACACTAAGAAAACAAATAGAAATTGATTACTTTTGGTTATTCAGTGACATACATAAATATATATTTACACACACATATACATGTATATGTACTTACCTATTGAACAGCCACAAACATATGAGGACGGTTTTTTGGAACACCTTCACTCAGAGGATCTATATAGTAAATGCGAGGGCCAGAAGGTGCTGTTGCATTGATCACAATCAAGATCCAATGTTTCCTAAAATATTTTTTTAACCATGCATGCTATGGTAAAAGTTATACAATAAAAAAATATAAAGTGAAATACTACTACTAATATAACTTAATTACCCCATATTGTATGGCACAAGAAAT
The DNA here is from genome assembly GCA_037074505.1 of Albizia julibrissin. Taxonomy (NCBI): domain Eukaryota; kingdom Viridiplantae; phylum Streptophyta; class Magnoliopsida; order Fabales; family Fabaceae; genus Albizia; species Albizia julibrissin. Next base: position 32,731,806 of record CM073483.1, read on the forward strand.
AACATATTTGGTTTTGCTCTGTGTTAAATAAGCTTTTAGATCATTGGATTGAGCATTAAGATCCACTCTACCCCCGTACTGTCTAACGAGATAAAGGTTGACAAATGAGAACTGGACCCTTTGTATGTCTAGCAAGATGTCATGGTACAAATGCCTTTACATAGAACAAAAAATGCGATTACAACAAAAAAATTGAAAGATAAATAATAATAACAGCCATAAATGATGATATTAAAGTACCTAATCTAGATGTTGATGACCGAAGCACCGAGCCATTAACGATTCAAAATTTTGCCTAACACATCAGCAGTAATATGTTCAGCTATGCCCTAAACACCATGGATGTTTCTATCAAATGGTAATGACAGACTTCCTTCGTGTATCAACCTAGGTGCAATGGATTCCAATCAATCACGATATAAGATCATTTGTCTTCTTCTCTGTTGGCTAGTTGATGCTTTGGAATTCAGTTGTTTTGTTGAACACTTTGAGATCTTTCCCTTTTTGTTAAATTTCTTTTCCTTTAGAATCTTCAACCTGTAAAAATCATGAAATTAAATGATGTAGTTGTAGATAGAAGTGCATAGAAAAAGTATAAGGAATTATAAAGGAACTACCTTCTGATATGGCTCTATCAAACCTATTGGCCAAGCAGCATAGCTGCCTACAACATCTTTAAACATTGTCTCGTCATCTGAAGAGGGGATCGGTAATAGCACATCTTCATTTGTATAGATGTCGAAACTTACTCAGATTGTGTTTTTCAATAATGGTGAATTATAGAGGGTATCATTGTCTGTGTTGTAGGCAACATCCACCGCAACTAGAATGTTCCACATATAACTTGCATGCTGACTCGCCCTATGAAAAATAGATCAGTTAATAATGTTATGTTATACACTAATTAACATAACTAATTGATAATGTAACAAAAATCAAAGTTGAATATATTATAGAAGAAATTAATTACCAAAGGGATTTGGACTTTAGGGATGGAAGTACAACTATCTCTCACACTTGAGCTATCACAAGTAGGAACATTTGCCTTAGATTACACTAAGTGATCAATGTGTGCCCTCAGCTATGCATTTTGTTCTTCCAACAAACGCATTTATGCTTCAAATTGTTCTTGCATTTGATGCTTGAAGTAGTTCATCTCCTCACGCAGCTTTAAAAAGTCACTCTTGTTCGAGTGCTTCTAGTGTCCAAAGTATGTTATGTGTGTCACGCCAAAACTAGTACATCGAACACGACCATTATACTCAGGTATACCTAGCGCTCTTCGTAGTAGATCATCACGACCAACATAAGTTGTCAACTCTGGCACCTCTTGTGTCATTGATCGATATCACAAAAAGAATTACAACATTATTAATTATTATAAACTACAATCATTTAAAGAGTGTTAATTCTTTATTGTATGTACTCATATGTTTTAATACTTACACAATATTCTATAACTCTTTTTACTTCTTCACTTCGAATTTCCCCTTTTTTATTTGTGCAACCGGCTACCCACAAGTCATGTCATGGAACCTGTGTAATATCTGAATTTGATTCTTCTATCTGCATATGAAATTTAGTTGAAGTTAAAAATTAGTCATACAAATTACATAAATAATCATTAGTTCTTACAATTTTTTGCTCTAACTTTCCATAAGATACATGTCCTTATGTGTAGCAGCATGGCATATTGATTGCATTGGAGCGATTTGCACATGTTAATTAAAAATATAAAATTGGTTTTGACTTGAGAAAGCTTTATCAATTAATTTGAACCTCTGACAAGCACATGTTTTCATTATCAATTTAAGAGTTAAGTTAGTCTTATGAAGTACAATAGGGATAAGTAATCCTAGGTTTCTCCCGTCTTGAAATTCTTGAATAAATTCTCTTTTAATCAATTAATTCTTAAATATAAAATTTCTTTTAAATTACTCTCACTCAACCTAATTAAGAACATAAGTTTGATAATTAACTCATTTTTGCCTTATTCCTCGTGGGAACGATATTATTATACTACTTGTGATGATCCGTGCGCTTGTGGTTAAGCTAGATGGCTAACAAGTTTTTGGCGCCGTTGCCGGGGACTAATAGCAAGAGTTTGTGTAGTTAATTATTGCAATTGTGTGATCAATTACGATTGAGTTTTAAACTGTTATGGATTATCCTTGGTGGACTAATAGGGCAAGTGATAGATTTGAATATAAAAATAATTATACAAATTCTTATTATGATTCTTCTGCAGGTGAATCTCCATATAAGTAAAATTGTTGTAGTTCTTGTGGTTATTTTCACTTGAATGAGCAATGTCCTTATGTGTCAAGGGATGATGATTTTGCTAGGGCTCAAACTAATTTGCATGATTATACTTTTAGCCTTAGATGCAATCATGAGCAACCATTATATTGGGATCATAATTATTCTTTTCCATCATATGTATCACATCCTCATATATCATCTAATACTCATGTAGATGAAATTACCTCCATTAATGAGAAACTTACAACAAAGGATTTGCTTCAACGTCTTCTAGATAATCAAAATGAATTCTTGAGAAATTTTCAAGAAGAGAAAACTAATGATCATGGTCAAGATGTAACATTTCAAATTGATGAAACGGCTTCTAATCTTGAGTCTTTGGATCAAAAAGGAATTCTCGATGATATATCAAAAGGCTCTCCTATAGAAAATGAGATATCAAATGAACAATTGACCATCGGGAGTGAAGAAGTATCACTACTAGATTGTGATAATACTAGGGGTGATTGCGAGTTAGAAATTAATAAAGGAGAGAATAATATTGAGTGTCTAGAAGAGGTTTCAATTGTAGAACCTAATCCATGTGAGTTTGATGATGAGGTTAGTATAGAGGTCCTAAGAATTGTTACAGATGATCCTCTTATTAAAGTTCTGACTTTTATTGGTGAAGCGGATTTGTTCAGGTGTTCTAAATTCTTAGAAGATTCTACATTTAATTGTTTGCATATGCATATTGTATCTTCTTTGAATTTAATGAATGCTTGTACTCTGAAAGTGCTTATGATTGTTGAAGTACATGTAGTTAATATGAATGAGCACTTTTCTATTTTATACCTTGTTGCATGCAAATATATAGAGACAAGGTGGTTATGGTGTTTGATACTTATGATAAGATGATTGGTTTGCACAGTCTAGCTGAAGACTATAAACAAGCGCTTGTTGGGAGGCAACCCAATGATTTTGTTTTCATTTATTATTTTTATTATTATTATTTGTTTTCTTTTTTTCCTTTTCCATTATTCTACAGATTCAGAGATGATTCGCTCCTCTCGTGGCTACAAGTTTCTGCTCAAGCACTCTTTCCTCCTTCAAAAATTTGAAACATTATTGAAGTCATTAAAGGAATAACTCCACATTAAAATCAGAGACTTAAACCAGGGGAGTATTAGTTCCTTTCCCCTTTATTGATTTTTACAACATTGAGGACAATGTTTGATTTAAGTGTGGGGGAGGGACATGATTATTATTTTTTGTTGTGTTTATCCTTAGGCAATTGAAAAGAATTTGTTTTTGGCACAATTTTTGAAGGAGAGAGGGAATGATGTGATCAAGAATCAACGAGTTGTCTCTTCATATTCAAGTGTTGACTATTCAACTTCAAACTATCATTTTCAAATTCCAGCCAGTCCAGTCACAAGAGCACAAGATAAAATATTTAAGGAAGCATTGATTGGGCTTATTCAAGAGGCTAATGCAAATCATATGGCAATTGGATCAATAATTATGGATAAAGATGTTTAAAACGTCATTAATTTCTTAGGGGCTGCAGATGGAGATACTAATCAAGTTTTGGGCTTGGAGACTTCAAAATAAAGAGCTTGGACCTAGTACTATACATGGGAGGACTCATTTGGGCCTAAATAAGCACATTTTGGACCTTGAATGTTGATTAAATTTTGTGACTTTTATTTGTGCGAAAATTATTAGATAATAGGCCTATTTGACTTTTGGGTTTCCTAATTAATTAATTAATTATATTAGGTTAGTTTCTATTTTCTAGGATGCATTTAATGCAATTAGGGTTTCTGAATATTTCTCTTTAAATACCTTGTAACCTTTCATTTAGAGGGAGATCAAAGACTTTGAGACTTGATTATTGAATGAGCCCAATCAATGCTTCCTTAAATATTTTAGCTTGTGCTCTTGTGACTGGACCAGCTGGAATTTGAAAATGATAATTTGAAGTTGAAGAGTCATCACTTGAATATGAAGAGACAACTTGTTGATTCTGGATCGCATCATTCCTTGTCTCCTCAAAAGGATTCGCCCTCGAATCTTCACCTTTCTTGTATTTGATAACATATGGGAATGTCTCAATAAATTTCAGCCAGCTTGCATGTCTCTTGAGCTGACCTTGATCAAGTAAATGAACATAACAAAGAAAATCAATGTTTTCCATGCAACAATCAGAATTTTTCAGATTTGAAAACAATTGTTCCTTTCCCCAAACTTCAAGCACATATTGCAGAGGATTCACATGCTCATCAAGATTATTGGTGCAAATAAGAGTATCATCAAAACAAGTTGCAATATGCATATAAGAACACTCTAGAGAACAAGAATGTTTTTCGATGCTACGCGAAGGAGATGAAGATTCAATGCTTCTTGAAGATAAGAATCCATCGGGTGGCTTCTTAGGGATCAAATCCAAGAACACCTGCAACACATCAAAATCACAAGGAAAATAATGATTAAGATCATTAGTAACTGAAGAAATATCCTTGCTCTTACTTTTCTCACAATTCTTTTCTTCTTTCTTTTCACTCAATTCTTCACCCTCTTTATTCTGAAAACACATCATACTCTCAATAGCTTTTTCTCTTTCAAACTTACTTTTACTCTCCTTACTTTAACAATACTTAGTGCTCTCAATGTCTTTTTCTCTCTCAAGCTGAATTTTTATCTCAACAATAGTTTGACAACAATCACTCTCACTTGTATTTTCACTTTTCTTTTCATGATTAAGAGGAACTTCTTCAATCACAAGATTGATACTTGGAACAGGAACATCTTCTTCACACTTCTCAGCTTAATGTTTAACATTAGGTTGTTCTTCCTCCTTGGTTGGCTCTAACTCATCATTAGAGACTGTAACTATCAAGCTTTCAATCTCCTTTGAATTGGAGCTACTCTCTGAACACCTTTGTTGCTTGATCTTTTGCTCATACTCAGCAACAAACTGAACCAAAATATCAATATCTAAGAAGGTCAGGGTCGTTGCAAAACAAGCTAAATCAAGATTAAGCCCATTTACAAAACGATCCTTAGTGGCTCTTGAAGTTTCTTTCACTCCAGCTCTAATCAAGGCTAATTCCATCTCTTGAAAATATTCATTAACACTCATGGAGCCTTGTTTCAACTCTTGCAGCTTTCTTTGGAATTCTCTTTTTGATCTGGAGTTGTGACTAGACATCCATTGGTCGTTTTCAGCATTAAACTTCTGCAGTCCTTTTAACAAGGATTGAAGATGTCTATGAATTTCTTTTTCATCATGCATATTGGTAGTACCTGAAAAGTTAGATTTAGAAAAAAAAGGGACCTTACCACTCTACTCACGTGTTTCACTCAAACAAGTTTAGTGTCACTCGTGTTTCTCTCAAATTTGGCTTTTAAATTGATGTATGTCACTCTTGCCTTTTTTCCACTCTTAGATTCCTCTTAAGGCTCTGTAAAAGAACTAAGCAATTTAATCAATACAATCACTATCAGAGCCGGACTCTTGTTTAAAGGACTTAATCGTCTCAAGAGTATTCTATGGCTGATTTTGAGTGTTGCTCACTTTCTGAAGGTGTCGATTATACCATCCCACCAATTTTGAAAGATATAGATTTTTGGTTTTGGAAAGCTAGAATGACTAGTTTTATAAAAGCATATGATTTTGATATGTGGAATATTTTTACTAATGCTTTTAATCATAAACCAAGAAAGGATTGGACAGACAAAGAAAAGAAAATGTTTTCATTAAATATTAGAGAAATAAAGATTTTGTATAGTGCTGTGACAGAAAATGATTTTATATATCGTTCACTTGATTCTATATATACTTCTAATGAGCATGTTAAAGTTGACAGTATAGATCGTTCACTTGAAACTATTAGCTGCGTATCCAGAATCAGTGAACAAATGAAAGTTGAGAATGAAAAAGGAATTATAAAGCACTTCCATGATGCAGTCAACACAAAAGAAAAGGAAGAAAAGGATTCCCAAATAGAGCTCATTACAGACGACCATGAAAAATCACTCTCTGGAACTCAACACAAACTTAAGGTAGAAAGTTCCAATTATTCTTGTGATTTTCATAAAACTGAATTTCTAAGTTTGCATAAAATAGTCTTCCAACCAATTGTTGATTCTGTTGAGAAAAGCAAAAGTGTTTTCAAACATGCTGGAAATTTATGTGTGAAGAAGGAATTTAAGCAAACTGAACAATTAAAGACTTCTTCCCTCAAACAACACAATACTTGCATAATACTTCAAAATGCATATATTTATACAATTTGCAATTATTGTGGTAAGTCGGGTCATATTTCTCACACATGCCATGTTAGAAGAAATCCTAATGTGAGAAATAAATATGTTTGGGTTTTGAAAGGACATATAAAGTCAAATACTAACAATCAAGGACCCAAGTATATGTGGGTACCAAAATGTCCATCTAGTACTTTACGTATGCAGGATGATCCGAAAGGAAATGGACATAAAGGTACAGATAAGATGAAAAAGAAGCCAAGAGTTTCTCATGCACCAACAAAGAGGTCCATACAATCGAAAAAGAGAACTCTCGGAACATCCATTGCTGGAGCTACAGAACATAACCACCAAAAGAAGCAATGGAGAAAAGGTATATGTTCCACCTCAACGAAGGACTACCATAGCTTACCATTCAACTATATTGAGGGGAACAAGAAAAGGAGGGTCTCTCATACAAAAATATACTTGAAGTCTACATCATTTGAGAGAGCTTTGCATACATCCTTGGGAACACACATGAAGAATCAACATAACAGAAAGAGGCAGTGGGTAAGCAAAGCCAATCCTCCAAGTACTTAAATTGAAGGTACACAATGATAAAACCTCCTATGTCATTGTCTATAATATCTATTGAGGTTTAATCATGCTACCTTAGTAACGAGTATTGCAAACTATTTTGAAATTATGTTTTCACATCCATTAGAAAATCTACTTGATAATTTCATGCAGGGATTGCAATGTTCAATAGCTTAACACTTTATGCATATATGCATACTTCAAGAGAAAATATTTTTTTATGTATAAAATCATGTTTAATTCATTATGCTCAATCTCTGCAAACTGACTATATTGCTTGAGTATTTGAATTATATTTCCTACATGCTAACCTTGAATGGATCCAAGTGAAGTTGGATCCCATGAAGAAAATTTATACAGTTCTGTAGGATAGTAAAAGCTTTCAAGTCTATAGCTGCACGAAAACAAATTCATATATTGATAATGCTAAATTTTAGAGTTTGAATTTTGGTACTGAGTATGCAAAGGAGGAAAATCAATATTATTCCACCAAAGCCAAGCAAGTTGTCACAAGGATAAGAGGAATTACGGTGATATCTAATCCTTACCATATACTGTGCTTATATGAATTTATTTATTTTAGGTAATGAATATTTTTCTATTATTGCATTCCTTTAGTAATCAATCTTATTTGATCATCAAATTATTTCCAGATTGCTAAATAGACTGAAAGTGAAATATGTATAATCTTTCTATGCTTTGAAATGCAATCCAAAAAATGTGTTTTGGTTTTAGTTCATCTTATTTTATCCTAGTGCATACACATGATTTTAAAAAAAAATTATTCATATACTGTCTGCATTCAAACCGGTTTCAAAATTGGAAGCTAATATTTTTGTATGCTGAATGTCAGAAATGCTTCAAATCCATCAGCTAGAGTTTTTCCCATCATCGTGTTATTTCTTTAATGCATTAACTGTTAATGCAATAACCATAATAGTGAAATAACATACTAGGATGATATTATGGAACTCAGTCCATTTGGACTATTGAGTATGTGCTTCATCATCTATAAATCATTGTACTCATCTTGTTACTCATATGCATTACTATTTGTCTTTATTCATTTCTGAGTATCTAGAGTCCTGTATTCAAATTCTTGCCGTACATGCTCATATGTTTCATGACTGAATTCCAAGAGGCAAGATTATCTCAAACATGTTAACCCCACTGTCTAAGATAGAGCTTTCTGATACACACACACATATATTAACTTCTACTACTTTTATCATAAGCATTGATTGTAAACATGTTTTAACAATAAGTTTTGCATATATTTGAAATCTCAATTTTACAATGCATTGTCATGATTTGAAATAGCACTTGAGATTATACATATTTCATTCTTGAAAACTTGATTTAATTCACAAGTTGTCATTTCATAAAAGTTGGTCATTATGGATAGATTCGCTACTCTCTTGATCTGACTTATATGAATTGCTTGACAATCTTATCAATGACATATTTTCTATATAAAGTGTGTTTATAAATTGTCATTGATCTTTGAAAATTATCACTCTTGGTATCACTTGATTGTTATACTTTATGATTCAATGATTTGAATTTACTGAGTAAAATTATATTTTGGTCTGTATTGGTTTATGATACTCTTTGCTCAAATAATATATGATTCACTTGTATAAGAGCGTAAGAGTTATTCTATAGAACCAAGAGGAGTTAGGTACCAAAGTATCTAAAGAATCTATTGAAGAAATGCGGGTGGATCAAGCAAACGGAACAGACATATCTATGAATTCAATTACATTGCTTGATATTGACATCAAAGAAAGAAGCAATCTGTGACATCACTTAATCAGAGAATCATATTCAAAAAGAAAGATGTCAAAGTGATATTCATTCCAATCCATCTTCATCTTCAAATAGCAGCAGACATTTTCACAACTCCTTGCGAAAGTCAATTGGGAATGGTTAATCCCAATAAGTTGAAAGAATATTTTGTTACTGATAATGTTTCTGTATATGTTGTATATGTTCATGTGTTTGATAATTACAATACTAACCTAAGCATCAAGGTACGAGGGAATTTTTTTTGTAGATGTTTTGTTCTCTCTTCGAGCAATAGAGGTAAATAGAGAACACTCAAGTGATGGGCACAAGTTCACTCGAGTGAACAAAGAGAAGTATTGTGACATAGAAGGTTACTCGAGTGATTAGTGATACCACTTGAGTGATAATGAGGCTACAGGTAGGTGACTCGAGTGATTTCAGTCAAGCACTCGAGGGAGGTAAGGAACTTGGAGTGAATGGTAAAATCACAAATTATATCAGTTGTTCTTTCTGCGAACTTTCATTTTCAAAATTATCATCATCTTCCTTTCGATGAAAATCTCTGAAATTCTCTTAAACTCAGTGTTCCTTCTTATGCAAACTATCCACTTCATTTCCTTATAAATAATTTCAAACACTTCCCAATTATTCATGCATCATTTTCAAAATGGGACTAAATCTTCAAAATTTCATGCTTTATATCTCTACACAGTTTCTTCAATGGTTGTTCAAATCCATGAGAGTTCTTAATTGAATTCATCATATTTCTTAAAGCCATGCACTCATTAAGGGGGAGCTGCACATTCACATGTGTTTCATATCTTAAAAGCTTATCTCCTTGATTTAGAAAATCATTATACCATACTCATCTGCATTCACCCTCTATTGATTAGTTTCGATGAGATACTTATACCTTTTCTTTTCTTCATCCTAATTTTCATATATTTTATAGAAAGGAAATTGTTAATACTTGATTGCACTAACCTTTCTCCTTGCAAGAATATTTTTAACTTATGACAGGAGAATTTTCTCTATGAGAAGATCATTCCTCAACACACCAAAAGGAGAATATATCAATCTTGAGGACATATGATTTAACGATGAATCAAGGGAACTATATTGGCTGCAACTTTCAAAGTAACAAATAACTATGCTAATAAAAATTAAAGGAGCATTAACCATACTGTGATGGAACAAAGAGTTCAACACAGTGAGGAGCATCTTGGAGACAACATGAAAGTGGCATAAGCTAGACTCCATAGATCTATCATCAACTGGCCAAATTCAAATGAGCATTTCTAAACCCTCTCTCTCTTTATGTTTTATGAATACCTTACATATGTTTTATTATGAAAGCTTTATTGAAAACATTTTTCATTTGCATCACATTCAAATAGCATTACTTTCAAAAAGGGGAGAGAAAATTGTTTATTTTGATTAATGGAGAAAATGACATTTCAAATGTATTTTCATAATAACTTCTCCATGAAACTTTCTTCTTTATACTTCAAACTTTTTGCTAATGTCAAATAGGGGGAGAGAAATGGAAAAATATGTTGCATTCAATTTGTCTATTCACATTCAAGCATATTTTTCTTTAAGGATTTGCCATCATCAAAAAGGGGGAGAATGTTAAATATGATTAGTTTTGATGATGACAAATATAGATGTCAAATATTATGAGAGCAAAAGTTTGCATAGTATACTTTTCTAATACATTGACTAACTATTTGATGTTGCATATATTGTAGATTAGTCAAGCAATGGAAGAAAGAAATTGAGGAATAAAGAACTTGCAAGAATTAATGAAAAATATGAAGATTCAAGTTTTATGGGTACTTTAGCAGTGGGCACTGTAGCAATACAGTTACTGTAGCAATTGGCACTGTAGCATCGAGTGATTCTGAAAAAAAAAATGAAATCACTTGAGTGATTCTCTAATTCACTCGAGTGATGTTCAGTGGTTCATATTCTGTTCTTCGTCCAGCTGAGCGAGGCCTGGTTAATTGATCATATCTCTCTAAATACAACTCCAATGGAGACCAAACTAGTTGCATATGAAACTAGACTCCCAAAGCGTCATTTTGACTTTAGAAAAAACATCAAAGGAGCTCAGATGAGGGAGATATAAGTATTCGAATTTGGCCTTCATGTTAGCGTCACTTTCTGGAACAGGTTTGGTATTTTGGCTATAACTCTCAAACCACAGATCCAATGGAGCTGAAACTGGTTCCATATGAAACTAGACTTCATGATATTTCCATTGATATATAATACGGAAATTTTGAGGTCATATTCGAAGAGTTATGGCATCTGGAAGTTTACCCCTGTTTGCTGATGAATTGGAAACGCACAACGAAGAGATCACTCGAGTGATTTCAGAATTCACTCGAGTGATATGGCAAATCACTTCCAGTGGCGCTAGAATCACTGCAAGAATTTTTCATTGTTTCAGATTTCACTTCCAGTGATCCTGAATCACTCGAGTGATTTGTAATTTCCGCCAAATCACTTCTAGTGATCTCCAAATCACTTCCAGTGATATCTCAGTTTTACAATTTCACTTCTAGTGATACCGAAATCACTCGAGTGATTTGAGATTTTTCAGAATCACTTCCAGTGCGAGCCAAATCACTGTAAGAAAAATTCACTGTTTGCAATTTCACTTCCAGTGATCTGGAATTCACTCGAGTGATATGAGATTTTTCCAAATCACTTCCAGTACGTCTAAAATCACCGGAAGAAAAATACACTATTTTGGAAATCACTTCCAGTGATGTCAGATCACTCGAGTGATATTGTGAATTTCCAAATTCACTTCCAGTGGTTTGAAAATCACTGCAAGAAAAATTCACTGTTTGCAAAATCACTTCCAGTGATGCCAAATTCACTCGAGTGATATATGAAATTTGCCATATCACTTCCAGTGATTGCTGAATCACTTCTGGTGAATATTAAAATTCGTCAGATCACCTCCAGTACCTTAACTGATTATTTCTAAAGAATACCAATATGCACCAGATTACTTCCAATGAACTAATATTAATTCAAGTAATCTTCCGCTTGTGCGATATCAGTGAATGAACTGATAATTCAAGTGATGTGTTGATTTTGATAAATCACTTCCAGGTTTGACAGAAACATGAGATCACCAGAATAATATTGTGAGCTATCCGAGTGAAATGTTGTTTCATGAAAATCACCTTCAGTGAAGTAATGTTGCACTCAAGTGAATTGATATCACCGCAAGAAAATTTATTGATAGCTAGAGTGATTCACTATTCTTTACAGAATCATGGAAATTACTCAAGGGATCATTATTATCAAGTCAATGATATGCTTACTCTTAGAAAGCTACTGCCAGTGAAATGCTTCTGTAAAATTATTTCCAGAAGAATGACAGAAACAAGGAAACAAGTCAAATGATTTCATGGTATACTCGAGGGATGCTAATCATTGCCAGTGGAATATTATCTTCTAAAAATCACCTCCAGTGAAATCAAGTCCACTTCCAGTAATTCTCCAGTTTTCAGAAATCACTGTCAGTGAAGTCTGTAATCACCCGAGTGATGTTTTCTAACAGCTATTTCTCTGAGTACTTTTATAGGTATTATGCACTACCGATCACATGGCATACACGGATCAATATTCAGCAACAACAAATCATGGGCAGAAAAAATATTCAACAAACAACTCAACGAACGTGTAAACAGAAAGCAACTGTATGAATCATCTGTCAGAAGCACAAACAGATTACAACGGGAAATACTGAAGCATCTGTCAGAGCACCACGATCAATGGGCATAACCATTGAACTTTCTGTCTGAGCACACGATCAGCGTACAACGGGAAAATATTTGAATAGACACAACGACTCTCACAGCTTCTGCTATATAAGCTCAATCTTTCGAAAATCTGAGAAGAGAGACAACAGCGAACTGAGATACACAAGAGCAAACTGAAATACGAGAACCTAACTACGCCAACATGCTGTTATCATAAATCTTCCGCCTCACACACTCTCTGTGCTTGTCTGTTTTTACATCATGTATTTGGAGAGTGAAAATATTTGTATTGTACTTCAGTGAGGATTTATCTACTCTGTGAGAGAGTCTGTAAACACACCATCTATACTTCTATATTGATCTCAAGGTAGAGGGACCTTGAGAGGGCTGATTACCTTACGGAAAAGTTGTAGAGAGAATTGCTAGTAGTACTTTCTGCTCGTAAGACTTACAAGGTGTAAGCAGTAGAGAATGTTGCTGCTCGTAAGACTTACAGTGGTGTAAGCAGGAGAGAATGTTGCTGCTCGTAAGACTTGCACGGGTAAGCAAGAGAGAAAGGACTTTAAGATTGCTTTGCTCAACTTACCGTAAGAGGGTGTAAACCTTACAGTGTAAGAGGGAGTGACTTCGTAAGAAATTTATAAAGGTTTTTCTTGTGCCCGGTTAAACAAGAAGATAGTAGATTGGAAATCTCAGGAGAAGCCTGGGGACTGGACGTAGGTCATCCTGGATTGGACCGAACCAGGATAAATCACAGTTTGCACATTCTCTTCCCTAAGCTTTTACATTTCCAGCATATATGATCTATATATCTGCTTATGAATTTATAGTTCCATATGTATTGATTTGATAAGCTGCGAAAAGATTTTTAAACATTTAGACTTTCTTATCATACACCCAATTCACCCCCCTCTTGGGTATCAGCCAGTTCTAACAATCACAATTTGCAGAAATCAAACCAACACTTAGAAATATAGAATATCAAAGTGAGTATTGGAAAAGGGAATTGAGGGAGATCAGGAGTTCAAATGACAATCTATCACAAGCACTCTCAAGCAATCTAAACCCAGAAATTCAAGAAAAGCGTTCTTTTTGAAAAGATCATAGCACACTGTAGAAATTTTGGATTGAGATGAAACCAAAATGAATAGAAAGATAAGATTCTGAACAATGAAAATGATCTATTAAATGACCTAAATCACAAATTAAAACGGGTCAAACAAGGGCAGAAGATTTGATGACGATCTGGAAAAAGATGAATTGACATAGAAAATTTGCAGAAATACGACCTAAAATGGCTAGAACTCACTAATGACAAATCGAATTGAAACGATTCCAAAATGATATGAAAGAAGAGATTTTGAACTATGAGAAAGACTCACTAAACGTCGACAAACACAAAGAAAAACGACTGACGACTAGAAGCAAAAATTTTGGGTATGACACAGATGACCTAAATGAAAAGACTTAAGAAGAAAGCACGAAACCCTAAACGAAAATTGAAACAATGAATAGAAAGATATGACCTGAGTTTAGATCTGAAGCTCCGATACCAAGATGGTGCAAACCCACAAGGGAAGACCCCACGAACCCACAACCAATCTGAATATACGCACCCCAAGAACGCTAAACTCAGATCGACGATCCACTTGAACCCTTGAGCACGAAAGAACAAGGACCCGAAGTATTGGAAGATGCCACAAGGTTGATCAAGCCTTGATAAGTCTGTTAGTTCTAAGAAGAACCCTAGAGAGAATCCACTCCCAAGAAACGAGGTGCAGAAAAGTACAACCTAACCAAACCTCAGGAACAAAGCGCCACAACACGAGGACTTCCCAAGGGGTCACCCGTCCTGAGACTACCCTCGGCTGAGCACACTTAACTGTGAAGCGCTAACCATCGTGCTAAAAGCTTAAGCTGGTAGCATTGGCGCACCCCTATTCCTTTAACCCAGTACAGACACGGGCCCCTGTCTTCAATGACTGTGGGTGCCACCAGACCCCAAACTCCATCCACACCCCCTCCCAGACCCAGGACGTATCATTTAAACTTGTTAGCCGTCTAGCTTAACCGCAAGCGCACAGATCATCACAAGTAGTATAATAATATCGTTCCCACGAGGACTAAGGAAAAAATGAGTTAATTATCAAACTTATGTTCTTAATTAGGTTGAGTGAGAGTAATTTAAAAGAAATTTTATATTTAATAATTAATTGATTAAAAGAGAATTTATTCAAGAATTTCAAGACAGGAGGAACCTAGGATTACTTATCCCTATTGTACTTCATAAGACTAACTTAACTCTTAAATTGATAATGAAAACATGTGCTTGTCAGAGGTTTAAATTAATTGATAAAGCTTTCTCAAGTCAAAACCAATTTTATATTTTCAATTAACATGTGCAATCTCTTGTCTTAATTAACAAAAATACTCATTAAGCTTTATCCTCAATTAGACAATGCTAGGCTAATAGATATATCTCTATTCTATTAACAAACCATTCATTTAATCCCTAAACTTCAAGTCTAACATGATTTTACCTAAGTTCTACAATTAAATTAGCTTTCTCAAGCATCACTCAATTGAACCCAACAATCTAAGTGGTGGCCAATCACCTAGAAGCATTAAGCACGAGATAAAATCAACACATAAATTTCATTAATCAATAAAAGAAGTAAATAAAAATGTCTTAATCCATCTAATAGTTCAAAGCAATCCTAGAATATGAAATTTAGCTACTCATAGACAAAATCAAACAAAAACCAGAGATGATAATTCGGTTCATAACCAAAGCTAGGTAAAGGAGAAAAAAAGAAAATGAAAGAACTGAAATTAAAGCTCCAAATCTCTTTGAATCTTCAAGCTTCAGCTCTCTAATTGCTCAATCTTCTCTTTCTAGCCCTCAACTCTGATGCTCTCCTTGCTCTCTGTATTCAAATGATTCTCTTCTCCTTCCTGAAGAAGCTTAACCCCTATATATAGGTCAAGTTCCTAGATCCTCTTGCAATATCTTTTTAGCAAAATAAAATTAAACAAAAAGATAAAAAGATAAAAAATAGATAATAATAATAATAAATAAAGATAATGATAATGATAATAATAATAATAATAAATGAAATATCTTTTCCTTTTTATCTTAAATTATTATATTTATTATTAATATCATTATTTTTATTTTTAATATCAAAATCGTTATTTTTATCTTAAAATTTAATATTTATAATGAAATCTCTCTAAATTGATATCTTATCAAAATCTCACTCAAATCCTTTTAATTTAACCTAAATGAATCTCAAATATATTAAAATATATCTTAAGATTATCTAAAAATAGGGAGTCATCATGATTCTTCTCACTTAGCTCCTGTTTAGATCCAAATAATTCATATTAATAAATATTAATTACAAAAATATTACAAGTAGTTTTTAAAGAATAATATTACATCACCTTAAGTTCTTGACTTGTATATGTTCTCACAAACTCATCCCACATTTCTTGACTGATGATCCCGTCATATAATTCTAGCGGTTTTGGAATGATATTCTCGTTATCATCCCTTAAGAAACATTTCACAAAATCAGAATGAAACTTTCTCATGAGTTTGCCGGCTTTTTTGAGCACAAAGTTCTCTTGATCATCACCATCAATAACATAATAAGACTATTGTTAGAGCAAGCTTTTCACCCAAGAGGGGGGGTAAATTGGGTGACTACAAAATAATCAGATATTTAAAAAATAATTTATAAAACTTTAAGGCACAATTATAAGAAGGAAGAGATATCACCGAAGTTCACACAGGGGTTTATACTGGTTCGGTCTCAATCACTTGACCTACGTCCAGTCCTCAGAAATCCTTCTGAGCCTTTCACTATATATTCTAAGATTCAGTGGGTTCTTGGCACCACAGTACAACCAGCAAGTTCCTCTGGACACTTGCTCCCCCTTACACAAGGTAATCTTAAATCCCAACATAAGGTTCCTCAACCTTAAGTTATCACTATTGGAAATAAAATGTGTATGACTGATAAATCTCTCTCACAGAGTATTTAGATAAAAACTGAAATATAGATGAAGGGTTGAAGCACTTATAAAAGTATTGTTTGCAGTGTGTTCAAGCGTTTTTCGTCGTACTTTTATTTTTCGAATGGCTGGACATATATATCAGAGGCTTTAAAGATCATTATAAATTTGTCCATTGATTCAAAGTGCTTATGACAGATGCAACAATATTTGTCTTCTGTTATTTATGAATTTTGCTGCCGCCCACGAATAGTTGTCGTTTGAATGGAGAGTTCAGTTACTTATCATGTGCGTGATGATGAAGTACAGCTGTAATACACTTGAGAATATTACCGTTAGAAAATATTTGAATATCATCAGAGTAATATGATTCACTGGAAGTGATTTCTGAAAATCAAGGAAACCATCGGGAGTGATCTTGCTTTCACTAGAGATGGATTTTAGCAACTGAGTAGCGAAATAATATGCCACATGATTTTGACAGTAATCTGGAATAATTAGTAATGATTATCAATATCAAAATCTAACTAACAAAATCTATTGATTTCCATGGAAGTAATTCACAGTGATTGTCTAAGAGTGTTACTGGAAAATTGAAATATTACTGGAGTGTATTTGATGTCACTGGAAGTGATTTGGAAAACATTAAAATCTTTTGCAAGTGATTACTGACTCACTGGAAGTGAACATAAGATTTTATATGCCACTCGAGTGAATTTGGATTCACTGGAAGTGATTTTGTAAACAGTGATTTCTTCTTATAGTGATTCTCAATCTACTGGAAGTGATTCAGCTAAAATACTATTTCACTCGAGCGATTCAAGATCACTGGAAGTGATTTTGCAAACAGTAAAATATTCTTGCAGTGTTTTTCATTTCACTGGAAGTGATTTAGAAAATTATACGCATCACTCGAGTGATCTAGTAATCACTGGAAGTGATTTTCAAAACAGTGATTTTTTCTTCTAGTGTTTTCAGATTCACTGGAAGTGATTCAGCAGATATAACGTATCACTCGAGTGATTCAGGATCACTGGAAGTGAAATTTAGAACAGTGATTTTTTCTTGCAGTGATTTTTCATTCACTGGAAGTGATCTGACGCATCACTCAAGTAATTTCCCATATCACTCGAGTGATCTGGTTATCTTCCATATCACTCGAGTGATTTTTAATGATCACTCGAGTGATCTTGATTATCACTCGAGTGATTATACAAATCACTCGAGTGATCTTGCTCAGATCACTTTTATCACTTCCTTTGCTGATGTATTTGTTTTAATCAAATCCAAAGACTTCCAAAACATGATTTGTTATTATCAAAACATGAAATCTAACATTCTCCCCCTTTTTGATGATGACAAAACATATTATATGATCATGTTCAAAATTTGATTTTCTAAAAACTTTACTTGATCTTTTTAAAAAATTTTACAACAACTTAACCACTGCAAAAGACTAAAAAGAATTATTTCAAAGATTGAAAGTTTTTGACCTCATATAAAAAATGAAAAATATTAGTTCAAGGTTTAAAAAATTATAAACAGAATTTAAACATGCACATGTGAAGCATAACTTCTTGATTTCCATGAGATCATATTGATAGCTGCAAACACAAATACAATTGCATTAAGACTATATTCTCATTAAATTAGAATCTTTGAACAAGTACATGGTCAGTTCAGAAAGCATACTGAAATTACATAAACTGCACTACATGACAATAAACAGAACACTACATACTACATAAAACACATATGATCATATCAGTTCTTCTCCCCCTTTTTGCCATCATCTAAAGGAAACGCAGAAGGCATAGATGCCTGAATAGATGAAGAGGAAAAGAAGGAGATAGGTGGAACATATGGAATGAGGGAGAGCTGGGCAGGAGACTAGAAAGAAAAGGTCGTAGAAGAGGGCTCAACAGGAGTGGTGGAAGTGGAATGAGTAGGTCCTATAATCTCTGTAGTAGCATCCTTAACGATAATCTCCTCAGTATGAGAACTAGAAGAGGTATGATGTGATGAAGATGATGGAGTCTGGAGGATGGGATCAACCTATGGAGGATCACCAGCAGGAATAGGGTTAGAGATAAAGGATGTGGGAGGTACAAGAGGAAGAGTGTCTGAAGGAATGATAGGAGGGTCAGAAAGTGAAGGATCTGGAAGAGGTACATGTGAGGTGGTTGGTGGTAAGTCAGGGAAAGGAATGTGAAGGTGAGACTTGAGTGCATCCTCAATCCTCTGGATCCTCTGTGTCTGATCTTCCTGGCGCTCAAAAAGTATATTGAAGTTGTGATTCACTGCCTCTACTAACACTTTAACTTGGTAGTTGACTTTATCAATCAATTCAGTGTTAGACTTCCTCTACTAAGTGACAGCAGACTGGATGGCATCCTGAATATATGTCTGAAGAGCAGCCTGAGTGAAAGAAAGACCATGAGATACTACTCTGGAAGATTGAGCCTCATCCATCTTGGAAGGTGAAGGATCCATCTTCTTAGTATGATGATCTCTCTGGCTTACCTCAAGAGGTGGTGAATGATGTCTCTGAGTCTGTGAAGAAGCTCCAGCTTGAATAGTGATTCCCATCCGTGTAAGGTGAATCTTCCCAAACTTAGGAATCCTCACTATGTCCCCTTCAGGTGTCAAGTGCTAAATGTTGTGCATAGAGAGAATATAGGACACAAGCTGAGGATAGGGAATTGTAGTAGACTTGGAGGAGTGAAACCTGAACCTCTTCATTTCTTGAAAAATAAGCTCACCCACATTTCTTCTTTCTCTTGTTATAAGAGATGCCATCATTTGAAGATCCTTCCCCGTGATATGAGTAAAGTTCTTTGCTTTATTAACCTGCTACGGGAATAAATGTAAAACAAGGCTCTCTAGTCATTGGTTAAAGCTGCTGGGAAAGTGGGTAGAGGCACACTAGGCTGTCCCGGTCTAAAAATGTCAACCAGCTCATGAATATGAAAGACTCGGGGAGAATTCATAGGTACATCCTCTATGCCTAGGTAAGTGTTTATAAGATCTCTAGACAATACGACTTTTTGATCTCTCACACTTGTTTCAATCCTTTCAACAATAATGTTTCCATGGATATCTTTCACATCAACAATCTTCATGTTCCAGTAAAAATGCTTAACAACCAAGGGATTGTAAGACATTTTCAGTTTCAACCATGGTTCATATTTCTTCAAATAAGGAGTCAAGTCAATATGAAATTTCTTTTTCAGCTCGGCCAAATCTACCCAGACAACAGGACAGAAATCTCTTTTGGAAAATGGGAAGCAAACACAATGGAATTCAAAATTCTGAGATTACCCGTGTTAAACCCAGGAGGAGGATCAAGGATTTCGGGGGATTCTTCAACCAAGGACTCAGAATGGTACCGACTACCAGAAGTTTGAGATGTATATCGTGACTTCTGGGGAACAGAGGCAGCTAGAATATTGACAGCACGTGTAATCTTTATCTGCAATGTAGAGTCTTGAATGTCTGCTTCTCGTCGTTTCTCTTTTCCTTTGTCTTTAGAGCTTGTATGTGACCGTGTAATCATCCCAGTAGGTTCTTCGATGCGAATGCCTTTGGGTTTTTAAAGGGTCTGATTGGGTTCTTGTGCAAATGATGCTTTCGGCTTCTTAGACGGTGGAGAGGATGGAGGAGATTGATCGGGTCTTTTAGTTCTCGCCATTGTTGAACGAGAGAATAATCTTAGGGTTCTGTCAGAGATTCTATGGAGAGAAATGGGTGTGATTAGGAAGATCTAACGAGATGAGATTAATCGGTAAAGCAGAGAGTGAAGATTGAGCTTTGAGGATTTAGGTTTCTGGGTTCAAGAGATTTCAGAGAGTTTGAGAGTGATTATGTGAGTGAGAGTGAACAAGAGAGTGAAATGAACAGTCGCGGGAGGAAAAAGCTAATATAACTAGTTTGTTTAACATTCACTCGAGTGATTTCGACATTCACTCGAGTGATTTTGGTTTTCACTCGAGTGAAGTATAAAAATCACTCGAGTGAAGTCCAAAATTACTTCACAGAAGCTAAAACCACGCTGTAACTGCTCGACTATTGATTAAAAGCACTCAAGTGACTTACCTGTGATGATATTATCAGTCTAATCACTTGATTTACCTGTGGTTGTAGTATTTCACTGTTCACTCACTCGAGTTGGTCTTTATCATCACCCGAGTATTTTCCTCTATGTTTATCTCTGTTATTTGAAGATATTACAGAGCATCCTGCAAAACAACTTTATAGATACTCCGATGCCTAAGTTAGTTATGGAATCATCAAAACATTATGAAATCAACATTTATAAAGGCTAAACAACTTACAATTCATTAGGATTTACCATTCCCAATTCCCTTCGTATATACATGAATTGTTCTCGGGTAAGAGGTTTGGTGAAAATATCAGCTAATTGTAAATGTGTAGGTATGAATAACACTTTGACATCCTTTTTCTGAATATGATCTCTAATGAAATGATGTCTCACATCAATATGCTTGGTTCTTGAATGTTGTACAGGATTTTTTGCCAAACTTATTGTACTGGTGTTGTCATAGTAGATAGGAATTTCTTTAAGATATATGCCAAGATCCTGAAGTTGATGTTTTAGCCATAGTACTTTTACACAACAGCTTGAGGCTGCTATATATTCTGCTTCCGTTGAAGATAATGATACTGTAGTTTGTTTCTTACTGAACCAAGAAACAACTGCACCTCCAAGGAATTGACATTGCCCACTTGTGCTCTTCCTATCTATTTTATAACCACCATGATCAGAATCAGAATAGGCAATTAGATATTTGTTACCTCTTTTGGGATACCATATACCTAATTCTTTTGTGTCTGCCAGATATCTGAAAATTCTTTTCACTAATTCAGCATGTGATACTTTGGGGCATGACTGAAATCTCGCACATAAACCAACACTGAATTGAATATCAGGTCTGCTGGCTGTGAGGTAGAGTAATGATCCAATCATTCCTTGATATTGAGTTATATTGAAATCAACTCCTTTTTCATCAACATCCATAAGTACCGTTGAACTCATAGGTGTATCTGCACCATTAGCTTCATCCAATCCAAAATTTTTGAGCAATTCTTAGGTATTTAGTCTGTGATATGAATATTCCATTATTTCTTTGTTTAATTTGTAAGCCCAGAAAGAATGTCAATTCTCCCATTAAAGACATTTCAAATTCTCCCTGCATTATCTCAGAGAATTCTTTACACAGAGAATCATTAGTAGCACCGAATATAATATCATCAACATAAATTTGAACTACCAAAATATCATTTAGTTTTCGTTTTATAAATAAAGTTGTATCAACTTTTCCTCATGTAAAACCAAATTCGATGAGAAATTTGCTCAACCTTTCGTACCAGGCTCTAGGAGCTTGCTTCAAACCATATAAAGCCTTTTTTAGTTTGAAAACATGATTTGGTTTGGATACGTCTTCAAAACCTTGAGGTTGTTCTACATAAACTTCCTCCTTTATGTACCCATTTAAGAAAGCACTTTTCACATCCATTTGATATAATTTGAATCCTTTGATGCACGCAAAGGCTAAGAGTACTCGTATAGCTTCCAATCTTGCTACTGAAGCATATGTTTCCTCATAATCAATACCTTCTTTCTGATTATAGCCCTTGGCGACCAATCTTTCCTTGTTTCTGATAATAGCTGCGGATTCATCAAGTTTATTCTTGAATACCCATTTAGTGCCAATAACCGAGTGGTCTTTAGGCTGGGGTACCAAATCCCAAACTTGATTTCTGTCAAATTGATTTAATTCTTCTTACATTGCTAACACCTAATCATTATCTGATAAGGCTTCGTCAATGTTAGAAGGTTCCAATTGAGAAATGAATGCAGAAAAGCTAACTTCTTTTAAAACTTTGTTTCTAGTTTTAACTCCTTCATTAACTTCTCCTATCACTTGATCTAGAGGATGACTCTTGATATATTTCCAAGCTCGAGGTTGTTCTGGTTGACTTAATTCAACTTCTTTTTCAATATTATCAACCTCAGGATTGGGAGAGTTAACAGAGGATTGGTTACTAGTTATCTCATCGTCAAAGCTTTTACTAGAGGACACATATTCATCGAATACAACATGAATTGATTCTTCTACTACACATGTTCGTTTATTAAAAAATCTATATGCTTTACTTTGATTTGAATAACCTAGAAAAAGTCCCTCATCAGCCTTAGAATCAAAATTTCCAAGATTATCTTTACCGTTGTTATGAATAAAACACTTACAACCAAATATGTGTAGATGAGTGAGGTTTGGCTTCCGTCCCTTGTAGAGTTCGTATGGTGTCTTTCCAAGTTTGGTTCTGACATACGCTCTATTTGAGATGTAGCATGCAGTGCTCATAGCGTCTGCCCAGAAGACTTGAGACACATTCTTTTTGTTGAGCATTGCTCTAGCCATTTGTGTAAGAACTCTATTCTTCCTTTCCACGACTCCATTCTGTTATGGAGTTCTTGGTGCTGAAAAATTGTGATCGATACCATTTGTATCACAATATTCTATAAATGCTTGATTATCAAATTCTCCACCATGATCTGTCCAGATACCTTCTCTTTTTGCCTTGAGTTTTGACTTCAAATTATTCTTTTCAATTTGCAGATCCTTCTTGCTAACTATTAGACATTCTTCTGAGTCAAATATTACCCAATTGTCTTTATCTATGCTTTGGCTTATACTTAATAGATTGTGACATAAACCTTCAACATAATATATGTCTTTAATTTTATCCTTGACTTCCCCAAGTCCTGCTATCCTTCCGGTTTGATTTCCTCCAAATTTTACCTTGCCACCTTCCTTGGGTACTAATGTGGTGAAATTCTCACGATCACCAGTCATATGTCTTGAGCATCCACTATCTATATACCATTTGTTTGATTTGGATGCCCTGAAGCAAACCTGCAGTTAAGGATAATTAAGTTTTAGGTACCTATATCTTTTTGGGTCCTTTTAGGTTAGTACATACAACTTCCTGTTCATGAACCTTCTTAGGTATCCATTTATAGGTTCCTATAATTCCTTTCTTTTCATGAAAACATGAAGAAGTGTAATATCCTTTTCTATTACAGTAATTACAATAAGCAAAAGGATTAGATGTGTGCACAGAACGTGTGAAATAACTTAAATATGGTTTACCTCCTGTCTTCTTCTTACCCTTTCTTTTGTCTAAATCTGGATCATATCCTATACTAGACTTATCATTCACAAGACGTTGTACTTTTAAAATAACATTTAACATCTCACTTCCTTTTGTAAACTTTTCAAGAGTTTTAGTAAGATCAATATTTTTCTTCTCAAGAGACAAACACTTTTCGCAACCTATATCAAATGATTCTTTAATTCTTTCTTCAAGAAATTTATTTTTCTTTTTACATGCAATCAAATTTTTAACAATTTTGACAAATTCAGAATGTAAAGAATCATATTCATTTTGTAATTCATCATAAGTA
The DNA here is from genome assembly GCA_037074505.1 of Albizia julibrissin. Classification (NCBI taxonomy): domain Eukaryota; kingdom Viridiplantae; phylum Streptophyta; class Magnoliopsida; order Fabales; family Fabaceae; genus Albizia; species Albizia julibrissin. The sequence goes on from CM073483.1 coordinate 32,755,980, forward strand.
GGATCAGAATCATTTACCTACTCGTCTGTTTCCTCTTGAGCAACCAGGCATATATTGGCTATCTCTTCATTGTCGCTTTCTTCATCTGAGGAGCTATCTCCCCATATTGCAGAAACAAATGCCTTCTTTCTTGATGTTTCTCTTTTCTTTATTTTTCTGTAATAACTCCGGATATTCTGATTTGATATGTCCAGGTTTACCACATTCGTAGCAGATGATCTCCTTGGCTTCTCTTCTGCCACTAGTTCCACCTTTTTATGAATTCCTGAACCCTTGGCCTTTATAAAATTTCTTGAATCTTCTGATCATCAGGCCTATCTCATCATCATCGAACTCCTCTTCTTCTTCTTGGCTTTCTGCCTTTGTTTTTGTCACACTTAGTGCAAGACTTTTCTTTCTCCTATCACCAACTTCTTCTAGCTCTCGTTTGAATTTTAGTTTGCTTTCATATTCAGAAAGGCTTCCAAACAAAGAAGCTACAGATTGCATTGATTCTCCTTTGGCCTCCTCTATTGCTGTGACTTTTACCTCCCATTTTTTGGAGAGTATGTTTAATATTTTTCCTACTTGGACATTCTGATCATAGATTTTTCCAAGTACTGCAAGTTGATTAACAAGATGAGTATATCTAAGTTCAAATTCAGCTATTGACTCACCTTCCTTCATACGAAGTAGATCAAACTCTGTAGTTAGAGTATTGATTCGATTTTCTTTTATTCATGTGTTCCTTCATGAGCTACTTCCAAAGCTTGCCACATCTCTTTAGCAGTCTGAAGAGTACAGATCTGAAGTATTCTTTTTGACTCAGTGCACTCTGAATCATTAGAATTGCTTTACTGTTGAGAGTCACAAGCCTTTTGTCATTTTCATCAAATTCTGCTGGTGATTTAAAATTTTTTTGAGATTCTTCAGTCTTTATAGGCACATAGTTTCCAGTTTCAATCACATCCCATAGCCCGTATTCTGTAGCCATTACGAATACACGGAACTTAGCTTTCCAGAAGGAAAAATGCTCACCACTGAAACCTGGTGGTCTAGTGATAGAGGCTCCGTCAGGAAGAATTCCTTCACCCATGCTTGCCATCGGATCCTTCTAAGGTTGTTAAACCTGAACAAGAAGACCTGCGCTCTGATACCAAATGTTAGAGCAAGCTTTTCACCTAAGAGTGGGGGTGAATTGGGTGATTACAAAATAATCAGATATTTAAAAAATAATTTATAAAACTTTAAGGCACATTTATAAGAAGGAAGAGATATTACCGAAGTTCACACAAGGGTTTATACTGGTTCAGTCTCAATCACTTGACCTACGTCCAGTCCTCAGAAATCCTTCTGAGCCTTTCACTATATCTTCCAAGATTCAGTGGGTTCTTGGCACCACAGTACAACCAGCAAGTTCCTCTGGACACTTGCTCCCCCTTACATAAGGTAATCTTAAATCCCAACTTAAGGTTCCTTAACCTTAAGTTATCACTATTAGAAATAAAATGCGTATGACTGACAAATATCTCTCACGAAGTATATAGATAAAAACTGAAATACAGATGAAGGGTTGAAGCACTTATAAAAGTATTGTTTGCAGTGTGTTCAAGTGTTTTTCATCGTACTTTTATTTTTTGAATGGCTGGACATATATATCAGAGGCTTTGAAGACCGTTATGAATTTTTCCGTTGATTCAAAGTGCTTCTGACAGATGCAACAGTATTTTTCTTCCGTTATTTATGAATTTTGCTGCAGCCCACGAATAGTTGTCATTTGAATAGAGAGTTCAGTTACTTGTCATGTGCGTGATGATGGAGTACAGCTGTAATACACTTGAGAATATTACCGTTAGAAAATATTTGAATATCATCAGAGTAATATGATTCACTGGAAGTGATTTCTGAAAATCAAGGAAACCATTGGGAGTGATCTTGCTTTCACTAGAGATGGATTTCAGCAACTGAGAAGCGAAATAATATGCCACATGATTTTGACAGTAATCTGGAATAATTAGTAATGATTATCAATATCAAAATCTAACTAACAAAATTTGTTGATTTCCATGGAAGTAATTCACAGTGATTGTCTAAGAGTGTTACTGGAAAATTGAAATATTACTGGAGTGTATTTGATGTCACTGGAAGTGATTTGGAAAACATTAAAATCTTCTGCAAGTGATTACTGACTCACTGGAAGTGAACATAAGATTTTATATGCCACTCGAGTGAATTAGGATTCACTGGAAGTGATTTTGTAAACAGTGATTTCTTCTTATAGTGATTCTCAATCCACTGGAAGTGATTCAGCTAAAATACTATTTCACTCGAGCGATTCAAGATCACTGAAAGTGATTTTGCAAACAGTAAAATATTCTTGCAGTGTTTTTCATTTCACTGGAAGTGATTTAGAAAATTATACGCATCACTCGAGTGATCTGGTAATCACTGGAAGTGATTTTCAAAATAGTGATTTTTTCTTCTAGTGTTTTCAGATTCACTGGAAGTGATTCAGCAGATATAACGTATCACTCGAGTGATTCAGGATCACTGGAAGTGAAATTTGGAACAGTGATTTCTTCTTGCAGTGATTTTTCATTCACTGGAAGTGATCTGACGCATCACTCGAGTGATCTGGTTATCTTCCATATCACTCGAGTGATTTTTAATGATCACTCGAGTGATGATACAAATAACTCAAGTGATCTTGCTCAGATCATTTTTATCACTTCCTTTGATGATGTATTTGTTTTAATCACATCCAAAGACTTCCAAAACATGATTTGTTATAATCAAAACATAAAATCTAACAACTATAACATAAAATCAAAGATAATTTGTTAGATTGTATTTATATGAAACAGAACAACCCGAATAATAAGGTAATTAATTTTTTACTTGGACTTCACCCTAGATTTCAATCCCATATTGTTTCTTCACTAATCTTCAATCTTGAATTGTAATAGGAACTCTGTCTCAGACTGTAGTCCCAATGAAATTATTGAGGGAGCTACTATTTAGTCTAATTGGATTCCCTTTTTAATTCCAATCAAGTTCTAACTTAATGCCTTGCTTCTCATTTTGATCAACCCCGCATTATGGTCCTGCCACGAGCGACGTACTCAACAAATCTTTCTCTACCAATATGTATGGAAACATTATCATCTTCACGTAGAGAATCCATTTTCCTGCAAGTTGCATAAATAAAACAAAATATAAGTGCATAGTGACAATCATGTCAATAAAAGTAAATGAATTTTGACATATATGAATACAAGTAAAACATACAAGTAAACAAGTTGAGCACTAATTATCTTTTCCTTTTTCTTGTTTGATTTAAAATTTTCTTCTTCATTCTTGTTGAATTGACAATTGTGAATCCCTTGAGTCTCCTAGTTTATGGAATTGAAAGATTGACCCAAGTCCCCTTTTCATAATCATGTCTCATATATAAGGGTTCATCTTCTCTTCATCTCCATCTTCATCTATACAGATATCTTCTCACTCCAAAATCTCAAAAGAAGGATCATCCTCAATAATATTCAAATACTCATTACTTTCAATATCAACTTGTTCTTGACGATTCTTATTTGATAGGAGTACAATGGACCAGTTCTTCTTAGCAGGATCCAGAATGAAAAACACTTGTTCTGCTTGTGATCCTAAAATAAAAGGATAATCTTTATACCAAACTTTAGAAAGGTCTACTTGAATAAAGCCAAATTTATCTTTCCACAATCCACTGTTGTTGTTAACCCACTTACATCTAAAGACAGGGACCCTTAACATAGAGTAATCTAACTACCATATATGTTCAATGACACCAAAGTATGACATTGGTGCGTAGACATGATGTATGTCTTTAGTACTAGATCTATGCCAAGAATCGGCAATAAGTGTTACCCCAATATTCTGTATCGTGCTCTGTGTATCCTGTTCAAATATATAGAAGGTGTAACCATTAATTGCGTAACCATTGTAAGATAATACATTTAAGCTCGGTCCCTTCGACAGCCATATCAATTTCACATAAACTAAATCAGGATTCCTCTCTATCTCATCATTAATGTACTTTTTCAACTAACTTGAAAAATGTCGATTGTGTTCTTTTGTTATTAAGTTTTCATTCCTATCACCATATAATTGTCGAAGAGCTTCCTTGTGTTTATCAACAAATGGTTCAAACTCATCAGTGTTATGTAGCACATACATGTGAGCTTGCTCCCATTCAGTCTGTGCTATCTTGATTACATCCAGCCCACTTGTTCTTTTCCCTGATCTTCGGCCATCATGACGAGACTTTGGGATCCCTACATGATCAACATATGATAGAAAGTCAGCATATAAGTTACTTGCCTCATCAACTATATACTATTCAGCAATACAACCCTCTGGTTGATTTCTATTTTTCACATACCCTTTTAAAATTTTCATAAATCGCTCATTTAGGTACATTCATCTTAAGTAGTTTAGACCACACAATTGAACCTCTTTGACCAAGTGTATAGTTAGGTAGACCATAATATCAAAAAAAGAAGGTGGAAAATATATTTCAAGTTCACACAGAGTACAAGTAATTAGCCTTTGCAAATGTCACAACTTAGTTGAATCAACCACTTTAGTGCAAATCAACTTGAAAAACATGCAGAGTTTAGTAATGGTCTTTCTTACATTTTTTGGTAAGATGGACCATATACCAACCGGTAAGAAGTGTGCATGAGCACATGACAGTAATAAGATTTAAGGTTCTTTAACTTCAAATCATTCACTGATACAAGGTTCTTGATATTTGAAGAGTACCCCTCTAGAACTTTAATTCCTTATAGAAACTCGCAAAACATTTTTTCTCTTTCCTCGACAGGGTGTAAGCCGTTGGAAGTAGATAGGAACATGTATGGTGCCCTTTCTCAATCATTGCCAACTCTTCTCTTATTCCCAAATTCACCAAATCCAACCTCGCATTGACAACATCCTTACTTTTTTCATGCACATTGAGCAACATGTCAATTAGATTATCACAGATATTTTTTTTCAATACACATCATATTGATAAGTAAAATATATGCATATTTATTTTTCCTTATATGATGATTTTATGAACGATATTTGAGTTCAATATAATAAATTTGGGTGTAATTGATAAATAAATAATAATTTTCTTCTAATATCCCTATACAACACCATATTAAGAAGATTTTGAAAAGGTATTTAAAGGGCAGTACTGTAGTAGTTACTGTTCATATGGGGTACTGTAGCAGATTAAGTACTGTTCATCGGATTCAGTGCAGCGGTCGGTGCAGAAGTGCTTTTTCACTATTCCAATGTGTTTCACTGTAGCAGATACTGTAGCACCCGAAAATTCAAGCCTATAAATAGAGGTTTTTTACATCCTAAAATGAAGAAGGAAGGAAAAGAGAGAGAGAGAGTTTTTATCTTAGAATTTGTTTCTTGCATTTTATTACTTTTTACACGCCTCCTACATGGATGGTTTTACCTCCTATATAGAAGGCCTAGGTAGTCCTCCTTTATGGATGTTATATGTTACCACCTACATGGAAGGTTTTACCTCCTATATGGAAGGCTAGATTTTTCATTTTCATGCTTCTTGTAGTTGTATTTTTATGTTTTTGTAATTAATTTTTTATGCAATGTTTATTATGTTTTTTATTTATTTTGGTTTTGTTTTTAATTTTATCATGAGCTAATTTTAATTTCCATTTTCTTAGGGTGATGACGTAGCTTACTAATGAGGGATTGAATCTTAACTTATTAAATCTAGTTTTAATTTTTCCTTCATGATTGAGTTTTAATTGTTGTTCTTAATGCTTTCAGTTGACTGGCCACCTTTTAAATGATGTCAAGATGTATGTTAAGATCGGAATGAGATGCATGTGTATGGATCCTATAATTAAAACCAAAATCTGCATATGAAATAGGAATATATTCATATGGGTTGTGTAGTCTTAATGAGTTCTATAAATTTAATGCGTGATTAATTGCTTAAATTCATATAGGAATATAATGGATTAGCAATTAATCATAGAATTGATTGACCTTGGAATAGGCTAATAATTAAATTAGGGAAACTTGACTATCAATCATGTGGAATAAATTAGACTAGAATAGATAAGTAATTCAATCCGGAATTTTCTAAGTAAAATCTAATCCCTATGGCCTTTTTCTCATATTTGTCTTCAAATCAATTGCATTCACATTTAATCATTTTTATCTTGTATTTGCAATCACCAACTAATCGATCGGCTAAATAGTATTAAGATTATCAATTTTGATATATAGTGATCAATCCTTGTGGGAACAATATTCTACTCACTTCTATATTACTTGTTTACGATAGTGTACACTTATACATTTTAAATACACCATCCTACACTCGTAATAACTTTTTGACGCCGTTGCTGGGGATTGTTGTCATTAAAATCAATACCAACTAATTTTAATACAATTTGGTCTTCATATTACATTTGTTTTTTTTTTGTCTTGTGTTTCTTTTTAGGCTTTTACTTAGTATATGACTAGATCGAAGAATTCTAAATTACAACCTTGTGATTCTAAGATCGAGAGAACTTGTCTAAGAAATCAAAGTGTTCGAAAGCAGTCTACTTCAATCAATTTAATGGAAAATCCGGAAGGAGAAGTAGCAGATTCCAAAACACTCCGTACTATGCAACACCAACAGTCATGGAGACAACTTTTGGAATCAGAAACCCACCAGGAGCGGTCAATAATTTTGAAATCAAGCCTGTAATTATCCAAATGGTGCAAGCAAATCAATTCACTTGTTTATCAACAGAAGATCCTAACACACATATAGCCAGCTTCTTAGAAATCTGCAATACATTCAAGCATAATGGTGTTATTGATTATGCCATTAGACTTAGACTTTTCCCTTTCTCACTCAGGGATAAGGTTAAGAGCTGGCTACACTCTCTACCAGTGGGAAGCATAACTACATGGGATGCCTTGGCATAGAAATTTTTGGTGAAATACTTTCCTTCAGGAAAAACTGCTAAATTAAGGAATAAAATTACCTCATTTTCCCAGTATGAACTAGAAAATCTCTATGAAACCTGGGAAAGATACAAAGAGTTGCTAAGAAAATGTCCTCATCATGGGTTACCAAATTGGTGGAAACTACAAACATTTTATAATAGGATGACGCATACCACCAGAATTCTTGTAGATGCTGCAACTGGAGGATCTTTAATAGGAAAAAGTCTAGATGATGCCTACAATTTACTTGAGGAGATGGTGGCCAATGCATACCAATGGCCTTCTAAATGTAACATTTCAAAGAAAGTACTTGGAGTGCACGAGCTGGATATCCTTACAACTTTATCTTCTCAAGTTGCATCTATATCTAAGCAAGTGAGCTCATTGACAAACCAAGCAAATGCAATCAGCACTCCTTATTATCGATATGGAGGATCTCATATGAGCACGCAAAGTTAAGAGGGATACTCATCCATGCCTTCTCAGTCGGAGCATGATCATTACATCATAAATCAAAGAAATGACCCATTCTCAAACACTTATAATCCAGGTTGGCGAAATCATCCAAACTTTGGCTGGAGGAATAATCAAAATGTGTTCAAGCCGTAAAGGAACTACCAGCAACAAGCTCTTCAACCACTAAATCAACCACAGAAGAAAGTGAATGTGGAAGATGCACTGGCTCAACTAACCATGAATACATCTCCATTCATGGCTAGGACTGACACAACACTCAAAAGCCAAGAAGCCTCAATAAAGAACTTAGAGATCCAAATGGGCCAAATTGAAAATATGCTGAATTTTAGACAACCAGGTACTCTTCCAAGTGACACTAAAAAAACCCAAGAGAGCATGTGAAGGCCATTACATTAAGGAGTGGGAAAGAATTGAAAGATTCTATAATTCAACATAAGAATGACGGAGAAAAGAAAGAAAGTGAAGAAGAACAGAAGTAGGAAGCACATAAACCTCAAGAGGATGATGTGGTACCAGGAAGAATCAGCTTTCCAGATAACCCTCCTCCATATGTACCACCAGTTCCAAACCCTCAAAGACTTTTAAAGGAAAAGCTAGACAAGCAGTTTGCAAAGTTTCTGGAGGTGTTCAAAAAGTTACATATCAACATCCCTTTTACAAACGCTCTTGCCCGAATGCCCAGTTATGCAAAATTCATAAAGGATATTCTCTCAAATAAGCGTAAGCTAGAAGAATTTGAGATAGTTGCACTTACTGAGGAGCGCAGTGCTATTCTTCAAAATAAATTACCACCAAAGCTGAAAGATCTAGGAAGCTTTTGCATACCTTGCACCATAGGTCAATGCAACTTTGAAAGAGCACTTTGTGACCTGGGAGAGAGTGTAAATCTCATGCCTCTATCTATCTACAGAAAACTTGGTCTTGGAGAAGTAAAGCCTACCACTATTTCATTACTTGTAGCTGACCGATCAATAAAACATCCGAGGGGTGTCTTAAAAGATATTCTGGTGAAGGTGGATAAACTCATATTTCCAACTGATTTTATTATACTTGACATGGAATAAAACCAAGAAATTCCTATCATTCTTGCGAGGCAATTCTTAGCAACTGGGAGAACTTTAATAGATGTGCAACAGAGAAAGTTAACCTTGCAAGTTTAAGATGATCAAGTATCTTTCAACATTTTTAAGGCTTTATCCTTTCCAAATGAAGGTGATGCCTGTTACAGAGTAGATACATTGACCAGCTGCACAAAAGACGTGATGAAAAAAATCTGCATAGATTAACCATTAGCAATGGGAATGGTAGATGTATCAAAATCTACTAATCCTGAAGTCTTGGAGTAGATTAGGTACCTTGATGCAAATTCCCTAATTTTTATCAAGAAACCATTTGAAGTTTGGGAGAGAGGCCAAGTAAGCCGGTACCATCACTAGAAAATCCACCAGAACTGGAGTTGAAAACATTACCATCCCACTTAAAGTATGCTTATCTGAGAGAAAATTCAACATTACTAGTGATCGTCTCTATAGCTCTTACTCCCAAAAAAGAAGAAAAGTTATTAAGAGTTCTAAGGGAGTATAAAACAACATTTGGATGGTCGATATCTAAAATAAGAGGAATCAGTCCTTCCATTTATATGCATAAGATCCTAATGGAAGATAACTACAAGCCATGAGTTTTGCACCAGAGAAGACTTAATCCGAATATGAAGGAAGTGGTGAGAAAAGAGGTAATAAAGTGGCTAGATGCTGGTATAATTTACCTAATCTCTGATAGTCAATGGGTAAGTCCAGTTCAAGTTGTGCCAAAGAAGGATGGAATGACAGTGGTGCCTAATGAGAAAAATGAACTGATTCCACAATGAACGGTGACGGGATAGAGAGTATGCATTGACTACAGAAAGCTCAACAAAGCCAATAGAAAAGACCACTTCCTACTGCCATTTATAGACCATATGCTTGACAGACTAGCTGGTAAAGCCTACTATTGTTTTCTAGACTGGTACACAGGATATAATTAAATTACAATTGTACCTAAGGATCAAGAGAAAACAACTTTTACATGTCCATATGGCACCTCTACTTTCAGAAAAATGCCATTTGGTCTATGTAATGCACCAGCAACAATTTAAAGGAGTATGATGGCAATCTTCTCAGATATGATGGAGAATTTCATTGAGGTGTTCATGGATGATTTCTCAATCTTTGCAGAATCATATGATCATTGTCTTGCAAACCTGGAAAAATCTTACAACGCTGTGTGGAGACAAATCTGGTTCTAAATTGGGAGAAATGTCATTTCATGGTAAAAGAAGGAATTGTGTTGGGTCACAAGGTATCTAATCGAGGCATTGAAGTGAACTGAGCCAAGATTGAAACAATTGAAAAGCTACCACCTCCTTCCTCAATAAAGGGAATTCGGAGCTTCTTAGGACATGCGGGCTTCTATAAAAGATTCATCAAGGACTTCTGAAAAATCATAAAACCACTTTACATGTTGTTGGAGAAAAATATTCCCTTTGTGTTTAATGAGGAATATTTATCAGCCTTCCAAACTCTAAAAAGAGCCTTGACGTCTGCACCAATTATCATAGCTCTAGATTGGGACCTTCCATTTGAAATGATGTGCGATGCAAGTGATTATGCAGTCAGAGCTGTTTTAGGCCAAAGAAGAGGCAAGGTTATTCATGCCATCTATTATGCTAGCAGGACACTCTCAGACGCACAGCTGAATTATGCAACAATAGAAAAGGAGCTGTTAGCAGTGGTATTTGCATTTGACAAATTCAGAGCCTACTTGATCGGGTCAAAGGTCATTGTCTAGACAGACCACTCAGCAATCAAATACTTGATCGAGAAGAAAGATACTAAGCCAAGATTGATCAGATGGGTACTTCTGTTACAAGAATTTGACTTGGAAATCAAAGACCAAAAAGGGACCGATAACCTCATTGTAGATTATCTTTCTCAGTTAGAGCCATTCGAACAAAAGAGAGAATCACCAATCCAGGAGAATTTCTTAGATGAGTAACTCTTTGCCATGCAATCACAATTCATCCCGTGGTATGCTGATTTTGTAAATTATTTGGCTAGTGGAGTAATGCCTTATGAACTTTCTAAAGTGCAAAAGAAGAAGTTTCTAGCTGATGTAAGGCATTACCTTTGGGAAGATCCTTTCTTATATAAACAATGCCGAGATCGAATTATCAGGCGATGTGTTCCAGAGGAAGAAATGGCCAGCATTTTAAATCACTGCTATTCATCCCCATATGGTGGTCATTTTGGAGTAAATAGAACAACAACTAATGTCCTTCAATATGGGTTTAATTGGCCTACACTCTTCAAGGATGCCCAAAGAATTATGACAACCTGTGATAGATGTGATACCTTATTTCCCAATACTACCATAGAGTACTCAATAGCCAATACTCACCGAATATAATTATCAGAGTGGCACAAAATGCTAGAAACTTTTACAATGCCTCTGCTGGTTATACATATTCACATACTTGCACATACATACACACTTCATTTTACAATACTTATATCATATACTTTAACTATTTCATATACAAACCAAAAATCTCATACAATTTTCAAAATACATCTAAAGACTAGACAACTTAGACTAAGCTCACCCATTGCTCAGCCTCGACTCTTCATCCTTTACCTTTTCTTGCCCCTTGAGCTTCCTCCCTGTACTGGAGATTTGTTTTTGGGGGAAAAATGAGATTTTTGGGAATCTCAGTAGTAACACATACAACATACAAGATAACACATATATAGCATGCTCATCATACAATCATCAATCAAATCATCATAACATCATTTAGTGCCATTTTCATTCAACTCACAAACCATGCTAGCGCTAGACAAGGACTTGGCCCCGAGGGGTACCCGCGCAAAGATAGGCCCCGGGCACTACTCGTGCAATATGAATATTATCGCCTGAGTTTCAACCCGCGCAAAGATAGGCCCCGGGTGATTACTCCGTATAATCTAAACATGTTAGACATTTGATGATAACATATCACACATATGCATGCTATGTTATATGAAGACGGTTACTACCTGGTTGCTACTCTACGCAACTTCCCACCGGATACAAGCTCAAGAAATCCTGAGGCCAAACCGCTTGTCAAGTCCTGAAATCGCCAAATATCGCAAATGAGTTATTACTCATCTATACATTCTTCCAAACTCATTACATTTGTAGATTTAGCCTATTGGTGCCAAAATACCCTTTAGGTCCTTATTATCAGTATTTTTCTCAAAATCGTGATTTAGGCCATTCTTATAAATTTTCGAGTGTAGAATTCATTTCCAACCTCAAATTGGACAAAATCAAGCCCAAATGATGAAAATACCCTTGACAGCCCTCATATAAGGCTTAAAAAGGGCAATTTTGTCATTTCACTCTCCGGGCCTTTTCTCACTTCAGCGTCAACATAGACCCTACACAATTCGGCCACCTGAATCCAATGGAAACATCAAATTGGTAATATTCCAATTCATTCATCATGTCCAACACAGGGAAGATAAAATAAATTCCCAAAAAAGTTGTGTCGGATTCTCATTTTATTTAGCCTAATCACCTCCTTTCTACTTATAACCAATATATTAACTAGTTAGACATTTATTGAACTTGATTTGGAGACACGTACATATTAAGGTTTCTTTGGCTTTCTTGAATTATCTTGTACCAAATGAACCATAATCAAGCCCAAAACAACTCTACTAACCTTAATCAAGTAAGAGGAACAAGTTTTGGAAGTTACCTCTTGATTTTCTTTACTTTCTCTCTCTAGGTCGATTTCTCACTCCTCCTTCAAGCGTTTGATTCAGCTGAACAACAAGGAAGATAATGGTAGAGAGATGAGGAGAAGAGACCATAGAGGAAGTAAAAGCCTTTAATCACAAAGTTCCAACCTCTTACCTTGATTTTGTGCCAAACCTAGCTCCTCTCCTCGCTTTCGCTGTAGTTCTCGCGTTCTCCAGCTCTATCACACTCTTTGGATCATTTTGGTCGAGAAATGAGAGCTGAAGAGAATGGAGAATTGATATATATTAATGAAGGTTTTATTTAATTATGCCAAGTGTCACCTTTGCATTGGTCCATAATGCATAATTCAATCAATTAATTCTATTTCCTTCTTACTCCCTTATTCCAGCCAAAATCATGCAGGGAAATATGGGAAAAGCTGAATCTCCATTTATCCCATTATGCCAACACGTAGCTTGTTGACCAAGTCATTGACTTTTTGACTATTTGACCATTTTTCCCAATAATTCACCAAAATTGATCCATTAATGATCAATTAGTCATTTTTCTCTTTTTAATTCCCATTTAGCTCAAATCATTGGGAATTTGAGAAAAATAATTATTTTTCACTTTTCAGCAAAATTACAGTTTTGCCCCTGCATTTTATGATTTACCGAAATAAATCATTTTTTGCCCATTTCATTAGCTCAACCCAATTTTGATACTTAAATGAGGTCATTAATCATATCATTAAATTTTCTAAATTTTGGTTACCATATTAGGCCTTTACTGGACTCTTATACTCTTATTCGGCCAATTTACACGTAACCGGCGATTGGAATATTTTCCATAAATTCACATAAATTCATTCACATTATTTTTCACCATTTATTTCTATTAAATATACATCAAATATACACATAAATATTTTGGTAAAAAATGGGGTATTACAATAGATGTCAAAGAACGGGAAATATCTCAAGAAGACATGAAGCCCCTCTAACTAATATCTTAGAAGTTGAGCTTTTTGATGTATGGGGATTGATTTTATGGGGCCTTTTCCATCCTTATTCAGCAATTAATTTATTTTAGTAGTTGTTGACTATGTATCCAAGTGGGTTGAAGAAGCTACTTTTCCTACAAATGATTCTCGAGTGGTTGTGAATTTTTTGAGGAAAACTACTTTCACAAGATTTGGAGTGCCCAGAGCTATTATCAGTGATGGAGGAAAGTATTTTTGCAATCAATAGCCTTAATCTATGTTAGCTAAATATGGAGTAACTCATAATGTTGCAACTCCATATCATCCACAAATTAGCGGGTAAGTGGAAATCTCAAACAGAGAACTGAAATGGATCTTAGAAAAGATGGTAACTTCCAATCAGAAGGACTGGACAATAAAATTAGATGATGCACTTTGAGCTTGTAGAACTGATTTTAAGACACCAATTGGTACATCCCTATATCAATTGGTCTACGGAAAAGCATGTTACCTTCTAGTAGAAATGGAGTACAGAGCATATTGGGCAATCAAAGCCTTAAATTTTGACTTAAAGGTAGCTGGTGAGAAAAGACTTCTCAAACTTAATGAGCTTAAAGAATTCAGACAACATGCTTATGAGAATGCCAAGTTATACAAGGAGAACACAAAAATGTGGCATGATAGAAGAATTTTGATGAGAGAGTTCACACCGGGACAAAAAGTGTTGTTGTATAACTCAAGGTTAAAGCTCTTTCCGGGAAAGCTGAGATCAAGGTGGTCAAGACCTTTTACTGTGGTTGAAGTATGGCCATATGGAACTATAGAGATTTAAGATAGTGATTGGAAATTTAAAGTGAATAAGCAAAGACTGAAAAAGTATAATGACGGTGCACTCAACACTTTGAAAATTGTCATCACGTTTGAGGAACCAACAGGTAAGTCCTAAAATTTTAAAAAATATATAAAAATATATAAAAAAATTTTAAAAAATTATTTTTATTGTTTTGGTTTTGTCTAGTTAAAGATGTTAAAGAAGGGCAGCTATTTAGGAGGCAACCCAAAACTTTTTTTCCTTACTCTTTTTCAATTTTCTTTCTTACTCACTGAATGGTACCAGGTTCGCTGGCTCGGGCGTGTTATGCCTAGCGTCGCGAGTTCGATCCTGGGGAGGCACCCTTCGGGGTATAATGGAGGTGGGCACTCCATAAGCTTGCCACACTCTCAGGTCAGGTTGCGGGGAGTGTGGGCCGGACCACCGTCAGGCCAGGTTGCGGGCGGTGGGGCCGTTACAGAAGGTATCCAAGGCTTGAGGGGAAGTGTAGCTATTTTTGCAACCATTTATGATAGAAATGGCTTGAGTATAAGGGTGAAGGTGTTGGAAGATCAAATCTTCTCCTTAGGGCAAGAGTTACAGGTTTCAAGCCTGCTTGAACGAATAGGACGTATGTTCTACCGTGCTGATACTTTTATCGCTCTACCCGATGGTTTCGAAACATTAGATGGGATCTCTAGCATTCCATATTGGGCTAAACTGAAATTTCACAAAAAACCATTAGGATTGTTAAATGTTAATGGTTTTTATGATAACCTGTTGTCTTTTCTTAATCATGCTGTTAAAGTAGGATTCATACCCTAAGCGACTCTTCATTCCATCATTTCTGTGCCAACTGCTGAGCAACTACTGGATCAACTACAAACCTATGAACCCCAACCAGATCTATTAGTCGAGCATATGGGTGGGCAATCTTCATACAACAGTTAGAAGTAGAATCTAGATACCACTCTCCGGTTGTAACTATCATTTATCTTATGGCTTTACTCTTAGCATTTTGGTTTACTTTATTATGTGTTTAGGTTATTAAAAAAACCTTCTTTAATCTCTGGAAGATATTGAGGACAATGTCTGATTTAGGTTGGGGGAGGATTATTAAAAAAAAGATAGTTTCTCTATTAGATAGTTAGTTAGTAAAACCATTAGATGCATAGGGTGGAAAAAAGATGGCAGAGTAAAGATTTATTCTTAACTTTTGAGATGCATCTTACTAGTTACATTTTTTTGTTTCATCTTAAAAAAAAGGAATTTTGTGTAAGTACTTTTCAATAATTTTAAGAAGTATATAAGTTTGAAGCATGCATCAATTAAGTTTAGAGATTTTATAGCATGATTGAACAATTGATTGTTGGGATTAGTGATGAATTTTGAGACTGAATAAGCTGAATTTGAAATCCCCTGACTGTGAGCTTTTAAGCCTATATGATTAATAATGATTATCTTTCTTGTGTATGATATTCACCTATTAAGTTGTCACTCTAGAACTTGCTTTAAATCTGGTTGAAATTACATGTCACATGCACATTCAAAAATGATAAAGGTAATCATTTTCTTTAGCCAGAGCCAAATAGCCAACCTTTCAATTATACCGTTGATAAGCCCCTTTAAGCCTGATTGATTATTTCTTTATTCTCAACTCATTAATATGTGTTTTAATGATATATCAAGTATTTTTACCTATTTCTAAAGATTAACAGAGCATTTGAAATTTTTGTGAAATGGGCTTTTGACAAGTGTAGGGGTGTATATATCATTAACTGTGGAATTGTAGAAGTTACAAAAAAAAGGAAAAAAAAGATATTTAGTATTTGAATAAAAATTATGGGTTGTTGTAATGAGATAAGTCTATTCATAAAATGGCCTATTTATCAATTGTTCTATTTACTTCTTAAATGTAGCCCTTCATATCACTATTTACATTCCTTTTACCCTAGCCCCATTACAACTCTCAATAAGTTCTTTTGATTTGAACTATGCATGTGAATTAGGTAGTGGAGATTGAGATTTTTTGCAAGCTTATGATAGTGCAACATTTTAAGGTGAATTTGAGCGAAACATTTACCCTTCAATACTTGAGAGATTGAGAGAATGAGTCACAATTATGAGTTTGGTTCATTCATTTTCAAATAAAGTTATTAGTTTATACTTTTTTCGATTCAAGAATACTATGATCTCTTTATTCTTCAATTGTTTCCTTCCTTATGACTTGACACTTCTGATTTTGTTGAAAGCATTTATTAGTCAATCCTTCTTGTCCAATGACGTCTAAGAGCTAAGTATGGGGGAATTTGATAAGTAAAATATTTGCATATTTATTTTCCCTTATATGATGATTTTATGGGCGATATATGAGCTTAATGTAATGAATTTGGGTGTAATTGATAAATAAATAATGATTTTCTTCTGAAAGCCTCATACAACACCATATTAAGAAGATTTTGAAAAGGTATCTAAATGGTAGTATTGTAGCAACTTCTCTGTTCATACAGAGTTACTGTTCATACAGCGGGGGCTGTAGCAGACGGAGTACTGTTCATCAGATTCACTGTAGCGGCCGGTACATAAGTGCGTTTTCACTGTAGCAAATACTGTAGCACCTGAAAATTCAAGCCTATAAATAGAGGTTTTTGACACCTTAACATAAAGAAGGAAGGAAGAGAGAGAGAGAGAGAGAATTTCAATTTAGAGACAGAGTTTTTATCTCAGAATTTATTTCTTGCATTTTATTATTTTTTACATGCCTCCTACATGGATGGTTTTACCTCCTATATGGAAGACCTAAGTAGTCCTCCTTTATGGATGATATAGGTTACCACCTACATGGAAGGTTTTACCTCCTATATGGATGGCTAGATTTTTCATTTTCATACTTCTTGTAGTTGTATTTTTATGTTTTTGTAATTCATTTTTTATGCAATTTTTACAATGTTTTTAATTTATTTTGATTTTGTTTTTAATTTCATCATGAGCTAATTTTAATTTCAATTTTCCTAGGGTGATGACGTAGCTTACTAATGAGGGATTGAATCTCAACTTATTAAATCTAGTTTTAATTTTTCCTTCATGATTGAAATTTAATTATTGTTCTTAATGCTTTCAATTGACTGGCCACCTTTTGAATGATTTCAATATATATGTTCAGATCATAAGGAGATGCATGTGTATGGATCCTATAATTAAAATCATAATCTGCATATGAAATAGGAATATATTCATATGGCCTGTGTAGTCTTAATGAGTTCTATAAATCTTAATACATGATTAATTGCTTAAATTCATATAGGAATATAATGAATTAGTAATTAATCATAGAATTGCTTGACCTTGGAAGAGGCTAATAATTAAATTAGGGAAACTTGACTATCAATCATGTGGAATAAATTGGACTGGAATAGATAAGTGATTCAATCCAAAATTTGCTAAGTGAAATCTAATCCCTATGGCCTTTTTGTCATATTTGTCTTCACATCAATTGCATTCACATTTAATCATTCTTATCTTGTATTTGCAATCACCAACTAATCGATCAGCTAAATAGTATTAAGATTATTAATTTTGGTATTTAAAGATCAATCCTCGTAGGAACGATATTTTACTCACTTCTATATTACTTGTTTACGATAGTGTACACTTGCACTTTCTAAATAGACCATCCTACACTTGTAACACATATCAAGAAAATGTCTAACATATAAGGACATCCAATATAGAATTTCAAAGAAAATAGACTTGTTCTTCCAACCACTTATCCTGATTTGATTTGCATAAGGCTTGCCAAAATTATTATCCAGCTCTTTCACCTTTTCAAAAGCCTGAGCACTAGTCAACACCTTTGGTAGCTACCTTCTTTCGAGTCACCATTGAAAGCATTTTTCCACTTCCTCCAACGATGCTTTGATGGTAAGAATCTCTTATGTCCCATATAGACATTTTTTTTACAATTATCTAGTCGTAATAAATGAGTATCATCTTCATATATAGGGCACACTCAATATCCTTGGATGTTGTATCCGGACAAATTACCATAAGTTGGGAAATCATTAATTGTGCCACACAACATGGCTTTCAAAGTAAAATGTTCTTCCCTATATCCATCATACACATTGACACCATCTTTCCAAATTAGCTTCAACTCATCAATTAAAGGAGCCAAGTATATATCTATATCATTCCCAGGCTGCCTTAGCCCAGCAATTAACATCAACAGCATCATAAACTTACATTTCATGATCAAGTATAGAGGAAGGTTATAAATCATCAATATCACCATCCATATGCTATATGTACTACTTTGAATGCTGTGCAGATTGATTCCATCAGTTGACAGTACAAGGCGTAGGTTCCTAACCTCGTTCGTAAAGTTAGGGTACTTATAATCAATTTTTTCCATTGAGGGGCATCTACAAGGTGCCTAAGCTTTGTCTCTTTAATTCGTTCATCTGCATGCCATGTCAACTGCTTAGAAATCTCTGCATTACTATACAAATACTTGAATCTCGTAATAATGGGAAAATACTATAGGACCTTCAAGGGACTTTTCCTTTCTTCCTCTCATATCGAGATGCATTGCATTTAGGGTACTTTTCTAACGTTGCATATTGTTTTTGAAATAATATGCAATCGTTAGGGTACGCATGTATCTTCTCATATCCAACAAAAGTTGTAGAGCAAAGAATTCACTCTACCTCATATGTCTTCGTAGGAAGTACATTTTCTTCTGAAAACATATCTTGCAAAAGTTCAAGCAATACGGTGAAACCCGAATCACTCAACCTATAGCATGCTTTAAAGTTGTACAAGTTCAACATTTCTAGCAATCTTGTGTATTTTGTACAACCGGCATATAAGGGTTTCTTTGCATAACCTTTCAACTACTCAAATTCTTTAGGACAATTATGAAGTACCTCTTCGACTACATTTAGCCTTTCTTCAAGACCATTATCTTCATTACACATGCTTCGATCAAACTCATTCGAAGCACCACCATAGTATACGCCCAATCACTACATGGGTAGTTTGTCTCACTATGCCTTGTCTATTGTGTATATGTTTGATCAATCCCATGACACACTAAATGATCTAGCAAATCAAGTGGACTAATCCGCTTTCCACAACAACAAGATAAGAAGGGACACAAGATTTTGTTATGATCTTTTGTATACTCAATTGTAAATCTAATAAACTCTTTCACCCCATCTATATATTCTCTTGAATACCAATCAAATGACATCCATTTTTTATCAATCTATGCTTCAACCTATTTTTAAATATTGTTTGGTTGCTAGAATACTGCATTTACTAATTAATTTTATTTTCTCTTATTTATTTTAAAATAAAATTGGCAATATAACATCTTAAAAATAATACCTTAATTATAATAGCAAGGGGTAGGGTTTGCATTAGTTATAAACATATATAATACCTCAATCCTATTTGCTAAACTATCTCTATTTTTTATACATATTAAACAGTTATGATAATGTTGGGGTAAATTTATATAAAACTATAAATTAGAACTTATTCCCCAGATCATATTAGTATATTGATAAAATAATTTAGAGTCAAAGCACCTAAGCATTCCAATAATTGAACATAAAAAACTAAATTATGTAGTAGAGAAAATAATTTTAACAAGTCAAACACCATAATATATATGGCTTCCTAATTTGGCAAAAAATAAAATGCTTCCTACAAAATAATGTCTATATTAAAATACTGAAAGTCTAAAGGTTTATTAAACCGATTAAAATAATTTAAAGGGTCAGTGGTTTAACTAAAATTAACCTAATTATGATTAAAATAATATATAATAAAAATAAAATATATAAAATATTCTTGTATAACCCTTAAAAAAAGGGTAATTTTTTTTTAAAAAAATACAATTACCCATAGATAAATAAAACATCCACCTATAAACTATACATAATCTAATAAGACAAAGTTAGTAACTAATGCATAAATAAAATGGATTATTATTTTTTCACTTATAACATTTTAGTCTTACCAAGGAATAAAAAAATATAAAATATAACCTAATCAATCAACTAAAAACTCTTGGCCAAATCACCTCATTGTTTAATTCACAGTCCTATCACAAGAATATTCTATTCACTATCTTCTTTAGTTCAATTGAAAAGGAGGTGCTTAAGTGTGTGTATGTGTGTAACAATTAAAAAAAATAAAAAGAGCATGTATGCGTATGTCTACAGGAGCACAATAAAAATTTAAAAAAAACAAGGAAAGGGGCCATGTATGCGTGTGCGTGTGTGTGTGTGTGTAACAATTAAAAAAAGACAAAGCATATATACGTGTGTGTGTGTGTACAAAGCACAACAAAAATTAAGAAAAAAACAAGAGTAAGGGCGGTATGAAAGAGCATGGAGTATATAACAATTAACAAAACAAAAAAGAAAAAGGGCATATAAGATCCAAATATACAAGTTCTCAATAAAACCAAAAAAACAACATAAAGGGGTGTATAACTTATAGGTCTGCAGTGGGGACCAAATGTGACTTGGAGACTTGAGAGGGGACCAAAAGAGGAGGAGATTGTGAGCTGGGGCTAATGGAGACCAACCGACCAAGAAATGATGTGGGAAGGACGAGAGAGTTTGTGGTGGTGAGTTGAACAAGAGACGGAGCTCACGGTCACGGGGGGAGTGGGGGAAAAAGAAGGAGGGAGTGAATAAATAATGGAGGGAAAGATAAAAGATAGAGAGTATGATTGGAGGGGAGTGGATTTTTATTTACTTCCAACCAATGGTTTTGGGTGGCACTTTCTAAAGAAAGGGCTACACAAAGTAGGGTATTAGGTGGTGCTTATTTGATTAAGCGCCACCCAATACAATTTCTTAGAAAAAAAGTATAACAAATAACAAATTAAAAAAAACACAATAATATAGGCATAGGGTGGTGCTTCCCTGATTAAGCGCCACCCAATTAAAAGTAATTAAAAAAAAAGAAAATTTATAATACTTAAAGATTCAACTGAATGCTTTAAAAAAATCAAATTTAAAAAAAATACTGTAGAGTAATGTGGTATTGGCTTTACTTTCGATATCATAAGTGATATGCAAAATTGTAACAATTGACCCAGTTGCTTGTGATAATTATGATTCATTATATTAGCTGTCAAAGATGCAACTGTATGCCTTTTATCCAGTCTCATTTATAAGCTTTATAGATAGTTGACTTGGTTGATTCATTACAATAAATTCACTCGTTTGTCCAATTTTTAATTTTAAGGAAGTTTTTCTTCTTAATGAATTGTCTTAGTCTTATTTGTGGTCTTTAGAGCTGCTAGGGCCCCCCATGTGAAGGCTCATTGTCACCAAAGCAGTCACTTAATGTTGCATTTTCACCTTCAAAAGGTATCTGGACATGTACTTAACTATAGGCTAAGTAAAACATTTGCATTCACACTGTATTATTCCCAATTTTGCTTCTGTCCGACTCTTAAAAGGATTTAAACCATTCAATTATAAACATACCATGACAAAGAATTCACCTAATAAAAAAATTGGGAATAATACTTTTAAGAGTCAGACAGAAGCAAAATTGGGTATGTATAATGGTTTAAATTTAAACATACCATGACAAAGAATTCACCTATTCAATTTTTAAACTTGATTATACCAAATTTTCTTAAAAGTATTTAAACCATTCAATTATAAAAGTAATTAAAAAAAGAAAATTTATAATAAAGAAACTGTAAAAAAATAAAATTTACAAAAAAAACATTGTGGTATTGGGTGGCGCTTCTTTGATAAAGCACCCCCCAATAATATGCAAAAATCGGAAAAATAAGGAAAATTTATAATAAAGAAACTGAAAAAAATAAAATTTATAAAAAAAAAAGAGGCATCGGGTATTGTTTCTTTGACCAAGAGCCACCCAATAATAACAGAATAATAAAAAAATAAAATTTATAATAAAGAAACTATAAAAAAATAAAATCAAATTTACAAAAAAAAACACTGTAGAGGAATATGATTTTGGGTAGCGCTTCTTTAATCAAGTGCACCCAATAATAAGTAGAATAAAAAAAAGGAAAATTAATATTAAAGAAATTGTAAAAAAAATTTATAAAAAAAAAGCATGGTACATGAACTTGGTATTGGGTAGCGCTTGGTAAAATACTCATATGCAGCTGTGTCTCTTCCTTTGGTAAGCACCCCAGCTGCTAAATAATTTTAAAAAAATAAAAATACTGATTGGGTAGCACTTGTTTAATAAAATGTCACCTAATCCTTCATGTAGTTGTGGCTCTTCCTTAGAGGAATACTACAGCTACTTCAAATTTAAAAGAAAAAAATTGACTACAAGTACAGAAGTGCCACAAAATGTGCGCCACCTATATACTTTTTTGTAGTAGTACAAGTCTCCTTTTGTCGCACACGCCCTCCACCATGTTCCCCACCCTCTGTCTAGCCTTTCCCCGGTGGTCTGATCTCGTTCTGACAAGGCATTGTCGGAGCGTGGCAAACACA
Source organism: Albizia julibrissin (assembly GCA_037074505.1). Lineage (NCBI taxonomy): Eukaryota > Viridiplantae > Streptophyta > Magnoliopsida > Fabales > Fabaceae > Albizia > Albizia julibrissin. Next base: position 32,778,514 of record CM073483.1, read on the forward strand.
TGCTCCGCTGGCAGCTCCTCCTTCCCTGACGCGTGATAGGCTCTTTTCCAACCGTCCTTGGTTCTCTAAGGTCAGCCCTTCATTTCCAGCCTGTGTAGTCTGGTTTCTGCTTCGAAGGTTAAGTTTTGTGATCGGATTCACTTGGTTTCGTCTCTTTTAGCATTGTTCCAGCATTCCTTTGTTATTGCAACTTTCTTTGCTTCTGTTTCTTTCTGGATCTACTAGTTCTTCCTCTGGGGGCTGTTTGGTTCTTGTAGTTCACTTTAGTTGGTTTTGTTCTTTGCACTCCTTTATCTGGATGTTGCTTGTGCTCGTTTGGTATTACTTGCTTTTAGGAAATTTGTTGTTCTTTGTTCCTCTCTATTTGCTTTGCTTATCTATGGCTGACTCTAAGATTACTTTCTTCCAATTGAACTGGACTAATTATAATGATTAGAGTACCATTGTTAAGATATATATTATAGGTATTGAGAAAAAAGGACATTTAATCGATGACCTCCTAATGACAAAGACAAACTAGTTGCTTGGAAACGGGCTGATGCCAAAATCTTATTTCAAATTAAAAATTGTATTGAACCCCAAATCTTGTCTTCAGAAAGTCAATGTACTACTGTTAAGGAAATAATGAATTATCAGGAATTTATGTTCTCTAGTAAAAGGAGCATCACTCGGGTTCACAAAGTCTGTAAAGGCTTTTATTTCTCTCAGTAGTAGGTTCGTCCGTTGAAGGACTTCTTTTTGGACTACAAGCGATTGTATAGGGAAATGAAAATCCTCATGTCTCCACAAGCTAATCTTGAGACTCACATTAAGAATCTAGAACTACATGCCAGTATTCGTTTTCTTGAAGACCTTGATCCCTCTTATGAGACCATTCGCTCTCAAATCCTATCTAGGTAGGAGCTTCCATCTGTCGATGATGTTTTTGCATGAGTTCTTTGCATTAATGGTATCACTCGTCTATCTGTGGATCCAAATACGAGTGCTTTGGCTAGTCAGGGTCTCTTTGACAATAGGAATCATGGCTCCAAACAGGGTTTCAGTGCCCTAAACATGACTTCTAATAGTATTTTCTGTAATTATTGTAAGGAACCTGACCATGTCAAGAAATATTGCCAAAAATTGCAAAATAAACAGTAGCATGATTAGCAGTATGGTTCTGCTCATATGGCTCAGACCTATGAACCATCGGCCCCTGGTTCGCCATCTTTCGTAGCCTTATCTATAGATACTCTGCCTTATAGTCTTGCTACCACTTCCTCAAAGTAGGTTATTAATTCCAGTGCTACCAACCACATGATAGGTAACCATCGTTTATTTTCATCGTATGCCGCATATGCTAACCAATCTTCCATCTTGGTTGCCAATGGTTCCCCTATCCATATAGTTGGATCAGGTACTGTTAACCCTACCCCCTCCATTCCGTTATCTTCTATTCTTAATATTCCCGATCTCACATTAATCTTCTATCTCTCAGTAAACTGACTCGTCATTTGAACTGTTTCATTTCACTATTTTCTGACCATTGTTTAGTCCAGAATCTATCGATGAAGTGCATTATTGGTAGAGGCTATGAATCTGGTGGACATTACATTCTCGATGATCAGGTACCACATTCCATTGCATGTTCTGATGGATCGTCTCCCTTTGAAGTATATTGTTGTCTCAGTCATGTGTCAATTTCATCCCTAAAGAGGTTATATCCTCAGTTTTTGTCCGTGTCTGCTTTAGATTGTGAGTCGTGTCAGTTTGCCAAACACCATCATGTTCATTCGGCACCTCGAGTCAAGAAACGGGCTGCATCCCCTTTTGAGTTAGTACATCTGATGTTTTGGGTCCTTGTTTAGTATTATCTCATACTGGTTATCGTTATTTTGTCACTTTTATTGATGATTTTTCCTAAACAACTTAACTTTACTTAATATAACAATGCCCTGAATTGTTTACTCATTTTCAAAAATGAGAATTTAATACCTAGTTATCTATTACCTTGAATCTTTCTGGGATGACCTTGATTTGCTATTATACTATTTCAATAGTCCGTACACATACGGTGCTTATTTAAATTTAGTAGCATCAAGTTTTTGGCGTTGTTGCCGATGACTCAAGGTAATTGGTGATTAAAATTAGAAATCCTTTAGTAATTTCATCTTGAGCAATTTTATTTTATTTTTGTTAGTTCTTTGTGTTAGTGTGATACTCTTGAGATTTTTTTTACTATTCAGGTACTTTAGTATATGCCCCGCAGATCCAAAGCTAAAAAGACACCATAGAAAATAAAGAGTGGCCATGAACATTGGAAGCTACAAAACCTCAGAGCCGTGCAAAGAAAGGTGTAAAAATTGATACTAAAGTGATGGTTGAGGATGAAAATAATTGCTTGGGTGTCAATAATTTCTTGAGAAGACAATATCGTAGGCATCAATCAGGAATCATAGTGCTTGAATTTCAAGCAAACAACTTTAAGATCAAGCACATGATGCTGAAGATGCTTGAACTACATGGTCAATATGGCGGAAATGATTTAGAAGATCCAAATCGGCACTTGATTCAATTTCTGGATGTTTGTGACTCATTCAAGCAAAATAGAGTTACTAATGATGTGATTTGCCTTAGACTTTTTCCTTATTCTTTACAAGGAAAAGCTAAAGAGTGACTCAACAATTTAGAAGAGGGCAGTGTCACTTCTTGGCCCGAGTTGGAAGACAAGTTCAGATCAAGATTCTTTTCACATAACAAGATGGTAGATGAAAGGTTGCTCTTACTAATTTTCACCAACAATTGGCATAACACCTATATGAAGCTTGGGAAAGATTCAAGCTTCTTGTTAGGCAGAGTCCTGGCCATAATTTTGAGAAGTGGGTTTTACATCAAATCTTCTGTTCCTAGTTGACTCTTGAATCTAGATCAGAATTGAATGCTGTCACCAATGGAGGAATTACAAAAAAACCGGTGAATTATGTTTAGGGATGCTTAGATGACTTATCAGCTGACTTTATTCAAAATAACAATGAAAGAAGATTAGTGAAGTCAATTGAGAGAGTTAAACAAGAGGTTTGATAACCTAGAAGTTTAAGTACGCCTATCCAATGGTGGACATAAGGGGATAATGCTATTCATGCTCATTGTGATTATCAAACCCCTTATTATTTTGACATCTATCAGAGTATTAATGCGCAGTTCAATGGGTAAACAGAAATAATACAATATACTGATACAAAATTCTTACATTACAAAATATTCCCATAGGGTTCATACAATTTATAATGTCATTCCTGGTTACAAAGTACAACTAATAGATAACCAACATAAAATCTTCTCGATCTCCACTGGACCTTCAGCTACAGTAATCGTTACTTTGCCCTTTGAGCCGTTTGTACTTGTTGAGATAAATTTTTAATTTATAGAAAAGGGTGAGATTCAAAAGAATCCTAGTAGTAACATTATATCAATCATATAAAATGTGAAAAGTAAACATGCAATGCAGCATTTATCATGATGCAGCAATCAAAATGCCAACGCCTATCTGACAATGCTTAAGAACTAAATGATGATTTTGTCCGGATCAAAATGATCATTTGTTCTTGATATACACAAATCATATCATAGTATGATCACAATAACTTGGAGCAGGTAATTACCTTTCCGTACTATCATAACTTGGAGCATGTCAACACCTGTCCGTACATATCAAGTCACTCAACTGGGTCCACCTGGCCACATGGTACCCCAAAGGTCCCATGGGGTGGTTTAACTCATCATCCACACCCAGAGAGTATCAACATCACAGGCAATACATTGAATAGATCATGGAAATAATCACATATTAGCATTCACATAGTATATGAAAGATAGAGTTACTACCTGAACTCCTTTCCAAAGCTTAGCTTTTACCGGTCCTTTAATCTTCCATTTGGCTCGGGCAAATATCAAATCCTAAAATTTCCAAATTAACTATAAATGAGTTACTACTCATTCATATCTTAATCTTGAATTTGCAAGTTGGTTATCTTAGCTTAAAATCACATATTTACCAAAATGCCCCTGGGGAACCCGGTCTGATTCCCCTTTTCACTCGGTATTTTGTACTTTTCCAAACATTATGACCCGAGCTAATCCTACATATTTTTGCATCTAAAATTCATTTTTGAACCTAAATTAGTTAAATTCCTGTCCCAATTACAGATCTTCCCTTGGCAGCTCAAACTTGAGGGTTTTAGGGGCAAAAATGTCATTTCACATTCTAGTGCTTTTCATGCTTCATAATCAACATGAACCCTACACAATTTTCCCTTCTAAAAATCATGGAACCATTAGAACCATGAAATTCCAACCCAAAAAGGATGAAAATGGCCCTAGGAAAATCTGAAAAATTAAGGAAAAATATTGTTTCTTGATTTTAAATCCATAAATCACCTTCTTTTCACTTGTTTAACCACCCAAACCTCAATATTTTTACATGATCAATGAAAATTTGGGTAGCATCTCCCCTTAGAAATTGGACATCCCAAGTTTACAAAATTTCTAGAAACAACCAATAACCAGCCAGAGATTTACCACAACTCAGTTTTCATCAAGAATTCTGAAGTCCAAAGAACTTACCTTGCTTCTCTTCTTTCTCCTTCTTGAGACCGACTCCTCCTTCCTTATTTCCTTGTGTTTTTGCTTATTGGAAAGATAATCCAAGATAGTATGAAGGTTTAGGAGAGGTTTCTAATGTTATAACACAAGATTGGGCAGAGATTTCGGCATACTTACCTTACATCCGAGCTCAGGACTTTTCTTCCTCCTCTCCTTCTTCTTTTTCTCTTTCCACTCCTCCTTTCTTCATTTCCCTTCCCTCTTGGCTGAACTTGGCCTTAAATAAACAAGGGGGTATAATTTTGGAGAATTCTCTAGAAGCAACATGGCACAATTCCATTGGTCCTTTATTAATTATTGTATATATCACATTTTAATTGCACAATTAATTATAAATTATTTCTGCATGCTCCATCTGTCCCCCTTTATATGTTTTCAATAAAATTTTTCAGATTACATTTACTTGGTCAAAATGACCATTTTGCCCTTGAACTTCCTTTATTTTTGCAATAATTGGAAAAATTGGCAGAATTTCTGTCAATCTTTGAAAATTCATATCTAATTGTATAGATATCCAATTAGGATAGTTCTAAAGCATATGTGACCCTTATTAATTCTATTTTTAAGAAAAAATATAACCTTTAGCCAATTGTAAGATCACCATGCCCAGAATTTTTATCTTTGAGGTCTGTTTCAGAAAAATGTCAAATTCACTGGGCAAAGTTCAAAAATTCATATCTCCTTGTATACAACTGAAAAAAATTCCATATATCCTATCAAAATAAATTTTATCATGTCTACTTTCATTCTGAAAATTTTCAAAAATTTTTAAGGTCATTTACTAGTTTAAATATTTCATACAACATGGCTGTCTCGCGGAAGAACACACTGGTAGCAACACTAGCTTGTGTTCCAAATAACCATATTTTGTATGACCTCTAATTGCCTTGTCTTATCTCTTAATATGCTCTTTAATTCACTATTTTATCTCCTTTTATATCACCAAGGTATGGAGGAATTTTGGTGACTAAAATTTGGAATGTTACATTCCCCGACTCTCAGAGTCGATGTTTAGGATAGTCAAACACATGTCATAACTAGAGCTTCGCAAATACCGTGAGATGTCCCACTGACTTAACATCCTTAATTATGCTAACTGCAAGGTGTCTCACTGACTCAGCACCTTTAATTATGTCAAGGCTACACGGCGGCTTCTCATTGGTCCACCCAAAAGGTACTTTTTTAAAAGTAACCTGCTGACTCAGCACTTGTAATTATGGCTAGGTCACATGACAACTTTTCATTGGTCCGTTAAAAATTACTTTTCAAAAGTGACTTTAATTGTCATCATTACATCTTTATTTCATCATTGCTTACTTTATAAAAGCTACTTTAATAAAGTTGTTTTATCAGTGTTTAACCGAGATTCCACATGGGACTGTGGCACACATATCAAGGTCTACCAAATAAAACCAAAGTTTTATTCCATTGAATATGATTAAATATTCAAGGAATTTTGGTGTTTGAAATTTTGGGATATTACAGTAATCATTATGGAGATGAACATGCTACTGGACAATGCAATATGTCTCAACAAATAGAGTCAATCAACTATGCAGGAAACTATTGTGGCAACAATCAGAGTCATCCATACTCCAATACCTATAATTCAGGATGGCATAAAAATCCTAATCTCTCTTGGAAACATGGTCCAACTCTTAATGAAGCATCTCCTTCTAGTACAAAGCCAACGACACCTCCTGGTTTCTATCACTTAGAAAAGGAAGTTAAGCCTATTCAAGAGCATAAACCTGATTTTGAGGCAATGATGTCTCAACTTATAAGTTTTCAATTAAAGATTACTCAAGATCAAGCTGCTACTAATGCAATTTTGGGTTCATCCATCAAGAATCTTGAGGTTCAGGTGGGACAACTCGCAAATGCTGTGAATGTAGTATAACAAAGAGAGTTGCCAAGTAATATGATGCATAATCCTCTTAAAGATGGAAAAGTGGAGTGTCAAGCCATTACCCTTAGAAGTGGTAAATAATTATTTGAGATACAACAGTCAACTGAGAAACTTTCAAGTTCTAATGGCGATAACACTCTTGAAGTTATTGTAGAAAATGATGAAGAGTCTCCACAGAAGGTTAAGGGAGTAGATGAGGAGAGTAATACCGAAAAGAAGGAAGTGAAGAAAAAGGAAACTCTTCTAAAGAAACTGAAGTGGACACCACCTTTACCATTCCCCCAAAGATTCTAAAAGAAGGCTTTTGATGAGAAATACAAGATATTCTTAGACATCTTCAAACAATTACACATTAAAATCCCTTCGATAAAGGCTTTGGAGCAAATTCTTAAGTATTGTAAGTACCTGAAAGAGATGTTAAGTAAGAAGAAGCACTTTACAGAGTTTGCAACTATAACACTTATTAAGGAGATCACTAGTGTCATCAAGCCTAATGTGCCTTTAAAGTGTAAATATCCTGATTCTTTCACCATTCCATGTATTATTAGTGACAAATTTGAAGGACGCGCATTGTGTAATTTGGGATCTGCTATGAATCTTATACCTTTATCTCTTTTCAAGAAGCTTTAGTTAGGGGTGGCTAATCCTACAACTATCACACTCAAGCTAGCTGATCAAAGTTTCTCTTATCCATATGGCATCATTGAGGATAGACTAGTAAAAGTTGGCTCTTTCATCTATACTGCTGACTTCATTGTTCTTGACATTGAGGAAGATAAAAAGATTCAACTAATTGATGGAAGATCATTTCTAGCTACTGCAAGAGCATTGGTGGATGTGGAAGAAGGAGAGATAGTTCCACGAGTTGGTGAAGAGCAAATTAAGTTTAAGAGGGACAAAGCAATGGAGTTTCAAAATGAATCGAAACAATATGCAAGATTTGCTGTGATAAATAACCTCCATCAAGTTGAATTGGATTCATTTGCTATTAAAGAGCCTTTTAGGACTATTTTGGTTGAAAATAATGTTGAGGCAAATGCTTATAAGCATAGTGAGCAAGTTTTGAATACTTCTACATCATTTCCTACGATACATTGGCACTACTTGTTTTAATCTCCCTGACTTTTTGACATATTCTGGCTGAGGACTATAAACCAAGAGTTTCTTTGGAGGTAACCCAAGGTTTTGGTAATTTAATTTTCTTTTTGATTTTCTCTTAGTTGAGTTATTTTGAGGTTTGTTGATTTTGTAGGAATTTTGGTAGCCCCTGATGATATATTCCAAACTAGTAGCTACATGCTAGAGCATTCAACAACATAAGATAAGGGTTGAGAGTGGAGTGTTCTTTTACTTTTCTTTGTTTTGTTCGAATTGATTGTTGATAACATGTTGTGGGATATGAGTGTTGGTTATAGTCTAGCTTTGCATGTGACTGATATTTTTTATTGATTATTGAGTTGAGTGGTAGTACTTGTGAGTTGTGCTTAAGTGGTGAACATTTGAGATATTAGAAAATTTTTCTATCCCAACACTTGGACGTGGTTATTTCTTCACTTTCATTACTTAGTGTTACTTTTTCACATTGATGACAATGTGACATTTAAGTATAGTAGTGAGTGATACCATTAATTTTGTATGGCTTGTCCTTAAAATTTTTTTTGGAAATATTAAAAAATTTCTTTGATTTTGCACATAAATAGAACAATTTTAACAATTTTTGAATAAAAATTTTGTTTTTCTTGGAAGCTTGGATTTTACTTGTGAACATTGATAAAGTTGTGATGATTTGAATTTGAAAAGGATTGAGTTTTATTAGAATTCGGTTTTATCTTGTTGGAATGTTAGTAGATAGACAAATAATTTGGCTTAGATAATTTATTTTAGGATATCAAATGCCGGTGAAAAACTTGGGCCTAAATATTCATTTCTTTCAAGAGGGAGTACACTTATTGTGATTTCATCTCTATAACTTGTCTTGAATCTCTTTTAAAGCTTAAAAAACTTTTGCATGCACAAAGATAATTTAGGCATTCATTTTATAGCTAGTTCAGCCAAATGTCTGTCATTGTCATATGAAAATCCTTCGCCCAATTTGTTTTTAAAATAAAATTGCATAGAGTAAATAGCCCTTTATTTGAGAAATGCAATTTTTATATTTTTTCCTTTCCATTCATTTGTTACTTTAGTAAGTGCTAAGTCAAACAATTTTTGAACAAGAGTGAAGGGATTAGGAAGTCAATGTTATATGAGTTGATGTGGATACTTTTTTTTAAAAAAAGTGAAATAGAAAAAAAGAAAGATAGAAAGAAAGGTATATATGAAAAAAGAGAAAATAAAAAAAATAGAATGAAAAAAAATAGAAGAAAGAAAAAGATTGTTGAGGTTAAATGAATAAATGTTGTTTATACTGAGTTTATTTTCTTTAAGTGGGTATTCCTTCATTTCTCATGATTTTCATTAAATTGCTTGGCACTAATTAAAATATTCCTTCATATCATTTAACCACTTTCATTTCATTATCCTATCCTAATCATTACAACCCTTGAAAAAGTTCTTTTGATTTGAGTATGCAATGGGTTAATGTAGTAAAGATTAAGATGATAAACAAGCCTATGGTAGATGTCAAACCCCTTAACATTTTGATTTTCACAAAATGACAAGCATAAAGTTCCACAAGGCATACAGAAACAGCGGAAATAATACTGTTATTAAGTACAAGTTTACATTACAGGAGAATCCCCGTAGGGTTTGAAAATATACACAAAGGTACAAAGCATTCATAAGTAGCAAAAAGTGTAAGCATAAATAACTATTGCAGCAACAGAGAGCTCCGGGTCCCTAATCACCAGGAGCCATCATCTTGCCTTTCGAGTCACTTGCTTCAGCTGTAAGGTTTTGTATTTTGGAAAAAGAATAACATTTGAGGGAATCTCAGTAGTAACATGCTTACAAACATATAGAATGTGAAAATGGATATGCAATGTCATGTCATGTAAGATGATCAAACGATATGTGTACACTTGCCCAAGGTCAAACTACATGTTTGCCCTTGGTCGACTTTGTGGCCATGTTGGGTCCCTTAACACAACTTGGCAAATTGGTGTGTCTAGGACACTAGCTCATGTTACAGAGAATGACTTTAAACATATAAATAATCACATAAGATATGCAAGAAGAAGTTACTACCTGAATCTTTTCCAAACTCGCACGTTTGTCCTACTTTTGGATTTTGGCTCGGGCTATATCTAATTCCTATCATCATTAAAGTTACAAGTAATTGGTTATTACTTGTAGCATTATCGCCTTTAAATGGTATGTTACTAGTTATTTAATGCAGTTATAACAGGTTCTGCACAATACAACTCTGTACAATGCAATTTCACTGTTTTCCAAAAACTGACAACTTGGTTAGCCAACTTTGGAAATTCATAATTAATTATAAAACATCCAATTTGACTGATTTCAAAGCAAAAATGAAGCTCCTTAAATTTAATTTTGAGGAAAATAGTTAAATTTTCTCACTATAACTATATAATTCCCAGTAATTCATCAAACATCATTGATCCAGATAGTATTCCAGAAAACATGGCATAACTTCAAAAATTAATATCTCCCAATATAATTGTCCAAAATTACAAAATACCTATCAAATTAAAGATCTATATCTCTAATTTAATTCTGAAAATTTTCAGAAGTTTTGGACAAGGTTTGATTAATGAAACACCACGCACACTGCCACTGCTCCAGACAGGGCAGAACCAACATATGTACATACAAACTTCAAGAATTTCCAAATTGGCATACAACCATCCAAAAATTATGAACACTTGAATACCTACACAATTTTTCCTTTTAAAGCAAATGGAATCATTAAATTTATCAAATTCCTACTCCATCTTCACGTCACCCACAGAACAGAAAGTTAGGGTTTTAAGGAGCAACTTGTTGTTTCTTTGTTTTCTCTTGCTTAATCACTTTCTTTCTACTTCTAATCACATGATTAGCTATTTAAACACTAAATGGGAATATTTAGAGGGAATTTAGGCAGAATTTCCCCATGATTATGCTTCAGACCATAATTGAAAAACAAGAGAAAACATAGCAAATACCACCAACAACTTGATACAAGACAAGAGGATTAAGTTTTGGTGATTACCTCTTGATTTCTTGTGATTTATCTCTCAAAAATGTCTCAGACCTCTCTCTCTCTCTCTAAACCTATAATTAACCTTGCTAATCATGGTATTTAAAAAGGAGAAGAGATTAATTAAGGTTCCTACATGATTTGGAAGCAAAATCTTCAAGTATTTATGGTTCATACCTTTATTTTTGGATAACCCTAGCCTTTGGTATGCTTCAATCTCTTCCACCGCCTCAGCTATCTCTCTCACATTCTTGCTAGTTCTGTTCTTGCATGAAATGGAGTTGAATTGATGAAGGAAGGATGATATATTAAGTTGGTCAAATAGCTTTAACACATGTGACATTTTGATTAGTCCATGTGTAATAACTTTTATTCAAAATCCTATTTCCCTTTATACTCTTCATTCCACCATAAATGACATGAGAAATAAAAAGGAAAATGTTGATCTTCAATTATCCTAGTGCCATCTTGCAAATTGTTGACCAAAGTCTTTGACTTCTGACTATTTTGACATTCCTTGATAATAATTCACTAAAATAGGCTTATTAATGATCAAGTAGCCATTTCTCTCTTTTTAATTCCTATTTAACTCAAATTATTGGGAATATTAAGAAAAAAATAATTATTTCCCACTTTGTGGCAAAATTACCGTTTTGCCCCTACATTTTATTATTTACCGAAATAAATCATTTCTTGTTCATTCCTTTGGTTTAGCCTAATTTTTGACACTTAAAGGAAGCTATTATTTGTTTCATTTTATACTCAAATTTTGGTTATAATATTAGGCCTTTAAGTGGACATTAGTTACTCCTTTGTGTCCTTGCTTGCCGCGTTATGTGTAACCGACAATTGGAATTTTTCGTAAATTGTTGCACACCACAATTCACCGTTTTTTTTCATTACATGTATTAATTACATAGGAGAAATATTGGTGATTAGAAATGGGGTGTTACAGTTCTCCCCCCTTAAATAAATTTTGTCCCGAAATTTGTTACAAGTACCGACCCATAAACTCCGGGAAACGCTTATGCATATCTCCCTCAGCTTCCCAAGTAGCTTCTCTGGGGGATAATCCCTTCCACACCACCTTGATGAATGGAATACTCCTGTGCCTCAGTTGTTTCTCCTGTCGATCAATGATTTGGTCATGTACGACCTCATACGTCAAATCATCCCGCAAGTCTACTTCTTCGTATTCAATCATATGTTCAGGATCAGGTTGATATTTCTTCAACTGTGACACATGGAAGACATCATGCAGCCTACTTAAGCTCAGGGGTAAAGCTATCTGGTATGCTACTAGCCCAATCTTTGACAAGATCTCAAAAGGACCAATGTATCTTGGGCTCAACTTCTTTACCTTTATCGCCTTGTCAATGCCAGTAGTAGGCGAAACCTTCATGAATACGTGGTCTCTAACTTCAAAATTGAGAGGTTTTCATCTTTTGTCAGCATAGCTTTTCTGCCTGCTCTGTGCAACTAGTATCCTCTACTTAATCAACTTTATTTGCTCCGTTGTTTGATCAACAATATCTGGCCCATACATCTGCCTCTCAGATAACTCTGTCCAACACAAGGGCGACTGACTATGTTGACCTTCCTTGATAATAATTCACCAAAATAGGCTTATTAATGATCAAGTAGTCATTTATCTCTTTTTAATTCTCATTTAACTCAAATTATTGGGAATATTAGGAAAAAAATAATTATTTCTCACTTTGTGACAAAATTACCGTTTTGCCCCTACATTTTATGATTTACCGAAATAAATCATTTCTTACTCATTCCTTTGGTTTAGCCTAATTTTTGACACTTGAAGGAAGCCATTATTTGTGTCATTTTATACACAAATTTTGGTTACAATATTAGGCCTTTAAGTGGACATTAGTTGCTCCTTTGTGTCTTTGCTTGGCCGCGTTATGTGTAACTGTTACGAGTGTAAGATGGTGTATTTAGAAGTGCAAGTGTACACTGTCGTAATCAAGTAATATAGAAGTGAGTAGAGTATCGTTCCCACGAGGATTGATCACTAAGTACAGAAATTGGTAATTTTAATTCTATTTAGTCGGTTGATTAGTTGTGATTGAGATTGCAAGATAGAAATGATGAAATATGAATACAAGTGATATAAAGACAAATATGAGAAAAATCCCTAGGGATTAGATTTCACTTAATAAACTCCGGATTGAATCACTTGTCTATTCTAGTCCAATTTATTCCACATGATTGATAGTCGAGTTTCCCTATTTTAATTACTAGCCTCTTCCAAGGTCAAGTAATTCTATAATTAATTGCTAACCCAATATATTCCTATATGAATTTAAGCAATCAATCATGCATTAAGATTTATGGAACTCAATTAAGACTACACAACCCATATGAATATATTCCTATTTCATATGCAAATTATGGTTTTAATTATAGGATCCACAAACATGTATCTCCTTCCGGTCTCAACATGCATATTAAAATCATCCAAAAGGTGGCCAATCAATTGTAAGCATTAAGAGCAATAATTAAAACTCAATCATGAAGGAAAAATTAAAACTAGATTTAATAAGTTAAGATTCAATCCGTCATTAGTAAGCTACGTCATCACCCTAGGAAAAGGAAAATTTAGCTCATGATAAAATTAAAAACAAAACCAAAATATATTACAAACATCATAAGTATTGCATAAAAATTAATTACAAAAACATAAAAATACAACTACAAGATGCATGAAAATGGAAAATCTAGCCTACCATATAGGAGGTAAAACCATCCATGTAGGTGGCAACCTATACCATCCATAAAGGAGGACTACCTAGGCCTTCCATATAGGAGGTAAAAGCATCCATATAGGAGGCATGCAAGAAGTAAAAAATGCAAGAAATAAATTCTAAAAATAACAACTCTCTCTCTAAAATAGAAACTCTCTCTCTCCTCATTCCTCTTCATTTTAGGGTGCCAAGAAGGTCTATTTATAGGCTTCATTTCCAGACTGCTATAGTATTTTTTACAGTAAACCGACCACCCACTTGCTACAGTGAACCACACAATTAAAGAATAAAGAGATCATAGTATTCTTGAATCAATAAAAGTATAAACTGGTAACTTCATTTGAAAATAAATGAACCGAATTCATAATTATGGCTCATTCTCTCAATCTCTCAAGTGTTTTAGGGTAAGTGTTTCGTTTAAATTCACCTGAAAAAATTGCACTACCATAAGCTTGCCAAAAGTCTCAATCTCCACTACCTAATTCACATGCATAATTCAAATCAAAAGGACTTATTAAAGGTTGTAATGGGGTTAAGGTAAAAGGAATGTAAAAAGTGATATGAAAGGCTATATTTACTAAGTAAATAGAGCAATTAAAAAATGGGCAATCTTATGAATAAACCTGGCCTATCTCATCCCAACAACCCATAATTTACATTTTTTTCTTTTTTTTTCTTTTTTCTTATTTCAACTTCTGCACTTTTGTGGTTGATGATATATAGACCCCCACACTTGTCAAAAGCCTATTTCACAAAAATTTCAAATGCTCTGTTAATCTTTCAAATTAAGTAAAAGCACTTGATAAATCATTAAAACACATATTAATAGGTTGAGAATAAAGAAATAATCAATTAGGCTCAAAGGGGCTTATCAATGGTATAATTGCAAGGTTGGCTATTTGGCTTTGGCTAAACAAAATGAATGCCTTTATCATTTTTGAATGTGCATGTGACATGTAATTTCAACTAGATTTAAAGCAAGTTCTAGAGTGACAACTTAATAGGTGAATATCACACACAAGAAAGATAATCACTATTGATCATATAGGCTCAAAAGGTCACGGTTAGGGACTTTCAAATTCAGCTCATTCAATCTCAAAATTCATTACCAAATTCAACAATCAGTTATTCAATCATGCTATAAAATCTCTAAACTCAATTGATCCATGCCTCAAACTTATATACTTCTTAAAATTATTGAAAAGCACTTAAATAAAATATTTTTTTATTAGGTCGAACCTCTTCTTTTTTTTTTAAGATAAAATAACAAAAAATACAACTAATAAGATGCGTCTCAAGAGTTAAGAATAACTCTTTACTCTGCCATCTATGCATACCCCATGCATCTAATGGTTTTACTAACTAACTATCTAATGGAGAAACTATGCTTTTTTTTAATAATCCTCCCCCAACCTTAATCAGACATTGTCCTCAATGTCTTCTAAAGATTAAAGAAAGGTTTTTTTTTGCATAACCCTAAACACACAATAAATTAAACCAAAATGCTAAGAGTAAAACCATAAGATAAAAGAAAGTTACAACCGGAGAGTGGTATCTGGATCTTGCTTCTGACTACTATTTGAAGATTGCCCACCTATTTGGTTAACCAATGGATCTGGTTTAGGTTCATAGGTTTGCATTTGATCCAGTAGTTGCTCAGCAGTTGGAGCAAAAATTATAGAATGGTGAGTCGCTTGGGGTATGAATCCTGTTTCCACAGCATGATCAATAAAACACAACAGTTTATAATAAAAACCATCTACATTTAACAATCCTAATGGCTTTTTATGAAAGTTTAGTTTAGCCCAATATGCAATGCTAGAGATCGCATCCAACGTTTCAAAACCACCGGGTAGAGCGATAAAAGCATCAGCACGGTAAAACATACGTCACATTTGTTCAGGCAGGCTTAAAACCTCTAACTCTTGCCCTAAGGAGAAAATTTGATTTTCTAACTCCTTCACCCTTACACACAAACCTTTACTACCATTAATGGTTGCATCAATGGCCACACTTGCTCTCAGACCCTGGATACCTCCCCCGTAGATGAAGTTAATCTTTCTAATAGCTAATGCACGTCTCAGTTCTTTCCCAAATCAGTTTCACCAAAAATGCAGATAGATTTAAATCTACATTTTAGAGTGATACCACTCCTCTCTTTTTCTCTCTCAGACATTTTGTGTTTTTTTTTAAAATTTAAGATTACATATTTATATTACAAAAATAGCGACAAAAAAATCATGCAAATCACACATTTTTCAAAAAAATTTGAAAAAAAAAATTCTGACACGAATGACCAGTGGGCCACTGTGCCAAGAAATTAAGTAAAGTGAGTAAAGAAAGTCAAAAGTTACTGAAAAAGATAAGACAGATTGACAAAAGCAAGATTATGTACAGTAGTTGTGATTGTGGCTCACATCTTCCTCTGGTTTTACGTCCAGTAACGGCTTAAACGCTTTTTATGAATCGAGGATTTGCTTCCCATCCAGTTTTCTTATAAACTGGCAAACAGGGTCTTTTAACGTCAGATTCCCAAGACGGTAGCGCTCTTTTTCTTTGTTGAATATGTCTAATAAATCAAGAAGAACATGATGAACATCGCCACTAGAATGCGTCTCAAGAGTCTGAATGATATCATCCAATGACTCCTTACTCAGTCCATCCTTTATAAATTGAATTTTATCTTCTCGATTTATAGAAACCATACCTTTGCTCCTACAGCGCTGATCACAATTCCACCTTGCACATTTAGGACAAACCTTCATTCTTTTAGCTCTTCTCTTTTTGGAGTAAGAGCTTCTTCCCATACCTGGTATAGGTTTAATAAATGAATCATGAATCTCACCTATTAAACGTACCTTAGCTTCAATGATCCAGCGGACATCCTCAGGAAGGCCCAAACGCTTGAATGTCTTCATTCTTTCAAGTTGACAGCTATAGATCTTCCTAAGCACATCTTTGGGAAGAGTAGGGAACCTGTTCTTAAGCTTTACAATAATTTCCTCCATGATGAGACTAAAATTTAAAGACGCAGTTTTGTGTGCTTCAGTAAGTAAGAAAGAAAAATGAAAGATTAAGGAAAAGAAGTTTTGGGTTGCCTCCCAAATAGCCGCCCTTCTTTAACGTCTTTAGCTAGACAAAGACCAAACCAATAAATTTTTTTTTAATTTATTATTATTTTTTTTTTTAATTTTTTTTAAAAAATTAGGACTTACCTGTTGTTTCCTCCAAAGTGATGACAGTTTTCAAAGTATTGAGTGCACCGTCATTATATTCTTTCAGCCTTTGCTCATTTACTTTGAATTTTCGATCACCATCTTGAATCTCCACAGCTCCATATGGCCATGTTTGAACCAAAGTAAAAGGTCCTGACCACCTTGATCTCAACTTTCTCGGAAAGAGCTTTAGCCTTGAGTTATACAACAACACTTTTTGTCCCGATATGAACTCTCTCCTCATAATTCTTCTGTCATGCCACATTTTTGTCTTCTCCTTGTATAACTTGGCATTCTCATAAGCTTGTTGTCTAAATTCTTCAAGCTCATTGAGTTGGAGAAGTCTTTTCTCACCAGCCGCCTTTAAGTCAAAATTTAAGGCTTTGATTGCCCAATATGCTCTATGCTACATTTCTACTGGAAGGTGACATGCTTTTCCGTAGACCAATTGATATGGGGATGTCCCAATTGGTGTCTTAAAAGCAGTTCGATAAACCCAAAGTGCATCATGCAATTTCCTTGCCCAGTCCTTCCGATTAGAATTCACCGTCTTTTCTAAGATCCATTCAGTTCTCTATTTGAGATTTCCACTTACCCGCTAGTTGTGGATGATATGGAGTTGCAACCTTATGAGTGACTCCATATTTAGCTAACACATATTGAAGTTGTTGATTGCAAAAATGCTTCCCTCCATCACTAATAATAGCTTTGGGCCCTCCAAATCTTGTGAAAATAGTTTTCCTCAAGAAATTCACAACCACTCGAGAATCATTTGTAGGAAAAGAAGCAGCTTCAACCCATTTGGATACATAATCAACGGCTGCTAAAATAAATTGATTATTGAATGAGGATGGAAAAGGCCCCATAAAATCGATCCCCCATACATCAAAAAGCTCAACTTCTAAGATGTTATTTAGAGGGGCTTCATGCCTCCTTGAGATATTTCTTGTTCTTTGACATCTATCACAGGTTGTTACAGTTCTTTGGGCATCCTTAAAGAGTGTAGGCCAGTAAAACCCAGACTGAAGGACTTTAGTAGCTGTTCTATTTACTCCAAAATGACCACCATATGGGGATGAATGGCAATGATTTAAGATGCTAGCCATTTCTTCCTCAGGAACACATCGCCTGATAATTCAATCTGGGAATTGTTTATATAAGAAAGGATCTTCCCAAAAATAATGCCTTACATCAGCTAAAAACTTCTTCTTTTGCACTTTAGAAAGTTCATAAGGCATTACTTCGCTTGCCAAATAATTTACAAAATCAGCATACCATGGGGTGAATTGTGATTGTATGGCAAAGAGTTGCTCATCCGAGAAATTCTCCTGGATTGGTGATTCTCTCTTTTGTTTAGATGGCTCTAACCGAGAAAGATGATCTGCAATAAGATTCTCGGTCCCTTTTTTATCTTTGATTTCCAAGTCAAATTCTTGTAACAAAAGTACCCATCTGATCAATCTTGGCTTAGCATCTTTCTTCTCGATCAAGTATTTGATTGCTGAATGGTCCGTCCAGACAATGACCTTTGACCCGATCAAGTAGGCTCTGAATTTGTCAAATGCAAATACTACTGTTAATAGCTCATTTTCTGTTGTTGCATAATTCAGCTGTGCGTCTGAGAGTGTCCTGCTAGCATAATAGATGGCATGAAAAACCTTGCCTCTTCTTTGGCCTAAAACAGCTCCGACTGCATAATCACTTACATCACACATCATTTCAAATGGAAGATTCCAATCTGGAGCTATGATAACTGGTGCAGACGTCAAGGCTCTTTTTAGAGTTTTGAAGGCTGATAAACATTCCTCATTAAACACAAAGGGAACATTTTTCTCTAATAGCATACAAAGTGGTTTTGTGATTTTTGAGAAGTCCTTGATGAATCTTCTGTAGAAACCCGCATGTCCTAAGAAGCTCTGAATGCCCTTTATTGAGGAGGGAGGTGGTAGCTTTTCAATTGTTTCAATCTTGGCTCGGTCCACTTCAATGCCTTGATTAGATACCTTGTGACCCAGCACAATTCCTTCTTTCACCATAAAATGACATTTCTCCCAATTTGGAACCAAATTTGTCTCCACACAGCGTTGTAAGACTTTTGCAGGTTTTCAAGACAGTGATCATATGATTATCCAAAGATTGAGAAATCATCCATAAATACCTCAATGAATTTCTCCACCATATCTGAGAAGATTGCCATTATACTCCTTTGAAATGTTGCTGGTGCATTACATAGACCAAATGCATTTTTCTGAAAGCAAATGTGCCATATGGACATGTAAAAATTGTTTTCTCTTGATCCTCAGGTGCAATTGTAATTTGATTATATCCTGTATACCCGTCTAGAAAACAATAGTAGGCTTTCCCAGCTAGTCTGTCAAGCATCTGGTCTATAAATGGCAGCGGGAAGTAGTCTTTTCTAGTGGCTTTGTTGAGCTTTATGTAGTCAATACACACTCTCCATCCTGTCACCATTCGTTGTGGAATCAGTTCATTTTTCTCATTAGGCACCACTGTCATTCCACCCTTCTTTGGCACAACTTGAACTGGACTTACCCATTGACTATCAGAGATTGGGTAAATTATACCAGCATCCAGCCACTTTATTACTTCTTTTCTTACCACCTCCTTCATATTCGGATTAAGTCTTCTTTGGTGCTCAACTGATGGCTTGTAATTATCTTCCATTAAGATCTTATGCATACAAATGGAAGGACTGATTCCTCTTATATCAGCTATCGACCATCCAAATGCTGTTTTATACTCCCTTAGAACTCTTAATAACTTTTCTTCTTTTTCTGAAGTAAGAGTTGCAGAGACAATCATTGGTAATGTTGAATTTTCTCCTAGATAAGCATACTTTAAGTGGGATGGTAATGTTTTCAACTCCAGTTCTGGTAGATTTTCAACTGATGGCACCGGCTTACTTGGCCTCTCTCCCCAATCTTCAAATGGTTTCTTGATAAAAATTGGGGAATTGGCATCAAGGTACCTAATCTGCTCCAAGACTTCAGGATTAGTAGATTTTGATACATCTACCATTCCCATTTCTAATGGTTGATTCATGCAGATTTCGTTCACCACGTCTTTTATGCAGATGGTCAATGTATCTACTCTGTAACAGGAATCACCTTCATTTGGAAAGGATAAAGCCTTAAAAATGTTGAAAGATACTTGATCATCTTGAACTCGTAAGGCTAACTTTCCCTGTTGCACATCTATTAAAGTTCTCCCAGTTGCTAGGAATGGCCTCCCAAGAATGATAGGAATTTCTTGGTCTTCTTCCATGTCGAGAATGATGAAATCAGCTGGAAATATGAGTTTGTCCACCTTTACCAGAACATCTTCTAAGACACCCCTTGGATGTTTAATTGATCGATCAGCAAGAAGTAGTGAAACTGTGGTAGGCTTCACCTCTCCAAAACCAAGTTTTCTGTAGACAGATAAGGGCATGAGATTTACACTTGCTCCCTGGTCACAAAGTGCTCTTTCAAAGTTACATTGACCTATGGTGCAAGGTATGCAAAAGCTTCCTGGATCTTTCAGCTTTGGTGGTAGTTTCTTTTGTAGAATGGCACTACACTCCTCAGTAAGTACAACTGTCTCAAATTCCTCCAGCTTACGCTTATTTGAGAGAATGTCCTTTATGATTTTTGCATAACTGGGCATTTGGGCAAGAGCGTCTGCAAAAGGGATGTTGATATGTAACTTTTTGAAAACCTCCAGAAACTTTTTAAACTGCTTGTCTAGCTTTGCCTTCACAAGTCTCTGAGGGTATGGAACTGGTGGTACATATGGAGGAGGGTTATCTGGAAAGCTGATTCTTCCTGGTACCACATCATCTTCTTGAGGTTTCTGTGCTTCCTCCTTCTTTTCTTGTTTACTTTCTTTCTTTTCTCCATCAGTCTTATGTAGAATTACAGGATCTTTCAATTCTTTCCCACTCCTTAATACAATAGCCTTCACATGCTCTCTTGGGTTTTTTTTCAGTGTCACTTGGAAGAGTATCTGGTTGTCTGGAATTCAGCATATTTGCAATTTGGCCCATTTGGATCTCCAAGTTCTTTATCGAGGATTCCTGGCTTTTAAGTGTTGCATCAGTCCTAGCCATGAATTGAGATGTATTCATGGTTAGTTGAGCCAGTACATCTTCCACATTCACTTTTTACTGTGGTGGATTTGGTAGTTAAAGAGCTTGTTGCTGGTAGTTCCCTTGCGGTTTGAACACATTTTAATTATTCCTCCAGCCAAATTTTGGATGATTCCGCCAACCTGGATTATAAGTGTTTGAGAATGGGTCATTTCTTTGATTTCCGATATAATGAGTTTGCTCCGACTGAGAAGGTATGGATGAATGTCTATCTTGACTTTGTGTACTCATATGAGGTCCTCCATATCGGTCACAGGTTTCATGAGGAGTATTGATTGCATTTGCTTGACTAGTCAATGAGCTCACTTGCTTGGATATAGATGCAACTTGAGAAGATAAAGTTGTAAGGATATCCAGCTTGTGCACTCCAAGTACCTTCTTTGAATTATGACGTTCAGAAGGCCATTGATATGCATTTGCTTCCATCTCCTCAAGTAAATTGTAGGCATCATCTAGATTTTTTCCCATTAAAGATCCTCCAGCTGCAGCATCTACAAGAATTCTGGTGGTATGCGTCATCCCATTGTAGAATGTTTGCAGTGTCCACCAATCTGGTAACCCATGATGAGGACATCTCCTTAGCAACTCCTTGTATCTTTCCCAGGCTTCATAAAGGCTTTCTAGTTCATGCTGGGAAAATGAGGTAATTTCATTCCTCAATTTTGCAGTTTTTCCTGACGGAAAGTATTTCGCCAAAAATTTATGTGTCAATGCATCCCATGTAGTTATGCTTCGCACTAGTAGAGAATGTAACCAGCTCTTAGCCTTATCCCTGAGTGAGAAAGGGAAAAGTCTAAGTCTAATGGCATCATCAATAACACCATTATGCTTGAATATGTCGCATATTTCTAGGAAGCTGGCTATATGTGTGTTGGGATCTTCTGTTGATAAACCACCAAACTGATTGGCTTGCACCATCTGGATAATTGCAGGCTTGATTTCAAAATTGTTGGCTGCTACTGGTGGTTTTCTGATTCCAGAAGTTGTCTCCATGACTGTTGGTGTTGAATAATCACAAAGTGTTTTGGTATTTGCTACTTCTCCTTCCGGATTTGCCATTGAATTGATTGAAGTAGACTGCTTTCGAACTCTCCGATTTCTTCGACAAGTTTTCTCGATCTTAGAATCATAAGGTTGTAATTCAGTCTTCTTCGATCTGGTCATATACTAAGCAAAAACCTGAAAAGAAACAAAAGACACAAAAAAATTGGTATTGATATTAATGACAATCCCCGGAAACGGCGCCAAAAACTTGTTACGAGTGTAGGATGGTGTATTTAGAAGTGCAAGTGTACACTGTCGTAATCAAGTAATATAGAAGTGAGTAGAATATCGTTCCCACGAGGATTGATCACTAAGTACCAAAATTGGTAATTTTAATTCTATTTAGTCAGTTGATTAGTTGTGATTGAGATTGCAAGACAGAAATGATGAAATATGAATACAAGTGATATAAAGACAAATATGAGAAAAAGCCCTAGGGATTAGATTTCACTTAATAAATTCCGGATTGAATCACTTGTCTATTCTAGTCCAATTTATTCCACATGATTGATAGTCGAGTTTCCCTATTTTAATTACTAGCCTCTTCCAAGGTCAAGTAATTCTATAATTAATTGCTAACCCAATATATTCCTATATGAATTTAAGCAATCAATAATGCATTAAGATTTATGGAACTCAATTAAGACTACACAACCCATATGAATATATTCCTATTTCAGATGCAAATTTTGGTTTAAATTATAGGATCCACACACATGTATCTCCTTCCGGTCTCAACATGCATATTAAAATCATCCAAAAGGTGGCCAATCAATTGTAAGCATTAAGAGCAATAATTAAAACTCAATCATGAAGGAAAAATTAAAACAAGATTTAATAAGTTAAGATTCAATCCGTCATTAGTAAGCTAATTCATCACCCTAGGAAAAGGAAAATTTAGCTCATGATAAAATTAAAAACAAAACCAAAATATATTACAAACATCATAAAATTGCATAAAAATTAATTACAAAAACATAAAAATACAACTACAAGATACATGAAAATGGAAAATCTAGCCTACCAAATAGGAGGTAAAACCATCCATGTAGGTGGCAACCTATACCATCCATAAAGGAGGACTACCTAGGCCTTCCATATAGGAGGTAAAACCATCCATGTAGGAGGCATGCAAGAAGTAAAAAAATGCAAGAAATAAATTCTAAAAATAACAACTCTCTCTCTAAAATAGAAACTCTCTCTCTCCTCATTCCTCTTCATTTTAGGGTGCCAAGAAGGTCTATTTATAGGCTTTATTTTCGGACTGCTATAGTTTTTTTCTACAGTGAACCGACCACCCACTTGCTACAGTGAACCACACTGAACTGCCCCACTTCCACACACTGTCCGCTACAGTGAAACGCAATGGTCCGCTACAGTACCCCTGCTACAGTGCATAGTGAACAGTACCGCATGCACAGTGTATAGTGAATAGTACCGTATGAATAGTAACTTCCCCTTAAATGCCTTCTTTAATTCTTCTTAATCCGATACTGTCCATGGCTGCAAGAAAATCATTATTTATTTATTAATTACACCCAAATTGATTATATTCAGCTCAAATATAGTCCACAAAATCATCATATAAGGGAAAATGAATATGTAAATATTTTACTTATCAGGGCCCGTTTGGTTCGATTCCATTACACCCTGCAGTGCAGTGCAGTGCGATGCAATGGTAATGCAATACAATATTAATTACAGGGCTAGTGTTTGGTTTGATTTTTAAGTAAAATGCAATGAGTTATTATTTTAACAATTATTTAAATTAATATATTACACAAAGTCTATTTTACCCTTACTATAATCTTTGTAAAAAAATAGCTAAGAATTATCGTGCTACCTCATCATAACTGTCACGCTATCTCACCAAAGATCATCAGATGATGATGGTTGTGGTGGTGGAGGATGGTAACAGCGGCGGCGGCGGAAAGTAGTCATAGCAACAATAGTGGAGGAGGAGGTAGTGGCAGCGATGATAGGAGTGGCGACAGTGAAGGTGGAAAAGGAGGAGGAGGTTGTAATAGTGGAGGGGGATGGAGTAGGAGGAGGTAGTGGCAGTAGTAATGGTGGGGTGGAAGCAGCAATGGTTGGGGGTAGTGGGGACGGCGTTGGAGGAGGAGGAGGTAATGTTTGTGACAACGGGTAGTAGTGGCAATGGAGGAAGAAGAGGTACTGGCGGTGGTGGCGAGTGGCAGCGGCGGTATAGGAGGAGGTAATGGTGGTGAAGGAGGAGGTAGTGGTGGCGGGTAGCAGCGGCGGCAGAGGAGGAGGAGGTGGCGACAGCAGGGGATGACAGAGGATGAGGTAGTAGCAGCAGCGGAAGGTGGAGGTGACAACGATGGAGGAGGAGGAGGTAGTGGTGGTAGCAGTTGTGACGTAATGTGGCTAAGTGAAAAGATATAAATAAAATAAAGAGAAGAGAAATTAAAGGGTAAATTGAACTTTTCTAACTATGCAATGGGATGGTAATGATGATTCATAGGAGGGAGGTATGAATGAGGATTACCAATTTTTTGGTAATCATCATTACCATGGTAAACCTTCTTACCATGCTAAAGAACAATCAAACACTCTTCTTATAGTAATGCAATCATGATAACTATTGCACGCATGCAATGGAGTTAAACCAAACGGGTTTAGTTAAGCAAGAGCCACATAAGGCCACCAAACAGCTATATATGACACTTACTTAATAAAGTGTCACAACATACCAATATTTTTTTAAAAAAATTAAAAATAATTCTAGAAGAAGCTATAACACTTTTTTAAAGAAGTGCCAAAAAACATACCACATTATTCCCTATTTTTGAAGTACTGAGCAAATCATCCATCAAACCCATCCATGTCCTCAATAAATCTAGAAAGAAAAAACAATATGGAGGGAAAAAAAGCTCTCCCCCTTCATCATTATGGTCAACCATGGATTAATGTCGCCTCCGCTAAAAGATTTGAGGATTTCGAAGTAAATGCTACATAGAAGCCAACAGAGTCATTCTCTTAGTTGTAGATTTGAATGTCGTCGTTGCCATTGTTAAGAAATCAACGATTTACAGAAACAATCAATACAGCCAAAAAGAAGAAGAGAAGTAAGAGAGGAGATCGATGGAGGTGCTTCGGTGACAAAGACGACAACGTCAACCACCGTTACCGCCAGTGTGTCCTTGCTTGACAGTAGTGACTTTTGCCTTCCCCTCCATCTTCTTCTTCGATTCTTCCTCAGCTCTCGTAATTTCTCACTCTTTCAACAACAACAAAGACAAATTGCTTTCTCATCGATATATCTACATGCCTGGAGATAGAGTGAGGGAGCCAGGAAGAGACGAAAGGAAGAATTTAAGAATGGGTTTCTGATGGGTACGTTCATCGGAAGATAAGGGGAGGAAATGAATGATTAAGTAAAGCAAAGTTGATGAGGTGTCTTGTACAGAGCTGCTGTGATGAGGTGTCATGTATGGACTTCCATGTGGATAACTTAGTCAACTTTAACCGTCAAAATTAACATTTTAAATGGTGTATTAGACACATCACTATACATATATACATATACACGCATATATGTAGTTAATTTACATTCTCATTTTTGTAATTTCATGCTAGTTTATCAAAAAAATACGTATATATATGCTGCTTCGTTTATTCTTTTGCCAAGATGATGGGCCCAAAATATGTATTCATATAACTTAATCTAAATATATTGTCTTTTTATAAAAAGAAAATGTAAGTTTAATGAAATTTAGAGCATGTTATGATTTTATATATATACTGCATTCGATTCTATTTATAAGAAAAAAGCTTTTAATTATAAGGTGTTTCTTATAAATAAGTTGAGAAGGAGTTTTTTAGCCACTATACTATCCATTAGCATGCCAGTGTTACGTGTTTTGTACACTCAAGGCTTACGAGAAGGGTTTACTCACCAAACAAATGAAAAGAATGTTATTTCATCACTAATTTAGTGACATAAATATTTCGTTATTAAATTATATTGTTAATTTTAATGACAGAATTAGTGACCGATTAGCGACGAAATAAAATTCGGTCATTAATTTCATCAATAATTTCCTTTTTTTTAGTGCTTGTTGGCAATTAAGGTCTTATTTTGATATTGGTATGTGGGATTGGAGGATTGGGATTTGAGCACATTTGATAAAATGTTTTGTTGATTTTGTATGATATATTGAATTTTCAATTCAACTATCATGCTATAAAGATTTATTATTAAATTTTTATAATTTAAATAATTCATATTTAAACCTTGTTATTACAAATGACGAAACTAGCAGGGAAAGAACATAGCCAACTCATAACAAATGAAGTTTCAAAAACTAGGTTTGTTTGGCATCACTTTTATGAATCAGGCTTATTATATAAGCCGATTCATATAAATCGAGACAAATCTCTTCTATATATTTATCTCGTAGACCGTAAAAGTATTTCATAGACCGTAAAAGCACCTCGTAGACCGTAAAAGTTACCTCATAGACCATAAAAGTAACTTTGTATTCCGTAAATTACAATTCATAAGCACTTATAGAATTTTCATAAGTTAATCCAAACAAGCTATACACAACACAACGATTAGAAATTTTCCACTTCAATGATGTAAATTTCTGAGAATATTTGGGCAGACCCACTACAGAGTAGCGGGGTATTCTTTTTTAAAAAAATAAAATAAAATGAATATATAGATAGTATTTAGTATCCTTAATATTGTTTAGTATTTTCAAACTGATTATATGAAATTTTTTGAAAATTGAAAATACAAAAATTTAAAATAATTAACAAAAATATTATGAAAAATAAATTAGTATACTCCAATGTTGGCACAAAATCTAAACTATATGTAGCTCAAGAAAAGTTTGAAAAATAAAAAGATATCGGCTAGACCTCGAGCTACCAGTAGACCAAATGATGTGTAAATTCTTTTTTCTTTTTTCTTTTTTTTTTTTAAATAACAAAGGCAATCATATAGCTTGGGAGTTTAGAAGCGATATAACATCATCACAGCAAAAATAATCAGAGCTAAAGACTACTCAAATCTTAGGCTAGCTTAGCTAATATTTGATCCGAACAAAAAAGCCGCAGGGGACTATATAACAGTCAGCACACTATTGGCTTTCCATAGCTACTTGGGCCAAATAAAAATAAATGATATGTAAATTCTAGTTAACATGTTTTGCCTAACGTTAAGATCGAAAATATTAGGCAGAATGATAAAAAAAAAGAAATATTTATTAATAAAAACCTTAAAATTATAATTATTTTAAAGGTTTAAAAATTAAAATATAAATATTTAATTATAAAATTAACCCTAATCAAACTCCCTACATTTTCTTTAATCACATCTCAATTATTTGGCGTTGGTGTTCCCTCCTCAAAAGCTTTCTTAAATTGAATTGACTTTTATTTATTAATTGAGATATGTTTAAGCTTTTTTTTTTCCTCATGAAAAATCACATATTTTTAAAGAAATGTATTATAAGATTTTTTTTAAGTTTAAAAAATAATCAAAATCTAGAAAGAGGTAGATTTCTAATTATTTAAAGATTTTAGAAGCTATTTTAATTTGAATAACTTTTCAGATGATATGAGGTATACAAAAGAGATTATCATAAAATTATTGAGTTGCGTATAATTTTTTTTAAAAATCAAAATATACACGAAGATATCATCAAATTTGATAACTAATTAAAATTTAAGGGAGGTTAATTTTGTAATTAAAAATTTATATTTTAATTTTTAATCCTTAAAAATAATTACAATTTTCAATATCATTATTAGTAAATATTTTGTTTCCTTAATCCTTCTCCCTAATCCTCTTATATAAATTTGGTGGAATGGGCCCAAACAAGTAGTTGTGAGAAATATCAAAATTTTCTATTTAGTAAAGATTATAAAATGGAATCAACATATAGTTTATCTAACGTTGTATGGTTCTGTTAGATCCCCTAAGTCTCGAGTTCGAATTCTAAAGAAGGCACTTGTATTATAAGGGGTAGCTACGAATCCTAAATAAGATATCAAATGATAATAGAAAAAAGATTATAAAATAGAGGGACCCTTCTAGAAAAATGGCCGCTTAGCACCAAAGAGCGCATACAAATTAGAGAGGCCATTTAGAAATTCAGATATAGTTCCTTCCGAATTATTGTGATATATAACGAAATTATTTACCAAATCTACATCAATACCGAAAGAAAGAAAGAAAGAAAGAAAGAAAGAAAGAAAGAAAAATGTACAAATACATGTAATTCAATTCGGTTCCACATATTTATACAAGTTAATGCCTTGATGCAAGGATGGAAAATGATGGAAACATAAGTTCAGTGGTCATAACAAAAATCAAGTTGATTATTGGGAGTAAAAATATTATATTTTTCAAGTTGAAGATATTAAATTTTTTCAGCTAAAATTCAAAGGGATTGTATTTCATTTCTAATTAAAAAAGCAAAGAAATATTTTCTTTTGGTTGAATTTAACTGACATTTTATATATATAAGCAATAAAGGTTATAAATTTCTTAAAAACCATTCCCTCCTGTACCCTCCAAATATAGGAAATTCATGATAGAAAAAAAAATTAAATACAAACACCTAGAAAAACAATCAGATCTCTATTTGAATGAAAATGTTCAGTCTTTCTTATTGCTAGAAGCTACGCACACAGAAAACATAAATACATAAATATGAAGTTTTATATTTGAAAGCTTGCCATTGCTTTAAAACTATGTATACTTAATTTGCAACTCCATATAAGTAAGAACCATTATTCCTAATAGCTCCCTTATCCAGACAAATGCAGCTAATTCATATGCCAATGTTGAAAGTGGATAGCTTTTGCTTAATGGCAAGCAGCTCTCCTAAAACATCTTTTATATCCATTCGTTCACCAGGCAACTCTGCACAACATGCCACTCCAATCCTAGCAAAGCAAGCTAAGGGCCCTTGATACTTTTGTTCCACGTGGTCTCCACAAGATAGAACAAGCAAATTTGAATCCACTATCTCAAGCACTTTATCTGGCGATGCTAACTTGCAGAATTTGGGTAGGCTTAGATCCTCATGAAACATTCTATCTGTTGGCTCCTTTCCAGTAAGCATCACTAGTAGAAGGACCCCAAAGCTATAGATATCCCCTTGTGTTGTAACTTGTCCACTTTCTCCATACTCTGAAAAAACATTAATAATTCATTAGAGAATATAAAAGTCCATAAAACTTGAAGTTACTTTTGGGTAAAAAAAGACCTTTTCCTAAAAGTGTTTACTAGTATACAAATTTTTTAGTTACTATTAATGTTTGGCACGCTCAATATGTAGTTTCTGTTAGTCAATTATTTCTAGAAATAAAATAAAGTTCATATTGAAGAATATAAAATCAACAACATAAGAAGAGTCATACCTGGAGGTATATACCCAATAGTTCCTTTAATTGCTGAGGATGTAGTTTGACCCTCATCAGAATAGCTTGTAACCTTATTAAGGAGCCTAGCTAATCCAAAGTCTCCTAAGTGTGCAACCATATCATCATTAAGAAGAACATTACTTGGCTTGATATCACAATGAACAATAGTTTCCTCAAAATCATGATGAAGATAATCCAAAGCATGAGCCACATCCATAGCTACGTCCAATCTTTGTCTAAAATTCATATACAAGTCTCTAGGCTCACCAAGTTCGTTTGTTGTCAACCAATTCCCCAAGCTCCCGCTAGGCATGAACTCATAGACAAGGGCTTTAAAATCATTGCCTTGGTAATCAACACTTGAGCATGAAGTCAAAATCTTCAAAAGATTCCTGTGCCTGACTTTACTAAGAGTTTTGCATTCTGTGATGAAACTTTTTGTTGCCCCATGTGCTTGAAGGTTTAGCACCTTTACAGCTATAGGCCTTTCAAAGTGTTGAAGAGTTCCTTTGTATACAGAACCAAAGCTTCCAACACCAACCAAATTAGATGAAGAAAATCCATTGGTTGCATCGTGGAGCTCTTTAAAAGAAACCCTCAAATGAGTATTCTGTGGAGAAGATGGGGAGGAAGACAACTTTTTATGTTTTTCTCTTCTCTTGCAAATGATTAGGAAAATTGCAAAACAAGTAAGAGCGCCACTTATCACAATGATAATGATTATGACTTTGAAATGCTTCTTCGACTTACTTGCCCTGCATATAGGTAGCTTAAGTTGAGGTATTCCACCGCAAAGATTCTCATTTCCTGTGAGTGTAATAGCTGTGATATTATCAAACACTCCTCCATTTGGAACCTCACCATAAAAATGGTTGTGAGATAGGTTCAGAGTCTCCAATATTGGAGAGTCTTTTAGTTCTTGTGGGATTGTGCCTGACAAGTTATTGTTGGAAAGGTCTAAGTTGATAAGAGATTTTAAGGAACTAAAGGATGAGGGGATAGTTCCATGGAGGAAGTTCCCACTGATGTCAAGATCTGTTAACTGCAAGCATTCCCCAAGTTTCGATGGAATATCACCGAAAAATTTGTTTTCACTCAGATTTAATTTCACTAACTGCTTCATATTACCAATCTCAGATGGAATGGGACCACTCAAGGAATTAGAAGATATGTCAAGATATATTAATCTGTCTAGATGACCAAAAGTCTGCTTTGGCAGATCACCGCTCAAGTTATTTTGGCTTATGTACAAGAATTGCATACCTTTGCAATGTTTCAGGCTTACTGGAATGGTTCCTTCAAAATTATTACCAAACAACGAAAGTTCAAACAACTTTGTCAGATTGCCAAAGATATCAGGAATTCTACCAGATAATTGATTGTTTCTTAGGAATACGTTTCCAAGATTGTTAAGCCTTCCAAATGAATGCGGAATTGTGCCTTGAAGAAAGTTATGTTCCAAACCAATAGAAGTTAAACTATCTAATTGCCCAATCTCATTAGGTATGCTTCCAAAGATAAGATTGTATCCCATACCAAGCTTATCAAGCTGGGATGAGAGATTCCCAATTGAATTTGGCAATACCCCGCTAAATTTATTACCTGCGATCATTATGATAGACAATTGACTGCAATTTGTTAAGGATGAGAGGAAATCCAGGTCTTGACCTTCACTCTCAAAATTATTTGTGTCAATCACAAATGCACGAAGGTTCTGCAGTCTTCCCAAAGATGTAGGGATTATGCCCCTAAAAGCATTTTCAAATATCAAAAATAATTGCAATTGAGAGATGTTGTATATTGAAGCTGGAATAGTTCCCGTCATCAAGTTGTGTCCCACATTAAACAATTGAAGATTTGGAAATACAAGGCCAATATTTGATGGAATAATTCCATGCAAGTAGTTGAACGCCAAACTTAAATCTTCCATGCAAGAAAGATTATAAAGTGAAGAAGGGATTATACCAGAAAGATTATTGTTACCAAGATAGAGCAAATACAAATTTGATAGCTCACCTAGAGACTGGGGTATACTTCCTTCCAAATTGTTATATGAAAGAGACAAACGCTCCAATGATGTAAGGTTTCCCAAGGAAGGTGGAATATTTCCATGAAATTTATTACCACCAAGTCCCAACCTCTTAAGTTGTTGCATAGATCCAAACCAGAAGGGAATTTCGCCAGTCAAATTATTAAAAAAGAATACAATCTCTTGGAGTTTCGAACAGTTAACCAACTCTCTAGGAACTTCTCCTTCAAGATAATTTTGGCCCAAATTGAGCAACAACAATCGATTAAGACGGCCAATTTGTTTGGGAATTTGACCATGCAATCCATTATATGAAAGATTGAGGAGTTTAAGAAAGGTTAAGTTACCTAATGCTGGTGCAAGAGTGCCCCCCAGATTTTGATTTGTCAAGTTCAAAGCTGAGACTCTCATGTGACGGAGATTGCATGTAACACCTTGCCATTTGCAGAAGTGGATAGAATCATTCCATGAAGGCAGAGCTTCTGGATTACCGTTGGTTAACTTATCCTTCAGAGCAAGCAGAGCAAGCCTATCAGTCTCTGACCTAGTGACCATGGCTGCTCTAATTGGCAATAGAGTTTGAGAAATTATGCATAGCAGAAAATTGATGGTAATAATGATGGGGATCATTTTGGTTGTGGCCAAGGAATCTGCAAAATGAAGCCTCATCCTGAAAAACTAGACGTTTGGTGCTAGCTTTATATTAGCTAGTCATTGACTTGTAAAATTGACTCCAAGTCGGCAAAATTGAAATTCACATTTCTGCTTTATTTTTTAAATTAACCTTTTTTACCGTTGGTGGTTCAAAATTAAAGTAATCTTAAATAACAAGGATTAAATATGTGTTCACTTTAATCATTTAATTAATTAATGGGAAAATTAATATTTTAGTTCTTGTATTTTTAACTCACTTATAATTTAGTTTGTTAAGTTTAACTCGATACAACTCAGCTTTTATACGTTTGAGTCGTTTATAACTTAATCCCTACATTTTTCATAATTTATTAGTCTGGACTGAGTCATCCTTCATGGCTTAAAAAAATACGTTTTTAAAATCACTAAATAATTACTATGTGCCTTCCAACCAAAAATTGGGACCTTGTAAATAGGGATGAAGGAAGTAACAAAATGCACATATCCACATTATGATAAAGGGTAAAGGAAATCTGTATAAAATAGGGTAAATATATACTAAAAGGTGTAGTTTGTGGAAGGAGCTTTGTTACGAGTGTAGGATGGTGTATTTAGAAAATGTAAGTATACACTATAATCAAGTAATATATAAGTGAATAGAGTATCGTTCTCACGAAGATTAATCACTAAGTACCAAAATTGGTAATTTTAATTCTATTTAATCGGTCGATTAGTTGTGATTGAGATTGTAAGATAAAAATGATGAAATATGAATACAAGTAGTATGAAGACAAATATGAGAAAAAGCCCTAGGCGTTAGATTTCACTTAACAAATTTTAGATTGAATCACTTATCTATTCTAGTACAATTTATTCCACATGATTGAAAGTCAAGTTTCCCTAATTTAATTACTAACCTCTTCCAAGGTCAAGTAATTCTATAATTAATTGCTAACACAATATATTTCTATATGAATTTAAGCAATTAATCATACATTAAGATTTATGGAATTCATTAATATTACACAACCCATATGAATATATTCCTATTTCATATGCAAATT
The DNA here is from genome assembly GCA_037074505.1 of Albizia julibrissin. Lineage (NCBI taxonomy): Eukaryota > Viridiplantae > Streptophyta > Magnoliopsida > Fabales > Fabaceae > Albizia > Albizia julibrissin. The sequence continues at coordinate 32,811,506 of CM073483.1, forward strand.
ATGGTTTTAATTATAGGATCCACACACATGCATCTCCTTCTGGTCTCAACATGTATATTAAAATCATCCAAAAGGTGGCCAGTCAATTGAAAGCAGTAAGAACAATAATTAAAAATCAATCATGAAGGAAAAATTAAAACTAGATTTAATAAGTTAAGATTCAATCCGTCATTAATAAGCTAAGTCATCACCCTAGGAAAAGGAAAATTTAACTCATGATAAAATTAAAAACAAAACCAAAATAAATTACAAACATCATAAATATTGCATAAAAATTAATTACAAAAACATAAAAATATAACTACAAGATTCATGAAAATAGAAAATCTAGCCTACCATATAGGAGGTAAAATCTTCCATGTAGGTGGCAACATATACCATCCATGAAGGAGGACTACCTAGGCCTTCCATATAGCAGGTAAAATCATCCATGTATGAGGATGCAAGAAGTAAAAAAAATGCAAGAAATAAATTATAAAAAAAACAACTCTCTCTCTCTCTCTTCCTTCCTCCTTATTTTAGGGTGTCAAGAAGCTCTATTTATAGCTTTCATTTTTTTGGGGTGAACAGTAACTTTGCTACAGTGATACAATGATGTGCTATAGTGAAAACGCACTGGAACAGTGAAAGAGCACTTCTGCACCCACCCACTTCTGCACCCCACTTCTGTATCGACGCACTTCTACACCGACGCTTCAGGAATCCAAACAGTACCGGTACAGTGTATTTCGCTACAGTACCGTATGAACAGTGAATAGTGCATAAATAGTACTTCCCCTTAAATGCCTTCTTTAATTCTTCTTAATGCGGTACTGTCCATGGCTGCAAGAAAATCATTATTTATTTATTAATTACACCCAAATTGGTTACATTTAGCTCAAATATAGTCCACAAAATCATCATATAAGGAAAAATAAATATGCAAATATTTTACTTATCAAATTCCCCCACACTTAGCTCTTAGACGTCCTCAGACAAGAAAGAGTAACTAATAAATGCTTCCAACAAAATCAGAAGTGTCAAGTCATAAACAAGGACACAATTAAAGAATAAAGAGATCATAGTATTCTTGAATCAACAAAAATATAAACTGGTGACTTCATTTAAAAATGAATAAACCAAATTCATAATTGTGACTTATCTTCTCAATCCCTCAAGTGTTTAAAGGTAAATATTTCGCTCAAATTCACTTGAAAAAATTGCATTACCATAAGCTTGCCAAAAATCTCAATCTCCACTACCTAATTCATATGCATAATTCAAATCAAAAGGACTTATTAAGGGTTGTAATGGGGCTAAGGTAAAAGGAATGTAAAAAGTGATATGAAGGGCTATATTTACTAAGTAAATAGAGCAATTGAAAAATGGGTCATCTTATGAATAGACCTATCTCATCACAACAACCCACAATTTAAATATCTTTTTTTTTCTTTTTCTCTTTTTTTCCTCTGTTTTTTTCCTTTTTTTTACAACTTCTGCACTTTTACAGCTAATGATATATAGACACCCACACTTGTCAAAAGCTCATTTCACAACAATTTCAAATGTTTTGTTAATCTTTCGAATTAAGTAAAAGCACTTGATATATCATTAAAACACATATTAATGGGTTGAGAATAAAGAAATAATCAATCAGGCTCAAAGGGGCTTATCAATGGTATAATTGCAAGATTGACTATTTGGCTCTAGCTAAACAAAATGAATGCCTTTATCATTTTTGAATGTGCATGTGACATGTAATTTCAACTAGATTTAAAGTAAGTTTTAGAGTGACAACTTAATAGGTAAATATCACATACAAGAAAGATAATCATTATCGATCATATAGGCTCAAAAATTCACGATTAGAGACTTTCAAATTCAGCTCATTCAATCTCAAAATTCATCACCAAATTCAACAATCAATTGTTCAATCATGTTATAAAATCTCTAAACTCAATTGATCCATGCTTCAAATTTATATACTTCTTAAAATCATTGAAAATCACTTAAATAAAATATTTTTTATTAGGTCGAACCTCATTTTTTTAAGATGAAATAGAAAAAAAAATACAACTAATAAGATGCGTCTCAAGAATTAAGAATAACTCTTTACTCTGCCATCTATGCATACCTCATGCATCTAATGATTTTACTAACTAACTATCTAATGGAGAAAATATGCCCTTTTTTTTATAATCCTCCCCCAACCTACATCAGACATTGTCTTCAATGTCTTTTAAAGATTAAAGAATGTTTTTTTTAACAATCTAAACACACAATAAATTAAACCAAAATGCTAAGAGTAAAACCATAAGATAAAAGAAAGTTACAACCGGAGAGTGGTATCTGGATCCTGCTTTTGACTACTATTTGAAGATTGCCTACCTATTTGCTTAACCAATGGATCTGGTTTAGGTTTATAGGTTTGCATTTGATCAAGTAGTTGCTCAGCAATTTTTTTCAGTGTCACTTGGAAGAGTACCTGGTTATCTGAAATTCAACATATTTGCAATTTGGCCTATTTGAATCTCCAAGTTCTTTATTGAGGCTTCGTGGCTTCTGAGTGTTGCGTCAGTCCTAGCCATGAATTGAGATGTATTCATGGTTAGTTGAGCCAGTGCATCTTCCACATTCACTTTTTGTTGTGGTAGATTTGATAGTTGAAGGGATTAGATGATTCCGCCAACCTGGATTATAAGTGTTTGAGAATAGGTCATTTCTTTGATTTTTGATATAATAAGCTTGCTCCGACTGAGAAGGCATGGATAAGTGTCCATCTTGACTTTCCGTACTCATATGAGGTCCTCTATATTGGTCACAAGTTTCATGAGGAGTACTAATTGCATTTGCTTGACTTGTCAATGAGCTCACTTGCTTGGATGTAGATGCAACTTGAGAAGATAAAGTTGTAAGGATATCCAGTTCATGCACTCCAAGTACTTTCTTTGAATTGTGACGTTCAGGAGGCCATTGATATGCATTGACTGCCATCTCCTCAAGTAAATTGTAGGCATAATCTAGATCTTTTCCCGTTAAAGATCCTCCAGCTGCAGCATCTACAAGAATTATGGTGGTATGCATCATCCCATTGTAGAATGTTTGCAGTGTCCACCAATCTGGTAACCCATAATGATGATATCTCCTTAGCAACTCCTTGTATCTTTCCCAGGCTCCATAAAGGATTTCTAATTCATGCTAGGAAAATGAGGTAATTTCATTCCTCAATTTTGCAGTTTTTCCTGACGGAAAGTATTTCGCCAAAAATTTATGTGCCAATGCATCCCATATAGTTATGCTTCCCACTAGTATAGAGTGTAACCAGCTCTTAGCCTTATCCCTGAGTGAGAAAGGGAAAAGTCTAAGTCTAATGGCATCATCATTAACACCATTATACTTGAATGTGTCGCAGATTTCTAAGAAGTTGGCTATATGTGTGTTGGGATCTTTGTTGATAAACCACCAAACTGATTTACTTGTACCATCTGGATAATTGTAGGCTTGATTTCAAAATTGTTGTCTGCTACTGGTGGTTTTTTTATTCCAGTAGTTGTCTCTATGACTGTTGGTGTTGCATAATCACGGAGTGTTTTTGTATCTGCTGCTTCTCCTTCCGGATTTGCCATTGAATTGATTGAAATAGACTGATTTCGAACTCTCTGATTTCTTCTACAAGTTCTTTCGATCTCAGAATCACAAGGTTGTAATTCAGTCTTCTTCAATCTAGTCATGTACTAAGCAAAAACCTGAAAAGAAACAAAAGACTTCAAAAAAAGAAAACAAATGTAATATGAAGACCAAATTAGTATTAAAATTACTTGGTATTGATATTAATGACAACAATCCCCAGCAAAGGCGTCAAAAACTTGTTACGAGTGTAGGATGGTGTATTTAGAAAATGCAAGTATACACTGTCGTAATCAAGTAATATAGAAGTGAATAGAGTATCGTTCCCACGAAGATTGATCACTAAGTACTAAAATTGGTAATTTTAATTCTATTTAGTCGGTCAATTAGTTGTGATTGAGATTGTAAGATAAAAATGATGAAATATGAATACAAGTGATATGAAGACAAATATGAGAAAAAGCCCTAGGGATTAGATTTCACTTAACAAATTTTGGGTTGAATCACTTATCTATTCTAGTACAATTTATTCCACATGATTGATAGTCAAGTTTCCCTAATTTAATTACTAGCCTCTTCCAAGGTCAAGTAATTCTATAATTAATTGCTAACCCAATATATTCCTATATGAATTTAAGCAATTAATCATGCATTAAGATTTATGGAACTCATTAATATTACATAACTCATATGAATATATTCCTATTTCATATGCAAATTATGGTTTTAATTATAGGATCCACACACATGCATCTTTTTCCAGTCTCAAAATGCATATTAAAATCATCCAAAAGGTGGCCAGTCAATTGAAAGCAGTAAGAACAATAATTAAAACTCAATCATGAAGGAAAAATTAAAATTAGATTTAATAAGTTAAGATTCAATCCGTCATTAGTAAGCTAAGTCATCACCCTAGGAAAAGAAAAATTTAGCTCATGATAAAATTAAAAACAAAACCAAAATAAATTACAAACATCATAAATATTGCATAAAAATTAATTACAAAAATATAAAAATAAAACTACAAGATTCATGAAAATGGAAAATCTAGCCTACCATATAGGAGGTAAAACCTTCCATGTAGGTGGCAACCTATACCATCCATAAAGGAGGACTACCTAGACCTTCCATATAGCAGGTAAAATCATCCATGTATGAGGTATGCAAGAAATAAAAAAATGCAAGAAATAAATTATAAAAAAAAACAACTCTCTCTCTCTCTCTCTCTCTTCCTTCCTCCTTATTTTAGGGTGCCAAGAAGCTCTATTTATAGTGATATGCTATAGTGAAAACACACTAGAACAGGAATCCAAACAGTACCGATATAGTGTATTTCGCTATAGTACCGTATGAACAGTGAATAGTCGCATGAATAGTACTTCCCCTTAAATGCCTTCTTTAATTCTTCTTAATGCGGTACTGTCTATGGCTGCAAGAAAATCATTATTTATTTATTAATTACACCCAAATTGATTACATTCAGTTCAAATATAGTCCACAAAATAATCATATAAAGAAAAATAAATATACAAATATTTTACTTATCAAGCTTTAACCATATTTGGTATGGAGTTTGAATATGTGAATATAAAAAGTTTTTGAGAGAGATACTTCCAATTAAACTCTACAGTACCCAAACCTGTTATTGCATTAAATATAAAGCTATGAAAAGCCAGCTAGAACATTTACCAGTCTATGGCAAGCATCCCAGTACAGGTGGGCGAAAATACACCACTCCTTAGTCTTATCATCATGGATCTAAAGGTTCTATGTTTAACAAATTGAGCCCACTTTCATGGATGCTTATGAAGTAGGTAAAGGTTGAGTTACTGACCTAGTCAAATAAATACTCCTCTATCCTAAAATATAAATTTTAAATTTATGAATAGGTCTCAAAATATAAATTTTAAATTTGTAAATAAGTCTAACTCAAAATATAAACTTCATTTGATTTTTTTAAATTTATGTTTTATTTGTTCCCATGAAATAAAGTTTAATGTTTTTCTTTTGACAAACTTCACTAATCTTATTTATAAGTAACTTCCATATATTTCATCAGAACAAAAAAAATAAAACTTTATTAATTCTCTACCTTAAAAATTCAATGACTTTCTAACCTTACCCCTATTTAATATACATTATACCCCATTAGAACATTTATAAATAAATCACGGGTAGCATTATATATTTATATGAAAATTTTAATGATATGACTGGTAAATAAAACAAAAATATTTTCATTTTGATTTATAAATAGGACTAGAGGAGTATAATTAGATAATTAATCGTATTATTTATTTTGATGTATTTGTAAACAAAATATTACAATAGTACTCCCTCCTCCTGTATTTATTATAGTAGTCAAATAACTAATTTATCAATATTAAGAAAATTAGTTAAGTTATTTATGTGTAAAATGTGTTTGTTGATTTTTCTAAAATACCTTTTTTAATTATCACTTGTATTGGAACTATGTACCCCTGTATGAAAACCCTCTTATACTATATGCAATCGATTGAAATAGTTTAAGAAAAAAGTTAAAAATTTTGGAGAAAATGAATTGAGATTTCACATTTAATACCAAAACAAACCCCTACTTGGGGGGGTCAAAAGTTCAATATATTATGAAAAATTATATATGCATAGATGAATTTAACATATTACAAGACCGGAAAATAAAGTCATTTTTATGGTCTGCAAAAGAGAAAGATGATATTCTAAAGGGAAAATTCCATTAAAATACCATATAAACTTCATTAACCCATAAAAGTCTATTATAAGTTGGAAATGACAGATAAGGCTTTTGGGGGGAATATGGGTTTATCAAGTTTAGATGTAAGGACTAAAAAGCCCTTGACACTCATTTGCACACATACTTCATAAATCAAACCTATGCTGTGGACTCCGTCGAATTTTCCCTCTCCCTGCTACAATCGTCTCCTACTTCCGTCGCTGTGAGTAGGAGCTTTTGTTCGGAAGCTCGTCCTCCTGACCGTTAGTGACCAAAATCCTCTCAGTCTCAACTCTCAATCAAATATCACTCTTAGTTCATTATTCTTAACTCTCAGTCCAATATAAGTGTGGCGATGACCTAGCAGTCGTAGCTAGCCTTCTCGAATTCTCATTCTCGGCTTCTTTGATTCTCCCTTTTCCTGGCAATCGGTGCTGGGCAGCTCCCTCTTCTTCCTCTTTATCAGGTTGGCTCCCTCTTCTCATTCTACGATTGTGTTGCTATGACTTTGTTTGAATTGGTGAAAACTCAGAAGTTGTTGTCACTAGATTGTATTGTAAATCGATTATGTGGTTATGTGTGTCGGCTTATAAATTGCTTGAGTTGTTCTTTAGTGACTTTTGGAACTAATTTGATTTGTGAGAAAGTGTAATTGATTATTCTGCTTGTTGGATTGGGAGTTGTGAATGCATCATAATTGGACTTCAATTTTGTCAAGGTAGCTGAGAAATGATTCTTTTATTTGATAGTTTAGGGAATTCAGATTTAATTTGCTAGGGGAAAAAACTCTTTGGTACCAAAGAAATTCCATTGCTCTTAGAACTATTGAAGTCAAAGAAATTCAGATTTGGTAGTTATGGGAATTGATGTTCTGTAACTTGTTACAGCCACAAATTCTTTTTGTTGTGTGATATAATTATGATCAATTTGTTGTGCTGCTGAAGTGAAATATAAATTGAATTGTGTGGTTGAGGTCTCATTATAGGTTCTTTGGTTAGGGTGTAATTGAATTTGCTGTGTGTGTAGGATTTTGCTCTGTGCATGTCCATAATCTTTGATGATTTTTCTTGCTTATAAATTGAATTTGTGCCTCTCGAAAATGTAACAACAATTGTGGAATTCCTAGAGAATTAACAATTGAAAACAAGAGCATTTTGTCACAGAGCCATAAAATTGCTTAGAGAATGAAAACTAAAAGAAACATTAAAAGTTTATGAGGAATAACTAAAAGTTCAGTAAACATGGCAGATGGATAGAAAGGTTTCTTGTGAATATAAAACACAAAATAAATTACCAACCAGCCCAGAAAAGTTGAATCTTTACCGAAACCTAGAAATCAATGCTTAATAAAATCATGCTGGCTAACGTTAATGAATGCAGATCCATTATCTGTACTAACTCAATATGCCAGCAATTATGAAAGATATAACAACTTTGAAGAGAATTTGTGGAACTTAAATAAAAGAGATTTAACTTGCTCTCGAGTTTTCCATTGTTTATTGCAATCCTCAAACCAATTATTAACATATTTAAAGTGACAGCATTGAATCAAAAACTACTACCTCCAGAGTTTTAATACAAGAGTTAGTTGACTAATTCAGGTAGACGAAGAAAGTTCCTTATGTTAGTCATTTGTAACAACTATAGCTCAGTAATTCTAAAATATCATATTTCATTATAACTATCCTTAGATAGAAACTTTTTAATATGTTCAATCAACAATGATGCTTTGAGTAAAAAAATATAAATTTAGCAGACAAAATATATTGAGATCTTATATTTAAAACCTAATCCATTTCGTAATTAGCTCTTCTATTAAAAACCCTAGCTAGTATTAAGTTCAAAGATTATCAAAGGCTCAAGAAATTAACAATATTATTGGAATGGCATACACAGTACAATAAATGGTCAAATTGATTGCCAAGGTTTGTTTCGTTGCTTTCTCTTGCAATTAAGTTCTCCCAGTGCTTCCACTGACGTATCTATATAAAGAAAGTTGGATTATTAGTAAAGAAGAAGACTGAAGAGAATCTAAACAAGAAGAGGCATTTTTTTAAAAAAATATATATTATTAGATATACTTACTCTTGCACCTCCAAAAACAATAGTCAGCACATAGAATGTGATATGGATGACAACTAGAACAAAAATAAATATATATAGGTGATGCATGTCCGCAGATATTAATGGTACCTTACCTTGAAATTTATAAATAAAAAATTGCACAATAAGACACTATAGCATGTGGGAAAAAAATAGAAATAGTAATGAGTTATTGGGGAAAATCATAGAAAGGATTCAATTCAATGTAATATTATAAATAGTGTTTGACACAGAAGGCAATGATATTTTGGTAAAAATAAAAGTCTAGAGAAATCCTCTCAATAATATTGAATATATGACATGATGCTAATAGAGAAAATGGAATTAGAAAAAAAAAGGTTTATTGTTTGACCATAATTTCACTGTGTCATGCAACCAAGACTGTAGCGTTCATGTGTTAATTTAGCTGAATAATTGGAAGCTTGGTGTAACCATGGAGTATGGTCAAGATGAGATTCAAGAGTATAGGAAAAACCTAATGTGGTGGCTGGTAAACCATGAATTGAATAAGAAGAGGGAGACTGCTTTGTGACTCATCACTTCAGGAATGACACAAACTAGGAGGAAATGTCTGTTATAATTCTGTTGTGACTGTAAATTTTTTCCATTCTAGGTACAAGTTAATTTTTGGAATTAACCAACATGTTACAGAGATTGAACAATGTTGTTTAACTTATTAGGCAGTCATGGCATTTTAGGGGTAACTTAGGGCAGATAATTTTGATCAGTGATGTTTTATATTGTTAATGTATGCACATTGACATAGGTGTGGTTTTTTTTTATGTAATGTTAGTGAATGACTTACTAATAAATTGTAATGATGTTAACTACATTTGTAATGAAGTTGACAAAATTTGTAATGGGAATGACAAATATTGAATGACTTACTGATGAATTGTGTAAAAGGTATGGCCACGATTGATAGACTCACGCCAATTAAGCAATGAGAATAACAAAAATGTTAATGAGTTTGACAAGATGCATAATGAGAATGACAACAAGTGCATATCTGATTAAGTCGTGTGTGAAGATGTTGCCTCAAAGGGGTGGCCTCTGACTAATTCCGTAATGGGAATAACAAAAGTCTTAATGGAATTAATGAGATTCATAATGGGAATGATAACAAGTGCATGTCTGATTAATTCATGTGTGAAGATGTTGCCCCAAAGGGGTAGCCTCTGACAAATTCTGCAATGAGAATAACAAAAGTCTTAATGACTTTGACGAGATTCATAATGGGAATGACAACAAGTGCATGTCTGATTAAGTCATGTGTGAAGATGTTACCCTAAAGGGGTGGCCTTTGACAAATTCCGTAATGGGAATAACAAAAATCTTAATGGTTTGAATGAGATTCATAATAGGAATGACAGCAAGTGCATATCTGATTAAGTCATGTGTGAAGATATTGCCTCAAAGGGGTGGACTCTGACAAATTCCGTAATGGGAATAACAAGTTTTAATGGTTTTGACGAGATACATAATGAGAATGACAACAAGGGCATGTTTGATTAAGTCATGTGGAAAGATGTTGTCCCAAAGGTGTAGTGTCTCACAAATTAAGTAATGGGAATAACAAAAATTTTAATGGTTTTGACAAGATTTATAATGGTAATCACAAGTTCAGTGATGATGTTGGCAAATAACCATAAATGTTAATGACAACAACTATCACACAAGTGATCAAATAGCTTATCAACATTAGTCATTCTAAGTAAACCTAATGCTAACAAGTCCTGAAGCCAAAATAACATGTCTCTTTAATTGTACAGGTGCTAACAATTAGGTGTAATCATTAACAAAAGTAGTAATGATAATGACGAGTACAATATTAGGATTTACGAAAACTAGATTCATCAAGACAACAACTGAGACATATATAGGCAAATAACACATTCACATTACTTATTCCACCTATACCTATGGCATAAAAGTCGTGACCCTAAAAGAACATGTTCCTCCTTGTACACATAACTTACAATAAAGTGTAACCATTAACAAAAGTAGTAATAGTAATGACAAGTACAGTATTGGGATTTACAAAAACCAGATTGTGCATTACAGCAACTACCATATACATAGTCAAATGACAAGTGAACATTACAATTCCACATACACCTAATGTTTTCTTGTCATCCTCACCATAGCAAATATTCTTTTCCTTATACAGTACTTACAAAAAGGGCATCCTATATGCCATAACCCTTCTAACAAAAAATATGTGAAGGGATTCAAGTCATTGTGCATAAACCAAAAGATGACTTGCAAAATATTTACTCCCAAGTCTGCACACCAAAGTTTAAGTCGGGTTTGGATTTTTGCACGTTCTTCTAGAGTAGCCTGCTTGATGACATGAGCTGCAATGGTAAATTTTTTTTGTTTTGAAACTATGACTCTTTCCTTATAAATCTTGGCCTACCAGGAGGTTGGCTAGTCTTCAGTGGTGCTAGGAACTTTTGACCTGCTATATTGTCTATTCAATAGTCATTTGGATTTGGCATGTCTATTGTCACAACTAGGATCATTGTTTTGCTATAAATCTTTTGTTGGCTTGTAATCTTAAAGCAGTCATGAACATAATTGTATTGTCACAACTGGGACTAATTGCACATGGAAGGCTGAGAAGAGGTCTTGCATTGTACTCATTTCGTACAAATTCATCACTCATTCCATAACACACAGCCTTGTTATTGTAACACATTTGCTCCACAACTCACACGAATTGATCAACCCTGCATGTATATTAACAAGTATTGACAACATATTACTAAAAACACTATTAGAAATAACTACTTCTTTAGCCAAAAAAATTGTCACTTGCCTTTCTGTATCATCCATAGCCCTTCCTTCATTATCACTTCCTTTCAATGCTTCATACACATGTGCACTATTGTCATTATAATAACATAGATTTTCCAAATCAGAATTATTAATGAGATCTACTAATATCTTTTCATCAAAGCTCAAAGTATATTTAATGTCACACCAAGGACCATCTATATCAAACCATCCTCCTATCATTACCCTCAATTCTTCAACTATCATCCCCTCCTTTATCGATTTTACCTTCATACTCCCACCACTATATTTAACTTCACCTTCAACATTAGTTACAAACTCCCCCCCAACATGAAAAAACAAATAAGTGACTTCGAAGAAGGTGTTGCCCTAATATTCTATGTCATCTTGCATGCTAACCTGCAAGAATGCAAGAAAAAATTAAGATTTCATGACAATGTCAGTTCTACACCAATGAAATTTCATCACTAAAAAAATCCCCACAACACATACTTGGACCATTGACTACTTCATCAAGAAGTTTGACAATACTAGTTTCGTAATTAACAACAAAGTTAAGCCTTTCCTAAGTATTTAACCTCCAACTCCACACCCATATCATGACAGCATACATTTCTCAAGGAACTTACTAAATTAGTTATGCTATTGACAGAATATGTTATGAGATTCACTAGAATAGCAATGGTTTTGACAAATTTTGGTAATGAATTTGACAAGTATCACTAAGTTATAACAACATGTGTTAAATGATTGACCAATAGTTTTGGCTTGTCACAAATTCAGTTACGCCAGTAATGAAACCAGTCATGTTGTTCACAAATAACATCATGTTTCTCAGACAATCATTCAGTCATGATAAAATGAGTAAATGCCTTAAATGTTGTTGTTAATGGTAATGACAAATTTACTTATGATAATGACAAATCATGTAATGGCGTTGACAACAAAACCAGATATAGTCATGACAACAACTACAATGCACGTAATGACAAGTTCTGTTTCAACAGTCCTATTTCAATGCTAATGACATAACTAATCAATCATTCACATCAACTCGATGAAACCTATTTCAAATCAATAAACTCTTCATTATATTACCTCTCACAACTAACAACCAAATACATAAATAACCCATACCACACCGTTGATTCCGTCGTAGTTACATAAAGTCCAAACCTTTAATCCGCCTCAACCTACAAACCCACTTACCCATAACCAAAACCACCATAAGTAACACTACAAAAAAACCATCCATTTCCTACGGACTTTAAGATGGAAAAAATTTGATCCCAAAAGTTGTCCAAAAATCGTCGGAAATTTTGTTGCAAATTTTCCGACAGAATTTCCCATGAAAAAATTCTATCAGAAATTCCGTCGCAAATAGTAATTTTTGACGAAATTTGGGATGGAAATTTTCCACACAAAAAATAAGAATTTTTGATGGAATTTGTAACCAAAATTTCCCACAGAAAAATTTAGTCAGAAATTCCGTCGTAAATCGGAATTTGCGATGGAAATTTTCCAAAAAAAAATTAGAATTTGGATGAAAATTTCCCATAAAAAAATTTTGTCACAAATCGAAATTTCTAATGGAAATTTTCCACAAAAAAATCGGAATTTGCGACAAAAAAATTCCAACGCAAATTGAAATTTCTAACGAAATTTGCAACGGAAATTTTCCGTCACAAATAGATATTAATTAGTTTTTTAAAATTTTTTCTTATGATTTATTTAATTGATAAGTAATCTATTTATTATGTATTAATTCTCATCTTCCCTGCATTTCTTCTTCTTACTAATTTTCAAGTTTATGATTTTCTTGAGAAATCTTTGTTTGGTTGGTAGGAAAAGCAGAAATACAAAAGGTTTATGCTAACCAACGTTTTTGAGAAATGATTAGTCTTTGAAGTTGTATTACAAATTTTAAAATCTATCAATGAGCTTTTAACAGAGTTTCAGAAATCTGAATTAATAATTCTTAAAGCTAGATTGTAGATCTACAAGTGAGCTTCACCATTTTAATCCTTATACCTAATTTTTCTTAATCTTCTTGATTGAGAGCATAAAATAATATAATCAGCGCATCTGGAAAAAAGAGAGAGAGAGGGAATTCACATTTATTAAGAATTTAAATTTTAATTATTATAAAAATCATATGAAAAATTGAATTCGTATCATATACAGTGTATTTTGTACCAAAATATTCAAAGAATTGAGTTTTAAAAAAAATTCTATAAATACGTAATCTTTTATTTTTAGCATCTTAGAAAAAAAAATTAATTAGTATTTTACAATTTAAAATAGATCCCATTGAAATTTGTAAGTGTATTGACTTCATTAATAATTACGATATCAAAATAAAAACTTATATAAAATTAGAAAGATTAAGTAGATTTTCTTTTTTTAAAATAAGACTAATATATAACCATTACTGATAGAATGACCAAATATTAATTAGTTGTGTAGTATGAATTGAGTATGGGAGAATTATAACAGCTCCAAATGGGAATTCCGTTGGAAATTCCGTCACAAAGCCTAACCTACAATCACAACACCATCGTCATTGTTCTTAGTCATCATTGACAACCCCAAATAAATTATCTCCCACAACCCACATAAAGGCCCACATTTTTTCTATGCAAGCACAATCAAACCCACTGAATTACACCCAAAACACACCAATATGAACAATGGGAATAAGATGGTTATTGTTCGATTCATATGAAAAACATTATGTTTGTCGAAAACTTACTTACACTTGACTCTTTTCTTAGCTTCCCTTTCTTGGATGTTGATCGGCCACCTCCTTCATCACCTTCACCTCACAACATCGTCCCACTCACCAGTTTTCCCCACACTAGCCACCTAATATGTCAGACTATTTTAGAGGGGGCATTTTGGTCTTTACCCCTAAACTTGAGAAACCCAGATTCCCCCTAAAAGCCTTATCTGTCATTTCCAATTTATAATAGACTTTGTGAGGTTAAGGAAGTTCATTTAGTATTTTAATGGAATTTTCCAACTTATAATAGACTTTTGATCATTATTATATATAGATTTACTTTTAATGTAATAAAAAAGAGTGTTCCACTTTTACCCCTATTAAAGGTAGAGAGAGAAGTGGTAAGAGGTTTTAGCTCCTGTAAGGAGGAGAACACAAGTTTGAATCTGAGAAAAGGATTATATCCTTAACCAAATAAATAAATAAATAAAAGTAGAAAGAGAAGAAAGAGGTGAAAAACATTCGTTTATCAAATGAGGGTATATTTATTGAGTTAAGTAGCATTTATTGATATGTGAGAATTAAATAATTTAGACTTATATAATTAGGACTAGAGTGATACAATTACACTATATACCTGTTTAGTATGGAGGAGATAGATAATTTTTTTAACCCATAGCAAACACATCTACTATTATTTATATTTATAGTAAGAGTTTGAACTCATAACCTCACATTGAAAATTTTTTATTAAATAAAGAGATCTTACGGTTGATTTTATATTATATTCACTTATATTACAAACTTAAGATTGATGTTTGAAATAAAAGGGAAGAGCATTTTATAAGTGCTTATACTTTTTCTAATTTTTTAATTTGGTATATGTACATTTTTTATCTTTAATATAAATCATAACTTTTTTTTTATTTTTTGGCCTCTTGCATATTTTTCTCTCAATGGCGTTTTCTATATTCGCTTAGGCTTAACCTTCATACCTCATGCTTAAAGAGTTGAAGCCACTTTGGCTAGGTTCGACACCTACGGTTAATAGTCATTATATATATATATATATATATAAAATACTTTAATCTCCTTTACATATTGCTTTAATTACACTAATTTCTCCTCTATTTTAAAAATAAACAATTAAGTCCAGACTATTAACTCAGTTAAGAATACACTAAGAAAATATTTCTTAATAAAAAAATTTTTTAAAATAAATTTTATTTCCTAATTTACCCTTCGTGATATTATATCTCTATTTATAGCTTAAATTGTTATGAATAATTTAAAATTTTGATTTTTTCTTGTTCCTTTATTTTATTATTTTCCTTTTTTTCAAATATATTATTTAACATAATTTTAATTAATTTATTCAAAGTAGATATAAAAGACTTGATTGAAAATTTGATTAATTATTTTAATAATTATATACAAACTGAATACCGTTATAAATGTTTTAGTAAAAAGAAATTTCAAAAATTGTATATTATAAATTGAAATAATTTACATAATCTCTCCAACCTAATCTTATTATACTCTATGATAAAATAAAATATATTTGAAATATAATTTTATCCATTTAAGAAAATATAAATAAATAATTTTTAATAAATTTGATGAAAAATAAAAATTTATAAATTGTATAATATAATCAGAATTAATAAATTTTATAATAGTACCTATTATAAAATTTTTGGATGTATAATTTTTTGACAAATATAAATGTTTAAATAATTATTTTGTTAAATGGGGGTATTTTGGTCAAAATTTAAGTTTACGAATCAAACTTAACAATCAACTAACGATGGGATTGATGGAAATGAAATTTCAAATATACAAAGGAGGTTTTTGTAACAAGCATTTAATTTTAAAGGAGGTTTATATAGGCTTTCAAAATAAAGAAAAGGTTCTTGTAATTTAGGTAAAACAAAAGGGAAGTTAATGTATTTTACTCTTATTTTATCCATATTATCTCATCACCTAATATTAGCTATTTTTTATATTATATTTTTATTCAGAGTCATATAAATAATTCAAATTATAAGGACTAACAATCGTATTAACTATACTTATAAAATTATTTTTATCTTCATACAATAGCCTAAGTGCTCTTACTTCTACTTGTATATTGAAGAGTGTTCAATACAAATTTCCAAAGTATCGTTATTTTTAGGACTTTTAATTAATTATTTTATAACATTTCCAGTTGCACTGTTGATGGACTAAAAATTTTCCAGTTTGGTGGTATGAAGTAGGAATAAAAATTAGGCTATCAAAAACCCTTTTTGCTCTAAATATTGAAACCAATTATACCCTTAGTTAAATAAAACAAAAAAGGGGGCTATCAAAGTCATTAAAGAAGCAGGGGTCACATATTTGCTATGCCAATTAAGAATTAGTCAATTGGGAAGCCTTCCACTAATTAAATTAGTTGATGAAGATAGCAGACTAAGAACACTTTGTTTCGGTTAATTATGCTTAATGAAGTTTATATTTCCGAAAAAAACAAGAAAATACTAGCCAACACTAACAAAGGTAACAAATGAAGTTACCTCTAAGTGGGATTACGAACCCTTGTATGTGTTCAAAATTTGCATATAGTAACGATAGATACCTTGTGTATTAAAATTTATATAGTCCTGTTTTTCACAAATAAATTTTTTAATAGGGGATTTGTCCTCAATTTTCTTTCTTTTTACTCCTTTCCACTTCCATATAGCATTAAATATTGGAGAAAGATTTGAGTGCCCAGGGTTTTCTAGAGTAAAATAAGCATGTTTAAAGTTGAAATTTCCTGAGCTATCACTTCCTATTCTAAGACGTGTTAGTTTCATTGGAAAGATTTTTGATGGAATAATAAGAAGAAATGAAATGGGATTGATACTGGAAAATTAATGGATAATTTGAATGATAAATTACTATACTTCAAATAGGAAAAAAATTAAAACAATGTGTAAATTCTAAAAACATTATATGACATATTTGAATTAATTGTAATTAATTAAAATTATCTTCAAATAATTAAACAAAAAATAGAATCATTCATCACAATCTCAGAATTTTAAAATAAAAATTCATGAAGTGCTGATAAGACTGCTTTGGAACCAAAAAAATAGAAAATAGAACTAAACAGCCCCCTACGCTCTAGTAGCCACAGTTACTGTAAGTTTGTATGCCCTGAATGATTCCTACCTTACAATTTTAGGCAAGAATAGCTATGTCACTAAAAAAACCAATGTAAAAAGTCTTTTAAAACTATACGCAGTACTCAAACAATATTGGGTATTAAAGTGAGGAATTAGTAAACATTGCAATACATTTGGACTAATTATTTCCCGGTTCTGTTGCTTGAAAGTCCTAATTTACCTTAACCTTTTTATTTTCCCCGTAATTTGTCAAACTCCTTAATATTCTGATATTCGTTAAATAATAAATGCGTAGTTCAGATGGCATACAGAAATAGTGAAACTATACTGATAATAAGTACTTACTTATATTACAGAAAATCCTCATATAGCTTGAAAAATATAAACAGAGTACAAAAGAAATAAATTCCACAACTAAAGATAATAAGATGTAACTCCTGGCTAGGATCGGACCTTCAATCACCAGTAATTACGGTTTTATCCTTAGAGTCATTGTCCTCTGTTGGAATATTTTTAGATGTTGAAAAAGGGTGAGATTCGAATGAAGCTTAGTAGTAATGTACAATCAGTCATATAAAATGCGATAAATAAATATGCAATGCACCATGATATGTAAAATGCTAACTCGTGTTGTATGCATACTATTCAAGGCCAAACGATTGTTTGCAACCCCGGCTTAACTCGTGTCCATGGTCAAACGATATGTTTAGACCCTGGCTTATTCGCGTGTTGTGCCACAGGCACTGTCATGTTACAGAAAATGGAATACACAACATATAAATAATCATATAGTGTATGAAAGAAAGAATTACTACCTGGGTCCTTTTTCAGTCCAACTGTTTATCCAAAACTTTTTCTTCAGCTCGGGCTTTTACCAGTTCCTATAAATTAAAATTAATAAGTAATTGGTTATTACTTGTATTACTATTATCTTTAATCATATTCTGCTGATTATCTCAATTTCATTGGCTTATACACTATATAATTTTATATAGTGCAATTTTACTATTCTTCAGCAAATTGGCAAATTTTTTAGTTAACTTTGAAAAATCATAACTAATTCTAGAAAAATCGAAATTGACTGGGTCCAAAGCCTACATGAAGCTCTTGAAATATATTTTCATGGAAAAATATCAAAATCTACCCAGTTTTACCATATTACTCCCAGAATTTCCCGAAATACCCTTATTCCATATTAGTCTCCAGAAACATAGCATGAATTTGAAAATCTATATCTCCTAATATACTTGTCCAACAATTATATTCTACCTGTCGAATTAAAGCTATGAATGTCTACTTTAAATCTGGAAAGTTTCATAATTTTTTGTCAAGGTTTGATTTTCCAAACGTTCGACAAAAACAATCTGTTTTCCAGAAACACAGTTTGAGAGAAACTGACTTCAAAAATTCATATATCTTAGTATACTAATCCAATTAACACAAACTATATATCAATTAAATCTAAGACTATGTACTTCAATTCTGGAAATTTTCATGGTCATTGGGAAAGATTACATAATTCAAAATCACCACGAAATCAACTACTAGAATCTAGACGTCCAGGATTGCACCTGTTTCTAAACCCATCTTTAAAAACTCATAACTTCCTCTACAGATATCCAAATGATGCATTATACCACTCATTTTAAAGCTTGTTATGTCTACTACCTCCCTGTAAAGTTTCGTAGATAATGGATGTGATTTGATTGGTCATAAAGCACATGAAATTGACTGACTCTGAAAAACGTCAATTTTGATAGTCTAACTTCAAAAATTAATAACTTATTCGTTTTGACCCCAAATTGAGCTCTTCTTGATTCTATTTCATACTACACATCCTAAAATTTCCATATCAAAAAGAATCAGACAAAAAATTTATTTGTAGCCTCCGTTTGAGCTTCTGTAATTTTCTGGTAGAAACTCTGTTTTCCGGCGACCAAAACAGAGTTGATAAAACTCACATGCAACCATGATTGTGGACTCCAATCTTAAATATTTTGACTCTACATACTCCTAAACATGTTCCTGGGGTTTGGGGATGTGTTTACAGAATCAAAAACATTAAAAATATCACCCAAAATCGTCATAAAATCAATGGTTTCGGTGACAGCAACTTTCCGGCGAATTTTCTGAATTCCAGCAGAAGAACAACCCCAAAAAGCTACTGAAAACAGCCTCAAATCTACTGGAAAAAGAAGATAAGGATGTATGAAACTCACCTATATTATCTTATGGTGCTGTAAATGGATCTTGGAGCTTCCTTGTTTCACTTTTCCAATGGTTCAACTCTCTCTCACTCACGTATAACTCTCTCTCTTTCTGCTGTGTTTTCTTTTCTATTTCTTTGTTTTCAGCTGAACGTAAATGAGAGGTGGAAGATGTTGATATATTTATTGAATGTGTGTGTGTATGTGTTGGCCAAATGAAAGAAGAGAAAAGAGTAGGTAAGTGTTATTGTCTTGAAGGTGTATGTGTAGGTATGTGTATGGGATGTGTGTGTTTGTTGTGATGGAAGGAAAATTTTTTCCAAAGATAGAGTTGTACGTGGGTTGCTAAGTATGGGTATGTGTGTCGGTAGGTTTTTTTTTAATACATATATGTATATTTTTATCCTATTAATTACACACAGTAGGTCCTAATTTTTCCCTTTGTCAAATTTAAGTTTCCTTAAATTTTGTAGGTTCCAAAATTGAGCTTACTATCTAGTTTTCATAAATTAATCCTTACATTAAATTTTGGGGTGTTACACAATTTGTGCATCGGTCTTTAATTTGCAGCCTTAACGCTCTTTGTTGCTCGGTTTCGGTTTCGGTTTCGGTTTCGGATGATTGAGTCCACCGAGGACACTTTATGATAGACACGCTCAAGCATCATTTTAATTATTGGGAGAGTATTTTAGTTCTTTAAGAATATTTAAAAATTTCTAAATAGACTTATTTCTGTAATTTGTTGAAAGTATAGGTACGAATTTTATTTATTTATTTATTTTACTTTATCTAGATTTAATTGTTATTCTCCTGTTTTGATAATTATATTTGCCCAATTTTTTATCTAGCATTTATTTGAAATTGTTTTAGTCCTTTATAAATTACATGATCAAATGCAAAAATATCAAGATAATTATGCAATTATATGACATTTTTCTATTAGAATTCATGATAACATTTTGATCTGGTTTAGTTTTAATTAGTTATTCAATTTGGAGTTTGTTTGAGCGAATGTTTTAAAAGTCGGACTGGACGTCGAGTTGGAAATGTCAGCGGGTCATAGTTCAAACAGTTGGAATGATCGAACCGTTCGGTCGGACTGGTGATATATATATATATATATTACAATTAGTCTCTAATCTAATTTCATAGGAAGTTAATAAAGTTACAAAATATCATTTAAGGAAGAACGTTAAATCAATCATTAACCTAACAAAATACACTAATAATAATGATTTCATGACTTGTCAAATATTGGTGGCTCTTGATTGATTCAAATATGAATTTCTTGAAAGATATTTGGACTATATCACTATGATCCTATTTAATAATCCTTTTTGACTAAAAAAATTGGTCATATTTATAAGCCCGGTTTCATTGTAATAAATGAGATTGTGATAATTGTACCCTCTATTTATTATACAAATGAAGAAATAATTTAAAGATAGATAAAGGAAAAAAAGTTAAAAAGTACCTATTCATAAATGAGGGCATAGTTGTAAATTTACCCAATAATCATTGAGTTAACTACCTCTCTCCTTGGTATGTGAGATTTAATTAAAAGGAACTTATAAATAGTACTAGAGTGATAAATATTATCATCTTTTTGAGGAAATGACTCAAAATCAAGATCTTCTATTTTAATTCTAGTGCTTCCACTTTCATCCTTAGCCTTGAGGATGAACCTCATTACCTTTTTCTTTAAAAGCATTTTTATAAAATAGTTTGCAACAAACCAAATAATTAAAATTAGTCACATATAATATAAATAAAATAAAGTAATATGTCTAAAATTTATATACCATTTTTTAATTTTTTTAGCAGCATCAAATTTTTTTAAAAAAATTGCAGCACAAAAAATTTATTTTTTCGTGTTTTTATTAGACCGGACAGTTTTTAAAAAACTAGTTCGGTTTCTAACCTAAAAACGGATATATGACAATAAAAAATGGCTTCCTCAAAAAAATGATCCAACGTATATATCTAGCTCGCTTCAGTAATTGACCAATTGTCCAACCATCCGGTCCAGTTCAGTTCTCTAACTAGTAGTTTGACCTTCTAGTTTACTAATAGGAAAAGTTCCAAAAATAGTACTTTAAAAACACTAAAATACAAAATGATGTTTCCATTATTTATAACCTCAAATAGGTGTGAGAACCTAATTTGTTATTTTTTAAATTAAAATGAAATTACACAAATGCCCTTGTACATTTCTTGATAGTTTCATCACCATTTCTCTCATGACAACTTTTCCTCAATGCTCCTTTCTCTTGCTAGCTTTCTGCGACCAACCTCTCTTGAATTCTACTACCCACCACCGCTCCCTACCTCCCATTCCCCTGACTCAGTCTTCTTCCAACGGAACTTGTACGAACCAAAGCTCCGAAATGACTGTTAGTGATTGTAATGAGCATGCTCCCGTCACCAAAATCCACTCTCTGACCATCGGCACATCCATGGATCCATTTAAACTTGAAAATTCTAACAACAACCACGGTGTCGCTAAGAAGAAGAAGAAGAAGAAGAAGATGTAGTAAACAATAGTAATTAGAGAAATATAATAAAGATGAAAAATCTTGTATTAACCACGTAAAAGCAACATACTCATAGAAACTATAACACACTTAGATTATCTCTAATCTATCCTCACTTGAGGGAGATAATTAACCCTACTTGGGGACTAAGAGGAATTTCTTCCTTCTCTAGAGAGATACTCAAATTAATATTTCTCTAAACATGGTGAGGCTCTAAATATCATACATACTAAACCATATTAGCTAGGACCCAGGGTGTTTGAAATAGCGATTGGAATCTCCAAAAGTAATTTTCAATCATGATTTACGGTATACGAGGTAGGTTTTATGGTATACGAGGTAAATTTTACGGTATATGAGGTAAGTATGTGGAGGAGTTTTGTCTCGATTTACGTAAATTGGGCTTATAAAATAAACCAAACTGATCCAAACATGGCCTATAGACTAGAACCTTAACTAACTCCTCAAATTAATTCACCATGATATTTCTAACAGAAGAAGAAGATTATAGAAAAGGTTCTTCAAAGGCATGTAGAGCATTAATTAGAGGTTTCTACATATAATTTTGCAGATTTTGAACCAAAATTGGTTTATTATTGTAGGAGGGGAACAAAAGGACGAAGAAACAAGAGACAGAAGAAGGAGGGCAACCACAATAATAATGGTGTGGTGAAACAATAGGAAAAGCCAAAAATTACACAAGAGCCCACAAAAATTTTACCAAATTCATGTGTGAAATTCACAACTCAGTATTTTAAATTAAACATTTGTGAAAAATGAGAAAACGGATATGAATTAATTCCTAGATTTGATATGACATTACCAATTTCATATTTGATTTTGTAAAGTTTGGATGTAAATTTCATAACTCTTCATTTAAAACTGATCATTTGTAAAAATGAAAATACAAGCATGGATTAATTCTTAGATTTGATATGAGATTATCAACTTTAGACTTGAGTTTGCCAAGTTCATATATGAATTTCACAATTTTCTATTTAAAATTGAACATCAATGAAAATGAGAAAACAAACATGAATTAATTCCTAAACTTAATATGATATTACTAAACTTAGATTTGATTTTACCAAGTTCGAAAATGAATTTCATAACTCTTCATTTAAAATTAAAAATTTGAAAAAAACAAGAAAACGGGTAAGGATTAAATCCCAAGCTTGGTATGATTTTATGAACTGCTGATTTGTTTTTACTAAGTTTGGATATGAAATTCACAACTCAACATTTTAAATTGAATAATTGTGAAAATAAGAGGTATGTATTAATTCCTAGACTTGATGGGAGATTGCCAACTTTGGATTTGATTATCAGATTCATGTTAGAAAATAACAACGAATAAGTGTTATCTAAAAGTCAATAATTCCTAAACCCTGTAACCTATTGCTCAATTGTGTAGAAGAAATCGCTTGGAATATCAAACTAGATCTGTAGAAGAAATCAAAGGTCTAGTGATGGAAAGTCTAACGTGCCACGAAACCAACAAATAAGGGAAGAAATCAAACTAGATTTAGCTTGGACTTTTAAGCCCGGATCCTTTTAAACCCGGGAGATCAAGGACCGGTCTGTTTTCCTTCCTCCTCAGCCCTCCATTAGCCTCCTTCCTCCCTCATTTCTTTCGGCCTTCACGCATTGTTGCATCTCTACAGAAGTCTGAAGATGCCCTAAGCCCTATTCAAGATTCTCAAATTCATCTGCGACTCTGAGTTGGACTTCGACTTCCACACTACTACTTTGCTTATGCTCCTCGCGGCGTCACTTGCCGTTCTCGTTCTCCTATATCTGCCACACTGAGTTGTTGGATTCCCCATTTCATCTGTGTTAAAGAGGGAATGTATCTCAGAGTAAGAACGATAAGACAACAGATTCACTCAAAATAGTTAGTGGTAAATTTGAACCCTTTCATCTTTTTTTCTTTTGTTAGACATATACTCCCAACATTCCTTAATATAAAACATATTTACCTAATTTGATTAGATTAAGGAAATTGGTTAAATTAGTTAATATGACACGTATTTTTTAAAACACCCTAATCACATTCCTTAATTCCCTTATTCTCTCTCCTCCTTAATTATTGTTGAATTATCATCAATAGGGGTAAATTAAGGAAATATTGATAAATATAAAAATTTTGTCTTATATTTAGAACTAAGATCAACTCCCTAAATATATCTTATATTAAGTAAACTAGGTAGTACATGAATGCTGAAATGAAAATCACTCACGAATTTTGTAGGATTAATCTTTGTCTCTTTCCTTCTCAGATTTTGCATGGGCCTTGGTTAATGCAATTAGGCACTCTTCTGATTAATTTTGTATGTTAATGTAGCAAGCAAAGCGGGTCTATCAGTCTCAGACCCTACGGACAATGTAGCTCTAGCAAAGCGGGTCTATTCCCCAAAGCTTGACAAATCAAAATTCAAATCTTTATTAAGAAAAGTGTTTACATTTAGTGTCTGACAGTGTATCGAACAGATTGCTTCCAAAGAGAGGACACCTATGTATAGGGCGAGAAAAAAAAACAAGATAAAGCTACGGACTCTCCAGACAAAGGGTGCTGCTATATTATTTAGTGTCGGTTTTTTTCGACAAAAAAAAAAAAAAGAAACCCGAGTCCTCAACTATTAATGTCAATTTTTCTTTTGGAAAATGACACGGAAAGCACAAAAATAAGTAAATGACAGTAAGCGATCACGAATTTGGAAAAGAAAAAAGAGGTTGTTACACCAAGGTCCCAATATGAAAAGTCCTATAAATTATCAATGACAAATGAATGTGACATCATTGAAAAGTTAAGAGACTTTTCATATATTTTTTTCTTGGTTGGGATTTTGTTGTGATTTTCCCATACAAGTCCCAAGTAAGAAAATTAAGTACAAATAACTTCCCCAATAATAATGTAATACTAATTTATCCCAAGTAATTTAAATGATATTTACAAGTATGACCAATAAACCACACATGTAAATATGATAGTTTGACTTATAAGTATTGATTTGTGAACTTGACTCAAATAGCGCATTTTAACTTGTAAGAAGTTTGGCTTGTAAATATTGGGACGTTATCTCTAGTGTAAGTTTTCAAACAATGTTATTGCACGATTAAATGACATGATAGAAAATTAGTCTAACGGCTATAATGAAAGATGAGAAAAAAAAGTCTACTTACATTGCAATGTTGAAGAATATCATGAAATTAACAATACTACAAAATGTAGATTTTATATTCCTAAAAGATGTCCCTTTTTAAAAAAGGAAAGTAAAAAATAAAGACGGTGGCATTTTTATAACTGAGGGTAAGAATTAAGTAACTTTAGACGTCCCTTTTTAAAAAGGGACGCCTAAAGTCTAAAAAAAATTAATTTTTTTACTTTAGGCGTCCCTTTTTTAAAAAGGGACGCCTAGAGTAAAAAAAATTAATTTTTTTATTTTTTTTTTGGACTATAGACCTCCCTTTTTCAAAAAGGGACGTTTAAAGTTGACTTTAGACGTCCCTTTTTAAAAAAAGGACGCCTAAAGTAAAAAAATTAATTTTTTTTTGAACTTTAGACATCCCTTAAAAAATTAATTTTTTTAAATTTTTTTTGAACTTTAGACATCCCTTTTTCAAAAAGGGACGTCTAAAGTCAAACTTTAAACATCCTTTTTAAAAAATGGATGCCTAAAGTAAAAAAAATTAATTTTTTTTTTACCAAAAGGGACGTTTAAAGTCTTTTTTTTTTTTTACTTTAGACGTTCTAAATTCAAAAAGGGACATCTAAAGGTAACGTAAATCAGTCAAATTAATACTGACATCACTCCTTTTAAGGTTATGTCTACCTCCGCAAACTAGCTTCCTCGATTCAAATTTCAAAACTCTCATTTTCTCTCAAAGCTGAATCTTCCACCACTCTCTTGAAGCTTATTTTCCACCATAACTCTCTCTCTTACTCCCTTTCATTATTGTTGTTCTTTTTTTGAAGTCGTCTTCCTCTATCTTCACCACCATCATCTACCGTCTTCCTCTCTTCCTCTCCATTGTTGAAGCTCGTCGCCATTGTTCTTCCTCATTCTTTGATGCTGTTGGTTCATCCTCCCTCCCTCTCCCGCCGTTGGCCTCCATCCTCCCTCTCCTACTGTGGTTAAAAGGTATGGATAATTACTTTTTCTTTTTATAGGCTAAGTTTTGAACTGGGATTATTGTATATGTATTTTGTTGTGTTAATATTTAGATTTATCTTCATTGTAGATTCATTTTGATTTATCATCCTTCACCAATATTAATCTGTAAGGACATTTTGGTTTATGAAAAACTGTTCGATCTTGTTTCTGTAGGTTATAATTGTTAGGCAGTGAAAAATATAAGCGAATTTTTTTTTTAAAAACAACTTTAGACGTCCCTTTTAAAAAAAAGGATGTCTAAAGTTTTTTTTTTTTAAAGAAAAAAAAACTTTAGACGTCCCTTTTTTAAAGGACGTCGTATCCTGACTTTTTTACGTCCCTGGTATAGGCGTCCCTCTATTTTTAGACATTAAAAGGGCTAAAAAAAGGATATTAAAAGTGTTTTCTGTAGTAGTGTAAACTACCACTTACTAAAAAAAACCTCTATTGAAACAGATTTTCCAGCTAATTCCAAGCAACAAAATTAAGGGACTAGTTTCAAAAAGATCACATCCTACAGTTATCATTCGGAATACAAATTTAGCAATAGGAGTGCTAGATGGAAGAGTCAGGATTTTATACAGAGATATATTTACACAACCACCTTAAATTGTCCCATAGAACACTGCTCAAAATCCTTACTCAAATAATCACCCTTTTGGTTTCAGAATTTACTCCCAGTATGAAAGACACCACATACACCATAGTGACAATTGTAGCCATCTACTTCATCTACTTTCTTTGCATAACTGTTACATATTTTTGGCAACTCATTTTCATCATGTGCAGCAATTCAGTGCAGCCAATTGGAAAATTGGAGCAGAATGAAGATTCTATAAAGAGGAGGAACTAAAAATCGCCAATAAATTACATCAAACTACGTAAACCTCAACATATTTATCTTTTTTTTTTTTGTTACGAAAAATTGTAAGCAGGCATTTGTACGTAAGTTTCTTTGTTACGGTCTATTTCTTTTTTTTCCCCTCTCATTTTTGAAACATAATATAATATTGGAAAAAGTTGAAAAAAAACTACCAATAAATTATTGATTGATGTGGTAAGTGGTTTCACCCTCGTAAGGAAGAGAATTCTAAGCCTTAAAAGGGGAACCTTTGATTAAATAAACACTACAAAAAAATATTAAATTAGTAGCGGAATTTAGCTACGGAAATTTCGTCACTAATTATTTTAGTGATAGAAATTAGCGATGAAACCATATTAGTAATGGAATTAGCGATGAAATTTGTTCCTTCGATAAAAAGCCGTTACTAATTGATTAGTGACTGAATTTTGAATTCCGTCGCTAATTTGTGACAGATTAGCGACAGAAATTTTCCGTTCTGTCACTAAATTCCGTCTCTAATCAACAACGAAATTTCTGTTTCTAATCCGTCGCAAAAAATATTTTTATATAATTTAAATTGTCACATATCCATACCACAAGCCTCCACATGTCCCTCGCTAGTGGCCACCACATGTACCCACTGCCGGCCATGTGTCCCTATCAACCATCGCCACCTCGCCTCTAGCTGCCACATGTCCCGATCAACCGCCTCATGTCATCCTCCATTGCATGCCACGTGTCCAAGTCACAAATTGGTTGCATTTTGTGATCAAGTTGGGATTTGAAGCCATGACCTCTCACACGTGTTTCTAGTGCCTTTGCTAGTTGAGCTAAAGAGAACATGTGAAAATTAAATGCAAAATAACACACACACACGCACGCACACATTTCGCTTTGCAAACAAAAATAGAAATAAAAAATTTAATATATTATTAAATATTTCAATTTAGTTATTTTATTTTATTTTACGTAAATATTCTCCCTAAATTTTTATTATTAATATATTTTTTATTCATTTTATTATATTTTTTTTGTATTTATAAAATTTGTATTTGTATTTGTATATAATATATTATTAAAAATTCAAATATATTATATTATAATTTTAATTTCAAAAATACATATGAATTAATAATTTTTATTTATTTATTTTAATATTTATATTATGAATTTTTAATAATTTAAAATTTAATATTTAAATTATTTAAAATTTTTATTATTATGAAAAAAATTTAATTATTGAAAAATTTAATTTTTTGTGACATAAATTAGAGATAGATTAGCGACGAAAATTAGTGATGGAATAATTCCGTCACTAATTTCCGTTGCTAATATCTAATGATGGAATTAGAGACAGATTAGTGACGGAATGTAATTCCGTCGCTATAGTGATAGAAAAATTCCGTTACTAATTTCCGTAGCTAATTTTTAATGACGAAATTAAAGGAGGATTAGTAACAAAATTTAGGGACAGAATATAATTATGTCGCTAATCTGTCACTAATTTAGTGACTGAAAAATTCCGTCTCTAATTTTAGTGATGGAATTTATGAATATTCCGTCACTAAATTCTATCACTAATTTTCTGTTTTTTATAGTGAAAAAATAAAAATTTAAGACATATTAAATAAATTAACTACCATTTATTTTAGTTATGATAAATTAGTATAAGTAACTTATATTGTGGACTATAAAGAATAAAGATACAATGTACAACCCCTGTCATCCCCTTTTAAAGATGTAATATTAAAAAAAATTTAGTTATAATGAATTAGTAGAAGTGACTTGTTCATTGTGAGTCAGAGGGAGTAAAAGTATATAGAATGTACCACCCCTCTCATCCACTTTTAAAGACTACTAAAAATTCCTCCCCACCCCTCCAATAAAATACCTCGTCCCCTCCTCTCCCCTCCCTTAGCTTCAAACCAAACATACCCAGAGAACACAAAAGGCGCACGACCATAAGCCCAAATTCCTCCATTCCACATTTATCTTCTTTTATTTGCTTCATCCATCTTCATTGTGAGCCACTTCTACTCTTAGCTTTATCGTCATCTTCTTCACTCATCATCACCTCTTTCACTATCGGATTCTCTAATTCAATCCATATATTCCTTATCCGTTCTTCCATCTCCACTCCTTATCCGTTCTTCCATCTCCACTCTCACTCCTCCTCAGTTGCCACTTCCACTTCAATCTAACTTCCATCCATTTCATTCTACTCTTTTGACTCACTATAAAAAAAATCAACTTTCAGTGATGACTTTTAGTGGCGACATTTGAAGTTGTCGCTAAAATTCCTACCTTCAGTGGCAACTTTTGGTGTCGCCACTGAAAGTTACAGTGGTGACACTAAAAGTCACCGCTGAAGGTATTACCATCTATGACTTTCAACGGCAACAAAAATTGTCGCCGCTGAAAGTTATAGTTTTTAACGGTGACCCTATTTTGTCACCGCTAAATGTAAGACTTTTAGCAGTGAACTTTTTTTGTCATCACAGAAAGTCTTTTCAGATTTTTTTTTTAGTTTTTTAGAAAATTTATAACTATCATCATATTTATACATATAATTTTCTTTAATTTGTTTTGAAGAAATAAAGTATTTCTACGTATTGTTGAATT
Organism: Albizia julibrissin; assembly: GCA_037074505.1. Lineage (NCBI taxonomy): Eukaryota > Viridiplantae > Streptophyta > Magnoliopsida > Fabales > Fabaceae > Albizia > Albizia julibrissin. The sequence continues at coordinate 32,840,977 of CM073483.1, forward strand.
AGAGAGATAATGTGTCAAAAATATCCAATGATTTTGTAAAGATTACCTAAATTAATATCTTTTTATCAATTGGAATATTTTGTAGTTTTTTTTTTCTAAAATGTTATATAATTAGAAATTTTATAACTTCATCCTTATATGATGTGATTATTCTTTTACTCATTTAAAATATACTTGTGTGTGTGTATATACATATGTTTCATTTTAATTAGATAATGAGCTGAAGTCGTATAATTTGAATAATTTACTATAGTTGAAGAAAAACTAAATTATATTTAATGAGGTAATAAGTACAAAAATTAGAACCCTATCTGAACTGAAGAAAATCAATATCAAAATAGCTTCTTTTATGAGTCCACCAATATCTAGCATTAGATGCAGATATTAAAGAAAATGAATGCAATATTATTTGTCAATTAATAATGAATTTTGACAGCATAAATAAAAAAAAGTGCAACCAATTCCAGCACAATTGGCTGCAAATTTATTCCAAATGCCATAATCAAGAGCCCAATTCAAAAAATGATCAAGGTCTAGTAAAAGTAGCAATGAACACGCCAGTGTTTAGTAGAATTCAGATTAAATCCTATGCCAAGACACTGAAAATTATGTTCACAGCAGTGTAAAGTCAATAACAGTGAGAACTCAACAAGTGTAATCATAGTTCAAATTATTTTAGCTCTTAGATTCACAAATTCTGATAGCAAAAAGCTTAAAACTCATAAAGCATTTCAGTCAAGTTAGAGAATTCCAGAGGTAAAAAATAAAAAATAAAAAAAAATGCAAAATTACACAAAAGACACTAAATCTCATAAGTAGCCTAAGCTCTGATACCATTTTCTCATACTCCAAAATACTAAAGCACGGCTGGCATGAAATGTAAGGTGACTTCACCTTGTAAGTCATTTTGAATTTACTATTCTCTATTTACAATTGCAAATCTATTTCATTAATATAAAATGACATTATAATATTGATTAATGAACCTTAATTAATTATCCTCATCGACTTACCTTTATAGACCGTGTGTCCACGCTTGTATTTGTGGCTTTGAGCCTCGCGTGGCTACTTATCCTAGTGGACCGTGTGTCCACGCTTGTACTCATGGCTTTGAGCTGCGCTTGGTTAGTTACTCTTGTGGACTGTATACCCACGCTTGTTATTTGATCTGCAATCCTATGGAAAAATTTGAGTTTCAAGATTTATTGTTTTCAAATTGATTCTTTCAAACAAAGCATTTTATTATGAACTTGATTTTATCTATTCAGTGATTCATAATATCCTTATTACTTTACAAGGTTGTAATTCAATTTGAGTTTAATTGTTAATTCATTGATACATATCGTGTTTGATTTAAATATTTACATGGAATTATTTGTTTGTAAGGTATATGCTCAAGCTATTTTGAACAGCTGTTTAAATTACATTTATAACTATTTTATTATTGCTCTGTTGATCTTAAATTAGGATGTTATTCACCGAAAAATATTTTGGTCTCAAATATTGTAGCTGAATCTATACTCCTACTTATCATTGAAGGGTTTTTATGCTGAGTTGGAGTTGAAGCATAAAAGTTCAAGTATATGTATCACCTTTCGTAAATCTTCTTCTACAATACAAAAAAAACTGTAGTTTTTTAGCGGTTAAAAATGTCTATTTGTAGCGGTTTTGATTGCTATAAATAACATTAATAGAAGTTAACAAAACCACTACAAAAACCTCCTATTGCAAGAGATTTTGTAGCGGTTTAGTATAACCACTACTTAAGGACAAACACCATTACTGATTTAGTAGCCGTTTGTGTACACCGCTATAATAATCAGATTAAATCAGCTCAAAATCTGAAAATTTTGTAGCTGTTAACAAACCGCTACAAATTTGAAATGCAAATTTTTTAAGATAGGTGCCAATAATTTTGTATTTTCCAATGACAAAAAAATAGAAAATGAAATTTTTGACTCCTTCTTGTAGCGGTTATAAAACCGCTACTAAGTTGAAATATGAAAATTTTAAAAATGGCACCAATACATTTGTAGCGGTTATAGAACCGCTACTAAATAAGGATGAATTTTTAAAGGTACGTGCCAAAAATTTAATCAACTTTTGAATTTACTTTTAACTTTGTAGCGGTTCTAATAACCACTACAAATATTTGGGAAAATGAAAAAAAAATCCAATAATTTAATTCAATTGTCCTAATATTGTTTTAACAAGTTGATTACTAGATAACTGGACCTGGACCGATAGTAATTATTATTTGAAAAGAATGATTAAATTGAATTATGTTAACAAAAAAAAAGATTAAAGTGAGTTACATAAATATAAAATTTATATACATCTATTGAGAAAGTGTAGATAATATTGTGGATTTATAGGTAATAAGTACTTATTTTGTTGATCATTATGGAAGGAACATAAAAAATGTTGAGGAATAGTACATTAATTTCTACAAAAAAAATAATTAGTATGAAGATTATAAGTAAAAAAATGTGAAGATGAAAGAACTGATAAAAAATTTTACTATATTTGATCACCTTATTTAGAACTTGGCTCTTGAAAACAATTCCTAGATGAGAAAAAACGAGAGAGAAGAAGGGAGTAAATAAATGGAGAAGTATATGGAAAGAGTTGATGTAGGGGGTATTTATAAGGATCTGCGTGACTCTTATAGTAGTTAATATCACGGTTTTTGTAGCGGTTTAGGTTTTAGCGGTTGAGTTGTTGTAGTTAGTAGCGGTTTTTTAGAATTTGTAGCGGTTATAAAACCGCTACAAATGTTATTGTTATTTTTTTTAAAGAAAATTAAAAGTTAGAACAAAAGTATGGTTCCACTTAATTATTCTTTGTCACCATCCCTACAAATGTTTGTGTAGAAAACATTAAATTTAAATGATGTGAACTTTTAAAAACTCACTGAACTAAGGTAAATTATCATTGCCTTCAGGGAAGAAGTTTTCGAAATTGGCCGGATGGAATTGCTCACTCTCGTAGGTGATGTTGTCACCATCACCCATATTGTAAAGGTCTTGAGGCTTTAAGTGAACCACCATGTTCCAATCCTGTACCTCTCGTCATCGACATAATAAACTTGGTGTGCCTCTGACTTAAGAATTTATGGCTCATCATCTTCAGACTGAACAGTATGAATTGGACGTGAGAAATTTACTGATGTGATGCCTAAATCGTCAGTTGTGAGTCCTTAAGAAGTTTTCGTATTTGCCCACAAACACTTAAACAATGTAATAGTGAAACGGCCTTAGTAATTTAGTCTGACCACATCAAAAAGCTTTCCACAGTAAGGGAGACCTCCAAACTGCAAATTGTCGTCACTGCTGCTCACATAACTCCTTGTTCCAAAGGTGCTAAAAATACCTAAACTTTGAGTTTACAATCCTTGATCTCATGATACCATGTAAAACATAAAACCATTAACACTGTATGCTATAAGCCTTTCAGATGGTTAAGAGGGCCGAACCAGTCTGGGAATTTAATATTCTGAGCTCAAACCAGTCTGGGAATTATCTGTGGACCTTTTTGCTAACTTCTGAGGATGTTTGTGTTCAGATCCTGAGTTGACGCTTCACATGACTTCTGAATTCCCTTCAAGTAATCATGGCAAGACAATCATGAAATGTAAATAAAAAATGTAAGGATAGTTGTAGAATAACATATGAGTGTACAATTCTTACTGAAAGAAGAGTTCAACTTAAGTGCAATTAATCAAGACATGTTTATGTGCTTGCAACTTCTTAGTTGTAGTTAGTTTGAAGTTCTCACTTCCTCCAACTGGTTTACCAACACGAGGGATTAACAACTCTATAGATTTTGTTAGCATATGCTCAGGAAAATCGTCTACACGAGGCGGTCGGTTGAAAGCCGTCTCAATGACATCAAAGTACCTTGGACAAAAATATAAGACTTCATGCACATAAGATTTCAATTTGCTATACAACCTTTTGGCCACACCTTATTCCTTACGTAAGATTTCAATTTGCCAAGAATCCTATAAAGTAAAGAGGAAAAAATGATACTAAATGTTGAAATGGGCGACTAGCAAATTGAGAAAGTAATGATCATGCACATATATAAAATGAGTACCTCTCAATAGGATACATCCATTAATATTGAATTAGGTCAGCGAGCTTTATTTCATGAACAAGGTGGACTATTAGGTGAACCATCACAGTGAAAAAGGAAGGAGAAAAGATCATCTCCAAATGATAAAGCATAAGAATGATTTTGGACTGCAGCTAATTGAGCTCGACAACAATCAAAACCTTAGAACACAACTTCAGAAAGAAGGAGCTCAGCTTCACCAAAACGATGGACACATCGAGAGGAAGTGCATTCTTTATAGCCAGCGGAAGTAATTGTTGCATAAGAATATATGAGTTATGACTCTTCAGGTCAACAACCTTCCATGCCTGCATGTCAATACATCATGAAATGTTGCTTGAATAACCATAAGGAACTTTTATTTTCTTCAAAGTAGCTAGGAAGACTTCCTTATTCTATTTTATGAGGGTGAACTTTGACGGTTAAAATTTTTCATGCTCATCAGGCCATGCGTCTTCACGATCTCCCATGGCCTATAAATCTTTCCTCGCTTGAAGATGATCTTTTGACTTACTAGGTTCATTAAGCAGGGTGTATAGCACATTGTCGCATACATTTTTTTCAATGTGCATGACATCAAGACTGTGTCGAAGTAAATTAGTTTTCTAATATGGAAGAGTAAAGAAGATGCTTATCTTCCACCATTGCTAAGGTGCAGAAGTTGAATTAGTCCTCCTACTCTTTTGCCCTATAGTTGTTGAATCATCACTTTTTTCCAAACTCGAATTCAACTTTTTGAAGCTGCTATAAGATGTCTACATCAGTTAAAGTCTGAGGAGGTCCTCTTTTTTCAGTTTTCCATTGAAATGATTCCGTTGCAATATGAAATTGTGCTTGCCATCGAGAAACCTCCAATGACCCATGAAGCACCACTTTTGACTGTGGGGAAGGTGGCTTGCGTCGGAGTCAAAATCGCAAACTGGACACGCCGTCCCAATATGCACATTCCACCCAGATAACGTTCCAAGCCAAGGAAAGTCGCTTATGGTCCATATCAAAGCTGCACGCAAGTTGAACAGTGACTTCTCATATACATCATATGTCTCGATGCCGGCTTGCCACAAGTTCAGCAATTTTGCAATAAGCGGTTAGAGATACACATCGATGTCATTACCTAGTGCCTTTTTGCCTCGGATGATCATAGAAAAAATGAATGAGCTTTGATTCATACACATCCAGTGGGCAAGTTGTAGGGAACTAAGACTACCGGTTTAATACTGTAACTTGTACTAAGATTCCTAAAGGGATTAAAACCATCAGTAGCCAAAACAAGCCAAACATTTCTAGGGTCTACCGTGAAAGATGGAAATTCAGAGTCAAACGCTTTCTAGGCTTCTGCATCCCGTGGATGTCTTAATTTATGATCCTCATTCTTATCAACATCATACCACCTTATGTGCTCAGCTATTTTGAACGACATAAACAATCTTTGTAACCATGACTTTAAAGGAAAGTATCTTAGATTTTTTATAGGTTTCTTCTTTTGCTTTTCCCCCTTTTGAATTGTCTTGTACCTCGATGTGTGACATTTCTTGCAATCCTCCTTGCTGGCTTCATCTCCCCAATACAACATACAATCATTAAGGCATGCATCAATTTTCTGATAGTTCAAGCCTAATATGTTAATAATATTCTTGGCCTCGTAGAACGATGTGGGAATCTACGCGTCGAGAACGCATCTTGTAATAAATTCCAACAACATCGACATTGCTTTATTTGTGATTTCACATAAGCACTTGATATGATACAATTTGATCAAGAAAGATAATTTTGAGTATTTTAGACAACCTTGATACAGAGGATGATCTGTGTCATCCATAAGGTTGAAAAAATCCCGCGGTGCTTCATTCCTCAAGAACACATGCTCTAAACCCTACACTTCTTCATTGAAGTTGTCATCTAGAACACCGAGCGCATCATGCACAACATCATTAACAGGATCATCTTCATCTACTTGAACTCCTACTTGTGAACTTCAAGGACGAGCATCATTGTATCTCATATTGGCCTTTTCACCATGAACTATCCAAAACGTATACTCTTCTGGGAAAGGATTCAAAAGTAAATGTTCGTTAACAACTTTTCGTATATGCCACTTCTTGAACTTGCATCTCCGACACGGGTATACGATCCTTCCATTACAGTTGGTGTGAGAGTAAGCGAAATCCAAAAAGTTGTTTAATCAATATAAATAAGCTAGAGAATTGTGTGGCAACTTAATCCATGATTTATCCATAGCTAGAAGACAAAATTTAGCTAACAAGATTAGTGAAATTGAAAATTACGCATAACAAGATGCTTAAATTGAAGTTTCACAACGTTCAAAAATTAGTAGCGGTTATATAACCGCTACCTACACCGCTATTAATACACACTTTATGGCGGTTACTATCCATAAACCACTATAAAGCGTAGTGCTACTAGTAGTGGTTAACTAACCTAACCGCTACAAATGTTAATGATTGGCGGGAAGAAAGATTCAAAATTCAAATGAGTAACATTTTGTAGTGGTCCCACAATTGTAACCGCTACCAATGTTCATTAACGTTGGCAGGAATGACAGATTCAAAATTTAAATTTGTATCACTTTGTAACACTTACACTAGTATAAGCAATACAAATGCTCATGAATGTTTGTAGCAACTTAGCATATGTAATCGCTATAAAGTGATGTGACCATTGGCGGTAATGATGATTCAAAATTCAACATTCAAAAATTTGTAGCGATTATATTTCTTTAACGCTACAAAGGGATGTAACCGTTGCCGGGAATGACATATTCAAAATTAAAATTTGTAACACTCTGTAGCGGTTATATTTCCTTAACCGCTACAAATAGAATAACAATCTTTATCATGATTATATTTCCTTAACTGCTACTAAAATCATCTCTTTTTTTATTTTTTTTCCCAAAATTTATTTTTTTAAAGCAAAATTAAATAACATAATTAACAAAAAATAAAAAACTTTGTCAACTAAAAAAATAAATTAATTCAAACATTTTTTTTGCAATTGTTAAAAAAAGAAAAAAATCATAAATAAATTAAACTAACTATTAAGAGCTTAATCAGCAGGTCCTGTCTCAGTGGGGCATCGTCACTTGTCTAGCTAAAAGGTCTTATCTCACGAGCAGATGGGTGGACGATGGGCTTAGACAAAGTCAACAACATCATCATCGAATGGAGGATGAGCCTACTGTACAACGAACCTTAGGATGGGGGGGACCTCTGGGAATGCCTCATCAGGGAACAGGCGACTCCATACCTTGTCGAGCATACATAGAGTTCGTGATATCCCGCCACTACGTATACTGCGTGTAATAGTAATCGGCCTACTCCTACATTTGTTGCGCCATCACGGCAGATGCCCTCACAACCTCCAACCGGATCTCTTCAACAATCTCCTCCCTCGGACATCTACTCCCGGACGTCCGTGCTCGAGAAGATCCTGCCTCAGAGCTACTGCTTCTCCCATACACCATGCTGGTCTGGTGCCTAACCCCATCCTTCTCATATGCCCAGGGTGCTCGACTAGTCCCAAACCAGCTTTTAGTGGCGCAGTGGGGTCCACAAACTCTGAGACTCCTAGGTCTATGTCTCTCTCAACTCAGCCTGAGATTGCTGAATCTGTGCCTGTAATTTTATTCAACAAGTTATAATTATTATTATTATGAATAATAAATTAATTTTTTAAACATTTTATTAACAATAATTGTAATTATTGTACTTACAATGGCATCTTCTACCTGTTGAGACATTGGAGTCTCGTCCCGGTGCCTATGTGTCACCGTGAATAACTCTCCATAATCTGTTTGGCGGTTCTCCTCCTGAACCTTCCTCTCCTGAAATAATGAAAACATTAAATATTTAATTGAAATTAAATTAATAATATTAATGTTAAATTAAATGAAATTATAAAAAAAATACCAATTCGCTGTAGGTCACAACAAATGTCTTTGATCCAGCCGTGTGGTAGATCGTCTACTATTATCGGCTTCTTGTGTTTCTCTGAGAAACAACCTACAAAAATTACTCAAATAATAATTATTAAAAAACATTAAAATAACTAAAACTGATGAAATACTAATTATTAAAAAATACCTGCCCCTCTTGACTCCACTTATACTGGACAAAACTCGCCCAGTCATTTGGTAGGACGCCGTCCGAGATGTCCTCGATTAGCTACTCCAAAGAAATTGCCCTATCCCTATTCTTTATGTAGTAGAGCCGATTCCTCCTGTTCTTCCAGCCGTCGCCTATCTTTAAAAGCGCGTGCCTCTTACTGATGTCTCGAACGATGAACCTATCCTGTAATACAATTAAATAAAAAATATTTAAATACAATTATTTTGGAAATATAAAATTTAAAAATAATAATTAAAAAATTAATTATAAATCATTTAATATAATTAAATGTGTTAGATTTCATGTTTTGATGATAACAAATCATGTTTTGGAAGTCCTTGGATTTGATTAAAACAAATACATCAGCAAAGGAAGTGAGAAAAGTGATATGAGCAAGATCACTCGAATGATTTATGTAATCACTCGAGTTATATGAAAAATACCAGATCACTCGAGTGATCTGTGAAATCACTCGAGTGATGCGTCAGATCACTTCCAGTGAATCAAAAATCACTGCAAGAAAAAATTACTATTACGGATTTCACTGCCAGTGATCTTGAATCACTCGAGTGATACACTATTTTAGCTGAATCACTCCCAGTAAACCTGAAATTACCGGAAGAAAAAAAAACTATTTTAAAAATCACTTCCAGTGATAACTAGATCACTCGAGTGATCCTTAAATTTTTCAGATTCACTTCCAGTGGAACGAAAATCACTGCAAGAAAATTTCACTATTTGCAAAATCACTTCCAGTGGCATTTAGATCACTCGAGTGATATCTGTTTCTGCTAAATCACTTCCAGTGGATTGAAAATCACAGCAAGAAGAAATCACTGTTTGTAAAATCACTTCCAGTGATGCCAAATTCACTCGAGTGGTATATGAAATCTCATGTTCACTTCCAGTGAGTCTGTAATCACTTGCAGAAGATTTTAATGTTTTCCAAATCACTTCCAGTTACATCAAATTCACTCCAGTAATGTTTCATTTTATCAGTATCACTCTCACACAGTCACTGTGATCAACTTACAACTACTTCCACGGAAATCAACAGATTTTGTTAGTTAGATTTTGATATTGATAATAATTGCTAGTTATTCCAGATTACTATCAAAATCATGTGGCATATTATTTCGTTAAAATTACTTAGTTGCTGAAATCCATCTCCAGTGAAAGTAAGCTCACTTCCGATGGTTCCTTGATTTTCAGAAATCACTCCCAGTGAATCATGATCACTCCGATGATATTCAAATATTTTCTAACAGTTATGTCCTCGAGTGTATTACAGGTGTACTCCACTACCACCCACATGACAAGCAACTGAACACACTACTCAAACGGCAACTAATCGTGAGCAGCAGCGAAATTCATAAATAACTATTAACGTGTAAAGTGGAAAAAAAATATTGTTACATCTGTCAGAAGCACGATGAATCAACGGACAAATTTACAACGATCCTCAAAGCTTATGATATATATGTCCAACCATTCGAAAAATGAGAGAGCATGAACAACGCTTGAACACACTGCAAACAATACATTCATAAGTACTTCGTCTCTTATCAACTCTTCATATGTACTTCAGTTTTCATCTATATACTCTGTGAGAGAGATTTGTCAGTCATACACGCTTTATTTCCGATAGTGATAACTTAAGGTTGAGGAACCTTAAGTTGGGATTTGAGATTACCTTATGTAAGGGGGAGCGAGTGTGCAAAGAGAGGAACTTACTGTTGTACTGAGGTGCCAAGAACCCACTGAATCTTGAAAAATATAGTGAAAGGCTCAGAAGGATTTCTGAGGACTGGACGTAGGTTAAGTGATTGAGACCGAACCAGTATAAACCCCTGTGTGAACTTCGGTGATATCCCTTCCTACTTATAACTGTGTTTTAAAGTTTCATAATTTTATTTAAGTATCTGATTATTCTGTAATCACCTAATTCACCCCTTCTCTTGGGTGAAAAGCTTGCTCTAACAAAATGTAATTATTAATTACCATAACCGCTTGTTCCCATGCCAGATCCTTCGGCCCCTTCTAAACTTGCTTCTACGTCTTGAAATGAATAGGGAACTGCATCTAATTCGAGCCCAACTAATTCAGGTAGTGGTTGAACAGGTGATCCTCATTGTCGATGGGCTGGTTCGTGGCCTTATTTCATGGAACAACAACTTGTAATCTTCAATCCATGCTGTTTAGACAGGCCATATCCAAGCTCCTAGTGGAAATGTTCCCCTGCTCATCTGCACAATTACCATATATGTTAGTTAAATTTAAATTCACATTTAATATAACTGCATTTGAAGAAAAATTAAATAAAAAAATAAAATTTACCTTGCACTTACAACCTTAAGCCCAGCCGACCAGGAAGATGACCGTTGTAGGTGGTTCTGTTGTCACACATCCTCATGAGCTAGCAATCGCTCAAACTCACTGATATGAATATCGTTGAACTTGAACATCTCATCATTATCGTTCAAGTTGTCCAGATTGATCTCACCTCCCTCTCCCTCCATAGGCTGTGATGGGCCTCCCTCCTAATCCTATTGTGGCGTGGTTCCCCTCACTTTACGCTGACCCCTTTCACGAACCCCCCCTCTGCTACCGCTACCACATAGAAGCGATTTGGGGGGTGGCATAACCTCCTTCCCCTTCCCCTATCTCTTGAAGACATATAAAAATCTAAAATTTGAAGGAAACGTCTAAGAGAAGTGTCAGAAAACAAAATGGCAAAATGATAGAAAGGAAGGAGGGCGGGGGTTTAAATAATACTAAAATTTATAGCAGTTTTTCACAAAACCGCTACCTAAACCGCTACAAAAGCTCCTAGGGAAAAATATATTCATTTAATGCTTTTAAATATTTATAGCGGTTAAAGCTAAAAACCGCTACAAATGTAATGTCCATTGACATCCTGTAGCAGTTTTACACCAAAACTATTACAAATATAAAGACCATTGACATTCTTTGTTCACAACATTTGTAGCGGTTACTAAATAACCGCTACAAATTGAGGCACCATTTGCATCCTGTAACGATTTTCCCCATAACCACTATCAAAACCGCTACAAAGATGTGGCTCTTTGCATTCTATGCATTTTGTAGCAGTTTGTACTTATAATCGCTACTAAATGTCAGTTATCTAAAAAAAATTGCAACTTGAAGCTAAAAATTGATTTGAAAGTAGTTGCCAACTACATGAAAAAATGCAAATGTCTTGTGCTTGGTATCATGTTACGTAACATGATAACTTAATACGAATCACAGGCCATTTTCATTCTTTCATGTGTTGGCAACCCCTTGAAAACTAATTCTTAGCTTCATGCTGCAAAGTTTTTCCTTCATATCTCTGACTCCGTATAAGCGTATATATAGGCTTCACTTTTGTAGTGGTTTCGCTACAAAGGTGCAAATTGTTTAAATTATGTAGCGATATATCCCTTAACCACTATAAATAAACGACTTTTTGAATTCTGTAGCGGTTAGTTTAACATTAACTGCTACTGAATAAGCCGCTACAAAATACGCGCCCGCTTCATGCCATGTGGCGCCAAGCTTGCACCTAATTTGTCGCGGTTTATTTAGCTATAACCGCTACAAACTAAACTGCCACAATAGGCATGCCAGCTTTGCGCCATCTAGCACCAAGCTAGCGCTAAATTTGTAGTGTTCAGTGTTAAAATAATCACTACAAATTGTTTTGAGAACCGCTATAAAATTCGTTCTATCTCACAGCCATTTGGCGAGAGCTTACCGTTGCAAATTAGTAGTGGTTTAGCTATAACCACTACAAATCTTAGTATTTGTAGCCGTTAAATTTAACCGCTACAAATACACCGCTACAAATCTTTTTTTTTATAATGCTAGGTGCTCCACGTAAACTATAGTTAAGATAATTGTCTTCGTCATATATGTTGTACATTTGTTAATATGGAGCATTGATCCTTTTGTGGGATTGTTGCTGAACACGCTATTGGACTATTATACATTTGTTATGTTTGAGGGCATAGTCTAGACATATCTGAGATGTAGTTTGAGGTAGAAGGATTATAGCGAAAGGGATTCTGTTATAGTATATAAACATAATGGTATTCCCTAGTTTCTTAAAATCATACTTCACTTTGCGAGTTATTAATCTTCTTGAGCTTAGTGATTTCTTTATATTTATATAGAGATTATATCTTTAACATCCTAAGTTCTTAGTAGGAGTTGAAGAAAAAAAAGAGAGTTGTCATTCAAAGCCTTATAAGAAGTCCTAGTCCTTATCGTTCAAAGTTGTTTGGTCAAGTGATTGAAGATAGTTTTAAGTGATTGTTTGATGTGCTATTTTATTTAGTGACTTTAAAGATTTAGTATAAATCGATAGTGCATATATCCTTCTTTTATGGATTTATCATATAGACTTATAGTATGCCTTGGGGAGTACATAGAGGCACATTGTGATGCCATTTCTTTAAATGTTTGACCTAATTACTGCATCACTTGTTGTAATGCTTTGATGAAAATCATTATCCAATAACGATAACAATATATAGCCCCTGATGATTTATAATATCTAGAATGATACATATTGTTGTATTCACAATATGATATTCACATTTATTATGAATTGAGGGATGATATGGCATGGAAGCAATCATCCATAACAACAACTAATCATGTAATATATCAATATATGATGTGCCAAAGCCTAAACCAAGCATTTCTCAGGCTTTGCTTGGTCCAAAGATCATGAGATAATATAATGTAATAATTTGTACATTACCACATTAAACATGTTATTGGCTGCGTGACATCCTGAACGAGAATACACGAGAGTTTGTTCACGTGAATGTGCAACAAGAGCTCATTAGTACTGTGGCACTCTGTCCAAATCTAATTAATCAAAATGATTCGGATTAAATTGTTTTTTTTTATTTTTTAAACAAAATGTTTTAATGTGTATTGAATCTAAAATAATAAAAACAATCTCTTAATTGTTGGTTTTTAAATTTTGACCGTTAAAATTATATTTCAAAAGTGTAGATCTATCTTATTGTAGCCATATTATGAGCATCAAAATTGTTTCCTTCGGTTAACAACCATACTAGTGGGCAAATGATTCTTGAAGGTATGCAAACACAGAGGATTCTCTCAAGTTCACATTTTCAATGAGACCAGAGAACTATTATACAACGAGTAAAAATTTTAGTCTTTTTATCAAATTACTACCACGCACCGTTCTCTATCATTTGCAAGTTCATGGTTTATATGTCATTTTCTCTAATCCCATCAAAATTGCTCCTCAACACCCGACACAACAGAGAAAATAGGGGAGAAATCGGAGCCTTGACTCTTATTTGTTTTTAAAATCAATTTTCCACTACAAAAAAAATAGTGAATTAGCGACGGATTAGAGACGGAACAATATTAGTGACGGAATTTGTTTCGTCGCTAAAAAGACCGTTACTAACCGTTTCTAAATTTGGTCTCTAATCCGTCACTAATTATTTTTTTATATATAATTTAAATTTTCACATGTCTACAACACGAGCTTCCACATGTCCCTTGCCGGCGGCCGCCACGTGTACCAATCAACCACCGCCACCTAGCCTCTGGCTGCCACGTGTTCCGGTAAGCCGCCACGTGTCACCCTCCACCACACGCCACGTGTCACAAGTCACAAATTAGTTGTATTTTATGACCAAGTTAGGATTCGAGGCAATGACCTCTCATGCGTGTGCTAGTGCCTTTTGCCAGTTGAACTAAGAAAAACCTGTGAAAGTTAAATGCAAAATCATATACACACACACATATCGCTTGCAAACAAAAATAGAAATACAAAATTTTAAAATTTTAAATATTATTGAATATTTTAATTTAGTTTTCTTATTTTATTTTATGTAAATATTCTACCTAAATTTTTATTATTAATATATTTTTTTATTTATTTTATTTTATCTTTTATCTTTTTGTTTGTATTTATAAAATTTGCATTTTATTTGTATATAATATATTATTAAAAATTCAAATATATTATAATTTTAATTTTAATTTTAAAAATAAATATGAATTAATAATTTTTATTTATTTATTTTAATATCATATTATAAATTTAAAATAATTTAAAATTTAAATTATTTAAAAAATTATAATTTTGGAAAAAAAACTGAATTATTAAAAAATTTAGCTATTAGCAACGGAATAATTAGAGATGGAAAAATTCAGTCTCTAAATCGCTAATTTTTAGTGACGGAAATTAGCGACGGAATATAATTCCGTCGCTAATCCGTCTCTAATTAGCGACGGAAATTAGCGACGGAATATAATTCCGTCGCTAATCCGTCTCTAATTAGCGACGGAAAAATTCCGTCTCTAAATTCCGTCACTAATATTTAGTGACAGAGTTTAGTGACAGAAATTCCGTCTCTAATTAGCGACGGAAAAATTTCATCTCTAAATTCTATCGCTAATTTTTAGTGACTGAAATTAATGACGGAAATTAGCGACGGAATGTAATTTCGTCGCTAATCCGTCGCTAATTTAGAGATGGAAAAATTCTATCTCTAAATTTCGTCGCTAATTTTAGTGACGGAATTTGTGAGAGATTAGGGACGGATTAGCAATGGAATAAAATTGTGTCGCTAAATTCCATCACTAATTTACTATTTTTTTTATAGTGTTCTAAGCCTTAGGTCGTGAAAATCTCAAGGCCTTGTCAAAAATGGGGGAATAAATAATTATACCATCCTTTTGAGTTATGAGTACCCGCATTATGCCAAATCTTAACTCAAAATTTTAAGGTTTAAGTTCAACTTCATGAGCCCTTCCACTTTATTATTCCCTGCAATCCTTAATATAAGATATATTTACCTAATTTGATTAGATTAAAGAAGTTATTTAAATTAGTTAGTATGACATGTATTTTTTAAAACATCCTAGTCATTTTCCTTAATTCCTTCCCCTCTTTGATTATTGTTGATGGAGGATTAATAGGAGTAAAAGATTGACAAATATGAAAAATATGTATTATATTTAGTACCAAGATCAACTTTTTAAATATGTCTTAAAATGAAACTGAAGGCAATATATTTGATTTTTTTAGCCCAACTTAATCTAATGGGAAATTTCATAAATCAACATAAGTCCACTCGAACTTCTACATCCTAACATTGAGAAGTGATAATTATACCAAGAATTAATTAATCGATCCAATTAATTAAATTACTCAATAGGATAATACAATCTTTGGTCCTTCAAGTTTGTGTTCATTGTGATTTTGGTTTTACAAGTTTTATTCCATTTAGAAGATTAGTCTTTATAATTTAGTAAAAGTCTAGACCATTTTACCTTTTAGGAGACCAAAACCTATGATTTCAAAATTGAGGAATCAGACCAATGATTGTATTAACCCAATAAAATAGTTTGATTATTATGGAAACCGCAAAATCCATCAATGGTGAAGTTATACATGTGAGTTTGAAAAACATGATAATTATAAAAGTTCAAGTACAAAAATTTGACAGAGCGAGAATATGCTTAGACGTATTTCAACAAACAGAAAAGAAATAAAAACATTAAAATCTTAAGTCACACACAAAAGTTTTTTTTTTAAAAAAAAAAAAGGTGATGAAGGTTGGTGTTATTCGGATAATATAAGACATGGACTTAATTTGGTCGGTTCAACTTCAAATCTGTAACGTTTTCCTTGTCCTAGATTGTTCCTCATCGGTACTCAATGGGACGAGTGGCCTTGTGTCTAGGGACAGGAATGTTAGAGAGTGTGAAACCAAGAAATATGGGGTGCTGTGTGATAACCAAAAGAATGATCAACGTTGAAAACAAAATATAAGTTCGAAGAACCTTGTCCAATTTTTCGATGATCGCCAGCACAGAAAGAGATCCACAAACCAACGAGGGAGACGAACATGAAGAAATTACCAAAGTAAAGTTTAAAAGAAACGTATCTCCTAGAGTGAACAGATTGGGAAGGAGAAGCAATTATAGATAGGAAGCAGACGGTGGACATGAGGGAACAGAAGAAGGCCCCAAATGAACAGTCTGCCAAAATTCTGAATACTCCTTTGTTTCTAAGGATCTCATAGCCGCCCTCGTCAACGTAGCCGCCTGGCGAAGGCCACTGAGGCAATGAGGGTGGACACCACAGAACATGCTTGTGAGGCTTTAGCCACCCATTCTCCCTCACTTCTCATAAGTTCCTTGTGACTCTACCTGAAGATGTCTTCTGGGGTCTCCATTTTCCTATTGTATCTCACCACAAATCATGAGGCATTGAGATCTTCACAAACTGCATCACCATATAAACATACATCAACTTAATTTGTGAAAAAAAAGTTGGTAAAATTCTTTCAAGGCAATAAACATGTAAAAAAATACAACTTAATTTCAAAAAAAAAAAAAAACCCCCTTATTCATAGAGATGGTGATGAGAGGGACGATGAGTGGGGGAAAGAGATGGTGGAGAATTGTAATTAATTGGGGCTAAAGATAGAAAATATACATTAAATGTTAAGATATCTCAAAAGTGAAGCTTATAAAAAGGATGTTTGTCCCCTATATATAAGATCATTTTAACCAAATTGAATTATTGAAGAAAATAGTTAAAATTAAATAAAACTAGAAATATGTAGTGTGTGTATTTCAATTATGCCTTCATTTGTGATTGAGTAGGAGAGAGATAATAATGATAAAAATGATGAAAAATAATGTATGTAAAAATGATGATAAGAGAGAATAAAGAAAATGAGCCAACATTTTAATTAATGCAATGTGTAAAATTAATTGAGGATAAAATGGATGAAAATACATTTATTAGTGAAACAAGCTTAAAGAGGATCTCATGAAAAGAAACAAGCATATGATGGAGTGAGTATCAAAAAAATCTTCTTTTTTTATTTTGGGAGTTACAAAAGGACCTTGGGTCACTTTAGGCTGGCTTGAAACTAATTCCTTTCAATACTTGAGGCTTATTAAAAAAAGATCAAAATAAACTCTTTGAAACAGTGATCTTCTTTGATTATTTATTCGTCTAAGAATTTATTGATTCTTGACCTCATCAGCCAAAAAAAAAAATAATAATAATAGTACTAGTAAGTTGATAGATAGATAGATACGCACCTCAAACCAATTGATTTCCCTTGACAGGTGCAATGCATTGTTTCCTCCTTTATCTTCTAGCCGAAACAGAATTTCAGTTAGCCATTTCTATTTGCACAAAAACCCGAATACCTTGGTTTGCCTATATTCCACTGCTAGTAGAACTATGTTCTTTCCCTCGGCATTCACATCTTTAATCCTTGACCGAAATAATTCAAGAATTTTCTCCACCATTTCCATCACACCATTTTTCACAGCAATCATTAGGGGTGTCTCAATTGTTATGGTACCATATGCTAATTGTAACATCCCAAAATTTAATGTAAGGATTAATTTATGAAAAATAGATAGTAAGCCAATTTATGGAACCTACAAAATTTAAGGTAACTTAAATTTGACAAAGGGAAAAATTAGGACCTAATGTGTGTAATAAATAGGATAAAAATATACCTATATGTATATATATAAATTTGATGACACACACTAAATACTAAATACTCATTCTTCTGTCCATGTTGCACTCTCTTATTGGCACATGCATGCACTCTCCTTTACGTAAACACAAACATTCATGATACAAAGAGACCCACACTTGTTCATTTTATATTGACACACGTTCAGCTGCTATTTCTCTTTCATTATTAGTCAACACACTCTCCATACACATACTCACATATGCCCTCTCCTTTATGTACACACACACAATTATGACACTTGGAAATCCACAACATCACATGCATCTTTTATTTAATCAAACACCCACCTCCTTCAGCTCTTCATTTACATCCAAAGAGCTGAAGAAACAAAAATAGAAAACAGAGAAATAGAAAAGAAAACACAGTAGAACAAAGAGAGAGACGTGAGTGAGAGAGTTGATCGGAGGAAGAAAGAAGAAGCTTCAAAACTCACATGCAGCACCATAAGCTAATATAGGTGAGTTTCATACATCCTTATCTTCCTTTCCCAGTAGATTTGAGGCTGTTTTCAGTAGCTTTTTGGGGTTGTTCTTCTGCTGGAATTCAGAAAATTCGTCGAAAAGTTGCTGTCACTGAAACCAGTGATTTTATGACGATTTTGGGTGATATTTCTGATATTTTTGATTCTGTAATCACGTCCCCAAACCCCAGGAACATATTTAGCATTATGTGAAGTCAAAATCTTTGAGATTGGACTGAAAAACCATGGTTGTTTGCAAGTTTTATCAACTCTGTTTTGGTCGTCGGAAAATAGAGTTTCTATCGGAAACTTTCAGAAGCTCAAACGGAGGCGACAGATGGATTTTTCATCTGGTTCTTTTTTATATGGAATTTTTAGGATGTGTAGTATAAAATATAATCAAGAAGGGCTCAATTTGGTGTCAAAATAAATAAGTTATTAATTTTTAAAGTTAGACTGTCAAAACTGACGTTTATCAGAGTCAGTCAGTTTCGTGTGGCTTTATGACTAACCAAATCACATCCATTATTTACGAAACTTTACAGGGAGATAGTAGACATAACAAGATTTAAACTTAGTGGTAGAATGTATCATTTGGATATCTGTAGAGGAAGTTATGATTTTTGAAAGATGGGTTTAGAAACAGGTGCAATCCTGGACGTCCAGATTCTAGTAGTTGATTTCGTGGTATTTTTGAATTATGTAATCTTTCCCAATGGCCATGAAAATTTCCATAATTGAAGTACATAGTCTTAGCTTTAATTTGATATATAGTTTGCGTTAATTGGATTAGTATACTAAGAGATATGAATTTTTGAAGTCAGTTGCTCTCAAACTGTGTTTCTGGAAAACAGATTGTTTGTGTCGAACGTTTGGAAAATCAAACCTTGACAAAAAAATTATGACGCTTTCCATATTTAAAGTAGGCATTCATAGCTTTAATTTGACGGGTAGAACATAATTTTTGGACAAGTATATTAGGAGATATAGATTTTCAAAGTCATGCTATGTTTCTGAAGACTAATCTGGAATAATGGTATTTTGGGAAATTATGGGAGTAATATGATAAATCTGGGTAGATTTTGATATTTTTCCATGCAAATATATTTCAAGAGCTTCATGTAGGCTTTGGACCCAGTCAATTTTGATTTTTCTAGAATTAGTTATGATTTTTCAAAGTTAATTGAAAAATCTGCCAATTTGTTGAAGAATAGTAAAATTGCACTATGCAAAATTATATAGTGTATAAGCCACTGAAACTGAGATAATCAGAAGAATATGATTAAAGATAGTAGTAATACAAGTAATAACCAATTACTTGTTAATTTTAATATATAGGAACTGGTAAAAGCCCGAGCCGAAGAAAAAGTTTTGGATAAACAGTTGGACTAAAAAAGGACCCAGGTAGTAATTCCTTCTTTCATGCACTATGTGATTATTTATATGTTGTGTATTCCATTTTCTGTAACATGACAGTGCCTGTGGCATAACACGCGAATAAGCCAGGGTCTAAACATATCGTTTGACCATGGACACGAGTTTAGCCGGGGTTGCAAACAATCGTTTGGCCTTGGACAGTATGCATACAACACGAGTTAGCATTTTATATATCATGGTGCATTGCATATTTATTTATCGCATTTTATATGACTGATTGTACATTACTACTGAGATTCATTCGAATCTCACCCTTTTTCAACATCTAAAAATATTCCAGCAAAGGGCAGCGGCTCTAAGGGCAAAACTGTAATTACTGGCGATTGAAGGTCCGGTCCTAGCCAGGAGTTACATCTGATTATCTTTAGTTGTGGAATTTATTTCTTTTGTACTCTGTATATATTTTTCAACCTATATGAGGATTTTCTGTAATATTAGTAAGTACTTAATATCAGTATAGTTTCACTATTTTTGTATGCCATCTGAACTACGCATTTATTATATAGCGAACATTAGAATATTAAGGGGTTTGACATGCTGCAGCAGTCGCCATGGACTGTGTGAGAGAGAGAGAGAGAGGGGTAGAAGTATACATTTAGTCCTTTAACTTCACATAAGGTTTTATTTTAGCCCCTGGCCTTAACTTTATAAAGTGTCTGCCAACAAAGTTTTGTCTAATTGATAAAGAGTTGGCTTATGACTCACAAGATTATGAATTCAAATCTTGCTGCAGATGTGAGGACCTTATTAATGGATGATCTTTATATACCTCTATAAAAGTTATTTGAGCCTGGAAGCATCCCTTAGCTCTGAGGAGCCCACGAGACCAAATTTATTTAAACTTTCTACATAAATGTTGAGAAAACATTTTCAAATGCTAACATATTAAGTTTAATTTTTAAAATAACAGTAATATTTACCCAAAAAAAATAATTATTTGAGACTGATAATGTTAGGGTTAAATGACTAAATATATGCTCTCTTTTTTATTTATTTAAGAGACCAAACTAAAACTTTGTATAGTTAGAGGACCAAATATGAACTTTTGTTTATATATGTGCACTTAAGGTGAATATCCGACTATCACTGCAAGTCGTGCGTTCTGGATGACAATGGAATGAATGATTTATGATTCGTAAGATATCAAGTTCAATAATAATGCTTTTGTAAACTAACATGTTGGAATTTGCACAAGTCATTTTACTGTTATCCTCTTGTGCTTGCAGGGAAACTGAAAGGTGCTCATATGAGGTTCTCGATATTACTTGTGACATACTTTCATCAGAAGCATGCTGAAGAAGTTCGTTCATTAGTATCCGACGGAGACTTCTCCCTAGGAATATTCAGGACCCATATATATAAAGGACAGTAGAGGGACAAAATGTTCTTTTTAAATAATTATTATCTAAAATCAATTTATAATCATATATAATTAAAATAAAATATGCTCAAAATTAGGATGTTTTCAAAATGGCTTCTATCACATGTAGGGTGTCATCACAGTCAAGTTCTCTCTTCATATTTTTACTTGTACTCCAAATACTTTTAGGAGGGGGGGGGGAAGTACACCTATATGTACAAAATGCTTTGCCTTCACAGACAACAGAATTTACAATATAAATTGGATGAACAAGAATTCATAGTTCCAGGAGGTCATTACCATTGAAAGCTAATGCTTTGCGCTTCATTGCTATGTATAACAAGGAGTTATATATTTATTTATAAAACAACGATGTGGCCCCAGTAGCCTACCCCCTTAGTTCTATTATTCCCACCTTCATCTTTTGACATACCAACTTCGTCCGAAATTAAAGAGACTTAATTATATTAAGTTAATATGAATTGAGAATGGAACAAATAATTTAATTTAAAATGCACTTGAAAGTCAATTGAGTGGTGAGAAGCATATTAATTGGTAATGATCCAAGATGTTTTTATAATAAGACATATCTAACTACTCTATATTAACATGACTTGTGTATACTATCTAGCAATGGCCAAGATGTTAACAAGTGATATGCACGAGATGTTTTTATTTGGGTAATAGGTTAGTTGACAAATGATTAACATATTTCACATTATCTTTTATCAATATTAATATCAATATTAAGACATATTAATAACAAGTGATATGTACGAGATGTTTTTATTTGGGTAATAGATTAGTTGACAAATGATTATCATATTTCACATTATCTTTTATCAATATTAATACAGAAAACCAATAACTTGGCCGCACAAATTATTGATTTTCATTTTTCTTACGTATCCACAAATGCTAGTTATAAACTATTGAAGTCAACTCAATTTTCTTTGTACTTGGTAAAGAATATTTATCCACTGAAGTGTCTGTGAAGCATATGGTGAAATTGTACAAGCATTCAAAATTTGGATGAACTTGAATTGAGATCCACTTTTGACTTAGTTGTGGAGAATTAATTTATCACTTTATGTGGTAAATATGTGCGTGTAAGAGAGAGTGAGAGAGAGCAATTTTATTTCTTAAAGTGTAAAATTGATTATATAAGTGCACTATTACCAAAAACACTTCTAGCAATTTTTTCTTTACCTTTTTATGTCTGTATTTTAGAGAGACGTCTATGCAAATGATGTTATAAATTTTCTTATCTATGTCTGTTTTCTAAGTATGACTTTTAACGTCAATTTTTCAAAAATAGACATTTAAAGTTATACTTTTAACATTCGTTTTTACAAAAACAGAGAGATTGAAAGTGTTTTTTTTTTTAGGGGGGCTTTTTTGGATTGGATCACCTCCAATAAAAAAAATGCCTTTATAAAATTATTCCCTACATATAAACACAAGAATTGCGTCTTTTAAATCAAGAAATTCATAAAAATAAACTCAGAACAGTAGGAATTCTCATCTTAACAGAAAATTAACATCTTGTTACAAAATCCAAGAGGCAGCAATTTGTTCAGAGATTTTCCAAATAGTTATACTCAATATGCAATTCATTTCAACATTTTTACTATACAATTGAAACGACATCAAAGTCATGAGTCACCATAGATTATGCTACCTCTGAAATACTTTAAAAAGATAATCAAAGCAAAGCTCCACTGCTGAATAAGAAAAAATTTCACTATCAAAAAATTCTTGTAGACAGTTCTGTACAACCAGTAGGAAAAAAATAAAAAATATGTTAACATGAAGTATCATGTCTTCAAAAAATTGGACAGCAGCAAACAAGTCGGTAGATTGATATGCAGTACAGAATAAATCATGTTTTATTATGTTTTGTTATTTAAACGTTTTATGGATGACCAAGAGTGCACAAGCAGTTGGCGATTCAGCACCCCAACTCCCCCTAGGGAATCATATGCTGTAGCTGACTTGCAGCGATATACTAGAGCATAGATAAAACTTGTTTTTCCCCTTTCACAAGTAAATATTATACTTTGAACCCAAAAAACGGAAAATTAATTTTATGTCGAGAGAATCTGCAAGATTCAGGTTCTCCAAATTTTAATGATACCCATATGGCACCATAACAAGATATCACTTTTTCAAATGTATATTAACAGCATATATGGAAGGGGAACTAAGAAGTGATATCAATTTTCTCTCCCATATCACAAATCTATATGTTGCATTCAATAGACAACATACTTGTCAACCATCATGCAATTTTTCAGGTTCAGAAACATATCGAGTTAAGTTAGGTTCAAGCATACCCCAAGTCTAAGGAATTGATGAATTCAATAGAAAAGAACAATGTCTTTATATGTCCAAGCAACATAAATTAAAACCACCCGGGCCATTGAAAACAAAATGCTATTACCTGTTCTAACATAGTCTTGCAACATATTTTGCTGATGCAGAAGCTGCCCATAGTAATGGAAATACATTTTTGCGGAAGATGGCTCTATCTTTTCATCAAATTTACTTTTAGAATTTGGTCAAATTCCATTTGGTAAGTTTCTACCTGAATCTAAGAATCAAATGAAGATCAGGACTTGCTAGCAGAGTAATATAACTATGCAATCAAACATGAAAATAAAAGCCTCCAAAGCAGCACCTTGAGCATCCGCTTCCTTCTTCCATTTCTGGAATACAGTATCAAAGGCCCCACTTTCCTCCTCATTTCTAAACTAGATAGATATTCCCCTTGAGAATGGTCTGAAATAGAAGTAGGAGAGATTTAAGCCTGTTCAACCAAATCACCGATACAAAAAAACACATAGTTTATAAATGCACTTATTACTATATCATGAGCTTCCCATAATTAATACGTTCAATGACCAAGAAAAGAAAAACAGTGTTTGACATTTATAGTGTAGGAATTAGGAACCCCTTTATTACCAATACTGCCTACCATCAATTGGGTAAGGGAGTTATTCTTATGCGTCCCAGTGAAGATAACTGAGGATTGGAGTATCGGTAAGAAAGGGGTTACTAATTCCTACACTATAAATGCCAAACAATTGTGTGGGCCGCGATGTTCATCAAATCGCTATTCATAATTTGTCTGGATCAAATACAAGCAGAAGGACAATCCCACTTACTGGAAAAGGACATGGATATACCTTAAGAAGAATCATTTTGCCAAAAAGGTAACTGAGATAACAAAAATGAGCTAAAGCTAAAGCACAAAGAGGGAGCCACATTCAAAAACTACAGAGATAATGAAATGTAATTCAATATGTCAGTCACCAATAATAGTAATCCAAGGAGTGAGTATTTAAGCAGATGGTGAAAAAAGGCAAGGAAAAAATAACCAATATATTCATCCAGTTATCTCCAGATTGTGAACCTTCAAAACTTAACAAAAAAAGTGTATGAATCGCTTATTCAGTCTTGTCACAGTTATTGACGCGCTCTAGCTAGGAAGCTTCAATTTATTTGAATTGCCATTTCTTTAGTTGAGATACAACCAAAAGTTTCCCAATGCAGTATTGAAAGTGGGAGCCAGCAAACTTTCCTATATGACGACTTTTCAATTTGTCATATTTATAACATGACAGGATGACCTCATTTCTCAAATATCAATTCTGAAAATAAGAAAATATGAACAAACAACAACAACTAGACACATACTCCTCAACTTGAAAGCGACACGAGGTTTGCTAGTGTTTTTTATTTCGATAGCGTTCCTAACTTGCTTTCCCGGTTCATCTAGAAAAACGAAGTCACATTATATGAGATAGAGCGTAAACATTAGAACTACTGAGAGCTTGAACCATTATCAAGTTCAACCAACAATACAACATTCTTGTTTCAGTTCGTGGTAACAAAACATTATACTAAAACCATTCCACGGAAACTCTTAAGAAAAATTGATTCCCAAAAGTTAAGCAAAGAGGAATTGTGAGAGACTTATACAGGGGAAGTCGAGCTTATTGGGATGATCAAGACGTAGTCTCTTCCAAGTAGGAAACAGAGACTTGGCCATGGAGGAAACCGTATTGGAAGATTGATCTACAGAGCTAAAGCTGATTATGGAGTCTGAAGAAAGTCACCTTACCAGAATCGATCTTTCTGATACACCTGGAGGGCTTGAGATCTTCGAGAAGTCTGCCAAGTTCTGTTTCGGCGTCAACTTTGAGATCAGCGATCACAACATCGACGCTAGGGCTCACGAATCTTCCAGCTAGAAATCACAGAGAGAAGGAGAGGGCTAATAAAACCTCTAGAGATTCTTTTGCGTCGAGCTTCTGAGGAGTCACAGGAGTGGTGACTTTCGTCAGAGCTGAGTCTGCGTCACGAGCTTCTGAGACTTGAGAGCTCAATCGGTTACTTGGGTTGTTTAGTTAATCGAGGGATTTTAATGTTGGGAGTTGAGGGTGCAGGAATTTTAATATTATTTAGTTTAGGTTGAAGGTTCGGACGGAAATTTTAATATTATTTGATTTGGTTCAGGAGAGAGGGAGGAGAAACTATTTTTATATGGATAAATTTATTTTTATTTTATAAGTGATATTTCTTAAAATCTATTAAATATAAGTTTAAATATAAATAAAATTTTTATATCCTAACTAGAGGATATTAAAAAATAATTTTTTTATAACAACTTTACCTTTATCTTATATAATTTTTAAATATTATATATATATATATAATATAAATTCATGAGTTCAAATAGGAAGTGATTTTGTCCACCATTTGTTGGTCAGTCACAAGTTCAAATAGGTACAAAGAGAAAATGGTGAAGTGCAATTCTGAATTATCATAAAATTTGATGGACTTCTTTATCCAATTTGAAATTTTTTTTAGCCTCCCCTCCAAACCTCCCAATTTGGGGGGAAAAGGTTTTGAGGGGAGGAAAGAAAAAATTTTAAAAAATTTTCTTTCTCCTAAATTTATGGTCTTCCCAATTAAATGGAGGAGAATAAAATCCCTCCCTTTCCTCTCATTCTCCTTCTCTCTCTTTAAACCAAATTGAGCCTTAGGATCGAGAAGGAAGCGGATCTGGCTAGGATTTAAGTTGGACATTTTAACATCCGTCTTTTAGAAACAGGCATTAAAAGTCACTTTTAACATCCACTCCCATGAGTTTTAACATCTGATTTTGAAAATGGATGTTAAAAGAAGTATGTTTAATATTGTTTTCAAATAACGAATGTTAAAAATTCTGCTTAAAACAGATGTTAAAATTAAAATGAAAAATTATAAAAATACCACGGTCTATATTTTTAACGTTTGTTCTTTTAAAAATGAATGTTATGTAGTGACATTAAATCTCTATTTTGTAGTGGTGATGAAACCAACTTCCCAAGTCTTATTATATTGCTGATTTCCACCATTCTCCTAAATGATTAGTTTAATGGTGTATTTGGTGTAATATCCCAAATTTTGGGATTAGGGGTTTAAGATTTAGCCTAGGTTAAAGGGGACCATTAGACCCTTATTTATTAAATGTATAGTAAGACATGGTATTATTTTCCAAAACTCATTTATATCCTTGGATATTAAAAGGAATTATATTGGTGAGTTAAAGAGCTCGGGGAATAACAAAACGAAGTGATTGGAAATCACACACAACATAGTGAAGTGGAATACAAAGTGTTGTTGCTATCGGTGAAATTCTCGATGTGGTAGTCATGTTTGTGTGGCAGATTTCAATGGGCAAATGACATCCAAAAATTATAAAATTTTTCAGAATGAAATTAAACTTATCAAGCTTTAATTTGATAGAGTCATTTGGAGTTGTACAGAAAGAGAAATAAATTTTTTAATTTAGTCCAATGAAATTAACTATTTTCTAAGGCAGTATCCAAAAATTAAAATTTTGAAAATAGTGAGCTTCTAATTAGCCAAAGGTTATATTTTTTCTTAAAACTAGACTCAATTAGGGTCTCATAGCCTTTGGAACCACCCCAATTGGGCATTTTTACAATTAGATATGAATTTTCAAATATTAATGAAAATTCAGCTAGATTATGTATTATATGCTAAAATTGATTTTTGGACCAATCATATGCTGACATGTGGCAAACCAATTTGACCACCCATTTAATGAATAATCCCTCATCTCATTCGTCATATTCCTGTGCAAAAAATCAGAATTAGAGAGAGAGAGAGAGAGAGCATATCAGAACGAAAATGGACGAGGATGAGAGAGGAAGTTCTAACTTCCGAAACACTGCCGAATCGGCGTCCTCTCTCAAAGTGCCCTTCAGGAAACTTCTTCTACTCATCACGAGCTTTATTTCTACCATTTGGATTGTCATTTGGAGGTGGTTGGCCCCATCTCACCTGCCGGAATATTGCAAGAATTCCGAATTGTTTGCGAAAATGAATAAAGGTAAGCGTAAGCTTCCTTTTTAACCGATTGGTTTGTCGTTTGGATGAGTATAGAGGAAGTTGGGTATTGTTCATGTTTGGTTTTAAAGGGTATTTTCAATGGCTAATTGATGTCTAAATAGCTAATCATTTAATTAGAATTAGAAAGGAAGTGATTAAGCCAACGAAAACAAAAAACCGACAAACTCTTTCTGGGAACTCTGATTTTCAGTTCTGTTCTGTGTGTGACGTGGTGATGGGTTGAGAATTTAATGATTTTGATGCTTCCATTGGATTTAAGAGAAAAAATTGTGTAGGTATACAAGTGTTGATGATTTTTAGATGCTTGTATATAAATTTAGAAATTTGAGAAGTTTATATATGCATGTTGTTGATTCTGCCCTATCTGTACAATAGCGTTGTGCGAGCTGTTTCATATGATAAACTTTGTCCAAAAATTCTGAAAATTTCCAGACTTAAATTAGACATGTAGAGTTTTAATTTTATGGGTCTTTTGTAATTTTTAGACAAGTATGCTAGGAAATATAAATTTTTGAAGATATGCCCTGTTTTCTAGAAAAAATCTAAAACTGTGATGTTTTGCGAAATGTTTCATAGGGAAAATCTTATCCAAAAATTTTGAAACTTTCCAGAATTAAATTAGAGACATAGAGCTTTAATTTTATAGGTATTTTGTAATTTTTTCACAAGTGTTCTAAAATATATGATTTTTCATATGCCCTGCTGCTGGAAGAACATCTAAAACAGTTGGTGTTTGTCAAAATTCTGGGAATTCTGTAGTTGTGGCATTAAAAATTCAGTATTTTTATGTGAAACTAGACTAAAGTATCTTTGTATAGAATTTTAACCACCTCAATTGGAGTTCTATAGAATTAATTGTGATTTTTCAAAGTTTAGTGAAAAATCTGTTAGCTTTATGTCTTATGTGAATTTAAGACTTAATAGCACAAATGTAATTGGTATGAACTCCAAGAGTGAAAGTAAACATTTAAGGCTAATGTGGGCCATTGGGCATTTACTTTTTATGACTATAATGATGTTATCACTTACCTAGGGCCATGAAGTGACAAAGAAGAAGCAATAGTTGGCAGATCAATAGACAAAAAGAGTAGGACATAAAGTCTGAGAGGTAGTGAACTTACATTTTCTGCATGTATGTGATATGTATGTCTTGCATTGATTATGTGACTGTTTTTCCTATTTGTATGGAATATGTATGATTGGTTGAAGCTCTGTTATATTTGTGCAATGGCCATATGTATGTCATAACATTGAGCATGCAACATGTCATTATGTTGGCATGAAATAGTGTAGGAAAGTATTTCGTGCATTCATATTTATCTAGCATGCATAGTGGTAATGTTTTCTACTGAGATTCCTTTAAATCTCACTCTCCCCAAATAGGTGGAGAATACCTGGAGATATGCAAGGAGGAACTCCGAAGGTGACGGGTTGATCGTAGTGCAAGGCATTACCTTTTGTATTTGGAGTAAACATTTGATATTTTTTGATTATACATTTGATATGTATGTATATAGATGTATGAATGAAGTTTAGCAAAGAATAGCTCTAAGAGAACCGCTCTAATTAAATTAAAGGTAAAACGCTCGCATATGCTTTGATACAATAAAATTAAGAGCCGTTGATGGTTAGTGACATAGTGAAATCTCATAAGAATAATTGAATTTTTTTTACCCTCTGAAAAACCCTAGGTTCAACTCCTGAGTTGAGAGTGCGAATTTGTGAAAGATATTGAAACTTGGGTAGTATGGGTTCAAATCCTGATCACACCAGTAATTTCACTACTCATTTATACTCATCTGAGACTAAAAAAAAATAAGGTACTACATTTGGTTCAACAGAGAAGAGGGTAGGGGAGGTTGATTAAAAGTAGGTGAGGGTAAGAGAAGGGAGGCTATGAGTTTTATTTGGTTGAAAGAAAGGAAATAAGAGGTTTTGTTTCTTTGTTTCTTTCAAGAGGGTATGAGAGGGGAGGTAATTTTAAGTTGACAAATATATCATTATCTCTTTATATATATTTATTTTACTTATTATTTTACAAATCTTATATTAAAATTATTATTCCTTAATTTATGAATCTAAAAAAAAACATGATACCTCTTTTGTGTATGATAAAAAAATTTATACACATTTTAAAGAATATTTTATTAATTTTGATATGCTATCTCATTAATTTATATGTGTTTGTTAAAATTTATTACCTATCTAAAATAAAATTAAAAAAATGAGTTAAAGGTAAAAAAAAAAGACGGCACCCCGTCATGATAAAACCCTCCATCATGACGTATAATGTGTTTGGCAAATTCTCAAAACCATGGTTTTGAGAAAAATTAGCCAAACACTCTTTTTTTGTAAACCATGGTTTTGGGAAAAGTTTTTTTTTGTTGCTTTTTATCCAAAACCATGCTTTTTTGGTTTTAAAAATTGTCCAAAAATATTTTTTAAGTAGCATGTAGTATCCTAAAATAATTTTTAGTACTTTTAATCATTTAAAATATTTTTCCAGTTGTACCCAGTGTGTTTACAAACTGATTGCAATTTTACCCTTAATTTATTTTTTCAGCTCTAAAAATTACTTTAAAGTATTTTTTTAGTTGTACCTAGTGTCATCCACTGTAAAATATTTGTTCAGGAGCACTTAATATTTTAAAATAATTTTTGAAGCTGAAAAAATAAATTAAGGGTAAAATTACAATCAGTCTACAAACATATTGGGTACAACTGAAAAAACATTTTAAAGAGTTAAAAGCACTATTAATTATTTTAGAATACTGCATGTTACTTAAAAAATATTTTTTGATACTACATACGTCCAAGAAAATATTTTAAAATATTAGATACCATTTTTTTAGACAAAAAAAAAGTTCAACTCCTTAAAATAACACCAAAACAGTGTAGTTTTAAGAAAATGACTAGCAGCTTTTTTCCCATAATCTATTTCGATGTTCTGAATTATTGACAAACTATTAAATGTTAATGTATTTGTTTCATGATGAATTTGAGGTTTCTTGACATGTTGTTACGACTAATATATCATTTGTTAGTAAAAGAAAGATAATCTAAAGGAGAAAGGCAAAAACATATTGTATTAACTGCACTGAAAAAGAGGCTCCTTATATTATTTTTAGATGTTAACAATTGAATTATGAACTTTCAATGTATAATTTATTAATATATATATATTTCTATGTATGTATGTACAATTCATTTTTTTTGTCATAATTTATAATTTTTTCAGACAAATTTAAAGAGTTTTTGGTGTTTATTGTTCAGTTTTTGTCATAAATTATTTTTTACAATTTATTATATAATACACACATACATTAATTATAAAATTTTCAGATAATTTTATGTCATTTTTTGTATTTATTATGAAATTTACTACTATATAATACATAAAATATAATATTATCATTTCTATGTAATTATCACAAAAGTTAATGTCATTTTCAGTAATTTGACCATGATAAAAAATTATTCTGATCATAATATCCAAACACTCTCATTTTATCAAAATCACTTTTTTCTCATAATCTATTCTGCCAGAATCTATTCTCAAAAATCACTTTTTCATTTTTTTCTCCATAAGCTATTCTCAAAAGCTAATTCAAACACACCCGTAATATAATACACACACGGATGAAGCATATCGGTGAAGAGAAAGAAATTTAAAAAAGAGTTCAAAGCGATTGGGTTTCCAAACAGTGCTGTATAGCAGTAATGTAACATGTGTGTGTGTGTGTGAAGCATAACGGTGAAGAGAAAGAAATTAAAAAAAAATCAGTTATTGTGTCTCTAAACTGCACTGGAGTGCAGAGAGAATGGTAAGAGCCCAAATACCAAAAAAAAGCAAGAGGATAGCTCTGGAATTTATGAAAATTGTTATGGGTAATTTTGTCAAGGTTGGAGAAAATTTTCTCACTCATCCAAAAAAACCCCAATTTTGAAAAGATGAGAAAGAAATAGGGAGGAGTAAAAAGAAAAAAAAGACAAAAATTCTCTCATCCCCTATAAAAAAAGATCTAAACTTTATGTATTTTATATTTAAGAAAATTAGAAAAAATGACTAAAAAATAAAAATATTTATTAATAAGGATCTTAAAAATTGTAATTACTTTCAAAAACTAAAAATTAAAATATAAATTTTTAATTACTAAATTAACCCTGATTAAACTCCTTATATTTCTTCTAATCCTATTCCTCTCTCCTCTCTCACGCTCAACTCTCCATCCCTACCCCTGTAAGATCTCATCCTATTTGTGATCTGAATATGGCGGCCACTACCTCTCCTTGCGAAGAGAATGTCTACATGGCCAAGCTTGATAGCTTGCTGAGCAGACTGAGTACTATGAAGAGATGGTCGAGTTCAATTTCAAAATATGACGCTATCAATTTGTAGCAGTTGTCCAACCGCTATTAATACTTAATGAAATATCAAAATGTTCGGCCAAAAATTTGAATTTGAATTTTAAATTTAGTTTTGTAGTGGTTGGACAACTACTACTAAATGTTGCATAAATTTTTTAAAAAAATTATGTGAATAAAATTTTAAATTTATTTTTCCAATGTTAAATTAAATCAAAATTTTAAAAAAACAAAATTTACCTTTCAAGCTCAACTTTTCATCCAGATGATTTGAAGAATAGGACAAAAATGAGAGAGGAGAAGGGTTGGAAGAAATAGAAGAAGTGAGAAGGTAGGGGTATTTATAAGGATCTAGCGATACATTTATTGCGATTAAGGTTATGATTTTTGTAGCAGTTGTTGTTTGCAGTGGTTTTTTTTTTAGTTTGTAGTTGTTTGTAACCACTATAAAAATTAATGAGATTTTCTTTAAAAAAATAAATTGATTTCTTTACTACAACAGAAATGATTATTTTTTAATCATTCATCGTCGCCATCCCTAAAGAAAAATGTAGAGAAAATGTTATTGTTGATTATATGATTTTGTTCAAAAATTATATTTAAATTAAGTGATAATAAAATATAACTTATAAAAATGCACCTAACTATAAGTAAAGTGCCATTACTTTTAAGGAAGAAGTGAATGAGCATGTCAAATTATGTCTTAGTAACTTTTTTAAAATTAAACCAAGGATTGCAATATATGGTGCAATCCCGAATCGTCTCTTGAGGAGCCTTTTATTAACTATTGAGGAACTAAGTGTGATGAGTGATATAAAAAACAATAAAAAGGATTTGAGTTTTTTCACTATCAATTACTTTTTGCAATTGAAAATTAAATCGTTCTAAACAAATTCTTTTTGGGGGTTTTTCTTGAAAATATGAAGTGAAATGATAATGGGATTAGTGAAATGAGAGAAACAAGAAGATCAATAATTAAATGAGCAATCATTCGTTACAATGACATAAGCAATCCTTACTTTAAATAATTATGGGAGCTTCATCATGCTAGTTTCAAAAGACTCTAAGGGCTACCCCTTAGACTATGTCTAACTTAGATTGATTAATACCAAGTCACCTTGTATATTAATCACTCTAAATTAAGTTGATTAAGTGTTCTAGCAATTAATGAACTTAAATTTGTATTTAGTTTTTAATTCAATAACTGAGCCACCTCACATTACTATTTGATTTTTTCATTAATTTTAATTTAAAAATGGTCACGCATATGAAAAATCAAGATTAATTATGTTAAAGCCCATTGATAAACATAATTAATAAATTCATATTCAATAAACTAATGCAAACACATGACACTATTGATTCACAAATCAAGCCACCTTGAAATTAGCATAAAATGTTCACAAAATCATCAATTCAATAACTAACCAGCACAAATAAATGATAATTAAGAAAATTAAACACAATGTCAAACATCTAATAAAGGTTCAAGCTACATCCAATCCTCCAAATAAATTAGTCCAACATTATTAAATTTATCTTAAGACATAGGAATCACAGATACAATGTAGAAATAGAGTAATAGAAGAGCCAAAACTCCCCTATTAAATCTCCAAGTTTATGTCATTGTCTGTTGCTACAAAAGATTGAGAAGCTTAGCCACTGAAATTCATAGAACCAAAATCAATATGCAACACGACCATCATTTGAATCAAGTGCCCAACCATGGAAAACTGCTCAAAAACGATAAAAGATATATAGGTAACTGTAAAGGAATAAACATAGGAGATCAGAGGTTGATGCGGCCATTTAAGGTGTGAGAACGATAATGGTGGTGGATGATAAAGGTGAAGGCATCAGAGATGATGGTTAGGGCGAGAAGGAATAAAGGTGAAGGTTTACTATTTAAAGCTCTGAAGAATTACCGTTACTTCTGTCTCTCCCCATTTCGCCAATGCTGTGTTGGATGATGGAAGGTTGATTGTTTAGGTATAGTCTCCTCCACGGTGCTCAAGTTCTATCTCTCCACCTGTGGTGCTTCTCTGTGTTCAATCTCTATCCCGTGTCTCTCTAATCTTGAGCCTTTTGGCATTGTGTTTTTTTTGGTGTTAATGCAAGAAGGTCAATGGTGACTATGGTGGTGAAGGTGAGATTCACCGACGACAATGGTAGATAGAGCGAGATAAGAAGAAGGTGAAGGTGGAGGAAGGTTTGAAGGTTGAGCTTTGTGGTCTTTTTTTGGTACTTTTGTAAACTCAAAGTTGAGCAGAGACTCTTAAATCTGACCTAAGTCTTTGGTCAAAGTGCAAGTTTTGACCAGGAACTTAACTGTAAAATATACAAGTTCGTGGAGGGACTAAACTGCATTATGGGTATGCCAAACTTCTATTTTCAAATTTGGTCCAATTTCTTCAAGCCCCTACAATCAATAATAGTTAATTCAACATCAAATATTCTCATAAAAATCAATGATTAAGAGTAATTTCCCTTTTTAGTTCTAATTTAATGTATTTACTTTTAATCTCAATTTATCACAAGAAAGGCATTTTAAACTCAATAATTATGAAAAAAAAATCCCCAGGTTACAAGCTGGAAGGGCTTACAAAGTGTTGGTTAAGCAATTATTGAATAAGCGGTTAGAGATGCATATCTATATTATTACCTGGTGCCATTTTCCCTGAAATAATTATAGACAAAATGAAGGAGCTCTATTTCATACACATATAAGGGGGCAAGTTGTATAGAACTAAGATTACTAACCAAATACTATAACTTGTGCTAAGTTTCCCAAATAGATTAAATTCGTTGGTTGTCAAAGCAAACCAAACATTTTTAAGGTCAGCCTTGAAAGCTAGAAAGTTTGAGTTAAACACTTTCCAAGCTCTGTATCTCGTGGATATCTTAACTTACTATCTTGATTCTTGTCAACTTCTAGCTACTTCATATGCTTAGCTATTTTAGACGACATAAACAATCTTTGCAATCGTGGCTTCAAAGGAAAAAACCTGAGAATCTTTGTAAGTTTTTTCTTCTAACTTTCCCCCTTTCAAATTGTCTTATACGTTGATGTGTGACATCACTTACAAGTCTCCCTATTAGTATCATCTCCCCAATACAACATACAATCATTAGGGCATGCATCAATTTTTTGGTAGTTCAATTCCAATATGTTAATCATCTTGTTTACCATATAGAATGATGTGGTAATCTCCGTGTTACGAAATCATTCCAACAACATCGGTATTCCCTTATTAGTGATTCCACACAAGCACTTGATATGATACAATTTAATCAAAAAAGAAAATTTTGAGTATTTTTCACAACCAGGATACAAAGGATGATATGCTTCATCTATTAGGTAGAAAACATCCTGAGCTTCTTCATCCTTTAAGAACACAGAGTTTGAACCCTCCATTTCTTCATTGAAGTGGTTGTCGTGAACACCAAAAGCATCACGAATGTCATCATTAACAGGATCATCATGATCTAATTGAACTCCTACTTGTAAACTTGTTGGAAAAGCATCATATCTCATACCGGGTTTTTCATCATGAATTCCTCAAAATTTATACCCTTCTAAGAAAGGCTTCACAAGTAAATGTTCTTTGATGGCTTCTCATGTATGCCACATCTTTAACTCATATTTGGGACATGGACACACGATCTTACCATTACAGCTGACGAGAGAGGTTGCGTGTAACATCCCAAATTTTGAGACTAGAGGCTTGAGATTAAGCCTGCAATAAGTGAACTGCTAAACCTCGGTTTAGCAAGTATTCCAGTAAAACATAATTTATCTCTATAATTATTTACACCTTTGATGGAAGAAGGGGAATAAAATGATGAATTAAAGAGCATATTAAGTGAAAAAATAAGGCAATTAGATGTCACATACAACATAGTTAATTGGAAAATAAAGTAGTGTTGTTGCCAGTGAATTTCCCTATATAGCAGTCGAGTTGTGTGATATTTTTTAAGAGGAAAATGATGTCTAAAAATTGTAAAAGTTTCTAGAATAAAAGTAGACTTATCAATCTTTAATTTGATAGGTTGTATGAGTCATTTAAATCTAAACACAAAAATGTATGTATTTTTTAAGTTAGCCTAGTAAAACTGATGATTTTCAATGGCAATATCCAAAAATAATAATTCTGAGAATGTTGAGCTTCTAGTTGTCTAAATGTTATATTTTTCCTTAAAAATATACTTAATAAGGGTCAAATAATATTTGGAACTACTCCAATTAGATATCTATACAATTAGATATGAATTTTCAAAATTTGATGAAAATTCTGCCTAATTTTTCAGTTTGAGAAAATAGCAATAAATGTATGGGCAAAATGGTCATTTGACCAATAAAGCAAAAAGTAATTTTTTTTTCCAAAATTTAGGAGATATTTCGGTCAGATGAAGAAATGGAGAGGGAATGGATATTAGCTATTACATATATCATGAAGATAATTTGACCAAGTCATAAAAGATGATGACTTAGTCAACAATTGCAACTAAAGAGTGATAATTCAAGAAGAAAAATTTGGTTCCATTTCCCTTAATTATTTAGGTCAAATAGGAAGGGAAGGGAGAAATATTTTGTGTGGCCAAGATAAATAAAGAAAAGGAAGGAAAAAGATGAGCCAAGGAAAATTTCCTGTGTAATTATTATTAACACAACTTATGACATAAGCCAAAAGTGATATTTTAAGGAAATATACCTCTTCATTTGCTCCACCATTTCAGCTAAACTAAATCAACAAAGAGATAGAAAGAGCTGAAATCAAGAGCTATTCTTCAAAGCTTGATCCTCTTGTCTTAAATCATGTTGTTGGTGGTGGTTTTTGCTTTGATTTCTCTTCATTTGTAAATATGGGTTGAAGCAAACTCTAGGGGAAATGCTTCCAAAATTTTCTCTAATCATATTTATTTAGTGTTTAAGTAGTTAATTATATAATTAGAAGTGATAAGGAAGTGATTAAACAAGAGAAATCAAGAAAACATGTTCCTCCTTAAGACCCCTGTTTTGGTCAGAGGCAATACCATAGGGAGGAGCTGTAATTTTATGGTTCTAATGTTTCCATTGGATTTAGAAGAAAAAATTGTGTAGGCATACATGTGTTTATAATTTTTGAATGTTGGTATGAAAATTTGGGAATTTATGAATTTGAATGTGCATGTCGTTTGATTTGCCTCCTATGAGTTAGTGATATTGTGCAATGTATTTTATAGGAAAACACTTGTCCAAAAATTATGAAAATTTGGCAAGATTAAAGTATAGACATAGAGCTTTAATTTGATAGATATTTTGTAATTCTTAGACAAGTATATTAGAAGATATGAATTTTTGAAATTGTGCCCTGTTTCTGGAAACAAATTTGGGAACAGTGAAGTTTGAAAATTTTATGGGAAAAATATGGTGTCAATAGTCATACCAAAGCATTTTTTCCCAAAATAAAATTGAAATAGATTCACTTAGGCTTTAGAATCATTCAAATTGGATTTTCCTAGAATTTATTATGATTTTTCAAAGTTAACTGAAAATCTGCCAATTTCTGGAAAAATAGTGAAACTGCATTATGCAAAAACTGTATAAAAATGTGATAGATAACTAATATAATGAGTCTAGAGTGAGTTATGAATATCTAATAACTCCGTTATTCTAAATTTGAAATCTTAAGATATATCGAATGCCCAAGCAGAAGATGGAGCTGGATCGATTATCAGACAAGGAAAAAGGGTGTTCTAGGTAGTAACACTTTCTTTCATGTACTATGTGATAATTATAAGTTTGGGTATGTCATTTTCTGTAACATGAGCTAAATGTCTTGGACACACAAATTAGCCAAGTTGTGGTCAGGGGCTCCAGTAAACCAGGGTGCAAACATGTCGTTTTCCCTTAGTCAAGTATACACATAGTTTCAATCATCTTATATGACATGGTGTATGACATATTTATTTTCACATCGTATATGTTTGATTGTATCTTACTACTGAGATTCTCCTAATCTCACCCTTTCTATAAAATGTACAAAGTTTCCAGTATCAGGAAGCGGTTTGAAGGGCAAAACAGTAGTTTCTAGCAACTGAGGTTCTGGACCAATGCGAGAGGCGGCGTTGGTTATCTGAAGACCTTTATTTTTTAAGGTCTGTAATTATTTTGTACACCTCTATAAGGAATTTTTGTATATGATCAAGCACATTGTATCAATAATATCAATATGTTTCCACTATTTCTGTATGCCTTATGAACGATACGCTTATTACTCTGCAAATATCAAAATGTGAAATGGGTGTTGACATTGTGAAATCCAAGAAAGTGTTTAATCCTACCAAATATATAGGAGATATGCACGACATCTTTATCCATGGGTAATCTATAGCTAGTGTACGTTAGGAAATGTAAAATCTTACCCTATAAGATGAATGAAGAGTGAATTTTGACTTTTCTGAATAACAGGTGTGTATAGGAATAAATCAAACTTTTCCAACATTTGACATTTTATAGCGGTTCAAAAACTGCTACACCAACCACTACAACATTTACACTTTGTAGCTGTTTTGAGTCCTAAACTACTACAAATCTTTGTTGGCGGGCTTTCAAAATTCAAAATTTTCAATTTGTAGTTTCAACTGCTACAAATCTCATGACCCAGAGGCAATGAAATTTTCAAATGTTCAATTTGTAATAGTTCCTAACCGCTACAAGGCTCATGAAAAATGGCACCCTCCAAATGAATTTGAATTTGACATTAATAGAGGTTATAAGCTCTAAATTGTTATAAATGTCAACTTTTTAGTGGTTAAAAAATTGCATATACAAAGTGCAACTATGACAATTTATTATTGTCCATTGTAGTGGTTACCTAATCACTACAAAATGCAATTTATCTTTTTTAAATAAAGTTTACTTCTATTTATAACTTTTTTAAGTTTAAATAAAATTCACTTTTACATTTTACAATTTACATATTATTTTGTTTTACTTTAAGTTACATTATGTTTAAAACTCATAAATTTGTAATTCAAATTATAGAAGGGCAAGTTAAATATATATAACACATGTTAGACAAATTGAATAATTGATTATTTAAAGTCCAAATGAACAAAATTAAAAAATATCTATGAAGCGTCCAAATATAAACAATAAGTAAATAAATCCAAACCATAAAGATAATAATATGAAGAAAGATCTATGATATGTCCTGATCATCGGTGCTCTATCACGGGCATCTTCTAGCTGCTATGGCATCTCAGTAGGGTCAGGAGGCATCTGTGTGACAAATCTAGGGATTGGAGGGACCTTTAGAATTGAAACGTTGGGTAATGCTATCTCCCAGGTCATAGAGAGAAGCGAGTTCGTAATTTCCTGCTACTGGATCTGCTACTGATAAAAGAAACCAACTTGCAATTGCATCCTCTCAATCATCCTAACCTCAACACTAGCCTCTGCCCTCCCTAGCAACCTCCTCTGCATAGAGCTCCTTAATAGATGTCCCACTTGACCTCTTGGTGCCAAAGGTCCCCCTCGAGAAGTCCCATCATCAGATGCACCACTCCTTTCGTATACCATGTTGGGCCAGGTGCCTATCCCTATACCCCTATAGCGTCCAAAGTGCTCAACTAAGCCCACACTAGCTTTTAGAGTCACAGTAGGATCCATAGCTCACCCCTAGGACTCCATCATGGACTCTCTCAGCTCCGCCTATGTTTGCCCAATCTGCTCCTGCTAAACAAATTATATTAAACACTTATTAAGAAATTTATATAATTAAAAGAAATAAAACATTAAAAAATTTATTTAAATTATTTTTACCACTTACAATGGCTTTCTTTACCTGCTGAGAGGTTGGAGTACTGTCATAATATCTATGGGTATCAATGAGTAACTCCCCATAGTTTATCTGACGGTTCTCCTGTTCCACCTTCTTCTCCTTAAAAAAAATTAAAATAATAAATTATGAATGACCATAAATTAAAATAATAAATTACAAACAATAAATTATTGAACTAAAATTAACTTAATTGTAAACATACCAAGTTATTGTAGGTGACAACAAATGTCTTCGATCTTGTTGTGTGATGAATCTTTTCCTACCATTGGCTTTTGCTATTTCTCTTGGAAAGAGCCTATGAAAAAAAACATTATTATTTCATTAATTTTGTTATAATTTTTAATATTTTCTTTTAAATAATAATAATTATTAATAATATTACCTGTCCTTCTTGCCTCCTCATGTACTGGATAAATCTTACCTAGTCATTAAGTGAGACGTTGTTCGACATGCTCTCTATCAACTATTGTAGATGCATCATCCCATCATGTATCCACAAAGTGATAGAGACAATTTCTCTTGTTCTTCCACCTATACCCCATCTTTATAAAGTCGTATCGCCTCCTACTGTTTCACACGACAAACTTATCCTGCATCACAAAATAAATTATAATTAAATACATTTCATTAATCAAATATAAATTATACTTATTTATATTTAATTAAATATATAAATTAA
This sequence comes from Albizia julibrissin, assembly GCA_037074505.1. Lineage (NCBI taxonomy): Eukaryota > Viridiplantae > Streptophyta > Magnoliopsida > Fabales > Fabaceae > Albizia > Albizia julibrissin. The sequence goes on from CM073483.1 coordinate 32,881,345, forward strand.
TTACCTTTACAACCTCATCCTACGTGTCCTTCTTTGGCTTCTTCGGCAGCTTCTTCCAGTCCTGGAAGTGGATAGGGAACCAGATCCAATTCCCACCTAGGTTGGAGAGTGTGATACCTTATTTTCCAACACTACGGTAGAATACTAATTAGCTAATACTCACCAACTATAAACATCAGAGTGACACAAAATGCTAGAAACTTTATACTATACCTTCTCTTTGCCCCGAGAGCTCCCTCCCTGTACTGGAGATTTGTTTTGGGAAAAGAATGAGATTCACAATAATCTTAGTAGTTACGTCATTAAACATATAAGATAACATACACAAGAATGCTTCACTCAAGAAAAATCATCAATAAAATCATCAAACATTATTCAGTGCAAACATGCAATTCATAAACTGACTTCGCGCTAGACAGGTTCTTAGCCCCGAAGGGCGCCTGTGCTCAATGCATACAATGCAACCTCATGACCGACATCACGCTTGACAGGATCTCTTGGCCCTGAGGGGTATCTGTATAAAGATAGGCCCCGGGTCCCGCTCGTGCAATTATGAACATTTCGCCTGAATGTCAACCCGACCTGCGATAGGCCCCGAATGATCACTCCGCTCAATCTAAACATGCTAGACATTTTGATGATAATAACAAACAATACATATGCATGTCATGTTATATGAAGATAGTTACTACATGGTTGCTACTTTACGTAACTTTCCCATTTGATACAAGCTCGGGCAACAGCTTCTGAGGCTAAACCGGTTGTCAAGTCCTGAAATCTCCAAACATTACAGATGAGTTATTACTCATCTGTATACCTTTTCAAACTCATTTCATTGGTAAATTTAGCCTATTGGTGCCAAATTACCAAAATACCCCTTAGGTCCTTATTATCAGTATTTTCTCAAAATCATAATTTAGGCCATTCCTACACATTTTCGGGTGTAGAATTCATTTCCAACCTCGAATTGGCCAAAATCACTCTCAAATGATGAAAATACCCTTGTCGGCCCTCAAATAAGGCTTAGAAAGGGCAATTCTGTCATTTCGCTCTCTGATCCTCTTCTCACTTCGGGGTCAATATAGACCCTACACAATTCAGCCTCCTAAAGCCAATGGAAGCATCGAATTGGTCAAATTCCCACCCATTTACCTTGTCCAACACAATGAAGGGAAAATAAATTCCCAGAAAAGTTGTATCGGATTCTCGTTTTCTTTGGCCTAATCACCTTTTTTCTACTTATCCTCACAATATTAATTGATTAGGCATTCATGGGACTTGATTTAAAGGCATTTTCACATTATTCTTTCTTTGGTTTTTCTCAATTATCTCAGACCAAATGAACCATAATCAAGTCCTAAACAATTCTACTAACCTTAATCAAGCAAGAGGAACAAGTTTTGGAAGTTACCTCTTGACTTTCTTCACTTTCTCTCTCTAGGTTGATTTCTTACTCCTCCTTCAAGCGTTTGATTCAGCTACTATTCAAGCAAGCCAATGATAGAGAGATAAGAAGGAGAAGCTATGGAGAGATTTAGAGCCTTAAATCACAAGACATAAGTCCCATACCTTAATCTTGTATCAACCCTAGCTCCTCTCCTTCTCTTCTATCGAGTTCTCATTCTCAAGCTCTCTCTTTTCTGTTTCAATTCTGTGCGTGCGTGAGTGAGCAGCTGGAGATGGAGATTAAATGATATATATTACATTGGTTTAATTAATTGGACACTTGGCATGATACAATTGGCCCAAAATGACATAATTCTCCAATTAATTCTATTTCCCTTCTCCATGCCAAATAACAGCTGAAATATGCATGGGAAACATAGGGAAAATCTGATTCTTCATCTATCTCATAGTGCCAACTTGTAACTTGTTGACCAAGTAATTGACTTTTTGACTATTTGACCATTTTTTTACCATAATTCACCAAAATTGGTTCATTAATGATCAATTAGTCATTTTGCTCTTTTTAACTCCCACTTAGCTCAAATCATTGGGCATTTGAGGAAAAATAATTATTTTCCACTTTTTGAAAAAATTACCGTTTTGCCCCTGCATTTTATGATTTACCGAAATAAAGCATTTTCTGCCCATTTCTTTGAATAAACCACATTTTGACGCTTAAATGAGGCCATTAACCATATCATTAAATTTTTTGAATTTTGGTTACAATATTGGGCCTTTACCGGTCTCTCATACCCTTATTCGGCCAATATACGCGTAACTGGAGATTTAAATATTTTTCCATAAATTCACATAAATTCATTCACATCATTTTTCACCATTTAATTCCATTAAATATACATCAAACACACACATAAGTGTATTGGTGAAAAATGGGGTATTATAGAGAGAAAACGGTTGAATAGATCATTGGCACTCTCAATTGGCTGGTCCGTGAGCTCATTCCATGGTACTACTACATGTAGCCCCCAGGCAAGTTGATTTGTACCAGCCACGTTTATCATCCTATTAGTGATGTTCCCTACTCATCTGCATAATTGATCATAAATTTTTAATTAAATATAATTTCACATTTAAACCACTTTAATTAAAATATTAACTTGTTAAAACAATTACTTACTCTAAACCTATACATCAAATCGCTTGTAAAGATGACCGTCATGGGTGATTTTGGTCCCTAGCCTCCTTAGAGTCAAGGAACCGCTTCGCCTCGCTAAGGGGAACATTGATCTCAACATCCTCCTCCTTATAGTTCCTGATATGAATATCATGCGCCTCTAACAGAATAGGCACCTCTGATTGGATCACCTTCTATAGTGGCGCAAGGTCATGTTGCCCTATGGGGTGCTCTCTGCCACGACTCCCGTCCTGTGCTGAAGAGATCGTCTAGGGATACACTCAAGATAAGCCTTCCCCTTCACCTTATCCCTCACGGAAGATATTATAACTACAATTATTTACTTTTCCAAATTAATACAATTTTGTTTTTCAATAAGAAAGTTAATAACAATTTAATTGATTATAATTTCTCAGTTAACCAATTAAAAATGTACTCCTAGTCAATATTAAAAATAAATTATACTCACACCCAAACAATATTTATAAAAAAATTATAATAAAATAATTACAAAATAAATATAACCAATATTATAATAATATAATTACACATAACCAAACAAAACAAAAAATAATTTCAATATATCTTAAAACCTAATTAAAAACACATGGACAAATAAGGTTTAATAAAAAATAGATTACACATGGCGAAATCGACTCAGAAACTCATAAATATTACAAAAACATATTTAAATAGCAATAAAATTGCTAAAAACAAATCTACTAAGCTCAAAAATAAATTAAAATAAGTAAATTTACTAACTTCAACTTCCTAGCTCCTCAAAATTGAGTAAAACCTCATATATGACAAAAAATTTTCAGAGCAAGTATGGATAATGATTTTGTGAAAAGTGGTAAAATCAGGGGTGGTGTCTTTATATAGCGGTGTAATTTGTATCGATTGTCCTCAAAATCGCTACAAATCACATAACCCTACCTCAGCCTGTGTGACATTTTTGTTGTGGTTTCTAGCAACCTTTTGTCTTTTATAGTGGTTAATGTCCCAAACTGCTACAAATATGGGACAAATGTGACGCTTTTTTATGTTAGGCTAACACCACATTTTGTAGTAGTTTAGATGATCCAATAGCTACAATTACATCACAACAAATGCCGTACCACAATTTGTAGCAGTTTATCTGACACAACCACTACAAAATACTGTAGCTTATGTGTACCATTTGGCATGAGTCATATGGTGGAAAATTTGTAGTGGTTTGCCCAAAAACAACTATAAATCCTTGTATTTGTAGCTGTTTTGTTACTGTTACAAATAAGCCGCTACTAAAAAGTGATTTTTTTGTAGTGTCATAACATTTTACAAGGGCCCAAAGTAAGCAAACATAAGCAACTAAACAAAGCATAATGATACAATTATTTTTTGTATGGTACAACTTAATGATACTATTATTAGTGGTAACTCAGGCGATACTACCAAGGCCATTTAGGTGCCAGTTTGAAAGAGGTAGGCCACAGCCCACTCCAAAGACCAAAGTTTTCTTTTCGTCAACTTCTTTGGGTGACAAAGTACAGAGCAAGGCAACTAACAAAGGCCAGTTGTATCGTAGCCCAAAAAGACACACCACTACTGTGTGAGCAGTATGCCCCGATGACTACTACTGAGGACTTGGAAGTAGAACCAGAGGCCCGGATCGTAACATCCTATTTTTTTAGGTCCTAGAAAGTCAGCTATGACTTAAGATATATTCTTAAAGAATAGATAATAATTTATTAGAAATGCTCTATGTTAAAAAATTATTTTATGCATTAATAAGGTATTTATAAAAAGAAAAAAATATCAAATAAAAAATAATTAAACATTTTTTTGGTTTTAGACATTGAGCGAAATTAAATATATTTAAATCTTATGTTTCTAAAAACAACTAAAATATGTTAAAGTAGATAAATAAAAGCCAGATCATTTGATAACCTATCTGATAAAGGCCTTACTATGAAGGCCCAATAGCAATGAAAAGCCCTAGGTCATTTTTTCTCAAATTTTGTTTGCTCCTGCCGCCACTCTCCTTTGGATTCTTTCTTTTTTATTTTATTCTTTCCTCCTCCACTCTCACTGTCTCATTGTGCATTCCTCTCTTCTCTCACTCTATGCTCGCCGGCCCTCCTCTTTTTCTTGCTTGCTGTGTTTGCCTTCCTCTCTTATCAACCCTTACTTGCCATCAACTTTCTTCAACAAATACGTTGTGTGACACCTTATTTCCAATACTCATAAATGAGTATAAGTGATTAGTGAAATCCGTTGTAGAATTAGGATTTGACCCCATACTACCCAACGTTACAAAACATTCACAAATCTCTGCCCTCAACTCATGATTTGAACCTAAGATTAAGAGGATTTTCCAAGGGGTAGAATACTTAAAACGTATTTCCACAAAATTCACTACGTCGCTAATATATCATCGGCTCTTAATTCCAATACAATCAGAGTATGCGAGCGTTTTACTTTAAATCAAACTAAGAGTCATTCTCTGCTAAACTTCAGCAATTCTCTACTTATCCATTCATTCATACATTCATATACATAAACATCAAATGTATAACCATAAATAATCTTGTATCAAATACAAATAGTAGTGCCTCACACTACGGTCTTCACCTCACCTCTGCAATCCTTCTCCGTGCATATCTCCTTGCACCCTTCAACCTGTCTAAATGGTTGGTTGGGAGGAGTGAGATTCGAGAGAATCTCAGTAGCAAACATTACCACTATGCATGCCAGATATACATGAATGCATGACATGCTTGCCTACACTATTTCATGCCAACATAATGACATATCTTCATGCCCAATGTTATGACATACAAATAGCCATTTCACAAATATAACAGAGTTTCAAACAATCATACATGTTCCACACAAATAGGCAAATCAATCACATAAACAATGTAAGACATACATATCACATACATGCAGAAAAAGTGAGTTCACTACCTCTCGGACTTTATATTCTTCTCTTCTTGTAACTTGATCCGCCAATCATTGCTTCTTCTTTGTCGCTTCATGGCCTAGGTAAGTGATAACATTATTAGAGCCATGAAAAACAAATGCCCAATGGCCCACATTAGCCCTAAAGGCTTACTTTCACATTTGGAGTTCATACCAATTACATTTGTGCCATTAAGTCTTAAATTTGAATAAGACATATGGCTGACAGATTTTTCACTCAAATTTAAAAATTCACCATTAATTCTATGAAACTACAAATTGAGTGGTTCCAAATTCTATAAAAATATATTTCATTATATCTTCACATAAAAATACTAAATTCTAGCTATCACAACCACAAAATTCACAGAATTTCATCAAACTCAACCTATCCAAATCACATTCTAGAAACAAGGCAGAAGTTAAAAAATTCATATCTAAATCCAAAAAATCTCAAATTGATATGATTCCAAGTCCTAATTCACCCTTGTTAAGTTTTGTTTCAAGGAAAAATATATCATTAGCTATATATACATGAATTAATACAGTATTTTAACTTTCTACACATTATTCTAAAAAATTCCAGTTTTACATGACCAGATTTTGAAAAATCATAACTCCTAGTAAACTTGTCAAAATCCTTCATATTACCTATCATGTTAAAGCTCATTATGTCTACTTTAAGTCTGAAAAATTTCAGAATTTTTGGACAATTTTTAGACCTTCAAACATCACGCACAACACTGACTGTCACATAGGGCAGATTTAAGCAACATGCACATATATGTTTCATAATTTCCCAAATTTATGTACAAGCATCCAAAAATTATAAATACTTGTATACCTACACAATTTTGCCTCCTAAATCCAATAAAAATATCAAAATTATCACTCCTCCTATACGAAATAGTACAGGGTAGATCTCAGGATTCCAGAAAATAGTTTGTTGTTTTCTCGTTTTCTCTTGCCTAATCACTTCCTTGCTACTCTTAATCAAATGAATATCTATTTAAGCACTCATTAGACATGATTTAGCCATTGAAAACACCATTTTCTTATGAGAATGAATAGTACCTAACTTCGAATATACTTATCCAAACAACAAATCAATCGGTTAAAAAGGAAGCTTACGCTTACCTCTACCCGTTTTCGCAAACGGTTCGGAATTCCGGCAACACTCCGGCCGGTGAGATGATTCCAACCAACTCCAAATGAAAATCTGAAACCGTAAAAATGTAGCTTGTGATGAGTAGAAGAAGTTTCTTGAATGGTACTTTGAGAGATGACGACGATTCGGTAGTGTTTTGGCGCTTGAAATTTTCTCTCTCTTCTTCCTCCATTTTTGTTCTACACCACTCTCTCTCTCTCTCTTAGCTGTTTTCTGCATGAAATGGCTGATGAATATGATGATTTAATGGTTAAATGAGGTGTTAACTAGCTTGCCACGTGTCAGCTCCCTATTGGCCCAAAATTCCAATTTTCGCATATAATGCTTAATCTAACAGAATTTTCATTAAATTTTAAAAATTCATATCTAATTGTAAAAATGTCTAATTGGGGTGGTTTTAAAGGTTATATAACCCTCATTGAGTCTAGTTTTAAGGAAAAATATAATCTTTGGCCAATTGAAATTTCACTCTTCCCGAAATTTTAATCTTTGAATGTTGTCCCAGAAAATAATTAATTTCGCTGGGCTAACTTCAAAAATTCATTTCTCTTCGTGTACAACTCTAAATAACTTATATGACCTATCAAATTAAATTTTGATAAGTCTACTTTCATTCTAAAAATTTTCACAATTTTTTACCACCATTTACTTATCAAAAAATGTTACACAATAACCACTATCACACCGGGAATTTCACCAAGGATATAAATAAATTTTTAGGGAATTTAAATATGCCTCATAGGGACATTTGCTAAACCGGGGCTTAGCAGTCAACTTGATCCGGGCTTAATCTCAAATCTTTTATCCCAAAATTCAGGATATTACATATTGGTCTGCAACTTTCAATTGTCAACCTCATTTGTCTTCAATCAGTTCCATTGGATTTCTCCTTCTTTCTATTGATTTGACTGACATGTCCTTCCACTCTATTATATGCATAAATATATGGGTTAAGGTGCAAAAATAGCAATAAATTATTTCTTAAAGTGCATCCAACACAACTAACTATATAAATTTTTGAGGTACAAAAGTAGATATTATGATTTTTTTTGAGCAAAAATAACAATTTTTGCATCCCAAAATAGATAACGAAATTGCTATTTTTGCTCCAAAAAAATTCATAATGTCTATTTTTGCACTGTAAAAATTCATAATGTCTATTTTTACCCCCTAAAAAAGTTAGTTGTGTTGGGTATACTTTAAAAAATAATTTTTCATTAAATCTGCACCTTAACCCTAAATATATTGGCCTCCCACCATATCGAATGTATAAACTCTCAGCCACAAGTTCCGTCCCTCTCTCTCAAACATCACATGGTAAACCTACAGTTTTTGTTTTAATCAACTTTGGCGCACACTCACTATCTATTTGTTAACCACTTCTTATCATCTTCAACAAGGCACATTTATACCTATTAAGCCCTCTTCAACTCTTAAAGAAAATATAGGTTATACTAATGGAAAATATTTTGAAATATGGTTTACTAGTTGAAAAAAAAAAGTGACAATGATTGATATACGTAAGGTTTAGCAAATTTGCATGTTTCAAATCCAGGTGTTCACCTACTTATTAAGCATTTCAACATGTTGAATACCAAAGGTTTCATTTTAAAATGTTTTAAAGCGTGATTCTTGTGCATGAAGAGGATTGTTTTCAAACATCAAGAGACTTGCAATTTTTTCAATTTACACACGCGCCCGCACATACATACATATTTATATATAAGTTGTCCGTATGAAAGATCAGATATGGCCATATGATCTGACGTTTAAAGGTCTTTTAACTCAGATATTAACTGTCATCTTCGAATTCTTTTAATTTTATTTAACCATAGATTGGGTGGAAGGAGAGTGTGCATGGCTTTGAGGGAATGCTCTCTTATTTGCTGGCTTGTGGGTGCAATTCCCAAAAGTTTTTAACACAACTCATTATGGGCAGTTTGCTCCAAAAGTTCATGCTCTTAAGAGAAATTGAACTTATAGGAGTTAATGCTTTGTTCTTGTCGTCTCCTCTTTGCTTTATGCAAGTTGACCTATAAGGATTGCCTATACTCTAATTTTGTAAATCTATGTTCTTTGTATTGTTCAAGTATGAAAATAGCAAATATTTTCTTTGACTTAAGAGGCTATACTAGTTTCAAGAAAATTAAAACCTAATTATAAATTATACTTTTGCTACAATCCTACTGCGTGCCTAGTGCTTAGTCATAAGTATATCATCAATCTTTTCACTATATATATACATATAACAATTTGACTTTCAGCAGCAACGTTAATTGCCGCCACCAAAAGCCTCAGGATATAAGCAAATAGATAAGTTTTATCCATTCATAAATATTACTAAAAATTGCACAAGTGGCTAATAGTAGCTGAAGCAGTAGTTGGGGGAACCTTAGTTGAGTCGTCAAAGAAATCCTGACGAGAAAAAACAAACTCTTCAACAAAAACTATCAAATGTCCATTTGAATGAAATTGTTCTATCTTTCTCATTCCTATAAGCAACACATAAAGTTGAAATACATAAATAGTGACAACATAAAGTTAGCTATTGCTTGCAACTGCTAAATACACCAACTCCATATAGAAAAGAACAAAGAGCTATGTGTAGCTAATTCATATGACAATGTTAAAAGTGGATGCCTTTCGCTTAATTGCAAGCAACTCAGCTAAAACATCTTTAATACCAATCCTTTCACTAGGCAATTCTGCACAACATACCACTCCAATCCTAGCAAAGCTAGCTAGGGACTTTTGAATTTTCTGTTCCAGATCTGGAATATGCATAACTGTCCTATGGTCTCTATCAGACGGAACAAGCAAATTTGAATCCACTATCTCAAGGACTCTTTCTGGCAAGGCTAGCTTACAGAATGTTGGTAGGCTGAGGTCCTCATGAAACATGCCATCTGTAGGCTTCTTTCTGGTTAGCATCTCTAGCATAAGAACCCCATAGCTGTATATATCCCCTTGTGTTGTAACTTGGCCAACTTCTCCGTACTCTAGTAAAAAATTAATATTCATTAGAGAATATAAAAGTCCATAACACTGAAGTTATTTTTAGGTAAAAATATATCTTTTCCAAAAAAGGTTTACCAATAATATACAAAATTTTTAGTGACTTTAATGTTTAGCACACTCAAAATGTAGTTTCTAGTTAATAAGGATTGCTAGATAATAAATAAAGTTCTTATTGACGAAAATACAATCAATAGTATAAGAAGAGTCATATATACCTCGAGGAATATACCCGATTGTTCCCTTAATTGCTGAGGATGAAGTTTGGTCCTCACTAGAACAGCTTGTAACCTCATGAAGAAGCCTAGCTAATCCAAAGTCTCCCAAGTGTGCAACCATATCATCATCAAGAAGAACATTACTTGGTTTAACGTCACAATGAACAATAGTTTCCTCAAAATCATGATGAAGATAATCCAAAGCATGAGCCACATCAATAGCTACATCCAATCTTTGTTTAAAATTCATATATAAATCTCTATGTTCACCAAGTTCGTTCGCTGACAACCAATTCTCCAAGCTCCCGTTAGGCATGAACTCAAAAACAAGTGCCATAAAATCATTGCCTCTGTAATCAACACTTGAACATGAAGTCAAGATCTTCAAAAGATTCCTATGCCTTACTTTACTAAGAGTTTTGCATTCTGTGATGAAACTCTTTGTTGCGCCATATGCTTGAAGATTTAGCACCTTTACAACAATAGGTCTTTCAAAGTGTTGAAGAGCTCCTTTGTATATTGAACCAAAGCTTCCAACACCAACCAAATTCGATGAAGAAAATCCATTGGTTGCATCGTGTAGCTCTTTATAAGAAACCCTCAAATAAGTATTTCTTGAGGAAGATGGGGAGGAAGGAAACTTCTTCTGTTTTCTTCTCTTGCAAGTGATTAGGCAAATTGCAAAACAAGTAAGAGCACTGCTTATCACAATGATAAGGATTATGACTTTGAAATGCTTCTTTGACTTTCTTGGGCATATAGGAAGCTTTAGTTGAGGTATTCCACCGCAAAGATTCTCATTTCCAAAGAGTGAAATAGCTGTGATGTTATCAAACGTTCCTCCTTTTGGAACCTCACCATAGAAATGGTTATGAGATAGGTTCACAATCTCCAATATTGGAAGATCTTTTAGTTCTTGTGGGATTGTGCCTGACAAGTTATTGTTGGAAAGGTCTAAGTTCATGAGGGATTTCAAGGAATTAAAGGATGAGGGTATATTTCCATGGAGGAAGTTTCGACTCATATCAAGATATGTCAACCGTAAGCATTCCCCAAGTTCCATTGGAATATCACCAGAAAAATTGTTTTCATTCAGATATAATTCCACTAATTGCTTCATGTTACCAACCTCATAGGGAATGGGACCAATCAAGGAATTGCAAGATATGTTAAGAAGTATGAAGCTTTCTAGATAGCCAAAAGTCAAATTTGGTATATTACCACTCAAGTTATTGTTATCTATGTATAAGATTTGCATACTTTTGCAATGTTTGAGGCTTACTGGAATGGTTCCCTCAAGTTTATTTTCAAACAACTCAAGACGAAACAACTTGGTAAGATTTCCAAAGATATCAGGAATTCCACCAGATAATTGATTATGTCCCAAGCATAGCTCTCCAAGATGTTCAAGCTTTTCAATTGAATGTGGAATTGTGCCTTGAAGGAAGTTATGTTCCACATTAAGGGAAATTAATCCATCTGGTAGACCAATCTCATTAGGTATGCTTCCGAAGATATGATTGAATCCCATACCAAGCCTCACAAGCTGGGAAGAGAGATTCCCAATTGAATTTGACAATACACCGCTGAATTTATTATCTAGCATCTCTATTAAATGCAATTGACTACAATTTGTCAAGGATGAGAGGAAATCCAAGTCATGTCCTTCACTCCCAAAATTATTCGAGTAAATCTCAAATCTACAAAGGTTCTGCAGTCTTCCCAAAGTGGTAGGGACTAGGCCCCTAAAAGCATTTTCATATATTGCAAACAATTCCAATTTAGTGATGTTGGATAATGAAGCTGGAATAAACCCCGTCAACATGTTGTGCCCCGCATTAAAATATCGAAGATTGGGAAAGCAAGGTCAATATTTGATGGGACAGTTCCTGACAAGTAGTGATTGAAAGAAAAACCTAACTCTTCCATGCAAGAAAGATTATAAAGTGAAGAAGGGATTATACCAGATAGACTGTAGTTACCAAGATGGAGTAATAACAAATTTGACAACCCACCTAGAGATTGGGGTATACTTCCTTCCAAATTGTTATATGAAAGAGACAATTGCTCCAAGGATGTAAGGTTTCCCAAGGAAGGTGGAATATTTCCATGAAATTGATTGGCACCAAGTTTTAACACAGTAAGTTGTTGCATGGATTGAAACCATAAGGGAATTTTACCAGTCAAATTATTAAAAGTTAAGGAAATCTCGTGGAGTTTAGAACAGTTAGCCAACTCCGTAGGAATTTCTCCCTGAAGATAGTTTTTGCTTAAATCGAGTAATAGCAATCGTTTAAGATGGCCAGTTTGTTTGGGAATTTGACCATGCAATCCATTATAGGAAAGATTGAGCAGTTTGAGAAAGGTTAAGTTACCTAATGCTGGTGCAAGAGTGCCCCCCAAATTTTGATTTCTCAAGTTCAAAGCTGAGACTCTCATGTGATGGAGATTGCATGTAACACCTTGCCATTTGCAGAAGTGGAGAGAATCATTCCATGGAGGTAGAGCTTCTGGAACACTATTGGTTAACTTGTCCTTGAGAGCATGCAAAGCAAGCCTATCAGTCTCAGAACCACCAGTGGCCATGGCAGCTGTGCGCAACAGAATTTGAGAAGCTATGCATAGTAGAAAAATGGTGGAAATAATGAAGGAGATCATTTTGATTGTGGAGAAGGAATCTGCAAAATGAAGCCACATACTAAAAAGCTAGACATGTGGTGTTGGTTTTATATTAGTAATAGGCATTGACGGCTAAACCTCAAGTCTACAAATTGGAAAATTGCTGTTTGATTTTATTTTTAAAAACTGTTTTCTTAAATAATAAAACAATAAAATATGTTGGGTAAACTGTTTTTAAAAATTTTTTTAAAAATAAAAAAAATAAAAAGTTACTTTTAAAAACTAAAAAACAAAAATAGTTTTTAGTTATTTTTTTTGTTTTTGTTTTCCTATTTTTTATTTTTTGAAGCCGCTACTTATTTACTATTGATACTACACCACTAATGATGACCATTGCCACATCACCACTAGTGGCCACACCGCCACGTCACATCAAAAACAGATTTTTCAAAATAATCTATCTAAATAGATTTTTTTTTGGTTTATTTTTAAAACTTGTTTCTAAAATTTTTTTTATAAAACTGTCTGTGAGAACAAAAAATAGAAAAAAAATCAAACAAGCCCTTAAATTCCAAATCTCTGTTTTCTTTTTGAAATTAAATCTTTGTTTTTTTTACCATTGGTGGTTCAAAAAATTTTCAATTACAATGAGAGGGGCTTAATAAAAAAATTTAACATATTTGTTAATAAAATCAAGATGGATCTTCATTGATAATAAATGATTCTTTACAAGATACAAATCATCATACTTGGGTTCAACAATGATCATCCCACACTTGAGGCTGATTAACAACCAACTCTAACTTTAGAGATTTAGGTAGAGTTAGTAAAAAGGGCCGGCCTTTCACAAACTAGGGCCTAAAATGGGCTGGCCCTTTTATGTCAGACTAAAGAAAAACAATCATTTTTTGAGACCTGGCCCGTGAGCACAAGGGATAAGACCGGCTATTTTAACAATTTTTACTTTTTTTCAGTTTTTTTAAAAAATTACAACAATGAAAGTCCTAATTTAACACATAAATATTGTTAAAATTAAGGTGTAAAACATAATCAAGGGTAAACTATTGTCCACATACCAGAATTACAAATAATTAATGAGAAGACTTAACAAAATTAAGAATATTTTTTATAAATATGTCTTGAAAAGTATAAGTAATCAACAAAATAAATAAGACAAGATATAAACAAAACAATCACTAGAAAATAAGTATAAAAAAAAAATACAAAGTTGGTAAAAATACTTATGAAATAAGAAATATCTTTTATAAGTTTTTAATTTTTAGGATTCTTTCTTAATACAAGATATTCTTATAAAAATTAATTCTAAAAAAAGATTATAAAAACTAAATATTTGTAACATCATTAACAAAGAATAAAAATCAATAATATTATTATCATATAAATAATTTTAAAAAATAAGAAAGATATATACGGCCCTACAGGTCTGGTCCTTTTAGGCCTGCTTTCACTTTTAAGGTAAGAATCTTAAGCCCAGCCCTAACAAATTCAGGACCCGGCCAGTTTTCCCGACTCTAGATTTAGGAGGGACTTCCCTCTCTAGAGAGAGAGACTCATATTAACTTCTCTTTTAATATGATATGGATCTCATTATCCTACACACTTAACACATTAACTATAACTTCTATTTATATAATTCAATCACTAATCATGATCTTAACTAACAAGATAGGGTCTTAACCATGGTTCAATATTCCAAAAATATTTCAGTTAAAACTTGAGCACAATTGATAAAATATTTTGTTACTTTTTTATGAAATTTATTCAATTTTCAATTCAACTATCATGTTATAAAGATGTATTAAATCTTCACAATTTACATAATTCATATTTAGCCATTGTTATATTTATTATACAAATTTAAATTTGAGTGAATTTCATTCCATTACGTACAAAAAATAAATTAATAAATGTTCAAAAACTTTTAATAAATAAGGATCTAAAAATCGTAAATATAACTTTAATTCTATATTTCTAAATCACACATAAAAAAAATTATAGTTTAATACCATTTCAAGCTTTCTAGAGTTGCACATGATTGACAGGCGAGGGGATCACTGGTTTTATGCTTTGCATAATATAATACAAACACTCAAGTTATATTGACTTAAGTTTATTGAGATGCATTTCCTCTAGCTCCCGAAAAAGACATTATATGGACTGGATTAAAAGGGTCAGTCATCCTAAAATTAAGATTCATTTCTTGTCGCAAATATTCACTTGTAGCATATCATATCTCAATGGATTGGCGTAATTTTTTCACCGCATGCACATTCCCACAATGATGGTGTTTTTCCAAAATAAAACTTTGTTGTTCAGCATCTTGTACTAGCCATCCCTTAGAAGGTATTGCTAAAAGATCATCAATTCCTAATGAAATGGATGTAGCAGGGTTAATACAATGTTTCAAGTTTATCATCATTTTGATTTTTGCCTCTAATGTTTCAAATAAGAGGTTTTAGTCTCTTAAGTTTCATTCCATTTAAAATATTGGTCTCCATTATTAAATAAAAATATGGGCCATTCGATCATTTGATAGACCAAAATCTCTTATTTAAAACTTAAGGAACTAAAACCAAAAGGGGGATAAATGATCAAAAATTTTATTAGCCCCATGAGAATTTAAATTTTTTAAGGCCAATATATCAACACTGAGAATGAAATAAAATTAGAAAATATACATAAATAATACTTCCTTGAGTCCACATGCACAATATAAATCACTTGAAAAATAATTAAGTCATTTCAAATTTGCTTATATAATCAATATTTAAATGTAACTTATTTTATTTTTCTCTCTTTTTTAAAATCTCATTTGAAATAGGCAAAGTTAAAAAAAATCAATTTAAGACATTTTTAACAAGTTAATAACTATTTCTTAATTATTGATCAATAATTAAAGTGATTTATATCATCAACGACGATATGATAAAGAGGACTATAGTACTTTCAACAAGAAGAAGAAGAAAAAAAAAAAGAGGACTATATATTGTCTGATTTTAAGGTGGGACTCTAGACATGGTGCCGTGTTTTATAAACGGATGTGGAAAATTATGATAATCCAGACGTCAATAATGGTGCCGTGTTTTATACCTCTCTCATCGTTGACTCGGATTCCAAAAAAAAAAAAAAGAATTAATATTCGGTTCATATTATAAGTCATTTATAAAAAATATATTTTAATTTATAATATAAATTCTTTAGAGAGTAATTAATATTTATTTATTAGTTTTACCCGTATAATTAATACTTAACTGTAATTTTTTATAGTTAAATAATAATATTTTAAAAGCAAGACATTTAGTTATATATAATTAAAAAACACGATATATAGAAAGGATATAAAGAACTTGACATAAATAATGCCCTCTCATAGATTTTTTATCAACGAAATAGAGGTAAGATTAAAGACGGAGCAATTTTGATAGGAAGAATGATAATTGTTTACCTTATAAAAAAAATGATACAGAAAGTGAACCTTTACATTCAAAATATAAAAATTTAAATAATAAGTTTGAAATTTTAAGTAATATATAGGTCGTCATTAGTATTAGAATCAATAATCTCAAAATTTTAAGCAAAACACTTTAATTTATAAGATTACATGACCACAAATATTACGTTTTATAATAAATGATTAAAATTTTGGAGTTGATATTATATTATTCACAAGAATTTCAGAATTTATTGCAAACGAATATATTATCTCCTATCTTTAATATAAAATCCAGTTAACTTATATTAAATTAATTTATCTGATTTATAAACTGATATATAATCAAATAATATATTATATATATAATAGTTAACTAATTTATTTAATTTTTTTGATCTCTTGAAAAAAAATATCAACCTCATCTTATAATAACAACGTAATAGATTAAGAAGGGAGAAAGAGATAAGAGTATAAGGTTGGGCAAATGTCTCTTGTTGGAAAGTCTTGCCCATGTGAGCATGAGGAGACCACTTCCGTGGAACCCACACCCCTCACTGTTGGGTGAGGGGCAGGCGTTCATGTGAACATGCCTGGCCTACGATTATATGATGCCCGTGTGCATTACGTTACCAATGACTAATATGTGTACGTTTCTCAGGAATTTAATATAAGATTTATTTAAGTTTTTAAAAAAAATTAAGAAATTTTAATAAATTGTTTTAAATTATTTATATTTATAATTTTTTTAAAATAATTTTTTTAAATTATAAAATGATATATAATATGATTAAGTAATTTATTTAGCTTTCTTAATTTTTTTTAAAAATTAACTGGATCTTATATTAAGGATAGGAGCAAATAATTTACATTTAAATTTTTGTAATTTCAATTAGTTTTATGTTATTGTGGCTGGTAACACGGTAAATTATATCTTATTAATGGAGAAGAGAGAAAAGTTCATGCAGCTTAACATTTTAAACATAGAGTTTGCATTTTTTATAATAAATAATTGAAATTTAGGAGCACATAGGAGTATAATATTCACAAGACTTTCGAAAATTCTTTGTGGACCTTGATGGAGATAAGAGTAAAGAATGGTCAATTTTGTAGGAGAATGATAATTGTTGACCATTTTAAAAAATGAATACAGAATGTGATCTTTTAAATTATAAATAAAAAAGTTAAATAGTATATTTGAAATTTTAAGTAATATATAGGTCGTTAGTATTATGGCTAAAAAAATCTTATAATTTTAAGTAAAACGCTTAAATTTTTACTTTATAAATTAAAGATGAAATTCAAAAGGAAATTAAATAACATTGTACGGCTACAAATATTTTTTTTAATAATAAATTATTATAATTTCTTAATGCACATATTATAATACGCCAAACTTTCAGAAATTCATTGTGGAAGGAGGAATGAGATAAGAGTAAAGACTGGGCAAATATGAGAGGAAAACATCTTCTGTGGGACCCTCACCCCTTAGTGCGGGGAGACTGGAAGGCACTTTTGTAAATATGTCCTACGACTGTGATGCCTGGCCTTGTCCCTCACCCTACTCAGAAAAAAAAGTCTATTGTCACCCAAATTAGCGAGGACTAATAAATCTATCAGTAATAAATGATTTTCTGGTGACTAATAAATCCTCCTTTGCGTCACTTAGAGTGTGTGGGGGGTCAATGTGGCCTCTAATGCCTCATTCTCTAATGTTTTTATAAGTTCCGACCTTTCAAATATAATTTTTTCTATTGATTATTAGATTTTATATAAAATAAGTGATATTTTAATATCTTATAAATATAAATTGGTTTGATTTTAAAATTTTCATGAATTTTTAAAAATATAGATCACGACCCCAGAATTTTAGCGCGTGTGCTTCAGGTGGTTATCTCGTTCTTCACCGCAGGGTTCATCTTCTTCCTCCTTTTTTTAGGTTGCCTTGGGTTTGCTGAAGGTAAGAATATTCTATTCTTTTTCCTATTTCCTATGTTGCTTCCATGAATTATGGGATGAGGCATACATTTCTATTTTGAATTTTCCGGTTGTTAAAAGTGGAAGGAGAAGGATTTAGATTTTTCTTTGCTTTTATTTTAATTTAAGCTTTGGCGGGAAATCAAATTAGAAAACTTTAATTGATATATTTGAACAATATATAAAGATATTATTGTTAACGTAAACTCAGGCCATATTAGGAAGCCATTAAGGTGCCAGCTTGAAAGAGGTAGGCCATAGCCCACTCCAAAGACCAAAGTCTTCTTCTCGCCAACTTGTTACGATGACAACAAAGTACAGGGCAAGGCGGCTAACAACCAGACCACCATATTGTAGCCTAAAAAGACAGGCCATAACGAACCACCAGCCAAGCCCAATAATTCATGATGTTTTCATCCTTCATGTTGTTTGAGGATGCCCCGATGATCACCACCGAGTACTTAGAAGTGGAACCAGAGGCCAAGATAACTTGGCTCCAGCATTAAAGATAGTTAAAACCAGTGGAGAACCTACACCAAACGTGGAAAGAAAACATAACACCAAAATAATATAGATTGTAATGGTAGAGTCCCAAGAAAGAAATTTTATAAGAAGTCCCATGAAATGGTCAAATAATTATGAAGTTCCATGGACCTAATTGTGAGATACTGTAATTGTTCAACTGCCTATTTTCCCTTGTTGATTAAAAAACTGAGGAAAAATGATTGCCCATTCGTAGAGTAGACTGAAGGAGAATTGAAGTGATCGCATGAAATCACGAAACCTCAAGTCCCAAATCGCATTATGAGTCATATTTAGTTTTATATAAAATATTATTTTTATTTTTGTTACGAGTGTAGGATGATGTATTTAGAAGTGCAAATGTACACTGTCGTAATTAAGTAATATAGAAGTGAGTAGAGTATCGTTCCCACGAGGATTGATCACTAAGTACCAAAATTGGTAATTTTAATTCTATTTAGTCGGTTGATTAGTTGTGATTGAGATTATAAGATAGAAATGATGAAATATGAATACAAGTGATATAAAGACAAATATGAGAAAAAGCCCTAGGGATTAGATTTCACTTAACAAATTCTGGATTGAATCACTTATCTATTCTAGTCCAATTTATTCCACATGATTGATAGTCGAGTTTCCCTATTTTAATTATTAGCCTTTTCCAAGGTCAAGTAATTCTATAATTAATTGCTAACCCAATATATTCCTATATGAATTTAAGCAATCAATCATGCATTAAGATTTATGAAACTCAATTAAGACTACACAACCCATATGAATATATTCCTATTTCATATGCAAATTATGGTTTTAATTATAGGATACACACACATGTATCTCCTTCCGGTCTCAACATGCATATTAAAATCATCCAAAAGGTGGCCAATCAATTGTAAGTATTAAGAGCAATAATTAAAACTCAATCATGAAGGAAAAATTAAAACTAGATTTAATAAGTTAAGATTCAATCCGTCATTAGTAAGCTACGTCATCACCCTAGGAAAAGGAAAATTTATATCATGATAAAATTAAAACCAAAACCAAAATATATTACAAACATCATAAATATTGCATAAAAATTAATTACAAAAACATAAAAATACAACTACAAGATGCATGAAAATGGAAAATCTAGCATACCCATATAGGAGGTAAAACCATCCATGTAGGTGGCAACCTATACCATCCATAAAGGAGGACTACCTAGGCCTTCCATATAGGAGGTAAAACCATCCATGTAGGAGGTACGCAAGAAGTAAAAAAAATGTAAGAAATAAATTCTAAAAATAACAACTCTCTCTCTAAAATAAAAATTTTCTCTCTCTCTTCCTTCCTCTTCATTTTAGGGTGCCAAGAAGCTCTATTTATAGGCTTCATTTTCAGACTGCTACAGTATTTTTCTACAGTGATTTTTGCTACAGTTAACCGACCACCCACTTGCTACAGTGAACCGACTGCTACAGGAACCGCACTGAACCGCCCTACTTCCACACACCGACCGCTACAGTATAACGCAATGGTCCGCTACAGTACAACGCAATGGTCTGCTACAGTACCCATGCTACAGTGCACAGTGAACAGTACCGCATGAACAATGCACAGTGAATAGTACCTCATAAATAGTACTTCCCCTTAAATGCCTTCTTTGATTCTTCTTAATCCGGTACTGTCCATGGCTGCAAGAAAATCATTATTTATTTATTAATTACACCCAAATTGATTATATTCAGCTCAAATATAGTCCACAAAATCATCATATAAGAGAAAATGAATATGCAAATATTTTACTTATCAATTTTCTTTAGCTTCATTTCTTTGGCTCCTCCTCCTCAATTTGACAAGACATACCATTTTTATTATGTTGGATGGAGAGAAAAGTGAGAGAAAAATAAGGAGGAGAGAATACTAGAAAAGAAAATTTTAAAAAATAGTAAAAAAATTTATTATTTTCGAAGGTTTTCCCTCCTAATATTTTTTTCTCCCGTGATTTTCTCTTCATATAAACATAAAGTTCATTTAATGCCTAACTGTTTGAGGTGGGGCATGTTATAATATTTTTCCAACTCCTTCTCCTCCGTCTTATCCAGCACCAACGTGTTCTCCTATGCTCTTCGTCCGGATTTTTCTATGGTTCAAGTGATTGCTTGTTTGATTTCCGAGAAACCACTTGTTGAAAGTTTTTTTTTTTTTCTAGTTTTGACAGATCATTGACATGGTTAAGCTGTGGCTTCTTAGTTAAATGTTTAGTTGACACAAGTGGGTGGGATGATTTGACAGTTGTTGTAATTTAATTAGACCTATATTTCTAGAGCATGTAATTTTGCAAACACTCAAATAAATATTTTTGATGCATAAGCAAAAATGAATCATGATGTAGTAGATCTTCTATCCCATAGTGCTCTTCTGATAATTTTTTGCTTTTATTTTCGAAACAAACTTTAAAAATAATGATTAACTTAAGAAATAATTTTTATTTCATTTCTACCACATCATCCAAGTCATATTTAAAAATAATTTAATTATTTTTTTAATAATTATAAATTATTAAACGAAACACTTATGAAAAAATAAATTACAAAAAGAAAAAAATGATATTAATAACTTAATTATTAATTATTGTAATTATAATTTAATTATAAGATTTTATTTTTGAAACAAATTTTGAAAACACAAATCAATGAAATCGTATGAACAGTTAAAAAAACTTATGAACACCTTCCTTCCATGATCATTCAACACCTTCTTACCAGGAGGCGGTAGTTGATGATAAATGATGGTAGTTTTGCTTTTGAGCACAAGTTGTAATGCCTTTTTAAGTTTTTAATGGATTTCAGAATTCATTAAGAAAAAATGCTTATGAACAGTGAAAAGCCAGCCTGTGAACAGAAAAACACTCAAATTGTATGAAGACTAGAAAGCTTTTGAACAAAGTTTATGAACAAGCAATAAATGGTGGAATAGATTTAATAAATATTTAGATTACAGTTGGCTAATAACAGCTGAAGCGATCGTTGAAGGAACTTTAGTTCAGTCGTGAAAGAGATGATGACAAGAGAAAAAACAAACTCTTTAACAGAAACTATCAAATGTCCATTTGAATGAAAATGTTCTACCTTTCTCTTCCCCATAAGCAACACACAAAGTTGAAATACATAAATAGTTACAATATAAAGCTAGCTATTGCTTGCAGCTGCTAAATGCACCAACCCCGCCCATAAAGAAAAGAACAGTCAAAGAGTTATATGTAGCTAACTCATATGACAATGTTAAAAGTGGATAGCTTTCGCTTAATTGCAAGCAACTCCGCTAAAGCATCTTTAATATCAATCCTATCACCAGGCAATTCTGCACAACATGCCACTCCAATTCTAGCAAAGGTAGCTAGGGACTCGTTAATTTTGAGTTCCATGTTTGAATTCTGCATAACTTTCCTGTGGTCTCTATCAGACAGGACAAGCAAATTTGAATCCACTATCTCAAGGACTCTGTCTGGCAAGGATAGCTTGCAGAATGTGTGTAGGCTTAGATCTTCATGGAACATGGTATCTGTTGGCTTCTTTCCAGTGAGCATCTCTAGCATAAGAACGTAACTCCATAGCTGTAGATATCCCCATGTGTTGTAACTTGGCCACCTTCTCCGTACTCTGACCAAGAATTAATATTCATTAGAGAATATAAAAGTCCATAATAATGAAGTTATTTTTAGGTAAAAATATAAATTTTCCAACTTTTTGCTAATAATATACAAAATTTTTTGTTACTTTTAATGTTTAACACACTCAGGATGTTGTTTGTATTTAATAATAATTGCTAGAAAATAAATAAAGATCTTATTGATGGAAATAAAATCAATAGCAAAAGAAGAGTCATACCTGGAGGAATATACCCAATTGTTCCCTTAATTGCTGAGTATGCAGTTTGACCCTCGCCAGAATAGCTTGTGACCTCGTGAAGAAGCTTAGATAATCCAAAGTCTCCCAAGTGTGCGACCATATCATCACTAAGAAGAACATTACTTGGCTTGATGTCACAATGAACAATAGTTTCCTCAAAATCATGATGAAGATAATCCAAAGCCTGAGCCACATCTATAGCTATATCGAGTCTTTGTGTGAAGTTTAGATGTAAATTTCTAGGCTCACCGTGTTCATTTGACAACCACTTCTCCAAGCTTCCATTAGGCATGAACTCAAAAACTAAGGCCTTGAAATCATCACCTTTGAAATCAACACTTGAACATGAAGTTAAGATCTTCAAAAGATTCCGATGTCGGACTTTGCTAAGAGCTTTGCATTCAGCGATAAAAGTCCTTGCTGCCCCGTGTGCTTGAAGATTTATCACCTTTATAGCAACAGGCCTTTCAAAATGATGAAGAATCCCTTGGTACACAGAACCAAAGCTTCCTATGCCAATCAAATTGGAAGAAGAAAATCCATTGGTTGCATCATGGAGCTCTCTATACGAAACCCTCAAGTGTGTATTTTGTAGGGAAGATGGGGAGGAAGGAAACTTCCTTTGTTTTATCCTCAGGAAAATCATAATTAGGATAGTTACTGAGCAAGCTAGAGCAACACTTATCACAATGAAGAGGGTTATTATTTTGAAATACTTCTTTGACTTATTTGAGCATGTAGGTAATTTCAGTTGAGGAATTCCACCAGAGAGATTGTCATTTCCTGTGAGTGAAATAGCAGTGATATTACTAAACACTCCTCCTTTTGGAACCTCTCCATGAAAATGGTTGCATGATAGGTTCAAGGTCTCTAACATTGGAAGAACTTTTAGTTCACGTGGGATTGTACCTGACAAGTTGTTGTTGGAAAGATCCAAGTTTTGGAGGGATTTTAAGGAACTAAAGGTAGATGGGATGCTTCCTTGAAAGAAATTCCCCCTCATATCAAGATTTGTTAACTTTAAGCATTCCTTAAGTTCCATTGGAATATCACCAGTAAACTTGTTTTCGCCCAGATATAATTCTACTAGGTTCTCTAACTTACCAAACTCAGATGGAAGGGGACCAGTCAAGGAATTGGAAGTCATGTTGAGAATTATTAAGCTTTCTTGATGACCAAATGTTTCATTGGGTATATTGCCACTCAAGTTATTTTGGTCCAGGTACAAGAATTGCATACCCTTGCAATATCTAAAGCTAGCTGGAATGGTTCCCTCTAAATTATTGTCTTCCAGTTGAAGAATAAATAACCTAGTAAGGTTTTCAAAGGCATCAGGTATTTGCCCTGATAAGTGGTTCTCTTCGAAGAATATTTCTCCAATGTTTTCAAGCTTTCCAATAGAATGTGGAATTGTAGATTGAAGAAAGTTGCTTTCCAAATCAAGGAGAATTAAGCCAACTAGTTGCCCGATCTCTTCAGGTATGCTTCCAGATATACTATTGTATCCCATACTAAGAAAAAGAAGCTGAGAAGAGAAATTACCAATTGAGCTTGGCAATACACCACTCAATCCATTATTTTTCATTTCTAATTTATATAATTGACTACAATTTGTTAGTGATGTGAGGAATTCCAAATCATGACCATCTCCTCCCCCAAAATTATTACCATTAGATGTGATAACTCGTTGAAGGTTACGCAACCTTCCAAATGAGGTAGGGAGTGGGCCAGTAAAAGCATTCTTAGATATTGAAAATGTTTGCAACAGTGAAATGTTGGAGAATGACGATGGAATATTCTATTGTCCTTGTGTAGAATGTCTGAATGAGAAGCGACTTAGTGCTGCAGATATATATACACATTTAATTTGTGAAGGATTTTGTAAGAGTTATACAGTATGGGTATGGCATGGTGAAGAAATAGAAATTCAAAGCGCAACTCAACAAGGGGGGGTCGCCTTTGATGATAATGACACGGTTCTGAATGACCGGATAGAAGATATTTTTCGTGATGTTAGAGAAGAGACTTTTAAGCAATCATATGCATATGGTAATATGTGCAGTGATTCTGAGAAGCCGCTGTACCCGGGGGTGCACAAAATACCAATTGTTGAAAGCTTTAAGGATAAGTGGGAAGCCTACTTTTATAAGCTGTTCAATGATGGTAGGGGAGGGTCGCATTGTGATTGGGAAGATTTGACAACTTGAGAAGGTGATCTCAACTTGTCATTTTATCATAGGATTCGAATTAGCGAAGTTAAGGAAGCTCTTAAGAAAATAGATAATGGTAAAGCTGTCGGACCTGATGATATTCCTATTGAAGTTTGGAAATATATGGGTGAAGAGGGTGTGTATGGGTGAAGAGGGTGTGTTATGGCTCACAAAATTATTTGATGAGATCTTACGAACCAAGAAAATTCTGGATGAAAGGAGAAAAAATACTTTGGTTCTCATTTATTAAAATAAAGGGATATCCAGAATTATGCAAACTATAGAGGAATTAAGCTAATGAGTCATACAATGAAATTGTGGGAAAAAGTGATTGAATACAGGTTGAGGTTGGAGACTGATATTGTTGAAAAACCAATTTGGATTCATGCCAGGAAGGTCTACAACATAAGTAATTTATTTATTAAAGGGGCTTATGGAAAAGTATAGGAGTAAAGGAAGAGATTTGCATATGGTCTTCATTGATTTGGAAAAAGCATATGACCGGGTACCAAGAGATTTACTTTGGAAAGCCTTGGAAAAGAAGGGGGTGAGGGTTCCATATATCAAAGTCATTCAGGACATGTATGAGGGGGTTACAACCAATGTTAGAATGCTTGAAGGTGTTACAAAGGACTTTCCTATAAGGATTGGACTATATTAGGGATCAGCCTTGAGTCCTTATTTGTTCAATCTAGTGATAGATGTGCTCATTGAGCCTATAAAAGAAGAGATCCCTAAATGCATGCTTTTTACGGATGATATAGTTATGTTGGCTGAATCCAGGGAAGAAATTAACTCTAAACTTGAGATATGGAGACAGACTTTGGAATTAAGGGGCTTTCATCTTAGTAGGAGCAGAACTGAATATATGCATTGAGAGTTTGATAAGAGATAAGGCCAAAGAGAAGTAGAAGTTAAATTGGGAGGGCATGTCATCCCACAAGTGACAAAATTTAGATATTTTGGATTAATTATACAATAAGATGGTGAAATTGATAGAAATGTCAATCATAGAATTCAAGCCGGGTGGTATAAATGGTGAAAACCTACTGGAGTTATTTGTGATCGTAAAGTACCTAATAAGATAAAAGGAAAGTTTTATCGCACTGCTATAAGACCAGCAATGTTATATGATAGTGAATGTTGGGTTTTAAAGGGACAACATGAACATTAAATGAGGGTAGCTGAGATGAGAATGTTGAGATGGATGTATGGCCATACAAGAAAATACAAGATTTATAATACTTATATACGCGAACGAGCTGAAGTGGCCCCTATTAAAGTAAAAATGGTATAAAATCATTTGAGGTGGTTTGTGTATGTTTAGGGAAGGCCATTGAGTGCTTCGGTATGAAGGGTTGATCAAGTAGTATGGAGTCTTGTTAGACGAGGTTGAGGAAGGCCGAAATGAATGCTCAATGAGGTCATAGAAAGAGACTTTTTAATTGATAATATATCAAACTCTATGGTTTTTGACAGAACACAATGACGACGTGTGATCCATATAGCCGACCCCACCTAGTGGGATAAAGGCTTTGTTGTTTGTTTGTTGTTGTTGTTTTACTATAACATTATTGTTAAAGTAAAATTTTCAAAATTTTAGGGAACATTGGATTTTGCTTGTGATCCAGCTTGCAATAACTGGAGGCCCCCGTATTTTCTATTTGAATCCTCTAGAGTCTGGTTATCCAGAGAACCTGCCTGATATGGTGATTATGATTAATAGGTAAGTGTATGGGTGTATGTGTAAATATTTGCGTGTGATTATTGAATAACCAAAATTAATCTGTCATTACTTGTTTTATTAGTGCATTGACCGCATATAGAAGCAATGTTGGATTTCCCTATTCTAATAAATGCTCTGACTCCACCACGACCTATGCCTAGAAGAAGATTAAAGTATATGATGAATTTACTCAAATTTTGTTATTCACAAATTTTTCTTCAAACAATGACTTAACTATTTTTTTGTATTGTTGCTGTGTTCATTCCAACCAAATAATAATGATTGTGATTATTATGTCATGAAATTTGTTAAAGATGTAGTTACTCATAATGTAAATTATGTTCCCTTGAAAGTAAGTACTTTTACTTACAATTTATACTATGTTTTGAATTTAATTGAAAGTGACTAAGTTAATTGATTTATAGTGATTTTATAATTCATTATGTGCGTGATATTTATGTAAGCAGTATAAAGATCAAAGTTGTGACTAATTGACTGATTAACAAGTGGAAGAAATCATTGAGGATGGTGTCAATACGTGGTCAGGCAAATATCACCTAATATCTAGGCACATATGTTAGTTAGATTGTTTCTCTTGTATATTAGCTTGTACTATGTTGTGTAGTCTCCTAAAATTAGTTGTACATATGTTGTAATGACATACATTTAGTACTAATTTTATGAACTAATTACGTGTTATTTAATTCTAATTTGGTTTGTTTTTTTACTGTCAATTTATACTATAAATTTTTTTGGCATGCATTCAGGTGAAAGGATTATATTTTACATAAAACAAACTAAAAAAATAAAAAAAAATTGATACCTTGTATGCTGCTTCCTGGGTGAAGCGGCATAGGAGGTGAGATCACCTCTTATGATGCTCCTTTAGGGAAGCGTCATAGGATGTCCATACTTCCTATGATGTAGGAAGTTATTTTTTTTTAAAAAATAAAATAAAAAGTACCAGTGCTTTCAAAAATTCTAGAAGCGCCATAGGTTGTTTTCATGTCACTGAAAGCTGAAAGCTATGCCACTTCACAAATGCCATAATATTTATAAAAATAAGCGCCAGTTATGCTGTTTTTTTATAGTAGTGTTAGATGATGGTTGTTTCTGAAGACCGTTATATTTTGTCTTTACTGATAAGTGTTGAAAGATGAATCGTTTATAAGTGTTACATGACAGTTGTTTCTTAAGAACCATTATTTTTATCACTAAATAAAGTACGGTTATTAGTTACAACCGTTGTTTTTTTGTTTTCGTGAATTTTGCTTCACAATACATGATGGTGCACATAATTAACCATTATGTTTAATTGTTATGTTAGATATGATTAGTTTTGATGATCTCAAACATAGATGCCAAATATTAAGAGCAAAAAGTTTGCATAATATGCTTATCTCCTACATTGACTAGCTACTATATTTAATGTGAAATATCTTGTAGATTATTCAAGCAAAGGAAGAGGAAGATTGAAGATAGTTAAGAAAATAAAGAAGCTATCTAATTGGGTTACAGAGAATGATCATCAAGAGGAAAATAAGGAAGAAAGAAATTGAAGAAAGAAGAACTTGCAAGAACTAATGGGAATATCAAGATTCAAGCTCTTAGAAGTGACACTGGAGGTTTCTATCATCAAATTGAAGTTAACATAGGTCAATACGAAGCTAAAATGACTTACATAAAAGTTATGGCACCTCCAAAGATGACCACTCGAGTGATGCATCATCACTCGAGTGATTAGCACTCTGTTGTGCTCTATTTTCATTCAGTATAATAGAGGTTAGGTATTTTGGATATATCTCTCCAACCATACATCTAATTAAGTTCAAACTTCTTTCATATAAAACTAGACTTCTAATATGTCACATAGAGACTAAGATCAACTTTAAAAGAGTTCAGATGAAAGAGATATGAGTTTTGGAAGATGACATTCAAATCACTATTGTATTCCAAAATAGATTCGGTATTTTGGACATATTACTTAAACCATACATCCGATTAAGGTGAAACTTAATTCATATGAAACTATACTTAAAGAGCTTTCTATGGATATATCATTTGTCAGATTTAGAGTTATATTTGAAGTAGTATGCCTTCTGGAATTTGACACTTAAAGACCATCTAAAAT
Organism: Albizia julibrissin; assembly: GCA_037074505.1. Lineage (NCBI taxonomy): Eukaryota > Viridiplantae > Streptophyta > Magnoliopsida > Fabales > Fabaceae > Albizia > Albizia julibrissin. The sequence continues at coordinate 32,909,799 of CM073483.1, forward strand.
AGTAGACACTATTTGAATCATAACTTTCAGAAGATAATGAATTTGGAGCTGATTCTTTTTGCATTAGAATGTAGACGACAAGTGCTTTCTGATTATAGGTCATTTTCCATATTTGAGTCAAAATAATTAGATCACTCAGTGACCACTCAAGTGATGCATTTGAAAAAGCCTCAAACATTCTCGACTAGAATTTGGAAGGGATCACTCGAGTGATGCTTCCCAGAATACAGAGCAACACTTCATAACTTTTGAAAATCATTGAAATAATTATATAACTCATTCTTATTGCTTCTAATCACTCTAAAACTTCATTATATTAGTGTTTAAAGTATTTTTCTAGTAAATCATTGAGAAGATCATGTAAAGAGAAGAGAAGCTACTTTACGGGAGCAGAGCATCCACCAAACGTAATGGCTAGTTTTTCAAATATGAAGAGTAGTCAAAAGAAGCAACGGGACTATGACAGACGAATGCTTACAATGGTCATCGATCTTTAACAACTATAAATAGAAGAGCATTCAAAGCGTAAGAGAAGAGAGCAACTATGACAAAATGCTAAAATCATGAATCATCCACCTCAACCCGAATACTCTCTGTTATTCTCTCTAGCTTTGATATCATTTACCTTAGAGAGAGAGATTATTTGTATTCTACTTTAGTGTTCATCTTATTCACTTCTAAGAGAGAAGATTGATTGTAATCATTCATCATTAAGGTTGTATGCTTACGATGTGTAAGGAGGAATAACTCAGCTATATCTTTACGGAGTGTAAGGGGAGTAACTCAGTGAGAGATCTGTAAAAGTCTTCACAAGTGCCCGGCTAAACTTTTGAGATTGTAGAGGCTTCTATTGAGCCCGAATAAAAAAAGAAGATATTGGATTGAAAATCTCAAGAGAATCCTGGGGATTAGACTTATGTCATCGTGGATTGAACCAAACCAGGATAAATCACAGTTTGCATATTCTCTTCCCTAAGCTCTTATATTTCCAGCATATATTATGTAAATAACTTACTATTGATTTATGATTCATTACTTTCATAATTTTTTCTTTCACTAATATGTAAAAATATTTTCAAAGTTCTTAAGTTTTATCTTATATTCAATTCACCCCCTCTTGGGTGTCAACTATTTCTAACATGTTATATATCCTTGTACGACCTCTATCTTGACATATTTGATGTTTATTAGTTGTAAACATTATGTATGAAGCATTATAAATGCCCAAATCTTTAGTAGTAAATTATAACATTTTAATATTGAGAAAATATTATAAATTTAATTTTCTCATTAAATTAATTTTTTATTAAAAAAAATTGAAATTCTTCAAATTTATTTTGTTATACCTAACTTAGAAATTATAATCAATTACAATGTGTAGTTAAAATGTCTTTTGGGAAAGATAAGGGGAAGGGGAAGGTGTATCTTGAGCGTCTTCCTAGATGTCTACTTTAACAGGGAATAGTAGTACATAATGGCACCCCATAGGGAGACAGGATCCCACCTCACAACAAGTCCCCATACCACCACAGCTGGCTACTCTGTTAGAGGCCACTGGCATTAGTGTGGAGGTCTTCAAGGAGGACGACATGGCGATACACATCAACATGCCAATATATATAAGGCAGAGCAGTTCTTGGACACAGAGATAGAGAGGGACTAGAATCACCCCCACCAGTCATCTTCATGGTTGACTGGATTTAATATCCAAGTTCAGGGTAAGTAAATGTTTTAAACAGTTAAAATTTTAATTAAAGTTGTTATTAATTAATTGTGCAAATGACTAGGGGAACCTAACTCAGAGGACACTAGACGTGATGGCCACAAATTAGTTGGACTCGGAGCAACATGTGATAGTTCCATTGAATGAGCTCACGGACTAGCCGATTAAGAGTGGCAATCATTTATATAACAACTTTCTCACAGACCTAGGTGGAAATTTTTTCGGTTCCCTATCTACTTCCAGGACTAGAAGATGCCGAAGAGGCTAAAGAACGAGGTATGGGATGAGGTTGTGAATGTAATTAATTATAGTTAATTAAATTAAATAATATAATTAAGGTTAATTAAATTATTTAATTTTTTAATTATATATGCCATTATTAATGATGATACCTAATTTCTGATGCAGGAGAAGTTTGTCATGCGGGACAATAAAAAGTGGTAGGGGAAAGGTGGAAGAATTAGAGAAATTGCCTTTTCCACAACAAGAATGGGGATGGGACGAAGCCCTTGGAAGAGGTGATTCAAAATGTGCTTGATGGCATCCCTACGAATGACTAGGAAAAAGTTGTCCAGTACAGGAGGAGCGAGCAGGCACAAGTAATTTTGTAAATAATTATTAATTTAGAAGAAATTCTTAAATATTATTATAAAAAAGAAATTATAATGATATTTTTTGTTTTTGTAGTTTGTTTCTAAGAGAAACACTAGGTCCCGTTCCATGCAGGAGATCCATTATATGGCCAGAACGAAGACATTTATTGTCACCTACAACAAATTGGTAAGTTTAATAATGAATTAATTTTTGTTTAATATTATTATAAAATCTATTACCATAATTTATTGTATGAGTTTTGTTTAATTTCTTGTTTTATTTTTTTAGGTGAAGTAGGTAGAGTAGGAGGGCCGGAAGATGAACTATGGGGAGTTATATGTCATTTAAAATAGTTAAGCACATGAGATGGCATAAAGTTGACAAGAATCCATATGGTAATTAAGACATCCACGAAATGTAGAAGCTTGGAAAGCATTTGACTTAGACTTTCCAGCTTTTATGGTTGATCCTAGAAATGTTTGTCTTACATTGGCAACCAATGGTTTTAATCCTTTTGGGAACCTTTGCACTAGTTATAATATTTGGCCGGTAGTCTTAATTCCATACAACTTGCCCTTGGATGTGTATGAAATAGAGCTCCTTCATTTTGTCTATAATCATTTCAAAAAGAAAAGCACCTAGTAATGATATAGATGTGTACGCCAACCACTTATTCAAAATTGCTGGACTTGTGAAGTGTTGGCATTTGAGACATATGGTGCATACAAGAAAACACTGTTCAACTTATCCGGGTGGAATGCGCATACTGGGAAGGTATGTCTACCTTGCAGTTTTGACTCTGACTCAATGTGTCTTCCACACAGTTGAAAGTGGTGCTTTAAGGGTTATTGAAGGTTCCTTGATGGTAAGCACAAATTAAGATTGTAATGGAATCATTTCAATAGGAAAATAGAAAAAGATAACCTCCTTAGAATTTATCCGGTGCAAATATCTTACATAAGCTTCATAATGTTGAGTTCGAGTTTGAAAAAACGATGATGCAACACTGTTAACTCATGGATATCGATAATATTCCAACACATTTTCTTCTCTTTTTATTTATTTTTGGGTTCATATTGTGCATATAAAGATATTATAGAAGAAAATGTGATGTGACAAAAGCAAACTCAAACTTCTGTTAAATCATGAGTTAAATGCATATAGTTATGATTATTGGTGAAAGTTAAAGAACTCATGAATTCCTCCTCCTCCTTGTATGTCATGCCCTGAAAATTAAAGGGTGATCGGTATATAATATGAGTGGACTCACATTTCTTAAGCCTTAAACTTATAAATGAATATTAAATAATACTCACAATATCATTAACAAAAATCATAACTAGTACAATACTCCTAAACATGCTTAAACCATTTTAAATTCAAATATAATAACAAATCTCATATAATAACAATATCAAGTCTCGAAGAAATTTTAGGGCAAATTCTCCTCTATAAATTTGACTCCTCAAAATTTCTACTATAACCCGAATTTTCATAATAGCATGCGGAGCTCCTCTTTGCCACATCATATACATATAATCCAAAATACAAGGGAAGGTAAGGATCCTGCCTATAAATTACATAGAACATCTAAACAATAAAAATAAATACATAAATATGAACTTATATTTATAGCAATTAGCAGCCCTTCCAAAATATATCTACAAGCTTTGATCAGCAATCAGGGTCTTCACCATTCAGCCAGAGGTGCAAGGTCGATAGTTCTATCTAAGACCAAAATAATTTTTTAGTGAATAACATCCCATTATTGATAATAAATAACATACTAAAAGAAGTGAATTGGGTAGATGAAAATATATAATAAAGAGATGACATGTAATTCTAACTTCTAAGAATAAAATCATAACTATACGAGTTTATATAATAGATTATTAAGAAGCATAATTGAAGATGTACAAAAGCTTTTAAAAAAGATAATACCGAGTATGTAATAATGCAATTTGTTTTACATAATCATTTAAAAAAAGAAATCACAAATTCCATATATCCATATGACTTTAACCGAATGGATAACAAGCGGACATAGTCCACGAGGGTAATTAACCAAGCACAACTTGAGGCCACAAAAACAAATGTAGCACAAGGCCATGAAAACAAGTGTAGCATAAGGCCATGAAAATAAGCATGAACATATAGTCTATGAGGGTAAATAACCAATCAAGTGCAGCCCAAGGCCATAAAACAAGCACAAGTACAAGACCTGAAACTAACAAGCGTGAGTACTAGGCGCATGAATGTCAAGCAAGCTCGAGGTTAACCATGGCTAGCCAAGGACTAACAGTATTGCTGTTAGGAATCAACGTTTTGTATTCAGTCCTCTCAAAAACGTTTTACAAGCATGCATAGGGCCAATTTATCAAAGTGAAAAGTTATTATTTCAATACCATGATAGCTCATATCAAATACTACATAATAAAATACCTAGCATGAAAGTTCACTACCAATATTTCAAAACCTTCAAATTCAATCTGTCGACAAAATGCTTCCCAAATAATAAAAACCCGTGTACAAATGTTTCAAAATGCAAGACTATCTTAACATGAAAATTTATAAAAGATATCTCAAAACTTTCCTTATTGTTTCCATGCATAGTCATAAATTATACTATGAATCAATAGAAGAAATAACAATAGATACAATCATCAATCTTTACTTATTTCAATATCAATAAGAAACTAAATAAGCCTAATAAAATTTTCTTGATAAAACCATACTTAGAATGAGATAATTAACATAAAAATATAACAAGTAGTAAAATATCATTTATAAATATTATAATGGGACATTATCTATTTACTCACTAGTTGCACTCCCAAATATATAGCATACCCTTACCTAGCTACTTCAAATGTATGACCACTCCTTAATACCATAATATATAAATTAATGACATTGTCATTTTCTCTTAAACCCTAAGAACTTACAGAATCCACTTAATAAAATTCTTTACTACTTAACTTGTAATTATTCCATGACTATTATAGTTAACAGCAAAACATCAATCTTGGATATTTTTAGCAAATGTGTGGTACACATTCTAAATATTAACATAGGAGCAAGCAAGCTTAGTTATCAAATTGTAATTAAGTCAAATATTTTTAGTTCATTCATTAGTTTCATTGCCTACTTCAATTCATTTCTAAATAACACGATTGTTTCTTGTACCAGTAAACAAATAATCTCAATGATAAAATGATACACCATTCTCAATCCTCCATTTGCAATAACTTTTAAATAGAAAGAAAACTTGAGCTTCAATCACTTTTGTGGAAAACATGAACACAAATTAATTAGTAATTAAAAATTATCATTTTTGGCTATTAACCCCAGCACCTAAGCTTTGGAAGACACCTTCAAAATACATGTTTCAAACTTTAATTAAACAACAATAGCTTAACACCACAAAACACGCGCGCGCATGCATAAACTTAAAGTTGTAACTACTACTACATCAAATGGAAAGCAAATCATTCATCAAATCTATTTCGTGCATCTAATAGTTTAAATAGTTAGGTAATCAACTTCCTTAAGTTCTCACTACTATAGATGAAAGATTTAGCGTTTGTTTTTAATGTCTGTTTTCATAAAAAAGGACGTTAAAGTGTAGGCAGTGGCTTTTTTGTAATTTTCTAATGTGATTTTGGCGCCTTTAACACCCTTTTTTCCTCAAAAAGAACGTCAAATCTTTAGCTTTTGACGTCCCTTTTTTAAAAAGGTATACCAAAAGACTATGGCGCTTAAGCTTTTCCCTTTTTTAAAAAGGGATGCGAAATGCTGCTTAAAAGCCATCCCATAACCTCATCTTCCTCTCTTCTCTCTTGCGGCTGTTTGTGTTGTAAAGTAGTCAAAATGGTGGATATGACAAAAAAGAAAGAGGAACTAGAGTGAGAAATTGAAGGAAACATGCTTGGAAGCTAGAAATTAGTTGGCTTATGATGTTGGATTGGTTGTTATGTTGTTGTTGATGTTATTTCGAATTTTTGAAAGCTTGATACTGTCACGCCTCGAAAATTCAAGGATGACTTGCACGGAATATAAGAAAACTCACATTTCTAAAGCCTAAAACCACATATAGACAAATGTCTCACCTAACAATTATAATAATATCGAATATAAATACATTACTTCTAACTCATATATAATTCTTGCTATTAAAATATTAAGTAATTAAGTAATTTGTAGAGATTTCGGTAGAGTCTCTTTGGACTTCTCGAAATTTCCACCATAGCATACAAATTTACTATAGTATATGGAGCTCTACTCTGCAACAACATATATAGATACATACAACTTAGACAGACAAAGAAGGTGGGGATCCTGCTCATAGACGACGTGGAGCACCTAAAGAGATCTTTCAACATATACAAGAGTTTAAGGTTTTACATTGAATCAAGAATGATTCAAATGATAATCCTAGCTTCAATCTAGCCATATAGACCTTCAGAGGCCAAAAACAATTTCTGGTGAATGACATCATATTAATGAAAATAAAAAAAAACTAGAAGAAATAATACAAATAAACTTAACCTTCAATACTAAAACATGCCTACAAATTTCAACTTTTGAAGTATAGATTAACAGACAAGAAAACATATGAAAGATGATTGAATGAATAAAACTAGATATGCAATTAAACTATTTGTTTAACAAAATCAGTTTACAAACAATAAATTTCAAATTTCATCTCTTCATAGGACATAAGCTAAATGAAATAACAAGAGTAGACACACAGTCCATGAGAGTAACTAACTAAGCGTAGTTTAAGGCCATGAACACAAATATGGACACACAATTCATGAGGGTAAATAACCAAACACAGCTCAAGGCTATAAATAGAAGCTTGGACATATAGTCCACAAAAGTAAGTAACCAAGCGTAGCTTAAAGCCACGAAAACAAGCACAGGTAAAAACCCACAAATAACAAGCATGAGAACAAATCTCATGAATATCAAGTGTGAGCATTGTGCCCACGATTGTCAAACGAGCTCTAGGTTAACCATGACGTGCCAAGGGCTAACGGAACTACCATTAGCAACTAGCATTCTATATTAAGTCTTCTCAGAAATGCTTTCAAGCATGCTTGGGGCCAATTTATCAAAGCAATGAAAAGTTCTTCTTTTAATACCATGGTAACTCATATCGAATATGGCATAATAGAATGCCTCAGCATGAAATTTCATAAATAATATTTCAAAACATTCTTTTCAAATTCAATATGTCGACAAAACCCTTCTCAAATAATAAAAACTTGTGTACAACCATTTCAAAATGCGAGACTATCTTAACAAGAAAATTTGTGAAAGATAACTCGAAAGTTTCCTTAGCATTTTTGTGCATAATCATGAATTATACTATGAACCAATAGAAAAATACATAATAACAATATATACAATCATCAATCTTTCTCAGTTCAATATCAATAAGAAACTAAACAAGTTGAATAAACTTTTCTTGATAAAACCATGCTTAGAATGTGATAATTAATATAAAAATATAACAAGTAGTAAAATATCATTTATAAAGATTATAATGTGAAACTATTCACTCCCCTATTATGATCCCAAATATATGACTAGCTCATACCTATCAGCTTCCAACTTATATTCACTCTTAATCCACTAACGTCCAAAAACAAAATTATCACATTCTAAGCATGCATCCAAAGTAAATCTCATCACAAGACTTAAGTTAAACAATCAAGTTATCATCTAAACACCCGCAGCTTCAAAATTTTACAAAATTACACTCAATTACATAAAAAGAAACTTATAACCAATCCTTTCTTCAAAATTACATACTTGGTTCACATTCAATGCAATTTAAACTTAATAACCACGACACAAGTGTACATATATAAAGGCAATGTCTTTATCTACTCGAACTTTAATAATGAGTTTTAACAATCTTAATCTAACAATTTCGCTCTTAAACCTTCTAACAAACACCTTGTGTACATTACAAATCAAATCATAAAACAATCATAATTATCCCATATTGCTAACCAAACAACTTCAAGTATCATTGATAAATCACAAAGCCACCTAAGTTAAATATCTTAACAACTTTTAACCTTTTATCAAACATCACACATTGCCTTTTTAAAAACCATACGACACCCAAGCAGCAAAGTCCAAATTTTCCATTCAATACTAAAATTTAGCTTTAACTTTTCCTTTCAAACATTTCATCAAACACCTAATATGCATATGCCAATAATTTTTTCAAAACAAGTTTTATTAATCACTAAATGTAGAACCTTTCAGTAATGTTGGTAAAAATTCTAAAGTTTTCCACCCATTACGTCTTTTGGGAAAAGAGAAATGGAAGCTTTACACCAATAATATATCAATACATGAAACAAAAGAGTAGTTGATAAATATGTTAGAAAAGACTAGTCTTCTAGTTCCTTAGAAAATCAGATATAATATATATATACATATACAAATTGAGCAGCAGTGAAAAGGGGAAAAATAGCTTCATTTATTCCAACACATACCCAATGTTCAACTGCAAGAAGAATCTCCGCCCCTCACTCCCAAACATCATGGCAGATTGAAAAGAAAGAATTGATGCTCTTTAAACCAACCAAACAAAAGGATGTAGCAGAGAAGGGAGATTTCATATTTACCACAGACGATCAAAAAATTAAAAGAGGAAAAAGGAAGGATGAAATTCTGTACCGCTCCAAAACGGGACGAAGAAGGAGCTTGGCCTACATTCACACCACCCATAGTAAGTAGTCTTTCCCTCTTTTTAGTTCCCATATAATTGAAATTATTAGGAAGATTAGGGAAAAATAATCGTTTCCCACTTTATGGAAAAATTACGTTTTTGCCTCTACGTTTTATAATTTACCTAAATAAATCATTTATTGCTCATTTTCTTTGGTTTGACCTATTTTTGACATGTATATTAGGCCACTAGTAATATCATTTCATGTTCCAATTTTGATTACAATAGCAGGTGTAAAGGCCCTGCCTTACATACCTCTTATGTAATGACATTACTCAGAGTGGTAATATGCAATTCAGTGGGCATACAGGAATAACATGAATATACTAATAATATTGATACAATATTGCTTGATTATAATACATGAGTTTCCCCCATAGGGATTTACACAATATTTACAGACCTTAAAATAGCAAAAAGGTCTTCAAGTAATCAACCGCATCCCTCTGTGTGCATTCCTCTTCCTTTGTTCTCAGCACCTCTTTGGTATTTACCTGTCTAAATGGTTGGTTGGGCGAAGTGAGATTCGAGAGAATCTTAGTAGCAAACATTACCACTATGCATGCCAGATATATATGAATGCATGATATGCTTGCCTACACTATTTCATGGCGAAATAATGATATGTTGTATGTTCGATGTTATGATATACATATGGCCATTGCACAAATATAATAGAGCTTCAACCAATCATACATGTTCCACACAAATAGGCAAAGTAGTCACATAATCAATGAAAGACATACATATCACATACATGCAGAAAAGGTAAGTTCACTACCTTTTACTTGATGTCCTCCTCATGCACCTTGATCTTCCAACCATTGCTTCTTCTTTGTCACTTCATGACCCTAGGTAAGAATGACATCATTAGAGCCATGAAGAGTGAATGCCCAATGGCTATATTAGCCTCAAAGGCTCACTTTCACCCTTGAAGTTCTAACTAATTACATTTGGCCAATTTCTTACTCAAATTCGCATGGTAATCAAACTACCAGCATTTTTTTACCAAACTTTGGAAAATCATAATTAATTCTATAGAACTCCAAATTGAGTGGTTCTAAATTCTATGGAAATATATTTTAGTATAATTTCACATAAAATAGTCAATTTTGTCCAAAATAATCACAAATTCCAAGAATTTTGGAAAACATCACTGTTCTAGATTTGATTCCAGAGAATAGGGCCAAATTTCAACAATTCATATCTCCCAACATACTTGTCCAAAAATTACAAAATACCTATCAAATTAAAGCTCCATGTCTCTACATTAATTTTGGAAATTTTTAGAATTTTTGGACAAGGTTTGTCCCTCAAATATCACGCACAAGAACACTATTCCAAACAGGGAAGATTATCAACATAAATCCCCAAACTTCATAAATTTCCAAATTCATATACAAGCATCCAAAAATCATGAACACTTACATACCTACATAATTTTGCATCCTAAAGCCAGTGGAAGCATCAAAATCATCAAATTATCAGCCCATCACCATGTCACACACAACAGAAAACTGAAAATCAGAGTTCCCGGAAAGAGTTTGTCAGTTTCTTGTTTTCTTTGGCTTAATCACTTCCATTCTACTTCTAATCAAATGACTAGCTATTTAAATACTCATTAGACATGATTTATCCATTGAAAATACTATTTTAAAATCATCCATGAACAGTACCCAACTTCCAATATACTCATCCAAACAACAAATCAATCGGTTCAAAAGGAAGCTTACACTTACCTTTACCGGTTTCCGCAAATGGTTCGGAATTATGGCAACACTCCGGCCGATGAGATGGTACCAACCACCTGCAAATAAGAATCCAAAACCATAGAAATGAAGCTTGCGATAAGTAGAAGAAGTTTCCTAAAGGGCGCTTTGAGAGAGGACGCTGTTACGGTAGAGTTTTGGTGAATAGAATTTTCTCAATCTTCTCTCTCCATTTTCATCAACTCACCACTCTCTCTCTCTCTTTTCTGATTGTTTCTGCATGTAGAATGAATGAATAAGAAGGTGGAGAATTGATTAAATGGGTGGTCCAATTAACTCGCCATGTGTCAAGCCATGATTGGTCCAAAATTACAATTTCCGCACAAAATGCTTAATCTAGCAGAATTTTCATTAAACTTTGAAAATTCATAGCTAATTGTAAAAATGTCCAATTGGGGTGGTTTTAAAGGCTATGCAACCCTTATTGCGTTTAATTTTAATACAAAATATAACTTTTGAAAAATTAGAAGCTCACTCTTTCCATAATTTTAATCTTTGGATACTACCCCAGAAAATAGTTAATTTTACTGGGCTAACTTCAAAAATTCATTTCTCTTTGTGTACAACTCTAAATGACTTATATGACCTATCAAATTAAATCTTGATAAGTATACTTTCATTTTGAAAAGTTTCATAATTTTTGGACATCATTTGCCCTTTGAAATATGTCACACAAGCACGACTGCCACATCGAGAATTTCACCATTAACAATAATACTTTATATTCCACTTCAATATGTTGTGTGTGACTTCCAATCACATTGTTTTGTTATTCCCCAAGCTCTTTAGCTCAGCAATATAATTCCTTTTAATATGCAAGGATATAAAGGAATTTTAGGAAATAATACTATATCTCACTATGACATTTACCAAACAGGGGTATAGTGGTCTCCTTTAATCCAGGCTTAATCTCAAGCCTCTTATCCCAAAATTCATGATATTACAACAGGCCTTTAAGGGGACCTTAATTTCTCCTTTGTGTCCTTGCTTAGTCGAATTGGGTGCAACCGACAATTGAAATATGATTGTAAATTTATGCACACTACCATCCACCATTTTATTCCATTAAATACATCAATTACATAGGAGGAATATTGGTGATTAAAAATTGGGGTGTTACAGATAGTGTATACACAACACGAGTTATCATCTTACACAACATGGTGCATGACATATTTGTTTTCACATAATATATGTTTGATTGTATGTTGCTACTGAGATTCTCCGAATCTCACCCTTTCCATAAACATGTAAAATTTCCAACGGCAGGCAACGGCTTGAAGGGCACAACGGTAATTTCATGCGATTGATGGTTCCAGACCAGTTCAAGAGAGGTAGTTGGTTTTCTGAAGACCTTTTTGTTTTTAAGGTCTGTAATTACTCTATACACTCCTATGGGAAATTTTTGTATATAAACAAGCATTGTATCAATAATATCAGTATTTTTATGTTATTCTTATTATGTGCTCACTGAACTTCACAATTGTTATTTTGAGTAATATCAATAATAAGACGGGGTCTTACATTTGAGCTGATAGTACACATCCTAAGCACTCCAGAAAGTCAAGATCATGACTTTTGGACATGCATGTAAAAAGATGTGACTTTACTATGACTGACCTGTGAAATCTGAAAAATCCTGCAAGGGTTGACTATACAATGCATTTTGTGCACTTTCAGGAAATATTGAGCACGCATATATGAACCAGTTTATTATATTTGTCCGATATAGAACATGTTAAAAGCTTCAATTAGAAACTTAAATTACTCTGATATGAGTTTTCTAGAATTAGTTTTGATTTTCTAAAGTTGAGGCTGAATTGTGTAGCAATGCTTCCAAAGTCTCTGTCCAGGTTTGAAAATAGGAGGTTTTGAGCCAAATGGGTTACCAATGAATCCGTATCTTATTTTTATTTCAAAGAACATTCCAAGAACTAAAAATAGAGTTTTCAACTACTAATTTTGGAGTTATATTCAATTGTTTATGAATTTCTAAACTTTCAGGAAAATTCATTATTCATAGTACCCAATATTTGAGAAAGATATTAAAGTTTTTTAGCTTATCTAAGGGTACTATTTGAATCATAGTGGTTCTTAGATGGCTAAACAGCTTTGATAAGTGATGCTAGAGTAAGGTGTGACAACAATTGTTTAAATAAAGCAGTTAGAATTACTATAAATATATACTAGTGTTTTTGAAAGAATTTTTATTTATGTCACTACATATATAACAATTGTTAAAATGGGACACTTATGTATTATGCAAGTATTACCATATATTATGACGATTGTTTACATGTGCCCGTTATTTATTATAGCTATATTTAGCATATCATGGCCTCATTAAGCCTCAATACATAACGGGTGGTATATTAGAATAGTTATAATAGATACTGAATAAATCATGGTTGAGAACCGTTATGTATCTATGCTGAGTATATATAGTTCCCATATATATGACAGTTAGGAATCATGATTTATGGTCGATAATAACATCAGACATTTTTTGTAGTAGTGATGTAAGATGATGGAGACATAAGTTCAGTGGTTATGACAGAAATCAAGTTATTTATTGGGAATAAAAATATTGTATTTTCAAGTTGAAGATATATTAAAATGTTTCAGCTCAAATTCAAAAGGGTTGTATTTCATTTCTAATAAAAACAAAGAAATACTTTCTTTTGGTTTAATTCAAGTGACTTTTTTATTTCTAAGCAATATAGGTTACACATTTCTTCAAAACCATTCCATCATGTTCCCTCCAAAATAGGAGATTCATAACAGAGAATTAAATACAAACTCTTAGTGAAACTATTACATCTCCATTTGAATAAAAATATTCAGTCTTTATTATTACTAAAAACTATGCACACAAAAGCATAAATGCATGCATGCGCGCACACACATGTATATAAAGTTTTACATTTAAAAGCTAGCTATTGCAACTCCGTATAAGTAAGAACCATTATTCATAAGAGCTCTCTTGTTCAGACAAATGCGGCTAATTCATATGACGATATTGAAAATGGAAAGCTTTCCCTTAATAGCAAGCAACTGTGCTAAAACATCTTTTATGTCTATTCATTCACCAGGCAATTCTGCACAACATGCCACTCCAACTCTAGAAAACCTAGCTAAGGAGCCTTGAATTTTTTGTTTTAGATCTAAATTTTACGTAACTTCCCTGTGGTCTCTATCAGATAGAACAAGAAAATTCGAATATACTATCTCAAGGACTCGATCTGGAAACACTAACTTGCAAAAGCTGGGTAGGCTTAGATCCTCATGAAACATGCTGTCTGTTGGCTTCTTTCCAGTAAGCATCATTAGAATAGCTTGTAACCTCATAAAGAAGCCTAGTGGTTCAGAGACTCACTGAATATGTTCTCACTCAATGGCTTGATGTATTACACTGATATGAGCCCCTATTTATACTAGTTAGGGAGCTCCAATTGCTTCAGATATCAAACATAGACTACCCTACACTAAAACACACACACCACACACTTAGAGATATTTGTAGACAATGCACCGAAAGCACCGAAAGAAAGAAAGCAACAGAGACAAAAAGAAAAGTAACAGTAGATGGTAGGTAGAGCTTATGATTATGTCTCATTCTCCCTGGGTTGGTCAAAACTCGTCCTCGAGTCTAAATTATTATCATCTTCAACATAAGGAGATAGATCAACAATGTTGAAAGTAGCAGAAACTCCATAAGCACCTGGTAGCTCAACTTTATAAGCATTATCATTGATTTTCTTTACAATCATGAATGGACCATCTGCACGTGGAGATAATTTGGCATTGGGCTATTTTGGAAACCATTCCTTTCGCAAGTGAATCCAAACTAAATCTCCAACATCAAAAATTTGTTGCTTCCTATGTTTGTCCCGTTGTGCCTTGATTCTCATATTCTGCTTCTGGATCCTTGCACGTACTTGTTCATGTAGTTTCTTAACTTCTTTTGCCCTTTGTTCTACATTTGTACTGAAACATTGCTTATCAATTGAAGGAACCAGATCTAACGGACTAAGAGGTCGTGTATCGTAAACAACTTCAAAAGGGCATTTACCAGTGGCTTGGTTGAGGGAACTGTTATAAGCAAATTCGACTTAAGCCAGGACAAGATCCCATTGCTTCAAATTTTTTCCAACAAAACTTCGTAAAAGATTGCCAAGAATCTTATTTACAGCTTCTGTTTGTCCGTCCGTTTTTGGATGACTGGCACTACTAAATTGAAGCTTAGTACCCATCTTTTTCTAAAGAGTTCTCCAAAAATGGCTGAGGAATTTGACATCACGATCAGAGGTGATAGTCTTAGGAATGCCATAGATATGAACAATCTCTTTAAAGTATAAATCAGCAACATGTATAGCATCGTTGGTTTTCTGACAAGGAATAAAATGGGTCATTTTTGAAAATTGGTCCACAACTACCATGACAGAATCTTTCTGTCTCTGCGTACGTGGTAACCCAAGCATAAAATCCATGATTACATCTTCCCAAGGTGTTTCTGGTACTGGTAGCGGCATGTATAATCTTGTATTTTGACCTTTCACCTTAGCCAAGTGACACGTTCTACATCTTTGTATGTGCTGCTTGACCTCTCATTCAAGTCTTGGCCAATAAAAATTTTCTTTGATCAGGGTGACTGTTTTATCTTTGCCGAAATGACCAGCTAATCCTCCATCATGGGCTTCCTAGATTATTTCCTCTCTTAGGGAATACTGAGGAATACATAGGGTTTTACCTCAGAATAAAAACCCATAATGTCTATAGTATTGATGGAAAAGATGATCTGCAGTTGCTTCCCATATTCCCCAAAAATCTGGGTCATATTGGTATAATTCTTTGACACATTCAAACCCAACAACCTTGGCTTGAATTGTTTATAACAATATATGTCGACAGCTAAGTGCATCAGCTACCGAGTTCAGGATTCTAGCCTTATGTTTAATCAGAAATGGATAAGATTGCAAGATTTCACTCCAGCGGGCATGGTTACGGCTGATCTTTTGTTGAGAATTCAAATACTTGAGGGCTTCATGGTCAGAATAGAGGATAAACTCTTTATGAAACATGTAGTGGCTCCAATGCTGCAAGCTCGAACAATGGCATAGAATTCTTTGTCATAGATGGAATATTTGAGCTTAGCATCATTAAGTTTCTCACTGAAAAATATAATTGGGTATCCCTTTTGGCTGAGTACAGCACCGATTCTTGAATTGGAAGTATCACAACTAACTTCGAACAATTGATCAAAATTTGGCAGAGCTAGAACAGGGGCTTCAGTCAGTCTCTTTTTCAGTTCTTGAAAGCTTCTCTGGGCTTGCTTTGTCCACTAAAATTTATCTCCTTTAGTGCAATCTGTAAGTGGTGCAGCAATAGAGCTGAAGTTGCGTATGAACCTCTAGTAAAAAGAGGCTAATCCGTGGAAACTTCAAACTTCCTTAATAGACTACGGGACTGGCCAGCTATTGATGGCTTCAACCTTGTTGTGGTCAACTCGAACACCTTTGGCAGTTATGATGTACTCAAGGAACATAACTTCTTTGGAAAGAAAAGTACACTTCTGTATGTTGGCGTACAACTTTTGTTCTCGCAAGGTTTATAAAACTTGTCGTAGATACTCCAAATGCTCTTCTTGACTCTTGCTATAAACAAGAATATCGTCAAAGTAGACCACAACACATTTGCCAATGAAGGGGAGCAATACCTGATTCATTAGTCGCATAAATATGCTAGGGGTATTGGTTAACCCAAAAGGCATTACATTCCATTCATACAGGCCATCCCTTGTCTTGATGGCAGTCTTCTATTCCTTACTGAGACGAATTCTTATTTGATGATAACCACTTTGTAGGTCAATGTTAGAGAAGGTAGTGGCACCATGTAACTGATCTAGCATATCATCGAGTTGCGGTATCAGAAACCGATACTTGATAGTGATCTTATTGACAGCTCTATAATAAATACACATTCTCCAACTCCCATCCTTCTTAGGGACAATAATAACAAGTACAGCACAGGGGCTAATGCTTTCTCGAACCAGCCCTTTCTTCAATAACTCTCCAACTTGTCGCTGGATTTCTGCATGCTTTTGAGGACTCATCCTATAAGCAGGCTTGTGAGGGATGACTACTCCTGGAATAAAGTCAATGGCATGTTGGATGTCACGCATCGATAGTAACCCGGATGGTATCTCATCAACTACTACATCTACAAATTCAGAAAGTAAAGGAAAAACTTCTGGTGGGATGTTAGACTTTCTATTCTTTTCAAGTACCAGTATGAAACTCATCGTCTGGGGCTCGAATTTTGTCACTTTGAGTTCCTCTTTAGTCATTAATGACACCAATGACTTCTCTTCTTTGGAAGTTTTGTTAATTTCACTAGGTGATAAAGGTGTCAATTTGATCTTGATTTCATCTTTGGTGATGGAATAAGTATTTGCTCATCCATCATGTAGAGCATACCGATCATATTGCCATAGCCTCCCCAGTAGTAGGTGGCATACGTCTATGGGAATAACATCATAAAGAACTTCATCTTTATACTTGTCCCCAATAGAAAAAGTAACAAGGCACTGTTTAGAAACATTTACCTCACTTCCAGTATTAAGCCAATGCAGCTTGTATGGATGCGGATGGTGAAGTGTTGGCAGCTTCAATTTCTTTACCATGTAGTCAGAGACTACATTTTCACTGCTTCCATTGTCAATGATGACATTATAAACTTTTCCCTGTGACGTGCAACGGGTGTGAAAAATGTTACGGTGTAACCAGGGTTCCTCCTTAACCACTGCTGTATGCAGACTTCGTCTAATTACTAGCATCTCTCCCTGATCGACTGGTGTAACTTCCTCATCATAAATAGGCTTTTCTTCATAAAAGACATTCTCCTCATCATCCTCTGTAGGAACTTCAAGTGCTTTCCCTTCCCTGATAGTGACAACCCTCCGGTTAGGACAATCTGTAGCAATATGGCTGAATCCTTGGCACTTAAAGCATTTTGGTGCTTTAGAGCCAGTTACTTTGCTAGCCTTCGGTGGTGGTCTGTTTGTTGTATTATACTATGGCTTGGCATGCGTGGTTGCGGCCTTGTCGGGTTACTTTCTAAAAGAAGAAGGTTGAAAGGAAGAAGAAGGCTAAAAAGAGGATCTCTTGGGTGTCTACTTTTCAACGCGGATAGCTAGACGAATCACATCATCCAGGGTCCAGTATTTTGAAGTTGGACTATACGGCTAATGTCAGGGTTTAAACCTGTAAGGTACCGGGCGATGGTTAACTCTTCCTTCTCCTGGATGTCACATTTCATCATTAGTTGCTCGAACTCTCTAGAGTACTCTTCTACCGATAATAAACTCTGTCGAATGTTTTGTGGTCGTATAAAATTGTCCTGTTGATAATGTTCTGGTAGGAACTTATTGGTGAGCTGGCGTCTCATTTTCTCCCACCTGGTAATTTTACGCTTGCCCTCTCGTGCTCGCTTCCGTTTGAGATTTTCCCACCAAATAGAAGCATGTTTCTTAAGTTTCAAGGCTACAATTTTGACCTTTTGTTCGTTCGGAATCTCCTTGTATTCGAAAACCCGTTCTACTGTTTGAAGCCAATCAATAAACTCATTAGGCTGTAGTCTCCCCTCAAATTCAGGAATGTCTACCTTGATATCATTAGAGCGGAAAGACTGTTGTCGAGGAGGTCGGTAGTAGCTAGATGAAGATGAGATGCTGCTAGAATAAGCTTCTGGTTGTTCATTACGGTTTTCTAGTAAGGCTCGCTGAACTTCTATTGAAGCTTGCAGCTCTCGTAAACGACGTCTCATTTCTTCCATCTCAACTTCGAGCATGTTCCTGCGTCTTGGAGGCATTTTGGGTACTGGTTTAGGGGGTAGATTGCGTATTTCAGGAAGAAAAGGGTAAAATGGGAATTATGGTAAAATTCTGGGTCAACTTCTGAATACAGAAAGTTTTAGGGAAAAATGTGATTTGGGAAAGTTTAAGGGGGCCAAACTATAATTACAAAAAGATATAGGGCGGAAAATGTAATTTTTGCTACTTTTTTAGGGAAAAAATATAATTACAAAATTTTTAGGGCAAAAATGTAAAGTTTACAAAAATTTGGGCTAAAAATAGGATTCTAGAAAGTTTTGGGTTAAAACTGTAATTTTTACCAAAATTTATGGGGCCAAATTACAATTTCAGAAAGTTCAGGTGACTGGTCAATAGTGACGTGGCACTCAGGACACGTGGCAGATCCTGGTTGGTTGACGTAGCATTGACTGTGCAACTCTCACTGGTGATGTGGCGATGACGTGGCTCGTCTTCAACCTCCAGACTCCGGCTACTTCTGTATTTTTCGGCAACTTTCCGGCGACGCTCGTGGTGGCTGTTTTCGATGAGGTCCAGCACTGACCTGAGGCTTTTTGGCCTTCTGAACACGATGGTGAGGTCGGTTTTCCCAAAAAATTACCAGAGGTGGGACTTTCGAAGATGTCCGAAAGTTTCCAACGACTTTTTGGTGAGGCTTCTGGTGCCCGTTTTAGACGATGTCCGATACTTTTCTAAGGTTTTCCGGCCTTTAGAACACGATGGTGAGATCTGTTTTCCTAAAAAATGATCAGAGATTGGACTTTCAAAGATGTTTGAATTTTCTGGCGACTGAAACTTCGAATCCTCTTCCTCACTTGATTTTTCTAGAGATTCCCTCCCCTGGCACCCTTTGCTCTGATACCAAATGGTTCAGAAACTCACTGAATATGTTCTCACTCAATGGCTTGATGCATTACACTGATATGAGCCCCTATTTATACTAGTTAGGGAGCTCCAATTGCTTCATATATCAAACATAGACTGACCTACACTAAAACACACACCACACACTTAGAGATATTTATAGACAATACACCGAAAGCACTGAAAGAAAGAAAGCAACAGAGACAAAAATAAAAGTAACAGTAGATGGTAGGTAGAGCTTATGATTCTGTCTCACCTAGCTAATCCAAAGTCTCCTAAGTGTGCGACCATACCATCATCAAGAAGAACATTTCTTGGCTTGATGTCACAATGAACAATAGTTTCCTTAAAATCATGATGAAGATAATTCAAAGCATAAGCCACGTCAATAGCCACATCCAATCTTTTTCTAAAATTCATATATATATTGGCTCACCAAGTTCATTTGTTGACAACCATTTCTCCAAGCTCCCATTAGGCATGAACTCAAATACCAGGCCCTTAAAATCATTGCCTTTATAATCAACACTTGAGCATGAAGTCAAGATCTTCAAAAGATTCCTGTGCCGGACTTTACTAAGAGTTTTGCATTATGTGATGGAACTCTTTTTTGCCCCATGTGCTTGAAGATTTAGCACCTTTACAGCAATAGGCCCCTCAAACTGTTGAAGAATTCCTTTGTATAAAGAACTAAAGCTTCCTATACCAACCAAATTGGATGAAGAAAATCGGTTGGTTGCATCATGTAGCTCTTTATAAGAAACCCTCAAATGAGTATTATGTGGGGATGACAGTAGGGAGGATAGCTTTTTATGTTTTCTTCTCTTGCAAATGATTATGAAAATTGCATAACCAGCAATAGCACCACTTATCACAATGATAAGGATTATGACTTTGAAATGCTTCTTCGACTTACTTGGGCATATAGGTAGCTTTAGTTGAGGTATTCCACCACAAAGATTCTATTTTCTGTGAGTGAAATGACTGTCATATTATCAAACACTCCTCCTTTTGGAACCTCACCATAAAAATGGCTGTGAGATAGGTTCAAAGTCTCTAATATTGGAAGATCTTTTAGGTTTTGAGGAATTGTGCCTGACAAATTATTGTTAGAAAGGTTTAAGTTGATGAGGGATCTTAAGGAATTAAAGGATGAGGAGATACTTCCATAGAGGAAGTTCCCACTTATATCAAGATCCGTCAATGTAAAGCATTCCCCAAGTTCCCTTGGAATATCACCAAAAAAATTGTTTTCACTTAGATTTAATTCCACTAATTGCTTCAAGTTACAAATCTCTGATGGAATGGGACCAACCAAGGAGTTGGAAGACATGTGGAGATGTATTAAGCTTTCTAGATGAACAAAAGTTAGATTCGGTATATTGCCGCTCAAGTTATTTTGATCTATATACAAGAATTGCATACCTTTGCAATGTTTGAGGCTTATCAGAATGGTTCCCTCAAAATTATTATTAAACTACCAAAGTTCAAACAACTTAGTAAGGTTTCCAAAGAAATCAGGAATTCTACCAAATAATTGATTTTGGTCTACGAATAACTTTCCAAGATTTTCAAGCTTTCCAATTGAATGTGGAATTATGCCTTGAAGGAAGTTATGTCCCAAATCAAGGAAAGTTAACCCATCTAGTTTCCCAATCTCATCGGGTATGCTTCCAAATATATATGATTAAATCCCATAAAAAGCGTATCAAGCTGGGAAGAGAGATTTCCAATTGAATTTGGCAGTACAGCACTAAATTTATTAGTTTCCATCTCTATTACATGCAATTGACTAGAATTTGTAAAAAGTGAGAGGAAATCTAGGTCATAACCTTCCTGATACAGAAAAGAAACAAAATGAAACAAAATGATGGAAGTAGTTGGACGTGGGAGTAGTTGGATGAAAATTCCCTCTTTTTCTTTATTACCTTATCGTCACTTTAGTTTGTCTGCCAATTCACTGCTTTAGTTGGTCTGCCAAGTTTATTTGTCTGCCAGTTTGTGTGGCGTGTGGCGTGTCCTGATCTGTAAAGCTTCCCTATAGAAGCTCTGAAAACAAGTATAAATAGGGAATTTTTTTGCTTGTAACTCATCGAAGAGTTGAATAAGAATTTGTTTAAGAGTCTTCTTGTACCATTTGGTATCAGAGCAGAGGTCCAAAGGGGAGGAAAACGCCGAAAAATCAATGGAGAAAGAAGACATGAAGATTTCGGTCACTGGAAAACACGGACACCTTCGAAAGTCACATCTCCCGGCATCATTCGATGAAACTAAGCTCACCATCATGTTCAGAAGGCCGGAAAACCTCAGGATAATGTTGGAAATCACTGAAAACGACATCCTTAAGTTTCGCCAGAAAATCTCACTGTTGTCGGAATCTGGAGGTTAAAGATGACACACGTTAGCAAACACGTCATCGGCCACGTCAGCAATTCTGACAGTCAACGATGCGTCAACACCACTCATAACCTACCACGTGTTGCCCGTGCCATGTCATCAACCCAGTCAGACATACTTTCTAGAATTGCAATTTTACCCTAGAATTTTTGGTTAAAATTACAGTTTCTACCCAGTTCTTTCGAAAATTATTTTTTTTGCTCAAAATTTTTCCAAAATTACATTTTCCCCAAAAATTTTTGAATTAACATTTTGCCCCCAAATTTTCCAAAATTACATATTTTGGCCCCATAACTTTCTGAATTCATATTTTGGCCCTGAAAGTTGATTGAAGTACATTTTTGGCCCTAAAATTTCACCCAAATTCCCATTTTACTCTTACTTTTCCAGAACACCAATTCTACCCCAAAATTAATACAAAATGCCTCTAAGACACATGAATATGCTCGAAATTAAGATGAAAGAAATGAAACGCTGATTGCTGGAGCTAGAGGCTAAGGTAGCAGTTCAGCGAGTTTTATTAAAAACTTGTAATGAAGCACCTGAAGCAGATGATGAAGAAATTTATCTTTGTGAAGATGAGTCATTGTACGACGAGGAAGTTACGCCCGTTGATCAAACAGACAATGCTGAGCTTTACCTTTATGAAGGCAAACCAATATATGATAAGGAAGTCATGCCCACTGATGAAGTGGATGATGAGGAGACTTATCTTTATGAAGGCGAGCCAGTTTATGATAAGGAAGTTACGCCGCCAGATCAAGAAGATCTTTTGATGATTAAACAAAATCTGCACACAACTGTGGTTGAGGAAGAACCTTCGCTATGCTGTAAAAATTTTCACACTCATTATGCTTTCCAAGGAAAAATTTGCAATATTGATAATGGAAGTTGTGAAAATGTAGTGTCTGACTACATAGTGCAGAAATTGAAGCTGCTAATGCTTGATCATCTGCATCCTTACTGGCTTAATACTGGAAGTGAGGTGATGAAATTTAAATCACCGCAAGGAGTTACATCATTTTCAAATGTGCTAGTTGATAAAATGCCACCTGAGTCTCCCCCTGACAAGCCATATTACAACGCAAATGCAGACCTACGGGTCAAAGAATTCAAGAGACTACATGAATCGGTCCGTGATAGAATTTAGAAAACCAAGGCACAAAGGGACAAGCATCGAAAGCAGCAAATCTTTAATGTGAGAGATTTAGTTTGGATTCATTTGTGATTCCTAAAGCGTCTAAATGCCAAATTATCTCCACGAATTGAAAGTCTGTTCAAAATAGTAGAGAAGATTAACAATAATGCCTATAAGGTTGAATTGCCAGGTGCTTATGGAGTTTCTGCCACCTTCAACGTTGCTGACTTATCTCCCTATATTGATGATGATGATGTTAATTTTGACTTGAGGACGAGTTTCGTCCAATCCAGGGAGCATGATATAGAAAAGAAACAAAATGATGGAAGTAGTTGGACGTGGGAGTAGTTGGATGACAATTCCCTCTTTTTCTTTATTGCCTTATCGTCACTTTAGTTTTTCTGCCAATTCGTTGCTTTTGTTGGTCTGCCAAGTTTATTTGTCTGCCAGTTTGTGTGGTGTGTGGTGTGTGGTGTGTCCTTATCTGTAAAGCTTCCCTACAGAAACTCTGAAAACCAATATAAATAGGGAGTTGTTTTGTTTGTAACTCATCGAAGAGTTGAATAAGAATTTGTTTCAGAGTGTTCTTGTACCACTTCCTCACTCCCAAAATTATTTGTGTCAATCCCAAATACACGAAGGTTTTGTAGTCTTTCCAAAGAGGTAGGGACTAGGCCCCTAAAAGCATTTTCATATATTTCAAATATTTGCATTTGAGAGATGTTGGATAATAAAGCTGGAATAGTTCCCGTCAACTTGTTGTGTCCAAACATTAAAACCTCGAAGATTTGGGAAACCAAGGCCAATATTTGATGGAATAGTTCCAGACAAGTAGTTGAAAGAACAACTTAAATATTCCATGCTAGAAAGATTATAAAGTGAAGAAGGGAATGTACAAGAAAGATTGTTCTGACTAAGATAGAGCAAGTACAAATTTGGCATCCCAACTAAAGATTGAGGCATACTTCCTTCCAAATTATTATTTGTAAGAAACAAATTCTCTAATGAAGAAAGATTTCCCAAAGATGGCGGAATTTTTCCATGAAATTTATTAGCATCAAATCCCATCACAGTAAGTTGTTGCATGGATTCAAACCAAATCGGAATTTCGCCAGTCAAATTATTAGAAGTGAATAAAATATGCTGGAGTTTAGAACAGTTGGTCAGCTCTAGAGGGTGCTCTCCTTGGAGATTATTATGATTCAAATAGAGAAACTGCAATCGTTTAAGATGGCCAATTTGTTTGGGAATTTGACCGTGCAATCTATTATATGAAAGATTGAATAGTTTGAGAAAGGTTAAGTTACCTAAAGATGGTGTAAGAGTGCCCCCAAAATTTTGATTTGTCAAGTTCAAAGATGAGACTCTCATGTGACGAAGGTTGCATGTAACGCCTAGCCACTTGCAGAAGTGGACAGAATCATTCCATGAAGGAAGAGCTTCTGGAACACCATTGGTTAACTTGTCCTTCAACGCAAGCAAAGCAAGCCTATCAGTCTATGAACCAGTGGCCATGGCAGCCCAGTTTGGCAACAGAATTTGAGAAGCTATGCAGATCAGAAAATTGGTGGTAATAATGAAGGGGATCATTTTGATTGTCGTGAAGGATCGTGGAAAATGAAGCCACATGCTGAAATAATAGACATGGAGTGTTAGCTTTATATTAGTTATAGGCAGTGACGATTAAGCCAGATGTCTTCAAGTCGGCAAAATTCCTTTTTAATAAATTACAAACATTCAAAAACGGCTTCCATGTGGTGTTGTGGACCAACGCTCCCATATTTGAATTCTGCAATCTGCATAACTTTGCAAATAAATAATTTAATAGAACAATAATATAATAATTTAATAAAGCAAGTGATGCATCTGTATTATTTTCCTTTGGAAAAAATTATGTTTAACATGATTTTTCTCTAAATATGCGCTTCACACACACATATTAAGATTATATGATAAAAATTTAATTCTTTTTTCTAGATTTAGTGACGGATCTTCTAAATTAATTATATTTTTATTATTACTGAATTGACTAATGATTTCGTTGAAGATTGTTGATCATCGAATGACATTTTTCCATTAAAAAATCTATAGAATTTACAATTAATTAAAAATATCCAAAAAATAAAAAAAATTCCAAGAATATCACTTTTTCAAGTGTGCACTCGTCCTATTAGTAATTAATTTCACTGTTAACCGAACAATAAGAATTAATTATGAACCACGGCAATACAAAAGTCAAGAAACAATCTAGTGTCTCATCGACTAACCACTTGCAATGCAAAGGAAAAGTATCATAATTGCACTGTATACCGGGTTAGTGCTGAGGAGATTATATATTATTTTATTTTTTTCAGCCAAAACAAACACATCTACTATGATTTATATTTATAGAGAGAGTTTGAACTCATAACCTGGTATTGTGTGTGTGTGAGTGAGAGAGAGAGAGAGAGAGAAGTACTTAGAGCCCGTTTGGTTCAACCCCATTGCATGCATGCAATGGTAATCATGATTGCATTACCATGAGAAGAGTGTTTGGTAGCTCTTTAGCATGGTAATAGGGTTTACCATGGTAATGATGATTACCAAAAAATTGGTAATCTTCATTCATACCTCCCCCCTATGAATCCTCATTACCATCCCATTGCATAGTTAGAAAAGTCTAATTTACCCTTTAGTTTTACTTCTCTTTATTTTACTTATATATTTTTACTTAGGCACATCGCCACAACCTTTACCACTGTTGCCGCCACCACCTCCTCCTCCACCACTGCAGCCACATGCCGCCACCTCTTCCTCCACTACCTCCAACACCTCCTCCTTCTCTGCCGCCACCGCCACCTACTCCTCCACCACCGCCGCCACCTCCTCCTCCTCTACCGTTGCTGCCACCTGCCGCCACCTACTCCTCCACCACCGCCGCCGCCACCACCTCCTCTACCGTTGCCGCCACCTACTCCTCCATCGCCGCCGCCGCCACCACCTCCTCTACCGTTGCAGCCACCTACTCCTCCATCGCCGCCGCCGCCACCACCTCCTCTACCGTTGCCGCCACCTACTCCTCCACCAACGCCGCCACCTCCTCCTCCTCCACCACCGCCACTACCTCCTCCTCCTCTACCGCTGCTGCCACCCGACACCTCCGCTACTACCTCCTCCTCCCCCGCCGCCGCTACTACCTCCTCCTTCTCCGTTCCCGCCACCACTACCTCTTTCTCCTCTGCCGCCGCTACTACCTCCTCCTCCTCTTCCGCTGCAACCACCGCCACCACCTCCTCCTCTGCCGCTGCTGCCACCCGGCACCGCAGCTACTACCTCCTCTTCATCCGCCGCCACCCGGCCTCGTCGCCACTACCTCCTCCTTCTCCGTTCCCACCACCACCACCTCCTCCTCCTCCTCTTCCGCCCCCCCCCCCCGCCCCCTGCCACCGCCTCCTCTTCCTCCTCCTCCATTGCTGTAGCCACCCACCACCCGGCACCACCGCCACTACCTCCTCCTCCTTCTCCTGACTCTTAACTTTCTTTTTACAAAGATTATAGTAAGGGTAAAATAGACTTTGTGTAATATATTAATTTTAAATAATTGTTAAAATAATAATTCATTGCACCTTACTTAAAAATCAAACCAAACACTAGCCCTGTAATTAATATTGCATTGCATCGCATCACATTGCACTGCAAGGTGTAATGGGATCGAACCAAACGGGTCCTTAGTGTCAATTAGGCTATATAACACCAATAAACATAAAATTTTATATTATATTAAATATAGAGATTTTAAATTAAAGTTGATTTTATATTATATTCACTTATATACAAACTTAAGATTGATGATTGAAATAAAAGGGAAAACTATTTTGTAGATAGTTATATTTTTTCTAAATTTTTAATTTGGTACTTGGACATTTTTTTTCTCTTTAATAAATCATAAATTTTCTTTATTAGCATCATTTCACATTTTTCTCTTAAAGGCGTTTTTTTACATTTGCACGGACTAGCTTAAGGAATCAAAATCACATCCACTAGGTTCAATACCTACTGATAATATTTATTTTATCCATATTATCTGTTTTTTATATTATATTTTTATTTAGAGGCACATAATTAATTTAAATTATAAGGAACAACAATGATATTAACTATACTTATGAAATGATTTTTATCTTCATACAATAGTCTAAGTGCTCTTACTTCTACTTGTATATTGAAAAGAGCTCACTACAAATTTCCAAAGTATCGTTATTACAATACTGTTGATGACTAAGAATTTGCCGGTTTGGTGGTGAGAAACAGGAATAAAAATTAGACTATTAAAAGCCTTTGCGTTTTAAACTTTGGAATGGATTAAGGATTATACCCTTTAGTCAAATTTTAAAAAAAAAACTATCAAAATCATTAAAGAAGCAAGCATCACATATTTGCTTTGCCAATTAAGAATTAATTAGTCAATTGGGAAGCCTTCAACTAATTAAATTAGTTGATGAAGATAGCAGACTAAGAACACTTTAATTTATTTTTTTTAATTATATTTAATGAAGAATTTTATATTTCTGGGAAAGAAAAAAGAAAATACTAGCCATCACTAACGAAGATAACAAATGAAGTTACCCACTTGCCTGTAAGTGGGAGACAACGGCTAGAAATTTTCGATGAAGTGATGGGAATTTTTTTAGTGGAATATTGGGGCGACCCACGAAAAAAGTAGTGAGGATACTTTTTTTTAAAAAAATAAAATATATACATATACAAATTTTTATTTATTTTTATTAATATTTAAAGTGATTATATAACATCACATAAATTTATTAAGACAGAAAATGACGTCTAATGATATAAAAAACTATAAATTAAAAAATCCAAAAGTGAAAATTATAAACGAAAATATTAGGAAAAAATACATGACAAGTTCATAGATGTATAACAATTGCGAGAAAAGAGATGACTGTGAGAATTTTGATATTCGTCTATTTTTCACATAGATAATTTGAATAAGAAATTATACTTGAGTTCCGGGCAGTCTATCAAGATTAACCATAGCTAATGGTTGGGGTGGCTACATTGCTCCACTTTTAATACTTTCAAGGTTATATTGCTAAAAAAAAGAACTTTTTGAGTAAAATTGAGATTTTATAACAATTTTTAGAGCAAAAATGAGTCTTAACCCTATAATAAATTAAAACAACTAACATAGATTGGTAAAATAATGTAAGGCCCCCTAAATCTTTTGGTTTCAAGTTTGAATTCTATAATAGACACTTATTTTAACAGAGGAAGTCACAAACCTCAAAATTCAAATAGTCGATTGCTCAAATTTCTGGTAATACCGTAACAGGATCTAGAAAAGGTTCCGTCGGTTGAAAATATATATAAAAAAAAACAATGTGTAAATACTATATTTCTTTGTATTACACCAATCAGTGTTCGGCGTATAGCACTACTCGGACGGTTGCTTCTCATATTAGTTGGCAGTCTATCCTGCACAATCAACTTGAGAAAAACTTTGATTCTTTCGTTTTTTTTTCCTGAGAAAATTGGAAAAATATCCCGGCCCCATAATTTTTTTTTTAGTGACAAAAATCCATATTAGAGTACTGATACTTGTATGTGTACAAAATTTGCATAGTAATGATACTTTGTGGAATAAAATTTATCTAGTCCTTTTTTCACTAATAAAATTTTTAATAGGGGATTTTTTCCTCAATTTTCTTTTCTTTTTACACCTTTCCATTTCCATATAGCATTAAATATTGGAGAAAGGTTTGAGTGCCAAGGGTTTTCTATAGTAAAATAAGCATTTTTAAAGGTGAAGTTTCATGAGTTACCACTTCCTATTCTAAGACCTTTTAGTTTCCCTGGAAAGATTTTTTATGGAATAAGAAGAAGAACAAATGAACTGGGATTGAAAACCGGAAAAATGGATAATTTGAATGAGAAATTACTATACTTCAAATAGAAAAAAGTTAAAACAATATGTAAATTCTAAAAACATTATATGTTTGACATATTTGAATTAATTGTAATTAATTAAAATTGTCTTCAAAATAATTAACGAAAAAATAGAATCATTCATAATAACCTCAGAATTTGAAAATAAAAATCCATGAATTGCTGATAAGACATAAAAAATTATCCTAATGATCCAACTCAAAGCTCAAAATCAAAGGCAAAAGAGTCTTGTAACCCTTGTTAGTTGATCGTTGGTCACACAGTTACAATAAGATTTTACGGCCGAAATGATTCCTAAATTTACAACACTATTACATAAATTGCAATACATAATGATTATTAACTATTATACTTCATGGTTATGAATCGTCATATATTTGGGCATTATATTTGCTCCACATAAATAAATTACGATTATGAACCGTTATTTATTTTAGACCTATTATAACGGTTATAAGATAACACCCGTTATCTATTAAAGTTTGACGAGGCCATGATATGTGCATTGTTGTGATAACTGATGGTCACACATAAAGAACTGTAATAATATATGGTGATGCTTGTATAGTAAATAATAGATTTTGTTGCCATGCATATTGATTTACTGTTCCATGGGTCTCTTCTAGTCTGATATTATTATGTTTAACCACTACAGGTAACATCTCGATTTCTAGATCTCTACTGTATAACTATATGGAATCTCTATTGATTAAGAAATCATGACGTTATGTTTCTGCTTCTATATAATAGTGTGTTTTTTTCTTCTTCAAATTAAAATTTATATGTGGTATTTTCAGTTTGGGAATGACCTTTGTATGTTTTTTTAAATTTCCTTCGTTGGGGAAAGACATATCTTCACTACTCATGTAAGGATAATAATAAGGTTGAGTTTTATTGTTTTCATTCCATACCCAATCTCAAACCTATAGATATATTTTTGTTATTCTATAGTATTTTGTGATCACTTGACTAATATGTATCATAAATAAGATCTTAATAAAATATATGATGAAGGATATATACACTATATTTAGTTTTGATTACGTTGATGGAGGCATTGTTATAAATTCATGTCAAATAAAATACGCAAAGTTAAATTTAGTTTTCAAGACAAAGACAATCAATATTTATTTATATCTGACCACAATTGTTTCTATTTTATTTTGATTAATGATTAATGATTCACTATATTTAGTTTTGATTACGTTGATGGAGGCATTGTTATAAATTCATGTCAAATAAAATACGCAAAGTTAAATTTAGTTTTCAAGACAAAGACAATCAATATTTATTTATATCTGACCACAATTGTTTCTATTTTATTTTGATTAATGATTAATGATGTAACATAATATTTTTTATTTTAAAATTATTTTGTGCATAAAATTGAGCCAAATTGTTAAAACTAAAGCTTCAATTATATGGCGTGTGGGCTGTGATGATGAAGACAAATATCTGTCTTATAAAAAATTTGACATAAAGATCTCCATGATGAATTTATAAATTTGAATACGAAGATTTGATTGCTTTGGGGTGAAGAGGTAAAAATCTTTGGTTATAACTATTGGTCGCAAGTAAAATTGTTTACTCTTTTCTCAAAGTCACCCAAATTTTCAACCATCTTCATAAATTCATTTGAATTCATGGATCTTTATATCAAATTTCTTAAAAATTAGATATTCATCTCATCATCACACCCAACATCCTATACAACTGAGGCTTTAATCTTGATATAACTCTAATTAAAGACTAAATTTGAAGTAAAAATATTATGTTAGATTATCAATCAAAATAAAAAAAAACAATTACTGCTCAATGTTAAGGCAATAATGGGCTCCAGTAAGTCTAAGCCCAAGCCCAATAGGTCCAGACCCATAACTCTATGTTTATCTCAGTAAATATTTTTTTTAGAATATTCATTGTACATGACACATGTCATTCATTATATTGCTGTAAAGTAGGGTTTTTACCCTATCTATAAATTGAATAGTTGAGATTGGCCTATAGCGCCACAATTAAGATATTTTCATGTGTCTAGAATTTGTCTTGGTATCAGAGTTGAAAGGTTTATTACCATGACAAATCCCAACGATTCACCAAATGCTTCCTCTGCCAGCAGCATAAGAAATAGCTCAGCTGTGTCAGCCTCCATTTTAGCTAAGTTGAGTGAGAAAAATAACACTCTCTCCCAAGCATGCTCTGTCAAGTTGGACAAAAGAAATTACTCAGTATGGGCTCTATATGTGATGCTGATTATCAAGGGCTACAAGCTCGAGGGCTTTATCAATGGCTCCAAATGCTGCCCATCTCGGTTTATTACAGAAGACAATGTTGCAAAGCTAAACCCAGAGTTTGAAGATTGGGTGGCTACAGACCAGCTCCTCTTTGGGTGGCTTTTAAATACGATAACTCTTGATGTTTCTTCAGATATGATTAATGTCTCTACCTCTGCTAGTTTGTGGCTTGCAGCAAAACAAATAGCTGGATCTGCCTCCAAATCAAGGCTCCTTATGCTTCGGTTAGAGTTAAAATGCACCAGAAAGGGAACCTTGCGCATGACTGAGTATCTTTCTAAGCTTAAGACTCTTTCTGAACAATTAGCCATTTTTGGTAGTCTACTTCCTCTTCTAGATCTCATTATTCAGGTCTTGGTTGGGTTGGACACCGATTACAACCTTATTGTCATTCAGTTGCAAGCTCAAGATGAAGATCTTAGCTGGATTGAAATGCAAACCTCTCTTCTAACCTACGAAAGTATAATGGACCAGCTAAATCAATTTCCTAGTTTGTCCTTGAACAACAATATGGTTAATCTTGTAAAATCTGAAGGTGATTTCTCACCTAGAAATAATTGGTACAGAGGTAATCGTGGTAGGAGAAGTAGAGGCATAAATTGTATATAGACGTACATATTACAACAACAATGCTGATGATACTCCCAAGTGTCAACTGTGTGAGAAGCACGGCCATACCATTAATGATTGCTTTCATTATTCTGATAGGTCATTTGTCTCACCAAGTAGCAAGAAGATGAATGGTAGAGGAAAAGGAACTAGTCACTGTAATTTTGATAATGCATATTGGGTAACCCCAGAAACGGTAGAAGATGATTCATGGTATCTTGATAGTGGAGCCACTAGCCATGTCACCAAAGATCTCTGCAAGCTTGAGGATACTGCAAAACCAAGTGGTAAGATGAATATAGTAGTTGGTGATGGTTACAAATTAGGAGTGGAAAGAGTAGGTTCTTCTACTGTTCAAAATGTGCCTAACAAAAAGGTTAAGCTCAGTAATGTTCTTTATACTCCTAAAATCAAGAAAATCCTCTTAGGTGTTTACAAAGTAGCCTGTGATAATGATGCAGATGTGATCTTTAATTTTAATGGTGTTTGTGTGAAGGATCAAGTAACAGGGGAGACAATGCTACAAGGAATACCAACTAGTAGTGGAATGTTTCAAATTCGTGAATTGAAAGAAGATAGTAATTTTGTTTTGGTGCTGGTTGTTGAAGAAGCTGAAGAGTCAACATTTAAATTTAAGAAATTTCAATATGAATTTCTGGCATTGTAGGCTTGGCCATCCTAGTGATAGAATTTTGAATCAACTTATTAGTGAATGTAATTTGAAAGTTGCTTCTAGAAATGAAAGTGAGTTTACTTTTTGTGAATCTTGCAAGTATGGTAAAGCTCATTCCTTACCATCTAAGCTGTCAAACTCTCAGGCCACAAAACCTCTTGAATTGATACATACTAATCTTTGGGGGCCTTCACCCTTAGCATCTATAAATGGTTTCCATTATCATATATTATTTCTTGATTATTGCAGTCGCTATTCTTGGATTTTTCCACTAACAACTAAGGATGAAGCCTAGAAAACTTTCATTCAGTTCAAAGATTTCGTTGAGAAACAGTTTGAATGCAAGATTAAAACAGTTCAAAGTGATTGGAGAGGAGAATATAAAAGTTTCACTAAGTTTCTGCTGGATCATAGTATTCAATTTAGACATTCATGCCCCCATACTTCTACTTAGAATGGTAGAGCTGAGAGAAAACATAGACATATTGTAGAAATTAGCTTAACCTTGCTTGCTCAAGCTAGGATGCCTTTGTTCTATTGGTGGGAAGCATTTCATACTGCAACTATGCTTATTAACAGACTTCTAACTCATGTTTTAAAGGGGGTTTCACCGTATTTCAGAGTGTTTGGAAAACATCTAGACTCTAACTCATTAAAGATTTTTGGGACAACTTGCTATCCTTGTCTTAGACTTTATAATTCACACAAACTCTAGTTCCGAACTACTAAATGTGTATTAATTGGGTATAGTAACTCTTACAAGGGCTATAAATACTTGAGTTTAAATGGAAGGATTTAAATCTCTAGACATGTTGCTTTTAATGAGAATGATTTTCCTTTTTCAGTAGGGTTTATGAATAAGAGCAAAGTACTTGAAGAACAAGTGTATCCAAGAGTCTTCTTTGAGCCTTCTTTATCCTCAATACAGAATCATTTTTCAGATGAGTAGAATGGTAAATCATAAAATCAATCCTCTTCAACAACTCTGTCTCCAGCTATTAATTCTGTACCTATTCTAGAACAAGAGCCTAGTCAATTTTTGTTGTCACCAATATCAAATTAGCGATCACCATTAATTCAAGAATGTGGACAGGAAGAAGATAATCAAAATTCTCACTTCTTACTAAGATCTCAAAGTAAAGCTATTGTTCCTGAGAAACATCACATGGTCACTCAAAGTAAAGAGGGTATTTACAAACCTAAACAACCTTATATTGGAGCTATTACTACAGACCAAATTATTCAAGAACCTAAAAGTGTCCGAGAAGCCTTAAGCTCAATTGTGTAGAGAAATGCTATGGCAGAAGAGTATAATGCACTAATCAAAAATCATACTTGGTATTTAATTCCCTATACTGGTGATAAGAATTTGGATGATTGTAAAGGGGTCTACAAGGTAAAAACTAATGTTGATGGATCTTTTCACAAGCCTAAAGCATGACTTGTAGAGAAAGGCTTTCACAAAGTCCTGGCATAGACTTCAATGAGACTTTTAGCCCAGTTCTAAGAACCTGCATAATGAAGTTTGTTCTAACTCTAGCTATTAGATTTGGTTGGCAAATTAGATAAGTTGATATCAACAATGCCTTTTTAAATGGTGATTTGTAAGAGAGAGTTTGAAGGTTTTATTTCTTATAAGTACCTAAATCATGTTTGTCTCCTGAATAAAGCTCTTCATGGTTTACGTCACGCACCAAGAGCTCGGTTTGATAAATTAAGAGGCACCCTACTTAATTGGGGATTCACTCATTCTAAATGTGATTCATCTCTATTTTTTGTCAAAGAGAAGAAAGTTGTTATGTTTGTTTTAATCTATGTGGATGATATAATCATCACTGGCAACTTACCCAGAATCATTACATCATTTGTTCAACAACTTAACTCTTTTTTTTTTTTGCTCTTAAAGATATAGGATAGCTACATCACTTTCTTGGAATTTAAACTTACAAAGATGATACTGGTCTGTATTTAAAGCAGGAAAAATATATTTTTGATATATTGGAGCGATATGGAATGTTAACTTCTTCTCCAGTTCTAACTCATATGGTGGTAAATAAATATTTCTCAAAGAATGATAACTTACCTCTTACGAATCCTACTCCATATCAACAAGCAATTGGAGTGCTGCAGTACTTGATAAACACCAGGCTCAACATCACTTTCGTAGTGAATAAATTGAGCCAATTCCTCTCAACACCTACAACAGTTCGTTGGCAAGCTCTTAAGAGAGTATTTCGATATTTAAGAGGGACTAGTAATTTGGCATTATACATCAAACCAAGTACTCACCTCACCATACAAGGTTTCTCAAATTCAGACTGGGCTGTTTGTCCTGATGATTGTCGCTCAATTGGAGGGTATAGTGTCTTCCTTGGAGACTCCCTAATTTCCTGGTCAGCTAAAAAGCAACCTGTAGTTGCAAGATCAAGCATTGAATCTGAATACAGGGCTCTATCTAATTTGGTGACTGAGCTTGCTTGGATTCAATCTCTTATTGAAGAACTCGGTGTCCATTTAAGAAATCCGCCTATTGCTTGGTATGATAACTTGAGCACAGTTGTAATGGCTTTGAATCCAGTTCTGCATGCATGATCAAAACACATAGAGCTGAATATCCATTATCTTCGAGACAGAGTACTTGATCATAAACTATAATTCTGATACATTCCCTCTTTTGATCAACTCGCTAACTTATTTACTAAAGCTTTCTCTTACTCTAAGTTCTAGGCTTTCCGAAGCAAACTAGGCCTTATTGTTTCTCTAGGACCTAGTTTGAGGGGGAGGTTAAGGCAATAATAGGCTCTAGTAAGTTTAAGCCTAAGCCCAATAGGTCCTGACCTATAACTCCATGTATATCACAGTAAATATTTTTTCTAGAATATTCATTATACAGGACACTGTGCGCCTCCGCAAGTGCACGGATCGTGTTAAGTAATAAAGTGATAAGTAAAGATTGTTCCCACGAGGACTATGACTAAAGCGAGCTAACTAATGAAATAATATTCTTAATTAGGTTGAATGGAATCATTTGAATTTAAACAAGGTTGAATAAAAACTTTTGATGAAAATAACAAACTATTTCTAAAACTAACAATTACTAAGAAAAACCAAATTCTTTGATTTCAAATATTAGATGAAGCCTAGGGTTATTTATCCCCTTTGTACTTCATAAAACTTGATGAATTTCCTCTCCATTAGTGTTTTCAATAGTAATATGTGTTAGTCCAAGGTTCAAAGGCATTTGGTTACACTTTCTCAAGTCAAAACCAAGTTTATATCCTCACTTAATATGCACAGTCTCTTGCTACAATTAAGAGAGAATATTCATTTAGCAACAACCTCATCGACAATGCTAGGTTAGTAACTATATCCCTATGTTACTAACAAACCATCCATTTAATACCTAAATTTCAAGTCTAGCATGATTTTACCCAAGTTCTATATATAGATTAGCTTTCTCAAGTCAAATCCAAATGAACAATTCAATCTAAATGGTGGCCAAACATTTAGAAGCATTAAGCAAAGAATAAAATCAACACATATATAATTAACAACTAAAAGAGAGGAATAATCAAGTCTTAATCCATACAAAGGCTCAAAATAACCCTAGAATAAAGAGTTTAGCTATACATAATCATAAAATAGCTACAACTATATGGAATAATCATAGCCATAATCAATATCTAACAAAGAAAGAGAAGAGGGATGAGAAAAACTAAGGATTTGAGCTTTTTATCTCCTTCAATCTTCAACCCAAGGTGAAAACTTACCAATAAGCCAAAACCCTAGCACCCAAGCATTAAAGAACCCTTCCAAACTGCAGAATGATGTATTTTCGGCCTATCCCTTCCTTAAAAAGCCTCCTCAAGCGTTTCAGCAAGTAAAACGCAAGGTTATACTATTTGTCGTATGCTGAAGCATATGCCACAGAAAGTTATGGTCTCTGTTGGCTTCAGCCAATGGTCAAGTGCTGAAGCATATGACACAGTGAGTTCTGAACCCATCTGCTTCAGTACACACATCTTTGTCTGAAGCATATAACACAGTGAGCTTAGATCTCCATATGCTTCAGCATATGTGTTGTTGGCTGAAGCAAACAACACAGTACTCCCTCCTTGAACTTTCGTTAATCTTTGCTGCTACAAGCATTGTTTTTTAGTCCTTCAAAGGCTTCCCAATTTGTCTCTATATCCCCCTATAAAAGAGAGGAGAATAACTTCAACTTTGGCTTATTACTCTAATATGCACATTTTCTTCTATTGACTCTTCATATGCACAATATATACATAAAATTTGGTGGAAAATACGAGAAAATGTGCTAGAATGCTATAAATTTCTATGTGTTAATTAACACACCCCCAAACTTAAGCTTTTTGCTTGTCCTCAAGCAAAGAAGTATATCCTTACTGAATGAATCAGTTACTCATCATTTGTATATGAACACATTATCCTCATCATCTACTGAAGTAATTATATTAAACAATAAATGAATACAATATGTAAAGATGAAGGCTTCATAGATTTAAAACATGCTTTTCAAGAATTCTTAAGTGTGAGTGTGTGAGTGGAGTTAACATTCATTCCTTTTGCACTAGTCAAAGTTCAAAGCAACACTTTAAATCATATACCAATATTTAAACAAATAATTTTATCTTCCCCTAATTCCTTCCTCTTTTCTTCTAATTCATTCTACTTAACTTAAAAATCAAAGGGAATTTTCTTAGCTTGTAATGGGGCCACGGGTAGAGGTTTTTAAAAGAAAATGTAAAGGATAATAAATCAAATACCTTAAGATAGATGATAGCTACTTAAGGGCTTTATTTCTTTTCTCATGAAACATACTCCCCCCAAACTTGAACCAAATTGATCTTTTCATATCAAGCCTTCTTTGTAGGTTTTTTTTATTTTTTTTAGTATTTTGGCTTGATTTCTATATATAGTGAACTTTCTTTCTTCTTCTTTTTTTTAACACCATTTTCCCAATCTTTTTGTAACTTTGTATAACATCACCACATTCCACCATCCAATCACTTATCATCTATCTCAAAGCAAGGGGAATCATGGTTTTTCACATTGGCTAAGGTAGGTAAATGTTATGTTTTTTTTTCAATAAGAATCTTTAATTGGTTTTTCAAATAGGCTCAAAATAAGGGTTCAAAAAGGGAAATCACATCAATTAGGTAGGTTTGAAAGGCTCAATTGCATTTTATGAACTACCCTAATCATTTTTTTAAATTTCATGAAATAAATCAAAAGTTTTGAGGAATTCCAAAGAGGATTCTAAAATCATAAACTTAAAATAAAGGTATATAACCTAATTTGCCACAAAGTCATTCAACATGCACATCCACAATAAATTTAACTCTAATAGTGTATAAATTACTTAAAAACTCTTAAACAACATGTTTCATCACTATAATGCACTCATCTATACACATTAATAAAAATTTCCTACCTAATATAACATATAGAGAAATAATTTATATCATTGGATCATCCAAACAATATTTGACTAATAACTAAAACTAACAGCTCATTTCAATTTTTTTTTCACAAACAAAAGCTTAAGTATGAGAAATCTCAAACATTCCAACATTTTCCTAACAAAATTTGGTCTGTGACTCATTTTCATTCAAAATTTTTCAGAATTTTTCAAAATTGTTAAAAATTGAAGCACTCTCACCCCCAAACTTAAAATTGGCAATGTCCTAATTGTCAACTAAAAGGATGAGAAATACAAGAGCTATTACCTGTACAGAAGCATATTCATAACCTGAAGAACCAGTATGAGGCTCTCAATAGCCTAATTGAAACTTGTGCATACTTACAGCAAGGGCCATTACTAGCTCACACATTATTAATCAAAATTAAGCCACATGTACAACAAGTCATGTAGGGCATAGATTCTGAAAGTATATTGGTTCACTAACAAGCATGGTGGTCCACAAACATTCAAAAATATATCAACATGTTGATCATTTCACATCATCAAAAATAGTGTGGAAAACGTAAGAGATAACTATCAGTGGTTAAATCACAAAATGTATAGAAGTAGCAAAGTCACAAATAGCACCCACCATACAAAAAATTAGTCAGCAATAAATGACCAGCCATCAACAGCGGATCCCAAAACACAGCACAGCATGCACAGCACAAGTATATCAAAAGTTCTAATCCTGACCAATAAAAGCCTAGATCTAGAAGCAAAGTCAAGGCAGAAATACAACACAGGACAAGAGCCAAGGAAAGCAGTGTCAAGTATCAATATCTTCATCCGGGTCATACTCAGAGCCTGAGGTAGCTTCCATGGGTGCAGTGCCCTGTCCATCCCCTCATTATCAGAGTCACTAGTATGCTCGTCATCCATTTCAGTGTACTCTGGCTCATCATTATCACTGTTGACGTCCATATCGTCACCATTTCCACCATTCTCGAGCAGATTCCCCCTAACCATATTGGTTTGTGCGACGATTCAGGAGGGTCCATGGGAAAACCTTGAAAGATAGCAAACCGAATAAATAGATCATTAAGTTTATCCAACTTCTTATCCACCCTATCGACTTTCTGATGAAGCTCATATATTTGTTGAGTGGTAGGGGAAGGAGGTTTAAGTTTACGGGCTCACATCTGACACCGAATGGTAAGACTTTTGTGGGAAAGAACATAGGCATAATTGAAAGCAGGACGAGGCTTAAACTTGGGATCAAATTCCAATTATGGTACCTTGGCTTTGAGGAATAAGTCAGAGATCAAGTGAGGAAAGATTAACTTGTGAGAGTGACCCTGACTGCAAGAATTAAGAGCCTGGTACATGATTTCCTCCAGTTGGTATAGGTTTCTGGTTAGCCTAGTGGTATGGCTAGTTGGGGAAATATTATATTGTTGGCAACTAGATGCAACCAACATTTAGCCTCTGGGGTCAAATCAGCTTTAGCCAAATATCGATCATTGTTATTTGGAGCAAACCAAGTATTCTCTCCACCAAGAACTAACTCCGCAGCGATTTGAGGGTAAGGGAAATCAGTTTTGGCATCCTTTAGTTTTGCATACACAATCTTCAAGAGCAACAACAGGCAAACCATAAAATTCTCGGATATCATTTGGACCAATCATTAACTGCTTGTCTCGTAGCCTGACATATCCGTTGTAGTAGGCAACATGAATGTAGTATTGGAAAACAAACCATACATTACCATGCTTTCTCTTGCCAAGCAACTTGTCCAACCTATTAGCCTTGGCTTGATTGTAAAACTTGTAGTCAGAAGATTTGACAAATTCCCGTTCATGGAGGAATTTTTTGGCATTAATCTTACGCTCTACATCTTACATTGTAGCTTTTGAGGGATTACAGGTCCTTAGCTTCCTCTTGTTGATAGGTGCCATGGTCTGCAAAGAGAAAAGCAAGAAAAACACATGCACAAATAACACTCAACAACAATGAAAATCAAACAGCATGAAAAGAAAAGAAGATTGAACTAAAATGATCCTAAAAGAAAGAAAAGATACCTCAAACTTGAATTCTATCTAATTCCAAAACCTTCAAACAAAAAGTTCCAGCCTAACCATACTCCTCACTGCATCTTAGCACTACAAATGAGTTCAAATAGCTACCAAAACCAGTTAACAACATGATGGCTAATGCTGGTGCAAGTGACTCAAGTTGAGTTAGTGCTGAAATTCTTGAATATGTAATAAAAAGGCTATCATTATGAAGTTCAAAACTGTGAAGAACTAGCAAATCACTCAAAGAATTTCATCACCTATTCACTTGAGTCAAGCACAAAGTAAAGCTCATGTAGCCACTCATGTTTAAAACCATTTGAAACTATTTGACATAGCCAATCTAAGATCTATTTAGCACAAGAAATCATCAACAATAGCGATTATACATCCCCACAAAAATTTTACAATGCAGCAGCAGTTTTAAGTGGAAATGTGGGAGCTAGCCAAAAATCATGCATTCAAGAGATTATTTTAAGCAAGCCAGGACCAGAAATTTCTATTACTAATCCTCAAATTACATTTTCAAGTCCCAATGAAAATTTCTACTTCAGTGAGTCTAATTAGAGAAGTAATGAAAATAGCTCCCAATGAACAAAATGGCATCCAGAGACCATATGTATTCTGAAAATTCAGTTCAGACATTTGTGGAATTTAATCCCAAAAAGCTTGTAAACACAAAGGCATCATGTCCATTCAAACATCAGTATGTATATGGACATGAGGACATTTCACACTGCAATTTATTTCACTTTTGAGTCAAGTACCAAGAAAATGCAGCATAGGAATTGATGCAACTATCAACACAAGAATTTTAAAGAATAAAGCTTCCCATAAAATCAATTTTGTTATGCTCAATGATAGTCTCAATGCTCTCCCTATCAGTAATTTACAAGGACCATATAAAGCAGGAACCAGAACAGTAAAATTGCCCAACAATTCACCCATTAAATAAAAGGTTTAACAAGTTGCTACAACAAAATTTAGCTAAAGCCCAATAACAAGAATATTGAAGTGATCTTTAACTTAATTTTGATAGCTTGATGATTAAGTCCCAATCAATGATAGCATCATGATTCAAATTCATTAATAAGGCAATCAAATTCTCAGCAGGTCACATGCAATATTGGATCAAAGGAACAAATAAAAATGAATCTTAGCTGAGCATATCACTAACCAAATCCTTCAGCCATCTATTTTAGTTCAAACTTAAGCTTAACATGCCCATAAACTAAGTCACATCAACAAAGCTTTCAGACTTTCAGACTTCGACCCCAAAATGCACATGCTCATTTCAAAAAAAAAATTCAAAGAATTAGGATTAGCAACTGCAGATATTCAGAAAGAAACAATACTTTCCAGTGCTCATGAAATCCACTTATGTGCAGAATATGCAAACACAAATGAAGGACAACCAACTCATGGAAATTGCAATCCTGAATGTTAGAACTAGACAAATGTCCCACCACTAGCACATTAATGCACTTTCACTTACACATCAGTATGTAAGCAGTGTAATCATGCTTCAAAAATTTTGTTTCACTTACAAAATAATACCAGAAATTTCAGAACTTATCAACACTGTGCGAATTGTGTGCTTGATTAATTTATTATGCATAATGTGGTTGGTACTAGCACAAACAGATCACAAAAACATATGCTTTGGAGCAAATGCAAATTATTCAAAACTTCATAAATCCTGAAACTCTATGAGGCAATTCTTCAAAAATAGAGTTTTGTATGTATTTTTTTAGCAGCAAATTCCTTCTATGCACACACAAGAACCAATTACCCATGTCAAACAGAGCACATAGTGTTCAGCAAGCTTAAATCACAAGTAACATGAAACCAAAATCTAATCTTGCTCATCATAAGTTATCCTAACAACTAGCAATTAGCAACCCAACTACTCTAATCCTCATATAAGCCTCATGGTCCAACCTTATATTTTTCCATTTATCAATCCTAATCTGAAACTCAACTCAAATCTCATAAAACCCTAATAAAACATGGATGAAGGACATGAGAATTAACTTAGTGAAGACAATATCAGACTGGAACAAAGAAGTAAAATAGACACAATCACAATGAAACAGAGCAGAATACCGAGAACCCAGACTTGAACATGGCTTCTGAGCTGCGATGGCAGAAACCCAAAGCTGAGATTTTTAGAAAATAGAGATTACAGCGACCAAGAAAAGATTAGGTGCTGAAGGAAAAAGAGATCATGAAGGTAAAAAGGGAAAGGAGGTGATGGTGAACGATAGTTGAGCTGAAGGAAAAAGAGGAGCGGAGACAATGTGGGGTTTGAGCTGCTGGTAGAAGACGATGTGGGTATGGATCAGTTGAGCTGATGGGCCGTGAGAGATCGACGGTGAAGGGGGCTGAAGGTGGTTATGAAGTTGGGAAATGAGCTAAAAATCTGAGGGTGAGAGGAGTGACGGCGAGAGAGGCAAGAGTGAGCTGGCCAACGGTGAGTGAGAGCTGGGAGGTGAGAGTTACTGAGGGTTTGTGGTTAGTGGAGGAGGAAACAAATTTGGAGGGAGAACGATGAGAGAGGCGAGAGTGAGTTGTGAAGGAGGTGAAAGCTAAGCTCGAGACGGAGAGGTCTATGCCGGTGGAGGAGCTGAGGGAGACAGAGGTTGAGCTGAAGGCGGAGAGGACGGAGGTTTGTAGTCGGTGGAGGAACTAAGCTGAGGGATTGTCGGTAAGAGATGAGGGTTTAGCTACGGCAGGAGAGGAGTAAAAGCATGAGCTGAAGGAGGAAGTTTAATGGAGATTAAGGTTTAAGTGAAGGAGGTAAATGACATTAGGGGATTAGGGTTTGGATTTAGGAATGAATAGGGACCCAGTAGTGGGCCAAATGCATAAGGGTAGAATGGGAATAAGATGGAAAAATAAAGGATAAAGAAGGGAAATAATCTCTCTGATTTTTTTAAATAAATTTTATTTTAATAATAAATTTTTTATTATATATATTTTTTATATTATTATATAGTATTTTTCAAATTATATATATTTGTTTGCTTGCGTTTTTTTTTTTATTAATTTTAATCAAGTGTAACTTGGCTTCAGCACACCATTTATGTGCTGAAGCCATTAACACAGAAACAGCTTATGGGCATTGGCTTCAGCACACACCTTGTGTGTTGAAGCTTATGACACAGAAAGTCAAAACCTTCAAATGAGAAAAATGTGCTTCAGCCAACACCATGTATGCTGAAGCACAGTACACAGTAAGCAAACTTTTTCAAAGACACACCTGATTGGCTTCAGCACACAACTTGTTGGCTAAAGCCAATTTTAGACAGACTCTCAATTAGAAAAATAAAAATCACAACCAAGTCCAAATCTTACTCTAACACTATAAAACAAGTATAATGCATCCATTCAAACACCAAAACCATCTTAACACATCCACACTCTTTACCATACAAAAAATGCATCATGAACATTAGAATTATGTAGAAAATCACTAGCATTCTTACACTTTTAAACACATGAAACACTACTACCACAAGCTCATCCATACACAATGCAAATGGAAGTCAAAATTAATCACATTATCAAGCTAGCTTCAGTACTGCCTAAAATTGATCAATAACCAAATATGTACTTTATAATCTTATCTATGAGCTCATAGTCAAGTGTACTTCCCTGAAATGCTTTTCCCTTATCCTTCCAACAACTTCATGCTCATGCCCAAAAATTCCCTCTTTTACATTAGCTTTGCTCATTCTTCATTGGGTACATTTCCTTCCTACAACACATAAAGATCAAACATAAATATACCAAAACACACCAAAAACATTAAAAATAAAAAATTGAGTTTAGAACTTGGGTTGCCTCCCAAGAAGCGCTTAGTTTATAGTCTTTAGCTTGACTCTTCATCTCCTCAAGTCACATCATCTTCAGGTAAGATGAAAACTTGATGGTTCACCTTTCTATCATAATTGGGCTTTAATCCATTACCACTAGCTTTAAGTCCCTTATAGTCTTCATTTCCCAACCCCACTACACCAGAGGTATATGCTTATGGCTTTATAACCTCAATAGCCCATTCAGTAGCTCTTTTACATGCTTGTAGGATTTCTAAAAGCTATTCTTCTTATTGAATGGCTAATGGTGAAGCTATACCCAATGATAGCCTCTTTAATAGATGACTTCAAAGATGGTTTATCAATGGAAGACAAATTCGACAATTCCAATGGTACCCAACTCTCAAGATTAGTCAGTGTTGCCTTCAAGATACTTATGCATTCTTCCACCGTTAGACCCTCGCTTGAAAGCTCTAATGACAAGGCTTCAACAAGCTCATTATGAATTGGCTTATTGAATTTCTCTTGCTTCACTTTCCTATTCATATCAACTAAGAAGCATTGTTCAACCTCATTAGAAGACTTCATTAGCTTGTTCATATTAAAAGTAACATGCTCATCTTCAATGTGCATAGTAATTTCACCCTTTTCAACATCGATTAGGGTTCTAGAAGTTGCTAAAATGGATGCCCAAAGATTAGAGGAATGTTCCAATCAACTTCACAATCTATGATAATGAAATCTTCCGGAAATATGAATTTATCCACTTTGACCAAAACATATTCAATAATCCCTCTAGGTTGAGAAGTACTCTTATCCACAAACAGAAGTGTAA
Organism: Albizia julibrissin; assembly: GCA_037074505.1. Lineage (NCBI taxonomy): Eukaryota > Viridiplantae > Streptophyta > Magnoliopsida > Fabales > Fabaceae > Albizia > Albizia julibrissin. The sequence goes on from CM073483.1 coordinate 32,954,580, forward strand.
CAGTAGTGGGTTTTTGCTCTCCCAACCCTAATTGGTTAAAAACAACAAGGGGCATTAAATTTACACTTGCACCTAAGTCAAAAAGAGCTGTACCACTAAAATTAGTCCCAATATTACAAGGGATGTAGAAATTCCCTGGATCCTTTAGCTTAGGAGGTAATTTCCTCTGTATAACCGCACTACATTCTTTAGTCAAGGCTACAGTCTCATACTTATTGAATCTTCTCTTCTTAGATAAGATGTCTTTAAGGAACTTAGCATATTTGGGCATGCTCTCCAATGCTTTGCCAAAAGGAATGTTCACATAGAGTTGCTTGAACATGTTCATAAACTTTTTGAACTGAGTATCATCTTCCTTCTTCTTAAATCTCTGAGGGAATGAAAGTGGAGGTATCACAACATTAGATATAGGTTTCTTCCTCTTCATCTCATCTTTCATCTCTTGATCTACCTTCTTACTATTGAGTACATTTTAACTCCCTTCAACTTATTTTTCCCCTTGTTATCTTTGTCTTCTTCTACAATCTTTGCACCGAACTCCTCCTCCTTATTGTCAACAACCACATGATCTTTCTTCTTGGGGCTTGGTTTACTTGAGCTAGGCACATCCGGTAACACTTTTCCACTTCTCAAGTACATGGCATGGCATTCATCTTTTCCATTCTATTTAGGATTGGGAATGGTATCACTTGGGAGACCATTTCTTGGTTGAGCACTCAAGTGTGAAGAAATTTGTCCCATTTGTATCTCAAGATTCTTAATTGCCATGTTATGAAGGGAAACCATGCTAATTAAGCCTTCTTGACCTTTGAGAATACCTCAAAAGTTTGTTTGTCTAGGAATCACCCTCTTATGGCTTTTGTGGATGCTCAAAGCCTAGGGGCCGCATTGGCTTTCTTGTAGAAGCATAGTTATTGATTGGGTTATCACTAGGTCCAGTCTTCTAAGAGAAGTTGGGATGATCCCTCATACCCTTATTGTAGGTATTAGAGTAAGGGTTACCATGTGGATATCTTTGATTGTTGTTCAAATAATTCACCGACTCCATAGTATGATGACATTCTTCATAGGAGTGGGTTTCTCTACATATTTCACAACAAGGACTTGGAGCTTGGATAGCATTCACATTCTTAGAAGAATTTCTCTCTATATTCTACTCAAGTTGATCGAATCTCTTGGCCATTACTTCAAGTTGAGCAAAAATTTCCTTAGACACAATTGTACCACTTGAAGAGCTTAGTTCTTTATATGTTCAATAGCTAGAATGTGATTTTTCATATTGTTGCAAGGAACTAGAAGGTATGTCCTCATACAACTGTAATATATCACAAATCCGCATCTTACCAATTCTACCATTGGAGGCATTGTTGAGCATATTTGAGGTGGACATATCCAGTCCTACTGTGAAAGCTTGAAGCAAGACATAGGTCTTCTATTCATGATTGGGAAAACTGTGCCATATCTCCTTAAATCGCTCCCATGCTTCATGAAATAGTTCGCCTGGCTCTTGTTGGAAACCTAAGAGTTCAGCTCTTTAAACTGTCCTTCTACCCCTTGGAATGAACCTTGCCTTGAATTTGGATGCCATTTCATCCTAAGTAGTGATTGAGTTAGGAGGTAGAGCGGTAAGTTAAGCTCTTGCCTTCTTGTCAAGTGATAGGGGGAAGAGTCGCAATTTGAGTGCATCCAAAGTTACTCCTTGAAATTTGAAGTTCTCACACACTTGTACAAAGCGTGTCAAATGGTCAGTAGGATCTTCATTCTGAGTCCTCGAGAATAAGCCAATCATTTGGAGCATTTGAATCATGATTAGTTTCAATTCAAAATTTTGAGCCTGAATAGCAGGGAACTGGATGCTAAATTGATAGTGGAGCTTTCTTGCTCCATGTACTCATCCAAAGTGTGCTTCAAATCATCATTATTAGGATTGACCATATTAAAATATGGATGAGGACAAGGTGGTAGTCTCTGTTGCTCTGGTACCAGTAAAGGTTCAGGTCCTTAGATAGGTTGCACTAGAGGTGGAGTATCTGGTTCAGTGTAAAGATCTTCAGAAAAATATTCTTCAACCACTCCCTCAAGAACAACTTCAAAATCAGTTTGCATACGGAGCACGAGTACCTACAAGTCAAATATCCTACAACGAGTATCAAACTTATCAACAAGTAAGAATAAACTAATAAAAACAAGAAAAAGAACTATAGCTATCACTATACTTAAAAACAAAGAAAATTAAGAAAGTGAAATAATAAGAGAAAATGATTCAATCGTAATCAAGCACACAATTACACTAATTAACTCAAGAGACTTTACTCAATAGTCCCTGGCAACGGTGCCAAAAACTTGTTCGCCTCCGCAAGTGCACGGATCGCGTTAAGTAATAAAGTGATAAGTAATAATCATTCCTACGAGAACTATGACTAAAGCGAGCTAACTAATGAAATAATGTTCTTAATTATGTTGAATGGAATCATTTGAATTTAAACAAGGTTGAATAAAAACTTTTGATGAAAATAACAAACTATTTCTAAAACTAACAATTACTAAGAAAAACCAAATTCTTTGATTTCAAATATTAGATGAAGCCTAGGGTTATTTATCCCCTTTGTACTTCATAAAACTTGATGAATTTCCTCTCCATTAGTGTTTTCAATAGTAATATGTGTTAGTCCAAGATTCAAAGGCATTTGGTTACACTTTCTCAAGTCAAAACCAAGTTTATATCTTCACTTAATATGCACAGTCTCTTGCTACAATTAAGAGAGAATATTCATTTAGCAACAACCTCATCGACAATGCTAGGTTAGTAACTATATCCGTATGTTACTAACAAACCATCCATTTAATACCTAAATTTCAAGTCTAGCATGATTTTACCCAAGTTCTACATATAGATTAGCTTTCTCAAGTCAAATCCAAATGAACAATTCAATCTAAATGGTGGCCAAACATTTAGAAGCATTAAGCAAAGAATAAAATCAACACATATATATAATTAACAACTAAAAGAGAGGAATAATCAAGTCTTAATCCATACAAAGGTTCAAAATAACCCTAGAATGAAGAGTTTAGCTATACATAATCATAAAATAGCTACAACTATATAGAATAATCATAGCCATAATTAATATCTAACAAAGAAAAGGAAGAGGCATGAGAAAAACTAAGGATTTGAACTTTTTATCTCCTCCAATCTTCAACCTAAGGTGAAAACTTCCAAATAAGTCAAAACCCTAGCACCCAAACTCCAAAGAACCCTTCCAAACTGCAGAATGATGTATTTTCGGCCTATCCCTTCCTTAAAAAGCCTCCTCAAGAGTTTCAGCAAGTAAAACGTAAGGTTATACTGTTTGTCATGTGCTAAAGCATATGCCACAGTAAGTTATGGTCTCTGTTGGCTTCAGCCAATGGTCAAGTGCTGAAGCATATGACACAGTAAGTTCTGACCCCATCTGCTTCAGCACACACATCTTTGGCTAAAGCATATAACACAGTGAGCTTAGATCTCCATGTGCTTTAGTATATGTGTTGTTGGCTGAAGCCAACAATACAGTACTCCCTCCTTGATCTTTCTTTAATTTTTGCTGCTACAAGCATTATTCTTTAGTCCTTCAAAGGCTTCCCAATTTTTCTCTATATCCCCTACAAAAGAGAGGAGAATAACTTCAACTTTGGCTTGTTACTCTAATATGCACATTTTCTTCTATTGACTCTTCACATGCACAATTTATACATAAAATTTGGTGGAAAATAGGAGAAAATGTGTTAGAATGCTATCAATTTCTATGTGTTACCAGACACATTTCATTCATTGCTGTAAAGTAGGGTTTTACCCTATCTATAAATTGAATAGTTGAGATTGGCCTATAGCGCCATAATTAAGATATTTCCCCGTGTCTAGAATTTGTCTTATTGAATAGTTAATTATTTTTATCTTTAAAGCTAAATTGTAATTCACCATTTTATTTTGACTACCATAACAATTCTTCCATCATCATAGGTGAGGCTGAATAGAGTACATATGTTTTCTTATCTCAAATCATGTGGAGACCTTATTTTTGCATAGATGTTCGCCAAAGGACCACATAATTCAATAAAATAATGAAAATGTATTTATAGACGTTAGAATAAGCCTAAGATGGAAGAAATAACTTCGCATACTTATTGTTATCCTTGCACAAGTGTCCTAGCAGTGAAACTAAGTCTCTTAGCAGGAAGAAAATTTGAAAGAAAGCAGAAACATATCCAATCTAAAAATATCATATTTTGAATTTTAATTTGAAAGAAAATTCTATCACCCTATAACAAAAAAAATAGAAATATAATTTCACCACTTTTTTTATATAATTAGCATTATTAACTATGTTTTATGCTAGAAAATAAGTCAATATAAATTTCAGAAGGTTAGTGATTATGTGATATAGAGACGGAGGTATGAAGAGATTATTTTGTATGTTTACGAGTAGTTAACATATTAGTATTTCCTTTTACATTAAAAAGGGAAATGGCCTATGTATTGCAAGAAATTATAGAAGTTTGATAGGAGTTGTGTAAATAAGTATTATGAATAGTGTGATTTTTTTATAAATTTTAAAATACATACTCTATGTTGATGAGAAAACGATGCTACAAAGACAACTATGCATATGTGAAAAAATAGATAAGGCGTGCTTTTGTTTTCCTTTCATTTTTATCTTTCTGTCTTTATTAAAAAAACAAGGAAGATTATGTTGAGTCACTTGCAAAAGTGATTAATTAGGAAAGAGTAACGGACGCATGATAGAAGCCTAACAAGTACGAGTAGTGTTGGAAATTGTTCCCTAGGGGCCAATCATTGTACTTTAAACATTATTCTTATTTAAAGAATTTCTTCATTTTTGTTATCATATCATTTGCATGTTTATTATAATAATTGTATCCTTGGATGTATCATAAAGATTGTCCTAAATATCCTTAGTCGGTTATCCATGCGGGAGCAAAGATGAAATAAGACCAGTATGACTTTGATAAGGTATGGAGATACGAATCAAAGTCTTAGGCACTTGTAAGAGTACAAGGTGCTGGACCGACCCACTATGAGAAAGCTGCATGGATTAAGTCATAAGCTTATCTCATGTATAACCACGTCACAATGTCCTTTGACCTGAGATCATCATGGATTCCTACACGAAAGTCGCTAACCTTTGACCTAGTCAAAAGTCACCTTTGACCGGGTGATGATAAAGGCTTCGATAGGGCTTAGCGGTTTTCATGCAGAGGAATATGAATGGTTAAGATGAGATTTGTCCCTCACATTAGTAGAGAGATATTACTGGGTCCCTCAATGAGTGAGTATGAGAAATGTATGGACATACTATGATGGAAAGGAGTTTCCATTTCTATAGTCAGACTACTTAAGAATCAGGAAAGTGAGGGTCAGGAACAGGAGGATGAAACTATTCATGCCTCATCCTTGACCAAAATATCGTGTGACAAAAGGGACGTGACATGGTTGTATGATAGGTTGCATCGTATCAACGATCCTTATGTGATTTGGATAGTCGTAATGTATTGCTAGAGGCCGCTTGCAACTTGTGGGCTAGTACAGTGATTAGCCCACTGCCAACTTCATGTAGGCCTATAGGATCACATACAAGAATAGCCTAACACGGCCTATAGTGTCCAGATTCATTGAATCTAAGATGTATCTAAAATTCAATGAATACAATGTTTAATCTAGGGTGGGCAAATTATATATATATATATATATATATATATATATATATATATGATATAAATTGGAAAATAATAATAATATTATATTCAGATAATAATATTATTATGTAGTGTTAGTTTTATATTTAATTTATTTGATAAATTAAATAACTAAAGCTAATAGAGATATCGTATCTCAAATTTAATTTATAAAGATAAATTAAATCAATTGGCTCTTTATTCAGATTAAATAAATAGATTAAATTAAATCTATTGGACATATTTAATTTAATCAAAATTCATTTAATATAATTCAAATTTCAAAATTAATTAAGATTAATTTTGAAGATCTAATACGGCCCACATTAGTTATAAAACGTAGGGCTAGAGAACCCTAGGGCAGAAGAAGAGTATTAGAAAGCCGTAAGAGAAAAACCCTAGAGAGGCATTAGAGGCGTTAGCACACTGCCGGTGTTGGGTTTTGTTTGTGTGGATACTAGTAGAGGGAGCTGGTTCCTGCAGTTGGCTCCTAGAGATCGAAAAGGCAAAAAACGTAAAGGTACAATTCCTTCTTACTTAATTTAAACGTCATTGATAGATCTGCATTTGGGATTAGAAATACTTTTGCAATTTAATTTTTGAATTATTCCGTTGTGTGCCTACTAATCCCAAAAAGTAGAAGGTGTCGAACTTTGGGTCCAAGTCCGCCCTTGATGGGTTGTACTATTTAATTATGATACAAGTAGCCTAATCAAATAAGAAACAAATTAGCATTAATTATGAATTTGCAAATAAGTTAGTATTAATTATGAGATTGTTAATTGAGAATCAAGTCATTATAATTCAGAAAATTAATTGAGAACTAATTCTCCTTATTACTAACTTAGAAAGCAAGAAGGAGTGCACATTACTTCCTAATTAGTGGCCACCTTAATTAAACCACTATAAATAGCAGGTGTCTCCTTCAATTATAATGCATCCCTGTTATTGAGCTATTTGACAATCTCTCTTCTCTCCTACCATCTTTCTTATTCTAGTGATCTGTTGTGCCAATTCTAATTAGGCTCTAGTAGTTTAATAATTGTGTGAGCATTATTATGTTCAATTAATAGAGTATCGGAGCTTTGACATGGATTTGAACGTGGATTTGCCCTAGTACGCTAGTCTATTCTCTCTCCTTAATTTTCCTAGATGACCTTACTTGCGTTGTCACCGGATCAACTAGTGGCATAGGCCTCAAATTCGCCAAGTTTGTCTTCTTTCTTTGCTAGTTTTTGCTACTTCTTATTTTCCTATATAAAAGAACTAGAAGAAAATGAATTGAACTTGCTGGAAGCTGGATTATAGAAAATGTACTGATAGTGCAGTTATCTAAAAACCATTTCTTTTTCCTGCTTCTCGTTGGTCAGCTAGGAGATTTGTAAAAATCGACTCATAAATAAGACATAAATTTTTGTGGTTATTTAATTATGGAGTTGTGGACACACCATGGTACTTGGTTCTTGTTTTTTGTTTTGAGAAACCTTTGCTAAGGAATATCCTTGATATATATATATATATATAGCACATATTGTGTTTCCAATTGATACAGAAGTGGCAGAATGAATGGCCAGGGATGCATGAGCGAGACTTCTTAATATTGTAGTAGATTAATTGATCATTAGGACTTTAACTTCTATTTACGAGCAAGATTTTGTATATTTTGTATGATGAGTGAAAATTTATATTACCCTCATTGGTCAGCTTTATTTTGGCAATTGATCGTAATCATTTCAAACCAATAATACCCGTTTTATCCTTGAAACTTTTGTTAGTTTCAACAGTTTTACCCAAGAAAGGGTGAATTAGCTAATATTTAAAAATTTTAAAAATTACAATTAAAGCACTTAATTAAAAGATAAGGGTTGGAGAAATTTCACCGAAGTGTATATCGGAGTTTATATTGGTCCGATCTTAACCTCTTGACATACGTCCAATCCTCATAGCGTCTCTGAAATTTTCACTATACCTCCAAGATTCAATAGGTTCTTAGCATCCACAATACAAGAGTTCCTCGACAAGACACTTACTTCCACTTACATTTTGTAAACTGACACCCACACTCAATCAAGGTCCTTCTTCTTTGAAATTTTCTTTACAAAAGTAATGAATAAGGTTGTAAAATCTCTCTCAAAGAGTTTATAAATGAATAATGAAGAACAATAAGAATAACAAAGAATATCAAACAGAAAATTAGAGTACTTATTGAACAGAATTGATTTTATCGTTGGTTGTTAGCTCTGTCTTGAATGCTTCCATATTTATAGGTAGAACATCTTTAATGATTATTGTGAGCATTCAAATCTGTTCATTAAAGAGTAATTAAAGCCATTGATGAAAGATATAGTATTTCTGTTGGTTATCTCTACTACAATTTAATGCTTCTAACAAGATTTTTCTTTTTTTGATTTTGAAATTAATTTGGAGATTAACCACCTAAAACTTATACATAAATGTGATTAGTAACATTTAGAAGTAGTATAAGAATTTAGGATGTTGATCATGATGAGTAGAAAAAGTATTAAGATTGTCAAGACGCTGATTTTAAAAGACTAATGAACACAACTCGAGTGTGACTTAAGATCACTCGAGTGATTCCTTATCACTCGAGTTCTTGATCTATCATTCAAGTGTTTAAGTGATCTTATAATAATAATTATTGATAGTGAAGTTTTATGTAAATGAATATCACTTGAGTGCATATCCAATCACTCGAGTGATCTTCCATAAGTTTTCAGAAAGGTTTAGTTTAATCACTATTAGGTGACTCGAGTGCTCTTTAAAATCACTTGCTAGTGCCTTACAAGTGATCATGTATTATTCGAATGATTTCCTCAATCACTCAAGTGATCTCATCAAAAGATCACATCATTTCAGTTTCACTTGCGAGTGACTCGCAAGTGAATGTCATCACTCAAGTAATCATCACATCACTCTAGTGATTTGGTCTTTGTGGAGCATATCACTCAAGCGCTTCATTCAACCACTTGAGTGATCTACTTTACCAGATTATCAGCTCTCATATTTTCTTGCAAGTGATGCCTATTACTCGAGTGCTTACATCATCACTCGAGTGATCTGAACATAACACCTTTCACAAGTTCTGATAACTATCGAGTGACTTGCTGAAATTCTAGAAATGAAACTTCATCACTTGAGTGCATTCATTATCACTCGGATGATCTTCTTTGATAATCTTAGTTCTTACTTGGCTATCACTCGAGTGCTAAAACTAACACTTTGAGTGATTTTCCCTAGATAGAAAAGATTACCAGAGTTTCACTTTGATCACTTGAAGTGAAAAATCATCACTCAAGTGACTTGTTGATTTAAGTTTTCTTCAAATATACTTATATTACTCAAGTGCTTAGAAATTCACTCGAGTGACTTGAATCATAAAGTTAACTTTGTATTATCCTTTTTGTTTGTCAAAATAAACTTAGATATCAAGATTTGTTATCATCAAAAAAAATATTTTGAGAGCTAACAACTTCAAATCTTATTTTAAAGTTCTTAGATCATCATAAGCTGTATTCAATTTGGCTAAACATGCATATTTCTTAGTATAATTTTAGTTGTTACCAGTTTGCCTAAACATGCATATTTCTTAGTATAGTTTTTTATCGTAGTCATTTCAAACCAATAATACCTATTGATTCTCATTATGGCGAACACTTGAAAGCGAATCATCTAGCTCTAGCTTTGCTTTCTATTCTTTTGCCATTCCTTATTAGGGGTTCTCCAAGTGGAATTGTTAATGTGAATTTCACTGTAAGTCCCTTGCTGATTTAAATTTAACATGCATGCACAAATTCTGATTAAGCACCTAACTTTTTCATCTAACGATTTTTAATTAAATTACTAGAGCTTTTATTAATAAGTGTTTTTTTAATAAATTGAGCAGTATTATTTTTTAGATTTGTTTTCCTTTTCACCAGGGCATGCTAACCTTTTATGTGAAGCTCTACAAACTTGCAGATATTTTTCTTCATTGGAATTTTTTATATGAATATGTTATACAAAATATGACTTCTTATTAACTCATGTATTTCAACTACTAAAAGTCAGATTTTGTGAAAGAAGACATGTTAAACTAGAGGTTATTCTGTTAAACTTGTTATTTGACATTTGGCATATATACCCTAAATTCTCTACTAGTCTGATATTATTCTGTTACTCTATTCCATGGCTCTCTGCTAGCCTGACATTATTCTGTTTATTTTCATTATTTCACCCTAATAAAGCTTCCTGAACCGAATTATTCATCTCACGTACGTATCACACCACCACTGGTAACATTCCCAGCTCTTAGATCTCTACTATATAAGCCCTAAACCCTAACTTTCCTGAACTCTATTGACTTATTATTAGCATTCCACATATTTAATAATACTTATTATCGAAAGAGCCAATGTTTAATTTATTGAATATGCATGTCACTTTTACTTTTAAATTTTAATTTGCTTGTTATAGTTGAAATATTTGCTAATATTACTTATAATGGTTCTTGCATTGAATTTAGAGATAGTGAATCACTAGAAAGCATATGCATCGTACTTACCTCCATAATATTTCAAAAGACTTATAACGACTTTTCATAAACGATGCACATGTGGATCTCTGCGCAAACATAAAGCGCAATTCATTTCAACTTGTAGCTATTTTTTTATAAAATAACTGCCATATCGAAGATTGTGAAGATTAAGTGACCAATTTCTAATAGGCAACTCTACAACTCCTATTATCTTATTTTTTATTAGATAGGAAATGATAAATTTTGTTTCACCATTTCGCTTACAGGTAAGTTAATTGCGCCTTCTTTTCATTAATTTAATAATACTTTACATTTTATTTATCTTTTTTTTTGTCGATGTAAAAAATTATTCTTGTTGTCCCAACGGTTTTGCAATATATGAATGATTTATTACTTTTTTTTTTTTTTTGTATTCAATTGCTATTTAAGGTGTTATATGTTGATATGGCACCAAATGAGGATGTTAGTATGTCTTTGTTAGGACAAAGCCGTACGACCATCCTCATTATATGCCACATAAGATATTATAATATTTTATATAGCAATCCAAAGCAAACTAAATACTAGATTTTTCATATATATATATATATATATATATATATATATATATATATATAAAAACCAGCTTGTTAGAGTAAAGGCCATTCTATGCCTTGAAAGAATTGATTTCAGGTAAGCATGCATAGCTTTCTGGGAAAGAGAATAGAAGTAGAGAGAACCTTATCCTTCTATTTCAGTGGGAACGAAATCCATCAATGAAGATCGATAACTTATTTCCTTACAAGCTTCCGCTACTTTGTAAGCTCTTCTTCCTCTTGTCTATCTTAAAAGGAAGTGAAGTGAGCCCTCGAAAGAGGGCGCAAAAGCGCTATAAGTATAAGAGAGGATTGCTTTCCCAAGGCCGCATATATATGGCTTAACCCCGTTATTATCAAGCCGTTTCTAAGTCTTTTCTAATTATATAATAGATAGATGGAGAAATTGCAAATGTTGAAGATGGCCAATTTGTTAAGAATTTCACCTTGCTACCCATTATAGGAAAGATCGAGTATTTTAAGAAAAGTTAAATTACCTAATGCTTATGCAAGAGTGCCACCCAAATTATGATTTATCAAATTCAAATAAGAGACTCTCATTTGAGGTAGAATGCATGAAACACCTTGCCATTTACAGAAGTGGACAGAATTATTCCATGAAGGTACAGCTTTCTAGAATTCCATTGGTTAGTTTATCTTTAAGATCAAGCAAAGTGCGCCTATCTGTCTCTAACCCTACGGCCATGGCAGCTCTAGCTTGCAATGAGATTTGTAAGGCTTCATTGTGGTTGTTGTGAAGAAATAAAAAGCTGGACATATGGTGTTAGCTTTATATTAGTTGTCATTTGTCGCAATATTGATGGCCAGAAGTGAAATTTTAATGTCAATAGACTTTTCAGCCCTAAAAAGACAACAACTAATTAAGTGTTGAAATAAATTGTGATTGGTAGGTGTCTTCATTGGTTTTGACCCAAGCCGGCTGAAAGCGAATTCTCATATATTAATGTCAATAATTTTTCTTTGGGAAATGACGCATGGTAAAGCAAGCAAATAAGTAAATGACATCATATATTTAAAATGAGTCCTATTTCATAATTTTTGGATGTGTGGATTAAGAATTATAATTTTTTAAATTTGAGTAGATCCTGGATTAATGCCGTAAATATTCTTTTGCCCAGATTTGAGAAGAAGCATTTTTCTGACAGAAATAGACCAAGATGAGCCCGATCTTTTTTTTTTTCAAACAGCTTTTCAAGAGCTAAAAATATAACTTCGAGAAGTAGGATTTTTCAGACTAAATGAGACCTGAGATGAACCGGGTCTTATTGCTTTTTCAAAAGGCTTTTCTAGAGCTGGAAATAAAGCTTTGCACCACTATTTTTGGAGTTAAATTGATTTAGTTGTAATTTTATTATGGAAAATTTATTATTCCATTTTACCCAAACTTTTAGGTTTTATACATATGGTCTTTCTAAGGGTACTAATTGGGTCACATGTGGTTCTTAGACAGCTAAAAAACTCTGATAAGTGATCATAGTACAAAATGTTACAATGCAGTCCAAAAAACATGAGTAAAGTGTTACATAAATTGTTAACATATCTTATAAAAAGAGTAATATTCCTTATTTTGTGATATCCCGTGAAACTTACTACCTGTATTTTCTTACAAAATGACGAATGGGCTTTAGATCAGATCTCACATTATATGCAAATTATTTATGTTTACCTGACTTAGAAAAGTACACGTCTCAATTTTTTTTTTTGTAACTCCAATTTTTTTTTAATAGCACGTACGTGTTTGCCATACTTTTTGGTAAAAACTACTCAAAATGTTTATTATCAGCGCAAAGGAAAACGCAAACATTATTGTCAACAACTTCAAATAGTTTCTAATAAATATTAGTTCAGTATCATAATAATGTTCAATGTCCTAATTTAAAACCTGATCTATAAAGAATTGCAACAGTGACCTTTCCCAATTTCAAATTTAGCATGACTTGGTTCGGTATGGTAACTTGTACAAAAGAATAAAAAAGAAGCCCAGTCACAAGAGGTTCCTATTGCTTTTTAGATATAACATTATTACTACCACAGTTTCTTAATATAATAGCTAAATAACTAATTTGTAAATATTAAATAAATTTGTTAAGTTTGTTATTTGTAACAAATGTGTAATAGTTTTCTTAAAATACTCTTTTATCATGTGCATTATAATTACTCTTTGATGGAAAGACTTTTACTATATGTGTAATCAATATACGTTGAGAAAAAATCATAAACTTGAGAGGCAAAGTATATTAAAATCTTATATTTATGAGCAAAGTGAACCCCTTGTCAAGCTCTTATAATTAGGAACAGAAGTAGTATTATCTATGAGCAAGTATACATATCCTATGTGTCAATACTTTTATTTGATAGATACTCCATGATAACATACGTATAAGATATGTACTCACACATATAAGTTCATAAAACACAGAAGAAAAACAGGGCAATTCAAGAAATAGCCAAAATAGCATACTTATATAGTCGTTTGATAAAAGTACCAAGCAAAACATGATTATAATTGCCTCCTTCCTAGTGCTTACTGATAGGATATATATATATATATATATATATATATATATATATATATATATATATAGAGTATGAATCTCTTTGCCTCCTCGATCTTCATCCAAAGAGAGGATAGCTTCTATAACTTATTTTTTTATATAAAAAAACATATTGTTTTATTTTTAAAAGAAAAGATAAAAATATATTTGATATAAAATATTAATATCGCAAACATGAACAATTTTTCTTGCAGAAAAATCTTGAAAAAAATTTTATTTCTTAAAAAACGTGAACTCTGATGTAAACTTTCTAATATTTACGAAGTGAGTCAAATCATCCCATTATGGTCCTGTAGAGAACCTTCTATAGTGACAATGTCATACATGGTTACGAGTTCTGCCAGAAAAGAGGAGAAGGTGAAGTTAGGGTTTCAAAAGAGGGAGTTCCACAGAATCAAACAAGGAGTCAAGGTAAGTGGTAATTGTTGATGTATTGATGTTGCTTTAATGTTGTGGATGATGTTGATGGTTATAGACAATACTACAAAAAGTGTAAAAGGTAGCGTATATTTTATAGCACTTCCTTAAGGAAGTGCTATTACATATAATTTTATATTTTTTTAAAATAAAATATTTGCTATTTGTATTGTAGGCATCATATTATTTTTAAAAAAAAAATTATACATTATGTTCTGTAGCACTTCCTTAGAAAAGCACTACAACTTCTATGTACTTTTAATTTTATTTTAATAATTATATTGCTTTTATTATTTTGTTAATAAATTATACTCATATGTAACCCTTGCTTGCCAAAACCGAATAGATAGCTTTTTAAATTTTTTTATTGTTGAGGCTTCCAAAGTATTTTGCAAAGAAAACGCTACATTAACTTTTATCTTTTATATTTAATGTTTTAAATTGGTGTAATCCTAACTTCAACCTTAGATGCAGCGTGTTGCATGAGTTCAGCCGTTGCTTCCTCCTCCTCGTCTTGTCTTTCCAACAGCTCTCACCTAGCGCTAATACTTCCTTCCTCATCTTAGATTCAGATTTGATGGTGTGGGTCATCGTTTAGGCTCTCTCGCTCAAAGTTCTAAGTCACTGTCGTTACTCCTCCTCCTCCTTGGTTTTGGTGTGTTTCCTTCTCCTATATTATTTCTTCTTTTCTTTTTTTTTTCTCTGATAATTATTTTTTTCTCCGTCTTAATCTTGCTTTGCTCAGTTGATCCCTCCCACTCATCCTAGTTCTCGACTTGTTGAATGTCTTCTCCAGCAATGGTTGTGCAAGAGAGTGATTTTTGTTCCTATTGACTTGGACGGTAGTTCTTTTTAGTTCTTCAACACGATCTGATACAGTTTGATATGAGCTTCTTAAGAAATCTATTAAATCTTTCATTTGTGGGTTGAGAACTTGTCAAGATTTTTTTTAATGAATTTTCTTCATTAATTTGTATATCTTACGAGATCTGTGTTTAGATTTTTATTTTTTTTATTATACCAATGTAGTTAGGATATTTTTTATTTTTTATTATTAATTTATTAGATTATGCTAAATATTTTTATTATTGTTAGTTAGATTCAGCTTAATTAATATCTTATCAAATCTTTATTGTGGGCATTGGGAAAAACTTTTTTTAATCAATTCCTAGGTTTTAGGGTGGTAGAGCTCAGGCCAGGGTGTATATTTTTTTAAAAAAAGAAATATATATTCTGCATTAGTGCTTTCTTAAAAAAGCGCGTTTGATGGTTTATTTTTTTAAAAAAAATAATATATCTATTGTAGTGCTTTGTAATTTGCTACAGCTTGTTTTTGTAGCGGTGAGATATGTAGCGTTTCAAAAATGTTACAAAAATAAAGAAATAAGTGCTACAAATAAAACTTTCTGCAATAGTGAGATTGTGTTGTTTTTGAATTTGTGTGATTTTGGGAAGTAAGATAAACCAAGGGAGATGCTGCCAAATTTTGAAAAAGTATAGAAAGCTTGATTTAAGATTAAGTTTTTATTAAGGATGTGATTAAAGATAGAATTATGGTAGTTCAATTTATGGAATGAAATGATGAAAAAATCATTTTCTCCTTCTCTATGTATAATTTGGCCAAGACAAGGCACCAAGAAGAATATGGACTTTGATTGTTTTGAGGCTTCCAATGAGTTTAAAATAAAAATTTATGTAGGGTATAAATGAGAAAGCAAGTTGGAAGCACTGGAAACTTAAATGAAGATTTTGTGCCATAAACCCTTATGTTACAGTTTTGAGTATTTCATTTGATTTATTTGAGCTTAAAAATGCAATCTATAGGCAAAATTATGGGGGAATAGTTTGTAGAATTAATTTGAATATAAGTGGATTGAAAATCCGAAATTATAGTCTAAAAGATTAAAGTTAAGGAAGAATTTAATCCAATGTTCTAATGCGTGTCTCATGGATGGCCTATGATATGCACTTTGCCATGTTTGGTGTCTAGGCTTTGATTTTTTGTTCAAGGGCCTATGAGGATTCAAGAATCAAGAGGAGAAAACTTTGAGCAAGCAAGGGATAAAGGTCGCAAGATTGTCTACTTTAATGTTAAATGTGCTTGATTGTCAAGTAATGTTTAACTTGCCATGATCATTTGTATGTGATCTTGATGTTTGAACATGTGAGTACCTTGCTTTATGTGTGCCTTGGCCTTGACTATGCTGCCTTATTTACGCAAGGTAATTTTCCTTTCACGGCAACTAATTGTTTACCATATACTCTCTCCGTTTTTTTTCCTTTTTTGTTTTTTTTGATAAAATGACGCTTCAAAACAGCCTAGACATTGCCATCAGTCAACGCATCAGATCAAGTAAAAGACCAGCAGCCTCATTGGAGTCGTGTGGGACTTGTTGTATAATGATACACCAATCACGTTTGACCCAGGTCTGTATCTCCATTATGAGATTATATAATCCCTATGAGATGGCGGACCTCCTCGTAAAATGAGATCATAATTCCTTTGACCACTGTCCCATGCATGTTTTAGCCCCAGCAGACACGCCCACAACTCTGCAAAGAGGCTATCGTCACTAGTGAGACCATGAATAAAGCCAGATAAATAGCTCCCATCTGATCCTCGAATTAGTCCCCCACAATCTTGTACCAGCCCAACTCAGGAGCAATCCATCTACGAGAGACAACAATACCTCTCAACTTGTGGCTTGTTTCCCGAATGGATGCTACCATCGCCACAACTTGTTTGCCATATACTCTAACATGAATGTGACATGATCATGCATTGTTTGATGTTGAAGTTTGGTAATTAGCTACTGAGGTTTCTAAGAAATATGATGCCACCCCTCCCTTATCCATCACATCTATCTAGGAAGAAACATATCAAAAAACAAGGGCAATGAAGTGGAAGATTGAAGGACTTGTGCTTAAGTTCAAATTATTGTTGCTTTGGAGAAGTAGTTGAAAGTTATATATAGCTTGCTTTTGTATGTGGAAACTATGTAAAAATTGATATAGCTTGCTTATGCTCTGTTTATAGGTTTGGCAGGTGGGATGACCTAAGTATGTTAAGGTAAGATAAGAAAAATGTATGGCCATGATTATCAAGTTAAAGTAAGGATAAAGGTTAAAATACCCTAGTGAGAACCAAACTTGGGGTTAGAGAAAAACAGTAGTGCAAATGAATGTTTCTTCCCATGAAATTTTCTGAGAAAATAATACATATCCCAAGATTAAATAAAAGTCCTATCTTGCAAGAATTGGATGCATATGTGAGGAGATATGAATTTCTGAAGTTAGGGTAGTAAAGTAGGGAAATTATGTTTTGCTAAATGAACAGTACATGTTTGAATGTTTTGTGGATTCATTAAGCTTGCAAAGGAATTAGTTCATATTTTTCCCTGGAAGAGCACATTGTGAGCTTTGATTTGAGACTTGAATCATCCATTTTGATTTTTCTAAATTTAGTTATGCAGTTTCAAATTTGGACAAAAAATCTGAAAATACTAAATGAATAGAAACCTAATGATTAGAATGCAAATTTTAAATTGGGGGCTTTAATTTGCAATTCACCTGAACCATAGTGCTTCCAGATGCGTTATAAAGGTGTGAAAATGATAGATGTTACACCTTATATTTCAAAACTACTCATCAAATCCTCATAATATTTGCTTCTTAATAAAAGATTGTATGCTAGCCAAAGATACTAAATTACCTATAAGTGCTTTATCAAGTGTCCAAATAGATGTTTAGTTCAATTAATTCCTTAGTATCTTAATTGACTAATCAAACCAAATTTTCATTGCAAATCCTATATGGCTATGTGAGATCACTACCTCATTAACAAAACTATCCATTCAATTCACAAATTTTAAGTTCTCACACAATTAAACTTATATTTTACGCTCAATCTAACACTATCAAGCATCAATCAAGTGAACCAACAATCTCATTGGTGGCCGATCAATAAGAACCATTATAGCATAGAGTAAAACTAACATACTCATCATAATAAAAAAAATATAGAGGGAAAATAAATACTTAATCCATACAAGAACTCAAAATAATCCTACAACAAAGTGCTTAGCCACTCATATTCAAGAAACCCATAAGAAAATGCACCAATATCAACACAAATATTGAACAAGAGAGAAGGAAAGGAGAATGCAGGAGAACCAAAATATATGAAGTCAAAGTCTCTTCCAAACTTCAAACCCCAACTCAATCTCCACCAAAATCCTTGCCCTAGCATACGCAAGAGTTGTCAACAAAGCCCCAAAATCCCAGGATGACGGCCAAGATGAAGTGGGAGAGTACATATGCTCAAAATTGTAAAATTTTCAAGTTTAAGTCAGCTATATATTTTTCTATCAGCAACGGAGCGCCTAGCCTAGGCTCTCCTTCCAGAGCCTAGGCGCTCTTCTTCTATATCTCTGTTTTCATGCGATAATAGCCTAGCTAGGACCTCATTCGAGTGCCTAGGCATTGTTCTCTATTTTTTATTCCACCTAATCATGACTCAGGCACTAATTCTAGCACCTAGGCTCTCAGGATCTCTATCTATCCTTCTGCATTGTTACAGCTTAGGTGCTAAGAGCATGGCCCATGCTCTCCTTTATTTTGTTTCAATTTTGTTTCCTTATCAATAAATTGATTTTCTCATGCTTGTCTCATCACTAACAAGTCTTCCCAAGCTTAGCAAAGTGGCTATAAGCACTAGATCATTGCATCAAAATATTCCTACAAAGAAATAGCATTAAAATCATAAGAAGCTACTATCAAAATGTATAAATGATTGTATAAAATATAAGGAAAATGTGTTAAAATGACATGAAATCCTGGAATTTAACAAGGTCATATGCAAGACACAATGCCTGCACAACTCTTCTATAATATTCTTGTGCTCAATGAATATTACAAAGGATTAGGATGTGTTAATCATAACGGTAGTGTCACTAGTATAAAATAATCTATTTAGACCGTCTATCATGATATAAAAGATAAAATCTAAAAAGTGTGACCGGTGACATTTTTATAAATATTATGAAATTGTGAAACTAGTTCCTTTTAGATAAAGTCTAAAAGATATTATTTAGACATGATTTCCAGTTATTCAATCTTAAAAAGATTAAAAATAATTAAAAAATAATATACATACATACATATTAGGCCAGTTATGTATATAACAGGTCTAAAAATCTTGTCATGCATTAAAAACAATTAAAAAATAAAATATTTATTACTTTTTAAACCTCATGTTCGAACTGGTCTAAAAGATACTAAATCACTAAAATTTCATCCCTCTCTTCTTCGTTGTCGCTCTACCATACTCTCTTAACCGTGACCTCGATCGCTTCTTCTGACCTCCTTCACCGTGGCCTCACTCCTCTCTTAACCGTGACCTCGATCGCTTCTTCTGACCTCCTTCACCGTGGCCTCACTCCTCTGCCATCACCTCGATCTTTTGCCGTGACCTTGCTCCTCTGCTGCCACGTTCTTCCTTCACTGCCGCAACTTTGAGCACATCCTTTTAACCTCCTTCACTGCCGCGACTTTGGCGGAAAGCTTGCTCCTTTGCCTTGACCTCCGCGACCTCCCTTGTTCTCCACTCTCCTTTGTCGCGACCTCCATTACTGAGTTTGCTCCTTTGACTGAGACGCTGGCACTATGGCTCATTAGTCTTGAACAATTGATGCTTTGAAGGTAAAACAGAAAAGTTCAACTTTGAGCACATCCTTTTTGTTCTCTTCGCCTTTGGAGCTTTAATTTGGGTTGTTTTCATTGATTGGATAAAAGGGGGGAAACTTGGCTAATCTTTCTTCTTAATCGGTTCCTCTTTAATTGAATCAAACTAATATATAGATACGGCAAGTGGTTATCTAGGTCACTTAGATTATATTCTAAATTTTATGAGAACAATATATGCTCATGTCCTTGCCTCAAACCAAATATTTTTGTCTTAGGTGTGGCTGGTTGTACTATCAAACCGGATGTGAGCTACCCTTTCAAAAAATATGAATGAGATTTCCTCCTGGAACCCCTGCAACTATTTATGCGCTTGATGAGTTCTTTAACATCTTGTTCAAACATTTGTTGGTGGTTAATGCATTAACATTTAAGTGTAAGGAATGTGGATACTTAGGCTGCCAATTTGATAATTCATATAAGTGGTTTTTTGCAGTCTTTTGTTGCTGAGTATTTCATGATGTCATTGTGGATGAATTCTGGTTTTTTAAAGCAATGAAAATTTGAAGTCAATTTGCTGAAAGATAGTGGATTTCAGAGTTTGGAATATGTTAGTTTCTCAGATTATTAAGAATCCATTCTACCTTCAACTAGTTTACTTTCAAGAAATTATACAAGTCGAGTAAATTCAATAAAATTAAATAAAGAAGAGTGAGCCCCTGTCTCATGTCCCAATTTTTTCATGATATCTATTTCATTTATGTCTAGTTATGGACATGGTGCTATGTTTCTTTTTTATGCATATTTGGTCCTCTCTGCTCAGTTTGTATTTATGAAACAATTTGCATATGCAGGTTGAACTAGAGTCTATCATGAATGAATATACAAATACACAACTGCAATGTAATGTTGCTGAAGAACGTGCCAAGTTATTGCTGAAGAACGTGCCAAGTTATTGGCATATGAAGTGATTGGTCTAGAGGATAAGTAGTGCTGGTAAAAAGGATTGGCTTGGCCTTACAAGGCCAGCCCTTCACAGGCCAGAGCCTAAAAAGATTGGCTTTTTTAGATCCGGGTAAAGAAAAAAAAATCATTTTTCAATGCCCAACCCTTGAATATAAGGGTTAGGACTGGAAGCCTTTTTTACAACATTTTACTTTTTTAGTTTTCTTAAGAAATAAAACTACGACAATGAAAATCCTAATATAACACATAAATAATGTCAAAATTAAGTTGCAAATAATACAAACAAACATAGTCACTAAGTCATAATCAAAGGTAAATTATTGTTCACAGACCACAACTACAAATAATTAATTAGAAGACTTAACAAAAAAAAATCTTATAAATATGTCTTGAAAAGTATAAGCAGTTAACAAAATAAATAACACAATATATGATCAAAACAATTAGTAGAAAATAAATCAAAAAAATACAAAATTAGTGAGAATATTTATTAAATAAGAAATATATTTTATAATTTTTAAATTTTTAGAGTTTTTAATACAAGATGTTCTTATGAAACTTAATTCTAGAAGAGATAATAACAACTAAATATTTATAGCATCATTAACAAAACATAAAAAATCAATAGTATTAGTATCATATAAATAATTTTTTTTAAGAAAAACATATGAGCCTAAATGGGTTGGCCCTTGACCCTACCAGGCCGGCCCTTTTAAACCCCCGGCACTATAAGGATGGCCCTTTGAGGCCCATTTTTACTTTTGAAGCAAAAATCTCTAGCTTAACTATTACAAATTCAAGGCCTAAACAAGCCGGTACGACGGGTTAGGCCTGCTTTCCCAACTCTAAGGATAATATACTTTATTTTCTTGGTATGTTGAGCCTTTGGCTATTTGCTTTTTATGCTGCTAATCTGTTGAAAAACATGCTTCTATTAATGATCTTAAAATTTGTGACTTGTGAGCAGCATGCCTTTAACTTGATTAAAGGCTATCATTAAAACATTTCAAAGAATTGAAACTTTTCAACTTGAATTGCAAATCGGTAATGTTCTATTAACTCTTTCCATCTTTAAGAATTCAAATATGGATTATATTTGGATAAAAGTTAAACGAATGAGTGTTGAATATAATAATGGGGTGAAAGAACTTTTAGACTTTGCTAAAATAATGGGATTTTTTGTTGCCCTTGGGTAGAATGTTTAAATGAGAAGCGACTAAGTGCTGCAGATATACACACATTTAATTTGTGAAAGATGTTGTAAGAGTTATACAATATAGGTATGGTATGATGAAGAAATGGAAATGCCTAATACATCTCAATAGGGGAAGAGGTCTTTAATGATAATGATTTTCATCAGGTCTAAAAACCGTTTTTTGCGTTAATGTGCCCCTAATTTATTAGCTCTAAGGCAAAACTATCAACAACCAAAAAAAACCAAAGAAAAAGATGGTGGATGAGGCGGCTGGGGGAGGGGTAGTGATAACCCGATGAGGTGTAGCTCTTGTGTCATGCAGAAGACCCCATAGTTGCATACAGAGCCAATAGGAGAAAAACATTGTGCAATGTTTGTGGAGATTGTTTGTTAAAATGTCAATCTCGATCAACTTAATTGTCATAGCATTTTTACACTATTTTAAAAATTTTATGGGTATTTTTACACAATTTTCTTAAGTGATATGTTTGTTAAACAATTAATGTTAGTTGAGTTAACAGCTTGACATTTTTACACCATTTTAAAACCTCTATGTATATTATTTAAGTAAAGGATATGGCGTCAAGTGTACATTTATAAAAAATTTATTGATAGATTTGCACATTAACTTAAATGAATATCAAGTTGAGTTGCACGCCCAAAAAGTTCAATTATAACAACCACATTCAATTTTTACACTATAATTATAATAATTTTCTTTTGCTTATAACTGAGCTTCTGACATTTGTAACATAGCCTCCAGGATTTATAATTAATTAGATATGTTGCTCGTTGAACTTTCGAAATTTGTAACTAAGCTTCCCGAATTTATAACTAAAATTTCAAACATACAACTGATCTTCAAAGGTTTACAACACATCCATAATTCACCATCTATTTGCAACTAATCTTTCATGATTTACAAATTACAACTGAGCTCTCACATTTACAACTAGGTTGTGTCGTCAACTAAATTTACAAAATTTGCAATTAATTTTCATTCTTTGATTTGCAACTAAGCTTCAGAGATTTACATAATTTCTTCAACTAATATTACATAATTTACAACTTGGCTTTTGACTCTTGCAACCAAAGCTTTGGAGATTTGCAACTCAATTGTTTTGCCAACAAAACAAAAGCATTATCTTCTATTTATGTCTATTCTTTTTAACATTGATCATTCTAGACATTTGGTAAAGGGAAAATTATCTATAGGTTCCAGGTAAGAAAAATATTTTTTTTTTAAGGAAAGGACTAAGGTCCTAGAAAATCTTTTCAAAAATTTGAACAACTTATTTATAAATACTTTCAATTTATAGACATTAGCTATTTGCAGTTTCACCTTAAATTAATTAGGGTGCATAGGCGGATTCGGTTAAATTTTGAACCAATGCAAACATTGGATTGTCATTTATTTGATTGATCTCGTTCAGTTCATATTAATTTGATGAATTGGAATTGATTTGATTCATGTTAACATTTTATAACCTTTTTTGGTCACTTGGTGTCTAGAAATTTTTTTGGATCATATTAAAAGGGTCCCTTTGAACAAATTAGGATTCTAACTTAGTTCACTTACTTTATAGTCTAGCTAGTGTACTATGTCTAGATCAAGTACTTTGGGTAGCTGATTCATGTCAGTTATATCTTTTTGTAAGAAATTAAAATGTTATTTCACATTGGATAATCATTTATTTGATTAATCTTGTCTAGGGTAGTTCAAGTGACGATAGGAAAATGAAGTGATAATAAAGGGTGAATTTAAATCCCTCCGACAATAATAATAAGATTAAAGTTCAATTTTGCCTTTGACCATTTTTTTAGGAACATTGAGCACCCTAAAGTCAAGGGGTATGCAATGTTAACCATCATATATTAAAATCAGAGTAATGCCATCCACCGGCAAATGTCTTTTAGTTTGACCTAACCGTGAAAATTATAGAAATGCCCCATAAAATTACAAGCATGCTATAAAATATCAATACTAATTAAGTTCCAAAATTATAAATAAATGCCAATATACTAATGTTATTTTTTAGCCATGTAACAGACCAAAACATCATTTTTAGCCATGTAAAAGACCCAAAAAAATACTATAATACTTGAACATGAAAGGAAACCTCGAGAAATGGGAAAAGGTTAGAAGGGGCTGATCATGCTGGCTAACTTTATTAACAACTCAGGCGCAAGGCGTCTTCTTGGGAGCGCTGTTGCATCCTTGGCAAGAGCTTCTTCATCACCAGCATGTATGATAGAAACTATGTGTTCAAATAGGTCGTCTTTACCACCTCGCAATGGATCCTGTTCATGATCAAGGAGAAAGATATCGTTAGAAAAGCATAGTTAAACAGACTAACAGAATTACTTAATGTACAGGCATGAAGATAGTGTTTGTTAAGTCAGTTTAGGATGTTGGGAAATTCAGAATATATAAGCAACATAGTTAGTTGGTGACAAGCTATATATACTCTCATGTACACATGAAAGAGAAATGCAATATGTTTTATTCTTTCCATTCTATATCTCTATCCATATAGTTAGTTGTTTGATGTGTTTATTTGCTTTGTTGAATATAAAGAAGTGGCAAGCAATATGCAACACGTGCAGAAGAAACACTTGCATCAGTCCAATAAATAAGGCCACAAATAAGATAAAGGGCAAGGGACAAGAAAAGTAAATAAAGTCCCAGTCTGGAATTCTGCATGGTTCAAGACCGGTTTTCAAAATTACCCAACGGTCATTTCCTTCACTGGGAGATAATTATGATACTCACAGTATAATTTCACTCTAATTACAAGTACAATATCGATGCTATGAAATCTTTCAAAGATCATATACTCTAATCACGTACTACTAGAATACAAATCAAGTTCAACTTCAATCACGTTCACCAGATGCAACCTTTTGCACAGAAAAGCTAACCCAAAAGTTCCACCCAATCTACAGGACAACACCTAAGGTAAGACCACTAAAGAAGTGGTGATGCACCGTGTGCCATTAACATATTTTTTAACTGCAAAGAGAGAGGTATTTGAACACCCAAAAATCAACATAAAGCTGATTTTGGGCTTTGGCAACCCATGATAAGTGTTAAAGCCTTCTTTTTCCTCATGTTACAGAACCAGCTAGCAGCAGTCACCGCAAGCAATCACCACAAGGCATGAGTAGCTTTAACAATAGGGGAGGGGATAACGAGGTAAATAAGCACTAGACAACCAAGTAGAGACTGATACGGGCTAAGCAGCTCAGATGACATCGATTGGCCTTCGCCAAGTTGATCAGCAGAATTTTCATGCATGGGCTTAGAAGTTAAAAATGCAATAGTTGCTTGTAATTTGTAAAAATTATTCTTTAGCTAATGGCTTGGCTTGAAAATTTGCAGACATAACCATTCCTGTGAAGCCAAAAGCTGATGCCTGAAAAGTTCAAGCCAAATATTCCAAGCCATTGCATTATCAAGTTTAGGCATTAAAATTAGTGCAGCCTGTATCAGAAGAAAATTATAGTTCTACACAATTGACAGATTGCAAGATACACAAATGTTAAGCCTGTATATTCAGTCGACAAATAGTAAAATTATAAACCCAGAAAAAGATTGATACTGCTCATCACTTACATGGATAAACAAATCTGTATGGGTTTTTCCATCATATAGAATCAGCTCAGTTCTTGCACCCACCTTCTTTAGAGCATCAGCAAACTTTTTACTGTAAAGTGTCAACTTATCAAAATCTAGAAGCGATTGTCACAAAAAAAAAAAAAGAAAAATTATATATATATATATATATAAAGGTGAAAAATAAAGCTACAAGCAGTTCCATGAAAATAAGTACTAGTTTAGAAAAGTTAAATATAGAATTTAAGCTTCCATGGAATATAATATTTAATATTTTGACCAAAAACTAACCAGGGACACTAGAAAGGAAAAAACAACCTAATTTGCCAATAAAGTTGCTTACTGTAATGATGTTAAGAGCTAATGAGGATTTATAATAGCACAAATAGCATGGATTGTAAGAATATCATCAAGATGCTTCAAAAATATAATAGATAACCTAACACCATAGAATTTTTAAGACTTATACTAACCTGGAATCTGATGGTATGGAAAAATCATCACTGCCGTGAAACAGAATAATAGGTGGCAAGAGAAGAATGGCGTCTTTAAAGCTAGGGTCCAGGACTTTGACTTCTGGGGAAAACTTCCTCAACGATTGTTCACCTTCCATTATGCTGCAATGAAACTCAGTCTTACAAGGAGTCAACACCAGTATTGTTTTTTTTATTTTGGGCCTTTTGTTTTGGCCGGGGAGGAGGGTGGGGCAGGGTAATCAAGAGGAGGCAAAACTAGGTAACTGCAATTAACAAGTTTTAGTGAAGTTGCCTGAAAAAAACAGAACGAGACAAGCCACGTTGATGAAAGTGATCCACTAAATCCACTAAGTTGTACCTGCAAACATACAACAACAAGGTTAATAGATGTGCACTTGATCATTGTGGACCATTTGAGAGAGAAATATTATTATGAATCATTGAATAAAACATGGTACATATGGGCCTTTATATAGGCAAACCTTAGAATCTAATTTAATCTAATCTAATCAAAATAACTAAGATATAACATCCTAAGATATAATATATCCATATCTAATCCTAAAATATAATAAATACACAATATTCCCACACTCCCCTTCAAGTTGGATCATAGATGTTAATCATATCCAACTTGCTTATACAACTTTCAAATACAAGTTTGAGCAATCCTTTTGTCAACACATCCACAGCTTGAAGATTTGTAACCCCTTCTTCTACTTTCTCCCTGATCTCCACATGTTTTGATCATTTATGCTTAATAGGATTTAAGGCCACGCTTACAGCGCCCTTATTATCACAATAGAGTTCCAGTGGTAAATCCACGCTGACTTATATCTCATGTAGGACCTGTTTCAGCCACAATTCTTCCATAATCCCTTGAGCCAATGCCCTTAACTCAGATTCAGCACTGCTCTTAGACACAACGCTTTGTTTCTGGCTCTTCCAAGTAACCAGGTTTCCCCATACAAAGGAGCAATAACTAGAGGTTGACCTTTGGTCACGATGAGTTTCTCCCCATTCTACATCAGTGTATATTTCTATAGTTTTCCGGTCCTATTTCAAGAAGAATAACCCTCTTCCAGGGGTGCCCTTTAGATATCTCAGGACTCTGTAGGTTGCGTCCATGTGCTTCTTCTTTAGCTCACTCATATACTGACTGGCCACACTTACTGCAAAGGTTATATCAAGTGTTGTATGAGAGAGATAAATCAACTTCCCAACAAGTCTTTAATATATTTCTTTGTCGACAGCTTCGTTGGCTCCTTGTGATCTTCTTCAATCCCATCACCTAAGTCAACTTCTTCTGACTCTTATTTATTGTTTTTCTTAGATTTCTTTTTCCTCTTTTTCTGGATCATAATAGGAGTTGGCTCTAGGCTACAACCCAGCATACCTATTTCCTTTAGAAGATCAAGTATATACTTCCTCTGAGACATAGATGCCTAGTCTTGACCTAGCAACATCCATCCTAAGAAAATACTTCAAGTTTCCAAGATCCTGACTTCAAATTCTCTCCCAAGTGCAATTTTTATTCTTGATATTTCCTCAATATGATCTCCTGTAAGGATTATGTCATCAACGTACACAATGAGGATGCCCTTCTTTCCGTCCACTTTTTTGTCAAATATTGTATGATCTGATAATCCTTGTTCATAGCCCTCTAACTTTAAAACTTTTGAGAATCTGTCAAACCATGCCTTGAGAGACTGCTTCAGACCATATAGAGATTTCTTCAATTTGCATACTCGATCAATTTTGCCCTTTTCAAAACCTGGAGGTAGGGTATACTTCTGCTTTTAGCTTGCCATTGAGAAAGGCGTTCTTGATGTCTAGCTGGTAAAGTGACCATTGTATGTTGGCTGCCAAAGACAATAGAACTCTAATAGAGTTTAGCTTTGCCACTGGTGCAAATGTTTCTTGATAATCTAGACCATATGTCTAAGTGAACCCTCTTGCTACCAGGCGAGCTTTTAACTTGTCTAGAGTACCATCAACCAAATATTTAGGGGGTAAACACCCATTTACAGCTTACAAGTTTCTTGCCTCTAGGCTTTTCAACTATGTCCCATGTTCCATTCTTTTCTAATGCTCTGATTTCCTCCATCATCGCATTTTTCCATTCTAATATCTCCAGTGCCTTTTAGATGTTGTTAGAAATGCAAACTTTATCCAAATTAGTAACAAATACTCGATAATAAGGAGAAAAAGCCTTATAAGACATGCTTTTGAATTGGGTGCAGTGTGCAAAAATGAGGCTATTTCCCAAGAGCAATAGGAAAATCAAGGTCAGATTGTTCACTAACCTATTCAGGAACTTGGACATCAACCTCTTCAGCTACCACTGTTTCTACTTCTTCTATACTATAGGAACTACTATCGGTTCTGATTCCTTTGGTGCTTCAAGTACAAGGTGTTCTCCTTCCTTAGATTGTTGCTTTTGTGAGTACACCAACCTATCCTTATACTTGTTTTTCTACTTTTTTGTATCTCCCCCAGTTTGTGCATTTTGTTATAAGGTTTGCATAAGGGAAGGTGAAGGTGGTGGTAATGTCTCTAGTAAGGAAGGTTAAGGTAGTGGTAGTGGCTCTAGCCTTAATGATGGTAAGGGTGGTAATAATGGCTCGGATTGTTCAAAGAGAACATACTCTCTGTTGGGTTCTAATTTCTAAGTCTGAGGTTCATCACCCATGCTCTCCCCCTAAATTGAAGACTTGGGATAGAAGGAACCTCTTCATGAAAGGTGACATCAAAGCTTACAAATGTGTTTTGAAATTGGTTCAAAGCATATGTACCCCTTCTTAGCAAAAGAGATTCCGAGAAATACACATTTCACGGCATGAGGGTCAAATTTACTATGGGGATACACATGAACAAACATGGAGCAGCCGAACACATGAAAGGGAAGGTTGGATTTAAGGTGGGTAGTGTGAAAGACACTTTATAACCGTTTTAGAAGGTTTTCAAAAGATATGACATGATTTGGCATTCAATTAATAAAGTAGGTGGCATGTAAAATGGCATCACCCCAATACAACTTAGGAACATTGCAATTGAGCATAAGTGCTCAAGCAACTTCTAGGATATGTCGATTTCTCCTCTCTATGATTCCATTCCATTGGGGTGTGTTAACATAAGAGCTTTTATTGATAATACCTTGTGTTTGGAGGAAGGTACTCAGGGTGTGGTTGAAATACTCAGTGCCATTATCATTGTGCAAGACTTTGATGCTCATGTCGAATTGGTTCTTCACCATGGTGAAGAATTACATAAACGTAGAGGGAGCCTCAAACTTGTCTTTTAAGAGATAAACCCAATAAAGGCGAGCGTGGTCATCTATGAAGGAAATGAACCATTTGATTTTGTACGGTTTGGAATACAAGAGGGTCCTCACAAGTCACTATAGACAGTAGTGAACAATTTGTGGCAATCAATCATATAATTCGATGCTCCAGAATCAACAATCCACCCAGGTATGCTTTGTGATGTTTTGAGAGCTTGAAGAAAGTTAACTCTTTTAGCGAAGAATGCAAACACACAGTTTGAAAGTTGACTTACAACCACTATTAGTTCAGAGAGTTGTTGACACAATGTGATACTATTATTGTAGACTAGCTTAGAGAGGCTGAGGCACATAAGTACTTGGATCAAGAGCTTTACAAATGCATTCTGATCTCCATGATTCTCTAGAACCATTATATTATGGTACAACATCCTTTGAGTAATAGAGATACAAACATGGGATACCCACATCACTGCAGCACTGAAAAAACCTTCGAGTAGTGTGCTTGACCTACTGCTACAAGGGGAAAAAAAACTTCAAGGGAAGGCTCCTCAAAGTCAGGAAGAACTGGTATCTCGCTGGAAACCACACGTCAACGCCAGCGGAGGAAGCCACAGCCGGAGTAGTCATGTCACGCACTCTCACGCAATGTGACGTGTCCTCTAACGCAAAGCCGCCTTCTTCGTCAAACTCCCGAGGTTGGCCGATCGGACATTTCCAGTCCTCCTGGGGTAGGCGGTGAGAGTTAGAACTCTCCCTAGTAGTACGTGCACCAATGCCCTAACTCTCATAACTAAGAAATATATATGGCACTTTGCTCAGAAAAACTGAATAAGAATTTAGAGCCCATAGCTCTGATACTACATGGACCATTTGAACAACAAAGCCTTTAACCCACTATGTGAAGTCATCTACATGGATCGCACGACACCATTGTGCTCTGTCAAAAACCATAGATTTCAATATATTAATAATTAAAAGGTCTCTCTCTATGACTTCCTTGAGCATTCGTTTTGGCCTTTCTCGACCTCGTTTAACAAGACTCCATACTGCTTGATCAATCCTTCTCACCGAAGCACTCAATGGCCTTCGATGAACATGTCCAAACCACCTCGAACGATTTTCTACCATTTTTTCTTCAATAGAGGTCACTCCAACTCGTTCGCGTATACTAGCGTATATGAGTATTACGAATCTTGTCTTTTCTTATATGACCACACATCCATCTCAACACCCTCATCTCAGCTACCCCCATTTTATGTTCATATTGTCCCGTTAAAACCCAACATTCACTACTAGTGCGATAGAACTTTCCTTTTACCTTATTAGGTACTTTACAATCACAAATAACTCCAGTAGCTTTTCTCTATTTATACCAACCGGCTTGAATTCTGTAATTGACATCTCCATCAATTTCACTATCTTCTTGTATAATTGATCCCAAATATCTAAATTTTGTCACTTGTTGGATGACTTGCCCCCCCAATTTAACTTCCACTTCCCTTCGACCTTGTCTCTTATCAAAATTGCAATGCATATATTCTGTTTTGCTCCTAAAACGAAAGCTCCTCAATTCCAAAGTTCATCTCCATATCTCAAGTTTAGAGTTAATTTCTTCCCTAGATCTAGCCAATGGAACTATATCATCAGCAAAAAGCATGCATTCAGGGATCTCCTCTTTTATAGACTCAGTTAGAACATCTATCACTAAGTTGAACAAATAAGGACTCAGAGCTGATCTCTGATGTAGTCCAATCCTTGTAGGAAAATCCTTTGTAACACCTCCAAGCGTTCTAACATTTGTTGTAACCCCCTCTTACATGTCCTGAATGGTTTTGATACCATATGGACTATTAGAGAGAGAAATATTATGAATCCTTGAATAAAACATAGTATATATGGGCCTTTATATAGGTAAACCTTAGAATGTAATTTAATCTAATCAAATCAAAATAACTAAGATATAATGTATCCATATCTATCCTAAAATATAATAAATATGCAATATTCCCACAATCATGTATAAACTAATCGATCAATGTACAAAAGCAGATCATTTATCAATTCCCAAGTTGTCTCGACGACACCAGCAAACATGCAACCACATTTTTGTTGCAAAAACGTTGGAATCTGAGTGCAAATATAGCATCCTTGAAACTCAACCTAATTCTTCTTTGAATCAGGGGAATTGGACTTCCTGTCATAGGTTTTGGCTCTGTAGAAGATGATGATGACAGAAATGTGCTATGGTGGGTGAAAACCCCAACACATACTCACACTAAGATTGAATTCCCCAGACTTGAAGCTGGGGATCCTAGTGGGTGGAGTCTCGAGGCTAAGAAATATTTTAATCACTACCAAACTCCATATTCAAATGTTGATGTGGCATCAATGTATCGGGAAGGAGATGCATAGATCTCTTTGCATGGCCAGATGCTGTTCGTACAGTTTTGTACTGGGATGAGTTGGTCCAAGCATTAGTAGACCTTTATGGCCCACTGGAATATCAAAATATGATGAGTTTCTTAGTGGTATAAAGCAAACTAGTACTGTACAGGAATTTGTAAAAAGATTTGCTAGAGCCAAAACTGGATTAGAGCACTGTTTATTAGGAGTTTTCCCTAGTGGCTTGAAAGAGGAACAGAAATCTGATGTTGCAATTTATCAGCCATGTTTCATTTATAAATCAATGATTATGGCTTTAGAATCTGAGGTCAAATCCCAGAACGCACTTGCACCTAATGTCCCTTTTCTCCATTGTCATATATGTTGGGATATGTAATCTGTGGTTTACTTGAATCAGGTAATTAGTATGACGACATCATCACTTAGTAAACATTAACAGCCTGAAAATATGCAATGATGAGCAAAGTACCTTAGCAAGACAATTAATTATAATCACTTGAGTTGCTCTGAAGGTAATTAGAGGATCCAATGCTCTAAAGGCAATTAGAGGATCCAATCAGCCATCATAAGATGCTATCTTTATTTTCAACCATCAAACTCACAGCCTTTTCTTAGGATTTTTTAATCCACTTTCATAATTTAATGCCCATGTCCACAAAGGATACAACCACAAGGCAATAACCCTCTTAAGCTCCAAACTTATAATACTATCACAGACGAAAACTATCACAAACAAACATATTGTCAAAGACATCTTAATTGACATAAGGCAAGGAGGAACTCCATCCATCAATAGAGAATCAAGACAGGTGATCATCATATTTTCATAAAGCAACAGTGTTTTACCCTCCAGATAATCCAAAATAAGCTTTTATCTGGGAGATGCTCCAAGAAACACTATCTCCTTTTCCAGATTCTCTGATTGCTTGGTCAAATAAAGCACAAGCAGAAATATGAGCACCAGCAGATTGCCCCATTAGATAAATCCTGCAATAAATTTATCAGTTTGAAAAAAAATCAATCTTTCAGTTGAATGTGAAGTGAGGTAGTGGGATAAGATATAATAGCATGTCACCTATTAGGGTCACCTCCATAATCAGCTATATTTTTCACAACGTAAGAAATTCCTTGCGAAACATCTTTGACCATATCACTGATGGTTCCCTGGGGAAAATTTCTGCATTCATAGATTATTAGTCTCTTAGTCCCTAACTATTGCAGACATTGTAAATTAGTTCTCGCAACTATGTTCATTATCACCCTTCAAGCCATAGCGATAAGAAAAGCTCACCTTAAATGCAACGTTGTCATATTATAAAATATACCTACATTGTTTAGAATATCAATTATGTATATATTTATCCTAAAATAATATGTTACACTTTTGATATTTGAATCATGAATAAAGAAATCATTCCAGTACAAATTGAATATTTGCTTCATTTAGCAGGAACAGTAGGTCTAATATATTGCAAATTTTAAGGTAGTCTTTCACACATTACTTTCAGTAAGTAAAATGGAGTTTACAAAGAATTAAACTAAAAAAATTAGTAAAAACATATCATGAGGCAAGCATCCCTGTAGTTATGATTAGTCCATAGACATAGACTTAAATGTCCTAAAAATAGACTACAAGATATACTAACATTTTTCCATTAGAAAACAACACGTCAAGTCTAACTACAGGTAAATGAAGCTTCAGTCTTATACTACTTGAATGTAAAATTGAGACCGCATACGTGTAATCAATGCTAGTTAGTTTAGTTGATTAGACGAGTGACATTAACCATTAGTGGCACTAACTATTTAGGAGCAGCACTAGCCAAACATGACCTTAGCCGTGTCTAATGACTAATGAACCGTAGGGTGATAGGTGCCCCTATTTTAATGATTTCTCCACTGCCTATATATATGGCAAAGTATCCCTATTGTAGTTCAGTTTTGCAGTGTTAATAAGATTCAGAATATTATTCAGCATCTCCTATTTCTATCTCTTCTTCTCTTCTCTCTCGAATTCTTCTTCTTCCTCTAAATCCTCTTCTCTTCTACCCTAATTCCCAATTCTCAAGATTGATATTACATAAGCTTATCAGTGGCACCAGAGCCTTCAATTCTTGAACTTAGTTATTGGTTCTTCATTTCCGGAGCTGAATGGTAGAGACAAGGCTCCTAGAAAATTCGACAATTATGGAAGAAATAATTCAGGCTATTGAGCAAAAGTTAGAGACTATTGATGCTCTCCAAGATGCTGTACAAGGCTGCAGAGAAGAATTGCAGCTGGTTCAAAGGGGAATGCAACAAAATATGGAGGTTCTCACTCAAGAAATGAGGGCCTTAACACTAGCGGCATAAAGAAACAACCAGAATGGACCACCCAGAATTCAAGAAAATCAAGACAAAGGTAACGATAGAGGAGGTTATCACAGGCCGACCCAATTCACAAAAATGGAGTTTCCAAGGTACTCTGGACAAGATATCAATACCTAGCTGTTAAAGGTTGAACGATACTTCATATTAGATGAAACTCTTGAGGAGTCGAAGGTGGCTATAGCTGCAATGCATCTAGATGACGCGATCTTTCAATGGCACGTGGCAGTGAAGAGGCGCTAGGGTGCACAACCGCCAACATGGAGGGAATATGCCGGTCTATTAAAACCAACATTCGGCCGACCACACGAACAGCCTATGACTGACCTCACCAACCTTCATCAAACAGGATCTTTACAAGAGTTTAATGTGAAATCCGAAGCTTATATGGTGGATGCTTACATTAGGGCATTGAAGGATGAAATTTCTGACTCTGTACACATGTTTAACCCTTCAACTATAGTCGAAACACACAGGTTAGCAAGCGTCCAAAGATTGCCGTTGATTGAAGAATGAGAAAGACTGTTGGCGATTGATTTCAAAGACATGTAGCACTACTAACACCAATGCAACAACAATTGCAACAGCCAAATATCACCAAGAATGTTTCTTTTAATATTGGGTCATTAAGAGAAAACCAATATACCCCTCAATACTCTAAAAAATCATCTTTTCACCCCAGAAACATAGTTCACAGAAGAAGAGGCAGAACATCGCTTGAACAATCTTTGCTTCTTTTGCCATGGTAAATTTTCAAAGGACCACAAGTGTCCTTAGAGACAAAAGATGCAACTGCACTTAGTCTTGCTCGATGAAGATGAAGATGAAACAAACGCCATACATAAAATTTCAGAATCTGACAAAAGTGAAGAAACAAAACATCCACACATCTCCTTGTATGCAATAGATAGAACAGAGCACTCCAAATCCATAGGAGTAATGGGTAGTGCCAGGAAGGTACTGTTACAAGTTCTAATTGATAGTGGAAGTACCCATGACTTCCTGAATCTAGAAACAGCCATGAAATTAGGTTGGCAAGCTCAAGAAACACCTCCTTCTTATGTTGAGATAGCCGGTGGAGGTAAACTGAAAATTCATGGTGTTTGGCATGGATTTAGATGGAAAATGCAAGGTTTGGAATTTGTTTTTGATCTTCAAATCATTGAATTACATACCTACGATATAGTGCTGGGTTTGCAATGGCTTAAAAGTATAAAGAATGCTTTTTGGGACTATGAATCACTCTCAATGTATTTTTGGAAAAAAATGGGTAGCTAGTGAAGTTACAAGCCAATACCCCAAATTCTTTGAAAAATGTGACACCAAAAAGGGTGGAATCAAGGTGCCTAAAGGAGGAAAAAATGTACTTTATGCAGCTGGGTGAAGCTTAAGGAGAAAGGATTAGTTGCTTTGCCATTAAGGATGCTGAACATAAGCTGCCAACAGAGATTCAAGGAGTAGTAAAGGCTTTTCAAGCTGTATTTGATGAGCCTAAGAGCCTTCCTCCACTTAGAGAAGGCCACAACCATCCTATTGTCTTAGAAGAGGGCACAAATCCTATCTCATTGAAGCAATATAGGTACCCGGCTGCACAAAATGATGTAATTGAAAAGTTGGTTGCTGAATTACTTGAAGCTGGCGTTGTGCAAGAGAGTTGCTCTCCATTTTCAGCACCAATAGTCCTTGTAAAGAATGTAAGCAAGGAGAATAGAGAAAACATATATTCTGAATTATATATTGTATTCATATGCACAAGGGGTTATTTATACATAAGTAGGAGGCCTTAGAATTAATGAGCCCATTATGATAATTGATCATAATCCCTGATTCTTTGTGATAGATAATTGATCCTAATAAATACTATTTACATTATATTTCCCAACACTCCCCCTCAAGTTGGAGCGTAGATGTTAATCAAGTCCAACTTGTTACAAAGATAGTTAACCCAAGTCTCATTTAGGGCCTTAATCAAAAGATCGTCCAATTGGTCGCTAGACCTCATATGTCCCGTAGAAGTGAAGTTCTCCTTGATTTTATCACGTACAAAATGACAGTCGATCTCAATGTGTTTTGTACATTCATAAAACACAGAGTTGAAGGCTATATGTAGAGCAGCTTTGTTATCACACCACAATTTCACAGGTAACAACATGGTAAGGTCAACCTCCTTCAGTAACTGGTGAATCCACACAATTTCCTGTACTAACTAGATTGCTTCTCCAGGACACTAGATTTCCACCTACAACCACACAGTATCCTGTGGTGGATCTCTCACTAGACTTCAACCCAACATGATCCGCATCACAAAAACATTCAATCTTAGTGTGGCCATGATCTGTATAGAGTATACCACGACTAGGTGAGCCCTTCAGATAATATAAGACATGCTCCAAAGCTTCCTACTGAGCAATAGTCGGTGCCGTCATGAATCAGCTAAGTACACTCACTGGAAAGGTCACATCAGGGCAAGTCACCGTGAGATAATTCAACTTCCCAATCAATCTACGGTATCTCTCAGGGTAGGCAAACAGCTTGATCTTCTCCGGATCAACCTTTTTTCTTACATCGTCTGGTAGCTCATCAAACGGTATGCTATCATCAATGTCCAAAAAAGGATTGGGAATCATAGGAAAGCTACTAGGTGCTGCCCCAAGTTTTCCGGTCTCTTTTAACAGATCCAGAACATATTTCAGCTGTGTCAGAAGAATGCCTTTCTTGCTTCTCATAACCTCGATCCTAAGAAAGTATTTTAACTGACCCAAATCTTTCATTTAGAAATGAGAATTCAGGAATGCTTTAGTGATGAGATTCCCGAAATGTTGCTCTCCGTAATAACAATATGATCAACATATACTACTAAGAGGATCAAGCTAGCTTTCGTCCGCTGATAAAACATGGAATGGTCACACTTGCTTTAATTCAGGCCAAATTCCTTAACCACCATGCTAAACTTGTCAAACCACACACGAGGACTCTGCTTGAGACCATATAACGACTTCTAAAGGTGGCATACCTTCCCATACTCCCCCTGAGCAACAAAATCAAGTGGTTGCTCTAAATAAACCTTTTCAAGCAAATCATCATTCAAGAAGGCATTTTTAACATCTAACTGGTGAAGTACCCAACCATAAGTGGATGCCATAGAAATAAATAGACAAACAGAGGACAATTTGGCCACAGGGGAAAAAGTTTCAGAATAGTCAACAGCATAGGTCTAAGCATAGCCCTTAGCCACTAGCCGAGCTTTCAAGCATTCCAAGGTACCATCGGCCTTGATTTTGACCGTGAACGCCCACTTGCACCCAATAGCCTTCTTGCCAGGAGGTAAATTAACAAGATTCCAAGTACTAGCCTTATCAAGGGCCATCATTTCATTTCGTCCTCCATAGCAGCACACCAACCCAGATGGGCAAAGGCTTGGTGGAGAGTGGTAGGGATGGTGATGGAGTCGACAAACACTAGGAAAGAACAGGATGGAGGAGAGAGATTTTCATAGGAAACAAAAGAGGAAATAGAGGTAACGGAGCCAAATCCAAGAACACGGGAGGAAGAGCTATTGGCGATCATTATCAATGAAGGGTTGGTATAAGGTGCATATGTAGAGAACAAATGATGGTTTCCTGTCACGTGATCAGTGGCACCGGAATCAATGATCTATTTCGAGGAAGCAGTAGCAAGGCACGAATCACGGTTACCTGTAGCAAGTGCAGTTGGTCTTGATGAAGCATTATTAGAAAGATCAGAGGATTAAGCCATATGAGCAGTGCCACTACGTTGCAGCTTATTTTGCAACTCACGACAGTAAGTTTGGTATAACCTGGTTCCTTACAATAGAAACAGACAATAGGACCAGGATTCGGAGGATTGTTGCCTTGTCGTGGGAGGCTTTGGTTCCTAGTATCAATAGAGATTGAAGACGATGTACTATTTCCGGGTTTCGAGAAGCTCTGGTGCCTGTTATCAGTGGGACCAAGGCCAGCTAATGCACTAGCATTAGGAATAGAAGCTGGGTGGGAGAAACTATCTACACGTAGTATGCGAGAGTACACATCCTGAAGTGAAGGAAGTTCAAAACTAGATAGAATCTAGAACGAACTGTCTCATAGGCCGAATCAGGAGCAGTAAGAAGGCTGATAATTGCCTGTTTTTCCATATAATCAACCTGTGCCTAAAGGTCAGCCGTAGGCGGCATTAACATCTTTAACTCTTCATACATTTTCTTAAAATCCATATAAAAGTTCTTCAAGGGATGACCCTGATGTTCAGAACGATAGAAGCCCTTGCAGACATCGTGAATTCGGGTAATATTTCCTTACCCAGAATATAGGAATTCCAGGTAGCCCATAAATTCTTTAATAGTATTACGATGACTAACAGAGAGAAGGAAATCACTTTAGATAGAATTCTGGATTTGTAGGAATAAGCGGGCATCAGCTCTAGCCCAAGCCATCTTAGGATCATCTTGGGGAGGAGCATTAGTCAGATGTCCTTCTCAATACTAAGCAAGTATATATGGATGGTTTTACTCCAATCCATATAATTTGTCCAATTCAACTTGTGATCAGTGATTTTGTTAGTCATAGGAACAATTTCAGCAGTGATACTAGCCTTGGAATCAGCCATAGATAATTAATGCAACCAAAAAGCACCAACAACAAAATGTACAAACCCCAAGCAAGGAAAGAACCAACCAGCCAAAGGTGCAACAGCCCCCAAAAGTGCTAGCAGATCCAAACAAGACAGAAGTACTAACCAAACAATCTCCAAAAAATGCTAAAAAGTCCAAACAAGGCAGAACTACTAACCAAACAGCCCCTAAAAGGTGCCAAACTGCCAAACAAGCAAGAACCAAACTGCTAGACAAGCCAGCGACCAAAGGTAGAAGTAACCAGAAGCAAACAATAACCAAGAGAAAAGAATCACCAACCAGAGGGAAGAAATTGAGGACTCACGGCACAAGACCACCAGGGATAGGATGAGAATACTGAGACGATCCTAACGCAGCAAACAGCGGCAGAAATCTCGTCGGAAAACACCGTCACGCGCACGACACGAGACCACCAGGGATAGGATGAGAATATTGAGACGATCCCAACGCAGCAAACATCGGCAGAAATCTCGACAGAAAACACCGTCAAGCGCAGGTGCGTGTGATCGACGACGAAGGGCAGGGTGGAGTGTGAAGCTAAACACGCCAGCGAAATAGAGAACGGCCGGTGGGGTTTCGCCAATCAGGACCTCCTAAGCACGAAGGAGTAGCGCGTGGTCCAAGAAACGTCCCCAAACAGAAGGCAGCCGAAAAAAAAAAATCAACCACCAAATGTCTCTGAAACCATGTAAGCGAGGAGAATAGAGAAAATATATATTCTGAATTGTATGTTGTATTCATATGCACAAGGGGTTATTTATACATAAGTGGGAGGCCTTAGGATTAATGGACTCATTATGATAATTGATCATAATCCCTGATTCTTTGTGATAGATAATTGATCCTAATAAATACTATTTACATTATATTTCCTAACAAAGAAGAAAGATGGGTCTTGGCATATATGCGTGGACTACCAGGAGTTGAACAAGAAGAATATCAAGAACCAATATCCTATTCCTCTAGATCAGGATTTGTTTGATAAGTTGAGCAAAGCTAAGATGGTTCACAAAACTCGATCTACGGGCTGGTTATCATCAAATCCAGACGGTGCAAAAGGATGCTTAAAAAACTGATTACAAGACTCAGTCCGGACACTAAGAGTGGCTAGTAATGCCATTCGCTCTTACTAATGCTCCGGCAACCTTCCAAGGACCTATGAATAATATTTTCCGCCTTTATCTTACAAAGTTTATTCTAGTCTTCTATGATGATATAATGATTTATAATTAGTCCTTCACTTACAAATTATCGGGAGCACTTGAGGATCGCTTTGCAAACATTGCATCAACATCACTATTTTGCCAAGGAAAGCAAGTGTACTTTTTCTGCTACAAGCGTGGAGTACATAGGGCGCATCTTCAGTAATGGAGTAGTGGCAACCGACCTTAAGAAGAAACAAGCAGTTACGGATTGGCCTCAACCTACTACTGTGAAGCAATTGAGAGCATTTTTTAGGTTAGCTGGCTAATACCAGCATGTTGTCAAGAATTATGGCACAATTGCAAGGCCCTTGACTCTCATTAGGAAGAAATGATTTTGTGTAGTTTGAACCTGCAAGTGAAGCCTTCAACCGCCTAAAGCAAGCATTGGTTTCAACTCCGGTTCTTGTTCTTCCGGACTTCACCAAGCAATTCGTGGTGGAATCCAATGCATGTGGAGTTGGTATAGGTGCTGTTTTGATGCAACAAGGACAGCCTCTTGCATTCCTTAGCAAAGGGCTCTCTCCACGGCACCAGAATCTTTCGAGTTATGAGAAGGAATTGATGATGGTGGTACTAGGGGTGCTCTATTGGCACAAATATTTTGAAAGGGGCAAGTTTATTATTCGAACTGACCAATAAAGCCTTAAATTCTTGTTGGACCAGCAACTAAAGACATCATTCCAGATGTTTTGGGTGGCAAAACTTGCCGGTTTCGACAATGATATTGTCTACAAGAAAGGAGTGAATAACTTAGTAGCAGATACACTTTCTTGCCTTCCCAAGCAGCAACTAATGCAAATGACCTAAAGCACTACCTCACCGGAATTGTTGCAACAAGTGAAGGATAGTTAGAATGAAGATTACTTCACTCATTCTCTACTTGAAAAAGTGCAACAAAATGAAGGAGTGTGGAGTCACGTCACTTGGGATGGTACTCTTCTATGAAGGAAAGGTAAGCTGGTTGTAGGCAAGGTAGCTACACTTCGATTGCAAATTCTAGATTGGCTCTACTCAAGTCCTCAAGGAGGCCATTCGGGAATCCAAGCTACCTATCAAAATATAAAGGGTCTCTTTTGGTGGAAGCAACTAATGAATGATGTTGTAGAGTATGTAAAGTGATGTAATACAAGCTCTAGATGTAAATATGAGACTACAGCTTCTCCGAGATTGTTGCAGCCTCTACCTATACCTAGTAGGGAATGGGAGTCGATTGCTATGGATTACATTAAAGGTCTTCCCAAGTCACAAGGAAAGGATACTATATGGGTAGTCATTGATTCAAAAAGCAAGTACGCCCATTTTATACCTCTTGCTCCCCCATTTTCAGCCTCTACCTTGGCACAACACTTTATGGAGCAGATTTACAAGCTTCATGGATCCCTGGCTGAAATTGTGTGTGATTGTGACTCACTCTTCATTAGTAGCTTTTGAAAGGAATTTCCACGTGTTGGGCGTGGATCAAAAGCTTTCTACCGCTTACCCCCTAAAGCTGATGGGCAATCAGAGGTGCTTAATAGATGTTTGGAGACGTATCTACAATGAAGTGGATTTCACACGCAGAATGGTGGTACAATACAACATACCACACAGCAGCAAAGGCTACACTGTATGAATTGCTTTATAGGCAACAACCTCCACTACATACTCCCTATTTGCCCCACAATTCAGTGCTAGAGTTAGTAGATCGTAGCTTCACGGCTATAGAGGAAGTTCTAGCACTTTTGAAGCATTATCTGCACCGTGCAGCAAGCTTGATGAAGCAAAGGGCCAATTTGCACAGGACGGATCATGAATTTCAGGTTGGGCAATGGGTGTTTTTGAAGCTCAAGCCTTATAGGCAAGTATCTACAGCAAGAAGGGCTTCTCAGAAGTTGGCTCCTCAATTTTATGGGCCTTATAAGGTGATAGAAAAGGTTGGGGAAGTAGCATACAAACTGGAATTACCACCAGAATCTAGAATTCACCCTACCTTCCATGTTTCTCTACTAAAACTATGACCAGATCCTACTGTGAGGCCTAGGCATCCTCCCACTGAGTTTCCAAAGTTGCCTCCAGCCATGGAACCAGATAGAGTGCCCGTTTGGAAACACCCCAAACCGTGGTTTCAAACCACGGTTTGCGTAAATCGAGACAAAACTCTTCTCACATACTTACCTCGTAAATCGTAAAAGCTATTCTCAAAAGCTAATCCAAACACACACAGAATCTAGAGCCAGGGGACTAAGAAGAGCAAAAAGAGGATGATTACAGAAGTTTTGGCGTGATGGAAGGGCTTACTAGACAAAGAAGCCTCTTGGATGGCCCTCTACTCTTTTCAACAACAATATCCTACTTTTGTGGTTCCTAATCCTTGAGGTCAAGGATGTCTGAGGGGGTCATTGATATGATATTGAAATAAAAGGAATTTTGAAAGTTAGTTAGTTTAGTTTATTAGACGAGCAGCATTAACCATTAGTGGCACTAGCCATTTAGAAGCAGCACTAGCCAAACATAGCCTTAGTCGTGTCTAATGACTAATGAGCCTTAGGGCAATAGGTGCCCCCTATTTTAATGAACTCTCCACTGCCTACATATATAGCAAGGTATCCCTATTGTAGTTCAGTTTTGTAGTGTTAATAAGATTCAGAGTATTATTCGGCATCTCCTATCTCTATCTATTCTTCTCTACTCTCTAATTCTTCTTCTTCATTTCTCTAAATCTTCTTCTCTTCTACCCTAATTCCCAATTCTAAAGATTGATATTACAAAAGCTTATCAAGGTTCCCTGGGGAAAATTTCTGCATTCACAGGTTATTAGTCTCTTAGTCACTAACTATTGCAGACATTGTAAATTAACTCTCGTAACTATGTTCATTATCACCCTTCAAGCCATAGTGATAAGCAAGAAAAGCTCACCTCAAAGGCAACCTTATCATATCATAAAATATACATACATTGTTTAGAATATCAATTATGTATATATTTATCCTAAAAATAATATGTTACACTTTTGATATCTGAATCATGATTAAAGAAATCATTCCAATACAAATTGAATATTTGCTTCATTTAGCAGGAACAATAGGTCTAATATATTGCAAACTTTAAGGTAGTCTTTCACACATTACTTTCAACAAGTAAAATGGAGTTTACGAAGACAACAAACAACAACAAAGCCTTTATCCCACTCGGTGGGGTCGGCTACATAGATCACACGGCGCCATTGTGCTCTGTTAAAAATCATAGATTTTGATATATTATTAATTAAACGGTCTCTCTCTATGACCTCATTGAGCGTTCGTTTCAGCCTTCCTCGACCTCGTCTAACAAGACTCCATACTGCTTGATCAATCCTTCTCACCAAAGCACTCAATGGCCTTCGCTGAACATGTTCAAACCACCTCAAACAATTTTCTACCATTTTTGCTTCAATAGGGACCACTCCAACTCGTTCACGTATATGAGTATTACGAATCTTGTCTTTTCTTGTATAGTCACACATCCATCTCAACATCTCCATCTCAGCTACCCCCATTTTATGTTCATGTTGACCCTTTAAAGCCCAACATTCACTACCATATAACATTGCTGGTCTTATAGCAGTACAATAGAACTTTCATTTTACCTTATTAGGAACAAAATGGAGTTTACGAAGAATTAAACTAAAAAAATTAGTAAAAATGTATCATGAGGCAAACATCCCTGTAGTTATGATTAGTCCAGAGACAGACTTAAATGTACTAAAAATAGACTACAAGATATACTAACATTTTTTCATTAGAATATAAAACGTCAAGTCTAAATATAGGTAAATGAAGCGTCAGTCTTGTACTACTTGAATGTAAAATTGAGACTGCATACCTGTAATCAATGCTTGCCACTACAATGTCTCTTTTTGCCAACTGCAGTCCCAAAAAGGAACCCCAGGCTTTGTACCTAAATCATAATGAAAACGGAAAAAAATTCACTTCTAATCTTACCATGCTTCACACTAATTATTTTCTGCAAAAGAATGTGATGAACTATTCGAATTTACAGCTGCATAAACAAAGCCCTACTAGTTAGTGTCTATTTTTAAAATATAATTTCAAATTGGGTGTGCGGTTTAAGCAGCAATAAAAAGTGACAAGTTAAATTAAGCACAAGTTCATATTACATTTCCACTCATGCTTATACTCAATGCAAATATCCAGATATAGTCAGTGTATTCAAAAAGAGACCAAAATCTATAATACATATTTCACAAGGCTTATAGAAGGGTATTTATACAGAGAGAGCATTAAATGCTAACTCCCAACTACCAACGACTACCAGAAACTATTAATTACACCTATTAATTACATCTATGTTCCTAACACTCCCCTTCAAGTTGGAGCGTAAATGTTAATCAAGCCCATCTTATTACAAAGATAGTCAATACGAGTCCCGTTTAAGGCCTTAGTTAGAAGATCTCCTAATTGATCACTAAAACGCACATGCCCTGTAAAA
This sequence comes from Albizia julibrissin, assembly GCA_037074505.1. NCBI lineage: Eukaryota > Viridiplantae > Streptophyta > Magnoliopsida > Fabales > Fabaceae > Albizia > Albizia julibrissin. The sequence goes on from CM073483.1 coordinate 32,998,726, forward strand.
AGTTTTCCTTGATCTTATCGCGTACAAAGTAACAGTTGATCTCAATATGTTTTTTACATTCATGAAATACAGAATTAGAGGCTATATGTAGAGCAACTTTATTATCAAACCACAGCTTTGCGAGCAATGACGTGGCAAAACCAACTTCCTTCATTAATTGGTGAATCCACACAATTTCTTGCACGGACTGAGCCATGGCTCTATACTCAGCTTCCGCACTAGACCGAGAAACCACATCCAATTTCTTACTTCTCCAGGACACCAAATTTCAACCCACAAATACGCAATATCCTATAGTAGATTTCCTGGTAGCTTTTGACCCTGCATGAGCTGCATCACAAAAGCATTCAATCTCAGTGTGACCATGATTCGTATAAAATATACCAAGACCTGGTGAACTCTTCAAGTAATACAAGACATGCTCCAAAGCTTCCCACTGAGCAATTATTGGTGCTGTAATGAATTGGCTAAGCACACTAACTAAAAATGTCACATAAGGGCAAATCACCGTGAGATAATTCAATTTTCCAATCAGTCTACGATATCTCTCAAGGGATGCAAATGGTTTAATCTTCCCTGAATCAACCTTGTTCCTCACATCCTCGGGTAGCTCATCAAACGATACGCTATCATGAATGTCCAAAAAAGGATTAGGAATTATTGGAAAGCTACTTGGTGTTGCTCCACGTTTTCCGGTTTGTTTTAGTAGATCAATGACATATTTCCTGTATTAAGATGATGCCTATCTTGCTTCTCATAACTTTGATCCCCAAGAAAGTATTTTAACGGACCCAAATCCTTTGTTTGGAAATGAGATGTAAGAAAGGCCTTAAGTGATGAGATTCCTGAAATATCGTTACCAATAATAACAATGTCATCGGCATATACCACTAAGAGAATCATGCCAGCATCTGTCTGCCAATGAAACACAGAATGATCACACTTATTTTAATTCAGACCAAACTTCTTAAACACAATACTAAATCTGTCAAACCAAGCACAAGGGATCTGTTTATAAATCATATAAAGATTTTTGAAGATGGCATACCTTCTCATGCTTCCCCTGAGCAACAAAAACAGGTGGTTGCTCCATATAAACTTCTTCAAGAAGGTTACCATTCAAAAAGGCATTCTTAACATCCAGCTGATGAAAATCTCAACCTTAAGTTGCTGCCATAGAGATAAAGAGGCGAACAGAGGACAATTTGGCCACAAGGGAGAAGGTTTCGAAATAGTCAACATCATACGTCTGAGCATAACCTTTGGCAACCAATCTAGCCTACAAACGTTCGAAGGTGCCATCAGGTTTTGTTTTAACTGCGAACACCTACTTACACCTAATAGCCTTCTTTCCAAGAGGTAAATCAACAAGAGTCCAGGTACCAACCTTATCAAGGACCATCATTTCCTCCTCCATTGCAGCACGCCAACCAGGATGGGCCAAGGCTTAATGAAGAGTGGTGGGAATGGTGATAGAATCTAAGGATGCTATGAAAGAACAGGATGGAGAAGATAGGCGGTTATAAGAAACAAACGAGGAAATAGGGTACGTACAAGTACATTTACTTTTGCGGATGGCAATGGGCAGGTCAGCAGAAAGTGCATCAGTATCAAGAGTATCAAGTACTATTGCAGGCTCAAAGGCAAGAGGTGGGGGGACTAAGTCCTGATCAGATGTCGAAGCGAGCAATAGTGAGTTAGGAACATGATTGACAACATTACTTTTCTTAGGACGTCTCTGATAAACATGTTGGAGGGGGTGGAGCAAGTGCTGGCATAAATGCTTGCACCGGTGATAAACAAACCTCATACAATAAGATATCATCAAGACCTGGGGTAGTGGCTGAAGGAGGAGATAGATGAGAGACAGAGAAGAACAGAGTCGACTCGTGGAAAGTAACATCCATAGACACAAGGTAACATCGAAGAAGAGGATAATAGCACGATAACCCTTTTAAACTCTAGAACAACTCAAGAAGACACATTTGAGAGACTTGAGATCAAGTTTGGTCACGGTAGGACAAACATTACGAACAAAATAGACACAACCAAAGATTTTGGGATCAATAGGAAACAAGGGTTTAGAAGGGAACAAAGTTGTGTATGGAATGTCACCACTGAGAACAAGAGATGACACACAATAAGGAAGCATGTGGTGGACACAACATCAGCCCAAAAGGGTTTAGGAACTTGCATTTGGAACATTAGATCCCGGACCACTTTTAATAAGTGCCGATTCTTTCTTTCGGCAACACCATTTTGAGCAGGTGTATCGATCCACGAGGACTGATGAATCATACCATGTTGAAGCATATAGTTGTGAAACTTGGCAGAAGAGTACTCTTTAGCATTGTCACTTCACAAGATTTTCACAGAGACACCAAACTGAGTTTTAATCTCAACACAGAAATTACAGAAATGAGAAAACAACTCTGAATGATTTTTCATTAAATAAAGCCAGGCAGTTCAAGAAAAATCATCAATGAAAGTAACAAAGTATTTAAAACAAGATACGGACTCTATAGGACAAAGACTCTAGACATCAGAATGGATTAAATCAAAGGGGGACGCAGCCCGTTTATTGACGCGAGGTGCCAGGTGAATACGGTGGTGTTTGGCAAACTGACACGACTCACACTCTAAGGATGACAAATGATGGAACTAAGGATACAACCTCTTCAAAGATGATAACAACACATGACCTAGTCGATAATGAACATCAAAAGGAGAGGAACCACCAGAGAAAGCAACGGAACGTGGAACCCGATCGTCAAGAAAGTAATGGCCGCCAGATTCATATCCTCTACCAATAATTCACTTCATCATGAAATCCTGAATCAAACAATGGTTAGGAAAGAATGAGATAAAACATTTTGATTGTAGAGTAAACTTACTAGGAGATAGAAGATTAAAGACAAGGTCAAGAGCAACAGATGATTAAGGAAATAGACGTGGTAGGTTGAACAGTGCCAGAACCAACACTAGAGGACAAACCATTGGCAATTGTTATCGAAGAAGGGTTGCCATAAGATACATATATAGAGAACAAATGATGGTTACCTGTCATATGATCAGTGGCACCAGAATTGATGATCTACTTCGAGGAAGGTGTATCAAGGCATGAACTATAGTTACCTATACCAAGTGCACTTTGTGTTGATGTAGCATTATCAGAATTTTCAGAGGACTGTGCCATATGAACAAAACCACAGCACTGTTGCTTATTTTGCAACTTGCGACAATAACATTTGGTATGACATGGTTCCTTACAATAGAAGCAGATAATCCCTCTAGTACCAGTATGAGTACTATTTCTTGTATTGGGGAACCCTGGCCTATTAACAGTAGAGCCACAACCAACTAAAGCACTGGTATTAAGGTCAGAAGCTGGTTGAGATAGACTATCTGCACGCAGCACCCGAGAGTACACATCTTGAAGCGAAGGAAGCTCGGAGCTGGACAAAATTTGAGAACAAACTGTCTCATAAGCTAGATCAAGAGCAATAAGAAAGCTCATGATGGCTTGTTTTTCTAGATTGTCCACCTGAGCTTGAAGATCAATAGTAAGTGGCATCAACAACTTCATTTCTTCATACATACGCTTAAGGTCCATAAAGAAACTCTTCAATGGACAGTTTTGTTGTTGAGCACGATAAAAACCCTTACATACTTTGTGAATACAAGTTATGTTTCCTTTTCTAGAATACAGTAACTCTAGATAGTCCATAATTTCTTTAACAGTGTTATAATGACTAACAGAGGGAAGAATGTCGCCCTCAATAGAGTTCTAAATTTATAAGAATAAACGAGCATCTGATCTAGCCCAAGCCAACTTAAGATCATCTTTCAGAGGTGCCTCAGTCAAATGACTTTCTTTTTCAATACTTAGGAAATACATCTGAATAGTCTTGCTCCAATCCAAATAGTTTGTCCAATTCAACTTATGATCAGTAATTTTGTTGGAAACAGGAATCATTTCAATAGTAATACTAGTCTTAGAGCCAACCATGGGAGTCAACCAGGAAAAAAAAATGTCGCACGACAATAGTCACAAAAGAGATTCAGACAGCAAAACAGCAACCCGAGAGCAGCAAATGTGACTTACGAAACCAAACAGCAAGGACTCAAAAATAGAAAAGAGACAACAAGTACAAATAGTTCTCCAAGAAGCAAATCAACTAGGCAGCAAGCCGAAAAAGTATAAAAAAAAACCACTGCTCAGCAGATAAAACAAGGGACCCATACCTGGAAAGGGGGACCCATACTTTGAAACACAAGAAATGCCAAAAGTAGGCAGAGGAATTTCAGTAACGCCATTGCCTCAGCAAATAAACAAGGGACCCACACCAGGAAAGACAAATCTAGGGTGCAAAAACTCCTAAGGACAGACTGGGTTCAGAAAATTGAGGCCAAAATGCGATGACAAAGGGAACCTGATTACCAACCTTGACCATATGAACACGAGACCACCAGGGATAGGCCGGATTCCTCCTTCTAATGCTTAGAGAGAAAGCCGCCATTGAAACACCCACCACATGCGCCCTCACACGCCGTTTGAATGTTCTGCCGTCAACGAGCGTATAACCCACGCGCCACCGAATGACCACCAAACTTCCAGCGAACGCTAATCTGGGGGTAGGGAATGCAGTGGTGGGGCACGTGCGTGAAGAAGCCTCACGGGCAGAACTCCTAACTCTCTTATTGTTTCACACTACCGAAACTGTTTGTTGGCTACCAGACACAGTCAGCTCTCAACCGAAACTGGCTCTCAACTCTCAACTCTCTGATACCATGTATTCAAAGAGAGACCAAAATCTATAATACATATTTCACAAGACTTACAGAAGGGTATTTATACAGAGAGAGCATTAAATGCTAACTCCCAACTACCAACGACTACCAGAAACTATTAATTACACCTATTAATTACATCTATGTTCCTAACAGTTAGTTAAAGCACAAGCAACACTGTTTGCCACATCAAAAGGTACATAGCACTCCTAAGTGAGAAGATCTCACCATAGGCCAGATTTATAGTTTAATTTTAGATAAAACTTTTTTGGGTTTCCATCTCAAGAACTTTAAGGCCTGTTTGGTACGAGGGATTTGGAGGGAGGGGGAGGGAGGGAGGGAGGGAGGGAGGGGAGGGGAAAATTTTATGAGTTGGATTTAAAAAAATTGGAAAAGGCAGGTTAAAAGTTTTTAATTAATTTTTCTTAACCTTTTATCATACATCTCCTCTTTATTAATATTTTATAACCCCACTTTTTTAATTTTTTTAAATCCAACTCCAAAAAAATTTCCCTCTACCTACTTTCTCTCCCTTCCCCTCATACCAAATAGCCCATAAATGTTGACAAAAAGCCAGGTCTACCACCGTGAGGAAGCCCTTCCATCATGAATCTTTAATGATGTGAAACAGGGGAGGTGAAGGGGGGATGGAGGGGGATGAGGGAGAAATAGAAATAATCGTGTCTATCTTAAATCACTCACCCAATAATCCATGCTCCACCAGTTACAAATATCAAAACTGGTTTAGGTTCACGAATATTAGCAGGTAAATACAAATCCATCCTGCAAAACCATCATTTGAAACCAGAATACTAGTCATCATTCAATAAATAATATGATTAACATCACAGGATGTAGAGAATATATTCTTAAAACATTTAATAAACATTTAACTTAATTTACCTATTTCTCGGCATATTTCCATAAATAACACTTCGCTTTACTTGCTTTGAGGAAAAATAGTGATATGCAACTGCAAGGATGGTTTAAAAAACAAGTATTACATTCAAGTAATGTACAAATGACACCTCCTTAAAAGTTACAATACAACCATATGTGAGACACTTTTTAACATAGTGAATTTCCACCCCTTCCCAAGAAGGGAGATCGTAGCTTGTAGTATAGAAGGAAAACTACATATCAAGATGGCCAACATGAGAATCAATACAAAATAAATTTATCTTTGGGCTTATCACTGACTATTTTAAGTGAATAGGAGAAAATAAGGAAGAAGTTCTAAAACCCAAGGAAACTGAAGATTCCACGCCATTCAAATAAAGGCATATATGGGTAGTTGTTGCTCACATGAAGAAGGAAAAAGTTTGAAGCAGTCAAAAAGTGCCAAAGAAGCAAGGTTTAGAAACAGAAACCAGCATTATGGTTTAAAGCTTACGCTGGCCAAACAAATGCCATTGAGAAGTTTTACAAATGACTTAGAGATAACACTTCCAGTTAGATTAGCAAATATACCAATCTAACAAGTGACTACTATGAGGCTGCAGAAAATGATGATGCCAAACGAATAGCAAGAGAAATGTCACACAAAAGTTTCGTTAAAATTGCATGATAGACTATTCCTAACCCAGCAAAACCGAATATTAGGCCAAAAAATGAATTCAACTGACTAAGGACTCCCTAAAGAACCTATATGGCATGCTTAAGATATCAACCTAACACCCGCTCCACCTATTTTATATTGCAGGCTTTTCACAACTTATCTACTGTGAGCAATGAACACAGTTCCGAATTCTAATTTTTATTTGAGGACCCAGCCTAGCATTTCATTTTCATTCAAATCAACCAGACTTGACTGAAATGGTAACAAGTAAAAAAAAGGGAGGAAGTAACACAAATAATACAACACATACCTTGTAGAAAACCCGGCATGAGAAGCAAGGCATAACATACAAGGGCAAGAAATCGGCTAATCCACCGGTAACCTACCCTACATAAAGTATCAATAGTAAATTTGATGAACGCAATTTGCAAACATGAATGAAATCAATGTCATAATAGAAGGATCCTAGTTGCTATAGTTTAATGGAAATATTGATATAGAGAAGCTTATGACAATTAGCATGCCTAAAGAAATTTCTAATCCATTAAAGTGCATTCTGCAGTCTGGGAGTAATATGAAACACTGAAAATCATTGTAGACTACCTAAACAAACAAAAGATTGTTGAAAATTCAACAGTTTAAATAGTGGAAAAAAATTACAACAATTGGGATGACGATTCATAAATGGATTAAATCTTAGCTCTTCTCATCAACCAGCTCCAGTTACACATTGCTGAGTCACAGATTCTTGCGTTTAATTAACTCTAACTTCATCAAAATCTATCATGGTAAGAGAACTCTGTTCCAACTCCCAAAAACAATTGTTGATGTGAACAAATCACGTAGGTCGGTTGTAGTTTTAAATTCACTGCTTAAAAGAGGGAAGAAAGAAAAGAATAGGAAAGAAGCTCAGATATTTTTCTGCTGTATACAATTCAAAGAACTAGAGGAAGGGCCATTGCAGATTGTTAATGTACGGAAGTACAAGAAGGGTACCCACATCTTCTGCTTCAGATATCTAAGGAATAGTCACATATTTTTCAACCTAATTTCTCATATCTACGTCAATAACCAACTTAAGCTAACCTAAATAATTATCTTTCTTCTTTTCCAATTACATCCGCATCAAATACTACCAAGTAAGGGTGAAGCACAACGGAAATTTAAGTAATTCGCAGTTTTAAACATGTAGATTCTACTTCCAGCAAGTAATCAATCAAATCAAGTACCCCAAATTTCGCAGAAGCGTGAAAGTCAGCCGAGAAATCAAATACGTCTCCGCGGCGAAGTGATTAATGTTCTCTTTACACGACCGTTGCCGAGTAAGCCGACACCGAGGCTGGGGGCCATCTTTCCAGGGGACTCTCGCACGCTTCTCACGCAAACCATCCCGGTCAGTTTCTCGACTCAGCTCTCCCGAGTCAACATCGAGCATAGCTCTGCCACCGCCAACCATGGAAGCCAATCGACGACCACCGTCAGTTAAAGCCGCCGTCCTCGACGGGGCCATGCCGGAGAGCCGGCAAATAAATTGTTGGAGTACGGATTGGGATCTGGAAGATGATAAGACAGCCTCGGTTTGAGTTCCTTCTTAAGGAAGGGAATGTGTAATAAACCATTACCTTATAGGGGCTTTCGTCATTTTAAAATACATAAAAAATATTGATCACTATTCACTAGAGACAGAGAGAGAAGTGAGAAGGTGAAAATGGTGTTTGGGTCAAGGAACAAAAAACCGGACCGATCAATGAACCGGTCACAGCACTAGTTTAAGGGTTAATGGTTCAACCGGAGTTTTATCTTTAGGTAAAAAATGCTTAAAATATATTAGTATTAGTTATGATGCCTATATTTATATAATGACATCTCATTTCCTATAATTAATTAATTATTATATCCTCTCAAAATCATATTTTTTAGATTTATTCTTTTTTTACTTACTTTTCTCTTCATCTTGGTCTTCAAACTTTTATTTTTCCCTAAAAAATAATGCCCAATAGTATATAGAAGAATAAAAAATGTATTTTATTAAAAAAAAAGGCAAACTGGTCAAACCGGTCGAACCACCGGTTTTGACTGGTTTTACTGGTTCTGACCGGTTCGAACCGGTTCACCGGTTTTTGCCCTGAACCGGACCGGATCACCGGCCGGTCACCGGTCAGACCAGTTGAACCGGTCGGTCGCCGGTCGGACCGGTTGAACCGGCCGGTCCGGTCCGGTTTTTTTTCCATGGTTTGGGTTCAAGACGGCAATGGTGAAGATAATGGGTTTGTTTGGAGAAGTTTATTTGAACTTATTAAAAATTCTTATGGGTTTATACACATAAATTGAAACAATCCTCACCACATAATTTACTTCGTATTCTGTGAATCACGATTGAAAATGACTTAAAAACTGTTTGAATGAGTTTTTGTGAATCGGGTTTATATAAATCGAGATAAATCTCATCCACATATTTATCTTGTAGACCGTAAAAGTTACCTTATATTCTATGAATCACAATTCATAAACATTTATACAACTTTCATAAGCTATTCCAAACAAGCTTTTATAAAACTTCCAATCACTGTTTCAAACATACTCAAAAGAAAAGTTGCCATTTTGCCATGGCAGTTACTCAGGATTCGATTCTGTCAGTGTGACGAGGATAACGACCCAAATTTATTCTCGACTCTCTATTATAGAAATTTTTGTGAAAATTGCACCTACATCTTAAGTAAAAAATAAGTATCACAGAAAGATCTCTTAAAATTTTAAATTTGAAGTGAAGACTTGAGATATTTGTACAATATATTTTAAATATGAAACATTCAAAATAACTCTGTTGATTAGATAGAGAAAGGAACGAATGATTATGTGACAGAATTTATTGCGACATTTTAAATCTTTCATAATTAAAATATATTACACAAATATCCTACAAAATTTTATACTAAATTTAAAATTTCAAAAGATCTTTTTATCATTTTTTTTTATTCGAGACTTACACTAGTGCAGAAAAGACTTTTTTACATGTGACGGAAATGACTTTTTACACTTGACATAAAACACGTGTAGAAACAGTAGGTGTAGAAAATCCATACTTTCTACATGTGTTGTATGTCACGTGTAGAAAGTCACACTTTCTACACCTGACCTACCGCATCAGGTGTAGAAAGTCTGAAAAAATGGAGACTTTCTACACGTGACCTCTTATATCAAGTGTAGAAAGTCCCCATTTCAGCCTTTCTACACCTGACTTTAGAGGTCACGTGTAGAAAGTCCACACTTTCTACACTTGACCTCTTACATCAGGTGTAGAAACTCATTTTTGAAAAAAAAAATAATTTTTATTTTAAACAAAATACAACGAAACTAATGTATGTGAAATATCAAATTCCATCCAAAATATTAAAAAAGCCATATGAAGGTACATAAACTTGGCTTCATTTTTACAATGAAATTATACAATTAAAGTCAAACTCAATACCAAGTAGTGACAATACAATTCAACATGTCTAATACCAAATAGTAGTTATTAACTTTACAGGTTTAACATTACACTCACAAGTTTGTGATCTCTAACAAATAAGTTGCCCAACTTGTGCGAACATCATCAATGTCCTCTTCAGAAAATGCATCCGTAATGTCAAACATCTACAAATTTGAAAATAAAAAATCATATGCATCAATTTAATAACAACGAAATGAACTTAATAAAACAAATATAATTAAATACAATTACCTCTTCTGTAAATTTTGTACTACCCAAGAGGATGATGTTTAACATGTGCCTCATCACATAATATCCACAAGCCTTATTCCCCTTTTGACGACGGCACTATAGAAGAACATGCATTTTATTATATTAAATATATATATATGTGAACAAGATAACTATATTCATAGAAGGATAGATTGAAACTATTTACCTTTGGTTGTAACCAGATAGTCTCCCTAAGCTGGTGTGTATGCTTTTTCTTAACCACTCTTTAGTACATTTCCATTGCCCTGTAGAAAAATATATAAAATAGGGTACATTATCTAAAAAACTTACATATTGCAAATAAAAAGTCATTGTCAAAGTATACTTACGTGTCCATCGTTTTCTTCAAATCCTTTCCCGGATTATAATGTAATGAACATAAAAGAACGACGACATTCTGCTCTTGGCATAAAACCACTAATTGCCAATGAGTGCTGCAAAAAGAGGTATGAATTATATATATGTACAAAAACAAGGTATCAATTACAAACTTTTTCTTACTCGTTAACATATGGCGCTAGGTAGCACTCTTTTCCATCTTCACAGAGCCTCTGCCGAAGGTATGACTCTCTTATGGTGGAAGTGTTCCCTTTTTTCTGGATGTGAATCGGGCAAAGGAATCCAAACTTGCCACCATTCCCTGATAAAGTATAAAGGCGATGGAGGTACCTACAATAGTTAAAGCATGCATGTCAGAATCAAAAGTTGAATACTTAGTAATATTATTAAAAATATACCCACATCATAAACAAGTGAACGTGCGGTATGGTAATCTGATCCTTCGTTAAAATCCTAGTTATATCCTCCTGCTCGATATGCACAAACATGTCCCTCTTACCCACAACGTCTGGATCCATCGTCAATACTTTAGTTGAGAAGGATCCGTCAAATGCCAGCATACACAGACGTTGAAGCGGTTTCTCCTGGTTTTGGGTCTGCGGTTGGGGATGGCATTGTGGAACCACTTTATTGGATGGGGTAATTTGCTAAATAAACAAAAATTTATAGAGTTAGTAATAATTGCAAGTTATAAATTAACAATATGAAAAAATTGAAACATATCAAGAAGACAAATAATTTCATACTTCAGTGCGAACTGCAGCAGGAACTACTCGGACTAGTCTCTTTGGCCACCGAAGGAAAGTTTTGAGGGCTTGACCCACAATCTTCACCTCATCATTCGGAAATGGAACAGGGGCATCTGGAATTTTTGCCTCTCCAATCACCACTCTCACTTCGTCATCTTGCATTCGCTCGTGGTGGACGGTTGGCCCCAAGTTTTGTATTGCGCCAAGTGCTACTAAGCCTATCAGGGTCCTCCAAATATAATTCACAAGGTTCACTGTCTTTTTGGACTCCAGAATCCTCTGATATACGGCCAAGAACACAACTCCCATTTGTACTTTGAACTGCAGGAGAATGAGTCGGATGAATAGTTATGTCTTGTCGTGAGCTTAGGATGCTCATCATTTCTTCCTTTAATTGTAACATCTGGGCGGCCGTTTGCTTCCTTTCATTCTCTAAAATCACTTGCATCTGCTTCCTTTCATTGTCTAGCATCAATTCCATCTCTTGCTTAGTGACCATTCCCGTGGTGGCATAACGTGTATTTGATCCAAAGTAGTCTCTTATGCCTACTCCTCTACCAACGCCCCTAACACGACCACCATGGTCTGGAGTCCCCGTGGCAACCGTCAAGACATCATCCCTTCCCTGTGGAATGAAGGCTCCCTAAGCACGTTCTAGTTGAAGTTGATCCTATAGTATATAAATAACAAACATAATTAAAAATGTAACTATACAACAAAGAAAATAATAAGGATTGACGTTAAATTACTTACAATTCTTTCACCAATCACGCGTGCCTTCTCGCTCATATACTCTCCAGTCTTTCTTCGACGTGCGGCCCTCCACTTTTCTTCACGCGATATTGGAGATGGTGGAGATATAATGGTAAATGGATCCAACTGAGCCTCTTCTTGTCGCCTCTTCTGTTTCTCCTTCATCATTTCTTCTTCGAGCTTTTCATAACCCCCACGAGACAATCTGTAGGGGCAATCATTCTTTCTACCACTCGCTATAGCTTTATCCCTTTTTATCTTTAAATAAGAAACCAACAAATCATTAATCGATAAAATTAAATGAGAATAAAGTAAGTAACTAATTAAAGTGAATAAAAACTAACCAAGGCTTCTGGTGTAGTCCTCATCCTGTAAAATTCTTTCCATGTATCTTCATCAAGAAATGTATACTCCGCACAAGGATTAGGAGGATTCTTACCCTCTGCTACCTCGACATGTACAAATCTTTTAGTTAGCGAGGTCTTGAAGGCCGTCCAACGCTCCGCGCAATATGATAACAATTTATCCTTTAAGACTTGACTGGGAGGAACGTCATAAGTAAGCTGTGAAGTCATTATATTAGTTAGTAACATGAATAAATGTAATAGTTACAAAAGTTAATAGGTGTATAGTATTGTACCGCTATAGTGTTCCAAATCTGATCCTTGACAGATTCATCCACTTGATTCCAATCCTTAATCGTTATGCTAGGCTTGCTACGTGCTTGGAGGGCAACAAAGCTAATAAACTTGCTCTTGGTAGGCCCGATTAGTCTCCATTGCCTATCAAATTCAATCGGTATTTTCTGGTCATCCGCGCGACTCTTGGTCAATTCTTTCAGGGTCGTGCTACGTCTACCCTTTCTTTTCCCAGAATGAGTATCATCAATATTGGGGGAATCCCTCTCCATGTTCCTGTTTGACAATGAAATAAGGTAAGTAATTGAAAATCCAAGATACATAATCAACGAAATACGATTACTAACTTTTGATTAAAGTCCGTCAAATAGGAGCAAATATATTCTCCCATATCCCTTCATGGTGGTCAGTTCTTGTGGCATGTATGTCATCTACTTCATCTTCATTTAATTCAGGCAACCCTGACGAGAAACATGGAGTCTCAGAAACATCAGAATTTAATTCCTTATTATCATCACTGTGAACTACAGTTTTTCCTTGGAGAACAACGGAGCGACTTTTATTTGTTGGATCAATTACATAAAACACTTGTTTTGCGTGGGCTGCTAAAATAAAGGGCTCCTCACTGTACTTTAATTTATTAAGATCAACTAATGTAAATCCATACTTATCCACTTCAACACAGTTATTATCAATCCACTTGCATTTGAATATTGGGACTCTAAATTTAGTATAGCCAACCTCCCAAATATCTTTAATAACCCAAAATAAGGCATAGCTGCTAACTTTGGCTTTTTGTCTTTTGAACTGGAAAAATGCATGGATTTAGCCACAACCATAACTCCACTGTTTTGAACAGTACTCTTGTCATCCAAGGATTTCGTATAGAAGGAATACCCATTGACATCATATCCACTCCAACATATGACATTAAAGTTAGGACCCAGTGCCAACCATTTTATAGTTTGAGAAACACTATTATCATTAGCTACTTGTTTTTTGAACCATTGTGGGAAAGTCTTGTTATGCTCAAGCAATAACCTTTGCTCAGTCATGTGACCATGTTGTGCCCTTATAATTTCTTTGTGCATAAATATATAATCTTGAACTTCATCGGTGTTATTCAAAATGTATAAGTGTGCTTGTAACACTGCATCATAATCGATATTAGTTTTCACTATTACCCCACGTGTACCCTTACCTAATAATCTATCCTCATGACGAGATTTAGGGAGCCCAATAGCTTCTTCGTTTGACAAGTAGTCGGAACAAAACTCAATAGCTTCTTCGGCAATATATCTTTCAACCATGGAAGCTTCAGGCCTGTATGGATTCTTCACATACCCTTTAAGAATTTTCATGTATCTCTCAACTGGGTACATCCATCGTAGATAAACAGGGCCGCACAACCTGATCTCTCTCACTAAATGAACAATTAGATGTGTCATGATATCAAAAAATGAAGGAAGGAAGAGCATCTCAAGCTGGCACAAGATAATAGCAGCATCCTTTTCTAGTTCATCTAATTTATCGGGGTCAATCACTTTGTTGCAGATGGCATGGAAGAAGAAGCACAGTCTAGTTATAGTATGTCTCAAATCATCTGGCAATATGCCCCGAATAGCCACGGGAAGTAGTTGTTGCATCAAGATGTGGTAATCATGAGATTTTAAGCCCACTAATTTCAAATCTTTCATCGACACAAGCTTTTTAACATTTGAAGAATACCATTGAGGCACTTTGACACCATGTAAACAATCACAAAAGCTTCTTCTCTCAAGCTTCGACAAGGTATGAGAGGCTGGAGGTAGATAAGTCCGCTGACCTTGTGGCTGTGGATGTAACTCATCTCGTATTCCCATTTCAATCAAGTCTAATCTTGCATTGACACCGTCCTTTGTCTTGCCCTTTATATTGAGAAGTGTCCCAATAATACTATCACACACATTTTTCTCGACATGCATCACATCAATACAGTGCCGCACATCAAGACTTTGCCAATATGGAAGATCAAAAAATATGGACTTCTTTTTCCATATATTTTTATCAGCTGCACTCTTCTGCGTCTTTCCAAAGATAACATTGATGTCTTTAACCCGTTGATAAACTTGCTCTCCGGTCAATGGCACTGGAGCATCTCTATACTCTTGATGGCCATAAAAAGCTTTCTTTAATCTACAATAAGGGTGATTTTGTCTGAGAAATCTCCGGTGGCCAAGGTAGACTGTCTTCTTTCCATGCTTAAGTTGATGGTGGCATGTGCCTGCTTCACAAATTGGACATGCTTTGTGTCCCTTAACACTATACCCAGATAGGTTTCCATATGCAGGGAAGTCGTTTATGGTACAGAAGATCATGGCACGCATATTGAACACCTATTTTTGATTCGCGTCAAACACATCCATACATATCTCCCACAACTCTTTCAAGTCTTCGATCAAAGGGGCTAGGTAAACATCAATGTCATTTCCTGGCTGCTTTGGACCCGAAATCACCATAGACAACATAATATACTTACGTTTCATGCACAGACGAGGAGACAAGTTGTAAATCACTAACAGAACAGGCCATGAACTATGAGTACTGCTAAGACTGCCATAAGGATTCATGCCATCAGAAGATATCCCAAGCCTGAGGTTTCTTGGCTCATTTCCAAACTCAGGAAACATCTCATCAATTTTCTTCCATTGAGGAGAATTGGCTGGATGGCGAAGCTTCCTATCCGATATTCTCTCATCCGCATGCCACCTTAAGTTCTTTGCATCATTCATATTAGCAAATAATCGCTTGAACCTTGGTTTCACTGGAAGATACCATAACACCTTCGCAGGAGGGCCTTTAGTAGTCTCGACAAAGTCTGTATCACAATTCCCTTTTAATTTGTACCGTGAAGCACCACATTTTGGACACTTATGCTCCCCTTCGAACTCTTCTCTATATAATATACAATCGTTAGGACAGGCATGTATCTTTTTGTACTGCAGACCCAAGGGACACAACATTTTCTTTGCCTCATAGTAATGGTTGGGTAATTCATTACCTTCTGGAAGCATATCTGTCAACAACTCAAGCAATTCTGTAAAACTCGTCACTCCACCCATTCCTTGCTTTCAAGTGGACCAATCTTACCACAGCTGACAACAACTTGAATTTTGTACATCCTGGGTATAAAGGCTCTTCTGTATGACTAGACAAGTTATCATACGCATGTGATCGCTTAAAGGCCTCTTCGCCAATATCACGAATCATGTCCTCTAGTCGATCATCCATGTCCACATCAACTTCCACCTATTTAGATGCACTCAGCTCTTCTACTAATTCACCATGCCATACCCATCGTGTATAACTCTTCAAGAACCCATCACAAATCAAATGCTCTCTTATTTCTCCGACACATAGTCGCCTCAAATTTAAGCAATTTACACAAGGACAATAAAACTTCCCAGATTTATCACCACCAGCATTTCTTATAGAAAATTCCAAAAAATTATTCACCCCATTATCGTACTCATCACTAGTTCGTCTAGCATAGATCCAGCTACGATCCATATGTGCAAATAAACTTCAACACAAAATGAAATTGTTTAAAATTTTGTGTTCAAATTATAGGAGGACTATTGAAGGACATGGAATGAAGGAGGAATAAAATTACAGAGATAAGAACAAAAGGGTCTCTCTAGTTCGAATAAACAAAAGAGGAAGCAAAGCACATGCAAAGTGAAACCACTTGTGTGTTTGTGTCCAACCAGCAAGCAAGTCATCAAACTTAACCAAAATCAAGAGGTTGATGTCTATTAGCTACAACACGTGTGGGAATAGAAAAGCAAAGGAGGGAGGCTACAAGTAATTCGATTAATAGGTGGCGTTGGAGTAAGAAACATAATCTAGTCAAAAAGGAAGCAAAGCACATGCAAAGTGAAACCACTTGTGTGTTTGTGTCCAACTAGCAAGCAAGTCATCAAACTTAACCAAAATCCAATTTTTGTAGTGGATTCATCAGTTGAGCTAATTCAAGGTGTAAGGAGTAAGGTTTTGCTTGATAGTGATGCAAGGATATTTTTTGTACGCACTATAGATGGAAATATGGAATAAAAAGATTAATTTTTCCTTTTGAATGGAAATGCGAATCATATATTGATCAAAAGATCATAATTATGTACCAAAGTATACAAGATTAATTCCTTCCATCATCAACTATACTGATAATATTCTCAAGCAGCATATCACTGTCGTTACTAGTAAAAACTATAGAATTGGACCTATCCTTTACAATAAAAGATCCATTCGCATTAGGCATAAGCATGTTAATATTATATTTTTAGCTATCTAAGGCTCTGTTCTATACTCTCTTATTTTTTTATTATTGTTAATGGACAACCTCAGGTATCATCTGCTAGTGTAAATCTAACCGAAAAAATAGCAACAGTTTGGCCAGCACCTGAAGCAAAAACTGAATCAAATTGGCATAATATATTCGGAGGTGGACTTGCCGAGCATTTAACTAACTGCGGCTTCAAATCTAGCCTTCAAGGTAGATTCCAGACCATCAACTTTTTTATCATCTCAAAAATTTTTGTATTATCAATTCAGACCCCTGCTTGTGCTACCTACCATCCCATCTTTTTGTGCTACTCAATTGCATATTTACTGAAAAAAATTACAAGCCACAAAACGAGGATCACCTGGCCGATGTAGCTGATAAGCGGTCACCCAGATTGATGATCGGAGAATAATGAAGATGGTGACGGAGAGTCAGAGCCGATGGAATGAAAGAGTGAAATTTTGACGCTGACGGCGGCGACGGAGACAGACGCTGACGATACAGCAACAAAAAGAAAATACGGCAAACGCTTACGGCGGCGACGGAGAGATAAGCCTGTAGGTAATGGGTTGGCAGATGAGCGTGAGAGGGAGGGAGGAATTGGAGCTAACTGGCGGCAAAAGAAAATGAGGAGAAACACGCGCCCTGGGTATTTTTTAGGGGGATACTACACCGGTTATATCAGAACCGGTGTAGAAACTAACTTTCTACACCGGTTCAAAACACAACCGGTGTAGAAACTAACTTTCTACACCGGTTTAAAACACAACCGGTGTAGAAAATATTTTCTGCACCGGTTGTATTTGAACTGGTGTAGAAAGTAACATATTCTACACCGGTTATTTTACAACCGGTGTAGAATATGCTGACTTATTTTATAAAAAAAAGTTAAATGCTTATTCTACACCGGTTCTAATTTAACCGGTGTAGATTATATGACTTTCTACACCGGTTTTAATTCAACCGGTGTAGAAAACTTGGATTTATTTTTAAAAAAAATTCTTCTTCGTTATATTTTTTTTGTTTAAGTAAATTAAATAATTTTTTAATTAAATTAATTTCATTTTTTTTAATGGAAAAAATTTTTAAATTTATTTTCTACACGTGTAGAAAGTCCTAAAATCTTAATTTATTTACTAAAATGCCACCGGTCACACTTTCTACACGTTACATGTTTCGTCAGGTGTAAAAAGTAGGTCTAAATCTGTGATTTTGTACTAGTGTTAGGTGCAATTTCCCTAGATTTAGATTTTTCCTTTACTTCCTTCACCGATTCTATAGGCAGATTTTGTTTCACCACTACGGCAACCACTTATGGGGAATGGGAGAACTTGAATTTAATTGATGTGTCATTGTCAGTGTCCAATCTAAAAAATTCCCGTTACAAAACTGTTTTTTAAACAACATCTTACTCCATTCACGGGTTATATTAGTTTTCATCAGAAATATAATATATATTTTTTATATTTATTAATGATTTTCTAAATTAACTTTAATGATACCCCTTTAAAAATAATTAAATAAGAGGAAGAAAGAATAAATTAAAAAAAATAATTAAAGTATTTCAAAAAATACATATTATATTAACTAAAGGTTAAAATATAAATTTGACAACCAAATTTTAACGAAGGGACATGTAGCACAATTATATTTTATTAGCTGCAAAAATATACATAAAGTTTTCAAAGTAGAGTAAAAATAACAAATCTATTAAGGGTATGTTTGGGAACTCGATGGAGAAATAGCTTTTTTTTTAATGTGACTTTTACAGAAGCCCAATTGAAAAAAGTCAGATTGAAAATGTGATTTGTATTTGAATTGATGGTGGAAGAAGTGACTTTTTTTTAACCTTGAACATGTTTAGTTAACGTTTGAAAAACCCGTTTAGATAGGAAATGACTAAAAATGTATAAACATTGTTGAATACTACATATATATTGTTATAATTGATGTTAAAAAATATAAATATTTTTTAAAAAAATAAAAAATTCAATGAAAAAGTTCAAAAGCCCATTGATAGAAACTTAAAAACTAAAAAAATGAGCTTAAGGAAAAAAACTCTTTTTTTATTAACAATCCATTGTTAGTTAATAATTTTCCAAACACTTATTTATTATAGGAAAAGAGCTTATAAAGTTAAATGAGCTTTTTTAGTCATGAAAGAGTTTTGAAGCAGGCTCTAACTCTCCTAAAATCAGCATTATTTTTTTTTCTATGGACCTATGTGCTTTCCATCTCATCTTTCATAACCCCACCTTCTTTCTCTTCTGCCCCTCAATCTTGTCGACATCTCCTCTCCCCCCGAACCACCACCATGGCCACCGAATATGAGCTCAAAATGTCCCACTGCCTCCCCACCAATAAACCTTCTTCCGCTGTCGATCCCAGCGCTCCTACTCCCTTCACCATCAATCAAATTTGAGCCACCATTCCGGCCCATTGTTGGGTCAAGAATCCATAGAGGTCCCTCTCTTACATTCTCAGGGATGTGTCTCTTGCTCTCTCCCTGCTTGCTCTCGTTCGTCATTTCGATTCCTAGTTCTTCTGGCCTCTCTATTGGCCCCTTCAAGGCACCATGTTCTGGACTTTCTTCATTCTCAGCCATGATTGGTATTTCTGTCTCTCTGACTCTGTTTCTAATCCTCTACTATGTATTGTGCTCTGACTTTTGTGTTGCATTCTTTTACTGCGGCCATGGAAGCTTTTCAAACAGTCGTACTCTGAATAGTTTTGTGAGACATTTTGAGCTCAGATTCGGTGGCCATGGTGGTAGTAGAGGGGGAGAGGAGACATCGACGAGACTAGGGGCTGAAGAAAGAGGTGGTTCTGCGAAAGATGAAATGAGGTGAAAAACACAGGCCCACGAAAAAAAACAACAGTAGTGTTAGGAGAGTTAACATATTTAATATTTTTGCCCTATTTGAAAATTTTTATGTATATTTTTATACCCAATAAAACATAATTATGCTAAGTGTCCCTTTATTAAAATTTTGTTATCAAATTTGTATCTTAACACATTAACTAAATTAAATAAATTTTTTAATTTAATTAAATTAGATAAATATATCTTATATTAAAAACTGAATGATCAAGTCAAAAAAGGATGAAAGGGAATACTTATTTTTAACTTGGTATAAAATAAAAAAATTTCTACATTTTTTTTGTGCCAGAATTGTTTGCACATGTATAAAGAAATGTTGACCCACATATAAATATATTTATATTGCTATTTTTTATTTGAATTTATATTGTTATTATTACAGTAATCATCATAGTCAAAATTCATTTTTATATCCATATTGAAACGTTACAAATATTTCTCTATTAGCACATGTATCTTGGTATTGGAAGCAATCATATTCTAAAAATGGTATATATTAAATTTGAGCATATCTCTTAATAATTGTGAGCATATCTCTCAACAATGATTTGAACCTTCATTTACAAACAGTAAGAAATTAAATATAAGTACTTCTCGAACCTTCTTTCATAAACAGTTGGACATTAAATTAAATACATCTCTCAACAAGGATTTGAACATTCGTTAACTGTAACGACCCTTTCTCACAAACAACAATTATCCACATTTATACAAAATTAGTGATAATAATTTTTTTTTTACATATCATAGTTCAATCCAATACATATCAGAGTTCAGGACACAAACTCGCCCACAAACTCTTCCACAACATATCGGAGTTTAGGGCACAAACTCGCCCACAAACTAAATGCAGATAAATTTATTATTCTGATATCACATCACAATTAACTCATGGATCACAAAATGATTTCCAACATAGATATCCAAACAATAAGTATGGCATTTTAAAAACATGTGGGCCCTATAATGGCAATATAGAAATTAATACAACACCAATACCAAAAGAGCCCTACAAGATTCTCAAAGTCTATGCCTCTGGTTGCTTCCCTTGGCCTCTATCCAGATTAGAGGTATCGCCTGAAAAATTATTTATAATGACGAGGTGAGACATAAAGTCTCAGTAACCAAAAATTAATTTACAAAATATGCAGGAAAAGATTGTAAGTCAGAGAAGCAGGTTTAACTGACATAATAATAATCATAATAATATTCTCATAATTTAACATTTAACATGATATAATCAATAAAACCATCCCAACTCATCCATCCTGCTCCTCCTTATCTCCTCTGGACTGGTACAGCCTATCAGTGCTAGTATACCCGGCCAAAGGTTAGCTGGTCACATCAAGAATACTGCCCCCTCCCATGCCACCACCAATATACCGTAACAGGGAGGTGTCCGCTCAAACACTCAGCTCCAAAATCCGGGCCAGGATTGAGAGAGTCGATGGGCACACAATTCACCATATCTCTTCCACACAACCCAACATATCCCGTAATATAAAAATAATAAATTAATAATGCTTTCAAAAACAATTACAATAATTCTAAATTCTTATACAACATTCATCTCAAACAACATATACACCATAACAGTAACAATTCAATAATAATTTGAAAAATACATTGCTTCACTGAAATAAATTCATATTCAAACATAAATATAATCTTACGAAACACATACAAGTAATATAGATAAAAGTAAGGTTTATAAAATACCTTACATTCCAAAACAAGCATATAAAATAAATTAACCCCAGTTACCTCGATTCCAAGCTTAATCTTAATTTGGATAGTAAAACCCGTGCAATCACCGATCACAAGAAAAATCTACATTATTAATGTAGATACCAATTAACCAAAAATAACAATAAAATAATTAATTTACATAATTTAACTCCTACAACCCAATTTTCTCTACAACTATTATCCTCATTTATTCCAATTTCCTTAAAAAAATCCTTAAATAACCTTTAATATACCAATAATTACAAAATCTCTAATACCAACTTCCTAAATAATTAAATCTCTTTTTCATAATTTATATGGATATAATATAATTATTAAACAATTCCTCAAATATCCACATAATTAAAATCATATCAAATTATAATTCAAATATTAAGTCCTAATTTATATTTTTCACATAACTCAGATCCAACAAAAATAAACCGATTAAAACCTCAATAATACCTCCAATAATCCAAATAAAATAATTAAACTAATTTTTATCGGTAAAAACACCCTATAGGGATTAATTTAAACCCTATTTATAAAATAAATTAATTATAAAATCACATGACCACTAAATAATAAATCTAAACCGATTAAAATAAACTATTAATTATTCTCTACATTTCTACAGTCTTATATTAATAAAACTTAAAACTTGCCTAAAATCATATCCTCAAAATATTCTCTAACTAGCATAAAATTACTATCATATGAAAGAGAAAATTATTTAAAACATTTTTCATAAAAGAAACTTTATGATTAGAAGAGAGTTTGTATACCTTATTGATCTCCGAAGAACTGAAAATACCCTTATCAAAACCTCACTATCTTCTCTCTCCACAAAACACTTCACCTGCGTGAAGTGTTTATGAGAGGGGTATTTAATACCCCTCACCTCCTGTACATCAATCATCATCTTCTATCATTATTATTATTATTATTTTTATTTATATAAAACAAAAGGGGACACTCCCCTTTCCCCTTTTGTTTGTGGTAGGCGCCGTTATATATATATATATATATATTATATATTATATAATATAATATTATTATATTATATTATTATTTTAATAAATTATTATTTTATTAATTACAATTTTTTATTTTTTTTTAGAATGTCACATTAACTAAGTTATAAAAAGACTGGCCTCTTTCACTAAACTAACCCTTTTGGTAAATTATACCCCTCTAAGTCTAAATATAAGACAGAGTTGATTGCTTTTGGAGAGATTAAGGAAGTTCAATAAGTTACTTTATTATATCATATATTAGGTTTTCTTAGATTATATATCACTTTATAAGTTACATAAAATAATTTGGAGAAAAAATGATAAATATAAATATTTTAAAAAAATTTAATTAGTGTTTTTAATATATCTAAAGAAATTAACTTTATCTTATATTTAGGATTCGAAGGAGTACTATCTATTTAATATAAGAATGATAATAAAATACAATAAAAATCATTATAAAAAATAGTATTTTATTGTTTGTGCTCCTCCTAGCTCTAACAGCAATAAATAAAATTCCATACCAAGCACAACTAGCGACACTGATTTTGAGTGTATTGAGAGCAATATCAAATATCAAATATAACATGTGGTACTCGCATCCTATATATTAATCACTTTGTTCACCAAAAAAAAATATATTAATCACTTTTTAATAATTTGATGAGCCTATATATTGATAACTTTATATTAAAAAATTGAGCATGAACTAAAATTTTTTTAAATTACCCCTATTTACAGCTTCTCAATTTTTTTTAAGTTCATGCCTTTGAAAAAGGTAAAGTTAAATGGCCATTTCATTTTCAATTAATTTTAATAATTTAACTAATTTTTCATAGTCTTGGCGGAGTAGTTAAAAGTGTCCTATATATTTTGGATCAACAGGAGTAATTACAAATTATCCTATTCCTACCATTTTTTTCCCTTCCTCTTTTCTTCTACTACTGATTTTAGTCTTTAGGTTGAAATTTGAGCATTTAAATTTAATTTTTTATAAAAATATTCTTTTTAATTTTTTTATTGCAGTTTTAATTTATTCTAACTATAATTTAACAGCTTTTGAATTTATTTATTTATTTTTTAATAATTTGATATTTTATTAATATTTTTATATAACATTATATATGAACAATTCATATTTCAATCTAAAAATTAAGATGAGTAGTAAAAGAAAAGAGCATAAAACGATAGTCAATCCCTACAAGTTACATTATCTTTTTTTTTTTATACACACAAATCACATTGTCTTAAAAGCTATGGATAGTATGTTCGCTCAAGTAATATGGTAACACGAAAACTCTTTTATTTTTTGCCGCCAACAACAATACAACATGAAAACCCTTATATAATCATATAAATGAATGGTGCATGTTGGATCTGCTTATTATCTTAAACTGCTACCTTGCTGGAAAACAGAATCACTAAATTCAAACTCTGTAATAAACGACCAATATCTAATTGAATTAATATATATAATCTGAAAATTGGTTTGCCAACATATATAACCTGAAACTAAAATCATGATGAATAATGAATATTTTGGCTTGTAGAATTTTGTGCAATTGAGTAGAGTTGGAAATGCGGGCCAACTCACGAATCACAAATTTGCTTGCCGCAACCTCAAGGTTGAGCATACAGGCAAGTTGGCATTCAACCAACGCTAACCTATTAATCCACCTATTTTTTTAAACATCATAAATAGAAATTTAATGTTGCAGTCAATTTTGTAACAGAACCAAATGCTCTATCACAAGTCACAATTTTGGATCAAAATATCAATTTATTTATTATGAAAAAATTATAAATAAATATCATTTGAATTTATAATACTTCAAAAAAGTCTATTAACACATAAAAATGATACATAGATCTTTAGGGAGGAAATTTGAATTTTGAAATGTTGTGTTTTTACTAACATGCCCTCACTTTTTATTTTTAAAAAAGGCAACGTCCCCTTGTCGATCGGAGCTTTGCCTGCCGCCGTCGCCATGTTGGTAAGCTGACTGCTAGAGTTCCAACGCTGGCAGCTAAAACTCCAGTGACTACTTGAGTAATTTGATTAACTACATGGATATAGAGATTGACAATTTTAGCTCATTAAGTCCTATCAAGCATCGTTGACAAGTTGAATAATAGAAATGACAACTTGCGTATTGCAACTCGCAACGATGGTATTGAGAGTGACAACTTGGAGAGCTCAAGTTGTTAATCTCTATACTCAAGTTATCATTCATTTATTCAACTTATCAATGACATTTGATAAAGTTTAGAGATCTAAAATTGACAATCTCTATATTCAAGTAGTTAATCACATTACTTAAGTTGTCACTAGAACTTCGGCCAGCGAGGGGGATTTTTCTTTGGGAGAATTCCAAAAAAATACCATTTAAACTTCAAAATCTCAAATAGGTGATTTAACAATAAAATAATTTGTTAATTGCATTACCATTCTTGTTAATCCCATTACCGAACTTGTTAACGGGATTTTGAAATTTAAATAGTATTTTTTTGGCATTCTCCCTTTTCTTTTTGGGTATTTTAGTAAAAATACAACATTCTAAATTCTCAAATTCCTCCTTAAATACTTATGTGTCATTTCTAAATTCAAATGATATTTAAATGAAATTTTTCCTTTATTTATTTTATGGGTA
Organism: Albizia julibrissin; assembly: GCA_037074505.1. Classification (NCBI taxonomy): domain Eukaryota; kingdom Viridiplantae; phylum Streptophyta; class Magnoliopsida; order Fabales; family Fabaceae; genus Albizia; species Albizia julibrissin. The sequence continues at coordinate 33,023,896 of CM073483.1, forward strand.
ACATAACAAACAATTCAAACAATAGGTGTAATCTATTCAAGTTGGTTTTCATGAAATTGTTGAGCTTTGGGCCTCTAATATATTTATCTTCAATACTATTTGTAATGCCCTAACTTCCCAATTGTTTTTTTTCCTTTTTATTTTAACTTATCATATTCTACCTAAAACAATGAGTGATATGTAGATATCTTATGAGTATGAAATTGTGCATTTTTTATTTTAAAAAATCATAAAAATTGAAAGCTACACCATTTCATATCAAAGATATCATAATATTACTAGTTTTATATAGAATATAATAATAAAAAGAAAATAAAAAAATTGGAAATTGGAGTATTAGGTATCAGAGAGCACTAGAGAAAGAAGGCATCAAGCTAGAAATTGTCAAGTTGTTGTTGCTTTCCCTAATCTTTATTTGTAAACAAATTTCTATGTAGAATGGTCCAAAAACCCAATTTATAAACTAATTTAGTGATTATAAACTTTATTTATTTATTTATTTATAATAACAGTGTCGCTTATTTTACATAATTTATATGGTAATGCCTAGATAAATGTAAATAACACATAATAATTAATTCATATAGATTATAAGAAAATAATTAATTCATATGTCTAAACTTCATAGAAGTACAAATGAAGTCTTATCTCATTATGTGAGATTGACTATATAAATCATGTGATACCACTGAGCTCGATCAAAATCAAACCTATGGATAAATTGCTAATTAAGAAATCTCGCTTAATAATCTTACTGAGCATTCTCTTTGATCTTTCTCTGTCCCTTTTTATTGTACTCCAAACAACTTTATTTATCATTCTTATTAACGCATTCAATGACCTTCTTTATACGTGTCCAAATTGCCTCAAAACGATTTTTTACTATTTTTTCTTCAATATATGTCACTTCAATCCTTTCTTATATAAGTTCATTATAAATATATCTTTTCTTATATGATCACATATTTATTTCAATATCCTCATTTGAACTACCCCACTTTATATTTATGTAGCCTATTCAAAACCTAACATTTACTATTATAAAATATTGCTTGCTGGTCAAGTAATAGTACGACAAAATCATAGGCTAAACAAACCCCATTAAAAGTAAAAATACACTACCTCCAAATTTTAATATAAGATCATTTTCGTATCCCAAATTATAATGGAAAAATTACACTGTAGTTTCAAACAACTAAATATACGAAGAAATAGTCCTACGAAATCGCAAAATGAAAAATTGATTACAAGCAGTTGTTATAATTTGAGGGGCTCCGTTAATAACTCAATGGGTCCAATTTTCATTTTATGATTTTTAGGGACTATTTCTTCATTCTCTTTTTATTTGGGACTTCAATGTACTTTTTCCAATTATAATCCCATGATACGAGGTAATATAAACAAAAGCGGGTCCCATAGCTTTCAGCCAAAGCCGTACGGATTGGAACAACCGCATCTTAGGATAGTATACAATATTCTATAGTGAGAGCATAATAGGATAACGATTGTGCATGTGATAATAGCATTGAGCAAAAAATCGGATCGGATCAGAAAATCAGTAGGTGGTTCGGTCCGGTTAATATGTTAAACTGGTGAATCGGTCAAACCAGTTTGAATCGGTCAAAACCAGTAAAATCGGTCAAAACTTATGGAAATCAGTGGTTGAACTGATACATTTTTTTAAATATATTTTTTTATTCTTCTAACTACTATCTCGCGCTATTTTTTAGGGAAAAATGAAAGTTTGAAGACCAAGATGAAGAGAAAAGTAAGTAAAAAAAGAACAAACCTAAAAAAAAGATTTTGGAGAAATATAATAATTAATTAATTATAGGAAATGAAATATCATTGCATAAGTACAGGCACCATAACTAATACTAATAAATTTTAAACATTTTTTTAAAGATCTTCATTTTTATCTACAGAAGTTTAAAAATATATTAATATATATATATTAATATATATATATATATATATATATATATATATATATATTGCCACTAATAAATTGTAATATTTTAATATGACCAGTCCGACCCTGGTTGATCTATTGACCTTTAGACCTATACCATGATCGATTCATTGCTTGATCTGATTTTTTATTTGTTCGATAATAGTAACCAAGGTTCAAAGAGAGAGAGAGAGAGAGAGGATAATAGTGATCAAGGGGGGGAGAGAGAGGATAATAGTGATCAAGGAGTATGGATCTGATCCACCGCCATTCGCTTGCATGCACATTTGATTCTTTTTATTTATTTATTTACAAGAGACAAACCATGGGCTTGTAATTCACTACATATCTGATATATCTCCTAATTGCAAGGAACAAAAAACCGGACCGGTCAACGAACCGGTCACGACACAGGTTCAAGGGTCAATGGTTCAATCGGGGTTGGACCGGTGGTCGAACCGGTCATATTAAAATATTATAATTTAATTAACAATAACAAAATAACCATAATTCATAATTCAAAATTCATTACTAACAATAAGTTAGTTCTTCAAAGTTCAACCAAAATCCATAACTAACATCAAAATATAGTTAAAACATGACAATGTCAATTATCATTCATCAAACAACCAAGAGGCAAGAAACAACATCAGAATAATCAAAAGATACCGATTTAAATCATAAAGCTCTACAACTCATCAAGGGGATCTATTGGAGATGAGTCATTAGGAAGTGGATTGGGTAAAGGGTAAGAGGTAACAATATCATCAAGCAAAGCCGGGGGATCAGGAACGTCCATATCTTCGTCACCTACGCATATACACAAAAATAATATCAATGATTATATGTAACATATAATTATAAGGATGAATAATAAATTAGTAAGAGAATATTAACAACACATATAAACCTTCATTAACCATATCCAGAGTAGATGAATGTGCAATGTCTTCACTACCAAGAAGTCCTTCAAGATTTTCTACATCTTCATTATTAAATTCTGGAATCGGATCTTCTTCAGTTACCCAAAAATCCACCTCATTAATAGACTCATAGTCAATAGGATCATAACTTGCCTGCTTTTTCTTCAATTCAATCCTTCAAATTTCAATGACATATAATTTCAATTAAAACTTTTAAATACATCCATTTTATAGTGAAGAACAACATTTTTCATAATATCTAAAGTTACCTATGCTTTAATCGCAAGTTATAATAAGTGTAAACTAAATCATTAAGCCTTTGATGCTCCAATCTATTTCTTCTTTTTGTATGAATGCGCTCAAATAAGCTCCAATTTCTCTCGCAACCAAAAGAAGCAGATGTTTGGCTAAGAATACGAATTGCAACTTGTTGCAATCCTGGTACTGAATAGCCATAATACATCCACCATTCATCTACAAAATAAAACATGTACAAAATATTAGTTGCAATCAATTAATATGTTAATTAAACATTAAACAATAAAGATAAATACTTAGTTACTTACAAGGATCTAGTTTTTGAGCTCCCTTTTTACATGTTTCTCGGCTAAAATATTCTTTTCCTTCAAGATACAATGTGACTTGCTTCATTATCTTGAAGCAATCAACATTTTCATCTGAGTTGGCCTCTACCACATCAATCAAAGCTTGCATTAGCCCTCCCTTATGAACAAAGTTTGGACCATATACAAATGCTGGATTCAACAAATAAGAAGCTGCATAGAGATCAGTCTTGAAATGTTTATCCCATCTCGTTTTAATGATACTTGTGTAAGGCTTTTAGAGATCTTTATTCCTCTTGAATATCTCCTTAATTCCACTTTTTTCCCTTTGCATGCCTTCATAAACATATGGCAGTGAAGGCTTCTCATCTGAGTCAACAATTCTCAATAATTTTATTAGAGGAGTTACAATCTTCACAATTTGGTAGCATTCATTCCAAAACTGGCTATCTAATATGATTGCACCAAAAAATTTTCCACGAGTAGTCCTAGATAGCTTATGGTCCACAAAGTGTTTATCAACAATAAGGGCTTGCAAGTCATGCTTGTGCATATATATGCTGTGTAATGTAATAAAGGTAGTGACAAATCTTGTAGCACCAGGACGCACAATTTCTTTCCAACCCGGCCTTTTCCTCAGCCAAGACAAGAATATCATATGATTGTAAGCAAATGTTGTTATCTTTGATGCCTTTGCTGCAATGTCTGACACATGAGGCATGCTTGAAATGTCTTTCAATACAAGATTTAAACAATGAGCAGCACAAGGAGACCAATATATATTTTTATATTTCTCCTTGATCAACCTTCCACATGCCACGTAATTGGCAGCATTGTCAGTCACCACATGAACAATATTGTTGGAACCGACCCACTCAATTACTTCAGAAAACAAAGTGAATAAAGTCTTTGCATCTTTGACTAAATCTGATGCATCAACAGACTTAACAAACACCATTCCATGGGTAAAATAAACTAAAAAGTTTATCAAAGTCCGTTGCCTCACATCAGTTCATCCATCCGCCATATCAACCTTTTTTCTGCCATTTCTCTCTATGATCGTCAACGAGTAACTGACATTCCTTTTTCCATTCTCTCAACAAGTTGGTTTTAAAGTCATAAGCACTAGGGGCTTTAAACCCAGGCCCTATAGAACACATTCCATCCACAGCTTTTTGAAATAAATGGCACTCTAATGCTTTAAATGGAATGCAATTCACTATGGCTCATTCAGCAATAAGCATCTTCACATTGTGTTGTGCTTCTTTCGATATGAAGACACTCTTAATGGTTGGTTGAGCTCCAGGAGTTGTCGTAGGAGTAAAATATTTATCCACTGCATTAGGAGGTTTCCTCTTCTTAGTTTCACTATTAACCTCCTCTTCTTCAACTCCCTCTTCTCTTATATCCTCAATTTCCTTTTTCTTTGCAGTTTCTTTCAAAGACTCTACCATTCGATGACGTACATCAGCTGGAACTTTTTTACAAGAAGCAATTTGACCTACAACACCAACAAGATGTTGCTTCAGCCTATTTATGCCACCTCCTCTATAGCTATTACCACAGTGAAGACACGTGTATACATTTTGTGTCCCCTCTTTCTTGAAGGCAACATGTGCCCATGCTGGGTCAGTTTTTCCACGAAATGAGGTATTGGAAGTAGGATTAGGAGTAAGATTGGAATTGGCATTAGAAGAGGGAGTAGGAGGAGTGACATTATCATTTTCGGAACTCGATAAATCCATCCTTGGAGAAAGTAAAAAGCAACAAAGTAATCAGTTTGAATAACAGTAGCAATATGTAAAATAAAATCTCAGCCATAGATTATAGAGCATAATCTTGACTAAGATGGAAAGGAGATGCAACCATCAACCTCACCCCACAATGTAGGAGATGCAGAGGTAGTAATTATTTGGTCAATCCCTCAAAACCTAGCTCTCTCTCTCTCTCTCACTCATATTTAAATATAATAAATAATTGAAGGAATCACAACAAAACTAAGGATGATAGTGAAATTTAATTATGATTGGTGTTGCATGCATTGTCTTGGGTTCTCAATTGTTGTTAGAGAGACACCATCAAAAGAAGATCCTTTTGTCTTCGGTTTTTCCATCTTTTTCATCACATATACCCTTCTTTGTTTCTTTTATCTATGCACACAAACAAAAACTATTACATTGCCTTCATCCACTCTTTTATTTAACTTCAATTAAAAAAACTCTAATATTAATTGTAGCATTCTGAGTTGCAGAGTCTCCATGAAGGCATGAATCACTAATTACTAATTAGTAATACTAATATGTACTTAAAAACTTCAACTTGTAATTCGTTGTTAGGCCAAAAATAGACTTCTAAGTTCTAATGACTCCAATGTCCCAACAGATCTTTAACAGAACAAAATTCATATGACTAACACAAACATGGCTTCATAGTTCATACAAAAATGAGAAAAATATGATCAAGAACTTGAGCTTGGTTGCATAATCAGATTGAAGCCGTGAACGGTATAACACATAGCATACCAAAATCATACCCCACAGTCCCACACGGCCACACCACAGATCAGAGCAACATTAAACGGTCAAACACTCAAACCATACCATACCAAAATAAAACCAACATGGCAACACCAGACGAAAACCCAAAGCTTACCACGCAGGCACGCATAACAAGCGATCAGCTTTCTGGCAGAGATTAGATCGACTAACAGAGACGAGAGAGGCAAAAAGAAGAGAAACCCGACAAAACTCATCGAATCGGTCGTGCATCAACACATTGGGCACCTTTAGACTGAAAAGCCGCCTATCAGACTCTACAAGACTTCGTCAGACTTCAACTCCAGCTAAATGGCTTGAGCAATGGATATTGAAGGTGAGACGATTGACGACACAGCCACCGCCGATAAAACACACGCCTGAGATGAGAGGGAAAATTTCGGCTTCAACCACTATCGGGTGGCTGACCGAGAGAGGGAAGAACAACAGAGGTTAAGATGAGAGTTGAGAGGCGATTATATCACTGAGACATTGACATTTGAGTATTTAACAGAAAGCTGCAGAATCACGAGGTTAGGGATGCGGTTTGGGTTTGGGTTGGGTCGGGTGCTAAACACCCGACCCAAACGACATCATTTTGGGGCTTAAAAAAAAACAACCCAGCCAACCCGCCCGACTCGACGGGTTGACCGGTTTGAACCGGTTCAACCGGGTTAACCCCCAGTTTCACCGGTTTGATCTCCCACCCAGTTTAACCTTTAAACCAGACTGGGCTAGGGGCCAACCGACCGGTTTTCCGGTTGAACCGGCTGGTCCGATCCGATTTTTCCACCCTTGCCTAATTGATTCGCTCTTAACTGTTCACTCTTTTGTCCTTATTATTCAATTATTTGCCTCTTCGTATGGAAAAAAACAGAGAAAATTATGTCTAAAAACTGACTTCCCTTTTTAAGGACCATAAATGACAAATACATATTATTTCACCGGTAAATTTGTACTCCTTCTAGCCCTTAATATAGAAACGACCTAATTAGTGAGTTAATATTGATTTTAAATATAAGATGTATTTTTTATATTTATTAATATTTTTTTTAATTTACCCTTATTAATATTCTTTCAATAATAATCAAATAAGAGAGAAATGAAGAAAATTAAGAAATATGATTATTGATTAGGGTGTTTAAAAAAACATGTCATATTAATTAACTTAATTAACTTCCTTAATTTGACCAAATTAGGTAAATAGGACTTACATTATTAACTAGATGTATTATTAAATTGGGTTAAATGGAAAAAAAAACCCCCGAAAGTTTTTTCCAATGGGTACTGGGGATACCAGGAAGTTTTTTAGAGAGAAATTTTGCTTAGAAAATTTCCAAAATAGGGCAATTTTGCCATGCCCTAACGAATCTAAATGGTCAACTATTAGTTGACTAGCTATGCTGAGGTGGCATGCCTACGGGGCTTTCTCTTTTTCTATGTTCTCTGTTTTCTTCGTTTACACCTTCTGGTTTCTTGAACTTTCTATTTGCTTTTTCTAGACTTGAGGATTTTTGGTTTTGATTTTGATTTGAGTTTTCTGATTTATAGTTTATAGGTTTCTCTTCTCATATATTTGTATTTTGATTTATATGCTCTTTACTCTTGTTGATTTTCAATTTATTTGACCGTTTTGTGTTTGATGATGACATCATAGATATGAAAAATTAAACAAAAAATTTGTGACTTTTGCGGCTTTATTGCCCTTTCAAAAAAATTCTTGGTGCCCATAGCTCTTCTGTGGAAACTTTCAAGGCAAAAATGTCTTTTAACCCAAAAAAAGGTGGTATGGATGCCACGTGGGCATGCCACCTCAGTATAATCAGTCAACTAACATTTAACCGTTTAGATCCGTTAGGACAGGGCAACCTAGACCCATTTTTTAAATTTTTAGGGTGAAATTGCTCTTTCGAAAACTTTCTGGTGCCCAATGCCTATTGGTGAAAACTTCCATGGTGTTTTTTCCCTTTTAACCTATTAGATTTGTATTGTTTGAGTATTATAAATATTGCATGATTACTTGTCCACAACCCCTAGCTCTTAGATTTCTCATAGGATTAGAGCTAAGAAAAAGGGCCGGGTAGGCCAGCGCCTATAAGGGCCAGCCTTTTTAGCCCTGGCTAAAGAAAAATAGTCAATTTTCGAAACCTGGCCCGTGAGCATAAGGGTCAGGAATAAAGCTATTTTAATTTTTTACTATTTTTTTAGTTTTTTTAAAAAAATTATAATAATAAAAGTCATAATGTAAAACATAAATGTTATCAATATTATGGTGTAAACGGTATGCATCATGCAACAAACAAATACAGTAATTAAGTCATAGTTTAAGGTAAACTATTGTCCACATAACACAATTATAAATAATTAATGAGAGGATTTAACAAAATTAAAAATATTTCTTGTAAATATGTCTTGAAAAATGTAAGTAGTCAATAAAATAAACAACACAAAATATAAAAAAACAATAACTAGAAAATAATTCAAAAAAAATACAAAATTGGTAATAATACTTATAAAATAAGAAATATTTTTTTATAAGTTTTTAATTTTTAGGATTCTTAATATAAAATATTCTGATAAAAATTAATTATGAAAAAGACAATAACAACTAAATATTTGTAACGTTATTAACAAAGTATAAAAGTTAAATAATATTATTATCATTTAAATAATTTTAAAAAATAAAAAATATATATACGAGCCTAAAAGGGCATCGACCTTACAGAGCTTGCCCTTTTAGGCCCATTTTCACTTTCTGAGGCAAAAATCTAAAACACGGCCCTTACAAAATCAGAGCTTGGCCTGGCCTACTTTCCCGACTCTACATAGGATTCTACTATATATATATATATATATATATATATATATATATATATATATATTGAATTAGGAAGGCAAGCTTAAAGCTTAGTTTTGTTACACATGAGCAAACTCCTTAGAGTGTAAGCTATCGACAATATCCTGCTCCAATTGTGCACAACACTTAGGATGTGGATCCTATATTAAGGTCTGCATGATTGTAATGTGCCTCCATAACTAAGGGCCCGTTTGGTACACTATAATTGATTTTGATGGATATAGATATAGAAATGGAAATGGAAATGGAAATTGATATGGATATAGAAATAGAAATGTGATTTAAAAGTTTATTTGGTATGTGCATGGAATTCAAATATTATTTTTATTTAATATTTAAATTTAAAATGTAAAATTTCCAATATGCCAACCTAAGAAGGTGGGATGAGATAAAAAAAATGATTTTTATTTTTTAAAAAAATTCATATTAATAAGTATAAACTATTCAATTTCTCACCTGTTTGGCCCTGGTTTAGCTCCGGTTTAACTTCGGTATGACCCACTAACTCTTGACCTAGAACCTTTACTGGTTCAGTGACCGGTCTGGGTTCAATAACCTTGGATAAAACCATACAAGTTGAAGGGAAAAAATAGATTTAGGTACATGGAATTGTAAATCTTTGTTTTTTGGATGGAATCCAATTTGATGGAATTAGGGAGATTTGGCTTCCACATGGAATTGTAAAAATTTTCAATTTCATCATACCAAACAAACTTAGGCATGGAATTAAGATCCAATTCCAATTCCATACCCACCAATTCCATCATATCAAACGTGCCCTAAGAAATCTGCACAATGAAGAACATTTTGTGGTTTATATTTGACTTGAATCTCTAAATGGCCTAGATCTATAACCTCCCCAATGAATGATTATGAAGGAGTTTCTTGCAGTTGATGTCATCATTATATTATTTTGACAAAAAAAAATCATTTTATATTATTTTTTAACTTATTCTCTATTAATGGTTGGAAGCATATAAATAGTGGCCCTATACAAAGCATTGCTTCACACAAATGAATGAGAAATACCCCTTTACTTCCTTCCAATTTCTTGCTATTCTCTTTTCTACTCTCCAACTTTCCTATTTTCATAACAATATAGTATTAAATGTAGGTTAAATTATACAAAATCCCTCTAAATTTTGGGTCAATTGCATATGATCCCTTGATATTTCAAAGATTAAATTTAACTCCTTGACCTTTCATTTTTTTAACTGTTAACACATTGTCATTAAGTGACCATTATCTTTTCAACGGAAAATGCCATGTCAAATTATGAGATGACACGTGACACCCTGTATAAATTACTAATTTCATAAGACCCCCTGAACTTTGATCAGTTACAAATAACCTCTAAACATTTCAAAAATTAAATTTAACTCCCTTCAAATTTTGATTTATAATATTAAACCACATGCCCTTATTTGTTTCATCATTTTAATAAGTTTATTAAGATTTTAGATTTTTGCTATCATTTGTCAACATAAATATTAGTAATTATTTTATATGGCAAAAACTAGAAGAATAATATTTTAAAAAAATATAAAAATAAATGTCGAACCTCTTGTTAAGAAAAAATATGCATTACTAATAAGAAAATTAATGAAAGCAAAAGTTATACTCTAGCACAAATGTAGTATTTAAACTATCAATCACTAGTACAAAATAACTCTTTTAGACCGCAACATTTATATCAGTTTTTGCAAATAAGGTTTAAAAAGTATGACCGGTGGCAATTTTATAATTATAACGAACTTTTAAGATCGGTTTCTAAAATATACGGTCTAAAAGATATTATTTAGACCGGTTATCTAAACAACCGGTTTAAAAAGTTAAAAATAATTAAAATTTAAAAAATCAGAGACTTTTTAGAACAGTTGTAACTAATAACCGGTCTAAAAGATAAAATATTTTAGACCGGTTATTTATTACAATCGGTCCAAAAGATGTGAAATTAAAAAAAAATAATATTTTTCTTAAAATTTTAATACCTTTTAGACTGGTTGTCGCTAATAACCGGTCTAAAAGATAAAATATTTTAGATTGGTTATTTCTTACAACCGGTCTAAAAGATATTACCATGACCTATCTCTCTGATTTTCGCATCTTCATTATCGCGGCAACCTCGCTTGATGTGATTTTCGCGCCGCGTCCTTCCTTATTTAGGTTCGTTCTTCTTCAATCAGTATTATTTAATTCCAGTCTTGTATTATTGCTTTTGAATAGTCTTGGGCTAATCTCTTGTTAGGTATAACGGAGGAAATTATGATGCAATGTTTTTGTGTATATCAAAATTATAACAGACTAGCCTTAAGAAACCCAAGCCTAAGAGGCGGCCTCCTTATGAAATCCATGATCCGCCGCCGTCGCTGGAGCCGAAACCTACCGATTTGAGTGACTGCTTGCTTCCTCATATGGAGCCGACGTGTCTAGAGGCTTCAACCTCAAAGTGGTTGCTGAGAAATGGAGACAGTGGGTTCACGAGTTCGCAGCAGGTCCATGACCAATTAGGTGAGTGCATTAGTGGATCAAATTCAGATCCAAATATGGTAATTGCTACAATCTTGTAGATGCTTGTGGTGCTGGCTGTGATTTTGAGTATGGAGAAGCTCACCTTGGGGATCACAATATCCGCATTTGTGCTTTTGTTCCTTGAATTCGTTGGGAAACATGTCGTTTCCTGGCTTAAACCGTGCTCTGATGCAAACATGGCTTGATGTGCTGTAGGCAGTGCTTCCGTTAAAGCAGGATGGGGCGTACACTCTGTAACTTATGATACTAATATTATTTCCTTTTATTCTCAATTGAATGCATGTTGGGAAATTCTTGTTTCATTGGAGTAGGAAAGATTTCCCCAATAATATCAATAAAATTGAGAAACTTAAGGTAGATTTGGTGGATTGTAGCCAAGGTTCCCGTATTGTTGATAATATTGTGAAAGCTACTGCTATATTGACAGAAACTGAGGAAACATTTGCTAAAGAAGAACAATACTGGTGGCAGCGTTCTCAGATTGATTGGTTGAGCTAGAGACAAGAACTCAAAATTCTTCCATTTATAGGTTATTAAAAGAAGGCAACAGAATAGCATCTTGCGTATTAAAAATGATGAAGGCCTATGGTTATCTAAGGAAAGAGATATTGCTGGTAACATTTCTAATCTCTTCCAGAATCTCTTCCTTCCTTTAAAGTTGCGTTCATTTGCAAAGGTGTTTAGTTATATAGAGCTTGTTATCATTGATCAAATGAATGAAGGTTTGTTAGCACCTATCTCTACAAATGAAATCAGAATTGCAGTGTTTAGTCTAGGAGGTTCAAAGCACCAGATCCTGATGGTTTATTAGGTAAATTTTACTAATCTGCTTGGCTTGAAATTGGTGATAGTGTTTGTAAGATGATTTTGGAGTTTTTTGTGGGTAATTCTGTGTTAAATTTTGTAAATGCTATGCAAGTGACCTTGATCCCTACGGTCCTGAAAACTGAACATTTGTCACAATTTCGTTCAATTTATAAGATTGAGATATTTTATTTTATGAATTATTGTCAAGTTTTCATCCTTTGAGTTCTTGATTTTTATGATGATTTACTTATGGTTGTCATAACTTACTTAAAATTATGTGATAGTAAAAAAATAGGGCACTTTTATTTAGATTGGGGTGATTTTAATATTCTTCTAATCCAAAAAGGCCCTATTTATATATTTTTTAAATGTCACTTTTAAGATTGGTTATTCTGAAAACCGGTCTTAAAAATATACTTTTAAGACCGGTTACTTAACCGGTTTAAAAAATAATAGACTTTTTAGATTGGTTGTATCCAGACATCATTTAGAATCGGTCTAAAAAATCATTTTTACCCGATCTAAAAAATGATTTTTCCACCGATGAATGCACAATTATCCCAAGAGTATATTTAACACAAATGATGACATTTTTAAATTATCAATGCTCTATTATCCCAAAAATAAGTAAATTTTATATAACTGATGACATTTCTATTTTTATATTTTTTTTAAGTACTAGTCTTCTAGTTTTTGCCATACAAGAAAATTATTTTAATTGACAAATGATAGTAAAAAACTTAATAACTTTTTAAAAATGATAAGAGTAAAAATTAATAAGTAATTTTTTTCATAAATGTTAGTAATGCATATTTTTGCCCTAATTTATTTTTTTTATTAGTAATGCATTTTTTTTTCTTGAATAAGAAGTTTAACGTTTATTTTTATATTTTTTTAAATATTATTCTTCTATTTTTTTGCTATACAAAAGAACTGCTAGTATTTTAATTGACAAATGATAGTAAAAATCTTAGTAAATTTATTAAAATGATAAAATGTAACGGCATATAGTTTAATATTATAAATCAAAATTTGAAGAGAGTTAAATTTAAAATTTGAAATATCAGGGGGCAATTTGTAATTGATCAAAATTCAGAGGGTTATCTACAACTATTTAAAGTTCAGAGGGTTTATGAAATTAGTAATTTATATAGGATATCACATGTCATTTCATCATCTACCATGAAAATTTCCATTAAAAAGATAACAATCACTTAATGGCAGAGGGTTAAGAATTAAAAAAAAATGAAAGGTAGGGGGTTAAATTTAAACTCTGAAATGTCATGAGGGTTATATACAATTGACCTAAAGTTTATAGGGGGTTTTATATAATTTACCCTTAAGTGTACTTTATTGTATGTGTGTATGTGTGTATGCGTGTGTGTTTGTTTTTATAAATTTATGTTCTTTAAATGATCAATATTTATAGTTCTAATAAAATTTCATGATAAGTTTAAGAATCTTCTTAATAATTAATATTTAAGTTTAATCCTTCCCTATAATTTTACCAAATCATATCGTTGTCCAATAAGGGCACAGTTCAAAACTGTCCTGACCAGATTGGCCAATTGTGTATATTAATGGCTACTACCTCTTGTTCTTACCAAATCATATCGTCCTAAAAATTTCAATTAAACCAGCTTGTGAGGCATCACTAACTTGAATACTTATTTTTAATTCAAAAAATAAATTATTATATGTAATACTATGGTCTATAGCAAAGAAATATAAGTAAACAAATATAAACTGAGAAAATGAATTTCATCTGTATGTATGTATTTCTGTGTTACACCTTTTTACACTGCGATTTTTTTACGGAAGATCTGAAGTTCATTAGCTCATGGTTTGGTGAGAATAATGACTTTGTACCCAACGAATGTGCCTTTGATTACGTTAAATGAAGCTGGACGCTGCAGATTATTTGTTTGTAATTATTTGCATATTTTTTTGCCAGCTGTAATTATTTGCAATCAGGCTATATATCAAATCAATTTTTGTTTACCAATGAAGGATGCTCCTATATGGAAAATTCTGAATGATGCTATTCCTTCTATAGATATATATAACTCAAGCATCACATGAATATATTTGGATATTGTCTCTTAGATGCTATGAACCAGAGGCCATGGAGCATCTCTTTGTAACTTGACTATTTACAAAAGCCGTGTGGTTTGGCTGCCTTTACATTAGGTTTCGTTTCTTATCACTATTAGGCTTCAAATTTTGGCTTAAACATATCCTTTCTAAGCTGTATCAAGATGGACAAATTTGGATGGTGGCTAACATAATTAAACTTATCTCCATTGGTTGGATGAGTGAGAACAAGATTATTCATCAGGAGAAATTCACAACACCAACAATTGTCATTAATGAATCAGGTATGCTTCATCCCTTGTGAATTTAGCTTTCAAGTTCGAACCACCAAAGGCTTGGTTTCTTCATATAAGGCCGTTGTCGAATAACTTAATTTCAAGTATTCCTAGTATTAGATGGGCAATTATATTGCAGAAGCAACAGGAAAACGGGATGTCTTGCTGTAAAGTTTGGATATGCTATCAAGGAGAGGTATTTGCAATCTTTTAAGTGGAGAAATATCCCATCTAAGGCTTCCTTCGGTCTGCTATGTTTTAGAGTACTCTTGAATTGGATCACTGTATCTCCTTTTTTTAGCCACTCAACAAAGGAGCCACTATAAGTTTTTTGCTTTCTCCAGAGGGAGCGAAATCTAGGTCTACAAATATTATATATCAGAATATCAGTATTCTGCTTAGTCATTTTACGTTTAATGATATTTTAGCATTCAACAATTTGGACAGTAGGCTTTTAAATACATTGAACTTATGTTACTGCGTGATATTGGACATTTGATGTAAAAGCTTTTCAACTATCAAGGCATTTGAACTTTATCGAAAAAAAAAATCAATTTTTGTTATTCTGGTCAGAATAAATACATAATAATTTAAGAAAAATTATTAATAGCTCTTTTTCTTTGATTTTTTCTAGAAAAAATCCTATATAAAGCTGTTTAAAATAGGAAAATTCTAAATTAGGTTGTTAAACTCAACAAATCTCTAATCAATTTATAGACTCAATTTAAGATTTCAAAATATAAGTAAAATAACTTTATTTCACTTTCTTAATCTTTTTTTTTTTTGGATAAAACAAATAATAATGGAAAAAAGGCAGATGGCACCTTTCAGATAGTGTAGGGGCATTCGACCATTTCCTTAATTCTTATGCAATATTTCTCCACCACTAGCTTAAGCTTTTAGTGTCGTCTGACCTACTGTCTCTTAGCGTTTTGCTGCCTTTTTTATCTTTTTATCTTTTTTTTAATGGAATGTAAGTATGCATTTATACTGTTAAAACGTAAATTACAAAGTAGTTGAGTAATATACCGACATCCTTCAAAAGATATTGTAGAATCTAACAAATATTTCTAGTTTGAGTAATGATTTTAATATATGAGGATTTAACCAACTTGCGGTAGATAAAAAAACAATGAGGATAATTGACATGATTTTACTTAAGAATCAGAGTCATTGCATTACGGAGTGCCTACAACTGCAACTGAAGGATGCTAAGTTTGGTCGGAGGACATAACAACTAATGGTGAAAGTGAACCTTGTTGAAAAGAATGGTAATAGCTAGAAATGATATGGCCATTGTTGTTAGTGTTATTGAGTTTGAAGTAAACATCCCACTTGGAAAAATAATATTGTAGGATAGATTGGCAATCTTGAGGTTGTATTGCTTATGGTTGAAAAGCATCTTCTTGGTGACGTATTTGAGCCATACACTGGTTAATGAAAGCATGTGCAGAGTTAATGACCTACAAAGGAGAGATACTAGAATCTACATACATGACAAAGTTTGTGTCTTGCAAATCAAATAAAGTACAAAACCTGAAATGGCAAATAGGTCAAAAAAATTGCAAGAATCATTGTGGCTTATTAACTATGTCTTTATCCAATCATATAACTTTCAGTTAGGAATGAAGTCATTTCTAATACCAACATTACAACCAAACCAACAGGCTATAGAAAAAAGGACAATATAAAAATAGATGTTTTAAAGATTCATCATTGTCAATACAAAAAGAACATACCTTTGTAAAAGCCAAGTGTCGACGATATAAGAACTAATTAGTAGGCAAGATACATCTAACAATCTTCCACAGGAACAAACGGATCCTGGGAGGTAAAGAACATTTTCAAATTAAAGAACATACCTCATTAGCTGCTTGATTAGATTGATCAGATGTGGATTGAAAAAGTCTATATCCGTCTCAAACAGTGTATACTCTTGAATTGGTAGCAGACCATCTAATAAGATTAAGGGATCTAGATAAAGGAATTGAGTATTTTAAAATATCTCGAACCACTTGCCCAAGGTAGAGTGAGGGTAATATTGGGTATTCCAACATCTGAAAGTGGCGCAACATAAGGTTTGATACCCGAAGATAAGGATATGTCAAACCACACTGCTGCAGAGGCCACCACAGCTAACTATTTAAAAATATAGAAGTACTTTCACCTACTTACCAAGTAAGATAGTTAGTAATATATTATAAAATAAAATATGATTTGTTTGAATCAAAGGATTTTTTGTCTTTGGAAAGAATCATCAAGAATAATTCAAGAAAAAAAAACCCTCAATATCAATTAAATGTTTTATTTAAATATTGTGAACAAAAAAATTTTAATTTTGAAAGAACTCAAATTAATTATTTTTGTCAATAAAAAGAAAATCAAACTTCATTAATCACAAAATTCTTACTTGTGTAACATACAGTTTGTTTTTTCTTCGTTAACGAAATTTATTTTTTTAAGAAAAAACCATTAATAAAAATATTTGATACATAGTTTGATGTATCACACAAGTGATTTTTTTTTTGGTGATTAACATAGTTTAATTTTCTCCTCATAAAAAAATCAAATAAAAAAAATAAAATTTATCATTCACAATATTCAACTAGAAATCACCTTTTCTTTTTTTCCTTGTCTTGAATTTTTTTCCTTGTCTTGAATTATTCTTGATGGCTGTTGGAGAACACAAAAAACTTCTTTGATGGGAGTACATCATATTTTATTATTTATTAATGTCATTTATATTTACACTTGATGAAAAACTAAGTTACAAATCATTGAAACCCTTTTAAGGAGAGAGGAGACTTGCAATAAATTCATTTTACCCAAATTTTGAAATTTTAAATTGAGTCAAAAATTTAATTTAGGATTTATTGAATTTACCAACTTCATTTAAAATTTTTCTACTTCAAATGGCTTTATACAAAATTTTCCCTTTTTTCTATATTATACATTTTTGTAAAATAAATTGGAAAGCAAAATAATGACTACCAAGTACAAAAATCCACAAAATACAAATTAGAAATCTTTTTTAATTAAAAATATTCACCATTACCATGTTATCGTTCATGTCTAAATCTTTTTCAGTCACAAACCAAATCACGAGTTAAATGCATAAATTCTAATTGATTTTTTTTTTTAAAAAAAGATGACTGTCAGAAGGAATCAATCCCATAATAATCTTCATAATTATAACCGTAGAAGACCTAACCAGTGAAGCAACCATAGATTGTCGCATATAATGTTAGACAAATTAATCACTGAAGCAAACTTATCTGTAAAATGAATCAATTTCTTAAGGTATAGTGACTTCAACCATAAATCTCAAAGTAACTTAAATTACATTACACTCTCCTATTACTTCTTAATTCTCAACAAAACTGTAAGACCAGTAAATTGCTCACTCTCCTACCATAAGGATGAATTGGGTGGGCTTTCAGATAATTAATTGATGGGAACCTGAGAATATGAGGATGCCAAGGTTACCGCAACAAAAATATCAACTCTTGATTCTGACACTTCGGCTGACAAATGGGTTAATTCCAGATAACTCTCCGCCATATGGACCCATCGGCTTTTTGACACTGCGAACCTGCCCACTGCGTCTCTTAAGAGCCTTCTTGTGCTTTTCCTGCATATGGATATTGCAACAGAGATAAAACAATGAAGTTACTAATAGTTATTATCCAATGACTTTATTGTTTTAGTCATAGCCGTTTACCTTTATTTTTCTAAAAAATTACTAGAACTCCAAAATATAAAAACAAACAAAACAAAGTGAAACGAAACAGTACACACTTCGAGTGAATTACAGTTAACAACAGCTACCCTCGAGAAGAGTGCTTATTTAATGAAAAAGTTCTTTATTCCAGAATATTCACACAAGCTGTAAGGTGATCTTCTGTGTTTTTATGATAAAAAAAACGAGAGCCCACTCCTCTAGATATAGAGAAGCAACTATTCTATTTTAATTTTGGCAAGCATCACAGCTGTACCAATGCTACCTCCAATCCTAAATATAAAAGTTAGACAAGGAGTTTATTTTAGTTCTAAATATAAAATCTCAATCCATTATCCCCCAAATCTATTATTTTTTCCCTTAAAGTATTTGTATTGATTGCACATATTAAAGAGGTTTCCATCAAAGGATAGTTCCAATGTACATGATTAAAGCATGTATTTTAGAAAAATCAACAAAAATTTGTAACAAATAACTAACTTAACAAATTTCCTAAATAAATCAACACAAATTTGTAACCAATAACTAACTTAACAAATTATCGAAATATACGCAAATTAGTTATCAAACTCTTATATTAAAGACTGAAGGGATTATATGTTTCAATGGATAAAGTATTTTCTCTCTCAGATGTTAAGGTTCCGAGGATCCCAGAAATTTTAACTTCTGCATTGTTTCAAGTGTTGGAAGGTATGCGCATAGAATAGTGGCAGATAGAGTTTCTTTAGGTTTTATTATATTTTCCTTGCACCAAACTACCATTATTTTATATATGTTCATCTAGAGAAGTACCTTACACAGGATACAGTCCCCTTTGGAGACCTGTCAATAATAAAATAACCCATATATCAAATATTAAGTAAAATTACCTTGTACTTCTTTCTTGGATTCTTAGTCAACTTCTTCCGATATCGAGTCAAGCCCCGGTTCTTCTCCATCTGCACCATTTTGGTATCAGAGTTGTAAAAACTAGGTCTATAAGATTATACAAAAATTGATAAGAAGATAGATGAGGCCACAACCTCGTAAGAAATTGGCCGTCTTCCATTTTTATCTAAAGTATCTGGCTCTGGCAAACTGGGGTGTTCAGAGTTCCTGTACAAACAGTAAATCATTAAAACATTGACAACCAAGCCAAGCAAAATTCATTTTCAATTCTTTAACTTGCATATTTTAAATGAAAGTCAAATCACTAGAATGGCCTTATAGACAATTAAAGAAAACTTAGATAAGGAGGCCCCAATTAGAAAAATTCTATATGTCTGTTTGGATTAGCGATAGAAGTTTTTTTTCCAATATGATTTACGGTATACGAGGCAAATTTGTGAGATAAGTTTTGTCTCGGCTTGCGTGAATGTACTTTTCCACCGCTTTCTCAAATAGACCCTATATCTTTAGGGAGGATGCAGAAGAGCTAAAGCACTAAATATTAATATGCTTATTTGCCTAACAGGACAACACATGTTAAAAGCATACGTTCAAATAAAAAGCATGCATCATAATCACAAAATATGTAGTAGCTGCAAATATAATATCAAGAAATGAACATTTGATCCAAATTACCATCCATCCTCTGAAATGTTATCTAAGGACGTGATAGAGTAATATGCTCTGAACAAGTTGAGAAAAGCAAAAGGGTGCAAGACTTCACCTTGAGTAAATCTTAGCTTTAGCAGCCAATCTTTCAGCTCGTTGTTGCTTTATTTGTTCATACAAGTCATTTTCCGAGTCTTCACTTGTCCCATCCTCCTGATCAGAAAATCCAGGATCACCTCTTTCTTCATCAACATCATCAGATTTCAAACCAGCACTAGAAATTGCCCTAAGTTCAAATTTCCTCCTCCTTTCCCCAATGTCATCCCTCTTAGGTAAATCATCATCACCAGAAATTACCTTATTCAAAAAGGGACCAGTCAGATATGTTATTCAAAATACAACTTGAAATGTATCAACAGGAAAAGTGAGTGTGAAGAATTAATGCAGGTTGATAGAAAAACATCAAGTTCCGTACCCTAGGTTTCTTCCGATTAAGGTGTGCAAGCTGAGCAATTCTACCAGAACCAATACCATTAATCAATGTAGCTGCCTTATCAGCATTTACATTGTCATCATCAAAATCATCACAAGTGTCAAGCCTGCAATATTAGTTAAGTTTCTAATAAGTTCATTCATAATATCATAAATAAGAAAAATGCAAAGAAAAGGGCCATAGGGCCAAACTTATACCCATTTAATGGTCTTGAACGTTTTTGGGCACTTGCAGTCTTTAGAGCACTGGAACTGTAGAAACCCTTCTGTTTCAATTTTTCTTCAAGGGATGCTCTGATTTTTAACATTTCAGAACTCAGCACACCAATATGATCCTTCTGCCACATTCAACTTATCTAAGTCAAAATAATAGGCCTTTTACAGCAATAAAACTAAATCAAAATCATGAAACATGCAAAAGTATGTTATATTAGTGATTACAAAATTAAACAGAAGATACAAAAATATCAGGATACAAAATTGTCTATAATTCACCTTATGCTCCTGTTTTTGTTTTCTTTTTTCATTCACATTATCCTTAGAGGAATCCACCTTTTGCATCTCGACTACTTCATGGGACTGCATCAGTAGACCAAAATGTAACGGCTGTGTGCAAGACTATTCTTGAAGAGAGAAAAGAAACACAAATAAAAATAATTACCATTGCTTCTTTTAGTGACACATCAGAGGCAAGAGGCAGTTCATGGTTTTCCACAAAGGAATCAGCCATTGAAGCATTTATATCACCCAAATTTAATACCATTTTCAACCCATGATTTTCTTCAACAATATCATCAAGTTTGACTGGAAGTTTTGCATCCAGTTTTTGCATCTGTTAAGTGAGTCACACATTGGAAGCGTCAAAATCTAAAGAAAACCATTTCCATAATAAAACTGCATGTAAGTGCATAAGGAGTAATGTATCCATTTTTTAGGCCCCCCCCGGGGGGGGGGGGGGTGGGTCATTAGCATACTATGGATTCTCTCCAGGTGAAGGGCAGGGTAGAAGATTCTCACCTGGAGAGAATTAAACAGTAAATAGTTTCCTACAAATGTGCACTGTACACTAAATTTTGGATGTATGAATAGGTCATTAAATAACTCCCCGAGTAATGTCAAACATTTTGAGGAAAATGCTAGTGCTAAAGAACTTTTAATCCAGCCGTGGATTTTGGTTGAAATTCATCCTACACTAAGTTCGCTTTCATCTGGCACACAGAATAGAACGTGATAAAACAGAAAATGAACTGGAAAAAAAGGTAATTTTGCGGATGAGATATATCTTTTGTGCCATGTAAAAGGGGTATAAGCATATCTTGTCATGGATACCAATTGATCCCTTCTGTGAGTGTAACAGGAAGCATATCATGAGAGAAAAGTGGTCTCATATGAGAAGTTAGAAGGGTAACTATCTGTCTGCCACTAGATCAAAATCAATGGTCAAGATTGAAGGATACCATAAATGCATATCAATATCTAATTTCACATTATACCAATGATTTGCAATCAGGAGATCAAATGGTAGATAATTACCCTTCACACCTAAGATTTTACGCACGCATGCAAGAATGAATGAACATTGCATGTTATTCCTTTGGTCAATGTGGTAACTGTTTACTGACAATTCTAGAAGGCAACATTTATACTTGCCAGATTGGTATGATTTAGAACACCAACACATTAATCTTACATAAACCATGCCAATTTCTCTAAACTGCAAGCAAGGCTACCAATGCTTCTTCTATGTAATATAACATATTGGGGGATCAAGTAATATCTAATTTCAGTAAATTTCGAAACACTAATAATTTTTATCTAAAAATCTGGACATGTGAAAAAATATTTGTACCGTGCATGTGAAAAGGTATTCATTGTTATATAGATCCAAATGGAAATGTTGACTCCAAGAAGCAACATTTGAATATGTTAATTATGCATGCTAAATTTATTAAGATAAAAAAATTAACAACATGAAGACAACAATACCTGATCCAATAATTTCTTTATTTCTTCTAGGCGAGCCATAACAGGATGTTCATGCACCGGCTTTCCTTCAGATTTGAGGAGAAGATAGAAAGTTATAGCTTGGCAATAGAGTAACAATAGAACCTGCTTCAACTCAAAATAACTAACTCCTTCTGTGGCAATTTTACCATCTTTAACCTTCACAAAAGAATGAAACAATTCAAATTCACAATGGCCCTCACGCTGTCCAAGAAAGTACTCTCTAAAGAGACATAGATTGCATTTTTTAATACGGGCCCATTGAAGGGGGAGGAAACTTAGGCAATCAAAAGAAGTACTTATATAGATAGAAAACTTTCTGATAACATCTTTGGTGTGTGTGGCACAAACAATAGATCACAACAAAAGAAGGGACCAAAACCTTGCTTAACAATGGGTTTATTTTGCGTTCAAGCTGATCATGAGCATCATTTAGTTCGGACAACCAAAAGACTAATTCTGGATAAGACCTGCAAAAAGAATATAATCACTAATCACTGAGTCATCAGGGGGAAAAATATTACACAAGATATAATCAGCACAAAATTGTATATTGAAAACCATTAGCTACAGTCCATAACAAGGAAAATAACAAAACCAATGGCCATGCATGCTGCTAGGCCAATAGTCCAATAAACAGGGCTGACTGCTGTTCTTTTTTTTTTTTTTCAAGTTTTCTTTTGAATATTATTAACTTTAGTCTATCAGGATGGTAACATGAAAAGCTAACTTCAAGACAGAATAGTAATAGTTCCACCCTATTGCTGAATACAATATTAGCAATACCTTTAGCATCGAGCTCAACTTTAGTAATCCCTTTTGTAAAAGAAATGGAAAGCATTTCCACTGATACAAAGAAACTCATAGTAACCAATAATACATAGGATAACACAAATACAAAAATTTTTCCATTCATATGAAATTTGACTAAGCAATGGCAGTGAATAGATGACACAGAATCAAACCAAATTAATTACATGTATAGGTAGGAACAAGCAAAATGTATCTTTTTGTGTAAACTGTAAAATCATCAAGGCAACGATGGATTTTATTTTAATCATTTATGTATTTGCTGAGTATCTCAGTAAGGATATCAATATCTACTTATTCACCATGTTTCCCACATGGAATTTTGACTTTTTTTATTAACCTAAGATAAAGACAAGCAAAATTTTTTTCTCCCCTTCTCACTTTCCAAAGCACAGAATTTATCATTTTAATTTTAGGTTGAAAATGCAAAGCCTCGACAAGAAGTTTGTTTTCCCAAGTACACTTGCAATCATCAATGATATTGATTAATGCATATATTTTAATGATTTTAATTTTGATAATGCAGGAACAATTGGGATAGCATCTGAAGCCATAAGATAAATCTGAAATATAATACTGCATAAAGATAGAAAATTAACCGATTCAATGTATCCATTTGTTCATCTTTCGATAAAGCATTCAGATCTTCAATCTTGTAAGTTTTATCAGCATTTTCTTCTAACATCAGGGGTTCTGTTGAGTCCTTTTCTTTAAAAGATGATTCCTGTACCATCAGAAGTCATGTCTCATAAACATGGAGGGTTGACTGTGCATTAAACAACATAGTAACAAGATACCAGCAATGCTTACCTTCAAACCCACAAGATCATAGTCTTCCTCTGTATAAAATTTTGCCCTTTCTCTCTGCAACTGTTTTGCCAATTCTTCCTCTTCTTTTAGGGCCTCATCATCGCTTGATTGAAGCTTCATCAAAATATAAATGCATGCTTATTCAACAAAAATTATTAAAAAGTTCGAGCAGAGAAGGATGACAGTACATGGCGTAACTCAAAGGAGAACTATTAAGTAATAACATAGATGTTCAAAATGACGAAAATTCTATGATTAAAGGTGCGGTTCACAAAATGGGCTATAAATTGCTCAAATCCTTACCTCAAAATGACGATTATCAGCACCATGGCGGAAATGCTTTCCAAGTAGGATTGGTTTATCATCATCCTCATCTTCATTATCATCATCAAGCACTTCATCCTCACCTCCACCAAATTTTGCACGTAAATATCTTCTTTGCCTGATTACTGAAAATAATACAACAGCTCAGCACAATTACACAACTTATACATAAATTTCACTTCAAAACCTTGAACAAAAGCTTCCCCATAGATCCTGGCATTTTCTCACTTGCAAATCTGAACAGCTCTAGTTTCCACTACATAAACTATTCTTAGATAAATCATGAAAATGATTAAGCACATAAGCTCAAGCCAAAATTATATCACTTAATGGTTATACAAGACTGTAAGATCTCAAATTTCGAAGGAAAAAAAAAAGGTATCCCATAAGCCATTTCTTTGGGAAGAAAATAAAATAAATTCAAACTCAAGTGCATGGGATAGGAAAGATTTACACTCTGTTCCCATTGAAGGGCCTTTCAATATTCATTACCATAACAAATATCTAACAAAAAATCCTTACTTTTTCTAGTCATGTCATCATTTAAATCATAACCAGCATCGTCGTCATCATCCAATTCATCCTCATCATCATCAGAACCCTGTGAGTGACAAAGAAAGAAAATAGATGAGATGATAACACAAAATTGAAAGATGCAGTTTACTTTCTGGTTCTAATTCTTAGGAAAAGCAACCAATTAAACATCAATACGTCTGATCTATCTTGCTTCATTGAAGGAATAGAAGTTTATCATCATTCGAAAAGGCCAACAGTTGAGAAGTTTACATTGACAAAGACATGGAGCATGAAATGGACACTACAACAAAGGTAAGTACCTAGGAGTATGTTTGGTTTCAAGTAGAGAACAACCGAAACCATGGTTTAGTAGGAAGCAGGTAACTAAACCATGGTTTTTGTGGTTTTCAATGTGAAACCATAAATGCACCAGGTATGAAATTTGAAGCGTTGCCTCTGTATTGAACGGGGACATTGCCCGTGCTTCTAACTATCAAAGCTTATAGTTGTCACTGGCTAAAAATATCCCTAGGAACAAAGTACTCTTGTTTACTAATGCAAACTCATCATGGAAAAGAAGAAACAAGATCTAATATTTCATTCCAACTTGAAAATTCACCACAATTATTCCATCTAGTATTGAAAATTCACTAAAATAATTCCATCTAGTAATCAACACAGAGCTATGACAGATATGAACCAGAAGAAGAGAACCAAAACCTTCAAATCAAAAACGGGTAGTTCTTCATCCTCGTCTGACTCTTCACCATCGTCATGTATGTCAAGAGGGATAATATCCCTCTGCTTATGGACTGTAAAAGAATATAAAGTTCAAGTAAGACATGACAGTACAAATTCATCATGAAAAGAGAAAAGAAAACAATAAAAATTCACAAAAATAGTGGCAATAGCACATGACAAAGTAAATTATTGCAAGAGGAAGAATGAAATTACAGGCATCAATTTCGTCGTGCATGTCATCGCCTAAAAGTGAATCATCATATTGCGAACTTGTCTTGCCGTTCCTTTTCTCATTTTTCTGACGGCTTCTTCCTTTCTTTCCCATGCCTAATCACTCAATTAACCCTAATATATCACCTGCTAATACGCAAAAAGGCACAAAGAAGTTCAAAAATCTCGAACGCTGTATCAGGACAATGGAAAGACACCAAACAGAGCCCAAACAATCTTACTAGGGATGAAGTTGAAGTCCTTGGAATCCAAAGACGGTGCCTATAGCTGCCAGAGTCAGCTCCACAGCTGATAGTTGTGCCGCTGAGACTTCAGAGTTCAAGAGGTGGCTGTATGCTGAATTACAGGGAAGAACGGAAGCGCAGGGTTAGGCTATTGCTTTAGCAAATATAGGTGAACGACAATATTTATTTCTGGTAAATATAATTTTTATCTTTTAAGTTGCGTCAAATTTTAATTTTGATATCTTAAATTTAAAAAGGAGAATATTAAAAAAATATCATTTAAATTTTAAAATTTTAAATAAGTGATTTAATAATAAAATGATTTGTTAATTACATTACCATTCTTGTTAACGAGATTTTGAAGTTTAAATGGTATTTTTTTAGAATTTTTTTAATTTAAAATTAATATTTTTAATTTTTTAAATTTAATCCGTTTATAATTATTAATTTCTAAAATTTGAAAAAAACTTTGTGGTTTTTTTTTTCTTTAAGACTGTGACTCCTTTAACAGTATTAAATCGTCAATGGGTCACTAACATTGTTAAACTATCTTACGTGTAATGTTATTAGGATACTTGATGTGACAATTTTAATATATAATATTGGTCTAAAAAAATGCTGATGCAAACACAACAAAACATAACGCATGCTGGCACGCTTGCTTTAGCCAGAAGTGGAAGAGGACAAACAAAAAAACACTTGAAGTTGAAAAAGAAAAGGAGGAAGGGTTAGGTCAAAGAGGATCCATGGCCAGTGAAGTCTAACGTGGTCATCACAAGAGGAGTAATTGTTGACGGTGACCATCAAGTGAAGATTGGAGGTGTATTGTTGTCGTCGTTCGTTTAATTTAAAGATAAGAAACTTCTTGTTTATATCAACATCAAGGTTGAACCCATTTTGTTCTATAAGACTAAAGCACTACACTTGAGAAATAGATCAATGGGAATGGAAATGTTTCATTTAATTTGTTGTTTGCTTTGAACAACTTGATCATTAGCTCTAATTGACATCTTAAGGCTCTGTTTGGTTCGAGAGGAGGGGAGGGGAGGGGAGGTTTCTTGTTTGGTTCAGAATGGGAGGTGAGGGGAGTTAATTATAAATGGACAAAAATATCCCAATCATTACATGGTCATCAAGCCCTGGCTCCACAGACCTTATTCCTTTACCCTGGTAAATAACATTACCCGACTCATCTAAGTAATCTATCTCCTCAGTCCACTCCCCAGATCCATTGCCACTGTTTCTCCCATGACAGTAATTTCTATTAAGAAAAGGCAGTCCCACTAGACTAGATTCTCTACAAGAAGCAGGGTTTTTCCAAAAGCAATTGTTGTTTGGAACATAAAAACCAGGAACAATATGTGTGAATCTCGTTGAGGAGCTGAAAAGCCTTGGCCTTTCTAAATTAATGGGGTTAAAGGGTGAGGGAAAACGAAGGCTTTTGGTAAGTTTGTGTAAATTCCCAGAAACTAAATTCCAACGATAAATCATTGAATATTTATAAAGTAGCGGTGATAGTTTAGAGGTGTTAACGATGTAACTAGCTCAGCTATTAAAAGGAAGTTTACCTACCTAGCAAACACAGATTGGAATTAAGGATTAATTAACCTGAATTTTTTCTTCTCCTCTCTGTTTTTCTCTTATCACTCAAAATGAGATATGGAGAGCTAAAATCTGAGTAGTGTCAGGCTGACATTGATGAAAGAAGAAGAGAGAAAAGAGAAATTCTTTTATGAAAACAAATCAAACAAGCTAGTAAGCAAACAGGAGGAAAATAGAAAATATAGCCTACTATGAGTCCATGACATTTACCTTCTTGGAGTGCTCAGTTTTAACCAACAAGAATGAGACAAATTGATCCAGATCAAACTTGTCCTATTAGGTCCACAAGGAAATATATTAATTAGCATTATTACCTTCACGGTTTTCATTCAATATAATCCATAAGTGTACACCGTATCAGAAAAAGTCAGACCATATGAATATAAGGTTCAGATTTCTGCTGATAAGCTAAATAACAAAAATAAAAGCTTGATGATCCCACACCACTTAAATCATGCGTTAAGAGGAATCACATAAATATTCACACAAGAGTTGAGCTTCTCTCCTGATGAAGAATATATTAATAAAAATAGTATCTTCCTCCCAAGAACAAAAGATGAAGCAATTGACATCTGCTAAAGAAGCATTCAAACACTTTATAAAAATTGTTCCATAATCTTTTTAAGATACAGAAAATAGTTTGATTAAAGGATTTTTAAAATTAAAGTGGATGAACATTTTAAATATTTACATTTCCAAGTGCCATAAAACATAAGCGTTGACACATTTTAAAGTAACTAATGCAGGAGTGAATATTAACAGAAGAACAGTTTCCACACTCCAAAGAAGACAGCAAACCATGAGTGATATTGCAATATCCAACATATCTCCAATATCCTTTGTAATGGCTGATTCACCTCCAACTTTACACAATTGGAAACTAGGCAATACAATGGAGTTAAAAACAACATAATTTACATCAGAATTGCACTAGGGATAATCACTGTCAATATCAAAGAACAGATATTGCAAAGAAACAGGCCAGTGACGACGCAGGGCAGTGATGAGCAGACAGAGAATGAAAAATCCGATAATGGAAAATACACCAGCAATACGAAGCACAATCAGTATAAGAAAATACACCAGCTAGTGATTTTGGTAATTAGATCATCGGCGACTCGGGAAGACGAAGCACAGAAAATGGAGGATGAAACAGAATCGCAAAAACGAAACCCAATCAGTATAAGAAGAACATTAAAAATTACTCCCACAGAAATAAGATTTGGATCGATTCCATTATCAGCATCATCCTCTATCCTAGTCGCCGGAAATGAAAACAATAATGGAGGCAGTGACCGTGAATGAAAATGTCAAGTTGGTTGAAAAGGCATCAAGTCTTACCTGAACAAGGGAGGCAGTGACCGTGGACGATCACTCGATGGTGGCTCGCGGCGGCGGCAGCTGAGGCGAAGGAGACACTCGACGCTGAAGGCGGGAACGAGATGCTTCGCGCGGGATCTGAAGAAAAGACACGGCCACAACGTTATTTTAGGGCCGGGGGTAGTTTGGGAATATTATAGAATTACCATGGGCAATTTAGTCATATTTTGTCACAAATATTCTCTCCCCTAGGAAAAACCCCAAATTTGAAGGTTTTACATAAGAGGGGAGGTGACTACTAAAAGAAAAAAATCCTCCCCTCCCCTACCTCCAACCAAACACTCATTTTTAATCACTAACCCTCCCCTCACCTCCCCTCCCCTCCAAAACCCTCCAACCAAACAGAGCCTAACTGTAGTGCAAATAACTGCATACGTGCATAGTTGCTAGTAGAATAGTCGTTTTATACGGTGTGCATTAATGATGCTCTGTTTTTTTATAGTTGTCGATGTCATTGTTATTATTATGATTATTGACTTCTGATGATGATGACTTGTCTTTTTTCTTCCGGTTGCTGAATCACTTGTGTTTTTTCTGCTTCGTCCGTAACTAATGTTCTTCTCGGAATGAACTGTATATAACTATATATCTTTGTTTATAAGCTGCATACAATGCTTGTTCACTTTGACCCCTTACACCGTAGTTTTATTTTTCCTCAGTAATTTCTCCTCCCAATCACTACATTTCCGCTTCATCAACTTTAATTTGCCTTATATATATATATTGGAAAATCATATTTTACACACAAGAGCAACTATATGCTATATCCACTTTTTAAAATTTATTTGGTCTTGCTTGACGACAAATATGGGTATTTTAATTTTAAACTGAAGAAACATGTTTTAACTTTTTCTTTATGCTAGGACAAATACTATGTTATACTATAATTCTATTTAAAATTGCAAGTCAGATTAGGCGTCGCATTTAACTCAAAATTTTGAAGACTAAAAGCAACGTGTGTGTATCAGTGTATGTAACGCCAAAGGATGGCATTATTATTATATTATTATAATTATCTTTGGGGACAGGGGCAAAAACAGGACGACATGTTAGTTGTTGCATTTATTCTCTTCTCTTTTACCTGTGATCTGTTTTGTGTAATGCTCTATTTTTTTATATCAAATGTTGTGTTTTTCATAGGTTAAATATGGATTTAGACAAAGAGAGCAGTGACAACAGTGCAATAGAGGAGAGTGGTAATGCTTTAGAGGCCTTGCTATTAGATTTTGAGGATAGTGATGAAGAAAATGTAGATGATGACTATTTTAGGCAACATGTTGATGTTGGTATGGGTGATGTATTGAAGGAAGTTGTTGGTAGTTCATAGTTCATATCCATCGAGATTGATCAACCTCAGCAATCAAACGTGATTGAGATTAGAGAGGAGAATATCTTGGCTATGTTATCTGATTATGAATCTGAGGACATTAAAGAAGTTGATGAAATGAGTGATGATGAGGATAAGATAGTGGTTGTAGAACAACACCCGAAATATAATCCCTCAGAGATGTGCAAAGAGTTTTAATTTCAGCTGGGGATGGAGTTCACTTCACTTCAACAACTTAAGATTGCAGTCAGAGAGTATGCACTACTCAATAGATATGAATTGAAGTTTATAAAGAATGATAAGGTGAAATGTAGAGTTAAGTATGCACATCAAGAATGCAAATGGGTAGCATTTGTGAGTAAAGAAAGCCACAAAACGTGACTCAATCTTCTTCCACACAAGAGTTGTTAAATGCAACTCCTTTGGGAGGCAGTCAACCTTGATTTGGGATATGAATTTTATAGTTACTTGGATATAATATTTTAGGTGTAACTTAGTCAACATATTTTGGATGTCAATTACTGAAGCACAACTTTGTAGTTACTTGGATATAATATGACTTTTATGCTAATTTTTTGGATGAAATAGCTTAGTCAAATTTTTGGATGTAATTGCTTAGCAAAACTTTTGCTTTTACTCCTAGAGGAAATTTTTATAATATTTTGGATGTAACTTTTATGGTTACTTGGATATAATATGACTTTTATGTCAATATTTTGGATGTAATTGCTTACCATAACTTTTTCTTTTATTGCTATGGAAACTTGTGATTTTGGATTTATTTTCGATATAACGTTTCTGGTTACTTGGATATGATATGTATTATTACAGTGAGCTTCCTGTCATGATATTGTTCGACTGTCACTTTCCATTATTTTATCTCCATATCTCAGATCATTGAGAGAATTCTGGAGTTTGCAAGGCGTCAAATAGAATTTTATCTCCAATCTTTACCTCTCTTGTGCTTATATCTGGTCATGAGTTATCATTTATTTGATGGCCATTAAGCAATGGTTGACACAAGAAATATACAACATACAAAGGTAATGTCAAAAGCTCAACAGGGAGCAAGTTTTAGTTACAATGTTTTGGAATGCCTCTTTCACAAAATATAAAGCACAATATAATGACAGAGTTACACCATTATATATAAACTAGGTATTTTCATACATTGAAATTGACCACTTTTCAAATCAAATAAACATTGACAAAGCCTATTACATATAAGATCTCTTTCACAAACTTCAGCCTCCTCCTTAATTCAATATTGGCTTCCTTTATCTTCTTTAGCTCCTTTAGCAGTGGGTTCTCAATTGGTCCATCAAACCAATCAAAGTAGTTGAATCCCAAACATGATTGAATATCATACAAAGAACAAAATCCTATTAAATTAGTTGGTATATCCAAAATAAACTTGAGTGTATAATAAAGGTTTTTTATCCCATCATATAGCTTTCCAGCTCCAAACAATATTTAACAAGTCTGTCTCTAAACAAATATGTAAAAAAAAAACTTCAACAAAGTAAAGAACAAGGGGCAATAAAATGACGAAAATGTTAAAAATTTACTTAAAGAATTCTTTATAGAGTCATGTATGTGCTAGTTTGAATGAGGGAGCTACAAATCATAGAGCTATTAATGCATTTAATCAATGGCATTGGTGAGGCAACCAATTGACACATACATGAGAAAAACTGGGTACAAAGCAAGTGCTGAAGTTTTTTCAGAGATATCAACCTCATTTAGTGGTTGTACATCCTCGATCTTCCATCTTGCCCTAGCCTTAACCCTTCCTCCTTTTCCTTTTGAACTTTAACCATTTTTGTTTGTTGTCTTCTACTTCTGCCTGAAGCAAGCTTGCATTTTGTTTTGTTTGGTTTGCATCAACATTTTTTTTCAAGACCAATATTATATATTAAAGTTGCCACATCAGGTGTCCTAATAAGCGTTACATATAGGATAATTTAACACCGTTAGCGCCACATAGGACAATTTAACACCGTTAAAGGGGTAACCAAGTCTTTTCAAACTTCAGAGACTAACAGTTATAAACGGACCAAACTAGAGGGATTAAAAACACCAATTTTAAACTTAAGGGACTAAAATCAAAACCGGGTCAAACTTGATAGACCAAAAGTTATATTTACCCTTTATTTTCACTTTTTTTCCTTCTAGGGAAATGACAATATTTATTAATTTAATTGCTTTAAGGATCTAGCTAGACCAAGTTGCTTCAGGGAAAATAATGGTTAAAACCCCATAATATATAAATATTACTATCTATCAAAATCAAAAATCAAATAAAAGTAATAATGAACTTTTTAAAAAATATATAAAAGTAATAATGCATTGAGTATGTATTCATGAATAAATAGACTAATTTCTTATTGATTTTATACTATATACACTCATCTTATTCTATTCACAAGTCTATATTTTAATCAAATAGGGAAGACCTTAAGACTCGCTAACATATTGTAGCCATTCTTTAAGCGAGTTAATTGCTTTAAATAGCTATAAATCAAACAAACAAATTAAGCACTAAGTTTTCCTTTAATAGAGTTTTCACATTGATCGTATGTGATGATAACCAGTATAAAAAGTAAGGAGGATTTTTTTTATTTGGATAATCTTTTCTACATAAGTTATTAATAATCGGTATAGAAAATGTCAGTTCAAAACTTTTTTATAATAGTGTATCTACATTATTTGGATAAATGTGCAAAATATATACTCAAAACTACTTGTAAACTTTGAAAGTAAGAGCAAACATATCAAAACTGTTAAAATAGCCTAACAGCTTTTATTTTTTGTAGTGGGTATTGTAACACCCGTTTCTTATGCCATTTATTATGCATCAGAAGCGATATCATTTTTATTATGGCTCAGGAGAATCAGTAAATAAGCTCCCAACTAAAAAATTTCACAATTATTCTTGGGGCACTATTTGTTTGGTAGAGAACATATTTACCAGATTGTTTATCTTTTTTACATAGGGTTGCTATCTTTGCTCCATTTATTACTATCAAGTTCTTAATATACCTTTATTCATTCCTATCAGAGTTTTGCTCTACTTATTAAATTTGCGGAATATTTCTTAGCTAATGGGCTCGTACTGTGTGATTACCCATTCCTAATTCAATTAACGTGCTCGGATAATTAATTCCTTTATCATGTGGGTTATGTAGTTAACCACATAAAATGCTAATACAAAATGGAGAAAAGCATAATAAATCCTCAACTCTTCATGCATCCACAATTTCTTCTCCTGGCATATCATCTTGCACTCCTGGCATAATAAATCCTTTAAATGGTTGGCTGGGAGAGGGTGAGATTTGAGGAATCTCGGTAACAAACAATATCACTATGCATGCAAGATATATGTTTAATGTATGACATACTTGCCTTACATAAATTCAAGTAAACATAATTACATATCTGCATGCTAAATATTACAACATACTCATGGCCATAGTATAAATATAATAGAGCTTCAATCAATCAAATATACTCAATATAATTAGATAAAGCAGTCACATAAATCAATGCACAAACATACATATCAAATATATGCAGGTTAGGTAAGTTCACAACCTTTTATCTTTGAATCTCCTCTTGTACCTTTTCTTTCAACCACTCAAGTTGCCTAGGATTCCTTCCATTTTCCTCTTCCTTGTCATCTCATGGCCCTAGGTACATAACTATACATTAGAACCATGATAAATGAATGACCAATATGGTTACATGGGCCTTCAACAACTTTAAGGGCCTAATCATAACCCTTTGGAGTTCCTAATTATTACATTTTACCCTTTTTTGCATAGAATTAAAAAGCTTGCAGATTTTTCACTTATATTTGAAAAATCATAACTTTATCTAGGAAACTCCAATTAGGATGGTTCAAAGTCCTACGTGGCCCTCTTTAACTCTACTTTAAGGAAAAAATATCATTACCACCAATTACATGCACATAATTCTAGAATTCATAATTATTCCCTTCTACCACAAAGTCTTTACAGAATTAATGTCCAACTTCAATAAATAATAACTTTTAGTGTACTTATCTAAATGAGATGGTTCCAGTGGTTAACTAAATATTTTTAAGTCCTTTATCAAGGAAAAATATGGTCCATTAAAAAATTGAACCACAGAAACCCAAAATTTTGCAACTAGACTGTCACCTGACAAGTTCCTGAATCATTACCAGACTTTAAAAATTGACATCTCTCAATCTACTTGTCCAAATGACACATTTCATATATCAAAATAAATTTCTTTAAGTATATTTTTAGGGAAAAATATCGTCATCTGGAAATTACAGCCACAAAATTCCCATAAACTTGTCAAACCCTATCTGTTCTAGAATTCATTCCAGAAACAAAGCTTAACTTTTAAAACTCATAACTTTAAATTCATTTATCTAAAAATTTTCTACCCATAAAATTAAAGTTCAGGATGTCTACTTTTATTCTGTAAAATTTTATGTGCATTGGACTTCATTTAGTTAGTCAAAAACACGTCATAACCTTATTGCCTCAAATTTGGCAGTGTTGAGCTTAGTATCTTAAAGTTCCAATTTTTAAGGTTTTTAATCTGGGCCTTCCAAATTCAGGATCAGGGATATTCCCACATGTGTTTTTGTGTAGAATCCAATGGAACCCTTAAAAATACCAAAATCAAGCACCTACCTTCAATTCTGCCTTCTGGATGGAAATGGTATCTTATGACCAAAAATCACAAGTTTTAATCACTTATCTTCCTGTAAATCATCATTTGGCACCATGTAAAAACATTTACAAGACTAGACCATTACTAACCCTAAAAATACACCTTTCAACTGAAAAAATAGGGTAGCAACAACCAACCATAAAACTCAACTAAATCACATAATACATAGCTCAAAATAAAGCTCTTACTCACCTCTTGCTTCTTCTAAGCTTTGTTCTTTGATTCAACAACTTTGGGTCTTGAGAAATGGCTCAAAACACCTCTCCTCAAGAAACTAAAATCATAGAGTTGAAGCTTAGGATGGGGAGAACAATGTTTATGAAAAGTATTTGAGCTAGAAAGGAGATTTGGAAGGTGAAAAATCAAGATGAAGCCCTTACCTTCTTCTCTGTTCTTCAACTTTCTCCAACTTCTCTCCTCTTTCAATTTCTAATGTTTTTAATCATTTTTTTGCCTATTTAATCAAGATGGATGAAATATCTAAAGGAATGGAGGGTTAAGATTGCTTCTTGCATCTTGATGAAATGGATAAATCTCATGCAATCTTACTTTTCATGATGGAACCTCAAGTTGATACTTGTTAAAAGCTTTAATCTTTTCTCTTCTTTCCTCTCTCTTAGTCATCCAAAATGCCAGGGGAAAAGAAAGCCAGATGAATTTCCCTAACTTCCATATACAGTGTTCAGAAAAAGTTGAGATTGGAGACTGGTGGATTCCCTTGACTTCTGTGCCACATGTCACCGTCTTGGAATGCCAACAAAAAGGTAAGAAGGACACCTCATGATGAAGAGACAAGTGTCACCTTCCAATTGTGCCAACCAAAAAGTATGAATAGTATTTGTCATGGTGATGTGTACTTTGATGATAAGTGTCATCTTCTTATTGATCCAATAAAAAAGTAGAGTAATCATTGTACATCATAATCTACTTTATTAAAATTACTTTATAGGTGTCTACTCGGGTTTCACTCGGGACTTACTTGAGATTGCATCACGCGTATCGGAGCCCACAAAATGATGCTAGGTCAGAGTATATATATGGGCTCCACATGGCACCATATACCAGTGTTTTCTTTAGAAACATAGGGTACACATATCTGCCCTAAAAATGCCATGTGCACACCTATACCGGCATATTTTGCTCAACTAATCAGTTACATACCTCATGATATATTTGGGTGACATCTTTCTACTAACCTAATGGCATCGTATATGTGTCTTGTGTACATCTGCACTGATACTTTGATCCTACTGCCTAAGCCTACTGGTCCCTCTGCCTAATAAGGATGGATCACATAGTCTCCGAAAGTCTTTCCATCTCTCTACATTCTTGGAACTCTTAGTAACTAGGGTTTAGCAGTCTGCTTAAGTTAGAATTAATCTCAAGCTTCTGGTTCCAAAATCTGGGATATTATAGGTATCGTTGTTATGAATGAACTATAAAAAAGATTATATTAAAATATAACCAATGATACTAAATTGATATTTCTAAGTGATTGAAATTGCATTAAATTCAGATTGTTGATCACATTGAAGTGAATTTATCCCACGCATCATAAAGTACCTTACCCAAAAAAAAATCCTTCCCCTTAAACCATCCATTGTGGAGTATTTTACTGGTTTTGTTGGCGTCTGAATCGATGTGTCTCCTCCTCCTCCTCTTATCACTACAACTTTTTCGTTTATTAGACTTGTGATATTGTAAGAGTTTATCAAGTCTTTTACTTAAACAATGTTAAACAAAATTAGTAAGTAATATAGATCACAAAACTGAGATGAATCAAAATTATTAGTCTCAGAGCAATAGATGACATACTAATCGCAAAGCCTAAGGGCCCGTTTGGTTCGATCACATTACACCCTGCAGTGCAGTGTAATGCGATGCAATGGTAATGCAATGCAATATTAATTACAGGGCTAGTTTTTGATTTGATTTTTAAGTAAGGTGCAATGAATTATTATTTTAACAATTATTTAAAATTAATATATTACACAAAGTCTATTTTACCCTTACTATAATCTTTATAAAAAGAAAGTTAAGAGTCAGGTGGAGGAAGAGGAGGAGGTAGTGGTGGCGGTGCCGGGTGGTGGGTGGCTGCAGCGACGGAGGAGGAGGAGGTAGTATGGCGGTGGTGGTAGAGGAGGAGGTAGTGGCGGCGGCGATGGAAGAGGAGGAGGAGGAGGTAGTGGCAGTGGCGGAGGAGGAGGAGGTAGTGGTAGTGGGAACGGAGAAGGAAGAGGTAGTGGCGGGTGGCGACGGAGAAGGAGGAGGTAGTGGCAGCGGCAAGTGTCGGCGAGGGAGGAAGAGGAGGTAGTAGCGGCCGGACCGAGTGGCGGCAGCGGCAGAGGAGAAGGAGGTGGTGGCGGTGGTTGCAGCGGCAGAGGAGGAGGAGGTAGTAGCGGAGGTGCCGGGTGGCAGCAGCGGTAGAGGAGGAGAAGGAGGTGGTGGCGGTGGTTGCAGCGGCAGAGGAGGAGAAGGTAGTAGCGGAGGTGCCGGGTGGCAGCAGCGGTAGAGGAGGAGAAGGAGGTGGTGGCGGTGGTTGTAGCGGCAGAGGAGGAGGAGGTAGTAGCGGAGGTGCCGAGTGGCAGCAGTGGTAGAGGAGGAGGAGGAGGTAGTCGCGGTGGTGGAGGAGGAGGAGGTGGTGGCAACGACAAAGGAGGAGGAGGTGGCGGTAGTGGTGAAGGAGGAGGTGGCGGCAGCGGCAGGTGGCGACAACGGCAAAGAAGGAGGAGGTGGCGGCAGTGGCGGTGGCAGTGTGGCGGCAACGGAGGAGGAGGAGGAGGAGGTGGCGGTGGCGGCAGGTGGCTGCAACGGCAGAGGAGGAGGAGGTGGCGGCGATGGTAAAGGAGGAGGTGGCAGCGGTAGCGGCAGATGGCTGCAATGGTGGAAGAGGAGGTGGCGGCGGTGGTGGAGGAGGAGGCGGCGGTAGCAGTTGTGGCGATGTGGCTAAGTGAAAATATATAAGTAAAATAAAGAGAAGTAAAACTAAAGGGTAAATTAGACTTTTCTAACTATGCAATGGGATGGTAATGAGGATTCATAGGGGGGAGGTATGAATGAGGATTACCAATTTTTTGGTAATCATCATTACCATGGTAAACCCTATTACCATGCTAAAGAACTACCAAACACTCTTCTCATGGTAATGCAATCATGATTACCATTGCATACATGCAATGTGGTTGAACCAAACAGGCTCTAAATGTTTTAAAACCTTCAATAGTAAGAAAGATTTTAATGACATATTTTTTTGGTAGGGAGACTTCAGAAGTTTCACATTTTAATGACATATAATTTTTTTAAAAAAATACTATTGCTAAATAAATTATTTCAAGGCGAAGGTGCAAATTTAGCAATGAATAATTTCGTGATGAGCATCCATAAGACTTAACTATTTTCAGGTGCAAAAGTAGACATAAACTATTATTTCGGAACAAAAGTAGACATGAACTATTTATTTAGGAGCAAATATAGCAACGCAGTTAAACACACTTAACTTTCGTTACTTTTTGTACTGTGGGTCCCACCAGTATTCTATCTTTCTATTATTTTAATATTTTTTTAAAAGAAAAATATCACTTGGACCACATGGAAACAATTTCATTTTAGTTAACGCCTAAAAGATTATGAAATTTCACTGCATTCCTTAGGTCAAAATGAAATTAAGTTTTTCTGTGAAAAGATAATAATGGTCTTACTTTATTTTTTTAAGGGTTATCTGAAATAAAATTGTTTCTATGGGGTTTAAGTGATATTTTTTGATTAGAAAAATAGAGAGAGAGAGAAGATTGGTGAGACCCATAGTTTAAAAAGTAACGGAAGTTAAGTGTTTTTAACGATGTTGCTATATTTGCTCCAAAATAAATAGTTGTATATACTTTTGCTTCAAAATAATAGTTTATGTCTACTTTTGTATCCAAAACTAGTTAAGTCTTATGGATACTCATAGTGAAATTGTTCATTGCTAAATTCATACATTCACTCTTTAAAAATAAGTAATTTTTTTTAAAAAGCATCCCGTCTGAAAGATTAGAGACAATCAAAGTGATACTTATATATCTCGGTGTCGATGGGCTATAACATCAAAGATTTTTCGATGGCCTTGTTCTCGTCAATTTTCTTTTATGTGTTATGCATATTGTAATTTAATCCTTTTCTTCATTACTCTCTGGCGAATGTGAGCTCTTCCTTCATATGTAACTTCTTATTTTTCAATATTATTCATGCTGCCAACTCAACATAGAACCTATTTGGATTGACGGTAGCAACTGCTTTTTCTACGTGATTTACAGTATACGAGACAAGCATGTGAGAAAAGTTTTATTTCGACTTACATGAACGTACTTTTCTAATGTTGTCTCAAACGTACCCATATTCAAACAACTAACAATCAAACTTAATCTAGATTTGTCAGAGTGACATTGTTATGATTAGGAAACTTCCGAAGCAACATTGCTCCTAAGTGATTGTAACATCCCAAATTTTATTCCTAATATTTAAGTAAAATTAGGATGCTATTTATTAATTAACTTAAGATTGAAAATAAATTAAATTCATCGTTTTAAGTCTAGAAATATAGAATTGCGAAAGGAACGGAATATGATTAAAAATTCAAGTGAAAAGTCCTCATATGGATAAATGAGGCCTAACTAAACTTTCATGAGGTATCAAATTATCCTTAAAGAAAATTAAAGGCAGTGAGTATTTATTGATATTGATTTGAGTTCAATCATCTTATTCTTTGGTAATTGAAATTTACAAGGTAATTGTTTGAGTAATTGGAATAGACTCAAAATGGAATTAAATTTTACATATTTAAAACCCAATAATAATTTTTAGGAGGAGAAAATTTATAAATTTATGAGGAATTAAATAAAAATATTTAAGGTTTTCTTTTACATAACATATTATAATTATTTAAATATTATGAAAATGATAAGTGAGTAAAATACTAGCTATGTCCTTTAAATTTTAGCAGAGTGTTGAATGTATATATGTATTAAGTTAAAACTGAAATTGAATAAAAAAGAAAGAGACAAGGAAAGTTAAATAAAAAGGGGTGTGCACACATGACCCACTACTAATTTGTTCAAATCAGTATGGGTCACTTGTGCACACCCCTACTTTAATTTAAAACCAATGACCCTTCTCCCTCTAAGGCCTCAATTCAACCACGATTTTTCTTCATTCCTCCCGGCTACAATACTGTGAGAGAGAGTAGAGGGCCAACTGAATCACAGAGAGAGAGCTAGTGAGAGGGATATAATTTGGGTCATACTTAGTAAGTTATTTATCTCAGTTTTCTTTTTAATTGCTTCTCTTATATATAGTTTTGATGAAGAAAAATCTAGGGTTTGATATATATTGAAAATTTGAAGCTTCTAGTTGATTATTTTATTTTTAATGGAGCTAGAGAGATTTGAATAAGAGTTGTATGATTTGGATTTTTGTTTGAGAGTTTGATTTGAAGGAAAATAGTTAAGTTTGATTGAAAAATTTGTGATTTATGTTACGAGAGTAGATGGGTTATTAAAAAAATGTAAGTGTACACTTTCATAAATAAGTAATATAGAAGTGAATAGAGTATCGTTCCCACGAGGATTGATCACTAAGTACCAAAATTGGTAATTTTAATTTTATTTGGTCAATTGATTAGTTGGTGATTGAGATTATAAAATAAAAATGATTAAATATGAATGCAATTGATATGAAAACAACTATGAGAAAAAGCTCTAGGGGTTATATTTCACTTAGAAAATTTTGGATTGAATTACTCATCTATTCTAATTCAATTTATTCCACATGATTGATAGCCAAGTTTCCTTAATTTAATTACTAGCCTCTTCCAAGATCAAGAAATTCTATAATTAATTGCTAATCCAATATATCCCTATATGAATTAAAACAATGAATCATGCATTAAGATTTATAGAACTCATTAAGACTACACAACCCATATGAATATATTCCTATTTCATATGCAAGTTATGGTTTTAATTATATGATCTACACACATATATCCCCTTCCGGTCTCAACATACATATTGAAATCATTCAAAAGATGGTCAATCAATTGAAAGAATTATGAGTTAAGATTCAATTCATCATTAGTAAGCTACATCATCACCCTAGGTAAATGAAAATTTAGCTCATGATGAAACTAAAAACAAAACCAAAAATAAATTAAAAACTTCATAAATATTGCATAAAACTTAATTATTAAATTCTAAAACATAAAGAAACAACTACAAGATGTATGCAAATGGAAAATTTTAGCCTTCCTTATAAGAGGTAAAATCTTCCATATAGGTGGCAACTTATATTATCCATGAAGGAGAACTACCTAAGCCTTTCAAGAAGAAGGCATGTAAAAAACAATACAATGCATGAAAATTAAACTCTAAGATGATGTCCCTCATTGTGTCTTCCACTCTTCTATTTATAGATAAATGGTGTGCAAAAATTTTCACTTATTAGGCATGAATCTTGACTTTAAGTAGCCAAATTTGACCTTATGGCAATCATACTTTTTGATTGCAGCCAAATTTTGATAGTCAAAATGGCAGAATATCACATTTTTGTCTTCATGAAAGTTGTAGATCTGGATCTTAGCTTGAAAACACATATGAGAGCTCCTCATTTCAACATTTGCAGCTCAAGTTATAGTTAAATTAGTGGGCAAATGTCAGATTTGGACATATTCAAGTTCTCAAATTCTAAGCAAAATTCGAGACTCTTGAAGATTGAACTAGGTTTTGGTCTCAACATAAAATTGTAGGGCTTTTTCTTAGCTTTTTATCTATATAAAGAACGTCTCAATTCGGCATCTAGAGCTCCAGATATTGCCTGAAAATTGAAATAAGGTTAAAATTTAGTATTTTTTTGATAACTTCTATTTTATGCCCAATTCTTTATTTATTTATCAATTACATCCAAATTCATTGAATTAAGCTTAAATATCATCCACAAAATCATCATATAAGGGAAAATAGATATGCAAATATTTTACTTATCAATTTATTATATTGTGGCTTTAGATTTGAATTTTATGTCATATTTTAGCTTATTGGGGTTTTTATTGAGGATTGAATGGATTGGTATTTAAGTTTGTGATCAAATTGAATATTGATCAATTTGTGTAAAACTTTAAATGTTGGAATCTTAGGAGATATGAAGGATTTGAAGAGAAGATATTATTGTGAGTTAATTGCGGATGGTAATAATTGAAATAGAGTTGAGAACTTAGAAGATTGTGAATGGGATCATGATTTGAGAAATTGATTTTTGAAACTTTTAAGAGACTTTATTGATGCTCGGGAGTATATTAGTTGTTAGTAGTTTATGAATTGAGAAGTTGATTTCATGAGTTAATTTTAAGTGCATGTAAGGTGTTTGATGAATTTCTTGATAGGAAAGAGGCTTATTTGAATAAGCATGGCTAAACATTTTTCTAGTGGAGGAAAATTTAGATATTTGTTTTATAGAGATATGACTCAAATAGAGAAATTGAGTTATGATAGCAAATTGAGAATTTTGAGGATTCGTGTTAAAGTGAATAATTTGAAGATGACGTAAATATTCGAGATAGTTTTTGATTTGTGAGTTAAATTTTGAGTTAGTATTGATAATGTGACTAATGGAAATGAGGTTTTGTAATTAGGTTGATTGTGAATAGTTAAAGATGCTAGTTGTGACTTCTAGAGAGACTTTAAGTCTCTAAATTGTTTTTGTATGTTAACCACTCAATTAGTTTGAGCACTAAATTGTGATTTCAATTGATTGTTATAGATTGATTTATAAATTGTGGTTGAATTTTTTCTTTTGCCATATAAACTGTGGTTGAATTTAGAGTTTGAATTCTTGTGATAAACTTAGCTTTAGTGAAAGGTAATCACTTTCCACTTGTTACGTGTGTTAGTATATTGTTTGTGGGTATTTTGGGAAATGAGAATGAGAATGAAAATAGTATTTTGATATTGATTAGTTATTTCAATGAGTATTTTGAAATGTTTATTGAGATTGAGAAAGCTATCATGATATTGATGAGTATTTTAATAAAATTTGCCTTGTGAAATCTTATAATTTGAATTGTGAAATATATATATACACACAAGAGCTGAGAATTGAGATATTATGACATGTATATGAAGATAATTTAAATATCATTGTATAAATGTGAAAAATCTTAAAAAACTCCCGTTGAGCTATTTATTGATAATTATTATGATGATTGGATTGAGATGAGATAGAGAAGTTTGTTCCACCAT
Source organism: Albizia julibrissin (assembly GCA_037074505.1). Taxonomy (NCBI): domain Eukaryota; kingdom Viridiplantae; phylum Streptophyta; class Magnoliopsida; order Fabales; family Fabaceae; genus Albizia; species Albizia julibrissin. The sequence goes on from CM073483.1 coordinate 33,067,163, forward strand.
GTGATGTAACCTCCATTAATGCACGATGATTGGCTTCTCTCTGTCTCATAGGTTCAATGAGGGATTGACCTACTAGTTCAATGAGGGGTCACGACACTCCACTGGTTCAATAAGGGAAACGACCCATGGTCTAGGCATGTGTTTCATGGATTTCGGCCGGTCCTCATCACTTGACTGCTGAGCTCTTGAGTGACCAGTAACATGGATAGTAACCAAGCCCATGGGTCTAGTTGGCGAAAATGAGGTGGTTCGGTCGGATTGATGGAAGACAACATAGGAATTATGACATGGAAATTCTGATACATAATTTGTAATATGAAAATTGTGATATAGAAATTGTAATATAGAATTTGTGATAGGAAACTGTGATATGAAATTTGTAATTTAGAAGATTGTAAATTATATCTCTAATACTTTATTATGTAAATTGTTCTACTTAGCATCTCATGAGCATATATTAGCATGTGTAATGAGCTGGATAGCTGGTTATTAAGACTTTGGTCTCACCTCGTTGCTCTTAGTATGTTTTGAGTACTAGTTCTTCTACTAATCAATTGAGAAAGGCTCTAAAGGCTTGATTATTGTGATAATTTTTGTAAAGCCTGTTCCGTTTCATTTATGTGACAAATTATTGTGTATTGCCATTGTAGGCCTTACATTGCATACTCTGATGTAATATTATGTTTGAAATTATACTATTTTCTACTACGGATAAGTAACTCAAGTGGATATTTTTTTTAAAAAAAATGTTGTTTCAATATTTTGATAATTGAGTTTGATATTAGGCTTTTGGTCAAATGATTATATTCTGGACTTCGAGAAGTCTAAGGCCCTAGTGTGTTAATTAATTATAGTTTAGTTTATGAAACAATAGGAAAAACTATATATAATCCATTATAGATTCTAAATGTTTAATTGATAGATAGTTGATTTTTGACATTTTATAAACATTTTAGAAAGAATAGTACTAAAAAATGAGGTTTATCTTTGGGCTTGTTGTTGAATATTCTATTCTGAGCTTTGAGAAGCTCAAGGCTCAACAGTTGATTAAAATGACTTTATAAATATATTGATTTAATATAGCTTAGTGTACAATTATTTAGAAAGGATTTATTATCCATGATAAATTCTAAACAACTAGTTTTTTCTTCATCATGATAGATATTTGAAATTATTTAAATCCTTTATAACCACGGTAGTGTTTTCAAATTGTTAGTTGAACTCTTTTTATACTATGTTTAACTTTTGAAAGATGGGTTGTAATTTTTTCTACTATGATAGACCTTTTAGGTTTAGGTTTTCGCTTTTACGCCATAATTAATATCTAAAGGTTTGATTAAGCGTATGGATAATTAAGCCCACAGGAAAGGATTTTACAGTGATAACTTCTGAGGCACATTTACACTTTAACGAAAATGACGTGGATGATATGTGGACTGTTAGCTTAACATATTTAGTTAATTAATTGTCAAACTTAACTGAGATAGCATCCAAGGTAAAATTACTATAGTTTGAAAACCTATGGAGCTACATTGCACATCAAAATACTTTGAGGGTAAAATTGCCCTATCTTGTCAACTTCCAAGAAAAAATAGCCTAAACCCTTTGATCTTTTTGAAAATGAAAATAACTTATGTTAAAAGAGTTATTTTAATTGGATTTTTTTAAAAAAATACTCTAATATGATTTAATAACATAAATGAAAGAAATCAATCATATTAAATCCAAGTTGTATGCTAGTATTAGGCATTAGCTAGGGGTGTTCATGGGGTCACATACCTGTAATGCCCGCATAGACCTAGTAAAAAAAGATTCAATCCAGTCCTAAAAAATCAGCCTAAAACCCATTGGAGAATCTTCTAGCGAGGCCAAATACTAGGGAAGGCCAGGCATTGAGCAAGAAATATTGCTCTGCTCAAAGTGTATACATAATTGTGTTTAAAATATATATGTTATATACACACATTTGTTCATTATTTAATAAAATCATAACAAGTATTTACTTGGCATTCAATTAGAACATAATGAATAAACATATTTTGTTTTTTTTTCAACAATGAACATATTTTATATTTACTCAACAAATATGCATATTTTTTTCATAAATATATCTAATTAAGAAATTGATAAATTGAGTTCTTAAATAAATCAAGAAAAATTAACTATTTGATCCTTACAATTTCATCAAGTTTTCAACTCAATCCTTATATTTTAACTTGTTATGACCCAATCCTTATACTTTGTTGTGTAATCTCCATCCATCCTCATTTTTTGAAAAAAAAAATAAATGAGTTTGATATGCTCATCATAGGTGGTGCTGAGTCGCTGACGATGATTAAAGGAGTTAAACATGCTTAGTTGGCTTGCCACATCAGGTATGCTTAAATCTTCAGCCAGTGGCCTCTCACTTTGCCTCCACTTGAGACAAAATGACCTCGTTTTGCATTGAAAAAATAGAATATTAGCCTTTATGTTTATTTTTAGTCTTGGCAGTTGATGTTTGAATCTAGAGAGAATTGGTTTCAACCCTCATCAGGGTCACCTTCGTCCCCTTGTCTCTTTCATTTTTGTGGCTCTGTTCATCTCCATTATCAGCATTTTAAACAAAGTGAACACCTCCCCCTCTCTTGATCAAGTGTATCTAATTGGTTCATAGTATTCATGTGTGTATATACTGTGCAAATGAGGAAATTGAAGAAAGGCATGTGAACGTTAGAAGAACCAAATCTTAACGAAAACTGGAAAAAAAAACAATATAGAAATATGTATATGCTGAGGAAAAAAGATAGAACAACCGATAACATTCTTTTTCACGCACCAAAGTTGGTTTTGACAAAAAAACCAATAACAAAAAAGTGAAAACAAGCCAATTTCCCCCTTCTTCTTTAGCGACCGCCGCCAATAACCTTTTTTGGGAGGCAAAAGGATAAAAGCGTTGAGGCACATGAGAGCATGAGAGAGCATGAGAGATTAGGTTTTCTTAAACACCAATGGCCGACATTAAAAATAAAAATGAATAGCTAAGATTCTATTTTTTAATGTAAAAGGACGTCACTTTGCCTAGGTTTGCGTCAAAGTGGAGACTGGAGAGGCCCTTTGCCGTGCTTAAATAAGTGAGATTTTTGGTGAAAAGAATAAATCAAATCATCATATCTCTCATCCGAAACGCATAGGGTGAGAGGTCTGAGAATGCGAGACGACGGCGAAGGTGCCGAGGGTAAAGGCGATCGACGCAACCCCAATTGGAGAGAATGCGATGGGGTGGGTTGAAGAAATGGAGAAGCGATCGAACTTTAGGTATTGCATCGTCGCTTCCTTCATCGAGGGAGGAGGAAGAGCTCGATTGGGTCATGAATCCGGAGGAAGCATAAATCAATCGCTTCAACATTGTTTGGGTCATGCTTTTTATTGCCTTCCTTGTTTGTTATTATGGGCTGCGCTTCTAACATTGAATTTTATTCTTCAAATCTTGGTTTTGCTGCTGGTCCTTCACGATTCTGGGTTTGACTCTATCAAACTTATCTTTATCCAGCCATGCGATGAGCAAACCTTCAGGTGATTTTGATTTTCATCTTCTAGGAACTCTCCAACAAATATTGATTTATTTTTCATTGGTCTTCTCATTTTCCTTGTCTCGTGGATGATAAATAATTGATGTCTTTGTAATGTTATTTGCAACCGATGTTCCCTGGGTAGAGTAAACATTCTTAGTAATTGATGGGTATGGTGAACTGATTCATCTTGCTATATTGGAGGTGATAAAAGTAGGAGAGAAGATTACACAAAAAGAAGGGAGCATAACAGACCAAAAGGTGAGGATGACATAGCAATAAATGAAGATTACAGAGAATCATAAGACAATCTAAGGTTTGAAGAGTAGAATAACAAACAATACCAGAAGAATTATCAAGATAAGGATAGTAGCCGAACTGTCTGAGTCAGTATTGGATTGTAAATTATATGAAATAGTCACCAACCGCTATATAGTTGATTGTAAGTTATTTTAGGAGTGGGAAGTATGGCGTACTTCCTATTTTGCTACAGATTTTGTAATTTGATGTAATTTACACTATAAAGAAATGTAAGAACCAGTTATTGTTTAATGATGCATGGATTTGTTGATGTCCAATTGTGTCTTTCCTTATGCACCGAGTTCATGTGATTTAAGCTTTCTATATAAATATACTCGAACACTACAACTGACATAAATTCCAAGGGCACACCTATGGCACACTTTTGTTGTCTTATTGTGCATGAGGTTTGGTGTGCACTATTAAAATATAATGTCAGGGACTACAAGCATAGTTCCAACAATAAATAGTTCAACTTTTCCAATCCAAAACTTGTACTTCCATGAACTTGACCATGACATTCAATAATTATCAAGAAATTGCCATTCTACAATGAAAAAATGGCGTTGTTACTGCCATATTCTATTTTGTTTTGCTGTCAGATTCATAATAAGACATGTTCAAAACTGGAATACTTAAGCCTTGTATTTTTTTTAGGTCAGAACACTTATCCTTGTACAATTACAACTGAAGGTAAACTGAAGGTTAAAGAATTTTATTATCTTCTTCTCTTCCCTTCCATAGCTTTCTGTTGGTCTTCTTTAACCTTCAGTTTACCTTCTATATTCTTCTATAGAATTTGGCATCTCATTAGATTTAGAGAATCATCGAGGAGAATGATATGATCCCTCAATGCACCAGCATAGCATAATATATTTCGCTCAGCAATGGTCTCACAGGTATGAATGGCTATACTTGCACCAAGTCCAGATAGATTCTCATTCTCATTTCCCAAAATAGAAAGAAGAAATTTCATGCGTTCCTCTCGGTGAAAATCATACTTTGGAGCTAGTTTTGATTGAAAGATCATTGGTAAAGAACTTGCAGTGGCATGGACAACATGAAACAACGGGGAGAAAGGCAAATTATGAGGGCTTTACAATGAATATGAGAGAGTTGGCATTTGAAAAGTACGTTCACACAAATCAAAACAAAACTACTTTCACATACTTATCTCGTATATCGTAAATCATGTCAGAAAAGCAGTAGACTCGTATATCCTAAATCACCTCAGAAAAGTAGCTTTTACTGCTAATCTAAACAGACGCTGGAAAATAAGGCAACACTAACACAACTAAGATAAACAAGACAGGCTTTCATAATAATTCCCTTACACCTTCATTCATGCCGCCTCCTGAATCTAGAACCAAAATATAATAATTAATAACCGTTTTGGATACTCGATTCAAAAATCTTCATGTGTCATATTTTAGCATCATGTCTGTGTTATTGCTTCTGAGTTCTGACAATTCACCAATGAAATTAATTAAACATCAATTAAGTGACCGAAATCCAACCCTAGTTTGGGAGTTGCAAAACCCCACCTATTTGGGGATTCGTCATTGTTCATTTCTTTTTCGATAATGTTTAAGCAGTGGCTTCCGATGGTGCTCTAGTGAATCCCCCAATGTCTCCTGGTAACATAACATATCCTTGTAAATGACCTTATTTATATTTCTACAACATTAGCTTATTCGCCTTAAATTCAAGTCTTGTCAATGGCATGACAATTATTGTAATTTACCTTATTAGCCTTACAATTTAACTTATCCGCGCGTCTTGTAAATAGCATGTGTTCTTGTCAATACCTTTTTAATTTATATTGTAAATGGCTCAAATATTGTTGTATATCCCCTTATTTATTTTGTAAATTAGTTTATTTGTATTTTGGTAAATAACATGTGTTTTTCAATAACTCTTTTGTATTGTAAATGGCTCAAGTGTTCTCATAAATTACGTTATTTTCCTTGTAAATACCTTATATGTCTGGTTAATACCTATTATGTTTTTTTTTTTTTTTTGTGAATTTGGTAAGCGTTCAAATTCTCAAATAGATTTCAAACCGACCTCCATCACAAACAACAAAAAATCTTCAAGTAGACATAGACTAGTTATCTGAAGCAAATTTAGACTAATAAATCTTCGAATCACAGAGTAGTCTTTAAGATATTCAACTAGATCTACACAAAGTGCAGCATAATAAATCAACTAATGAATGAGGAGTGAAGATTCCGGATGGAAGTAAGAACCCTAAGGCAAGAGCAAGTGAGGAATGAAACAGCTGACCTTGAACTGGAGAAATCAAGCCTTGGATTTCACAAATCTCACATTTGGAATAAAAAATTTTACTTTGCTAAGAAGAAATCGATAAGGAAAGAAAGAAATAGGCGTGGGCGGATGGCTTCTGCCTATTCTTTTATGCCCTTTTTTCTTTTTCCAGGGGCTAAATCCGTCTTTTTCCTCCATCAATTAATTTCATTTTAGCCTTAAAAGGATGCAGTAGTATTTCAGATTATTATGGGGCTATTAGAAATGTTCTTGCTACAATAGGGACTATATGAATTTTTCCCAAAAAAAAAAGATGAGAATAATCTAAATTAGAACACTAAAATTCTGTTTTACAAAATTTGTAGAGTAGTGATGCAAAATTTGTGGGGTAATAAAGTTTTCAATAGCCACCTTTTCCAATTTTTTTCAAAAAAAAAACTTTAATTTTGATGTGAAAGATAAGATACATCATTAGAACAGGTAAAATTGTTGAAGGGACAATTTCAGTTAAGGACCTCTATAGTCAATTAATGTGAAATGGTTCCCAATAAATTATAAAACAATACTGCAAGACCTTAGGGGCAAAATGAAATTAATTGTTATGCTGAAATGACATGATTGCCCCTGCCTATTTTTTTTTTTAAATATAGCCAGCATTTTTAGGCCGACAACGAGCCCCTGAACACTAGTCGACTGTGGCTGGGGATCTAGTTGCCAAAAAAATAAAGTTCCAGCAAAGTGGCCAAGTGGGTTTCAGGCTAGCAAAGCTCTTTAATTAATATATGCAACAAAATACATATTTATTAATTTTATATCCCTACCTACTTTACATCATAGTTAACAAGTGTTTTGCATATCATGAATAACTAGAATAGCCCTATCAAACAAGTGGAATATTTTTTATTAATAAGATAAATTAGTTTTTAAAGAAGATCAAATTTGTAGGTACCTTATACATTATGAACAAATCGAATAATCCCATGAATGAGTGAGAGGATCTTATGAACAAGATAAATTAATTTCTTAACAATTACTTATTTGTAAGTGTCTTACACTTCATGAATAAGTAGGATAGTCCTATGAACTAGATAAATTAATTTCCTAACAATTACTCATTTACAAGTATCTTACACCTTATCCCAAAAACTCCTATGAATAAGTAGGATAGTCTTATGAAGAAGTGAAATAGTTCTATAAGTAAGTCGTAATAAAAGTTTAAATTAATTTATCTTATTCCAAAAATTATTTTAAAATATAAAAATTTAAAAAGTAGAAATAGGAAGTGATAAAGATTATGAAGGGACAAGTAATATCTAAAAATTAAAACTAATGTGCTATAATTATGTGCTATTAGATTTCCAACTTTATGATGATTTCCCATGAATTAATTAACCAATATAACTTGTTAATTGAACTGAAATTATCCTTTTCCCCCTAAAAATAATTTAATTTATATATAATCAACGTGTCACCTAATACAAATCCTCCAAAGCCGATTACATAAAGGCAGCTTATTACAGCTTCAGACTCAATTCATTGTTTACAGGAAGGAAGAAGGATCCGGCTTGAACATTAAAAAAAAAAAAAATAGTTGTAAAATCGCAAGATGTGGCTCATTACAGCGTTAGACTCAATTCACTGTTCACAGCAAGACAAGGCTTCGATCAAATTTGAATTTCAATTTTTGCAATTGCCAGCCTTTTTCATATCTTTTTATACTGTTCTATTCGCATGTGAATTAATGGTCCGAACATGAGGTTCCAGCTTCTCTATTAGTGCACGAAGAAATAGGTTTCTCTCTTATAGTCTATTTGTCTTTCATTCCTCATGCCTTCTTATTTTTGTTCTTGTCTTGAATTTTTCATGCATTTACAAGCAGGAATGAGGACTATGCTGCAAACGTACCTAGATTTCCTCTCTTATGGTCAATCAGGACGGCTTCTTCTAATGAATGGAGACAGACCTGATATCATTTGTAGGATGATGAAGCTATACAATTTAGGTTAGTTTTTAAAGGTGGAGCCTCGATTTATTGTTCAACGTTTCTGCCATTACTCTGTTCTGTTTTGGATTCCTGTTGTGTCTTTCGTAGTCCTTCTGACCCTCTATTCTCTGCCTGATCAACTTAATGCGTGTGGGTTACTTGTAGGTCGTGCATAGTATCGTTTCAGAAGCAGGGTTCAACAAAACTCATTATTAATGACGATGAGCAGCCATTATGTTTTAGTTTGGGTATAACGGAAAGGAAATTTTGTAATGATGACATTTATGAGTTTAGTTGTAGCTTTCAGTTCCCATTTATTAGTCTACACAAGTTTCTGTGTATAAATAGTCTTACAACTTCATGAACCATAGCACGTCTTGGGTCTAAAGTTAAACCTCTGCTCCTCCTTCGTTTTATCTAGATGGAAACGTGCATTGCTGACCTTCATTTTGGAATCCTGAAGAGTAAGATAGTGTAAGACTAAAACCTTTTTTTTATTGCTGACCTTCAAGTTATTTTCCTTTTATATTATACTGATGCAACTGATACAATACAAGAGATTAATCTTTGAAATTTCTGCAGACGTGTTAGGTTGGCCTACTATCACTAGCTACAGTGATGCACAAAGGTGTTCTTTGATCCAGATTTCCCTGAAGTGGTTAGAGAAAGGAGGGAATATGTATGAGTGGAATATCATGTTTTCTTATTGAGTGGGTTTTTTTTTTTTTAAAAGATGTATGGACCTTGTACGAATATCTGGTTTGGATAATGTTATGCCATGAATCATACCAGATCGTACTATTTTGTTTCTTTTATCTTTATTGCATTATGTTTCCTCCAACCCTATCTCTTCATATTCCATTGCTCATAGTTATGAGATACGAGTTTGTGTGTGATGCGATCCAAAATCAACAAGTTGTCCCTTCATATTCAAGTGACGACTCTTCAACTTCAAATGATCATTTTCAAATTCTAACTGGTCCAATCATGAGAGCACAAACTAAAATATTTAAGGAAGCATTGATTGAACTGATTCAAGAGGATGTTGCAAATCAAATGGCAATTGGATCGACAATTTTAGACAAAAATGTTGAAAACGTCACTAATTTCATATGGGCTGTAAATGGAGATATTGATCAAGTTTTAGGCTTGAAGTCTTGAAATTGAAGAGCTTGGACCTAGAACTACATATGGGAGGACTCATTTGGGCTTAAATAAACATATTTTGGGCTTTAAATGCTGATTATATTTTATGAATTTTATTTGTGCGAAATTATTAAATAAGTTGCCATATTTGACTTTTGGGTTCTCTAGTACACTATATTAGACTTTTGTGTTTTCTAGAACATTGTATTAGACATTTGAGTTTCCTATCAGATGGTTTTGGATTTCCTAGCACATGGTATTAGACTTTATAATTGCAATTTTCTAAGTTGCAATTATTACAATTATGTAATATTTCTCTATAAATACCTTGTGCTTCTTCAACTGTAAGACACACTTGAGATTTGATATATGAATGAAAGTTACATTTCTGCACTTTGTTTCTTGAGAGTGGATTCTCTCTAGGGTTCTTCTTAGAACTAATAAACTTATCAATGCTTGATCAACCTTGTGGCGTCTTCCAACACTTCTGATCCTTATTCTTTCGTGTTCAAGGGTTCAAGTGGATTATAGATCTTTGTTTAGCTTTCTAGGGGTGAGCATATCTCAGAATTGGTTCTGGGTTTGTGGGATCTTCCCTTGTGGATTGCACCATCTAACTTTAGGAACGAAGCACCACAACACGAGGACTTCCTAGGGGGTCACCCATCCTGAGACTACCCTGGCTGAGCACGATTAACTGTGAAGCGCTAACCATCATGCTAAAAGTTTAAGCTGGTAGCAGATGCGCACCCCTATTCCTTTAACCCAGTATAGACACGGGCCCCCGGTTTTCAATGACTATGGGTGCCACCAGACCCCGAACTTGATCTACACCCCCTCCCAGACTCAGGACGTATCATTCCCTCCCTTTAAAGGACATTCATCCTCAAACCTTTTTATGGAAGTGGGATTCGAACCCGTACAGGCTTTGATACCAAACTTCAGGAACGAAGCGCCATAACATGAGGACTTCCCAGGGGGTCACCCATCCTGAGACTACCCTCGGCTGAGCACGCTTAACTGTGAAGCTTTAACCATCGTGCTAAAAGCTTAAGCTTGTAGCAGAGATGCACCCTTATTCATTTAGCCCAGTACAGACATGGGCCCCCTGTCTCCAGCGACTATGGGTGCCACTAGACCCCGAACTCGATCTACACCCCCTCCCAGACCCGGGACGTATCATTCCCTCCATCTTAAAGAGGTTCATCCTTGAACCTTTTGATAGAAGTGGGATTCGAACCTATGCAGACTTTGATACCAAACTTCATGAACGAAGCGCCATAACACGAGGACTTCTCAGGGGGTCACCCATCCTGAGACTACCCTCGGCTAAGCACGCTTAACTGTGAAGCGCTAACCATCGTGCTAAAAGCTTAAGCTGGTAGCAAAGGCGCACCCCTATTCCTTTAACCCAGTACAGACACGGGCCCCCGTCTCTAACGACTGTGGGTGCCACCAGACCCTGAACTCGATCTACATCCCCTCCTAGACCCGGGACGTATCAGTGTGTTATGTGGTTTTTACTTTTATCTTTTAGTTAATATCTTTTCTTTACATTGGGTTTGAAATCTGTGTGCTTTATCTGAGATCTATACTCATCTTTAAGGCTGGGTCTGGATTCTCTCAGCATCATTTTTCTCCTCATCTCTCAAAGGCTCTAAATTCTGTGTGTCAAATTAATCTAAAAGCTAGGAATGCACCACGAGCTAATCTATCTTTTGGCCCTCTCTCATCTGTCGTTTTGATTCCTAAGATGCGCTCGGCTTCTCTCCATTGCCTTTTTGGTCCATTGCCTCTTCCATACTTTAAACAACATCATTTTGTGTGTAGAATGAAGTCCAATTAAATGTTGAATCCAGTCCTTCGCTTCCTCTTCTGTTAAAATAAAAAGACATCTACCTCAAACATGTCACAGAGAGGGTTGTAAAGATATGTTAAAAATATTTTTTTTAATGATTTAAATGGACATTAAGGAATGAGGAGTCACCCATCTACTTTTCAATAAGATACTTATCTAGTCCTATTAATAAGGCACTTACAATATATTTCAAAAAGCTATAGAAAAACTCAAACCTCATTAAATATGCCTTAAAATGTAACTATTTTTCAATTTTATCCTTGTTTAATATACATTATACCCTATTAAAAATATTTAGTGAGGAGTCTTATTTATGTGTAAATGAACGGTAAAATTGTATATAATGTAATAATACAACGGGTTTAAAAAATTTAATAATGAGACTCATAAAGAAGACTCTTTAATAAATATTTTTGATGGGTATAATGTATATTAAATAGGGGTAAAATTGAAAAATGATTACATTTTAAGGTAAATTTGATGAGGTTCGAGTTTTTTCGTAACTTTTTGAAATATATTGTAAGTGCCTTATTAATAGGAGTAAATAAGTATCTTATTGAAAAGTAGATGGATGACTCCTCAATATCCCTTTAAACCATTACAAAAATGAAATTTATTATATATTTTTAAAAGAATAAATATTTTTTAACATATCTTTACAACCCTCTCTGTCATATGTTTGAGGTCATGAGGTGGATGGCTTTTTATTTTAACAGCAGTGGAAGTGAAGGACTAGATTCAACATTTAAGTGAACTTCATTCCACACATAAAACGATGCCGTTTAAAGTATGGGAGAGGCAATGAACTGGAATGGCAGTGAAGAGAAGCCAGGTAGCTCCCAAGCCATGGCAAGCAAACCATATCCATAATTGTTTTTCCTCAATCTCCCACCGCCTAACATCTTCCTCCTCCTAATCTAAGCTTCTTTTTTTTCTTTTTTAATGGTTCAAACTAATCTAAGTAACAAAATTGCAACAACTGAATTAAAACTGACTATTGGAAACAATTCTGATTCAACAAATTTGAACTCAGAAGGGAAGAAAGCGGAGAGAGTTCAGCAACTGGGTCTGCGTTGAATGGTTTCTAAGCGATTAATGCAACAGGTTTCATTAATGGCTTGGTCAAAGCAAGAAGAGCTTATTGTTTCTGTTGATTTTGAGAATGAGGAAGAGATGATTACAACAGAATCTAAAGGAAAAAAATTGCAACTGAACCGAAGAAGAAAAAAGTACATGAATGTCCAATTTGCCTGAAGATTTATCTATTTGGGCAAGCTTTGGGTGGTCTTAAGAGATCTTGTATCACACCTGAAGGGTTACTAGAGAAACCAATTCAAGGAATCAAAGACATTCTTGATATCAATCTTCCAGCTTTTGCGGAAGAAAATAGCAACAATAAAGTGGAGAATTAACCACCATGGTAGGTGGTAAAGGGCCATCAAGCAATAGCCACTTGTTGGCCTTATATCCAACTGATGAAAGTGATTTAGATTTCATAGTAATGAAGTGAATATTTTCATAAAGCTGTATAAAACAAGTTCTCGCATTTATTTCATTAATTTTTTTAAGGTACTACTATTGGAATCCATGTTTTTGATGATAACAAAATTTTAATAGATTGTTTTGTAAGAAAATGATAAAGTTTAATTGAATCAAAGTGATTATCAAATGTATTTCACAAATTGACAAAAACTTGCTACAGAATATCTGATGCACTCGAGTTGTATAAGTTGAAGAACTCGAGTTTTGCAGTTAACTCTTGCAAGTTTTATCCAGAAGCTGATTTAGAAACTGGAATTGTCTAAAGAACTCAAGTTTTGAAGTAGAACTCGAGTTATGGTCTAAAGAGAACTTGAGTTGGCTAGTTAACTCTTGCAAATTTTGTTCGAAAACAAAACCAGAAGTTGAAACAATCTGATGAACCCGAGTTATGTACTAAAGAGAACTCAAGTTATTGTAAAGAACTCGAGTTGTGCTTGTAACACTTCAAGTTAACTCCTACAAGTTTTTGGTAGAAACAAACTGATGTGGTGTTGACAACTTTGAAACTCAAGTTTCTGAGGAGAGCTCAAGTTAGGACTCTATAACTTCAAGATAACTTGAAAGTTCAGTAGAATAGAAGTTGGAACTTAGAAAATTCATACAAGAAACTTGAGTTGGAACTAAGAACTCGAGTTTGACCAAATATTCACCAAACACTCTTGAGAGGCACTTGAAAGTTTTCTCTGTACAATAATGCAAAGACTGGAGAGAACTCGAGTTGGCAGCAACAACTCGAGTTTATTAGTTACAGAAATAGAATGAAGTATAGAGTTATAAAGAACAATTCGAATATAGTTAAATTTTATTCATTCATTATGTTTTCACTTGTTACTATACCTAAACATTACTAACATATATTTTAAGTATGAAACATGAGATTAAATATTCGGATTATAGATTCAAATAAGAAAGTTAATTGTGGCGAATATCATCATTACACACCGAATATCAGCTACCTATCATGACAAATAATTGACCCACTATGAAAAATTGTTTCAGAACTCAAACGAATATATCTCGTTCCGCAACGGCTAACTCATATCAGATATAAATACAGATCCTCAAAGACAAACTAAACATATAGAATAAGAGCATATACTAAAAAATTTACAAGAGTCTTTGATTTCATATTTCTCTTTGTATTCATATTGTACTTTAGTGTTTATCATATGTACTCTGTAAGAGAGTTTATAAACATTTTTAATTATATTTTTGAATTGATCTCTAGGTAAAGGGACCTTAAGATGGTTGATTTCTTTATGGGGTAGCTATAAAGAAAACTCCTATAAGATTTTATGCTCATAAGTCTTATAAGGTGCAAGCAGTAGAGAACATTGCTACTTGTAAGACTTACAAGGATGTAAGCAGGAAAGAATGTTTTTGCTCGTAAGACTTGCACAAATAAGCGAAGAGAAAGGTATTCGGAATTGTTCTGCTTATAAGACTTGCCATAAGGGGAGAGAAAATTCTAGGGATTAGAATATTTCTGCTCGTAGTCCTTGCGAGGACAGTTGTTGTTCTGCGGCATTCTAAGAGCCTACTGAATCTTGGAAGATTAGTTAAAATCTTAAGTGGTGTTGATCTCTGAGGACTAGACGTAGGCTTAAGGTTGGACCGAACCAGTCTAAATCTCTGTGTGTAAATTCTCTCATCTCTTCTCTCTCTTCATTTATTTCCATAGCACCATAACGTTTAAAAATTTTATTACATCACCCAATTCACCCCCTTTTGGGTGAAGCTTGTCTCTTTCATTTGGTATCAGAGCAAGCTCTTCTTGAAAAAGTTTAACAACTTGAGAAGGATCCATTCAATGACAACAATGGGTGAAAATATTCTTCCAGATAGAGCTTCTATCACTAGACCTTCTACTTTTGCTGGAGAAAATTTTTCGTTCTAGAAAGCTAAGTTCAGAGTGTTCGTAGTGGCAAACGAGTATGGTTTATGTAATGTAATACAAGATGGTGATTATGTTCCAATGAAGAAAGTAGAAGATAGAGTCGTGAAAAAGAGCTCAAAGGAATACGATGACAATAACAAGAGATTAGTAACATTAAATAGCAAAGCTATTTTAATGATACAGAGCGCCCTTAGTCAGAAGGAGTATTTTCGAATTTGCACATTACCAACAGCTAAAGACATATGTGATACATTAAAAATTGCACACAACGTTACGTCAGGAATTAAAGAAAATAGAATCAACACTCTAATTACAAAGTATGATTTGTTTCGAATGAAACCTAGAGAAAGGATATTTGAATTCGAACTCAGATATACCCATCTTGTAAACCAGCCGGTAACACTTGGAAAAACCTTTGATCAAAATTCCCAAGTAAGGAGGATTCTTAATTTTCTTACTAAAGAATAGGAAGCAAAAGTGATAACTATCGAAGAAGCCAAAGGTGAATCAATGAGATTCGTAGTTGTACTCTTTGGTAGTCTTTCTAAGTATGTGGGAAAGCTAAAATTCAAGAAGGAGCTGGAAGAGTTTGAAGACAACAAGAAAAGCAGAGTTACCCTCAAAGTTATCAAGAAAGTTGAACTATTAGAGGAAGAAGATGAACTTGATGATGACCATATGGGAATGATCATGAGAAAGTTCAAAAAGTTCTATAGAAGAGGCCAACGGAACTTCAAGAATCATCAAGGAGGATCAAACAAGAAAGAGAGCAAATAGAAACAAGTCATTTACTACAAATGTAGGAAGCTAGAACATATCAAGTCCGAATTCTTCAAGAATAAAGACAAGAAGAAGCAGAAAAAGAAAGCATACATATCATCCATATAGGGTGATAGTTCGTTAGATGAAGAAAGCAATGACAATGAAGTTGCAAATATATACTTGGTAGCCAAAGAAGAAGAATCGAACTTTGAGGTAAGTAATTTTGAACCTACTTATGATGAACTATTATCTTAATATAATGCATTACATTGAGAATTCATCAAGATAACTAAAGAAATGGTAAGTTATAAAAGAAAGTAAAAGAATTAGAAAATAGAACTAGTACTAGCATATCATGTTCATCTTGTAAAGAAAAGATAAAAAAACAAGTGACTAAACAAGAACTTTAGAAAGATTTACTAAAGGAAGCAAAACTCTTAAAGTAATTTTAAAATCACAAAGAGTTACTAATGATAAATCTGGAATTGGATATAATTTTGTTCAAGATAAAAACAGAGGAAAGAAGAAGAAAGGCAATAGGACATATCTCAAATACTTTAAAAATCCAGTACATGCATCAAATCCATTTGTATCATGTAATTACTACAATAGGAAATGTCATTAGATTTTATCATGTCATTTTAGAAAGAGAAAGGCCTTTGGCTCTTATAAATGTGTTCCAAAAGGGACACATGTACCAAGGGTAATTCATACTAACCATGAAGGACCCAAGAAAATGTGGGTACCTAAAATTTGATGATATTAGTCTAGGTATGTCTCAAAACATCACGGGCAAACAAATGGTATATTGATAGTGGATGCTTGAGACTCATGATTGGTGACAGAGATAAATTCACCATGTTGGAAGCTAAAGAAGGAGGAAAAATAACTTTTGGAGGTAACCAATCTGGACATATTGCCAAATTGGTGAAGTTGGAGAAACCAATAGTGTCCAAATCAATGACATATATTATGTCGAAGGGTTATGTCACAATCTCCTAAGTGTAAGTCAAAACATTGACCAAGATAATTGGGTAATCTTTGACTCAGAGGAATGCTTGATAGTAAACAAGAAGGATTTACCGCTTAATAAAGAAATCATCAAAGTGATTGTGGCTAAGGATTTACCACTTAATTTTGGAGCAAATGTGGCCAAGTAAAATAAGTTGGAAAAATTCAAAAAGTAACTATGACTTAATTAATTAAAGGAGGGAATTATGAAAAAAACAAGAAGCAATAATTATTTCCTTTTTCTTTTCTTGAGAATTTCGGCCAAAGGGAAATAAAAGGAGGAAAATGAATGCTAGAAAGAGAGTTATGCCATGTGGAATTATCTTGAGCCAAGTAAAAGAAATGATGAAGTCAAAAAAGAAAGAGCACATGGTAAATTATCCTTAAAATATATTATTTTGTGAAAGATGAAGATGATATTTTATGAGCTCTTCTCTTTCCATTTGAGACACATTTTTGGCCAAGATAAGAAAAATAGAGAGAGAAGAGAGCTTGAAGAAACAAGAACAAGAGAGAAAGAGCAAAGGTTCAAGAGGCAAAGATCAAGGTAAGTAGACTTGATTTCAAGTGTTTATGCCTCTAAAATTCATGGAAAAGCTCTTCCAATTTCTTTTCCCTCTTGAAAATCATGTTTAGCTAGCAAAAATCTAAGAGAAGAGAGAGAGGAGGGTGACTCCTAGAGAGAGAAAGTGAATGAATCAAGAGGTAATCTCAATAACTTTGATCCTCTTGACAAATATGTTGTTGTGATGGTGGTTGTTGTTGTTGTTGGCTTGATTTGTGGTTGATTTTGTAAATTTGGGATGATGAAACCCTAAGGGGTTATGCTGCCCAAATTTCCACAATTCATGTCTAATAAGTGTTAAATGTTTAAACATGTGATTATGAGTGAAAATGAAAGAGTTTAAAGGGTTAAATCAAGAAAACCCAAATTTTCCATTTTATTTCGAAGTTTTGGCCAGACCTGATTATGAGGGAAGGAGCTGGAATTTTATCAATTTTATAGTTCCATTAAGTTTAGAAGGAAAAATTTTGTAGGGTTCATATGGAGTGTGAAGTGTGAAAGACCTTAGAAAGTGAAATAACAAAATTACCCCTAAAACTCTAAGTTAGGAGCTACCAAAGGTATTTTTGTCTCTTAGCAGTGAATTTGGTAAAACTAAGTTAAAAAATGGATTCTACACTTAAAATTGTGTAGGAATAACTCGAGTCAAAATTTTTGGAAAAGTACAGTCGGATCGGGTATAAAGGGACTTGGACCGGGTCTCTAAAGGTATTTTGGTCATTTTGTAGTTTTAAACAAAGATAACTAACAAAGTGAGTTTGGAAAAGTATATGAATGAGTAATAACTCATTTCTTTGTAAATTTGGAATTTTAGGACTGGATAATTAGCCCAGGCCAGGACAAAGTTTTGAGCCAGGAAAAAGGGATCTAAAGTAGTAACTATATCTTTCATACACTATGTGACTTTGTATATGCTTTGTGTATGCCATCTTCTTTGATATGTATATTGCACACACATTATCTAACTGGTGCGGGAAAAGCACAAGTACCATTCAGGGAGAAAAGCACAAGTACCCCAACGGCTCAGAAGGGATCCATTTATATACACAATGCCAAGAGGGCACATTGCCTATATGTGGAGAGCCAAGCTGAGGTATGGACAAGTAGGGGTTCTAACAATGGTTGGCCATGAATATGTGCACATATAAATTGTGATGACTATAGTGTTATTATTTTGTCGCATTATATCATACTTGGCCTATTTATTTATCGCATTTTCTATGAATGATTATTTATTACTATTGAGATTCATTTGAATCTCACACTTTCCAATATTTAAAAACATTCCAGTAGAAGTTAGTGGCTCCAAGGGTAAAATAATAACTACCGGAAATTGAGGGTACTGGATCAAGGAAGCGTAGCTGTTGGTTATCATTAGTTTATTTTGATAGTTTTGGACAATTTGTAAATATTTTTCAAACCCTATTGGGGATTTCCTGTATTGTAAACAAGTACTCATTATCAGACTATTTGTACTATTTGTATATGCCTGTGGAACTATGCCTTAATTACTTTGACAAATATCAAAATGTTAAGGGACACTTTGCCCTCTACAGAGTGCCAAAAAACCTTGACAATTCGTGTACCTCGCATCAATAAAGTAGTACTTTCCTGCCCAAACCAATAATACCACTTAAATGACAAATGCTCATGACTTGCTTATGACTTATACACATCATACAAAATTACTAATTAATACAACTATAACACTTATACCTTGTGGTACTCTTAGCCCATGTCGCCTCCTTATAGCATCTCTCAACACCCTCCCATCCGCAGCTAACCCTTTCCAACCAGGCAATACATAGATGAATTGCGCATCTAGTGAGCATACATCTAGAACATTGGTTGTCACCTCTCCTTTTCTATTTCAGTACTGACCCTTGTGTTTTATAGGGACTTGTACACGTATGTGCGTACCATCTAACGCACCAAGGCAGTCTTGAAATCATAAACAAATTTAATAGCCCTTCAACTAAACATTTCATATTTTTATCCTTACTAATTACAATTGATCACAAAAGAACATAAGTTATATACCTTGAACCACTTCCAACGATGATCATTTGAGTCCTCCAGAATGGGCTATGCTCTTTTCTAAAGCAATGCTTGCAGTCTAATAGTTGCATTCAAAACAAGTTTAAAGTATCTACTAATTGTTTCTCCTGACCTACTAAACTCAAACTGAATGACTCTATTCTTCACATGATGGCCTAATATGTGAAGGAACATTGCCACTTGCTCATCAACTAACATATGTTTCGTTAGTCTTAATCTACCAATTGTATTTAACATGTGACACAATTTATCAAAAGTTGCCCGATACATCCTAATTTGGTTGAAGCAAGTGGTATCACAATTGTATATCATTGCCCTTAAATTTTCTCGCTTCGTATGAAAATCTAATCTAAATGACCTATCCAAAACATTCCTCGGTCTACCTCCTCCCATAGCAACTATCATGGTTAAAATCAACCTCCTTACTATCAGAAGCAAAGCTAAGCACCCGGCTAATATGACAAACATTTGATTTGATTGTGGCTCCATACCTATACAATTTTTCCCAAATTGCTTTCTTTTACATTATAAGCTACCAACTCCTCTTTCCAAACCACGTGTAATACATTTAAACAAATCTCATTTAAATGCCAACCAACATAATTACACCGCCACTTGTCACACAATAAACACAACACACGGTAATGTTACACAAAAACTGTCAAATTCATTCTATGTTTCAACTGTGTTTGTTTCTCTTTCACTACTTGCATCACGAGTGTTCATTCCATAATACCCACAAGCCAAAAAAAAACATGCAACTACATTCACAATTAAGCATTTATGATATAAATGATAACTACTTTAAATGAAAACCTACTTGCAAGACAATAAACAGAGCACACTGTCAATTAACAACCAAGCAAACACATTAAACTTTTGACTGTGATTTTTTTCCCCACATCTGTTGATTCAACAATACCCATAGCATAATCAAAACAATTTAATAGCCCATATTTGAAATTAAAGAAGACATAAACCCACCCTCCCTTCACATTCTGTGCTTTTATCTGGAGGTTAAAGACAGAGCGCAGACAGGGGAAAAACAAAGCATGCCAATTGCGCTCCACAACACTAGAACAAAATACCATTTATTAATTACCTCGATTTTCACAGGCCATTGGATAGCTTCCTGTTGTAGAGAAGCTTTCGTCACAATCCTGACACTCTTCACCAATGACTTCAGCTCATTGCAAGTCGGACTTTTATGTGAGTTTTATCAACGTGTTCAGGGGCATTTTTGTCCCACATTTTATTTGTCTCAGGAATTTTTTCAGTTCACTCTACTTTTGGTGGGAACACTATTTCTCATGTTTAAAGGAACATTGCAAGTGGTAGGAATATGATTTCACGTGAGTTTTCAGTGCCAAACATCTTTTCACCTTTGGAACTTTGTTATCTTCCCTCCCCCTCACTACCTTCCCATATAACAAACAGGTCCTTACTATTTGAAGTTCCAAGTACACATGCTTTGTTAAAGTGTTTGCATCATATACTTCTAGTGGATTATTTTATGCTTTGTTAATGTATTTGCATCGTGTGCTGAAGCTTGTGTCCCTGCCATTTGTATTTATGTGTCTGTATGTTTGAACTGAAGGAACCCATGTAATTTTCCTTACATTATGTAGTTGGAGGATTTGGTTTTTTATATGTCTGATTTGATTCTTCGTAGTTGAATATATATATATATATATATATATATATTGAAAAAAAGCTCCCCGCACGTTCATGCTAGTTGCTTAGATGAGGTAAAATTGTTCAATGAAGTGAAATAAGATGCATAAGAAATACCAAATTGGATGATGCCTGCCTGGTGAGGTGAAGAATGAAGCAGGAATGGAGTACTGAAGCTGGATCCTTCCACAGTTGACTACCCTTCGAAGACGACTCTCAGCCTCTCGCATCCGTCTAAAAATATTTCAGCGGCGTGCCGGCGTTCAAACTCTTCTCCGACGTAGGGCAATCTCTTCGGCTCTGACATTACATATTGTAAAACGGTGTTGTTTTCCAATATTCATTGGCTGGCAGCGATTAGCCGAGGTCAAAAGCCCTAAACGTTACCGTTCAGCTGAATTTCTTTGTCCTGGGACCAGCGGCAACACGACCAACGACTTCGCCCCCTTCAACCAGCGCAGGGACAACCAGTAAGGAGGACACCAACCATTCCGTCGATTCGTCAGTTCTTCTTCATCCTTCCTCGTTCTTCTTCATTCTAGCTGCAACGGTACAATTCTTATCTCCTTCCCCTACATAGTTTGGTTTCGTTTTTCAATCTGCGATTTCCCTATAGTGTATACTCTACAATTCAATTTGACCGAAAATAAATTCTCTACTATTCAACTCACTATCTCTTGCTTGTTCTAATTTCGACATGCACACAGCTCTATTGATAGATTGAACCTTTACTAATGGGCATTGCTGCTTGATTTAAATTATTTTTGTAATTATTGAGAATCCTATCAATCATTGAAGGTCTACTCTGTAAAGTCTGAGTGAGAGTTGGTGGATTGAGAGTTTACTATTATTTTTGGTTATCCTTTATCTATATCTTGAGGAATCTTCTTATTCAGATTCATTGGCTCATTAAAGAGATGAGCGGGTGCTATAGATATGCCTTCAGTTTGAGTGTTTGTATATTTATAAACCACGATTAAGCAAGTTCTCATTCAACTCAATTCAGAAGTTCAAATGTTCTACCGTTAAAGAATAAAAGTCAAATTATTGCTTTCAGATTGTTGTGCATCCCACAATGCTTCTATCCAATTACTCTTTTCCCAGTACCAACTCCTTCACTTACATTTATCTTTTAAGGGTTTCTGGCATTTTATTATGACTAGAGAATCCAACTTTTTCTCAAGCGTAAAGTCACAAGCTTGAGACTTTGTTTTTTTTTAAAAAAAATTGGTGTCAATTTTGAGACTTCCTTAAAAACATGCTAACAATTGTGTGACCTTTAACTAATGTAAGCGTGGTAAATTTGAATGTTTTGGCGTATCATTAAAAAAAATTGGAACTATAGCAAAGTTAGGTGGATGGGAAAACCTGCTTACTTGTACACACCCAGATGCTCGTGCGTGCACGCTCAACTATAGTTATATTCATAGAAGCCCCTGTAATCTTAAAGTTTTACTGCCTTGAATGAACCTGAGTAGGAAGGGTACATGCAACTCCTCAAGATATTGGTATGGAATAACTACATGATTTGTAGACAATAGTAAACTCAATCCGTTTACTCTTACTCTTAATTTACAGACTGATCCCAGATTTTATAGGCTTCTCAACAATTACAAAGCCATTTTAAATTGGAAAGCTATACTAATTAGTATTGTTGATGATGTTTGCAAAATCTGAAGCATGTTTATTGGTTAGGCTGTGATCTGATATTGAGCTTCAACTGCATGAAGAAGCATATGGTGAATGCTAGATAGAAAGAGTTAGTAGATGTTGATTAGTTAACTGTATTGTAGCCTCTAATTAAATAGGGGTTTTGTCATATCCTCCTTGTCTGTAACTAATGGGGAACTACATAGAGTTATTATGTACAGAGTTTGTCTGTAAGTTTTTTGTTTGGTTGGTTCCAACAAGTTTTTACTCCAGTGATGGATCTAGAAGACACCTTATTTTTTATTTGGTGGGGTAAAATGAAAGAAAGGATGAAGTTGGGGGGCTAAAATTAATTTTATCAATTTTTACTAGTAAAAACAAACCAAAATTTCCAAGAAAAAAAAACCCCCCTTGCAACATGCTGAAATTATATTTTGTCCAACGAAGTTTATCTAAAAGGCTATTATTCTATATAACTGGAGGTGTTAAATTTGGAATGCCACAGTTAGCTGATCAGCATTATCTATGAGATTTGATGGTTCGGGGAAAATATTGATGGAATTTTTTCACATAGTTTTTCCGCGGCTAGTAATACATAATCTGAAAGAATCTAATATAGCAAATCTCCAAAGAAATGTAATTACTCTTGAAAGAAGAACTGAGCCCTAGTCTTGACCTCTTCTATTTGCAGGAAATATAGATGTTGGGAAAAGCAAGGAAAGCTTCAGGGAGAGGAGAAGCTGTAGCAGCAAATTATGCTTTTGGTCCAGCTGAAGATGATGTAATAATCAAGCATAGGCTTCTCACACGTACAACAACTACAAGAGGTGAGCCTCCATTGAAGAAGCTTCAGAAAAATTCACAATCTTTGTCTCCGAGATCTAAAAGGAAGAAGATAACTATAATGACTGTGAAAAGCTAGCCAAAGCTTTCTTGCAGGAATTATCCACATTTGAGATTCCACTTCCGAAGAGTAAAGCAATTGTTGAGGCCAATATTAGAGAGAAGGAAAATTTTAATGAGCTGAAAGATGAAATATGAAGAATTAGACAAGAGAATTATATTTTTTATTCATATTGGGCAGACTACACATGTACATATATATACAAAAATGAGTCCCGACATACTCTACAATAAGTCTTAGACAAACTATCCTAAAATTATGGATCTTGACTTTTCTTTTATCCTTTCGGTGGCTTTCTGCGTGATCATTTGCTTTTGTCTTTTGGTGGCTTTTCAGCATGATTCTACACTCCCCCTCAAGTTGACCTGTAGATATTAATCAGGTTCAACTTGCCAATGAGATACTCAAATCTGTTCTTGGGCAGTCCTTTAGTGAGGATATCTGAGGTCTGTTCTTTAGAGAGTATATACCTTAGATCAATGATACCCTCATCAATTTTTTCCCTTATAAAATGTCTATCTATCTCGATATGTTTAGTTCTATCGTGCTGAACAGGATTATGGGTAATGTTAATTGTAGCCATGTTATCACAATAGACCTTGAGTGGTAGAATTATAGACTTCCTCAAGTCTTCAAGAACACGTTTTATCCATATGCCTTCACAGATTCCCAATGCTACAGCCCTATATTCAGCTTCAGCACTATTTCTTGCAACTACACTTTATTTTTTACTTCTCCATGTGACTAGATTACCCCACACATATGTGCAATATCCAGATGTGGATTTCCTGTCATCTCAATCACCTGCCCAATTAGCATATGTAAATAACTCTACAATTCTTTTGTTAGTTTTCTTAAACAACAAACCTCGTCCTGGGGATCCCTTTAAATAACAAAGGATCCTGTAGACTTCGTTCAGATGTTTCTGTTTAGGATTATAAGAATGCTAACTGACCACACTCACAACAAATGCAATATTTGGTCTAGTATGAGACATGTATATTAGTTTGCCTACCATTCGTTGATAGTTCCCCATGTCCACAGTCTTTCCGAGATTTGCTTCGACTATTTTATCAACCAGTATAGGTGTGTTACTAGGTCTGCAGCCTGTCATTCATGTTTCCTTTAGAAGGTCTAGTACATACTTCCTTTGGGAAATATAAATTTTTTCCTTGGACCGAGCAACTTCCATCCCAAGAAAGTATTTCATCTCTCCAAGATCTTTGACTTGGAATTCTCGTGTAAGAGCTCCCTTGATTTGATTGATCTCTACCTTATCATCTCCAGTAAGGACTATATCATCAACATATACAGCTAAAATAACTATCTTTCCCTTATGATGTTTAAAGAATAAGGTATGGTCGCTCTGCCCCTGGGTGTATCCATGTCTCTTAAGGACCCGAGTGAATCTTTCAAAACAAGCACGCGGAGATTGCTTCAATCCATAAAATGACCTCTTGAGCTTACAGACTTGATTAGCTTTCTTTCTGGGAAACCCAAGAGGTAATTTCATATATACCTCTTCTTTGAGTTATCCGTTGAGGAAGGCATTCTTCACATCAAGTTGGTGCAAATCCCAATCTAGATTAACTGCAATAGATAAGAGGATTTTAATTGTATTCAGTTTTGCTACTGGTGCAAATGTTTCAGTATAATCTTCCCTATATACTTGTGTGAAGCCTTTTGCAACTAGTCTAGCTTTGTATTTCTCAAGAGTTCCATCTGCTTTATACTTTGGAGTGAATACTCATTTACACCCAACATGCTTCTTCCCTTTTGGTAGATCCATTACATCCCATGTCTTATTGTGTTTAAGGGCTTCCATTTCCTCCAAGACAGCTTGCCTCCATTCAAGTATAGTCATGGCCTCATCAATTGTGTTTGGTATCCTGATGCTATCAAGATGAGAGACAAATGCCTTGTATTTAGATGAAATGGTTCTATAAGAAACAAACTTCTCAATGGGATATCTGGTGCATGATTTGGGTACTCTAGGATTTTTCCTTACTGCAATGGGAAGATCAATGTCAGAATTTTCAGCTACCATTGTTTCCTCTTAACCTGCCTTCGGCTTTGACTCTTGGTGTGTGCTAATAGCATATGGTTCATTACCTCTTTTGTGTCGTCGTGTATAGATATTACCCCACCTGTTTGTGTCTCCCCCTTGGATTAGCACATTATCAGAGTTATCGAGGTTAAGGTTATCAGAAGTATCAGGAGAGATAATGGTATTCTGGGTAGCTTCAAGGGTGGTTTCTGTTTGAATGATGGGAGTACAAATAGTAACTGTTTGGTCATCTTCTGGCTGAGTGATGGGAGTACAAATAGTAACTGTTTGGTCATCTTCTGTTTGAGTGATGGGAGTACATGTCTGGAATTCACTCTTTCTCTCCCCCTGAGTTGCAGACAGGGCATAATAGGGAGTGTTTTCATGAAAGGTGACATCACATGTAACAAACAAACGTTTAGAGACCGGGTCATAACACTTGTATCCTTTTTGGGAATGAGAGTAGCCAAGGAAGATACACCGAAGAGCCTTAGGATCAAGTTTGTTGGTATGATGAAGGTGAACGTAGGATGTGCATCCAAACACCCGAAGTGGCAAAGTGTTTTCAAGGTATGGGAGGTTATAATACTTGTGTAGGAGTTGAAGTGGTGTTTTGTAAGACAACGGTCGGCTTGGCATTCTGTTAATGAGGAATGTTGCAGTAAGGACAACATCATCCCAATGATGTTTAGGAACATTATTACTAAATATAATGGCTCTGGTAGTCTCAAGAATATGACGATTTTTCCGTTCAGCAATGCTATTCTGTTGAGGTGTGTTGAGACAAGTACTTTTGTGAATGATACCATTTTCTGTGAGGAAGGAGGACAAAGCTTGGTTAAAGTATTCAGTCCCATTATCAGAGTGTAGGATCTGGATTTTGGATTGAAATTGGGTTCGGATCATATTATGGAAGGTAATTAATGTGTGATACACCTCTGTCTTATCTTTTAACAGGTAGACCCAACTGACACGTGTATGGTCATCGATGAATGTGATGAACCATTTTGATTTTGATCGGTTCGGTGTGCGAGATGGTCCCCATAAGTCACTGTGAATTATGGAAAAAGGTTTTGATGCTTGGTATGGGATTTTTGGAAACGAAGTGCGATGATGTTTGGCCTTTTCGCATGAATCACAATGAAAATCAGAGGCAATTTTATTAGAAACAAGAGATGGAAACATGTGAGACATGTAATTGAAATTTGGATGACCCAAACATTTATGCCATAACTCCAAATCACTAGTCTTAGGGAGAGACATTGTATTACAGGAGGTAATCTTACGACTATCACTTTCATCAAGGTAGTAAAGACCATCAAGCTCTTTCGCACTCCCAATCATCATCCCCGTCAGCAGATCCTGAAAAAGACAGTAAGTAGCAAAGAAGTTAACCTGACATCGTGCATCATTAGCTAATTGGCTTACTGATAATAAATTACATTTCAACTTTGGGACATGTAACACAGAGTGGAGAGTAAGTGTAGCAGAGATTTTAACAGAACCAATTCCAGTGACAACAGATTCAGAGTCATCAACGATTCGCACTGTCATTCCCTTGGTGATAGGAATATAAGATGAAAAAAGAGCCTTGTTATCGGTCATATGATCTGAGGCATCTAAGTCAATAATCCAATAATTTTTTGGACAGAGTCCTTTTATTACAGCCAAGGCTTGAAAGAAATTACCTCTCCTGACTATTGTGGCAGTAGGCTGTTTCGTAGTCTGTAATATAGCCAGCA
This sequence comes from Albizia julibrissin, assembly GCA_037074505.1. Lineage (NCBI taxonomy): Eukaryota > Viridiplantae > Streptophyta > Magnoliopsida > Fabales > Fabaceae > Albizia > Albizia julibrissin. Next base: position 33,094,122 of record CM073483.1, read on the forward strand.
TTTCCATTATTTTGTTCAGCTGATCATTTTGGGATGATTCCTTGGAAGTTTCAGCTACATAACCTCTCCCTTTTCCTTTCTTAGGTTTCCAGTCAGCAGGTTTACCATGAAGAACCCAACAGGTGTCTTTTGTGTGCCCTTGTTTCTTACAGTGATCACAGAACGGACGAACTTTAGAACCTTTTGATTCCACAGATCGAGCAGCAAGTGCAGAGACCTCAAGAGGTGTAAAAGTAGTAGAATTATTAGAATTCTGGAGCATGGATTTACGCCTATCTTCTTCGTTGCGCAAAATGGTATAGACTTCACGGACAGAGGGTAAGGGTTCTTGACTGAGAATCCGAGCCCGAACATCATCATAAATCACATTAAGACCAGCCAACAACTCATATACTCTCTCCTCTTCTTTCTCTTTATGATCTTCCTTAGCATCAGCCCCATAATGATGAGTTTTATTTTTGAGAGCATCAAACTCTTGCCACAGTGCTGATTTTTCAAGATAATAATCATCAAGTGACATGTGATCTTGTTTCAGTTGCCATAGCTTTTTCTTAACGTCAAAAATGCGGGACCTATTTCCTAAAGGACTGTATGTTTCACGAAGGGCTTCCTAAATTTCTTGGGCTGTAGGAAGATACATGAAACTTTTCTTAATAGATGATGACATTGCATTGATTAACCGAGAGGATACCAATGCATTTTCAGACTTCCATTTGCGAAACTCCTTGGTTTCTGATGTTGGTGGTCTTGTAGCTTCCCCAGTTATATATTCAAGTTTATCCTGTCCATCAAGGGCAAGAATCATAGATTGAGACCATTCTCGATAGTTGTCACTTGTGAGTTTTTCAGAGACAAGAAGAACAGTTGAGATGTCATTAGAACCAGATCGTGGCATCGAGGAAGAAGCATCAGAAATTGTAGACATACTGATGGAATTAGAGTAATAGGACTAGTTAAAAATATGGTCCTTTGAATATTGAAAAAGACCAATTGGTTTCTTCAAATTTCAGAAATACCAGTTTAGTCCTTAAAAAGAAAATGACAAATTGGTCCTCTGAATTTCCCAAATGACAAAATGGTTAAAAAATTTAACCACCGTGCGATATGAAATAATTAAGATGCAGCAGGTCTGAATCAAAAACAAACCCACGATTTCTCGTTCCAATTCTGCAATTGTTCCTGTTCTGTGACAGCCGCGGCGAGAGACGACGGCAGCGAATCTGAGTGGAGAGCGACTAAACGAGACTGAGGAAGAGAGCAGAGGAACTGAATGAGATGGTATTCACCGGAGATGAAATCGACGTCTGCGACAGCCGTGGCGAGAGACAACGGCGATGAACCTGATCGGAGAACGACTGAACGTGATAGTGGAAGTGATAGAGACAACGGTTGGCTTGGTCTTGAAGAGCGACGGTGAGCGTCACGTCGAGAACTAAACCTACAAGCTCAGCTTGAATCAGTTCGCTGATTTGATCAGTGACGAGTTCCAGATCAATTGTCTTGGAATCAGTTCGCCAAGAATCACGAGCGATAGCTGGTGGCGAAGGTGCTGGAGGTTTGGTGCCTTAGGAAATACTGCAGAAGACGCAACCGGAACCGAAAGTTGGACTCCGGTATGTGTCGTCGATTGAGAGGCCTGAACTCAACAGAAGTGGGAGTTGCAGACGAAGCTCAACAGAAGAATTATCTTGGTAATTTTCTTCAACGCTTTGATACCATGAAGAATTAGACAAGAGAATTATATTTTTTTTATTCATATTGGGCAGACTGCACATGTACATATATATACAAAAATGAGTCCCGACATACTCTACAATAAGTCTTAGACAAACTATCCTAAAATTATGGATCTTGACTTTTCTTTTATCCTTTCGGTGGCTTTCTGCGTGATCATTTGCTTTTGTCTTTCGGTGGCTTTTCAGCATGATTCTACAAAATAAATAGGCAAATTCTGCAAGCACAGGCTGGCATTGAAGATCTTAAGAAGCAACTTGAAGAGAATAAGATTGAGAGGCAGCACAAGGAGGAATGTGAAGCTATTAGGAAATTGATTGCTCTGCTGCCACCGAGATCAGAGACACTGAAGCTTATAACTGAGTTAGAGAAAGAGATTATGGCATTAGATGCAGAGAATACAGCTCTGGTTCAAGATTGTTGGAGCTTCGGAAGAAACAATTTCCTCTTCTGTTGCATGTGGTATGTGGAAGCCTGCACACGTTATGGCTTGTGTGATTGTTGTGTTCCTGTTTTTTTCTAATGGTTTTTCTTTTTGGGTATTGATTGTTGTGTTATATGTACCTGTTAAATAATTAGGTGTTTAATCATATCCTGGTTTTTCGTTAACTCCACTCATTTTATAAGATTACCATGACTAGTTTATGATTATTGCATTTATTTGAGCAGCATCACCTTTCCGTTAATTTGTCTTGCATCTCGTGTCTCCTAATCAAACTTCATTTCCTGGAAAATAGTGATAACATTTTGATATTTATTTTGATATTTATTTTGATAAAATGCAAATCTGCCCCGAAAATATTATCAAAGTGCCCTGAAAATTTTTTCTATCTCATTATTGCCCCATAAATTTAAAAACGTAGTAATATTGTCCTGGTCATTAAACAAAGTTAATTTTAACTGTTTAAGACACGCGACACTCCCACATAGCGCTCAAAATGACCACTCATTGCCACCTACTTCTTTCTCTCTCTCCACCTCATTATCTCCTGCCCCCTTCCTCTCTCTCCCCTTTCCTTCTTCCATGTTCATCGGCTTAACCTCTCACCCTCCAGAGCTCTTGGCCACTCAGCGTGTCATCGACAGCCTCACAAGCGGAGGTGGATCCATTTTGGTCTGTGCTTTTGGCAGAGGTGGGGCTTTGCTTTGGATTTGGTTTGCGTTTCTGGGCACTTCACAAAATCTGCCTCATCCTCCTCTCTCCTTCTCTGTACTCTTTCTTCACCTTTGTCTGTGTTCGATCGAAGGGACGGCATTGGTCGACGGATCAATGATTTTCTTTTTTGAGAATGACTGAGAGGAGCTCTTGGCCGACATTGCTGGTGACGCTGTCCATGGCAATAGATGATCCGCTCTCTCTATTTTTCTATGTAATCACTGTCAATCATTCCCTCTCAATTAGTAGCAATATTTTGGCCTTCTTGTCTACAGCCCCAGATGATCAGCACCATTAAAGGCAAAGAACCAGATTTGAAAACGAAGAGGAGGAGGAAGCTGTGAGGGCTGTTGGGCTTTGGCTATTGTGAGTCAGAGGATCGTTGGAATGAAACGAAGGAGGAGGAGGAGGTTCTGAAACGGATCTCTCTTTGCCTCCACTGCCACATCAGCAGCTATATCAGCATAAATGGGTCGAAAAGAAATACTTAACGGTCAAACTTAACACTGGTTAACATAATGGCTACATTGTTATGTTTTTAAACGTCAAGGTGACATTGAGACCAAAAGAACTTTCAGGGAAACGTTGAAACTTCAGGAATGCTTCCGGGGCAGATTTGCACCTTAGCCCGTTGTCAAAAAATAAAAATAAAAATTGATTCAACAGTGAGAGTGATGTTGACAATACTTGGCATTCCCCTAAGAAGTTTGCTAAATGAGAAAGTCGCTGCTGATGTATCTCTTCTGATGCTTATTTCCTTACAGGTGGATGAGCTGCAGAAAACAATAGAGGAAGAGCAGAAGAGTCTTATTGAGGAGATGAGAGCAGCACCTGAAGAGCTCAAGAATGGGATAGAAGATGCAAGTGGGGGTTCAGAAGCTATGGCTGTTGACTAGCAAGTCAATTTCCTATTGGTCCTGCCATTGTAAGATTAGTTACTCTTCAAACATTTGATATCAATATCATCCTATAGGGTTTGTTTTTTCATCTCTAAAATTGGTTGTAACCTCATTCAACAACAATTACTGATACACTCATGAAACTTATGGCAACACCACTTTGGCTGTTAGGCATGAACCTTCATTTCTATGATAGTTTAGGTTGAGACCTCATGCTTAATTTTTGGATTTGGATCTTCTGAAATTGGTGGAGTTCAATGCAAAACATTTGTATTTTTCTGTTTATCTATATATGCTTATGCAAGGAAAAATTTATAAAAGAGTGTATGTTACTAAAAATGGACAAGTTCCTGTATTTTTTTATTATGTTGCTAGTAAGAAGAGAGACAAATTATCACATGCCAACATGTCTCTGCACATCTTATGGGTCTATTATAGAGGAAGAAGGGAAAATACACAAGCACTATAAAGAGCAATGAAAACATCAAACTTCATATGTGACAGATGCCATTAGATAGAAGAGAGATTGTAAGAAGAAATCAATGCTTTACCCTTGACCTTCACACAATTTCATGTTTCTAATGGCTGTAATTGTAACTGCTTCTGCCATTTTGTCCAGATTCTAAGATGCTTAAGCCTTTCAATAACTATTTTGATTTCTCTGCTTTGGATTTTAAAAATCATCCACTTGTTGGTCTAAGCTTAGTAATTCGTAACAGTGGAGAAAACTAGAGTCGTTTCTCCTCAGTCTGAATATTTAAAGCCTAGGTATTGGATGAGTATTTGATGCTGATACTGTTACCAGTGGTGGCTGTGTATAACCTTCCATGGTACCTGCTTCTGAGCCCGGAGAGCCATGCAATGATCATAAAAAACAGTTCAGGAACAATTCTGAAACTCAAGTTGCTTAAAGTTTATAACCTCATTTCTCTATTTCTTTTAAATTCAACTCATAAAATTTTTTGTAATATTTAAAAAGTCAATTTATGTAACTGGCCCATATGCTTAGTTTATTCTTTATACTTCAAATCTTCTTTTTTTCCCCTAAAAAGAAATGAGGCATAATGAGTTTTATGATTTTGTGATACGTAGAAGAGATATGTAATGGGTCCACTCCATATAGATATTACTATTAAGAAAAGGTCAGTTATCTTTCATATGCTTAGATTGAAATAAAGGAAATTCATAAAACCATAAGCTACTTTAACAACTTCAACCTGCTGAATAACATTTACAGACTGATGCTACAGGCTCACATTTTGAACTCTTGAATCTACTTTAACAACTTCAATGAGACATTCATCTATTGATGAAGTGGTTAAAAATGCTGACATTCTATACTTATGCAAGTCTTGCCATTTATCCAACGAAATCAAGACTCTGAAGGTTCATTTATCAAAGCCTAAAAAGTATATCATCACATATCTCTATCCACTTTTGACAAGTCAAGGCTTGCATTAGGAACCAAGACATTTTGAATCCATCATCCAACGCATATGGCATTTACTCTAAAACGGTAATTGTGTTTTACAAGATTGAAAGGTAGTTTTGCTTCAAGTTATATAGCTTACCTACGCTACTCTGCTACTTTATAGTGCCCAGACTCTACTACTCTACTATTCAACCTTATCATGTTTATGGTGCCTGTTTGTCATGCTGTATATTCACCCTGGTCATTTTTATTCCTCAACTAATTCTCTTGGTTATTTGCTATTGGTCTGAAAAGTCATTTGGACATATTTCACACATCTTGCTTGCTGTTTGTGTAGGATTGGTAGGTCTCTCTGTTTCACTCATGAACAGAGCAGATATTGCTTTAATGACAATCAAAGCCTGTGCTAAGCCATGCCTGAAAAGTGATTCAGAAGGTCTGAAGAAGGAGATTGTGAGTTTACGTTCTTCAGTACTCTTTTCATCAATTTTGCTCTCTGCTCTAAAACCTTAATACAATAATCTTTGCCCCCTTCCACTGTTAAAGCTTCAGTGACACTAAATAAATATCTTTGAATTGCTGTCGTAGGGGCAGATAAGTTAAAATTATCTTGTCTTTTCTCTATTATCACTCCCTTAGCTGTCAAATGGTAGTACCTTATACAAATTTAAGGTAATCTTACAGTTATTGCAGTCCCCTGTAGTAAAAGGTGCTATTTTCCCTGCTTTTGTATTCTGTATGTTAGCTATTTTCCCCCACGCAGTCAAAGTAAGCAGCGAAATTACGTTTGTCTTCAAGTTCAAGCATGCACTTTGCTTTGGAGGATAATAAAACAAGGTAGCTTGGATAAAGGTTTGCGATTAACAGTATCTTGGGTTACTGAGTCGTGATAATCTAATACTTTATATTCGTATTGACAGAGAAAACCGGGTCTTATTTGAATGGTCGCCAAGAATGGGATCTTCTTTTTACTAGTATGCTGATGTGGTACATCCATTGGCATAATGAATAAAATATTCCGAATTGTTGCATGATATCGGAGGACTCGTTCTAAAAATACGTTTATATAACATGAAGTAGCAATGTGCTTGCTAGTATTATCCTTGGTTATGATGAAAGCTAATCTGCTGCTTTTTGTTATCCTTGTTTTTGTTTTGTAATGATAGTCTCAGTATTTATTCCAAAAAAAAAAAAAAAGTACTATTATTATGAGTTCAACTTTAGATATTCTCAATTTGAGAGGATCCATATTCCTAATTCCCTCGTTCATATATCAAATAATTTGTAGATAATGTGATAATGACATAAATCTTCATTCCAATTATAACTGGACCTTAACCTCGTATCACTGCATGGAGTTTGAGAAAGCAAGTTGTACTATTCACATTTGGTAAACCAAGCTAATTGCTATAGATTATACACAGATGCATTGATTTTACTAAAGTTAATAAAAAAGAGCCAAAATCGGAATTGATTTGTGAAAATACTTAAATTAGTTGTGTCAATTACTTTACTTTGAACGAGAGTATTGGGAAATACTTACAAATTAATTGAGGTCTCTGACTTGCACAATTAGACATGGACCTGATTGAGTCCCATGATTCTGTTATTTACTTATCTTGTTTATGTTATACTCCCTCCACTCCTTTATGTATGATCTAATTGGGGAGTTGATCTTTATCCTAAATGTAATATACCTATTTCTCATATTTGTTAATTTTTTCCTAATTTACCCCTATTGATACTTCCTCAACAATAATCAAGTAAGAGAGAGATTGAGAAAATTAAAGAAAGTGATTGTGGTGTTTTAAAAGAAAAACATGTCATATTAACTAATTTAGCTAGTTTTCTTCATGCAATCAAATTAGGGAAATTGATGTTATATCAAGAATATGAGAAGTACATTATAATAGGACTATCCCTCTTTGGATTCCAAAAATAATAATAATAAAATAATGAAATTATTGCCTCCCTACAATCCTGCACAAAAGGGTGTTAAGAGTGGTTTTCTAGCCCAAAACTAATATGTTCGGGTTGAGAAGAGTTCAAAGAACCAGCATGATCTTTATCTGCTTTTCTTCTTGTCTTGTATGAAGTACTTTTGTTTATGACTTCCTTCTTCAATGAACAGCAGGGTAAGACCATTTTTCATGGATGTGGTTTCTGGGTTTTCTTTTTTGCATAAAGTACTTTTGTCTACAACTGCCTTCTTCAAGAATGATACTCCAGGAGCTGCTTTTTGGCGGTCAGACCCTGCATATAACTGAAGAGCTAATTTGTACAGGAATCGTGCCTCAACCTTTACCGTTAAAGACTGCTACATTTACACATATGTTGTTCCCAAATACTTGTAAAGTAGAAATTTTAGTAAGAATCTGTATAACTAAGATAATTTGTAACCACACAACAGTTATGCTTATTATAGAAAACTCACAAGACTACCGAAAAAATGATAATGAACTTTGATAAAATTCGAGCCCAACGTACGTTGTCTCCTTAAGACAATTTGTTCCCTCTATATAAATGCTTAAGGTTCTCAAACAATTGTCTCCCAGGATAGAACAGATTGCGTTTTTAGAATGATGACACTATCAATCAAAAGCCCGAACAAACACAACGAGATTGCTTTTAGAATCGCACAGAATATGAGATGATTGCAGAATATACTATGCAGTATATGAGAGAGGAGTGTTTCGAGATTGAGTGATTTTTTTCTGTCACTAACACGTCCTATTTATAGCTGACGGAAATTGATTAGATGGACTCGACTCTTGCGGGCGAACCGGTGCGTCGTGCGAGTAGACATATCAGAACGGAGCAAACAGAAGCGAATGGTGACTCTTGCTGGCGAACTGGTGCGTCGTATGAACAGACACATCAGAACGGAACAAACAGTCGTTGTTGGGAGAATCACGGAGGGGTAAACAGGGAATTAAACAAAAGTTCAAGGATTATTTGGACAAACTAAAAAATAATTTAATAAATAAAAATTATTATTTTCTTAATCTCACACACACACGCACGGACCAAATCGGCGGCGTGTGCGCGTGTGGTGGACCAAGGCCCATGTATGTCCTCACTCCTCCACAAAAGTAGATTGGCCTATGGGCCCATTTTAGAGGTGAGAAGTTGAGTCTTATATACACTCTTATTTCTCTTGATTTGTTCAATATGAGATTTTTATCCACACACTATTTTCTCCTTCCTTTTCTCTCTTCTCTTCCAACCTACATCTTATTCATAACCTATGGAAGTTAGACCCAAAATTCCAACAACCTTGCATTCCAACATTTTGTCTCGTTCTGGAGGGATCATATTCTGTTTTCTTGGTGTTTTCTTTTGTTCCATATTGGATGGATATGTGGTGTGAGTGACCGCAGGAATGAATAATGCACCGCTCATGTAATGTAATGCATTTGCTTTTGTTCTTCACATTATTTTTTAGATCAATTTGCCATTTGAAAGCCAATTTTAACTAGTTACCCGTGCTGTCAACATATGGCCTCTCTGCTTCCGTTTTCAATCATATACTGCCAAGTCTAATACTGTATTGATGTTGTTATTATTCGTTGTGCCTATCAAGAATCCGGAAATTAAATCCCCTTTTCTATGTGAATGCATGATAATGGTCGATATTACTGCCTTCTTTTTCATGTTCTCTTGAGGTATTGCCTAAATTATAAATACGACGAGAGAAGTAATCAATTAATTGTAGTTGGATCCAGCAAAATCTATTATATTAATGGAATGCAGGGCCTAAATAGGACACTTTTGCAGATGGTTCTCTAAATTATTCCACAAATGATTTAGGTCTCGTCATTTTCTAAAAGAGTTTTCCTTTTCTTTTTCAAGATGGTTTTTGGACATCAAAATATTTTTTTCCCCCTAAGACGTCTTTTGGGCTTCAATAATAAATGATAAATGATAATGAATAATACTAGTATAAGTCATTTAGTCACTTAAACTCATTCGTCAAAACCACGAAATGTCAAACCTTGGATGAAAGAGGAGCAAAAATATAAAGAATGACATTTATACATTTATTATAGGGAAAAAGTGACATAAAAACATTAATTAATCAGTATACATAATAATATGGACAATAAAAAATTATGAAAATCCAACAAAATTTTTTTTGGTGTATGAAATGTGATAATGCATTCATTATGAAAAACATATATGTCACAAAATATCGTAATAATATACATATATCATGTAAAAGATAATATAGATTATAAGGGACAATATGAGTCTTAGTAAAAAAAATTATATGGAATCTCCTAAGAAGCTTATAGTGAATGGGAAAACTAGTGGGGCAATTGAAATTGGTGAAGTATGAGGGTTATGGCATCCCTAGAAATTGCAGTTGTAAGTGCAAGGCGCCAAGTCGAATTGATCGAGTAAATGTCCACTCATGAAATGTGCAATTAGGAAAATATATTCTGATTATTACACTTTTAGATTAGGGAATGCTAGACCTGACTTCAGCAGAGGCCACAAGCATTGACTACTTAAAGAAGTAGAAGATCCCTCACCTACCTGCCAGCAAGATGGTTAGTAATTAGGCTTCTAGTTTTAAGAATTTGCCTCCATAAAGATGAACTGTTATAAGCAGGTTTATAAATATATTGTTGAGCAGAATCCAAATACTTCATCAATATTATTTGACTGAGTAAAGTCGATTGATTAGAGATGACCGGCCATAAATATTTAGCTAACAGAGCATCATTAAAGGCCTCTGATTGAATAATTTGCAAACCACCATTAGCACGAGGCAAACACAACTCGTCTCAGCGGAGAAGATGAGCTTTTTGTGAATTATCAGTGTTCCCCCAGAAGAAATTTTCCATTTTCATTGCTATGACATGACATAAATGGTTAGAAATTTTGGTACATGAGAAAGGATACACCAATAAAGATGACAACAAATGATTAATTAACACTAGACGTCTAGCTTGAGAGAAAAGATTGCATTTCCATCCAGTAAGTCGTTTGTCAAGCTTCTCAATAACTTCAAGATACTTTCATTTCTTGAATCTTGGATCATGAATGTATATACCAAGATACTTTCCCAAGCGAGCGTGGAATATAATTTCAAGCAATTCGGACAAGGCTCGTTTCAATTGACGAGACAAAGAGGGGCTACTAAGTAATGTTGATTTCTGATAATTAATATGTTGCCCTGAGATTAAAGAATATCGTCAAAGCAATGCTTTAACTAAGCGACAATCATTCTTCGTTGCTTGACAAAAAAGAAGAGTGTCATTGGCATACATAAAATGTGTCAATGGATGAAAATACAAGAAGGTGGAAAGCATTGACCCAAAAAGAGGGGGGGGCATGAGGTTTAATATTAAGGAATAAAGAAGTTAATTATAATTTGTTAATGGTCATGCTCATCATTAACGTAACATGATTTTCTAACTTTTATTTAATGCATTTCAATGATTGATTTTGGTTTGTCACATAGAGCATATATGAGAAATTTTAAGAAAAGTTTAAATTTGTGATTACACAAATGAAATGAGGCTCAGGTGTTGTAATGTTGCTTATTACTCAAGTTGAGTACGGCTAGTGGGTGGTGCGGTTTTATTTGAAAAAAAAAAAGAAGAGACCTACGGTGACCGTTAGAGTGACAACGTGTGGCGGGAGAAGCTAGCCGCTCATTGATTCACTGATGTGGCAGAGTCATTCTTCACTTACAAACACTTGATGCCATTTCTCGGTAATTAAGCCTTCAGCTTCAATTTGTTCTAATGTCCTCTGTTTCTGACTCTTTTGAGAAAAGAATGAGCAACGTAGTTGATTTTGCATGCAATTTTCGCTTTTTCTTTGTTTTGGGTCAAGCGAATGAATAATTTAATAATAGGAAACTCTTCCTCCTCAGAAAATACAATCACACCAATTCCGATCACTCTCTACAAAATAGTCAAATGACAGTGGTCTAACTGTTAATCAATACGTTTTGCCCGCTGTTTCTTCCTTCTTAGATTTCCTCTTTTGTGCAACTGTGTTGCATTGGCGTGTTCTTGTTTTCCCCTGCAGATTATGAAAGAGGCCGTACAACAATGGTGTTGAGGTGAGCAGCTGAGCACCAAGACAATTTCACCTATGTTTAATGTTTAAACTGCTTGAGTGCTATAACCTTTTTCTATTTGAATTTGATTTCAGTTCGATCTTCATCGGCTGATTGTGTTCTTCCATCTGAAATCTCCAAGTAATAGAATGACGGAAGATTTATTATCCCTTTACATGGAAGGAATCATTGAACAACCAAACTCACTTTCCCTTCCACCAATAAATGCAAGTATCTATTATTCTTAATGACTTATACTTATACTTGTCTCGTTAATTTATTTCTCATACTCTAGTTTTTTGCAACTATCCTTCTCCCTTGCATTAAATTAAAACTTAATATTGAATTGAGTTGAAAAAAAATAATATGCACAAATATTTCTTGTGTGTGGGTGGAATTAGATTATATATTACTGAGAGTATCCAGATGAGTCTCACAAATTATTACACGTCATTAGGCCTCTTATTTGAAAATTATGTGTATTTTGTTTTCCTCTTTTGCCTACAAGAGGAACACTTTGATTACATTACTCAACACCAGTCCGTGCGAATGCAAAACAGAAAACCCAAACACTAAAAAGTCAGCCTTTACCTAAAATCACTTGAATTAGAAGCTTTAATTTGGCTATTTAGTCAACTTGCTCGGAAAAGAGTGATATTCCTTGTACAAGCACAACATGCGAGAGGAAGATTTACTGTTTAGACAATTTGTATCTACTTCATCCAATAAAATAATCATTAACAATAGCCTTGAAATCAGCTGCATGCTTAATTTTACGAGATGGAAAGGGCATGTTGGAATCTGTGGATCTGCCATTTCTTCCTTCACCAATGCATTTTCTTGCTTCAAGAGCCTAGTTTAGTCAAAATCTCTTAAATCCCATTTTGTCAAGTTTTAATTTCTTGTTACAAGCCCAATGAACTTTTCTTTTCCAAGCTCTTAAGAGTAGCTTTGGGAAAGAAGAAACAAGACATTGAGTATGCTTGATCAGGATCACCATTTTTGTGTCGCTTCCATATGCATTAACATTAAACCACACGGCACAGGTTTGAGTTGGCATGGGCAAGGGGAAAAAAAATTATTTTTGCGCTTCCTCACTCCACCATCTCCTATGTCCTCTATTCCTGACTCTTTAGATATCTTTTGAGAGTAGCTTTAGCAAGACATTGGTGTTCTGGTAGAGAACGAGCAACGTATTTGATTAAATACTGGTCTTTGCGTGTCATTTTCCCTTTTCTCTTGGTCAAGTGAACTTTGTTTGTTAGGGAACTTAAAATACAATCACACCGACTCCTAGCACTCTCCCTCCCCATTCACTCACTTACTCTCTACAAAATGTGGCTTGCAAACCAGAGCTAAATGGTCAAACGACAATGGGTCAACACAACAACCTGGTACCAAATACAAAAGCACGCTATAACCAATACGTTTTGCCTGCTGCTTATTCCTTCTTAGATTTCCTCTTGCAAGTCTTTTGTGCAAATGTGACTCTATCACTCTTCATTTACTTCACATTGGCATGTTCTTAGTTTCCCCTACAGAATATGAAAGAAGCAGTACATTGATGGCGTTGATTATTACTCCTCTTGTCCTACACCAGGCCCCCTACATATAGTATTACAGGTATATTTATATGAGAAAATACACTTAATTACTGGTAACAATGATATTTTTATAAACACTCATACACATAGCATTAATCATCCATACCTAATCCAAATACAAACATAACCCCATGCCCGTAATGCCAAGCCAATTTCCTTGCGAAAGATGTACGCTTTCACCTATGTTTAAACTGCTTGAGTGCTATAACAAAAGGTGCTCCTAAGCTATTATTCATTAGCGTAGAGATTAAGAGAGAGATGTTGAGGCTGCTAGAGACACATTTAGGCAAGAAGGCTAGTGAGTGTTAGAGAAGAATAAAATTCTCTTTATTGATTGTCATGAAATTGATTAGGCATGACATAACCTTGTGATTTTTGGCATCCCAGACAATATAAGGACATTTAGGACCACTGAATGTAGTTATTTACATTGAGCTTATGTTCAGTGATGCTTCCTTGAGATGACTTGTTGGAATTCTTAAGAAGATGAAACCAACTAGATTTAGAGGCCTCAGAGATGTAGGGGAATGAAAGTATGGGCACCATCCCATCAAGTTTGAGAATGAAGATCAAGTGGGAAATTAAAAAAAAGGGGTAAAGGCTAGATGAATAAGAACTAATGTCTATTATATAAACCATAATTGCTAGCAATTACAAACTTAAATACTGTGCAAAAGATATAATTATCAAGTTTCTTAAATTATGAGATTCCTTATTTTTAATTGCTTGCTAAATTTTAAAATTATATATAGGATTTTCGCTTTGTCTTTTTTTATGGAACAGATTTTGTAATTCTGTACTCAGTACGTAGCTAAAATAAATCTATGATTTGTTGTTATCTGAAAAGTATCTCCTTTTCACTTGATGATGGTCAAAACCAATTAGTACTAACATCTCGCAGCACCTGTTGGCGAACTTGTTTTTTACCTTGAGGATTTTGAGAGTTTTTGCATGAAATAGTGATAGAATTTCAATGTCTTTGCTTAGTTTTTTACTCCTTTTAAGAGATCAAGAATACCCACGTGTCCTGTTGCTGGTAAGTTTAGTGGCTCCCCATTTGACATAACTGGCAGCTGCCTCTAATAATTTTCCTTTCAAAAATAGGAGAGACTTGTCTTCCTTTTAAGTATATACACCATAATTGTTGGCATGCCTCTATTTGAATTTGATTTCAGTTTGGTCTTCACCATCTGATTGTGTTCTTCCAGCTGAATTCTCCAAGTAATAGAAAAAGGAAGATTTATTGTCCCTGTATGTGAAAGGAATCATTGAACATCCAAATTCAATTTTCCTCCTATCCCTCTAAGAAATGTCAGCATCTATTATTCTCACTCACTTTTTACTTGTGCTTGTCTTGTTAATTTATTTCTCATACGCCGGTTTTACACATATTCTTCTCCCTTGCATTACTTGTGCTTTTCTTAAATATATGCATTTTGTTTTTCTCTTTTGCCCACAAGAGCAACACTTTCATTACTTAACATCAGTCCTGTTGCAAAATAGAAAACAAACCCAAACACTATAAAGTCAGCCAGTATCTATTACAGAAAAAGTCCTATTTGTACCTAAAATCACTTGAAGCTAATGCGGAGGTCTCCAAATCTAATTAGACGGCCAGGACCTCCTCCTCATAGAAGCTTTGGCTATCTAGTCAACTTCCCTGGAAATCCTCCAAAAAGAGTGATTTCTGAGAATATTCCTTGAACAAGGGATATGTTCAATCACAATATGGGAGGGGAAGACTTACTGTTTAGACAATTTGTATCTGACTCCAAGACTACTTCATCCAATAAAATAATCATTAACAATAGACACGTTCCAATCATTTCCATCCTTCAAATCAACTTCAAGAATAATTTTAAGAGATGCAAACTTTTAACCTCTCAAATCTGGAATCCGTGTATCTGACCACACTCTGGTATTTCTTCCATACCAATGCTTGCTTCAAGAACCTAGTTTAGTCCGCAGAGCGAGGTTTGCTTCAAAATCTCTAAAACCCAATCCACCCTCCGTTTTATAAAGTTTTAATTTCCTGTAAGAGACCCAGTGAACTTTCCTTTTTTTTCCTCAGAGCCCTTCCTTCCACCAGAAACCAGATATAACAGTGTCCAATCTCTTAAGAGTAGCTTTGGGAAATAAGAAACATGACATTGAATATGCTGGTATAGAATTAGCAACCAACATTGAATCTTACGCTTTTCTATGTAAGCAAAAAATTATGTATTTTTTCTTATGTATGTAAGATGCTTGTGTCTAATGAAACCAGGGCATGTGTATTTGTCATTTTATTTATGTATATGTCTCACCATGAAATTGGAATTTTTTCTTGTACTAAATTATTTGCCTTTCAAATTTTTGTTTTTCGAATCTTAGTTCATTTCAGTTTTTTCTAAGTTATTTGCTTTTGTTGTTGCTCTAATTAGTGACACGGGAGGGGGCCTCTCTATTAAAGGCATCAGTGAACAAACTTCAAATCCCCTAAATAGTGGTAACTATAAGTATTTGTAAAAAAAATAATAACACACAGTAAGAATATAATTGCATGCATATCCAAATTAGCATAATTATATAGTCATTTGAAAGTATTTCTCAACATGCTACTTTCCCCCCTAAAAGTCAAATGTGCCAGTCTGCCAGCCAAACATTCTGGAGGTTGCATCATCCATGAACAAGTTGATTTTGGTCCCAAAAGACTGATATATAAGTCAATTTAGTAAAACTTTTATTTCAAGACATTAATTTTCAAGGCATGTTTTGTTAAACATTCTATATGATCAAAGCATACAGTTACTCTAATTAATATTTGATCTTTTCATTTGTTGACAACAGTTGTAAAGAGTAAAGACTCTACAATCTCACATATTCCTGGCCAGATGACAACACACTGTGTGGATGAAATTGTGACACATGTTACGGAGAATTTGATTGGTGGAGCAGTAAGAGAAGCTGGATATTTACGGTGGTTCAACACTTATGCTGGAGTGTACGAGAAGACAAAGAAGAGATTGATCGCAAAAAAAAAAGAAGAGCTGCAAGGTGATATTGACGAAGCGAGGGGGAGAGGTGAAAATTGAGTTGAACAAGGGGTACGAGTATGGATGGAAGAAGTTGATGCCCTCCTTAACGAAGACATTGAAACACTGCTGACTTTTTTTGGGGGCTTGTTGTCTGATGGGAGGTACCTGGAAGAGAGGACGCTTCAAATGAAAGCCCTCTTAGAAGCAAGTTTGATAGAGTGTCGCGTCCCTCTAGAATTCCAGGCATAAGATTCTGCGTGTCAAAAAATTTTATTGACTTTTTAAGTAGAAAGTCACAGTTGACTGAGCTCATGACAGCCTTAGAGAATAGAAAAATTGCATGATTGGTTTGGATGGGTTGATTGAGGTGGGTAAAACCTTACTGGTGCAACACATCATTTCACTACAATCATTGGACTGTAAAGATGGATTAGATTTCTTTTCCAAATGTGTTGGCACGAGATTTGAAAATTCTACCAGTCAAGTTATGAATGTGGTACAAGACGTTATGGTTGCTTGTGGAGGAATACCAGCCGCAATTGAGGCAATGGCAACCTCGTTGAGGAGGTTTGGATAAAGATATTGGAAGAATATTCTAAAATGCTTGCTAAACTTTCAGAAGTTTGATAGTGATGGTGATGATTCGTGGTAAAAGGTTTGTGAGAATCTAGAGTTAAGTTACCGAAAACTTGAGACTAAAGCCAAACTCCTTTTGATTTTGTGCTGTTTGTTTCCCAGAGGTTATGAGATTCCTATCGAACTACTAAGCAAGGTTGGCATTGAATCCGGGATCTTTGGTGAAGCAAAGAGCTCTTCCGAACTGAGAGATGGACTGATTCTGGAAAGAAACGACCTTTTGAAGACATTTATGTTGCTGCAAACTAATGAAGTGCGTGTGAAGGTTCATGAATTACTTCTGAAGTAATCCTGTTGATACAAGGGAAAGATGTCTAGGTGATTGTGAACTCGAGTGATTCTTTGAATTCAAGATTGAAATTTTTGTCTTGGAATAACAATATTGGATTTCCTGATAATTTTAATGCTACAGAACTTCAAGTACTACTACTTTGGGTCAAGAGAGGACTTAAGGTGGAAGAATTATATGCAGAGCTTGAAAGAATGGTGAACTTAAGAGTAGTACTTATATATCATCATAAAGATATGGTACATACCAATCTTTCATTAGGATGGCTTTTTTCATTAAAAAATGTCCGAACTGTCATCTTGAATGGTTGGAAATTAGATGACACCTTTTGTTGGAAACACCTGAACAATATTGTGTCTCTTGAGTTTAAAGATTGTTCGATCATGTTGTTACCAGTATAAATTATGGCAAAGAAGTTGAGATTGCTAGGGATAAGATGTCGAATTGAGATGAAGAAGGCATTTGAAGAAATTGGCAGTTTGTCACAATTGGAAGAATTAGATTTTGTTTAGAATGATAACTTAAGTTCAAAGCCAAAAGATGAAAAAGGAAATAGAGATGAATTTGGCCATGGCAAATACTATCCTACACTGCAGAAGTATTGCATTCCTCTTTCAGGTCATCAATATTTTGTAGATGGCGATAATGGCCTCTATAGGAATTTGAATACAAAATATGTTAAAGATCTAATACCTGAAGAAATGTTGAAGGACCTTATGGAAAGAGTATAAATTCTGGAATTGTCGGAAATGAGAGAAGCAAGATGGAAATGTTTGGTTTCGGACATTATTCTGATGAAATATGGAGTCATGAAGGACCTTGTGAAGCTTGCTTTGTATGAGTGCCTGACATTGAGTGCATATTTAATAATAGAGAGAGGTCGTAATGTATATGCCTTCTTTGAGTTGGGTGAGCTGCATTTGGATAGTGTGGCTGCCAAAGACTTGTGGCGAAGTGTTGTGGCTCCCGAGAAAGATTCAGCCGTGCCAAATTGCCATCTCACCCGAGAGTTAGGCAGCAACAATTCCTGATACGGGTGCCCTAGCACGTTGGCAAGATGTCTTGGCATATATTTCTAACCGGGGTGCCCTGGCAGTTGGCAAGATGTTCCGGCATAAATTCCTGATCCGGGTGCTCTAAAATGTCCCGGCATACCTGCCTTCTGATATAATTGTAATGTTGAACTGATAAAAATGCCACAACACTCACCCAAAGTACCTTGGCACCAGAAACAAAATTTTTTCTGTGAAATATTTTAAAGGTAATTAACCCCAATATCGACATTGAGACATGCCAACCTTGAATGCTACCACTCAAACACCTCTTAAATATGTTATTCATGTTATCAAACACAAATCACATTAAAGTACATCCAAGCCACTCAATTTTTATCCATTGAAATATGCTCAATAACACTCTTTCTCATGATAGGAAGTTGACAAAATAAATAATAGCAACAAAATCCACAACTTGCAAAATAAATTCACACGCAAGACTAACAAGCATTGCTCAATCTCAAGACAACATCTTAGATACCAATACCCACATCATGAACTTGCAGATCTTATTCTCAACCTCAAATTGTAACCACAATGACATAATGCAATGATAAAATCTAAATGGCAACCTTGAAAATGCAAGCCCCCTTTTCCAACTTTAGTAGCCACTTTTTCTTATCTTGAATGTCTGTAGGGAACACAATTCTCCTTCCTACAAGACAGAAAAGACCAAATATAAACCTACTAAAACATAAAAAAATTTAAAAAAAAATGAAAATGAGAAGAAGGATTTAGAACTTAGTTGTCTCCTAAGAAGCGCTTGTTTTATAATCACCGGCCAAACTTTTCGTGGTTTTTGTAACATCCCATTTTTTTAATTGTAGGATTTAAGTAATATTTGGATGATATTAATTTATGGTAATTAAAATAACCATTTAATCACACAAAATGGAAGTAAACTATTCTAAAGTGAAAATAAAAAAAAATAGGTAGGATTAAATAGAAGTAATTGGAATACTTTTTCCAAGTTATTATGTTACAATTATTTAAATATTATGAAATTTATTTAAGCAAAATACCCAAACTTCATCCAATTACTTGAATTTTAGGAGAGAGATAAAAAGATTTGAATATATATGTGTCCATGTATAAGAAACTTTTATTATTATTATTATTATTATCATTATTATTATTATATATTAAAAGAGAGTTTAATTACTCAAATTCTAAATTGGGTCAAAGGAATAAAGTAACATTTCATAATTTAATAATTTTACGCTACTGTCCCTCACCTTCATTTGTAATCACCCATATTCTATCCTACCATCCACAATTTTTCCATCATTCGCTCATCATCTCACCCTCTTTTTTTAATGGGAGAATTCTAAAAAAATACCATTTAAACTTCAAAATCTCAAATAAGTGATTTAACAATAAAATGATTTGTTAATTACATTACCATTCTTGTTAATCCCATTACCGAACTTATCAACAGGATTTTAAAGTTTAAATGATATTTTTTCTGGCATTCTCCCTTTTTTAATCCCATCCACAATTCCTCCATCATTTGCTTATCATCACACCCTCTTATTTTTTGAATTTGGACGGCAGGTGTAATGCTTGAAAAGTGTAGGAATCAAGCCCAGACTTGGCGCCACAAAGGTAAACTTATGTGATTTGGATAGTATTTAAAAAAGCTTGATGGAATTTTTATAGTGACTGGTAAGTTTTTCTTAGTAGTTATAAAGTTCTACAACATCATGAGCATAAAGAAAAGGTAAACAATTTTTTAATAAAAAATTTTGATTTCACTTTTTGGTTAATTGTGAGTAACATGATTTTATTTAGCCCTTGGTCGTTGTCATATGTACATAGTATAGTTTAGTAAAATCCATTTAGAATGTTATAACAAACTTGAAAGTTTTTCATGTGTGGTGCATGTAATGATGTTATGAATCATTTATATTAAAACAAACTATAGAAACATTTTAATTTTAAAAAAGATTCTGAGCACCAACTTGTGAACATAAAACCTGTATGATAGAAAATGCGGCATTGCAGTATAAATTCAGACAAAACAAAATTTAGGCTTCACCTTATTAATGAAATATAGTTTGAATAATCATTTTCTTGTTCAATCCTTATTTAAATCGATTAGTTCAAACTTTTCTAATTTCAAAATAAAAAAAGGTTCTCAGACCATCGTCATGAAGATTCCAAACCAAAGCATTTTGATGTATTTCGCCAATTGGATGCAAACTTGGCTCAGATCTATATATCCAAAACAAATTGCTCCACTCCTATTGTACTACAATGTTGCAAAACTGGAATATATAGAGCATAAATGATTATATAAAAAAAATCACAATACTAGAAAATAAAGTTTCTAGATATAATTTAATAATATAATAAATCACAACTACTATATTTAATAACATCTAATAAATAATAAATAAGAAAACAATAAAAGAAATACCATAATTTAATTTCACTCCAAATAATTAATAACAAGTGAAATAACACAAGAGATGAGAAGATACAAGTTGCCTCATAGGTGAAAAGGCGATTGTGGGATGATTTAAAGGGAGCCTCCTCTTTTATAATCTAAAGCCCTCCTTTAATATTACAAAACTTTCGATTTGGGACTTGCCACAACCAACAAATCTCCACCTTAGCAAGATTCCACATTTTCAATTTCTCCTAATGACAAATTTTGGTTGTCTTCAATTCAATATTCATTGTTCAACAATATTGATTAGATGCAAAAAATATTGAAATTTGATAGAAGTCACAACTTTCATTAGCATATCAACAAGATTTTCACTTGTCCGTATTTTTCGTATCATGACTCCACTTTCTTCTAAAATTTATTGTATAAAGTGATATCAAACATCAATATGCTTCGTCCTTACATGATAAACTTAGTTTTTTGCTAATTGAATAGTGTTTGGCTATCACAAGATACTGTGATGCTTTCTTGACTAATACCAAACTCTTTAAGCAATCCTTAAAGCCAAATTACCTCTTTCACAATCTTTGTAATTGCAATGTACTCTACCTCTATGGTAGATAAATCAACTATTGAATGCAAAGTAGACTTTCAACTAACTGGTGCGTTTTCAAGAGTAAACACATAACTAATAGTTGATCTTCATTTGTCCAAATCACTTGCAAAATCTGAGTCACAATACCTGTTACGAGTGTAGGATGGTGTATTTAGAAGTGCAAGTGTACACTGTCGTAATCAAGTAATATAGAAGTGAGTAGAGTATCGTTCCCATGAGGATTGATCACTAAGTACCAAAATTGGTAATTTTAATTCTATTTAGTTGGTTGATTAGTTGTGATTGAGATTACAAGATAAAAATGATGAAATATGAATATAAGTGATATAAAGACAAATATGAGAAAAAGCCCTAGGGATTAGATTTCACTTAATAAATTCCGGATTGAATCACTTATCTATTCTAGTCCAATTTATTCCACATAATTGATAGTCGAGTTTCCCTATTTTAATTACTAGCCTCTTCCAAGGTCAAGTAATTCTATAATTAATTGCTAACCCAATATCACTACTAGAAAAAACACTTTTAACGTCCCTTATATGGGACTTTTAACGTCCTTTTATGAGGGGACGCGTATGCCAGCGACGTAGTAAATTTGGACTTTAGACGTCCTTTGTAAAAAGACGCCTAAACGGCTGGGTTTAGGCGTCCCTTTGACCAAAAGGGACGCCTAAAGTAATGACTTTAAGCGTCCCTTTGGCCAAAAGGGACGCCTAAAGTCCCCGTTTAGAATTTTTTTATTTAAAAATTAGGGACTTTAGGCGTCCCTTTTGGCCAAAGGGACGCCTAAAGTGTTTTTTTTTCCAGAACCATTTTTATTGTTTCTGGCCATATCATTCTGAAAGCAAACAGAAACGTATACACAAAAAGGAAACATACAGTACGCAGTTTATAATTAACAAAACACAACATCCACCTCTAATGAAACATTATGCACTACATTGTTGACAGAAATGTTGTCCACTAATATAATAAACAACTACTAATAAGTAAATGTACAGGAAACGATAAACTTCTACAAATCAATGTGTTGAAGAATCCTCCTAGCCAACAAGTCTCTGATCAAATTAATGTCTTCATATAAGTAAGCAGCATCATTATCAAAGATCTACAAATTAGAAAATATGATTATATATACGAAATCAATGAAATTAAAGGATTGTTTAGCAATTCAATTAAAATACAACCAAAATATTATCATTTGATTACCTGTTGAAAATCATTTGTAAAGCCACTTTGAATGATATTATACATGTAAAGTAGAACATAATAGCCACATTCAGTACTACCTGGTTGTTGAGGGCACTATAAATCAAAAGCAATTGGTTAAAATCAATAACATACATCATTTATAAAACAACCGTAAATAAAATAACTTAAATTAGGACAATGCACCATTATATCAAAAAATGATGGAGGAAAATGCATCTCTAGTTGGGACAGAATTATATAACCCTCATTTTCTAGTTCATCCAACTTCTCAGTGTCGATGACTTTGTTACAGATAGCATTAAAGAAAACACACAATCTGGTTATAGTAGTTCGCACTTCTTCTTTCATAATGCCTCTAATGGCTACTGGTAACAATTGTTACATTAACACGTGATAGTCATGGGACTTCATTCCCACTAACTTCAAATCGTCCATTGACACACACCTGCTAACATTAGAAGAGTAGCCCTGTGGGACCTTAATTTCATGCAGACACCCACACAAACTTCTTTTCTCCCATTTTGATAGCGTATGCGCAGCTGGCTCCATATATGCCCTCCTACCATCATCTCTTAGTTGTGGATGCAACCGATCTCTTATTCCCATATCAACAAGGTCAAGTCTCGCGCTCATTCCATCCTTGGTCTTACCTGGGATGTGCAAAAGCGTACTTACAAGGCTGTCACACATTTTTCTCCACATGCATCACATCAATATTGTGTCTTACATCAAGACAATGCCAATACGGAAGATCAAATAAAATTGACCTCTTCTTCCATATATTCTTCTCACCCTTAGTCCTTTGATTTTTACCAAAGGTCACATTGACACGTTCTACCCGACTATAAACTTCCTCCCCGGTTAAGGCCCTTGGTGCAACTCCATGTTCTGGTAAGCCATCAAAACGATTTCTCAGCCTACGATATGGGTGGAATCGAGGAAGAAACCTCCTGTGGCCAAGGTACACTATTTTTTTGCAATGCTTAAGTTGTCGAAAGTGTGTGTCTCCTTCACAGATTGGGCATGTATATTGACCCTTCACACTATACCCTGACAAATTTCCGTATGCGGGGAAGTCGTTTATCGTGGTAAAAATCATTGCACGCAACTTGAAAGACTCTTTCTTATAAGCATCGAACACATCCACACCTTCCTCCCATAACTTCTTCAAGTCCTCAATCAAAGGAGCCAAATACACATCGATGTCATTCCCTGGCTGTTTTGGTCCAGAGATCATCATAGAAAGCATAACGTACTTGCGCTTCATACATAACCAGGGAGGTAAGTTGTATATTACAAGGAGAACTGGCCACGAACTATGTATACTAGTAAGAGTTCCATACGAATTTATTCCATCTGTACAAAGTCCAAGCCGAAGGTTTCTCGGCTCGCTGCCAAATTGAGGGAACATTTCATCTATCTTCTTCCACTGTAGAGAGTCGGCTGGGTGCCGAAGATATGTTCCGTCACAAATTCTCTCATCAGAATGCCATCTCAACTTCTTCGCTTTTGTTGCGGTCGCAAATAAACGCTTAAACCGTGGAATTATTGGAAGATACCATAACACCTTCGAAGGTTGCCTTTTACTTGTTGTCCCTTCTCTACAACCACCATCTTTCTTCACTTTATATCGTGATGTTTTACAGTTAGGACACTCACTAAGACCTACATACTCCTTTCTATACAATACACAGTCATTAGGGCAAGCATGTATCTTTTTGTACTCCATACCCATCGTAGACAAGATTTTCTTTGCCTCATACATACGGTTTGGAAGTACATTATCTTCTGGAAACATATCACACAATAATTCCAATAGTAATGTAAAACTACTATCGGTCCATCCACAATTTGCCTTTAAGTTCACCAAATGCAATGTTCCCGTCAGTCGTGTGTACTTACTCCCAGGGTATAATGGTGTCTCCGCATCACTCCGCAAGCTGTCAAATTCATGTGCCTGGGCGAAGGATTCAACCTCGGCATCGTGAATCATTTTCTCCATTCTATCTTGTTCCATAACATCCACTCCTTCCTTCTTGTGCGACGAACAATCAGTAATTACTTCCTCACCATGCCATATCCACCTTATGTATCGAAGATTTATTCCATCACAAAGTAGGTGATCCCTTATATCATCAACATCTCGTCGACTCTCGTTTAAACAATTCACACAAGGACAAAAATACTTCCCATTTTTAGTTGGAGCATTCCTTCTAGCAAATTCAATAAACTCTTCCACCTCATTCTCATATTCTTCACTAGTTCTCAAAGCATTCATCCAACTATGATCCATTGTTTTACCACCTAAACCATTCCCAATAACACTCAAGTTTATAACAATTGTTAACTATGAGATTGCCTTTTATCACTTTTTTCAAAAAACATTTCGGGATCATTTCCCATTAAGTGTAAGATCCCACAATTGTAATAACAAACCATTTCACCTTAATTCAAACAAAACAAAAAAAAAATAAAGTAACTTAGGCAATTAAGGACAATATCAACAATTTAAAATATCAATTTTTCTTTAGGGAACTAATATGTTTAAATTAGTCAAGTTAAAAGTTCTATGCACCTACCTAATATATTAAAAGTTCTATACATGTATTCATTATTTCAAACCAATAAAAGTTCTATAGCACTCAGAGCTTCCTACACATGTTTTATATAATTAAATAAATTATATACTTATTTAATCTAATAAAATTAGTTAACTAGCAAAACTCCTATATGTACTTATGGAATCTAGCATACATATGTACTTATGGCATATATGAGTGGCTTATAGTTTCTAGCAAAACTACTACTTTAAATTAAACTGTCGATCATGACATTAACTAAAGTGAAATAAAATAAACCAAAATTAAAAAAAAAAAGCTTACAGGTTGGAAGAAATTAAAATGGCGTGATGATGAAGAGGTTGGGAGGGAGGAGGCGCGCTAGCCACCGTGAGAGAGGGAGCTCCGATGCTGCAAACAATGAAAAGATCAAGGAATATGAGGCTTTCACTGGTGGGGATAGTTGATTAGCTAGTTGGGGAAAAAAAGAAAGAAGAGATCGAAGACTGTACCGTAATATATACCTTCTCAGCTCAGCTCGCTGCAACAAGTTAGTAAGGCGGCGGAAGAGAAAGATACAGGGGGTGAGTATTGAAGTGAGATGATAGAAGGAGGAGATGAGAGAAAATGAAGAAAGAGGGATAGAGCGGTGGAAGGGATATTCGGTGGAAGGAGGCTAAGTGTTTTTGATCAGAGAGGGAGGAAGAGGGACGAACGGAATGGAGGGAAATGATGAAAAAGTGGAGGGAAATATGTTTAGGCGTCCCTTCTTAGAGAAGGGACGCCTAAACATATAAATAGGCGTCCCTTCATACAGAAGGGACGCCTAATGTCCCTCCATTAGGCGTCCCTTCTCAAGAAGGGACGCCTAATGTGGGGTGCATGCCAGCCACGTGGCTGGCATGCACCCTTTAGGCGTCCCTTCTTGAGAAGGGACGCCTAATGTCCCAACATTAGGCGTCCCTTCTTGAAGAAGGGACGCCTAATGTCTCCTTTAGGCGTCCCTTCTTCAATAAGGGACGCCTAAAGATTAATAAGTCTCTCTTTATTTACGTAAATGCCACCGCGTACACTTTTTACTTCCCTTTTCAAAGAAGGGACGCCTAATTGTGACGTTAAATCCCTTTTCTGTAGTAGTGTATATTCCTATATGAATTTAAGCAATCAATCATGCATTAAGATTTATGGAACTCAATTAAGACTACACAACCCATATGAATATATTCCTATTTCATATGAAAATTATGTATTTAATTATAGGATCCACACACATGCATCTCCTTCCGGTCTCAACATGCATATTAAAATCATCCAAAAGGTGGCCAATCAATTGTAAGTATTAAGAACAATAATTAAAACTCAATCATGAAGGAAAAATTAAAACTAGATTTAATAAGTTAAGATTCAATCCGTCATTAGTAAGCTACGTCATCACCCTAGGAAAAGGAAAATTTAGCTCATGATAAAATTAAAAACAAAACCAAAATATATTCCAAACATCATAAATATTGCATAAAAATTAATTACAAAAACATAAAAATACTACTACAAGATGCATGAAAATGGAAAATCTAGCCTACCATATAGGAGGTAAAACCATCCATGTAGGTGGCAACCTATACCATCCATAAAGGAGGACTACCTAGGCCTTCCATATAGGAGGTAAAACCATCCATGTAGGAGGCATGCAAGAAGTGAAAAAATGCAAGAAATAAATTTTAAAAATAACAACTCTCTCTCTAAAATAGAAACTCTCTCTCTCTTCCTTCCTCTTTATTTTAGGGTGCCAAGAAGCTCTATTTATAGGCTTCATTTTCGGACTGCTACAGTATTTTGCTACAGTGAACCGCACTGCTACAGTGAACCGACCACCACTTGCTACAGTGCACCGACTGCTACAGGAACCGCACTGCTACAGTGAACCGACCACACCGTCTGCTACATTGAACAGTGAACAGTACCCACATGAATAGTGCACAGTGAATAGTACCACGTGAATAGTAACTTTCCCTTAAATTCCTTCTTTAATTCTTTTTAATCCGGTACTATCCATGGCTGCAAGAAAATCATTATTTATTTATTAATTACACCCAAATTAATTACATTCAGCTCAAATATAGTCCACAAAATCATCATATAAGGGAAAATGAATATGCAAATATTTTACTTATCAAATTCCCCCACACTTAGCTCTTGGACGTCCTCGGACAAGAAAGAGTAACTAATAAGTGCTTCCAGCAAAATCAGAAGTGTCAAGTCATAAACAAGGACACAATTAAAGAATAAAGAGATCATAGTATTCTTGAATCAACAAAAGTATAAACTGGTAACTTCATTTGAAAATAAATGAACCGAATTCATAATTGTGGCTCATTCTCTCAATCTCTCAAGTGTTTTAGTGTAAGTGTTTCGCTCAAATTCACTTGAAAAAATTGCACTACCATAAGCTTGCCAAAAATCTCAATCTCCACTACCTAATTCACATGCATAATTCAAATCAAAAGGACTTATTAAAGGTTGTAATGAGGTTAAGGTAAAAGGAATGTAAAAAGTGATATGAAGGGCTATTTTTACTAAGTAAATAGAACAATTGAAAAATGGGTCATCTTATGAATAAACCTGGCCTATCTCATCCCAACAACCATAATTTACATTTTTTTTATTTTTCTTTTTTTTCTTCTTTTTTTTAACTTCTGCACTTTTGTGGTTGATGATATATAGACCCCCACACTTGTCAAAAGCCCATTTCACAAAAATTTCAAATGCTCTGTTAATCTTTCGAATTCAATGAAAGCACTTGATAAATCATTAAAACACATATTAATGGGTTGAAAATAAAGAAATAATCAATTAGGCTCAAAGGGGCTTATCAATGGTATAATTGCAAGGTTGGCTATTTGGCTCTGGCTAAACAAAATGAATGCCTTTATCATTTTTGAATGTGTATGCGACATGTAATTTCAACTAGATTTAAAGCAAGTTCTAGAGTGACAACTTAATAGGTGAATATTACATACAAGAAAGATAATCACTATTGATCATATAGGCTCAAAAGCTCATGGTTAGGGACTTTCAAATTCAGCTCATTCAATCTCAAAATTCATCACCAAATTCAACTATCAATTATTCAATCATGCTATAAAATCTCTAAACTCAATTGATCCATGCTTCAAACTTATATACTTCTTAAAATCATTGAAAAACACTCAAATTTTATTTTTATTTATTTATATTTATTTAGATGAAATAGAAAGAAAGAAAAAAATTACAACTAATAAGATGCGTCTCAAGAGTTAAGAATAACTCTTTACTCTGCTATCTTTTCACACCCCATGCATCTAATGGTTTTACTACTAACTACCTAATGTAGAAATCATGCAATTTTTTTAATAATCCTCCCCCAACCTAAACCATACATTGTCCTCAATGTCTTCTAAAGATTAAAGAAATTTTTTTTTGAACAACCTAAACACACAATAAATAAAACCAAAATGCTAAGAGTAAAACCATAAGATAAAAGAAAGTTACAACCGAAGAGTGGTATCTGGATCTTGCTTCTGACTGCTATTTGAAGATTGCCCACCTATTTGGTTAACCAATGGATCTGGTTTAGGTTCATAGGTTTGCATTTGATCCAGTAGTTGCTCAGCAGTTAGAGCAGAAATTATAGAATGGTGAGTCGCTTGGGGTATGAATCATGTTTCCACAGCATGATCAAGAAAAGACAACAGGTTATCATAAAAACCATTAACATTTAACAATCCTAATGGTTTTTTTATGAAAGTTCAGTTTAGCCCAATATGAAATGCTAGAGATCCCATCCAACGTTTCAAAACCACCGGGTAGAGCGATAAAAGCATCAGCACTGTAAAACATACGTCCCATTCGTTCAGGCAGACTTGAAACCTCTAACTCTTAGCCTAAGAAGAAGAATTGATGTTCTAACTCCTTTATCCTTACACACAAACCCGTGCTACCATTAATGGTTGCAGGAATAGCCATACTTAACTTCAGGCCCTCGAGACCTCTCCCGTAGATAAAGTTGATTTTCCTAGCAGCTAGTGCACGTCCCAGTTCCTGTGCTGCAGGTATAAACTCTCCATCCTTTCCTGAGTCAGTTTTACCAAAAATGCATATAGATTTAAAACTGCATTTTAGAGTAATACCACTCCTCTCTTTCTCTCTCTCAGACATTTTGTGTTTTTTTACAAATAGAAGATTACATATTTATATTACAAAAATAGTGACAACAAAATCATGCAAATCACACATTTTTCAAAAAAAAATTGAAAAAAAAATTTCTGACACAAATGACCAGTGGGCCACTGTGCCAAGAAATTAAGTAAAGTGAGTAAAGAAAGTCAAAAGTTACTGAAAAAGATAAGACAGATTAGACAAAAGTAAGATTATGTACAGTAGTTGTGATTGTGGCTCACATCTTCCTCTGGTTTTACGTCCAGTAACGGCTTAAACGCTTTCTATGAATCGAGGATTTGCTTCCCATCCAGTTTTCTTATAAACTGGCAAACAGGGTCTTTTAACGTCAGATTCCCAAGATGGTAGCACTCTTTTTCTTTGTTGAATATGTCTAATAAATCAAGAAGTACACGATGAACATCACCACTAGGATGCGTCTCAAGAGTCTGAATGATATCATCCAATGACTCCTTACTCAGTCCATCCTTTATAAATTGAATTTTATCTTCCCGATTTATAGAAACCATACCTTTGCTCCTACAACGCTGATCACAATTCCACCTTGCACATTTAGGACAAACCTTCATTCTTTTAGCTCTTCTCTTTTTGGAGTAAGAGCTTCTTCCCATACCTGGCATAGGTTTAATAAATGAATCATGAATCTCACTATTAAACGTACCTTAGCTTCAATGATCCAACGGACATCCTCAGGAAGGCCCAAACGCTTGAATGTCTTCATTCTTTCAAGTCGACAGCTATAGATCTTCCTAAGCACATCTTTGGGAAGAGTAGGGAACCTGTTCTTAAGCTTTACAATAATTTCCTCCATGATGAGACTAAAATTTAAAGATGCAGTTTTGTGTGCTTCAGTAAGTAAGAAAGAAAAATGAAAGATTAAGGAAAAGAAGTTTTGGGTTGCCTCCCAAATAGCCGCCCTTCTTTAACGTCTTTAGCTAGACAAAGACCAAAGCAATAAATTTTTTATTTATTTTTTTTATTTTATTGTATTTTTTTTATTTTTTTTAAAAAAATTAGGACTTACCTGTTGTTTCCTCTTAAGTGATGACAGTTTTCAAAGTGTTGAGTGCACCGTCATTATACTCTTTCAGCCTTTGCTCATTTACTTTGAATTTTCGATCACCATCTTGAATCTCCACTGCTCCATATGGCCATGTTTGAACCACAGTAAAAGGTCCTGACCACCTTGATCTCAACTTTCTCGGAAAGAGCTTTAGCCTTGAGTTGCATATCAAAACTTTTTGTCCCGGCGTGAACTCTCTCCTCAAAATTCTTTTATCCTGCCACATTTTTGTCTTCTCTTTGTATAACTTTGCATTCTTATGAACTTGTTGTCTGGATTTTTCAAGCTCATTGAGTTGGAGAAGTCTCTTCTTACCAGCTGCCTTTAAGTCAGAATTTAAGGATTTTATTGCCCAATATTCTTTGTGCACTTCATGATTAGTTGATTTTGAAACATTTACTATTCCCATTACGAGTGGTTGATTCATGCAACTTTTATTCACCACGTCTTTTGTGCAGCTGGTCAATGTATCTACTCTGTAACAGGTGTCACCTTCATTTGGACATGACCAAGTCTTAAAAATGTTAAAAGATACTTGGTCATCTTGAGCTCGTAAAGTTAACTTTCCCTGTTGCACATCTATTAAAGTTCTCCCAGTTGCTAGGAATGGCCTCCCAAGAATGATAGGAATTTCTTGATCTTCTTCCATGTCGAGTATGATGAAATCAGCTGGAAATATGAGTTTGTCCACCTTCACCAGAACATCTTCTAAGACACCCCTCAGATGTTTAATTGATCGATCAACAAGAAGTAGTGAAACTGTGATAGGCTTCACCTCTCCAAGACCAAGTTTTCTGTAGACAGATAAGGGCATGAGATTTACACTTGCTCCTAGGTCACAAAGTGCTCTTTCAAAGTTACATTGACCTATGGTCCAAGGTATGCAAAAGCTTCCTGGATCTTTCAGCTTTGGTGGTAGTTTCTTTTGCAGAATGGCACTGCACTCCTCAGTAAGTGCAACTGTCTCAAATTTCTCCAGCTTATGCTTATTTGAGAGAATGTACTTCATGAATTTTATATAACTGGGCATTTGGGCAAGAGCGTCTGTAAAAGGGATGTTGATATGTAACTTTTTGAAAACCTCCAGAAACTTTTTAAACTGCTTGTCTAACTTTGCCTTCACAAGTCTCTGAGGGTATGGAACTGGTGGTACATATGAAGGAGGGTTATTTGGAAAGCTGATTCTTCCTGGTACCACATCATCTTCTTGAGGTTTCTGTGCTTCCTCTTTCTTTTTCTTGTTCACTTTCTTTCTTTTCTCCGTCAGTCTTATGTAGAATTACAGGATCTTTCAATTCTTTCCCACTCCTTAATGCAATAGCCTTCACATGCTCTCTTGGGTTTTTTTCAGTGTCACTTGGAAGAGTACCTGGTTGTCTGGAATTCAGCATATTTTCAATTTGGCCCATTTGGATCTCCAAGTTCTTTATTGAGGCTTCATGGCTTCTGAGTGTTGCATCAGTCCTAGCCATGAATTGAGATGTATTCATGGTAAGTTGAGCCAGTGCATCTTCCACATTCACTTTTTGCTGTGGTGGATTTAGTGGTTGAAGAGGTTGTTGCTGGTAGTTCCCTTGCGGTTTGAACACATTTTGATTATTCCTCCAGCCAAAGTTTGGATGATTCCGCCAACCTGGATTATAAGTGTTTGAGAATGGGTCATTTCTTTGATTTCCGATATAATGAGCTTGCTCCGACTGAGAAGGTATGGATGACTGTCCATCTTGACTTTGTGTACTCATATGAGGTCCTCCATATCGGTCACAGGTTTCATGAGGAGTACTGATTATATTTTCTTGACTAGTTAATGAGCTCACTTGCTTGGATATAGATGCAACTTGAGAAGATAAAGTTGTAAGGATATCCAGCTCTTGCACTCCAAGTACCTTCTTTAAATTATGACGTTCAGAAGGCCATTGATATGCATTTGCTGCCATCTCCTCAAGTAAATTGTAGGCATCATCTAGATTTTTTCCCATTAAAGATCCTCCAGCTGCAGCATCTACAAGAATTCTGGTGGTATGCGTCATCCCATTGTAGAATGTTTGCAGTGTCCACCAATCTGGTAACCCATGATGAGGACATCTCCTTAGCAACTCCTTGTATCTTTCCCAGGCTTCATAAAGGCTTTCTAGTTCATGCTGGGAAAATGAGGTAATTTCATTCCTCAATTTTGCAGTTTTTCCAGACGGAAAGTATTTCGCCAAAAATTTCTGTGACAAGGCATCCCATATAGTTATGCTTCCCACTGGTAGAGAATGTAACCAGCTTTTAGCCTTATCCCTGAGTGAGAAAGGGAAAAGTCTAAGTCTAATGGCATCATCAGTAACACCATTATGCTTGAATGTGTCGCATATTTCTAGGAAACTGGCTATATGTGTGTTGGGATCTTCTGTTGATAAACCACCAAACTGATTGGCTTGCACCATCTGGATAATTGCAGGCTTGATTTCAAAATTGTTGGCTGCTACTGGTGGTTTTCTGATTCCAGAAGTTGCCTCCATGACTTTGGTGTTGCATAATCACGGAGTGTTTTGGTATCTACTGCTTCTCCTTCCGGATTTGCCATTGAATTAATAGAAGTAGACTGCTTTCGAACTCTCCGATTTCTTCGACAAGTTCTCTCGATCTCAGAATCACAAGGTTGTAATTCAGTCTCCTTCGATCTGGTCATATACTAAGCAAAACCCTGAAAAGAAACAAAAGACACAAAAAAAATGTAATATGAAGACCAAATTAGTATTAAAATTACTTGGTATTGATATTAATGACAATCCCCGGCAACGGCGCCAAAAACTTGTTACGAGTGTAGGATGGTGTATTTAGAAGTGCAAGTGTACACTGTCGTAATCAAGTAATATAGAAGTGAGTAGAGTATCGTTCCCACGAGGATTGATCACTAAGTACCAAAATTGGTAATTTTAATTCTATTTAGTCGGTTGATTAGTTGTGATTGAGATTACAAGATAAAAATGATGAAATATGAATATAAGTGATATAAAGACAAATATGAGAAAAAGCCCTAGGGATTAGATTTCACTTAATAAATTCCGGATTGAATCACTTATCTATTCTAGTCCAATTTATTCCACATAATTGATAGTCGAGTTTCTCTATTTTAATTACTAGCCTTTTCCAAGGTCAAGTAATTCTATAATTAATTGCTAACCCAATATATTCCTATATGAATTTAAGCAATCAATTATGCATTAAGATTTATGGAACTCAATTAAGACTACACAACCCATATGAATATATTCCTATTTCATATGAAAATTATGGTTTTAATTATAGGATCCACACACATGCATCTCCTTCCGGTCTCAACATGCATATTAAAATCATCCAAAAGGTGGCCAATCAATTGTAAGCATTAAGAACAATAATTAAAACTCAATCATGAAGGAAAAATTAAAACTAGATTTAATAAGTTAAGATTCAATCCGTCATTAGTAAGCTACGTCATCACCCTAGGAAAAGGAAAATTTAGCTCATGATAAAATTAAAAACAAAACCAAAATATATTCCAAACATCATAAATATTGCATAAAAATTAATTACAAAAACATAAAAATACTACTACAAGATGCATGAAAATGGAAAATCTAGCCTACCATATAGGAGGTAAAACCATCCATGTAGATGGCAACCTATACCATCCATAAAGGAGGACTACCTAGGCCTTCCATATAGGAGGTAAAACCATCCATGTAGGAGGCATGCAAGAAGTAAAAAAATGCAAGAAATAAATTTTAAAAATAACAACTCTCTCTCTCTCTCTTCCTTCCTCTTCCTTCCTCTTTATTTTAGGGTGCCAAGAAGCTCTATTTATAGGCTTCATTTTCGGACTGCTACAGTATTTTGCTACAGTGATTTACTACAGTGAACCGCACTGCTACAGTGAACCGACCACCCACTTGCTACAGTGCACCGACTGCTATAGGAACCGCACTGCTACAGTGAACCGACCACACCGTCCGCTACAGTGAAACTGCTACAGTGGACAGTACCCCGCATGAACAGTGCACAGTGAATAGTATCGAGTGAATAGTACTTTCCCTTAAATGCCTTCTTTAATTCTTTTTAATCCGGTACTATCCATGGCTGCAAGAAAATCATTATTTATTTATTAATTACACCCAAATTAATTACATTCAGCTCAAATATAGTCCACAAAATCATCATATAAGGGAAAATGAATATGCAAATATTTTACTTATCAATACCCAACTAAACATTGATAATCTTCCTGCTCAATGACCAATCCAACATCTACAGTATTACAAATATACCGCAGAATCCATTTCATAGCTTACTAATGTTTCTTTCCTGGATCATGTATATATCTACTCATAACTCCAACAACCTGTGAAATATCAGGTCTTGTATAAACCATTGCATGCATCAAGCTACCAATAGCATTTGCGCATGGTACTCTTGACATATATTCTTATTCATCTTCATCTTTTAGCAACATATCAATACTAAGCTTAAAATGAGGGGCAAGTAGAGTGCTAACTGGCTTCATTTTCTCATTCATACCAAATCGATCTAGCATCCTTTTCATATATTCCCTTTGAGATAAAAAGAGTTTCTTTGATTGTTTATCTCTTGTTATCTCCATACCAAGAATTTTCTTTGCCTCACCTAAATCCTTCATCTTAAACTCCTTTTTAGTTAATCCTTTAGCTCCTCAATTTCTGCTTGATTTTTTGAAGCGAACAACATGTCATCAACATATAAAATGAGATACATAAAGGATCCATCTTCAAGCTTCAATAAATAGATACAATGATCGTATTTGCTTCTTCTATGCTTATACTGCAACATAAACTTGTATAATCGTTTATACCATTATCTCGAAGAATGTTTCAATCTGTATAATGATTTTTCAAGTTTGCACACCATATTCTCCTTTCCAGCAACTTTGAATCCTTCTGGCTAAGTCATTTAGACTTCCTCTTCTGAATCTCCATTTGAAAATGCAGTTTTAGCATTCATCTGTACTAGTTCCAAATCTAATTGTGCTACTAAAGCCAATAAAATTCTAATGGAGAAATGTTTCACAACAAGAGAAAATACCTCATTATAATCAATTTCCTCCTTTTGAGCATAACCTTTAGCTACTAATCTTGCTTTATAACATACATCTCCTGGTTAGAAAATCGTTTTTTCTTTGCATACACCCATTTACAACCAATTGCTTTCTTATCCTTTGGGAGGTTGGCCAATTTCCACATACCACTTTGATGAAGAGATTGCATTTCTTCATTCATAGCAATCCTCTACTTATCTTTTTCTGAGCTCTGGATAACCCCTTTTATAAGTTTAAGGAATATCATTATCTGTAATTGAGGTTGCATAAGCCACCATATCCTTGAAATGAGTAGGCTTTCTTATTGTTCGTTTTGGCTTGCTGGTTGCTATTAATCCATGTTGTTGTTGTTGAGGTTCATGAGTTGGAGTGTCTCTCTCAACTGGCTCTTCTTTTTCTATAGGAAAGTCTTCTTTTGTTTCCTCGTTTGTTCCTTGTACTGGAAAAATCATATTTCCTTCAAACTCCACCTGCTTTAAAACACCATCAGTTTGTTTGATATCTTCAATTGTTACCTTTTTCACTATAGTAGATTAATCAAAAGTAACATCCTTGCTTAATATAATCTTTTTTGTCTCCAGGCATAATAAAAGACATCCTTTGACTTCAGAGGTGATCCAAAAAAAATAGCTTTCTTTGCTTTCAGATCCAATTTTGACTCTTTCACATGATAGTATATGTAGTTGAACCAAACATATGCAAAGAATCATAGTCTGTAGTAGGTTTTTTATATCATTGTTCCAACCGTGTCCAACCACCAGTAGCAGTAGATGGTAGATGATTAATGAGGTGACACATATATGTTATTGCCTCAACCCAAAATTCTTTGCTCAAGCCAACATTGGACAATATACATCGAACCTTTTGCCAACAAAGTTCAATTCATGCGTTTTGCCACTCCATTTTGTTGTGGTGTATTTCTGACAGTGAAATGTTTGATGATGCCATCATCCTCACAAATATTTTGAAAAGGATCATTCATGTATTTTCATTCGTTATCTATACAAAGACATTTGATCCTCCTACCTATTTGCATTTCTATTATCGCCTTCCATTTAAGAAAAATTCAAAACACTTCATCTTTAGCATTTATCTTATACACTTAAACTCTTTGGGAGAAATCGTCAACAAATGTTACAAAATAATGTTTTCCTCCTAGTAAAGGTGTTTTGGAAGGACCCCAAACATCAGAGTGAATATAATCCAAAATACCCTTTGTATTATGGATAGTTGTACTAAACTTAACCTTTTTCTATTTCCCCTTTACACAATGCTCACAAAATTCTAAACTATAATACTTTAATCATTTTAACAATCCTTGATTTAATAGATTTTTTAAGGTTTTTCCTCCAGTATGTTCCAAGCACATATGCAATAACCTGGTTGCTTCTATCTCCTTCTCATCACTGGATGTCATTGTTGCTATCCGAATAACTGTACTGCCTTGATAGTGGTACGTGTTATTGTTCTTCCGAATACCTTTAATTACCACCAATGCATTGGAAAATATCTTCATTACTCCACTTTCTGCAATGATTTTAAACCCCTTTAAATATAGAGTTCCCACATAAATGAGATGTTTCTTCAAATTTGGTACATAACGAACATCTATTAATATTTTGATCAATCTATTATGGTTCCTTAATCGAATTCAATCAATGCCATATGCTATAAGAGAATTGTTATCTGCTATGTGGACAACTCTACGTCCTTCTTTTTGGAAATCAGTGAACCAATCTCGGTTAGGGCACATATGATGGCTATAGGCTAAGTCCAACACCTATACATTTGATGGTTTTGACAACGTTGTTGTAGATTGTGAGAAATCCGAGTTTTCATCATTACAATCAACTACATTTGAGTCCATAATAGCCTTCCCGTTGTTAGGTTTGGCTTTGTTTTTCAATTTTGG
The DNA here is from genome assembly GCA_037074505.1 of Albizia julibrissin. Lineage (NCBI taxonomy): Eukaryota > Viridiplantae > Streptophyta > Magnoliopsida > Fabales > Fabaceae > Albizia > Albizia julibrissin. The sequence continues at coordinate 33,131,083 of CM073483.1, forward strand.
ATAATCCTTCTTCGAGTGTCCCTTTTCTTGACAAAATACACATTCATCTTTGTTGGGTTTGGACTTCAATTTGGATCTCCCTTCTTCTATCTCATCTGACTTTCAGTACATCCTCTTGTAACTAGTGCTTCTGCTTCTCCGCCTCTTTGTTTTTCTCTCTTTCTTTATTCATAGTTGTATAAGGCAGAACAAACTTCTTTAAGAGATACTTCCTCTTTGCCGTGAAGTAAAGTTGTCTCCAAGTGCTTTTACTCATCGGGAAGTGATCCCAATAACATTAAGGCCAGATCTTCATCTTCAAAAGTCACATTTATATTCTACAAATTTGTTGTCAACTTGTTGAAGCTGGTGATATGATCTTTTATTATGGTACCAGGAACATAAGTGAAGAAAAAAAGTCTTTTATTCATGTGGAGTTTATTCTGACTACTTTTCTTCAAGAATTTATCATCTAGTAGCTGTTACAATCTACGTATAGAAGTTTCCTTCATGTATTGATACTTTTGTTCTCTTGAAAGGTACAATCAAACAGTACCACAAGTAACATGGTTGATGATCTTCCTCACCCATGCTGTTTGGTTTCCTTTCTTCAATAGCAAAATCTAGTCCTTGTTAGAAAAGGACATCAACAACATCACCTTGACACATCCCAAAATGTCATATTCCATCAAAAACCTTAACTGCAAACTTCTTATTAGACACACACTATTGCAAAAAATACTTTTTAGACCTATTTAAAAAAGGCTTTTTAGACCAGTTTTGGATTAGGTCTTGATATAGCCGATCTAAAATGTATGACACTTTTTAGACCGGTTAAAAAACCAGTCTAAAATATAAAATTTTAAGACCGGTTGTCTAACAACTGGTTTTAAAAGTCTCACTTTTAAAAATCAGTTGTGAAGAAAAAAGGCCTTAAGATATACTTTTAAGACCCGTTCTGTTGAGAACCGGTCTTAAAAGTCTATACTTTTAAGACCGGTTATGTTTAGAACTGGTCTTAAAAGTATATTTAAGACTGGTTCTGTTGAGAACCGGTCTTAAAAATATGTTTTTTTAATATCTTATTTGTTTCAACCTTACCCAAGCCAGTAAGCCATATTCAACTACAATTCCCTTTCCACATACACAAGCAACAACACATGCATATATATTCACAATCAGAAGCAATGACAAATTTCTCATTATATGGAAAAAATTCCTAAGCTTTATAGAAAAAATAAAAAAAAAGGAAGAAAATTTACAATAGTAATCCCATGCCTATATCAACAACCAACTAGTATCACCAATACCCCAGCAATTGTCCTGAGCAGACATAAAAACCAAGTTAGATATGAAAACCATAAGTATTATTATAACAACATAAGATTGGATTAAAAAACTTACTAATCTTGTAAAAGCTCATAGATGAATTCAGCACAACAATTGCGGATGAAATCAATATCTTCTTCAGGAAAGGGATCAGTAAGATCAAACATTTGTATGTGTAACACCGAAACAAAACAAAACATTAAGTTACTAACTTAAAAACAATAAAGTAATACAAAATTTTTGAAATATACATTTATTACCTCTTCGGTAAAATCATTCGTGCCTAGGCTGATAATATTGTAAATTTACCTCAAAATATAAAGACCACATAAGTTGGACCCCGGTGGTTGCCTACGGCTCTGAAAAAAACATGATATCATCAAAGTAAGCATAAAAGCATAGTTTATGGAACACATATTAAAGAAAACAAATATGTACTAACCTTTGGCGTGATCCATGTAGGGTCTTTTAATAGTGTGTTTGGATGTTAAACTCAAACCATGGTTTCAACTTCAAACTATGGTTTGGGTAAAAAACTTCCTAACACAAAAAAAAAGATAAAAAGCACTTTTTTTATCAAAACCATGGTTTTGGGTTCCAAAACCATGGTTTTGAAGAAGCCAATATTTTCACCTTTTTTGTATGTGGGTCCCACTTCATTTTCTCTCTCTTCATTTTCCCTCTTTCATTTCTTCTATTTTCATCCCCATGTTCCCATTTTTTTTCCAAATACCTATTACAAAAAAATTATTGTGTGGTTTTTTTAAAAAAATCATTATTCATGTTAAAATTTATTATTCTCTTTAGTCTTAAATATAAGATAAATTTAACTTTCTTCAAGAGATTAAAAAACTAATTAAATTATTTTAGAGTATTTATATTTTAATTTTTCCCCCAAACTAATTAATTTGAATAGTAAACTTATATGTAATTTAAGGATACAAAATATATGATACGATTAAGTAATTTATTTAGCTTCCTTAATCTTTAAAAAAAATCAATTCTATCTTATATTTAAGACCGGAGGGATTATTTATTTCAATCTAAAATATAGTATTATTTTGAATAATTACTATATATAAATTTTTTATATAATTTATTAATACATATGTTTGAGCTATTTTTTATGATGTTATATAATTGCCCAATGTTATAATTTTAATTTTTTAGACAAATTTATTTAATTTTAGGTATTATTATGAAATTTAATGTTGAAAATATTTAAAATAAAATCTTATCTTTTTATATGTAATTATCACAAAAGCTAATGTTCTTTTTTGGTATATTGGCCACACTTTCATTTTATCAAAATCATTTTTTTTTCTATAATTAATATATATATATATGTGTGTGTGTGTGTGTGTGTGTTTAATTTTTTTTATGTTAGATAATTGATTAATGTTATAATTTTTAATTTTTCAGATAAATTTATGTCATTTTTTGTATTTATTATGAATTTTTCTATTAAATAATACATAAAATATAATCTTATCATTTATATGTAATTATCACAAAAGCTAATGTCTTTTTCAGTAATTTGACCATAAAAAAAAGCTATTCTGATCAAAATATCCAAACACTCTTATTTATCAAAATCACTTTTTTCACATAATTTATTCTGCCAGAATCTATTCTCAAAAATCACTTTTTTTCACTTTTTTTCCATAAGCTATTCTCAAAAGCTAATTCCAAACACACCCTAAGTCACGAACATGCTTACCACACTTAGCGTGTAGGAATGTCCACATAGCCTTATCATCAAAATCACAAAGATTAGCTATTCTGCACACAAACTTTGCACACAAAAGTTAAAAAAAAAAAGAAAACTTACAAGTTCATGGTCTTCTTCAAGTCACTCCCCGGTTTCAACTGGAGGGAGCATATGAGGATGACTGTGTAACTAGCCTTACACAGAAGAACCAATTGCCAATGATCCCTTAAAAAAAGAGATGAATGTTAAACAAATATAAAGCATTATATATGTTTTGGAATATAAATTTGTATGTTTCTTACCCATGCACATAAGGAACCAAGAAACAATCAGTTTTTGTTTCACTGAGCCTCTATGATAAATATCTATGTCTGATGGCAGAAGTGGTCCCTTTCTCTTGGACTTGATAAGGGCACATGAATCCAGATTTATCATTCTGGCCATAGGAGACCAACCTACGATTCATATACCTACAATAATGCAAGCACACAAATAAAAAAAAGTTGGACAATCGCAATGGTAAGGTGTTGTTTAGGAGTGACTAGGGACATTAAATCATCCCTCTCAAGATAGCATGCCACCCTTAACTTCCCAATAGTTGAATCCATAGGCCAATTTCTAGTTGGGAAGGACGTATCGTATGCCATCAGAATCACTTGCTGCATAACATTTAGTGGAGGCTAGGAGACTTCATGAGGGAAGGGAGTTAGACTTGGGGCTCTGATCGGGGAATCCGTGGCTCGAATAGAAACAAGGCTCTTCGGCCATGATATGAAAGTTCCCAGGACATCACTTACAATCTTGAACTCCTCATAAGGGATAGGGACAGGTGCGTCTGCGATGATAACCTCCTCAACTGACACCCTGACTTGATCATCTGTCATTTATTGGTGGTGAATAGTTGATTCTAGGTTGTACACACTCCCCCGTGAAACTAACCGTCACAGAGGATCCTCGACAAATATGTCACAAGGCTCAGTAATGTCCTTTCCAGGACCCTCTGATGACTGTCCAATATTACAACAACTCCCTTTAGTGCTTTGCTTCTTACGATCAAGCGATTGTGCCTGGGCAGGAACAATATCTTGTCTTGTGCTCACCATGGCATAGACTTCCTTCTTCATCTTGCTCAACCGGGCATCCAATAGTGCATCAAATGATGCTTCTACCTCAAGCTTACCAATTTCAATACTGCTTTCAACAATTGGTATTTTGTGCACCCGGATACAACAGCTTCTCAGCATCACTGCACATATTACCGTATGTACGTGATTGCTCAAAAGCCTATTCTCCTACATCATGAATAATATCCTTTATTCGATCATCCAAATTTATGTCATTATCAACAAAGACTACTCCCCCTGTTCTGTTGTACTTGGCATTTCTAATCTTTCACCGTGCCATACCCATATTGTATAAGTCTTACAAAATCCTTCACAAATTAAATGTGTGTGTATATCTGCAGCACTTAGATGCTTCTCATTCAAACATTATACACAAGGGCAATAGAACATCTCACTCTCATTATTGGCATTCCTTCTAGCAAATTCTAAAAACCCCTCACCCCATTATCATATTCAACACTCGTCCGTTTAGCATTTACCCAACCACGATCCATATATTTCACTCCTGAAAAAGGAAGGAGTGAGAATGATGAGAGTATAAAATCGTTACACTCATCAAGATTGTGTTGGGTGAATTACACATTACATCAAAACTGCAAAATAGTGAAATCCTTAAGAAGCCAACTAGATGAAGATAAATATTTATTTCATGGAAGAGAAATAGAGTCAAACCATCCAGCCATCTATTGCTTCAAATATTTTCTCTACGCTTTTCATGTGAGAATGAAGAAGAAGCCAAGGTTTGACCACACATGCAGGGAAAATTTTGAAGAGATAGGTAAGAAGATAAAGAGATATATGGCTATACAAGCCTTGGTGGTAAATTGTGAATCAAAGAGCTTCATGCGATTTTTCTTATGTTTGTTATATGAGCTCATAAAATTGATAAAATCTCAACTACAGCCTAACACTAGCTGCTTGAATTAGTTAGTGTTTATTCGGTTTTTTGTATGCCTTACTTTCTGATGTCTTGCCATGGCTATGCAAGCCAAGAGGGAAAATTCAATAAAATTGAGAAGGTAAATTTTGATAGAAAATTACTAAAATCCCTAAGACTCAATGAAATGCCCAAAATAATCAGATTTCAAACAATTTTGAACTTACAACAGAATACATGCGTAAACACCAGAAGCAAAAGAACAAGAAGAATCTCAGTTGAAGTGAATTGAAGAAAAAAAGGTGATACCTGTAAACTTTAGAGCCAGAAGATAAGTAGCAAGCGAAACTTAGGAAAACCTTCAATCCAGAAATAAGAATCGATCATTTAAATAACCGGTCTTAAAGAAGGGACTTTTAAGACATGTTATACTAGTAACCGGTCTTAAAAAAGATGCATTTTTAATTTTTTTTATTTTACAATATATAAACCATTTTTAGAAAATAACCGGTCTAAAGCTTTCTATATTTTTGACTGGTTTTTAGATGTAACCGGTCTAAAAACTTAGAAAAATAAATATCTTTTTAGATAGTTTTTATTTCTGTTATTATTGAGATTGGTTATTTTTATAATCGGTCTAATTAATATTTTTTAGACTGGTTTTTTAAAAAACCGGTCTCAAAAGTTTCTTATAATTACAAAATTACCACCGCGTATTTCTTTTAGACCTTATCCGCAATAACCGGTCTAAATGTGTCGGTATAAAATGCCTTTTTTGTTCTAGTGACAATTCTTGTCAAAAGCAAAGATGCCAATGATGAATTGTTGACATTTGATGCGGATTCTTTAACCTTTTTGTCCATCATTTCTGCTCTAGATAATATTTAATAGTTGCTAATGCAAAAGTTCAAAGTAATTCTTTTTTGATATGGAAGTTCAGACTATGCTACAACTATAGAGCATACTCAGACAAAACCTTGACTATGATACCAATTGGTGTGAAAGTAGAATATCTAAGACATAACCGATTATACTAAAAAAATCACAATATTAGTAAACAAAGTTTCTAGATATAATTTAATAATATAATAAATCACAACTACTATATCTAATAACAGCTAACAAATAATAAATAAGACAACAATAAAAGGAGCACTAGAATTTAATTTCACTCCAAATAATAACAAATGAAATAACACAAGAGAGGAGAAGGTACAAGTTGCCTTATAGGTGAGAAGGCGATTGTGGGATGATTTAAAGGGAGGAGGGGCCTCCGCTTTTATAGTCTAAAGCCCTCCCTTAATATTTCAAAACTTTCGATGTGGGACTTGCCACAACTAACAAATAATGATGTATTTTTTTCTTACTACAATAGTGTGTTCTTTTACAACAAGAACGATACTCTCTTGTCAATTTTCTTGAAACATATAAAGCTCAGTTTGCTAGGGTGAAATTAGGAACTTTGCGATTGCAACTGAGAGGCTAGGAGCAATGAACTAAAAGGTGACTTTGGTGAGAGTGAGATGCAACTTACTTAGTGCCTGTTTGGGAACCCGGTAAAAAAGTAGCTTTTTTTTAATGGAGCTTTTACAAAAGCCCGTTTGAAAAAAAATCAAATTGTAAATATGATTTGTGTTTGGATTGGCGGTGGGAGAAGTGGCTTTTTTTAAGTCGAATCTGTTTGGATTAGCTTTTAAAAAGCCCATTTGGATTAAAAATTAATAAAAAGGGTATGAACATTGTTGAATATTACATATATATTGTTTGTGAACATATTGTTATAATTGATGTTAAAAAAATGTAAATAAAATTTTTAAAAATGAAAAAATTTTAATAATTTTTGAAAAACAAGAAAAATACACTAAAACACTTAATTAACAGGTCTCCTCTCAGATTTTTAATATTTGGTGGAGAGCTTGAGAGCACTGCAAAATGAATCATTTAAATCAGTGAGTGCTTTTGAGAGTTTTTTTTAAAAAAAAATTAAATAATCATTAAAAATAATAATATAGATCCTACAAAACATAAGTTTGTACCAGTTACCGGTTTGGGCATTTTTGCCCCATTTTGAGAGACTCATAGACATTTTTGCACATAAAAATAAAGTTTATGGGTATTTTTACACCTCAAAAAATAATAGTGTGGGTCCGACATAATAGGCAGTACGCTTAACGATGTAAGCATTTTTGCACCCAATGAAAATATTTAGTGTTGGGTGCCCATTTAAAAAAAATTATATGGACATTTTTATCCCTTGACCATATAATATTTTCTTATTTTCTCAAGGAAAGTCATTGGAAAAACAAAATTACATTGGGTTTCACATTTTCTTAGATCTGTTAATAGGTTAATGCTACCTATATGATAATAGACCACTGACGTGTTACAGTAAAGAAATTAAAAGGAGAAAGACAATTTTATCAAAATAATGTTAGCGGTTGTGGTTTGGGAGAGAACGAGATTCTTTTGCTCAGCTCGGTTTCCTGTGGGGTAGGTAATAATTTAAATATGAATTAATGAAGTAACAGTCAAAAGTAATGAGAAGTTGGGTAAAAAAAAATTATGGGATTGAGCTTCTTACAAAAAGCTCTTTTCCTATATGAAGCCCATTTCTTTTTTATGTGTTCCCAAACATGCATGTCTAAAGCAACTGGGCTTTTTCATTGCAAATGAGCTTTTTTAAGGGTCAAAAGTGTTTCCAAACAGACCCTTAATAGCCAGTTGAGAAAGGATAAGCGAGAACAACAAGGAAGTAAGAGGAGAGGAGAAGAGGGGGTGAACTTGTTTGGATTGGTTTGAGGTGAGGATTTTTTAATGATCCGTGTTTGGTTTTAGGGGGAGTGGAGGGAAGAATGATGTCAATTTACCATTCTACCCTTACAAATTAGTTTACAAAAGTTAATTCAAACATAAATTACATCACACTATTTAACTTTTACTTAAAGTTTACAAAAATTATATGTAATAAAAGTCACTTTTATTATCGTTAATCCAAACACAACCAAACTCATCCTACAAAAATAGTTATAATTATTAATCTTAAACACAAATTCATCCTCAAACTTAAGTACATGAAAAAAGGGAAACTAGAATGAAGAGCCTCAAGAAAACGATATTTATTAAAAATTATCATAAAAATTATAATTATTCGGAAGGACCAAATACAAAAATTAAAAATTAAAAATAGTAAATGAGATTTATTAAAATTCAAGATCTTTTATAATTTATTCTATAGGTTAAAGAAAAGTTATACACCTCTATAAAATTAAAATAAAGTCTAAGCAATTTTAAAGAATTCAAAGAAAGTTATATGATTTATTTTTAAAGTAAAATACTCTAATTAACCTTCCATTTTTCCTTAATTACACAGATCTCCCCTCTATTTTAAAAACATATACTTAAGTCTAACCGTTAACTCCGTTAAGAATATTTTGAAAATATATATTTTTAATTAAATTATATATATAAAATAAAATCTATTTACTAATATACCCTTAATACTGAATCCCAAATTTTAATTGACAGCTTGTAAATATCACAAACTTTTAAGAATTTGAGTAAGTTTTTTAAATGTTTGTATGTAGAAACAAATATGAAATTATAAATTTAAATGAATTATACAATATCTCAAATCTATATAGTTTATTATGTCAACTTTATACATGAAATCTTGTAATACCTGCTTAAAAACCCATGTAACAAAAACGGGTCGGGTAATTATATAATTAAATTAATCTATGTGTAATTACATTAATACTCATTCAATTAATACCTGTTAAAGTAATTTATTGTTTTAAAGAAACCATTACAAATTATTCCCCATAAAATTTGACCATTTCAATAATGACAACGAACTAAAATTATGCATTATGTTTTCTAGTTATTCAAATTTATTGGGATATTATTTATATTTGATTCCCAACTTTTATTATTAGGGTTTGAAGATAAGGTACGTAATAAAAACTTGAATTTGACAATAGATATTAAATTATGAATTAAATTTGATTGAATTCGAAAATAGACATGAAATCATGAATTATAAATCATAATCACTTAATAGACATTTGAAGGCTATAAAAATAAGAAAAAATCTCTAGAAAAGACAATTAAATTATTTAAATTCTAAATTGAGTGTTAAACACTAGTCGTTGTGGGATCAATAATTATTTGTGATTACTCAGAATTCTCTCTGTCCCTCTAAACCTTCTCTATTTCTCTCCTTCTCTCACACTCTTCTGTCCCTCTTCTCTTTGCAATTCCTATCTTTCTCAAATTACAAACCTACATTATTGATATCATAGCAGTAACGCTTCTTGGCAGAATTTCAAAAAGATTCAATCTTGAATGGTTGTTACCCATGGACAAAATTCAAGATTAATGGAGGATAGGCTACATACTGTCGAAAATCGACTTGGGGCTATGGACGAACTTTGTGGCGAAGTCAATGTTCTCCGAGATGAATTATTGGGTGCCACGGCTCAACTTCAAAATCTTGTCCGTGGAATGCAAGAAGGGACGCTTGTGCGACCCTGAAACAATGATGACCACTGACAACCTGAGAACAAGTAGCGAAATAGATATCAACACCTAACAGAATTATGCAAAATGGAATTTCCCAGGTATCATGGGTCGGATATGCCCACTTGGATCCACAAGTGTGAAAGATTCTTTGAAATCAATACAACCCCACCAGAAAATAAGGTCCGGATGGCTTCACTACACATAGACAACTGTGCATATCAGTGGCATGTTGCCATGGAACGTTGATGGCGAGATCATCCTCCCACTTGGAACAATATGTGGCGTTACTCCTTGAGACTCCAGTGGACGATTTAACCCATCTCTGTCAAATAGGCACGATCACAGACTTTAATGTGGAGTTGGATCGTATTACTGCATGATTAGACCTCCCAGAACATTATCTTGTTGATGCCTATGTCTCGGCCCTGAAACCCGAAATTGAAGGTCCGGTACGTATGTTCACCCCAAGAACCTTGGTCGAGGCTCGTCGTCTAGAAAGATGCAAGAATCGACAAATTCACGCATTAGTAATAGGGAATATCTGATGGTGGGGGCGACATGTGGCAGCGCCAACCTTAGTGGTATCAAACTCACTTGCCAGTTGCCACCACACCATCGTACAAGAACGCACATGTCACTGACGGGTCCCACTCAAGATCACACCTTACCAATTAAGTGGGGCCCAAGACAAGCAATGCTGGATTCAAGAACATTCCACGTTCGTATCAACGTCTTTACGAGGAAGATGTGGCCGAGAATACAGCCAAAAATTTCTGCTCTTACTGTCATGAAACATTCTCGTGTGGCCACAAGTGCCCTCAACGTCAGCGCCTCCAACTCCACTTTATTGAAGAAGACTCCACGCAAGATTCTGATGGTGTAATTGAACAAGCAGCCGCCCAACACAATGAAGAACAACCTGTCATTTCACTGCATGCCATTGAAGGACTCAAACATGCAGAGGCCATACGAGTTCAAGGAAGTGCTGACAAATGTCCTGTACAGGTCCTAATTGATAATGGAAACACCCACAATTTTACGGACCTACAGCTTGCCAAGAAGATGGAGTGGTGTCATGAGGGTGCTCGCCTCTCACCAGTAGAAGTTATAGGGGGTCGAAAATTGCCAGTTTTTGGCATCTAGCACGGTTTTCATTGAAAATGCAGGGAACGGACTTCATATTTGAGTTTCTTATCATGGAATTAAATACGTATGATTTAATGCTGGGTTTGCGCTGGTTGAATAGTGTTAAACATGCCTTTTGGGGTATGAAACCTTGACTATGTCTTTCTTGTCTGATGGAGAGATACGAAAATTGCAAGATAATGTCCCACGACCATGGAAATTAGTGCAACCAGAGAGACTTGAGGGTGGCAACTCACCAGCAGAGTAGCTTTTCCTCTTACATTTAAACCGAGCTCATGGTGAAGAAATGAATTGCCTCTCTGTTACTGATTTATCATCTGACATTCCTCTTGATGTGCAGGGCACGTTGGATGAATTCCAGGATGTTTTTGGGGAGCCATATGGTCATCCACCGTTGAGGGAGGGGCATGATCATTCTATTGTGCTTCAAGAAGGCACAGATCCAATAAGTCTAAAAGCATATCACTACCCAGCAGCACAAAAGGACGTGCGTAAACCCTTTTTTAATATGGTAGTTGGTAGATGAGTTTTCACATAATGAATCCGAACTGCTAGACCAAGTGTCGAACCCAACTTCAATACAGGATTCGAGCATTTAATCAAATGGGATTTTCTGAAAAATTTGAACTTTCAAAATAGTTTCTTAGTGGTTCACAATCTCATTATGACTCATCTTTCCTTTACTTCAGCTACTATTATAAGAGCAATTAACTTCTCTGTTTTTAACTTGTGAGCCCAATTTACCATTTCTAGAACATTTATCACGCTAAAGCAATTATCATTTCGTTGTGTATAGCGAGCTACTACGTGTGCCATATAACTTCTATAGCTAATAGTATAGCTACCGGTTCTACTATGGTTGTGTTCATAAGTATACAAAATATGTAACCATACGGTCTACCCAACCCTCTTAAGACATAGTAACACATAAATATAGATAACCAACAAGACATTAAAATTCTTCTCCTTTGTTCTCTATCTTTCTGAGACTATTTGTTTGCCGTTCGAACTGCATGTTTTAGCTATATATTAGTTATAGAAAGGGTGAGATTAGTGAGAATCTCAGTTGTAATACCCCACTTTTTCACCAATATTCCTTATATGTATATTTGTGAAGTTTAGTGGAATAAAATGGTGAATTGTGGTGCACATAAATTTACAGAAATATTTTAATCGTTGTTTACATATAATTCGGCAAAGTAAGAACACAAAGAGGCAATTAATGTCCATTTAAAGGCCTACTATTGTAACCAAAATTTGAGCATAAAATGACACAAATTATGGCTTCATACAAGTGTCAACATTCGGCCAAACCAAAGGAAAGGAGCAAGAAATGATTTATTTCGATAAATCATAAAACGTAAGGGCAAAACAGTAATTTTGCCATAAAACAAGAAATAATTATTTTCCCCTAATATTGTCAATAATTTTAGTTAAATGAGAATTAAAAAGAGAAAAATGGCTACTTGATAATTAATAAGCCTATTTTGGTGTATTATTATCAAGAAATGTCAAATAGTCAAAAAGTCAAAAGTCCAAAGGTCAACAATTTGTAAGAGGGCATAATGGGATAGATTAAGACCAATATTTCCCTCTTATGTCTCATACATTGTGGTGGAATGAAGAAGCATGAAGGGAAATGAATTTTTTGTTTGCAATATTAAGAGAAAAGTCAAAAGATGGACTAATAAAAAATTGCCACATATGAAGCCACTTTGACAATTTGTTTAAACCATCATCTCTTCATCTTCTCCATTCATTCTCGTCCCTAAACTGAACCAAACAGAGAGAGAGAGAGAGAGAGAGAGAGAGAGAGAGAGAGAGAGAGAGAGAGAGAGAGAGAGAGAGAGAGAGAGAGAGAGAGAGAGAGAGAGAGAGAGAGAGAGAGAACGGTGAAGAACAAGAAGGCTAGGGTTTCCAAAAATCTAAGGTAAAGGAATTGTAATCTTGAAGTTTAAGCTTACTAATCACTCTATAACTTCTCATAATCTCTTCCACTCTATTAAATTCATGGATTCAAGACAAAATCTCAAGAGAATAGAGAGAGGGGGATGGCATTTTTAGAGAGAGAAGCAACAAGAATCAAGAGGTAAACTTCAAAACTTGCTTCTTGTGCCTTAGTTGATGTTATTGTTGTTGTTGTTTGCTTGGATTTGGTTGTTTTGTGGAAAATGGATGATGAAACCCTAAGGGGTCTTACTACTCAAATTCCCTTTAAACATGTCTAATAAGTGTTTAAATAGCTAATCATGTGATTAGAAGTAGAAAGGAAGTGATTAAGCAAGAGAAAACAAGAAAACAAAATGTTACTCTTAAGAATCCTATTTTCAGCCCTGTTCATGATGTGGAGAAGGAGTAGGAATTTGATAATTTTGATGCTTCCATTTGATTTAGAAGGCAAAATTGTGTAGGTATATAAGTAAGTGTTCATGATTTTTGGATGCTTGTATATGAATTTGGGAATTTATGAAGTGTATGTGTGCATGTTGACAATCTAGCCTATCTGGAATAGTGTGTTTGTGCGTGGTATTTCAGGGGTCAAACATTGTCCAAAAATTATAAAAATTTTCAGAATTAAAGTAGAGACATAAAGCTTTATTAATTTAATAGGTAGTTTGTAATTTTTGGACCAGTAGATTCAGAGTTATGAATGTTCAAAGTTTGGTCTTGTTTCTGGAACCCAATTTGGACCAATTAAGGTTTGATGCTTCCATTGGCTTTAGAATGCAAAATTATATAGGTATGCAAGTGTTCATGATTTTTGGATACTTGTATATGAATTGGAGAATTTATGAAGTGTATGTGTGCATGTTGATAATCTGCCTTGTCTAGAATAGTGTGTTTGTGTGTGGTATTTCAGGAGTCAAACCTTATCCAAAAATTATGAAACTTTTCAAAATTAAAGTAGAGACATAGAGATTTAATTTGATAAGTATTTTGTAATTTTTTGACCAGTGGATTCAGAGTTATGAATTTTTAAGATTTGGTCTTGTTTCTGGAACTCAATCTGGACCAGTTCAGGTTTGGTGAATTTCTGGGAACTTCGTGTTTTTATCTTCCATACAATGCTATTTTTCATTGAAAATTTACTTAAATATGGTTACAATATGCTTGGAACCATTAAATTTTGAGTTTTCTAGAATTAATTATAATTCTTGAAATTTGGACATTGAATCTGGAAGCTAACTTGAGATAGACCTATTGTGACGTGAGTTTGTCTCACCAAATGAATTCCAATGTCCATGATATTTTTCAGAAATAAAGTATACCCATTTTATAGGTAATTTGTAATAATTTGACAAGTACATTGGGAGATATAAATTTTTAAAATTTAGTAAGGATTCTGGATGCTGTCTTGGGACAATGATGAGTAATTCTGAAATTTGGAATTGTGTACGTAGAGAATGCATGAGTGATCATTTTTTCTATAAATTACACTTAATAAGGGTCACATAAAACTTTGAACTACCTGAATTAGAATTTTTCAGAATTATTTATAATTTTTCAAATTTGAATGAAAAATCCTGTGAGCATGTGGGCTATACGAATTTAATGGGCTTTGAGCCAAAAATAGTAAAAGTGAACTTTAAATGTAAAGATTAGTATTTGAGCCTAGTGTAACCACATTAATTACTTAATTGGGCCTAAGTACTAACCTAAATGACAACCAACTTGATTAATTAGATTATGTAACTATTGGATGGAATAATAATCTATCGTCTGTAAATTCTAATTATAGGACCTAATAGCTGTCTGGAGCTTAAGACTTGCCCGAGCTCTAAGAAGCGGTTGGACGTTACTTAAGGGAAGCAGCCAGGTAGTAACTTGTCTTTCATATGTTTATAATATTACATTGTATGTTGTGTGAAATCATCATGAATTGTCTGACACATTTTGATTATGCGGGGTAGACACCTGGGGCCTATCTGCACAGGTGGACGCTTAGGTCAATATAATGTTCATTAATGCACGAGTGGTGCCCGTGGCTTATTTGCGTGGGTATCCCTCGGGGCCTATAATATACCTAGTGCTACAGTAGTTTATAAACTGCATGTGATGCACTGAATGATGTTGTGATAATTCTATTGTATGATGTCTACGTAGCATGTTTCATGATGTTATATTTATATGATTGGCACTATATTACTACTGAGATTTTTTTGAATCTCACTCTTTTTTAAAAACCCATATACTATACACACTAGTATAAAATATAGATTTTACACCTATTTTTTACACTTGACAAAACATGACACGTGTAGAAAGTGTGACCGGTGGCATTTTTGTAAATATATGAAGATGAAGGAACTTTCTACACGTGTTGGAAAGACAACACGTGTAGAAAGTAAATTTTTTTAAAAAAACTTCTTTAATAAATTAGCATTTTTTAAATGTATTTTTAGAATTATGTGTGATTTATGCCTTTAATTTTATTTTAAAAATTTTATTTTTTTTAAAAATAAATAATGACTTTCTACATGTGTTGGGATCCCAACACGTGTAGAAAGTCATTTTATAAAAAATAAATAATGACTTTCTACATGTGTTGGGATCCCAACACATGTAGAAAGTCCTTTCATAAAAATTAACAATTACTTTCTACACGGGTTGGGGGTCCAACCGGTGTAGAAAATATTTTAATTTTAATTTTTAATTTTTTAAAATTAATAATTACTTTCTACACGGGTTGGGAGTCCAACCGATGTAGAATTTCTACACCGGTTGGACTCCCAACCCGTGTAGAAAGTCCCATATTATAAAAATTTAACATTCTCTAAACTTTCTACACCGGTTGTGCTCCCAACAAGTATAGAAAGTCCCATGTTAAAATTTTTTTTAACATTCTCTCTATCTTCTTCGCTCTCCGAATGTCTATCTCCCCCATGCCTTCTTCTAGTTCGTGTTCTTGCTAGTGGTGTGTACAAGGACGACAAGGTGTGTGACCCATTTTTCTCTGTTTGTCACTACTTGGGGTTTTCTCAAATCCTCTCTTCCTCTCTCTCCTCCTCTCTTTCCCGAGCTTGTATTCTAAAACCCTCGTATCTTTATTTGGATTTGGAGTTTTTGTTTTCTCTTATCATTCTTATATTTATATTATTGTTCGAGGTCCATTTCTCATCTCTGTCGGACGTGGATCTTGCCGATTTCTCATGGCCACAGTTTCTGCAGATCGTATCCTTGAATTGATTCATGATTTTATTGTTCTGAGTATGCAATTTTTGTATGTTGTTGTGTTTTTTCTTGCTTGATCTGGTTTGTCGAATAGACCTGTGATTTGGATTGGACTCGTTCAGTGTACAAGGATGACAAGCATTTGAAGATTGGAGCCTGAGGCATTTTTCTACTACTAGGTAAGAGAGAAACAAACGTTAATTCGGTGTTTCATCTTTGTATCTTTCCCGATTCTTTTAATTTGTTTCTATGTATTTCTCTGATTCATGCGTTAAAGATTGGAGCCTGAGGCATTTGAAGAACTCATTGTCTTCTGGGCTTTAGTGAGTATGTTTTGTACTAGGAATTAGAGGATGCTCTGTGTGGTTGGCAGCTATTGAGCATGCACTACTGAGTCTTGAAAAATGAACTTGAGTTGCAGGATGCTTTTACTTATGTTACAATTACATGTCTCTTAGTGTCTTTCATCCTGCTGCTCCCCTGGAAAAGAAAATTGATTGTAAGACTTCAATAATCACATAGCAGTTGTTTCCTTCATATGATCCAATTCAATACTATATATTAATCAATATCTATTGTCTCTTCTGGTTTGCTTGCAGTTGCTTTTAAATTGTATGACTTGAAGCAAACAGGATATATTGAGCAGGAAGAAGTAAGTATCTTGAGATTTCCAGGTTTGACAGATGTTGTTAAGTTTGTATGGTTATTATGGGTTAATTAATAATACGCATAATTAAACTTTTGCTATTGGTTATAGCAATCTTTTTGCACAACGTTTATTTGATTTGACAAATTTAGTGGAGAAAGATGTTAATTTCTTTGTTATTCAATAAAATATTCTAGTTCACATTTTTCTGTGGTATAGATGGATTCTAAACTACTAATTGACATATTGGACAATGTTATGCAACTGGCAATTGAAGGCTGCAAAGCAGTTGCAAACTACATGAGAGAAGTAAGAAACTATATTCACATTGCAATTGATAATCGAAACACATGTTAGCTTATATATATTGTTTTCCTTGCTTAGCTTATTTAATTTCTTTGTTGGTTCGCAGATTTTGCTAGAGAACACTAAGGAGTTAGTATCGGTGTGGTGTGTAGCTGTCTACAAAAGAGATTTTGTTTTGTTTTTTTGTCCTTTCATTGGATAACATTTCAACACTTGAGTGGTAAATATTTGGTCATGCATCTATTAAGACCTGTTTAAGTTGTCTTTTCAGCATTTTTATCACAACTTGGTATTGGACTTAACTTTGATTGTATAAATTTCATTGTAAAAGTTGATATAGCTTTGTTAATATTTTTTATTAGAATGTTTAAAAAAATTTGATATTTCACATTAGTTTTGTTATAATTATTTTTATTTTTCAGGTGTTTGGTTATTTGTTATCATGTAAACGGGTTTGTAGAATAATAAATAAATAATTTTTTTTTTCAAAAAATGAGTTTTTACACTTGACTAACATGAAGAGGTGTAGAAAGTCTCACTTGCTACACCTGACCTCTCACGTCAGGTGTAGAAAGTCCCACTTTCTACACCCGACCTCTTACGTTAGTTGTAGAAAGTCTCACTTTCTACACCTGACTTGATATGTCACGTGTAGAAAGTGGACTTTCTACAGGTGTTCAAGAACACGTGTAGAAAGTCTGAACTTTCTACACCTGTCGTATGTCAAGTGTAAAAAGTCATTTCCGTCACATGTAAAAAGTTTTTTTTGTACTAGTGACAGGGAGAGAGTTCAAGGGGCAAGAAGAAGGTAAATGTGGATGGCTAGAGGCTTAAACGTTGAAGACTTAAGTTTTACGGGTTGTTTGTTATGTGTACTTTGCATATTTTGGATATGTATATATTATAAATAGCTTGTAACTCTGACATGTTACAATAGTTAAACTGGTAATGCCAGTAGACAATTTAAAGAATAGTTTAGTTATGTTACGCTTCTGATATCTAACGAAATATAATTAAGGTATGGAACATGAGAACTAAGCAGAGAATCGCTCGCAAACTCTGATAAAACAAAAAGAAGAGCGCGGTGATACTTAGTGAGTTAGTAAATGTTTGTGAAAATGGTGTGAGAAATTTTATTACCTTAAAAAATCATTTTTAATCCTAGGTTCAAGTCCTGAGATAGGTTTAGAATTTGTGAAAGTTTTTCGATATTTCTTAATTCGGGACTTAATTCTGGTTTTACGAATGATTTCACTACTCTTTTGTACTCATATAAGGCTATAAGAAATGAGGTATCACATTTTTGGTATCAGAGCATTAATTCTGGAAATAATAGGTATTCTCTAGAGTCCTACTAAGAATTCATAGTGCCCATACCAGGTTCTGAAAGCTGTCTTCAGTATGTCTTCTGCCTTTACACGCAGCCGATGATATCCCAACCTTAGATCAATTTTTGAGAACACACTTGCTCCAGACAATTGATCTAAAAGGTTATCAACCAGGGGAAGTGGATACTTGTTCTTGACGGTTACCTTGTTTAGCTCTTTGTAATTAATACATAGCCTCAGCCTCCCGTCCTTCTTCTTGACAAATAACATTGGGCTCCCCACGGTGACACATTGGGTCGGATGAACCCTTTTTCAAGCAATTCTTTAATTTGATTTTTCAGCTCAGCCATCTCATTTGGAACTATTCGATATGGGGCTTTTGATATAGAACGAGCTACAGGCATGATATCAATCGCAAATTCCACTTCTCTTTTTAGAGGTAAACCACTAAGGTCATCTGGAAACACATCAGGAAATTCTCTTACAATTGGAATGTTTTCCAGGGCTATTTTCGTCTCTGCCTGCACAGAAAAGAACACAATATATTCTTGGCATCCTTTCTTCAGGCATTTCATAGCTTCTGCCAATGAGATGAAGTTCAAACTAGCATTCAAGTCACTGAACTCCCGTTGAGTATGATATATTATCCTCTTGTTTTCGCAATCTACCAGCACGTTATTTACTATCAGACACTCAAAACCCAGTATAACTTCAAGTTTTAGGAGCAGTAAACAAATCAAATCAACTTTAGACTCATGTCCCTCAATATTTATCACACAATTCAGACAAACATTAGCAGTAAGAGTTTTAACACCCATTGGCGTCGACACAATCAAATCAAATGGCAGTTTATGCACATGCAATCTTAAGCGCTTAGCACAGTCATAAGCAATGAAGGAGTGACTAGCACCCAAATCATATAAAGCTTGCAACATGCTACCATTGAGAAGGATTTTACCTTGAACCAACTCAGGAGACTTCTTCGCTTCTTCTTGAGTCAAGGCAAACACTCGGCCCTAATTTGTCTACCTAGGCTCAACAGATTATGGTGCTGCTCGTTGGGGACAATTCACCGCCAAATGGCCTGCCTTCTTGTAGGCATGATAGATCACTTGGCTTAAAGGAAGATTGCACCATCGCCCCAAATGAGATTTGCCACACCAAGGGCATGTTTGAAACATCGAGGGTTTCTGACTGCTGTGGTTCCTAGACCAAAAGGGTTTTTTATTATCTCCCATTTGAGGGAATCTCTGTCCCTTGCGCTTTTGTGAGGTATTCCCCTGAGTCGATCCACCTCGATGATTAGTACTCTGATTGACATGTACTCTTCTCAGGTTTCCTTTTGTTAGTCGACACACTTCTACAGCCTTATTAAATTTCTTAAACTGCCGAGCAACTATTTTCTCTTCTAACTTAGGCTTTAATTCCCGAATTAGCATATCAGAGCTCTACTCCTCATTATCTTTAAGCTTTAGATAAGAAGAATAGTGGGATAGTCAGATAAATTGAGACAGGTATGAATCGAAGGTCTTAATGTTGCCCTGTTGAATTGCTAGGAATTCTTTCTCTTTTTCGATCCTCATTGATCTCTAAAAATATTTTTCATAGAACTTTTCCTGGAACGACTCCCAGGTCAGTGGAGTATTTCGGGATTGTAGAATAAGTGCCGTATTCGTCTACCAGTCATTAGCATCTCCTACTAGTTTATATATAGCCATTATGGCCTTCATCTCTATAGGACATCCTAGCACTTCAAAAATTTTCTCTAACTGATTTAGCCAATTCTCAGCAGCTTGTGGATTAAATTTCCCCTGGAATGCCTCAGGTTGATACTTGATAAATTTAGGCATCCAATACTGAACATTATCCTCTTCACGTTCTTGGACAATGGGAATTTCTAAATTCACCTCATGCGACTGCGATTGCTCGTCACTAGGTAGTTGTTCCCTATTTGGATTTCCCTCAAGATGGTTCCCTCCAAGGGGATTCCCCTCTGGGTTATTCCCTTTAGGGTTGTTAGGTTGTGCCCTATCAACATTCCATTTTTTTTCTTAGTTCTCAGACTTCCTCTTGTAAATCTTGAATCATAGTCTACTGTTGAGTAAGCATCCTGAGAACTTGCTACATGATATCAGGCCTTGCATTATTCTCAGGTTCAAGATTGGGTAGTACATTTCCCCCTCTTCTGGGTCGTACCATGATTCCTCTTTACTATTAAGAAGGAAAACTATGTTAATACCATATCAACACATATATGCACATATGTACTTCTCAAGATTTTTAAATACCATCACACAATACACACACACACACACACACACATATCCATTATAGCAAACATTCACATTTGAATTAAGGCGGTTTGGTATTTATATCAAAATAATTCTGTCCTATAACAGAACCAGTCACATGTACAATAAGTGACTTAACATTTACATCAGAAGCAAGCCTATGCTATTCTACTACTCATCATCCCTTATGCATATTAAATAGTACGTATAAAGTCATATGCCTAATAAAAGGCCAAAACTCAAAAGGGCCCATAAATACGATCTCATTTTTCTTCTTGATCTAGGAGGTAAAGTCAGGAAAATGTGCTAACGTAGTCTAAATCCAAACATTGTCAGTTATCATTAACCCAAGTTCCTCCTTCTACTCGTACAACTTATGTACTGAGTCTAAAAATGCTATATACTATGTCATGGGAGTAAAGAAATCATTAAAGGCCTTCAGATACAAATCTTTAAGTTGCTCCCATAATTCATGATCAAGGTATAGGTCAAGTACAAGCTTCTCTACTGGAGCATTCGACTCTTCATTTGAGTCTAGGTGCTGCACACTGTCATCTAACTCCAAGTCATCCGTGTCCATTACAGTAGCTTCATCCCTAGCAATAAGACTATAGAATACTGGGTACTTGAAGCTCTTTCTGTGCGTACGAACAATCTTCAGTCCACGTCTAGGTCCTCCTCTATTAATAACTACATAAGCCTCACCCTTTGGTATTTGCTCCTCTGGTGGAGGCTGCTTAATTGATGGAAGTAAGGGTGACCTACTCCTTTGTCTCCTTTTCTTGATAGGGATAGGAGCTGGAATACTCTTCCTAGCAGTACATCTTACTCTTGCCATTCCTAATATCCTATACATTAGTATATTAGGATTAGTGGTTTAATGAAAATAAAATAGTGATGAAATGTTTTATAAAGAAATAACCAAGTTAAATGAAGTATAATGTATTACAGTTTCCAAAGAAAGCATTAAACAAAATCACATTTATATTTCCCAAACATTTGGTTCTGCACTCGAGTTTGAGTACATGAACTCAAGTTCTGGCCATAAACTTGAGTCCTGCAAGTCACACTCGAGTTTAGTTAAGACATTGCTGAGACTTAATTGACTCTTGAAGCATGTACTCGCCAGAAAGGATTACACTCAAGTTCACTACTATAAACTTGAGTTCTCAGGGACTCACACTTGAGTCATAAGAGTTCTAAAGTGAGAGTTTATCCTAGAGAGTTCTTGGTTGCTATTGGTAAGTTATGCACTCGAGTCTAAGATTTCACACTCGAGTTTTGTGATGATGGCACTTGAGTCCATTGAGTTCTTGAGGCTTATGCCATGAGAGTTTTTATCCGAGAGTCTTAAAATTGAAAATGGAAGGCATGAACTCCAGTTCTCCAAACCATACTCGAGTTCTTAGTCACAACTATACTCAAGTTACAAAAGTTTCATCCTGGAAGTTTGTACCCAAACCCACTTGGTGAATGAGAAAATACAACATGTACTTGAGTTCTTATGCATAAACTCAAGTTCTCGGCTGGAATGTACTCGAGTTCTCCCTTTTAAACTAGAGTTCACCATCTGTTCCACCGTAAATAACCTTCAGCAAACGTTCCAATTATTCTCTTATGCTACTCAACCCATGTCTTTCACTCTTGCACCTTATTCTATCACTATGCTTCCAACCACAAAGTAGCTAACGAAAGGTTAGATCCTATATACTTAAGCAGAGGACTCTAGCAAATACCTATTGTTTCCAGAATCAATGCTCTGATACCAAAAATGTGATACCTCATTTCCTATAGCCTCATATAAATATAAAGCGTAGTGAAATCACTTGTGAAACCAAGATTAAATCCTAGATTAGGAAAATGTTTGCAAATTCCAATCCTATCTCAAGATTCAAACCTGGGACTAGAAAGGAAATTCGGGGTAGTAAAATTTTTCTCAAATCTTTTCCACACACGTTCACTATCTCGCTTAATCTCATTAGTACTTAAGTCCGTTTATCAGAGTATGTGAGCGTGTCTTTGCTTAGTCCTTTTGATTCATCTTAATTATGTTTTGTTAGCGAATGGAAGCGTAATATAATCAAACCATTCTTTAACTACACTATTGGCATTACTAGTTCAACCATTGTAACATGTCAGAGTTATGGCTATTTACAATATATATACATGTCCAAAATACACATGACAGACAACTAGCAAAAACTAAAGTATTTTGCATTCAAGCCTATGGTCGTCCGCATTTACCTTTCACTTGCCCCTTGAGTACTCTCCCTTTACTGTAGTGGTTTTTGAAAAAGAGTAAGATTCAAAAGAATATCAGTAGTAATATATATCAATCATACATTTATAACATCACAAGGCATGCTAAACAATCATTATAAATCAGAATCATCACAACATCATTCAATGCATCACATGTAGCTCATAAGCTATTGTAGCGCTAGATATATTACAAGGCCCCGAGTGATACATTTGCAAATAGGCCCTGGGTACCCACTCGTGTAACATTGAGTGTTATATTGGCCTGAGCGTCTACCCATGCAAAATAGGCCACGGGCGACCACCTCGCATATTCAAAATATGTTAGACAACTCATGATGAACACACAAATCATACATTACATATTATAACATATGAAAGACAAGTTACTATCTGGTTGTTTTCCTCTAGCAACTTCATTCCGTTAGTATGAGCTTCGGCAAGTTTTAGACTCCGGACAGCTGCCAAGTCCTAAAATCCTCGAATATATCATAAATAAGTTATTACTCATCCATGTCCAAACTCATTTTATTGGTTAATTTAGCCTAAAAGTGCTACATTACTAAAATGCCCCTGTTAACCTAGTTTACACTCCTTTGTACCTTATCTAATTGTACTTTACTCAAAATTATAACTTGGGCTAAACCCACACAATTTCACATGTTGAATCCATTTTTGACCTCAGATTAGTCAAAATCAAGCCCAAATGATGAAAATTCCCTTGACAGCCTGTACTTAGAGCTTTAAGGGTAGTTTAGTCATTTCACATTTTAGGGCTTTTCTCACTTCATCATCAACATTTACCCTGCACAATTTTACCTTCTAAACTCAATGGAAGTATCAGAATTATCAAATTCCTACTCCTTTCACATGCCTAAAACAAGGCAACCATTTGGGGTTCTCAGAAAAGTTATGTCGGTTTCTCGTTTTCTCTTGCCTACTCACCTTCTTTCTATTTCTAATCACATGATTAACTATTTTGACATTCATTGGACATGGTTTAAAGAAACTTGACATTAAGGTCCCTTAGGTTTCTTCATCTAACTTTCACAAAACATTCAAAACCAAGCCAATAACAACAATAATAGCATCAATCAAGCAAGAGGAACAAGTTTAGATGTTTACCTCTTGATTTGCACTTCTTTCTCTCTCTACAAGTTTTCCTTCTCTCTCCCTTCTCTTGAGATTTTGTCTTGAAAGACATAGTTCTAAAGGAGAAGAGGTGAGTAAGAGGAATTATAGAAGGATTAGGAAGCTTAAAGCACAATACTACAACTTCCTCACCTTTGATCTTTGAACCCTAGCTCCTCCATGTTTTTCACCATTCTCAGCTCTCTCTCTTTTGATTCAGACTTTACATGAGAATGAGGATGAAGAGATGAAGAAATTGATGATTAATGAAATAGTCAAATGTTGCTTTACAAATGGCAATTCCCTATTAGTTAAAAATATTATTTCTTTGCTTAATATTATCATTTCCCTTTTATTCCCATAGTCTACCAAAAACAATGAGAATTAAGGGAGAAAAATATTAA
This sequence comes from Albizia julibrissin, assembly GCA_037074505.1. Taxonomy (NCBI): domain Eukaryota; kingdom Viridiplantae; phylum Streptophyta; class Magnoliopsida; order Fabales; family Fabaceae; genus Albizia; species Albizia julibrissin. The sequence continues at coordinate 33,155,307 of CM073483.1, forward strand.
TCTTGAGTTATCTCAATGCCATCTTGCAAATTGTTGACTTTTGGCCTTTGACATTTGACTATTTGACCTTCCTTGATAATAATTCACTAAAATAGGCTTATTAATTATCAAGTGACCATTTTCCTCTTTTTAATATCCATTTAACTGAATTTATTAGGAATATTAGGGATAAATAACTTTTTCCCACCTTATGGAAAAATTACCATTTTGCCCCTACATTTTATGATTTATCGAAATAAATCATTTCTTTTCATTTGGCCCAATTTTTGACACTTGGATGAGACAATCACTTGTGCCATTTATGCTCCAATTTTGGTTGCAATATTAGGCCTATAAGTGGGCATTAATTTCCTTTTTGTGTCCTTACTTGACCGAATTATATATAACTGGCGATTGAAATATTACCGTAAATTTACATACCACAATTCACCATTTTATTCCACTAAATATCATAAATATACACATAAGGAATATTGGTGAAAAAGTGGGTATTACACATTGGCCTCATATTGAAATTTACTATTTCATAGTTAATATTCAAGTGTCTTTTCATTTTCCAATCGATTCATAACTAACATTCAAGTTGCTTTTTCCCTCTTAAAGGATTTTTGTTTAACAAAATGTAATATAATGTTCTATTTAAGAAAATCAAGACTTCAACGAACAATATTAAAAAAAACACTACTAGAAAAAAGGCCTATAAAATTGCCACATCTAGACCTCTATAGGAAGAGACAATATAAAAAGTATGACTAGTGGTACTTTTGTAAATATTGATACAACTTAACACCGGTCGCGAGTTCACACAGTCTAAATAACATTTTCTAGACTGGCTATAATTTAATGCGGTGTCCATAAGTATTAAATATTAAGAAAATTTAAAAATTCAAATTCAAATTCTAAGGTAAACTTCCCAACTACACGTCTTCTCGAAATCTTCATCTGCCTTATCTATTTAAACTCCTTATTGCTTTCATTTCTTTATGTTCAGTTCCTCTTCCTCTCCTCTCTAGAATATCAATATGCTTCCTCCTCCTCCTCCTGTACAGCCTCCACCATCTCCTCTGCCTCCTACAGTGAAGGAGTTTTTGAAAAACCTACATGAGAGGGTAGATCGTATCCATATAAGCATCAAAAGACTCCTAGTAATGCTTGGCACTATCAACAACAAGTTTGTTAGCTCTCATAATGTTTTGATGATACTAAACCTTAATATCCAAGTACATTTTAACAAGCAAGAAGGATGACACAAAGTTGACTTGATGATTCAAGTCACTCAAGTGAAGTTCTATATACTCAAGTGATGCATGTTTTTTTGAAAAAAAATTGAATCAACAAGTCACTCGAGTAATAATTTCCTATTTCAAGTGATGAAAAAATAAAAAAGTAAAACTCTGTGGTGATTTTCCTTGGGATAAGTACTTGAGTGATAGTCTTAGCACTTGAGTGATGGCCTAAAGATTAATCAATGAGGATCACTTTAGTGATAGTTAATGCACTCGAGTGATGAAGCTTCACTTACAAAATTTCAGCTAGTTACTCTAAGGTGATCAGATCAAGTAAAGAGTTAAAAAACAAAGTCACTCGAGTGATGGGCATCACTTGCAAGTCTCCTGCAATTCACTTGCAAGTGATTTGTGTCAAACCCCTTAAAATTTTGATATTCGTAGAGAAATAAATGCATAGTTCAGAGGGTATACAGAAATAGTGAAAATATACTAATAATAAGTGCTTGTTTATATTACAGGAAATCCCTATAGGGTTTGAAAAATAAAAACAGAGTAAAAAAGAAATAAATTTTTACAAGTAAAGATAACCAACTATACTCCTACTAGAACTGCACTTTCAATCGTCAGTAATTACAATTTTTCCCTTATAATCGTTACCTTCTGCTGGAATATGTTTAAATGTTGAAAAAGGGTGAGATTCGAATGAATCTCAGTAGTAACATACAATCAATGTTATAAAATGTGATAAATAAATATGTAATGCACCATCTTATGTAAAATAAAAATGTTGTGTGCACACTGTCCGAAGCTAAACGATTGTTTGCAACCCCGAATTAACTTTGCGCCTCCGTTGGGTCTCAAACCACAACTAAGCTAATATGCATATCCTAGACACTATGCTCATGTTATAGAAGATAGCATATATAACATATAAATAATCACATAGTGTATGAAAGAAAGAGTTACTACCTGGGTCCTTTTTAGTCCTACTGTTTGTCCAAAAGTTTTTTTTCCAGCTTGAGCTAATACCAATTTCTATAAATTAAAGTTAAAAAATAATTAGTTATTAGTTGAATTACTACTTATTTTAATCATATTCTACTGGTTATCTTAGTTTCAGTGTTTTGTGCATAGTACAATTTTGCACAGTGCAATTTTACTGTTTTTCATAAAATTGGTAGATTTTTTAATCAAATTTGAAAAATCATAATTAATTCTAGAAAATTCTAAATTGACTAGTTCAAAAGCCTATATGAATATTTTTAAATTTATTTTCATGGAAAAATACTTAGGTCTAACCAGTATTAACAAACGTTTCCCAAAAATTCACTAAACTTCCCCCGTTCTAGATTTCCTTCTAGAAAGAGGCTTAAATTTGAAAATTTATATCTCCTAATATACTAGTTCAAAAATTATGATAAACCTATAAAATTAAATCTATGAATGTATATTTTAAATCTATAAATTTTAATAATTTTTTTTCAAGGTTTGGTTTTCCAAAATTTCACCACAATTAATCTGACTTCCAGAAACATAATCTGGAAGCAACTAACTTCAAAAATTCTTATCTCTTAATCTACTGATCCAAATAACACGTATTATATATCAAATTAAAGCTTACCATATATTGTTTTGTTATAGAAATTTTCATGGCCATTGGATAAGATTATATTACTCAAAAACACAACACAACAAAACTGTTAGAACCTGAACTTCCAGAATTTTCCCTATTTCTGAACCTATGTTTCAAAAATCATAAATTTCTATATAGGCATCTAAATGACACATTCAAAGACTCATCTTAAATTTTTAGTTGTATACTATCTCCTTGTAAAATTTCATAAATATTTGATAATATTTGATTGGCTAAAACTCAACACGAATCTGATTAGCTTCTAAAGCGTTACTGTTGACAGTCTGAGTTCAAAACTCAAGAACTTATTTATTTTCACTCCAAATTGTATTTTTCTTGATTCTATTACCTACTAAGAATTCTAAAATTTTCATACAATAAAGAACCACACAAAAACTCCATCTATAGCCTCTGTTTAAGCTTCTGCAACTTTCCATGAGAAACTCTGTTTTACGCTCACCGGTGACAACAACTTATTTTCAAAATCACACAACTTCTAGCAGATATAGATCCTCATGAACAACCCAACCAATTGAATAAAAATAGAAAGAGATAGATAAGACTCACCTAAATAATATTCAAGGCTTGCCTATGGTGATTGACTTCTTCATCTTCATCTTCTCTGACAACTACTCTCACCTTCGTCTTCCTTCACTCAACTCTCACTCACTCACGTCCCTCTCTTTTTCTCTATATTTTTCTGTTTTTCTATGCATCTTGGCTGAAATAAAATGGAGAAATAAGGAGTATGTGGGTGTTGTCTAAATATTAAAGTGAGAGAGTGTGGTTGTTCTGTCGTGAGTTTGAGACAGTGGGAGGGTGTTGATGTAATTTTATTAAATAAATTTATGCGTGTGTCACATGGGTAGGTGTGTGTTTATTTAAATGGTTGAGTGTGTGTGCATGAGTGGCATATGTAGTGTAGGAAGTATGTGTATTTTTTTATATTATATATATAGGTATTTTTTTATCATATTAATTACACACACTAGGCCTTAACTTTTCCCTTTGTCTAATTTAAGATTCCTTAAATTTCATACGTTCTATAATTTGGCTTACTATCTAACTCCCATAAATTAATCCTTAATATTTTTTTAAGGATTCTCTTCTTTAATTAACTTCATGAAGCCTTGAAATAATTTCTCAAAAATTCCCAAGCCAAATTATGACCATTGACTATTGTTCCTCAAATTTTCAAGAAAAATAGACCTTTAATTTCCAAGATTAATCACTAACACCATTTAAGTTTTCTTTTTGGAAACTTAACCTTTAAATAAATTTTGGGATGTTATAATTTAAGAGTTTGTAATATGTTGAAATTGATCACTCAAGCATTGAAACAAATAACTCAAGTAACAAAATTGTGCACTAGAGTAATACTCTTTCTCACCTGTTCAACAAAGACAAGATCACTCGATTGATATGATAATCACTCGAGTGATATCAATCACTTGAAAGTCACTCACAAGTGATCCTATAGTGATGTGATCTTCTAATGAAGATCACTCTAGTGATCCATGGTCATTTGCAGGCCACTTGCAAGTGATCTGAAAGTGCTGACTCGAGCGATATGAATCACTTTTAGGTCACTCAATAGTGATTGAGCTTAACTTTTACAAGACATATGGAAGATTATTTGAGTGAATAAATATACACTCGAGTGATACTTATTTTCACAAACATCACTATCAAGCCATTCACTAGTAATTTCTAGCACAATATCACTTGAACACTCGAGTGATAAGGGACCACTCGAGTTATTCTAAATCATACTCGAGTGACTGTTCATAAGCTTTTTATAATCAGTATCTTGATAATCTTAATACCTATTCTATTCATCATTAACACCTTAACTTCTTATACTACTTCTAAATGCTCCTAATCACATTTCTGTACAAGTTTCAGTGCTTAATCTTTGTATTAACTTCAAAATCAAGAAAAGAAAAATCCTATCTGAAGCATTAAATGCGTAGTAGAGATAACCAACATAAACACTCTCTTTCACCAACGGCTATATTGATCTCTAATGAACATATTTGAATGCTCTCAAACGATTAATAAATTCATCTTACCTATAAATATAGAAGCATTTAACACAAAGCAACCAATAAACGGCAAAATCAATTCTGTAAATTAAATACTCTGTTTTTCTTTATGATATTCCTATTGTTCTTCAATATTCATTTATCTACTATTTGACAGAGATTTTACAACCTTATTCATGATTTTTGTAAAGAGAATCTTAAGGTAGTGGGACCTTGAGTGAGGGTATAGCTTACAAAGTGTAAGGGGGAGTGAGTATCCTATTGAGGAACTCTCTTGTACTGTGGTGTTAATAACCCATCGAATCTTGAAAGTATAGTGAAAATATCCAAAGTGCTCTAAGGACTAGACGTGGGTTAAGAGTTTAAGACCGAACCAGTATAAACTCCAGTGTACACTTTGTTGAAATTTCTCCAACTCTCATCTTTTGATTAAGTTTCTTAATTGTGATTTTTAAATTTTTAGTATCACTCAATTCACCCCCCTCTTGGGTGGAACCATTAACATTAACATACTCAATACCAATGACGTCGACTATAACCTATCGGATGACCCCTCTTCCCCTTCCTCTTCTTCCTCCTTTTCCTCTAGTGATGAGGAGGAAGAATGAGGTTTTTTTTAATTATGTAAGTTAATATATTTTTTAAAATTAATGAGGGTAGCATAAAAAATATTATTAGTGATGGAAAATATTTTTATTTCTAATCTTTGTCTTGATCTTGATCTTGTTCACGTCTCTTACATCTTTAATTTGTTCCATTGTTATGTTCTATCTCTAGGTTGATAAGTTAATTTTTCCTATAGAACACACACACACACACACACACACTTTATTAGTAATTACATTATAATATTATTTTAATTACATTAAGACTGGTTGTAGTGGCAAGAGGTCTAAATATTTTAATCTGAAGCATCGTTTAAGTCTTTAACGTCTAAATGTCGTTCATTAATTTCTAACGTTACATTTTTATCTACACTAGATAAGTAAGCATATGGTGTAGTAATTTTTATTTAGACTGGTTTTTCAAATATGATCGGTCTAACTACATAATGTTTCAACTTCCAAAGCTTAACATCATGCATGTCACGTTAGTATTATCTAAACTATATGGCCATCAGTCCCATTTATAAATACCAAGATGTAAACCTTTAGTTCCTAATTTTGAATTCAAAAAAGTTCCTTTCTACTTATCTCTTTCTTGTTTTGAGCCCGCAAGGACACTTCCCACTGATGGCAAGATTAAAGAGGCAACGTTCCTTTCCTCCTTCTATGGTAGCATCCACCAACGTTTCCTCTTCATAGCCCCCTTTATCTCTGACATTAGAGGAAATTACTAAGGCCATCTTTCACCTCCAGGGCACCGTTCTAGAGGTCATGGCAAGGTAAGATCACTTCTCTGAATGACTGGAGGAGTTGGTGGCAAAGTTAAACAACATCGCTAATCATTTGGACTAAGAGTGGTTATTCTCCTAGAATGATGATGATCTTCTAAAGGCTTGAGTTTTATGAACCCCCATTATTGTTATATCATTTTTATGTAGTTGTTATTTTATGGCCAATCAACATCATATATAATATTTTGATGTAATTTTGATTCATGTATGTATACTGCCACCTTTAGGCGATGATTAATGAAAAAGTTTGTCTTTTACATCTTTTGATATTTCTTGTTCATAATTATACTTATCTATCTTGTGTTATTAATCTATTTTGGTGCAAAATTTTCAATCTTTATGTGAAAGTTCTTGTTTCTAAAATTTTTTTGTTCTAAAAATTACATTTTAGATCGCATGATTGGAAAGACGGTGTCATTAAGAATTAAGAATTTTTTTAACATATTGACACCGATCTTTAATGAGAACGATTATAGACACCGGTCGTTAATGAGAACTGGTCTAGAAAATCTTGCCCTAAGTATATATACTTACTTTCATGCTCAGTCTTTATCTCTAGCCCCTCTTAGTCCCGCGCATGCGTTCTTTCTCTCTCCATTGCCTCTGTCAACCATGATGTCTCTTTCCCCACCATCGGTAGCTTGGTATTCCTTTTCGTTGGGTTCTCCCTATCTGTTGTCGCCATTTTTCTCTCGCTTCTGTAAAAATTGTTGCTTTTCACAAACCCTTGATAGATATTTTATTGTGGCATTCTGTTAGTGTTCTCTTTTGATGTCTTTGCTTGCATAAAAGTTTTAATCGTTATCTTTTGTTTTCTTTCATAAACCCTCGATACTCCTTTTCCTTCTTTATCGAAACCCTTATTGAAAGTTTAGTTTTTTCCTTACATCTTGATCGATATTCTCTTTGTTTAGTTGTGAAAACTGTTTGCAATTTTACATACAAGTTTACATTTTTTCGCTAGCTGTATATTCTTTGTGGTTGTTGTAGTTATGGAAACACTGATGCTCACTACTTTTTTTTCAGAAACAATGATGCTTATACTTTTTTGTTCTTATGCCTTTTATCCTCTTTGTAATGTACACACACCTTGTGTCCTCTAACCACTACATATATCACAAGGTTGAACCTACAACAGATATGGACATACAAGGTGTGCATATATTACAAAGAGGCTAAATGGATGTACAAGGTGGGCTTGATCGATATTGCAAATAGGCTAAATAGACCATATATTCATGAGTTGAGAAGTGTCCAATATGTGATATATGTAGTGGTGTGGGTAGGCCAGTATATTCATGCTTGCTTCAATTTCAATATAACTCATTAACATATGGTATGTTCGTAATACATTAAAATTGAAGCAAGTAATGATAATTCCGACCAATCAATACCACCACACATAGTATATAAGTGTAAAGATTTTATAAAGAGGCTAGTATTATTTCATTTGCTACTTTAAGTTGAGTGTTTTTTTATAGCTATCAGTTATGTTTTTTAAGTAAGATCTAATATGCAACTCCATGTAATTGAAAATAAGGGATCAAATGAATGCATTGGAGGTTACAGATACATACAAGCCCTTCATTTCATAGGTATAAATGATATTCCTTTTGTGCTTGTTGCCTTCTTATATGTTCTTTGTGTAATACATGAAAGTATACACACATGTACACATATGTTAATTGAATCTTGTTTGCCATGTCTTTGTTCTTTTCAAGTTTTTTTTGGTTTGGATGTCCCCTCCTTGAAAGGGCATAGATGATTATTGAGTGTTAGGTGGGAATGTTGATTATAATTCTAATCCTAACGTGTGGGAGCTATAAATGTGTGGTTTGTATCTTAGGCCATCCTTAGAGTTGAATGCTACCACCCTTTGATAGGGTCCTAAGTTTACTAATCTTAGGCATTTTGGTCATTTTGAGATTTTAGATAGAATATGGCTCTGGCCTATCTCATTTAGGTGATAAATGTAGAGTATCTTATTTAATGAAGTTGAGTACTAACATGGTTGATATACAAACTTGAGAATTCCGTTTTATATGGTTGTTTGAAGAAGTCTTGGTTGAGATCATACTCACACATATAAAATAGTTATCATACTTGTATATTAACTCTCTTGTACTCAAGACCATTAAATAAGAATCTTCTTCTTTATCACCTAAGATTGCGGTAGGGCAAAACCATTTCATATTTGAGATTCATAAGGATTAAAATGTATGGGTATGGTAACCTAACAACCAATCTATGGATAGCATCATTCAACTTTAGGGATGCTCACAACATAAATCATACGTCAATAACATGTAGATGTCGAGACTAAAATTGCATCCACTAAATCCAATACTCAATAATCATATAACTCCTTTAGAGGTGGGGAAAATACAAGCTATAACATCCTAAATATTTAAGAACTGGTATGCTTCATGTATGTGTGACAAGTTAGATGAAACATACTTATGTCTGTGTACACTTGGCATTACTTTAATATACATACATAAAGTGGATTTTGGTTGGAGCTATAGAAAAATGCCACCTAGCTTCTTTATAAAACATGTGATTAATTAGTCAGGTGAAATATGCCAGTGTAGGTGTACATATGACATTTTCAAGGCAAACACATACACCCTATGTTTTGTAAGGCACATTGGCTTGGCGTCATTCTTATGACCCTCAGAGACACATAGTAGTATTAGGGACACATATATAGACACTTGGCAATTCCCTGAGGAATGTGGCACCATCTTATGCCACATCTATACATATGTAGCGCAGTTTGGAGGGCACAGACATATGTGGCACAATTGTATCTCAACATACCTAAAGTAGGTTTTCATAAAGTAGTTTTAGTTAAGTGGCTTTATTAAAGTGGCTTTACATAAAGTGGATTTTGCTTTTTGGTTTGCTCAACAAGAAGATGCCACCTAGCCACCCCGTGTGACACATGTCAAATAGCCGGGATAACTCATTGGTCTTCGGCTGAGCCATTTGTCCAACTTTCTCTTATACTGTATATGGAAGCCAGGTGAAATCATTAGACTCCTCTTCCCTGACCCATTAAGGTCGACCAAGTATGTGAGAAGGGGATGAATTTTTAAGTGGTGCGCTAGGAACCCTATGACTTAGACACTTAAGACATGTGGCATTTTATGAAATCAATACTTAGACACATGTGGATTAAAACCCTACCTGTAACACCCCATTTCTAGTCACCAAAGTTCCTCCTATGTAATTAATACATTTAATGGAATAAAATGATACATTTTTTATACAACAACTATCAGAAATATTCCAATTATCGGTTAACTCGGCCAAGTAAGGACACAAAGAAGCAATTAATGTCCACTTAAAGACCTACTATTGTAACCAAAATTGGAACATAAAATGACACAAATAATGGCCTAATATGAGTGTAAAAAATTCAGCCAAACCAAAGGAAGGGAGCAAGAAATGATTTATTTCAATAAATTATAAAATAAAGGGTAAAATGGTAATTTTGCCATAAAACAAGAAACAAATATTTTTCCTTATTTCTCCTAAAAAATTCGGTCAAGGGGAAAAATAAAAAAATAAAAATGGTTGATTGGTAATTAATCATCCTATTTTAGAATATTTTTATCACGTGAAATAAAAGTTGCAAAAAGTCAAAAGTTGTATGACCAATCTCAATAACTTGGAAAATGAAATCCTAGGATAATTCAAGAGGCAAATTAATATTCCCTTTTCCCCTATCATTTCAATCAAGACAAGGGAAGTAAAGGGAAAATGCATATACCTATTGACTAATATCGTTTCAAGAAGGAAAATTCTTGACAAATCACAAAGAAGCATGAGTCAAAAGCAAAAAGGCATAAGACATTGGTCAATGAGAAGTAAGAAGCCATTTAATTCCCTTTTCTCTTAGAATTTTGGTGGAAAAGGGAAATAGGAGAAGAAACATATATATATATATATATATATATATATATAGTTGGAATAAAGCAAGAAGAAGAAAAAGTAAGAAGTCAAGAAGTCAAAAAACATATGACTTTAATTAGACATATTAGAATATGGCATCATAGGATATTTCAAGAAGCATTAAATACTTTCTTTTTCTCTTAGCTTGGTCGTTCAATTAAAGGGGAAGGAAGAGAATTATTGTGTGGTTGAGATAAATACAAGAAAAGCAAGGAAAAGATGACCAAGTGAATTTGATTAATTAAATTTCCAACAAATCATATTATGGCATAAGACAAGGCATATTTCAAAAAGCTATTACCTCCACCTTCCATTCTCCATTTTGGTCTAAAATCTATACCAAAGAGAGAGAGAGAGATCTTTAAATATTCTAAGAGCCAAGAACACAAGAAGGAAGGAGAGCTTAGGGTTCCAAGCAAAAACCAAGGTAAGAACTTGTAAAATTTTGTGATTTTACCTCTTAATCTCTCTATAACCCCTTCTACTCCATTAAATCCATGTGTTTCAAGACAAATCAAGAGCTTAGAGAGAGAGAGAGAGAGAGAGAGAGGAAAATTTCATCTAGGAGAGAGAAAGAGCAACAATCAAGAGGTAATCACCAAAACTTGATCCTCTTGACTTATCTCATGTTGTTGTTGATGTTGTTGGTTATTTTTGCCTTATTTTCTCTTTTTTTTTGAATTTGGGCTAAAGCAAAATCTAGGGGAAATGCTGCCAAAATTTCCTCTAAACATGTTCATTTAGTTTTTAGGTAGTTTATCATCTGATTAGAAGTAGAAATGAAGTGATTAAGCAAGAGAAATCAAGAAAACAACATGTTCCTCCTAAGATTCCCATTTTTGTTCAGAGGAAGAACAAGAGGAAGGAGTGAGAATTTTATAATTCAAATGATACCATTGACTTTAGAAGGTAAAATTGTATAGTTGTGCAAGTGTTCATGATTTTTAGATGTTTGTAGGCTAATTTGAAAATTTATGAAGTATACATATGCATGCTGTTTGATCTACCATTGTGTGGCAATGATGTTGTGTGATGTGTTTTATGGGCCAAACCTTGTCCAAAAGTTTTGAGATTTGGCATATTAAAGTAGGGACATAGACATTTAATTGGATAGGTAGTATGTAATTTTTTGATAAGTACATTGGAAGATATGAATTTTTAAAGTTATACCCTATTTTTTGGAATGCAAACTGAAATAATAAAGTTTGATGAATTACCGGGAATTATATGAATACAGTGAATAAACCTAATTATTTTTCTTTAGAATCAGTGAAATTTGATTTATGTAGAATTAATTATGAATTTCCAAATTTGACTAAAAAACTACCAGTTTTTGGAAAATAGTGAAACTACACTGTAAAGAATTGTATTGTGTAGAAACTGTTATGACTGCATTAAATAACTAGCAACACTCAATCTAAAAGCAATAATTCTACAAGTAATAATAAGTTACTTGTACCTTTAATTTTTATAGGAATTGGACCTAGCCTAATCCAAAATCCAAGTGTTAGATAAACAGGAAAATTTGGAAAAGACTCAGGTAGTAACTTCTTCTTACATATACCATGTGTTACTAAATGTTTGAATATGTCATTCTCTATAACATGAGCTAATATCTTGGACACACAAATTTTCCAAGTTGTGGTCAGAGACCCGATAGGGGCGTCGAGTAGACCAGCATGTAAACATATTTTTTGGCCTTGGGCAAGTGTACATAGTTTCGATCATCATACATGACATGATATTGCATATTTATTTTCACACTTTATATGTTTGAAAACATGTTGCAACTGAGATTTTCTTGAATCTCATTCTTTTTCAAAACAAAAATTGTACAGCTGAAGCGAGCAGCTAGGAGGGCAAGACGGTGGGTTCTAGTAATTAGGGTCCCGGAGCTCTTTATTGCTTCTATAGTTATTTTTTCATTTAATCTCTTGAATCTCATTCTTTTTCAAAAAAAAAAGTATAGTTGAAGCGGGCGGCTTGAAGGGCAAGATGGTAGGCTGTGGTGATTAGAGTCTTGAAGCTCTCTGTTGCTGATATAGTTAATTTTTCATGTAATCTTTGTTATTCTTGGAATGCTCTGTACATTTGTATGTATTTATCAAACCTTGAGGGGTTCTCCTGTAATGTAAATTTGTACTTAATATCATTATGTTTTCACTATTTCTGTATGCCTTATGGAACTTTGTGCTTTTACTATGTGAATATCGAAATGTTAAAGGGTTTGACATTTTTTGTATAAGAGCTTAATACATTTCTGGCATTTATAGAATTGAATATTGATATGGTCTTGTTTGCATGGACACAATAATCATGCATGGTAGATGACATAGTAGACAACAACAGAAGAGGAGATCACTGCTGTCAATAAACTGACCTGCGAGGACCCAACATACGTCAAAAGGGTCGTTAGCCCAATCACTTCAGAATGGCAATGGCTCTCGGGTACATCATGCCTCAGGGAGACATGGACAGACAAGGATTAGATCTGTACCACCCTGTACTTCTTCCTAGATATGACATTTTGGGCTCAGAAGAAGAATGATATCATGGAGCGGGGCCCGAGGGATACCTTCCAAGAGTTTGAGTAACACATGACCCAGTATGTAATGCTACATATATACTAGTATTGATATGGGGCCTCTACCTAATATTTTGCTATCCAAAAATAGTTGGCACGACTTACTGGGACAAAGGTAGGCTTAGTATACCGGTGCTTGGATGTAGCTATAGCCGATATCTGGATTTTGGCACAATGATAGTACAACAGAAGTAGAATATAGATAAAGCAATGCTCAATAACCTGGTGAGCAGAAAGTAAACCAATATAGCATGAGGAACATAAATAGGATCCTCTGCTTAGAACTGCTCTTAGTGGAGATAGATTACAGACGTGACCAACACAGTTTAGTCAACAGGGGGTTGCTATTGACAAAGGCCGATGCCCTTATTTCATGAGAAGAGATTGATCCTCAGCTAACAGTGGGCTAGCTTTTCTTTTCGTACTAAGAAAACTTTTCCCCAGTATGAAATTACTAACAATGTTCAGACTAGCTGTGATAAAATTGGTGTTGATATTCTAATCCATTCAAGAAGTAGAGAAGAGCACGAGAAGCACCTGTGAGCAGTGCCGAGACATATAGACCAACAGAATGGAATCTGAAGGATCCTAATAGAGCAGGAAGTATTCCATGAAAAGTTTAAAGGAAAGTATTTTCCTCGATCAGTGAGATTGGCTAAAGAAACTAAATTTCTAATGATACAGCAGGGTGAGAAGGAGAAGCTAATTTTCACATATTTTGAAGAGGTTAACAAGGTAATTGAAGAGTGTCAGATCACAAAGCACAATCTATTGGATCTTTACACCCACAAAATTCTAGCAACAAGAACACATCTGGTGGTGGCATCTCTTCAAAGAAGCGCCAATGTTAGGATGGTTTTTTTAGCGGGGGTAATTATAAGCCATACCATTTTGATGACCATAGTAACTAAAGACCCCCTGGAAACAACAATGAGCCAAAAGAGGCTAGAAATTGTTACTAAGGTATAAAGTTTCTGGGTTCAGTCGAATGTCATAGGAGATTCCTATGGAACTCCTACCAAATCATCTCAACACCATTAGACCTCACGCGAGGTGATAAAATATCAGAGTAGCGCAACAAGAGCCATATGAGCAAATAAAACAATGAAATGGGCTCACAAATTGACGTATAACTTTTGAGGACAACAGGAAAGGTTGATAGTCGCACCCATATTGATTATCTGACATCACAATATGGCATGTGTGATCTATCATAATGGGACGTATGAGATCAACATTAACATAACATACGTGGTGTGCAGTATGACCTATGTGGACACAATGAGGAACCTGTATGGTGTGCAGTAACGAGGTAACCCCATATAAGCATGTTAATCAATCCCATGATCAGGATGTACCCCTAACATAGCCAGATGAGAGTTCTGGTTACACTAGTGAATAGTACAATTAACCCTATAGTCTAGAGGCAGTGCTTAAAATATGCAGCTGAGGCAGTGTGGCCAGCAATGTTACATCCTACGTGATGTACAATGATATTACCTATATAAACCTGTGTGGTTTGCAGAAGCACCACTAGTATGGCCTGCAGTGACACTACCTATGTAGTATGAAGTCACATAACCTATAAGGTTGATAGTGGAGCATGTAAACAGAGATTGGGATGAGCCCTAGTGCAGTAAGGCGCAATGGTGGCAAATGCCTCTCAACAGATGTAGCCTTACTAAACCATCTACCCCTACTCATGATTGTAGAGCTAGCAGTAATTAATTTTGATTTGCGAATATGAGATAAGTACAGACAGGTTGATGCCTACTCCATAATATTTATGAAATAAGTAAAGATACCACGATGTGACAAGTAGGGGTAAATCAATCATTTTGGTTTGAAACAAAATCATTGCCTTGATCATGAATAGTATACACCATACAAGCAATAATGGTCATACTAGTCAGTTGGGCCTGAACCCCGAACATATATATATAGTTTCTAACAACATATTGGTCGATAAAATTGGTTATAAACAATCATATTGGCTATAAATCCCAATATACAGGTTTGCACAGGGCAGTAAGACTTGATAAACACTTATTACAATATTTGGATGATCAATGCACCTGCTATGTTTATGGACCACACGAATCGAATTGTTTGTCTGTATGTTAACTAATTTTTGATAGCCTCTATTGATGATATTCTAGTATACTCACAAAGTAGAATAGTATTGAATTCATCGAGTGACAAGCAACTCTATGCCTAGCTAAGCAAGTGTGAATTGTGGCTACCAAAAGTTAAATTTCTAGGCCATGTAGTCTCACAGCAAGGGGTCTCGGTAGATCCAAACAAGGTGGAAGCAGTACTGAACTAGAAAAGGCTAGAAATAGTACTTATGATACATAGTTTTCTGGGTCCACAGGCTATTACAAACGATTCCTACATAACTTCTCCAAAATATCTTTGCCATTGATTTAGCTAATACAAAAACTCAACATTTTGTATGGGACAATAATTGTGAAATGAGCTTCACCTGGCTAAAATAAAAGCTAATGACAACACTAATTTTGAAAATCCCAAATCCATAATTAACCTTCATGGTTTACACAGATTCCAGTGGGCATGGATTGGGATGTGTCCTAATGGAGTTAGACCATGTAATGGCATACGCATCATGACATTTGAAGCCTCATAAACAAAGTTATCCCATACATGATCTTGAGTTGGCGTGATTGTATTCACACTCAAAATCTGGAGATACTATCTCTATGGGGAGACGCTAGAGCCGTATCGTGACCATAAAAGTTTGAAATATCTATATGATAAAAAAGAACTCAACATACGTCAATGCAAGTGGATGTAGTTGCTCAAAGATTATAATCTAGAGATCAAGTATCATCCAGGAAAGGCTAATATGGTGGCAGACACATTGAACCATAAGGCAGTATAGGTGGAAGCCCTTATGTTTCATGAGCAGAAGCTAATTGAGAACTTCCGAGATCTCAATTTATCAAATCAGCTCATGATAGACAACAATAATATCATACAGGCAGAGAATGATCTGAGAGTGAATATAGAAGAAGCTCAAAGGTAAGATAGATGTACCCAGTCTATCAGAAACTTAATTGCAAAGGGAGAGACTCAGGAGCATGACTTGTCACCAAGTGAGCTAGTCAGGTACTACAAGCGGATATATGTTCTACCGCAAGCAAAACTGAAGCGAAAAATCCTGGAGGAGGTACATAAGAGTAAATATACTCTGCATCCAAGAGAAACTAAGATGTACCATAATCTAAAGTCTACATATTGGTGGCCATGCATGAAAAGGGACGTGACAAGGTTCGTTGCTTGTTGCCTTATGTTCCAAAAAGTCAAAGCTGGGCATCAACGACCTTTAGGGCTACTGCAAAACCTTAAAATTCCTGAGTAGAAATGGGAGAACGTTACTAAGGATTTCATGATAGGACTACTAAAGGTTCAAAATCATATTGCAATATGAGTGATAGTAGATCAATTTACCAAGACATCTAATTTTCTTCCGATAAGGATTCACTACTTTCCTGATAAATTTGCAAATATCTATATCAAGGAGATAGTGTGTCTCTATGGTATGCCAAAGAACATCATTTCAGATAGAGATCCTTGATTCACTTTTAAGTTTTGGAAGGTGGTATACGAGGCTTTGGGTACTAATCTCCGATTCAGTACCGCCTATCATCCTCAGACAGACGGACAAACTGAAAGAACAATCCAAATACTGAAGGATATGCCCAAGTTATGTATAATCAATTTTAAATGTGTTAGGACCAATTCCTTCCCTTGTCGAAATTCGCATTCAACAACAGCTACCATTCGATCATCCAAATGATTCCCTACAAAGCGTTGCATGGAAGAAAATGTTAATCACCCTTACGCTACATAAAGATATCTAAGTGGCAGATGTATGGGCCAAATATAGTATATCAAATAACAGAGTAGATAAAGCTGATCAAGAAAAGGCTATTAGGTGCGTAGAGCATACAAAAGAGCTATGCCAACAGGAAGTGGAAACCTCTCAAGTTGAAAGTGGGAAACCAAGTATTCATGAAGGTTTCGCTGATTATTAGCATTGGCAGGATAGTGAAGGTAAAGAAGCTAAGCCCTAGGTATATTGGTCCTTTCGAGATTTTGTCAAAGATTAGGCCAGTAGTGTACCAAATAGCTTTGCCCCCAAGCTTAAGTAGGCTGCATGATGTCTTCCATGTGTCACAGTTGAAGAAATATCAATATGAACCTAAACATGTGATTTAATATGAAGTTGACTTGCAAGATGATATGACATACGAGGTCACACCTGACTGAATTATTAATCAGCAGGAGAAATAACTGAGGCACAAGAGTATTTCGTTCATCAAAGTAGTATGGAAGAGATTATCTCCTAGGGAAGTAACTTGGAAAGTTAAGGAAGACATGTAGAAGCATTTCAGGAATTTGAGTAAGTAATTGTAGCAAATTTCGGGGGTGAAATTTATTTAAGGGGGAGAGTTGTAACATCCCATTTTTAGTCACCAATATTCCTCCTATGTAATTAATACATTTAAAGGAATAAATGGTACATTGTTCAGTAATCAACAGTTAGAAATATTCTAATTTCAGGTTACACACAACTCGGCCAAGTAAGGACACAAAGAAGCAATTAATGTCCACATAAAGGCCTACTATTGTAACCAAAATTGGAACTTAAAATGACAAAAATAACAGCCTAATATGAGTGTCAAAAATTTGGCCAAACCAAAGGAAGGGATTAAGAAATAATTTATTTCAATAAATCATAAAATGTAAGGGAAAAATAGTAATTTTACTATAAAACAATAAACAAATATTTTACCCTATTTTAGAATATTATTACCTAGTGAAATAAAAAGTTACAAAAATTCAAAAGTTGTATGACCAATTTCAATAACTTGGAAGATGCAATCCTAGGATAATTCAAGAGGAAAATTAATATTCCCTTTTCTTCTATCATTTCAGTCAAGACAAGGGAAGTAAAAGGAAATGCATATACTTGTTGACTAATATTGTTTCAAGAAGGAAAATTCTTGACCAATCACAAAGAAGTATAAGTCAAAAGCAAAAAGGTATAAGGCCTTGGTCAATGAGAAGTAAGAAGCCATTTAATTCCCTTTTCTCTTAGACTTTGGTGGAAAAGGGAAATAGCAAGAAAAACATATGTATATAGTTGGAATAAAGCAAGAAGAGGAAAAAGTAAGAAGTCAAGAAGTCAAAAAGCATATGACCTTAATTAGAGATATTAGAAGATGGCATCTTGGGATATTTCAAGAAGCATTAAAGACTCTCTTTTTCTCTTAGCTTGGTCGGTCAATTAAAGGGGAAGGAAGAGAATTATTGTGTAGTTGAGATAAATACAAGAAAAGCAAGGAAAAGATGACCTAGTGAATTTCCTTAATTAAATTTCCAACAAATCATATTATGTCATAAGCCAAGATATATTTAAAAAAGTTATTACCTCCTCCTTCCTTTCTCCATTTTGGCCAAAAATCTTTACTAAAGAGAGAGAGAGAGAGCTTCAAATATTCTAAGAGCCAAGAACACAAGAAGGAAGGAGAGCTTATGGTTCCAAGCAAAAATCAAGGTAAGAACTTGCAAAACTTTGTGATTTTGCCTCCTAATCTCTTTATTACCTCTTCTACTCCATTAAATCCTTGTGTTTCAAGACAAATCAAGAGGCTAGAGAGAGAGAGAGAGGAAATTTTCATCCAGGAGAGAGAAATAGCAAAAATCAAGAGGTAATCACCAAAACTTGATCCTCTTGACTTATCTTATGTTGTTGGTGATTTTTGTCTTGTTTTCTCTCGTTTTTTAAATTTGGGCTGAAGCAAGACCTAGGAGAAATACTGCCATAATTTTCTCTAAATATGTTCATTTAGTGTTTTGGTAGTTAATCATGTGATTAGAAGTAGAAAGGAAGTGATTAAGGAAGAGAAATCAAGAAAACATGTTCCTCCTAAGAATCCCATTTTTGTTTACAAAAAGAATAGGGGGAAGGAGTAAGAATTTTGTAATTCTAATGATTCCATTGGATTTGGAAGGAAAAATTTTGTAGGTATGCATCTGTTCATGATTTTTAGATGTTTGTAGGCCAATTTGGAAATTTATGAAGTATATATATGCATGTTGTTTGATCTGCTCCTGTGTGGCAGTGATGTTGTGTGATATGTTTTATGGGTCAGACCTTCTCCAAAAATTATAATATTTTTTAGGATTAAATTAGAGAGATATAGGTTCAATTGGATAGGTATTCTGTAATATTTGGACAAGTACATTGGAAGATATAAATTTTTGAAGTTATGCCATGTTTTCTAGAATGCAAACTAGAACAATAAAGTTTGAAGAATTACTGAGAATGATATGAATATAGCGAACAAACCTAAGTTTTTTCCCTTAAATTTAAATTGAAAGAGCTTTATTTATGCTTTATAATCAATCAAATTGGATTTTTGATAATTAATTATAAATTTCCAAAGTTGACTGAAAAATCTGCCAGTTTTTGGAAAACAGTGAAACTGCACTATATAGATTTGTATTGTGCAGAAACTATTATGACTGCATTAAATAACTAGCATCACTTAATTGAAAATCAATAATTCTACAAGTAATAACTAGTTTCTTATAGCTTTAATTTTATAGGAATTGGACCTAGCCCGAGCCAAAATCCAAGTGTTGGACAAACATGAAAATTTGGAATAGACTCAGGTAGTAACTTCTTCTTACATATACTATGTGATTACTAAATGTTTAAATATGTCATTCTCTGTAACATGTACTAGTGTCTTGGATACACAAATTTTCCAAGTTGTGGTTAAGGACCCGACAGGGGTGCCGAGTAGACCAGGGTGCAAACATATAGTTTAGCCTTGGGTAAGTGCACATAGTTTCGATCATCTTACATGACATGAAATTGCATATGTATTTTTTATTTTTTTTATGTTTAAAAAATATGTTTCTACTAAAATTCTCTCGAATCTCATACTTTTTCAAAATAAAAACTGTATAACTGAAACGGGCGGCTTGAAGGGCAAGATGATGGCTTCCAGTGATTAGGGTCTCGAAGCTCTCTATTACTGCTATAGTTAGTTTTGCATGTAATCTTTGCTATTTTTTGAATATTCTGTACATTTGTATGTATTTATCAAACCCTGTGGGGATTCTCTTATAATGTAAACTTTTACTTAATGTCAGTATGTTTCTGCTGTTTTTATGCCTTATAGAACTTTGTGCTATTTACTCTGTGAATATCGAAATGTTGAAGGCCTTGAGACTAACAATTTTCATTAGAGGAAACCAAAAATAAGATAAAAATATAGAGAAAAGAGAAAATGAAATCTTAAAGAACACAAGTGAGAGAAAGTGTTCTTGAACCAATTTCACCCTCAAAATCACATTTTTGGCTCTTGGAGTCCTTACCAAACTTGTTCCTCTCATCAAGAGCAACATTTATATGGTTTTATATTCTTGAGAATAAAAAATTGTGTAGGATGAAGGTGAGAAACCAATTTCAAAAGCATTGGAACCAAAAATAGAATTTTTGCCCTTGAAACCCTAAATTTTGGATAAGATAGATTCTTAAGGAAGGAATTTGATTTTTTTTTTCAAATTTAAGGTTATATATATATTCTACAGGAACAATTATGTGATAATAGCTTGTGGTTATGATTTTAGAAGGGTTAGATTAAAAACCCTAAATTTGGAATTTAAAGTTATTGGTGATAGTGCTGCCAAATTGCTTTTCCAGGGAAACAAATTTCTTGTGGTTCAATTTTGGATAGTCAAACTTTGTCCAGTTATTGTGATATTTTACAGATTATTATTAGACATTCTAAGCTTTAAAATGATACATAACATGTATTATTTGGAGTTGTAGATTGTAAGTTATGAGTTGTTAAAGTTAGGGTGTCAAATTCGGAATGAATTCTGAGCCAGTTGGGTTTGTCAAGGTTCATTTCAAATTTGAGAGTTTTGTGGCTGTAACTACTGGGTGATATTTTTACTTTTTAGAGAGATTAGAGAGCTTTGTATAGGAACTAGAAGCACCTTATTTGGAATTTTCTAGATTAAGTTATAAATTTTTAAAGTTGACCATTGAAATTTGGTATATTAGGGTTGACCTTCGAATTTTCAATGTTTGAAGGGAATTATGGTTAGTAAGATCATAAGTACTAGAGGCATGATTGAGAGTCTAGTATGATAGCATTAGATACTTATTTGACATAACACAATTATCCTAAAGATAACCAACAAAGTAAAGATAATAATGGTCAAGAACAATATAATGCTCATTATGCCAATAGCATTGGATCAAGTAATGACCTATCTTCATGAATTATAGGACTTGACATTTATCCAAGATTTAACATTTTTCCTGAGCCCAAAGAAGAAGAAAGTTGTTGTGAAGGTAAAGGACCGAAAAGGCATTCAGGTAGTAGCTCTTTCTCTCATATACTATGTAGTGTTCTACATGTATTTTTTTCCATCCTTATATTCATTTCATGAATATATGCTATATGTGTGAGAAGATTTTAGCATTGTGTTTGACATTGTACCGAGGCAATAAGACCCTAGATAGGGCCATAAGATTGGGTAGTACAATTTATCATTAAAAATTGTATCAAGGTAATAAAACCCTAGATAGGGCCATAAAACCAAGCAATACAATAAGGTAGTAAGACCCGAGAGTACAAGTTTGTATGGGGCAATGACCTTAGGCAATAAGACCTAAGCTGGGTAGGGACTCGAGGCTGTAAGTCCCAATGTGCAACTTGTATAGGGCAAAGGCCCTGGGCTGTAAGGCTGAAATAGGCTATGGTAATGGACCAGTGTGTCCTGTGATTGTGTTATGCTGAATGCTGTTATGATATGTGCTGATGATGTGATGGCTTGTTTAATATGCTTTGTAAACTTGTATTTTATGTGATTGAATGTTGTTACTACTGAGATACTCATGAATATTACTCTTTCTAATAATTCATACATTGGAGGCAAGCAGCTCGAAGGGTAAAGAGGTAAACATTAATGAGTAAAGCATGAGGATGAAGGACTTAGATCTTTTGTTGGTTATATGTTTCTCATTTTCACTAAACTTAGTATGTACACACACACACACACACACATGTATATGTATATATATATATATATATATATATATATATGTATGTATGTATATGAATGTGTATGGATATATTAGTGATAAAAATACACAGTTGTATCAGTACACCTAGGAATTTAGTGGTATCAGTATACATGGTAGTGGTACTAGTACACATAGTAGTTGTATCAGTACATGTTGCAATGGTATCAGTGGTACTAGAGAGTAGTGGTTTCAATGTATACAGTAGTGGTACCAATATCCAGCTTGGTGGTATCATGGTACCAGTACATATAGTAGCAGTATCAGTACCCAAATGGTGGTATCAGTAAAAATACTGTTATCTGTAAACACCTGTCTGACATACCCCTTAGGGTTGATATTATTCATAGTTGTAATGTGCAGTTCAGTGGGCACATAAGAATAGCATAAAAAGACTGATATTATTAATACAATATGCTTGTTCATATACAGAAATTCTCCATAGGGGTGTATAGAATAATTACAGACCTTAAAAAGATAAAGGCATTCAAATAACCAATTGCCTCTCCCGAACTCGTTCGAAACCTTCCACTGCCAAAAATTACCGTTTTGACTTTCGAGCCGCTGCCTGCTGCTGGAAACTTTGTACATTTATAGAAAGGGTGAGATTTAGAGAATCTTAATAGTAACATATAATCAAACATATATGATGTGAAAATAAATATGTCATACACCTTGTTGTGTAAGATGATCAAAACTGTGCATACACTTGCCCAAGGCCAAACGACATGTTTTCACCCTGGTATACTCGGTGCCCCTATTGGGTCCTAGAACACAACTAGGATGTATATCCAAGATACTTGGATCATATTATAAATAATGACATATTCAAACATACAATAATAACATAGTGTATGAAAGAAAGTGTTACTACCTGGAACGTGCTCTTTTCTTACCTGACAATCAGTCTAACTTCGTCTCCGACTCGGGCTTTTGATATATCCTAAGATTTCAAATTTAGGATAAATGAGTTATTAACTATTCATAACTAACTCTAGACTTACTATGTTGGTTACCTATCACAGTTCAATAGTTTCTACACAGTACAATTCTGCACAGTGCAGTTTCATTGTTTTTTCAGAAATTGACAAATTTTTAGTCAAACATGGAAAATCATAATTAATTCTAGGAAATTCTAAATTGACTAATTTTAAATCATATATTAAGTTATTTAAACTTATTTTCATGGAAAAATAATTACGTCTAACAGTTGTCATCATACTTTTTCTAAAAATTGGTCAAAACTCCCCTATTCTAGATTATATTGCAGAAATAGGGCTAAACTTTGAAAAATCATATCTCTTAGTATACTTGTTCAAAAATTACAAAATACCTATCAAATTAAATAAATTTACCTATAATTTAATCTTGCCAAGTTTTATAATTTTTTGACAAAGTTTGGTCAACAAAATACATTTTACAATCAGACTACCTCCACTGGAACCAATCAAACAACATTACTTTCTACTTCAATAAATGCTAGATTTAAACATATGCATCCAAAAATCATGAACTCATGTATACCTACAAAATTTTCCCTTATAAAGCCAATAAAATAATCAAAACCATGAAATTCCAACTTCGATAGGACAAAAATGCCCTTGGATTAAATCTAGAATAATTTGAGAAAAATGGATTTTCTTGATTCCATTCAACTAAACACCTCTTTTTCACTTCTAAAACACCCTTTAAACATCATTAGTATGAATTTTGGTAGCACCTCTCCTTAGGGTTTATGCATCCCAATCATAAAAATAAACCAACTAAAGACATAAATCAACAACAACCACAACAAACAACTAAGAATCAACAAGAGGAGCAAGGTTTTTAGGATTACCTTTTCCTCTCTCTCTTTTCTTCACAAACTGTGGCCCTTCCTCCTCCTTTTCTCTTGATTTGGTTCTTTCTATATGTGTGTTTCAAGAAGAAATATGGATTAGAGAGAGTTGACAGGAATTTCAAGGCAAGAACAAATGGAAAATCACTTAGAACTCACCTTGTTTGCCTTTTGATATTGCTTTCTCTTCTTGTTCTTCATTTTTGTTCATCTCTCTCTCTCTCTCTCTCTCTCGCTTTTCATATATTTGGATGAAAATATGCCTAAGGGAAGAGATAATAAACCCTTAATAATATCTTACCTCTTGCTTTTGAAATAACATTGTTTAATGGCAAATTTACATATGCATGAAATACTTGGCCCTTATTTCTTTTCCTTTGAATTAATGATGGCCAAATATTTTATCTCCTTTCTTGCTCTCTTTGGTCAACCAAAATAAATAAAGAAGGGAGGGATATTAGCTTCATCAAATATCTCCTCTGGCTTTATGTTATAATATTTGTTTAATGGAAAATCAATATGTGCCATTTACTTGGTCAACAAATTTCTCCCTTCTTAAATTAATATCCACTAAGTAAATTAATTCCCTCCTCTTCCTTCATTTGAACAAAAATACCTCCCAAATATTGGAGAAAATAATTGCTTCTTGCTTTGTTAGTCAAATAACTATTTTGCCTATACATTTATTTTCATTTTCGCACTTGAGGAAAAACTGGGCAGAACTTTTATCAAATTTGAAAATTCATGTCTAATTGTATAAATGTCCAATTGAGAAAGTTCTAAAGACTATGTGACCCTTTTCAAGTATAGTTTTGAGGAAAAATATAAGTTTTGGCCAATTGGAAGCTCAACATTCCTAAAATTATTTTTTAGACGCTGCCACAGAAAATCGCCAATTTCACTAGGCTAAATTCAAAAATACATAACTCTTTGTATACAGCTCTAAATGACTTATATAACCATTAAATTAAATTTGATAAGTATACTTTCATTCTAAAAATTTTTACTATTTTTGGGCATCATTTTCCTATTGAAAAGTATCACACAACAAGACTGCCTCATAAGGAAATTCATTGGTAGCAAATCACATTTGTGTTTCAAATATAATTATGTTATGTGTAACCTCTAGTTGCCTAATTTTTTCACTTAATGTGCTATTTAACTCACCATTTTATTCCCCTAAATGCCACTAAAGGTGTAAAGGAATTGAAGGTAAAAAAATTAGGCCTTACTGGGACACTTGCTAAATTGAGGCTTAGTAATCTACTTGTTGCATTATCAGTATTGATAATAATGAGCAGAGAAGAAATATGATAATGATAATTAAGTTTAAAGATAGATAAGCCATAATGAAGAGTGAACTATTAAGATTTTTTGGAAAAACTCAAAAACCCGACTTAGTAGTTTCAAATTCATTGTGTAATAACTCATCCAATCGAGTTAAGAATTAGGGGATACACAAGCAAGAAAAAGTAAACCTTGAAAATACAAATGCCGGAATCAAGATTCACTAATTATCTATTAATATAGGGTTTTGGATTCATGGTTGTTAGTTATATTTATTTTTATGTCGATTGCTTTTTTTTTTTAGGCTGTCTTGGTCTATAGAATTTATATTGCAAAATATAGCTTTTAGATATGATAATAATATCAAACAAAGCTTCTATGAAACAAAATAAAATATACATTTTTTTAAAAAAAAAGCCTACTTTTTTGACCGGGTATGATATTACCTAATCTAAAAGCTGGGCATTTTTTTATTTATAAATTTAAACTTTTTAACACTAGTCATCTAACCAACTGATCTAAACATTTTTAGACTGGTCGTATGTAACGACCGTCCTTACGAGTATAAATCAATCTTATGCTCTGATACCAAAACTGAAAGGAACCTCAATACCAAAAAAATAAAATGCACATGTCCCCTTATAGGATAGTGCTCAGAGTAGCATAATGCGGAAGAATGGTAGGGACTCTCATCCATTCAATTATATTACTCAGAGTAGCGATTACACAGCACAGGGCACATATCAATAGAATAACTATACTGATATTATTACAACAATAAAAATGATAGTAATAATGCTTGATAATGCTACATAGTTTTCATAGGGGTTTACAATTATTTACAGACCTTAAAATCATACACAACCTTTAGATAACCAACGTCCTCTTCTTGCTTTAGTCCGCAACATCCGGTTAACGGAATCGTCCTCCTCGCTTATCGAGCCATCGACAACTGCTGGAAACTTACATTTTGTATGGAAAGGGTGAGATTCGAGAGAATCTCAGTAGTAACATGCTTACATACAAATAGGATGTGAAAATAGATATGCAATGTCATGGCATGTAAGATGATCGTATGTTCGTGTGTACACTTGCACAAGGTGAAACTCTACGTTCGCACCTTGGTCGACTTAGTGCCCCTGTTGGGTCTCCAACCGCAACTTGGTGAATGGTTGTTTAGAACATTAGTTCATGCTACAATGGATGAAATTCATAATAGTTATCACACAGTATATGTAAGAAGGAAGTTACTACCTGGAATATGACCTTTCCAGCTCGTCCTTGGTCCAGCTCTAATTCCATCTCGTCTATCGATATATCCTAAAATACACATTTAGGATAAATGAGTTATTGATTGCTCGTAACTCATTCTTAACTCATAGTGTTGGTTATCATGGCTCATGGTTGTATAATTACCAAAATACCCCTATGACTTAGCGTATGCCCATTTGTACCTAATTATTGACTTAAGGTGATCCTACACAATTTTGCGTGTAGAATCCATTGGTGACCTTGGTTTACTCAAATTCAAGCCTTAAATTATGATAATACCCCTTGACAGCCATTTCCTAGAGCTTATAGGGCAATTCAGTCATTTCACACACCAAGCCTTTTCTCACTCCGACATCAACATAAGACTTACTTAGTTCACTATTCTGAACTCAATGGAATCATCCAATTGATGAAATCCCAATTCCTTCATCATGCCACACAATTAGTAGCAATTATGAGTTCTCGGAAGAGTTATATCTGTTTCTCGTTCTGACTTGCCTAATCATCTCCTTTTTACTTATAATCACATGATTAACTAGTTAGGCAAGCATTAGATATCATTTTAACTGTTAAAACGCATCAATTAAATGAGAGATGAATAGTACCCAACTTCTCCTATACTCATCCAATCAACAAACCGGAATGGTAGAAAGGAAGCATACGCTTACCTTAACTCATTTATGAATTCAGTTTGGAATTTCGGCGACACTTCGACTGGCGAGACGGTACCAACGACCTCCACTCAAGAATCCGAATCTATAGAATTGAAGCTTGTGATGAGTAGAAGAATGTTAGAGAAGGGTACTTGGAGAGTAGACGCCGTTTTGATAGAGATTTAGCGCTCAGAAGATTTCTCTCTCTTCTATGTCTCCTCCGTGTTCTCGTTCTCGCTTTCTCATTCTGTTTCTGCGTTCTCTTTCTTCATTTCTTTCATTCTTATCTAATTTATTCTGCATGCAGGAATTAATGAGAAAGGATGATGAGTCATTAAAATATGGCTCTTATGTGGCTATACTCATTAGTCCACTTCTTTAGCTTTCTTGCATGAGAATTCATCTCATTTGTCATGCTTATTCATCCAATAAAATAGTGAGACTCATAGAGAAAATTATTATTCTCAAACTATCTCATTATACCTATTGTACCACCTTCATGTGGTTAATCGTAGCCTTTGCTTAATGGCTCTTTGTCTTTTCTTGGGTATTAATTTACTTAATATTTGTTTCCCTTCTTTTTAGTTCCAATCTCATTACAATCATTGGGAAAAATACCTATTTCTTGCTTTATTGGAAAAATTACCATTTTTCCCTTACGTTATTGGTGAGAATTACTTGTGCCTATTTATGATACTGGCCAAACAGGGCCTAGTAGTTCACTTAAATTAGGCTTCTTCTTAGTTCTCTTGTCTTAAATTTTGGGGTGTTACATTTCTCCTTTGTCAATGAAATTTCGTCCTTGAAATTTGAACACCACATTCCCTTGATGGTGTAGGCATTGACCTACCTCATTGCCTTACTGATTATTGGCATTCAGGATTAACTATTACATCCCTACTAACCATATTGCGTACCTTGCTCACTATAGCACAAGGCGCTCATCAGGCCTTACTACCTTTGTTCCCAGTGCAACACATCATTAATTGCTTAGTGATCTGCCAACATATCCCTAGGCTTTACAATCCGTTAGCATGTCTATAAGATTCACAATCGGTGGACTCATAGCTCACTCTTTGGCTTAAATTTATTGGCTTTGCGATTTGCTATTATGTGGACATACCAGTCCAATTGGCCTCATGGTTTGGGGACACATAATCCACTTACAACTCTATTTCTTTTTACTTGTTCTAGATTCTATTTGGTATGTTTATCCTTAGCGCACTACTCGAAGTCAAATTACTCTTTTGACTCTTGTTTCTCATTCTGTGTGCATTACTCATTATACACTTGCTGCTCATATTGTGTGCATTGCTTCAGTACAGACATCAATCCGCCCATAGTTGCATCATGTTCTCAAATCAAGATCATTCATCGTTAGCTCTACAACATGAGTGAGGAGATTATCTTTGTGAGACTACAATTGTTGTGATGTATGTGCCATTACTTGGCTTGGCTACATCATCTCATATTCCAATTTGTGCTTATTTACAACTTGCGATCACTAAGATCATTTGTAGTTCTCAGTTTTCCATCATTATATCATTGAGAGGAATTCGCCACCATCGCGCCCTATTACTCTAGGACTCATCCCAATCATTATTCACATTTGTCACTACAAATCATATAGGTGGTGTAATTGTTGGCTACATAGGTGGTGTCATGGTATACCTTATTGGTCATATTGTCGCCCCGTCCCAAACGTGTAATAATCAGACTACGGCACGGTGCCCAGACCGCAGCTCACAGCTAGAAATAGTTGTGTCTCATTGCGACTACATAAGTCATACTGTACACCACGTATGTTATGCCATTGCTGACCTCAAGTCAAATCATGCTAGACCACTAGGGGTCTTATTGCGATGTAGGATGATCATCACTGGTGCGATTAGTAACCTCTCTTGTAATTTACCAGAATGATGCATAGATTCACTATGCTTCTGCTATGCCTCTCTTGTATATATTAATTCCTCATAAGAGCTAACCATGATAGCAACTTTACTCAATTGGGTCCAATAGTCATAGTGGATCATCCAAGATCAATTGCTTCTATACTACTTTCTTGGTATTCGGGTGATATCCTCGAATCATTACTGAGGGTTCCATCATCAATTGCAAGGTTCATCATTCTCAAAGAATAGAACCATAGTACAACTTAATTGCATTGTGATCCAAGCACTATTTCATCCTAGATCTTGTTTCAAACTTTTCCTCACCCTTCAATATTATCAAATAGGGTCTCTAAGGCAGATATACGGCACAATCACCACACCTCATGCCCTACCACATATCATGATCATATAGCGTTAACCCCATGGGATAACGAAGATCATTGTCTAGCATGGAAAAACCTCAATTCGTTCCTTTTCTTAGCATACTTAGCCACGACATTTCCATAGCATACGTGCTTGCATCATTCGTCGCTGGTTATCGATAGCCCATATCTACCTCAACCATAGTCATGCTATCCAGTCTCAATTGTACTAGATATCGTCCCCCATAGGGAATCATAAGCAATACTAGCTTCTTAACATTACCCCACATTGGGTTAAAGCCTCTAGCATAGCACTAGATCACATTTCCTTGTTCATCAAAATCGCTCTGCACTCGAGTTCATTCTCAAGAACTCGAGTTCCAACTTCACACTCGAGTTTTTCCAACACACGCGAGTTATGTCGGGTTCTTCACCAGGACTTAGCTAATTTTTCCCAACTTTATACCTTCCATGAAGGCTTGCACTCGAGTTCATCCTTAAGTACTCGAGTCCTGACTTCACACTCGAGTTCACCCAAATCGCACTCGAGTTCCATTGCTTTCTTCACTGAGACTTAGCAGATTCTCCAACCTTGCACTTGCAGTACAGACATAGCACTCGATTCCATAATTTTGCACTCGAGTTCTCTCACACTCGAGCATTAAGAGTGTAGTTGTGAGAGTTTGTTCCAGAGAGTCCTTTAGTTTCATCAAACATGCGCTGCACTCGAGTTTAATATTCAGCACTCGAGTTCCGTCCAGACTTTATACTCGAGTTTTCACTTCTGCACTCGAGTTCTCATTGCATCACCACTCGAGTCCTGAGAGTGTGATAATGAGAGTTTGTTCTAGAAAGCTTTCACTTTCCATCAACCAAGCATTTCACTCGAGTTTACTCATTAGCACTCGAGTTCTAATGTCTATTTGTACTCAAGTCCTATGAGTATGGTAGAGGAAGTTGGTTCCAGAAACTCTTGAATATCATTAGATCATCGTTGCGCTTGAGTTTTCCCTTCAGCCCTCGAGTTCTCAGCTTGCTCACACTCAAATATTACGAGTTCTGGGGAGAGTTCCTTCCAGAGACACTTCCAACTTGCCAAATTATAAGGTGCACTCGAGTTTATATCTTCGCACTCAGTTCTAACCCCATTGCACTCAAATTTCGTCTTGCACTCTCAAAAGTTCACGGCCAAAATAATCATTGCACTCGAGTTCACTTGCCCAAACTTGAGTTCACCACCAATTACACTCGAGTTCTGCTTCATCAACTCGAGTTCTCGCCATAAATTGCACTGGAAATTGCCTCATGAACTCGAGTTTACCGGCTTCTACTCGAGTTTATCAACTGTTTCAAAGCTGATTTCACTTCAGAAATCCATTTGAAATCATCCGTAAGCAGTTCAACTCCTCGATTCTTCATTCATGGTCATCTTAACGATCCAATACTCGTTACTTGATTGGGCTTGTCTATTCCTTACATGGGCATAATGATGAACTAACCAAAGTAATTCACCTCGCTATTCACGTCACTATGTAATCAAGCATTTATCAGTATAGTATTCTATGGCCTGAATCGCATGCTCAGTGGCTCAAACCACTGCTCTGAGTTAGTATTACTCACTTAGTGGCTAGAACCACTGTCTCTGAGATACATATATGTAGCCAGAACCTTAGCTCTGATACCAAAACTGTAACGACCGTCCTTACAAGCATAAATCTATCTTATGCTCTGATACCAAAACTGTAAGGACCCTCAATACCAAAAAAAATATAATGCACATGTCCCCTTATGGGATAGTGCTCAGAGTAGCATAACGCGGAAGAATTGTAAGGACTCTCATCCTAACAATTATATTACTCAGAGTAGCGATTACACAGCACAGGGCACATAGCAATAGACTAACTATATTGATATTATTACAACAATAAAAATGATAGTAATAATGCTTGATAATGCTACATAGTTTTCATAGGGGTTTACAATTATTTACAGACCTTAAAATCATACACAACCTTTAGATAACCAACGTCCTCTTCTTGCTTTAGTCCGCAACCTCTGGTTAACGGAATCGTCCTCCTCGCTTATCGAGCCATCAACAGCTGCTAGAAACTTACATTTTGTATGGAAAGGGTGAGATTCGAGAGAATCTCAGTAGTAACATGCTTACATACAAATAGGATATGAAAATAGATATGCAATGTCATGGCATGTAAGATGATCATATGTTCGTATGTACACTTGCACAAGGTGAAACTCTACGTCCGCACCTTGGTCGACTTAGTGCCCCTGTTGGGTCCCCGACCACAACTTGGTGAATGGTTGTTTAGAACATTAGTTCATGCTACAATGGATGACATTCATAATAGTTATCACACAGTATATGTAAGAAGGAAGTTACTACCTGGAATATGACCTTTCCAGCTCGTCCTTGGTCCAGCTCCGATTCCATCTCGTCTATCGATATATCCTAAAATACAAATTTAGGATAAATGAGTTATTGATTGCTCGTAACTCATTCTTAACTCATAGTGTTGGTTATCATGGCTCATGGTTGTATAATTACCAAAATACCCCTAAGACTTAGTGTATGCCCATTTATACCCAATTATTGACTTAAGGTGATCCTACACAATTTTGCATGTATAATCCATTGGTGACCTTGGTTTACTCAAATTTAGTCCTTAAATGATGATAATACCCCTTGAAAGCCATTTCCTAGCGCTTAAAGGGTAATTCAGTCATTTCACACACCAGGCCTTTTCTTACTCCGACATCAACATAAGACTTACTCATTTCGCTCTTCTGAAATCAATGGAATCATCCAATTGATGAAATCCCAATTCCTTTATCATGCCACACAATTAGTAGCAATTATGAGTTCTCAGAAGAGTTATATTTGTTTCTCGTTCTGACTTGCCTAATAATCTCATTTTTACTTATAATCACATGCTTAACTAGTTAGGTAAGCATAAGATTTCATTTTAACTGTTAAAATGCATCAATTAAATGAGAGATGAATAGTACCCAACTTCTCCTATACTCATCCATTCAATAAACCAGAATGGTAGAAAGGAAGCATACGTTTATCTTAACTCGTTTATGAATTCAGTTTGGAATTCCGGCGACACTCCGACCGGTGAGACGGCACCAACGACCTCCACTCAAGAATCTGAATCCATAGAATTGAAACTCGTGATGAGTAGAAGAATGTTAGAGAAGGGTACTTAGAGATTAGACGCCCTTTTGATAGAGATTTAGCGCTCAGAAGATTTCTCTCTCTTCTATGTCTCCTCTGCGTTCTCGTTCTCGCTTTCTCATTCTGTTTTTGCGTTCTCTTTCTTCATTTCTTTCATTCTTATATAATTTATTCTGCACGCAGGAATTAATGAGAAAGGATGATGAGTCATTAAAATATGGCTCTTATGTGGCTATACTCATTAGTCCATTCTTTAGCTTTCTTGCATGATAATTCCTCTCATTTGTTATGCTTATTCATCCAATAAAATAGTGAGACTCATATAGAAAATTATTATTCTCAAACTATCTCATTATACCCATTGTACCACCTTCATGTGGTTAATCGTAGCCTTTGCTTAATGGCTCTTTGTCTTTTCTTGGGTATTAATTTACTTAATATTTGTTTTCCTCCTTTTTAGTTCCCATCTCATTACAATCATTGGGAAAAATACCAATTTCTTGCTTTATTGGGAAAATTACCATTTTTCCCTTACGTTATTAGTGAGAATTACTCGTGCCTATTTATGATACTGGCCAAACAAGGCCTAGTAGTTCACTTGAATTAGGCTTCTTCTTAGTTCTCTTGTCTTAAAATTTGGGGTATTACATCATATGTCCAGCCTTAATAATGATAAATTTTTTAAACCAGTCGACACAAAACCAAACCTAAACCCAGTCTAAAAATCCATTTTCAATCAATCTTAAAAGCCTTTATTTCTAGTAGTGTGAATTCCTTCATCACAAGTTATCAAGATCAACTAATGGTGTAAAAAAACATATAATACTAGTATAATGGGTGGCATCTTCTAAAAGGTGTCCCAAGTCTTTTTTTTGGGTATATTTAATAGTTTTATAAAGAATATTAAATGTTTTTTTATATATTTCCTATATGGATTTTGCATATTGGCACTGATTCTGGGTGTTTTGACTGAGGAAAAAGATGACTAGGCGTGGAAATTAATTTTGTCTGATAGACATTTTAGACTTTTTGTAATTACAATTAAACATAAAAAAAATAATTTCTCCCAACCTTGTTAATAACAAACCAAATAGGTTAATGGTAATAAATATTGTATTACACTCCTATTGCATTGCCAAGAGGGCCTTCATTTGAACCAAATAGGCCCTAAGTCATTGACAAACGGTGTAAAAAAAACTCAATTCTATTATCAATAATTATGCCATGTCAATAAATGGAAAAAAAAATTCAATAGTGTAAAAAAGAGCCCAATTTCGTCTTTGTAAATTCAAGGAGGTTTAGTGTAGCATATAAAGTCATATACAACTAATTGTTGCCAAACAAATTTCTCTTTCTTGCAATGGTGTATGCGAGAAATTCCTTCCATAGAGAAGAAAGCACAATAAATCCATACACTACTAGAAAAAAGCCTATAAGATTGCCACATCTAGACCTCTATAGGCGAAGATGATTTAAAAAGTATAATCGGTGGCCTTTTTCTAAATGTTGATACAACTTGACACCTGTCACCCTTTTAGTTGGTCAAAATAAAATTTTCTAGACCGATTGTAATGTAATGCAATGTCAATAAGTATTAAATATTAAGAAAACTTAAAAATTTAAATGTTTTTAGATTGGACGCTTACACATCCAGTTTAAATATTCTTTTAGATACCGCCATTTCTTTATATCTAGTCTTAAATGTTTCAGAGTTTCTTCTGCTTCTAAGGTAAACTTCCCAACTATGGGTCTCTTCAAAATCTGCGGCTACTTCAATAAATGTAATCTTTATTTTTCTTGTCTATTTAAACTCCTCATTGCTTTCCTTTCTTCTGACTTAGCTCGCCTTGTCTTCTCTCTCAATATCTTACATGTTAGGGCTACTTTTGTTTGTCCTCTTTTTCCTCCTCCTCCTTTACAGCTTGCTCCACCACCTCTTCTGCCACCTTCAGAAAGGTAGCTTCTTCAACACTTCCATGCAAGGGTGGACCACATAGAAAAATGCCTCAAAAGACTCTTCACATTGCTGGACACTGTCAACAACAAGCTCAACCTTATATTTGAAGCCAATGATGTCGAGTACAATCTTTCGGATGGCCCCTCTTCCCCTTCCTCTTCTTCCTCCTCTACCTTTGGCGATGAGGAGGAAGATTGAATTTTTTTTATTATGGAAAATATTTTTTTAATCAATGTATTGAAGGCAGCATGTAAAATATATTATATATTAATGAATTTTTTTAAATCTTGATCTTTTTTTATTTTATCATGATCATATCTCTTGCATCTTTATTCTGATGTTGTTTGTAATACCCTAAATTTTGGGACTAGAGGCTAGAGAATAAGCCTAAATAAAGTAGACTTCTAAGTCTAGTTTAGAAAGAATCCCAAACCGCACCCAGAATAAAATCTTAATTTTGTAACACCCCATTTCTAATCACCAATATTCCTTCTATGTAATGGGTACATTTAATGGAATAAAATGGTGAATTTTAGTGTGCATAAGTTTACAAAAATATTTCTATCTCTGATTACACACAATTTGGTCAAACACGGATGCAAAGAAGCAATTAATGTCCACTTAAAGACCTACTATTATAACTAAAATTGGAACATAAAATTACACAATTAATGGCCTAATATACATGTCAAAAATTTGGTCAAACCAATGGAAAAGAGTAAGAAATGATTTATTTATATAAATCATAAAACGTAAGGGTAAAATAGTAATTTACCATAAAACAAGAAGTAATTATTTTTTCTCTAATTTTCCCTAATATTTAAGCTAAATGGGGAATTAAAAAGAGGTAAAATGGCTACTTGGTAATTATTAAGTCCATTTTGGAATACTATCACCAAAGGAAAAATCAAAGCTTGAAAAACAAGTCAAAAGGCAAAGGCACAAGACTCTGGACAATAAACTGTAAGATGACATATGGGATAATTCAAGACCAACATATACTCTCTATAAGCTCTCTAAATACGTCATAAATTAGAAGAAAAAAGGGAAAAGGACATTATTTGTAATATTACACAACAACACAATTTTTGGACCAATAGGAGTTGAGCACATGTAAAGCAAATTCGACAATTCCTTAAGTCATTAACCCATCTTCTTCATCCATTCATTTTTGGTGAAAAAAAGAACTAAGAGAGAGAGAGAGAGCTCAAGGAAAGGGTTGAAGAAAGAAGAAGGCAACAGAGCTAGGGTTTCATAGATCAATGGTAAGAACTTGCAAATCTTGTGATGTTTGCCTCCTAATCACTCTATAACCTCTCCTAACCTCTTGTACTCCATTAAATCCATGGTTTACAAGAAAAATCAAGAGCTTAGAGAGAGAGAAAATTTTCGTTCAAGAGAGAGAGAAAAAAATTAAGAGGTAAACTTCAAAACTTGCTTCTCTTGGCTTGGTTGAGGTTGTTGTTGATGTTGTTGGTGAATATTACTTTGTTTTCTTTTGTTTTTGAAAAATGGGCTGAAGCTAAACCTAGGGGAAATATTTCCCAAATTTTCTCTAAACATGTCCATTTAGTGTTTAAGTAGCTAATCATATGATTAGAAGTAGAAAGGAAGTGATTAGGCACGAGAAAATAAGAAAACAACATAAACCTCCTACGAGATACATATTTTTGGATGTTTGTATGCCAATTGGAAATTTATGAAGTGTATATATATATGTTGTTTGATCTGCCCCTGTGTGGCAGTAGTATTGTGCGTGGATTTTTATAGGTTAAACCTTGTCAAAAAATTCATAACTTTCTAGAATTAAAGTAGAGACATAGATCTTTAATTTTATGGGTAGTTTCTAATTTTTAGACATGTATATTGGGAGATACAGATTTTTGAAGTTATATCCTGTTTTTTAGGAAACAATCTGGAACAGTGATGTTTAACGAATTACTGCAAATAATCTATCTACAGTGAGCAAACCTAACTATGTTTTCTTAAATTTAAATTGAAATAAAATCAATTAGGCTTTGGAATCAATCAAATTAGACTTTTTTAGAATTAATTATGAATTTTCAATTTTGACTGAAAATTTTGCCAGTTTCTTGGAAACAGTGAAACTGCACTGTATAGAATTGTATTGTGCAGAAATTGTTGTATCTACCTTAAATAACTAGCAGCATTCAATAAAACAGTAATTCTATAAGTAATAAACATTTACTTGTAACTTTAATTTTGAGAGGAATTGGACATAGCCAGAGCCAAAATCCAAGAGTAGGACAAACGCAAAAAATTGAAAAAGATTAAGGCAGTAACTTCTTCCTACATATATTACGTGATTCCTATTATGTTGTATATATCATTCACTGTAACATGAGCTCGTGTCTTAGATACACCAATATGCCATGTTGTGGTCAATGACTCAACAAGGGCGCCAAATAGGCCAAGGTGCAGACATATAGTTTGGCATTGGGCAAGTGTACACACATAGTTTGATCATCTTACATGACATAATATTGCATATTTATTTTTACATTCATTCTTTATCAAAACAAGATATTATAGCTGAAGCGGGCAACTCAAAAGGTAAGACGGTGGCTTCCAGTGATTAGGGACCCAAAGCTCTCTGTTGCTACTATAGTTATTTTTGCTCATACTTTTTGCTACTTCTTGAATGCTCTATACATTTGTATATATTTATCAAACCTTATGGGGATTCTCCTATAATGTAAACTTGCACTTAATATCAGTATTTTTCTGTTGTTTCTGTATGCCTTACGGAACTTTATGTTTATTACTCTGTGAATATCGAAATGTTAAGGGGTTTCATAAATTTCAATGCGAATTAGTCAAAAGAAAGTACCTGATTCCTTTAAGATGTGTCAAAATGACATAGAACCTAACTCGAATCCAAAGGAAAAGAGAAATGTGTTAGATATGATTAGTTTTGATGATGACAAATATAGATGTCAAATATTAAGAGAGCAGAAGTTTGCATAATATAATTATCTCTTACTTTAACTAACTACTATTTAATATTGCATATATTGTAGATTAGTCAAGCAATGAAAGAAAGAGATTGAGGAATGAAGAACTTGCAAGAATTAATGAAAAATATGAAGATTCAAGTTCTATGGGTACTGTAGCAGTAGGCACTATAGCATACGGTCATTGTAGAGTATTTCACTGTAGCTTACTGTAGCAGTACTGTAGCATCGAGTGATTTTAACAATCACTCGATTGATTTTCAGAATCACTCGAGTGATTCTGAAAATAGTGAAAATCACTTGCAGTGATTCACTGTTGTTTGATCATACTCTATTTTTTGTCTAGCTGAGCGAGGCCTGGTTATTTGATCATATCTCCCAAAATAAAACTCCGATTGAGACGAAACTAGTTGCATATGAAAATAGACTCCCAATGCATCATTTTGACAATAGAAGCAACATCAAAAGAACTCAAAAGAAGGATACATAAGTGTTCGAATTTGGCCTACATATCAGTGTCACTTTTTGAAACAGATTTGGTATTTTGGTTATAACTCTCAAACCAAAACTTCAATTAAGCTAAAACTAGTGCCATATGAAACTAGACTTCAAGAGATTTCCATTGATATATAATATAGAAATTTTGGAGCTATATTCCAAGAGTTATGCCATCTGTAATTTAACCTCTGTTTGCTATCGAATTGGAAGTGGAGTTTCGAGTTCAAGTGATCTGAACAGAGAGCACCCGAGTGATTTTTATAATCACTCGAGTGATCAAGAAGATCACTCGAGTGATCATTAATAATCACTCGAGTAATATGCGTCAGAATGCAGATCACTTCCAGTGGCGTAGAAATCACCGGAAGAATTTTTCACTGTTTGCAATTTCACTTCCAGTGATACCGAAATCACTCGAGTGATATGAGATTTTTCAGAATCACTTTCAGTGCGAGCAAAATCACTGCAAGAAAAAATCACTCTTATGAATTTCACTTCT
This sequence comes from Albizia julibrissin, assembly GCA_037074505.1. Taxonomy (NCBI): domain Eukaryota; kingdom Viridiplantae; phylum Streptophyta; class Magnoliopsida; order Fabales; family Fabaceae; genus Albizia; species Albizia julibrissin. The sequence continues at coordinate 33,193,715 of CM073483.1, forward strand.
AGTGATCTCCAAATCACTCGAGTGATATCTCAGTTTTACCAAATCACTTCCAGTGCGTCTGAAATCACCGGAAGAAAAATACACTGTTTTGGAAATCACTTCCAGTGATGTCAGATCACTCGAGTGATATTTAAAATTTCCAGATTCACTTCCAGTAAATTGAAAATCACTGCAAGAAAATTTCACTATTTGCAAAATCACTTCCAGTGATGCCAAATTCACTCGAGTGATATATGAAGTTTGCCATATCACTTCCAGTGGTTGCTAAATCACTTCCGGTGAATATTAAAATTCCTTAGATCACCTCCAATGCCATAACTGATGGTTCCAGAGATTACCAATATGCACCAGATCACTTCCAATGAATTGATATCCATTCAAGTGATCTTGTGTTTGTGAAATATCAGTGAATGAACTGATAGCTCAAGTGATATGATGATTTTGACAGAACGCTTTCAAGTAAAGGCTGAACGCACTACCGGTAAATTACAACAGAATTAGAATTGCTTTAACTAATATCTAACATCACTGCTAGTGTTAATTCCTTGAAATCACTTTCTGTTAGATAATATTCTGATACGCTTATTTTGGTTTATCATCGACAGTGGATTACAATGTACTCAAGTGATATGCTTACTCTTACAAAGCCACTACCAGTGAAATACTTCTGCAAATCACTTCCAGAAATATGACAGAAACAAGGAAACAACTCAAATGATTTCATGGTACACTCGAGAAATGCTGATCATTGCCAGTGGAATATTGCTTTGTCAAGATCATTACCAATGGAATATTACTTTCTGAGAATCACTTCTAGTCCAGTAATTCTTCAGTTTTCAGATATCACTGCCAGTGAAGTCTGTAATCACCCAAGTGATGTTTTCTAACGGCTATTTCTCTTAGTGCTTTTACAGGTGTTATGCACTACCGATCACATGGCATACACGGATCAATATTCAGTGATGATGAATCATGTGCAATATATATATTTTAGAGACGAGTCAACAAATGTGCAAACAACTGAAGCATTTGTCAGAGCACGATCATGGGCAACGATTGAATTAATTATCAGAGAGCACGATCAGATTACAACGGAAAAATATTTGAATGCTCCCAACGGCTCTCAACATTTGCTATATAAACTAAAGCATTCGAAAAGAAGAACATATATGACAGTGACCAAATACACGAGCAAACAAAAATGATGAAGTAGCGAGAACCCAACTGCCAATATGCTGCTATCATGAATCTTTGTCTCTTACATACTCTCTGTTAATATCTATTTTTCCTTGTCATGTATAATTGAGAGTGAGAATATTTACATTGTACTTCAGTGAGCATTTTACCCACTCTGTGAGAGAGCTTGTAAACACTTCATCTGTATCTTAGAAGTGATCTCAAGGTAGAGGGACCTTGAGAGGGTTGATTGCCTTACGGGGAAGCCTCCAGTAAGACTTTCTATTCGTAAGACTTACAAGGTGCAAGCAGTAGAGAACGTTGCTACTCGTAAGACTTACAGTGGTGTAAGCAAGAGAGAACGTTGCTGCTCGTAAGACTTACACGGGTAAGCAGGAGAGAAAGGTCTTCGGGATTGCTTTGCTCGACTTGCTGTAAGAAGGAGTAAACCTTACAGTATGTAAGAGGGAGTTACTCTTGTGAATTTGTAGAGGCTTTTCTTGTGCCCGAATAAACAACAAGATAGTGGATTGGAAATCTCAGGAGGAGCCTGGGGACTGGACGTAGGTTATCGTGGATTGGACCGAACAAGGATAAATCACAGTTTGCATTGTCTCTTCCCTAAGCTTTTATATTTCCAGCATATACGATTTACATAATTCTTTATGAGTTTATACTTCCATAAATAGTGAGTTAATATTCTGTGAAAAGATTTTAGAAGATCATACTTTATTATCATACACCCAATTCACCCCCCTCTTGGATGTCAGCCAGTTCTAACAAAATGGTGTCTAGAAAGAAGTAAAAAGGAGAATTAAAAGAACTAATAGTACAAGAATTAATATTGCCATAATTAAGGGCATAAGAGACAATTCCCACTTGATCTTGAGGTTAAAATTGGAAGACAAAATGAAAGGCTAAGATTTGCTCTTTAAAAGTAAGAAGTAATTATTAGAATGAAAAATAAATTATCTCTTCCTTTTGGCACCACAGAAAGATCCAACATAGGCAAATTAGGAAGAAATAAGAGCTTGGTCAAATAGTCAATGCTTCTTTAAATTTTTCCAACTTAGAAAGTTTGACCAAAAAGTAAGACAGAGACCGAATTGGTCAACATTTCCTATCCCTTTTTTGAGAGTGAATTTTGGCCAAAGAGAAGAGAAGAGAAAAGAGAAAGCCCAACTAAAGTAACTTGACTTCACATGGTTAATTAACCATAAGCTTTTACAAGAAGCTTTAATTATGGCCACATATTATTTTCCTTTATTTCTTTAGCCAATTTTTGGTCAAGCATTTGAGGAAAGAGGAATTAGTTATTAAAAAAATATACACTCCCTCATTCTCTCTAAAAGTGACGGCCAAGCACAAGAAAATAGAGAAAAAGAAGAGTAAAAAGAAAAAGGAAAGAGAAAGAAGGACAAAGAAGCAAGGTGAGACTTCTATCTTGATTTTTACTTTCAAGATCACTTTTCGAGCCCTTAAGGTCTTCATAAATGTTGTTCCTCTCATCAAGAACTGATCGAGAATTGTCGAGTTCTCACAAAATAACCAGTTTCAATAAGAATTCGCAGTATAGAGAACCTGGATCGTTTCCCACGGAATTCACATGCAGTCTAAAACATTCGAACTATGATCGATTGGGGGGGTTTAATTAAAGTGTTAATGAATAATAAACTCATATTAAAGATAAAAATTGAAAACAAACTAGACCAAACAGATTAAAACGACTGACCTAGGATTGGGATTCATAGTTTCCTACCATCATCGGACGAAGATTATAAAGAACTCGTGACTGGTTCTGGGCGAACCAAAGTCTCTGCATTTGTCCAGAAAATCCCTCGACTAGACGATCATCTAGTTCTATTCGTATGCGTGGCGTGCTACTGTGCGATCGCACAGTAGCACTGTAACCTGATTCGAACTGTATCCTTGGGATGTACCAATCAGAATATTAAAACAAACATTCGAACTATTCCAGAAATCGACTCCGATTAGGGTAAATAGAAATGAGTTACGTTACCGGTTTAAATATGTCCTCTGATTAGAAATGTGAATCCTCAATCCATAGGTCAATCACAGAAACTTAGCCGGACATGGCTAGAAAATCTGAAAAAAGAATGAAGAACGCGAAGAACATGAAGAACATTTTTCAGAGAATGAAGAACTTCTGATTTCAATCCAAAAGTCGTCCCAATTCATTTTGTCCTAATGTTTCAGCTAACTAAAGTAAAAACCTAATTGTCAAATGGGTCAGAGCCCACCAGTTCAACCCAAAACGGAAATTAATAATAAATGGTGCTTCATTATAAAATTTGGGCCCAATAAAATCCAGAAAAATACATATAACATTGACTACTGTTTTGACTATCCTCTTGTCCGAATCTTCCCTTCAAGTCTTCATATCAATTGTTTCCCTCTGAATCATCTAAAAAATGAGACAAGAATGAGATCGTTCGGATATTTGGTTCAAGAGTTATGATCAAAATAGAGAAGGGTTATAAATTTGAAATTTTTATTATTAAAATATGTTAAATCCAATAAAACACTCAAAGCCCAAATAAGCATAAAAGCCCATTATTTATTAACTAATCAATCTAAATTTATTAATCAAGAGATACAAATGAGTATAATAAATATTCAATTATCAAATTCCCCCACACTTATCATTTTGCACTCCTGAGGAAAACTAAAATAAAAATTTCTCCTTTCTAACAATTGCCAACAATGTAAAATTGGAACAATGGACACAAAGCTTCAAAAGACCAACCAATTAAAACTGAAATCCCTTCATATCAAATTACAAAACACAGTAGTCTCGATCAATGATGCCACTTACACAAGATGGTCTCTCAAAGAATTCTCTCAAAAACTCTCTAAAGTGTATAGGGTAAATAAGTGTATCACTCAAATTCTACTCAAGAAATTGTCCTACCATAGGCTTGCTCAATTTCTACTTCTCCACTACTCATATCACATACATGCACAAATCAAGAGAGCTTATTATTCAAGGTTGTAATGGGCTAAGGTGAAGGTGTGTATAAATATGGATATGTGAGGCTAAGCACCAAAGAAATTTGAAAGAGCATGACAATAATAACACTCAAATCAATGGAATATCCCCTTTCAAGTATATATCCCTCATTCTCCTTTCTTTCTTTCTTCCTCTCTTTTTCTCTTTTTTTTGTTTTTTTTTCATGAACCAACTCCCAAATCAAGCATCTAAACATCCCCCACACTTAAAATTGTGGCACTCTTGGGCAACCCCCACATGTAAACACAAAACTAAGGTGAAACCAATGCTCAGTAAATTCCAAGGTGCGGTATAACATGGTTTTACACTTTGGCTAGTAATATGGTTGAAGAAAAGAATGAGTCAAAAAAGGCACAAAGGGGCTAAAAAAAGGGAATATAATAGTGTAAGGGAAGGCTATTTGGTCAAAGTGGCAAATAAAAGAAAGAAACTAGACAAGCCTCCATCATATTTATTCATGTAAGTGAAAAATGTAGCCTTAAAAAGAAAGAGAGCAAGTTCTAGAGAACATAAATCAGGAGCAGAGACACACAGAAAAAGGAAGAATGGTAAAGATGAATCCCATTCATGTAGGCCCAAAATCTCACAAAGCTAAATACCAAATTATGCAATCAGCATCACCAAAATCAACTACCAAAAAGTAAGGAATTTAGCCCAAACAGTATGATCCATCAAAACTAATATGTCCAAGTCCACAATACACATAGCTAAACAATGATCGAAGGAGAAAGTGTATTATTTAGAAAACCTACACTAAGTGTGAAAAGAAAAGTGAAAAAGAAAGAAACACAAGAAATAAAAGAAAAGGGAAATAGGGAAAGAAGAATACTCCCCAGGTGTTTACGGAGGATAAGTGGCATCAGTGAGTATGAGGTCTGCTTTTTCAGGTTGATGCTGTGATCCCTCATAAAATGGTTTGAGTCGATGTCCATTCACTTTGAAGGTCCTCCCTGTAGGTGGATCACACAACTCAACAGCACGAAAAGGGAAAACATTAGCAATCATAAAAGGGCCATCCCATCTAGATCGAAGCTTACCGGGTATAAACTTGAGACGGGAATTGAATAGAAGAACTTTCTGGCCCACAGAAAACTCTTTCCTCAGGATTTTCTTGTCATGGAATGCCTTGGTCTTCTCCTTGTACAACCGTGAACTCTCATAGGCATCCAATCGAAGCTCATCCAACTCTTGCAATTAGAGCTTCTGTTCTATCCCAGACTTAGCCAAATCCATGTGACACTGCTTAATGGCCCAATAAGCTTGATGCTCTAATTCAACCAGAAGGTGGCATGCCTTACCAAAAACAAGCCTATATGGAGACATCCCAATTGGAGTCTTGTAGGCAGTCTGATAAGCCCACAAAGCATCATCTAATCGCTTGCTCCAATCCTTCCTGGTAGAGTTAACAGTCTTCTGAAGGATTTGCTTAATCTCCATATTCAAGACTTCAGCTTGACCATTGGTCTGTGGATGGTATGCTGTGGACACCTTGTGAATTACTCCATACTTCCGTAACAAAGCACCCATGCTTCGGTTACAAAAATGAGAGCCCTGGTCACTAATAATGGCTCGAGGAATGTTAAACCTGTAGAAAATATTAGACCTGACAAAATCTACCACCACAGCAGAATCATTAGACCGGGTGGCCTTCGCCTCAACCTATTTTGAAACATAGTCAACAGCAAGTAATATGTAAGTGAAACCATGAGAAACAGGAAATGGACCCATAAAATCAATGCCCCAAACATCAAAAATTTCACAAAATAATATGGGGTGCTGGGACATCTCATGCCTACGAGAAATGCTACCTGCTCTCTGACAATTATCACATGACTTACAAAACATATGAGAATCATGAAATAGGGTTGGCCAAAATAAACCAGAGTCTAGGACTTTCCTAGCAGTCCTTTGGGGTCCAAAGTGACCACCACAGGCAGAAGTATGACAAAAATATAGTATGGAGTTAAACTCATGATCAGGTACACATCGCCTAACTACTTGGTCACTACAAAATCTCTACAGATAAGGGTCATCCCAAACGTAATATTTAGATTCACTTTTTAATTTCAGAGTTTGGGCCCTAGTGGAATCAAAAGGTAAAACACCAGCAACCAAGTAATTAACTAAATCAGCATACCATGGAAGCTTACCTTGCAGTTGTAAAAGCTGCTCATCAGGAAAATTATCCTGAATGGCAGAGGGGGAAGAGGAATGAGTGACACGACTCAAATGATCAGTTACCCAATTCTGTGCTCCACTCCTATCTCTGATCTCAACATCAAATTCTTGGAGCAATAACATCCACCGAATAAGTCGAGGCTTAGCATCTATCTTTTTCAAAAGAAACTTTAAAGCAGCATGGTCAGAGAAAACAATTACCCTACTGGCTAGCAGATATGACCTAAACTTATCAAAAGCAAATACTATAGCCAAAAGTTCTTTCTCAGTGGTGGTATAATTGGATTGCGTAGGATCCAAGGTCTTGGATGCATATGCAATGACATGAGAAACCTTGTTGACCCTCTGAGATAAGATAGCCCCAACAACATAATTGGAAGCATCACACATCAACTCAAATGGAAGAGACCAATCTGGTAGTTGGATAACTAGAGTGGTGGTCAGGAAACGCTTCAAGTGATCTAAAGCTATCTTACACTCAGCATCAAATGCAAACTCAGTATCCTTATGTAGAAGGTTAGACAGGGGTCGGGCAATCTTACTAAAATCCTGAATAAAGCGTCGCTAGAAACCTGTATGGCCAAGAAAAGAGTGAACTTCCCGCACAGATGTGGGATAAGGCAAAGCAGTAATAACATCAATTTTAGCAGGATCTACCTTAATACCCTCTTTAGACACAATGTGTCCCAACACTATCCCTGACTCAACCATGAAGTGACACTTTTCAAAATTTAGCACAAGATTAGATTCAATGCATCTATTCAAGACTCTAGACAAACTAGCAAAGCATGCATTAAAATCAGACCCATACACAGTAAAATCATCCATGAAAACCTCCATGCAATCCTCTAGAAAGTCAGAAAAGATACTTACCATGCAACGCTGAAAGGTACCAGGTGCATTGCAGAGGTCAAAAGGTATTCTTCGGTAAGCATAGGTTCCGAAGGGGCATGTAAAGTCATCTTCTCCTGATCTTCAGGAGCAATATAGATTTGGAAGTACCCCGAGTAACCATCCAAAAAGCAGTAGTGAGACTTACCAGCCAAACGCTCTAACATCTGATCAATGAAAGGTAAAGGGTAGTGATCCTTGCGGGTAGCTTGGTTGAGTCTCCTGTAGTCTATGCATACTCTCCAGATGTTCTAAACTCTTGTAGGAATGAGCTCATCCCTTTGATTGGCTACCACGGTTACTATAGACTTCTTGGGAATGACCTGGACTGAGCTAACCCACTGGCTATCAGAGATGGGATAGATGATGCCAGCCTGTAGAAGCTTAGTCACTTCCTTCTTAACCACTTCTAAAATGAGAGGATTAATACGTCTCTGGGGTTGCCTTACTAGCTTAGCATCTGCTTCTAACAGAATTCGATGCATGCACATAGAAGGGCTAATGCCAACAAGATCAGCTAATGTCCACCCAATTGCCTTCTTATTAGCCTTTAACAAGCTCAGCAGCTTCTCTTCTTGATCAGGTAAAAGGTTATTGGCCACAATAACTGGCAGTTACTCATCTACCTCGAGATAGGCATATTTCAAGTGAGGTGGCAACGACTTCAACTCTAACTTAGGTGGCTGCTGAATGGAAGGAAGAAGCTTAGGTAATTGCATCATTTCAGAAGTGTATACACCTGCAATACCTGAAACTACATGCACAGAAGCAAAACTGTGGCTAGGCAGCTCACTGTTAACATCAGGGTTCAGTTCATAATCACAACGAACATCAGAATGAAGCTCAGCTTCACCACAATCAATATCAGGATCCACAAGTAAAGTAGAATTAGAAATCAAGTCAATATCTCCATACATTACATCATCAATCTCAGTGCAAACAGGGCACCATTCAGTGTCAGAATATGCACATATCACAGAATCTCCCACCAACACAAAATCAGGAAAATCAGTATACCAAGCAGAAAGAACATCACCAACAGTCTCATCTATCACATCAATGCACAAAACATAATGCTCTTCCCTAGGATGTCTCATGGCATCAAATATATTAAAAGTCACAACAATGTCACCAAATTCCATGGAAAGAGTACCAGAATGCACATCTATATTAGTTTTAGCTGTTTTCAAGAAGGGTCTCCCTAAAATTATTGGGGACCTACTGCTAGGAGATTCATCCTCCATATCTAGAATGTAAAAGTCAGCAGGGAATATCAATTCATTAACCTTAACCAAAACATCTTCAATCAGACCAGCAAGATGAGCATTACTCCTATTAGCTAGTTGGACAATAACACCAGTAGGTCGCAAGGGACCAAGACCAAGGGATTTATAAATAGATGCATGCATAACATTAATGGAGGCACCTAAATCAGCCATGCAATTATCAAATCTATAATTACCAATAATGCAAGGGATAGAAAACGTACCTGGGTCCTTGCACTTGTGAGGCATAGGTTGTTGGAGAAGTGCTGAGACATTCTGGTTCAAGCTCACTCGTTCAGTCCCCCTCAGTCGCCTCTTGTTGGTACACAACTCCTTTAGGAACTTGGCATACTTGGGAATCTGTTTGATGGCATCCAAGAGAGGAATGTTAATCTCAACTTTTCGAAATGTCTCAAGAATATCACTGTCTTGCACTTTTCTGCCAACTTCTTGGATTGAAGGGCTCTATGAGGGAAAGGAAGAGAAATAGGAACTCCAGACTCCTCTTCACCTTGCTTCACTGCCTCTTTGTTTCTAGAGTCAATCTTCACTTTTCCTGACTCTTTTTCTGATATGGACTCAGTCACATCTGCAGCTGGTTTATGCCCTTGTAATTGCTTACCAGACCGTAGGGAGATAGCACTAACATTTCCCTTCAGATTGGGAATTGTTTGTGAAGGGAGAGTATTGGATCTCTGAGGCTGGAGTTGGTTTAATGATGTTGCCAACTGCCCAATCTGAGTCTATAAACTCTGGATAGAGGCCTCAGTTTGTTGCTGGAATTGCAAACTGTTTGCTGCAAGCTGCTTCATCATTTCTTCTAGTGAGGAACCACTGCTGCTGGTCGGCTGTTGTTGTGCTGGCTGTAGAGGTGTGAATTGTTGGAAATTCTGTCTGTTCTGTGGAAACTATCTATGTTGGTAATTTCCAGAACTCTGCTGCACATGACTATTATGGTTCTGAATCTGACTCGGATTCTGGCTCCACCTAAAATTTGGATGATTTCTCTAGCCAGGGTTATATGTATTAGAGAACGCATTATTTTGCTGCTGGTGTTGTGGCTTCCCTGGAAAAACGCCCATAGCAGCAACTGACTGATCTTGGTATGTGTTGTCTTGCAAAGTGGGGCAAGAATCAGTAGGATGAGAGGGATCAGAATAGAAACCACATGAATAGCCCAACTATGGAGTGGAAGACTGCATTGTTTGAGTCACTACCAGTTGCCTCACCAAGGAGGTCAAATCATCAATTCTATTCTCCAATCTCTTGTGAGAATCATTAGATCCGCTGATCTGGAATACAACACTACTATTTTCTCTAGTACCAAATTGTTGAGAGTTAGCTGCAATAGTGGATATTAAATCTCTGGCCTCTTGGGGTGTCTTGTTAACTAAGGCTCCACCACTAGAAGCGTCCACCAGATTTCGGTCATTAGGTAGAAAACCCTCATAGAAATAAGTAATCAAGAGATGCTCAATTATCTGGTGATGGGGGCAGCTAGCACACAACCTCTTGAATCTCTCCCAGTATTCATGCATATTTTCGCCATTAATTTGCTTGATTTCACTGATTTCTTTTCTGATTGTAGTGGCTCTTGAAGAAGGAAAAAATCTCTCTAGGAACAATCTCTGCATATCAGCCCAACTTCCAATAGATGACGGTTGAAGATTATATAACCAATCCTTCGCTCCATCCTCAAGAGAGAAAGGAAAAGCTCTCAGCTTAATATGGTCTTCATCAATATGTTGTGGTTTCATTATGCTGCATACCACATGGAATTCCTTCAGATGCTTGTGCGGTTCATCACCTGTAAGACCACGGAACTTGGGCAACAAATGTATAAGTCCAGATTTAAGTTCAAGGTTAGCACCAAGGGCAGGGTATTGGATACACAATGGCTGATAATTAACACCAGGTGCAGTCAATTGCTTTAAATTCCTATTGTTTCCCTGATATTCCATAGTGTCTGAGTAACTAGAAGTGCAGCCAATAGAATTAGAAGAAACAGAAGTGCCAACAGAATCAGTGTCAGAATTAGAAACAGGTTCAATAATAATCCTCTGACTTAACCTAACAGCCCTTCTAGCAGCAAGAATTATGCGTTCTATTTCAGGATTTATGTCCAACAGATTAGATGCACTAGTGCTGCTCCTAGTCATACAGCATAGGGAAAAATCAGGACAACCACCAGAACACTCATAAAATGCAAAATCACAAGCCTACACTAGAAATTGACCAAAAAAAATTCAAAAACACTACCAAATGATTTTTAAAAATTATCGGACTTGCACAGAACAACTTTTACACTATCCGGGAACCCAAAAATGTAATAAAAAAACTTGAAATTGAAAACGTGGTCTAAACGATGGAATTTGGAAAAGTTAGGTGGGTGCTCATAGCAAAGCAATGAGTTATGCTCAGAGGCACATTTTCTTTCAGCTCACCAAAAATCAGCCCAATCAGAACAAGTCGGAAATTTCAATAGAAATCCTAGAACAATTTCTGAAATACCGGCTACGTCCCACCGAGACCAAAAAACAGTAAAAAAGTGGTCTAGATGATGGAATTTGGGAAAATTAGGGGTGATCTCACTTCTTAAAAGAAGTGTTTTTTGCTCAGAATGCCCAATCCCTTCAAAAACACCTAGGACCGAGTGATTTGGTTGAGATACAAATCTGCCAAACCACCAGAACCACCTGACTCAAACACTATACTACTGTTACTGCTAGACCGATGTAAATTCCCTGGCAACAGTACCAAATTTTAATCGAGAATTGTCGAGTTCTCACAAAATAACTAGTTTCAATAAGAATTCGCAGTATAGAGAACATGGATCATTTCCCACGGAATTCACATACAGTCTAAAACATTCAAACTATGATTGATTGGGAGGGGTTTAATTAAACTGTTAACGAATAATAAACTCATATTAAAGACAAAAATCGAAAACGAACTAGACCAAACAGATTAAAACGACTGACCTAGGATTGAGATTCATAGTTTCCTACCATCATCGGATGAATATTATAACAAACTCGTGACTGGTTCTGGGCGAACCAAAATCTCTGCATTCGTCCAGAAAATCCCTCGACTAGATGATCGTCTAGGTTCTGTTCGTATGTGTGATGTGCTACTGTGCGACCGTACAGTAGCACTGTAACCCGATTCGAACTGTGTCCTTGGGATGTACCAATCCGAATATTAAAACAAACATTCGATTTATTCCAGAAATCGACTCCTATTAGGGTAAATAGAAATGAGTTACGTTACCGGTTTAAGTATGTCCTCTGATTGGAAACGTGAATCCTCAATCCATAGGTCAATCACAGAAACTAAGCCGGACATGGCTGGAAAATCTGAAAAATGAATGAAGAACGCGAAGAACATGAAGAACATTTTTCAGAGAATGAAGAACTTCTGATTTCAATCCAAAAGTCATCCCAATTCATTCTGTCCTAATGTTTCAGCTAACTAAAGTAAAAAACTAATTGTCAAATGGATCAGAGCCCACCAGTTCAGCCCAAAACGGAAATTAATAATAAATGGTGCTTCATTATAAAATTTGGGCCCAATAAAATCCAAAAAAATACATATAACATTGACTACAGTTTTGACTATCCTCTTGTCTGAATCTGCCCTTTAAGTCTTCATATCAATTGCTGCCCTCTGAATCATCTAAAAAATGAGACAAGAATGAGATCATTCGGATATATGGTTCAAGAGTTATGATCAAAATAGAGAAGGGTTGTAAATCTGGAATTTTTATTATTAAAATATGTTAAATCCAATAAAACACTCAAAGCCCAAATAAGCATAAAAGCCCATTATTTATTAACTAAACAATCTAAATTTATTAATCAAGAGATATAAATGAGTGTAATAAATATTCAATTATCAAGAGCTTCATTTTTATTGTCTTTATTTTTGAAGAAGAGGTGTTTTGAGTCATCTTGTAAAAGCCAAAGTTGGAGGATCAAGAAAAGAGCTTAAAAAAAGTACAAGAGGTGAGCAAGAGCTTCTTTTTTACCTATGTATTATGTTGTTTGGATAAATTTTTGAGACTTTTCCATGCTTCCCTAATTTTGGCCACTAATGGGTTTTATGTTTTCATTATGCTTTGGTAATATACATGTGGTTATATGATGTTTGGGAAGCATATAAACCTAGTTTAGTGAATAAATTATGAATTAGTGAATTGTTGCTTTGTGCCTTAATTTTTAGTCAAAATAGGGCATGAAGAAAGAGTGTAATTTTATTGTTTTTGAGGTCTCCAATAGATTACTTAGGAAAAATTATGTAGGAATAGGTGGTTGATATAATTTTAGAAAGAATAGATTTGAAATCTAAAAATTGGAATAATGTTGCTAATTAGAGTTTCCTGCGTAGTAATCTGAATGTATTTTGTTTTGGGTAATAAAATGTTGTCTAATAGCCATGATATTTTTTAGAGTAAAATTATACTTATCAAGCTTTAATTTGATATGTCATTTTTTCCATTTGGATTAGTACATTAGGAATTATGAATTTTTGAAGTTAGGCATTGAATCTAGAATGAATTTTGTAACGGTGAGGCTTTAGTCATAGTTCTGGAATTTTGTACTTAGAATTGGCTATGAGTAATATTTTATCTTTACAATAGACTCAGATATATTTGAATAGAAATTTGAACTACCCTATTTGGAGTTCCCTAGAATTAGTTATGAGTTTTCAAAGATTAGTTAGAATTCTGGCAATATAGTCTAAACATACGAATTTAAGAAAGAAAGGGCATGTAATAAGTATGAACTCCAAGGGTGCAAGTAAGAATATGAAGCTAATGTAGCCCATTGAGAATTCATTTATCAAGGCACTAATGATATGATTATATATATAGGGCCATGAGAAGTCAAGAAAGAAAAAAAATAGAAGAATTTCCAAGAAACTTTAATAGTTGAAAGAAAGGAGACAAGAAGAGGACACAAGTGCAAAAGGTAGTGAACTTTCCTAAGTTGCATAACTTGATATGTGTTCTTGTGTATTGATGTGTTAATTGCTTTAATGAATTGATAAACATTGAGCATGCATATATGTCATTATGTTATTTATATTGTGGTCATTATTGTAATTTATTAAACATTGAGCATGCATATATGTCATTATGTTGGCATGAATTTATGTAAGCAAGCTTATCATGCACAAAGCATTTCTTAAATGCATTTATTAGCACTGTTTGCTATTGAGATTCTCTCGAATCTCACCCCCTTACCAACTAAATAGGTCTGTAAGCAGAAAGAGAGAAGAATGCTTGAAGATAAACAAAAAGGAAAGAAGACAAGGACTTAAAGAAGAAAGTGTATTAATTTACTGTATGTAAATTACTTGCATGTCAATAATATTTGTAAGAATAGGTGTATTTGAATTAAGCCGCATTCAGATCACTAAGATTAAGAACTTTCTCTGATACTTGGTAAGAACAACAACTAAATAGTAATAAGACAGAAATGAGTAATTAACCCCTTAAGTGAATTGGTAATGAACGCTTCTGATATGTAACTAAAGGGATGTATGACGAGTCTTATATTGTTTCTATCTCTGGCTTGATAAGTTAATTTTATGATAGAACAAATATACTTTGTTAGTAAATTATATCACCTGGGATATTCTACATGTTAAATATATAATTTGATTATATTCATACTACTTGTAGTGGCACAAGGTTTAAATATGTTAATCTGAACCATCGTTTAACTCTTGACCAGTCTAAATAATGTTTATTTTTCTAACATTCACTTTTTATTTAGACCAGATAAGATATGCATCCAGTCTTATAATTATTATTTAGATCACATTTTCAAAGACATCCAATCAAAATACGTAACATTTCAACCAATACCTATCATTATCTCTCGTCAGTATCATCTGAACTTTTCGGCAATCAGTCCCAGTTATAGATACAAAGGTACCTTTAGTTCCTAAGTTTAAATTCAAAAATTATTTTCTACTTCTCTCTTTCTTTACTGAGCTTTAATACTTTTACTAGTGGTAATATCAAAAAGGCAACGTTGCCCCTCTTCTCCTCCAGTATTAGCCACCAGTTATTCCTCTTCACAATCCCCCTCCACCTCCGACCTTGGAGAAGATCACTGAGGCCATCTTTCACTTCCAAGGCACCGTTCTAAAGGTCATGTCAAAGCATTATCACTTCTCTAAATGACTAGAAGAGGTGGTGGTGGTGTTGAATGATATCACTGACCATTTAGACTAGACACGACGAGTCTCCAGGAATGATGATGATCTTCTGAAAGAACTGGTTTCAAGAACCCCTATTATTATAATATTTTCATGTGGTTGTGATTTCATGGACGATCATCATCTTATAGTAGTATAATATTTTGATATAATTTTGATTTCATGCATGTATACTACCATCTTTAGACGATGATTAATGAAAAAGTTTCTATCTTTTATGTCTTTTGATAGTTCTTGTTGACAATCATCTATCTCATGTTATTAATCTCTTATTGATGAAAAAGTTTCAACCTTTAAGGCAAAAGTTGTCTAAAATTTTATTTCACTATTCTATTTTAGACCAATTGATTTGAAAGATAGTATTGTTATGAATTAAATTTTTTTTACATATTGACACTGGTCTTTAATGAGAACTGGTGTAGAAAAGGTTGTCCTAGTATATATACTTATTTTCGTGCTCAGTTTTCATCTCTAACCTTTCTTAGTTCCATGTGTGTGTGCGCTCTTAATCTCTACATCGCCTCCGCCACCGTGATCTCTCTCTCCCTATAGTCAAGATGGCTTGGTATTCCTCTTTGTTGGGATCTCCCTCTTTGTCATTATAGTTTTACTCTCGTATTTGATAAAAATTGTTGCTTTTCATAAACCCTTGATAGATGCTTTGCTCTCACGGTCTGTTAATGTTCTCTTTCATTATAAGTTTTAATATTGTCCTTCACAAATCCTCAATACTCCTTTTCCTTCTTTGTCGAAACCCTGATTGAAAGTTTAGTTTTTCTCCTTACATCCACATAAATGAAAGTATTCTACTTTATCGATATTATCTCTGGTTGTTGTCAAGGATATTTGTCATTTTACATTGCAAATTGAATCTTATAAAATATGTGGTGGTGTTGATTAGAGCATATGCCCTAATGACTTGGTTGTGATTAATTCAGGTGTACCAACACCACCACATATTTCACAAGGTTGGACCTGCGATGGAAATGGATACAAGGCATGCATAAATAGCACAGAGCCTAAATGAGTGCCCTTTGTTGAATTTTCCTTCTTTTTCAAAACCATGATTGAAAGTTAAGTTTTCTTTTTGTCTTTAATTATGAGAAATGTCTTATATGTGATATATGTGATGGTATTAGTAAGCTAGGATTATTTACTTTGCTTCTTGCTCAATCGTGAACATATATGTAGTACATTACATGTGCAGTAATTCTATTATGTAAGACATTGATAAGTAAAATATTTACATATTTATTTTCCTTTAAATGATGATTTTATGGATGATATTTGAGCTTGATGTAATGAATTTAGGTATAATTGATAAATAAATAATGATTTTTGAATAAATATTTTTATTGCTACTATAATATAATATTTCCTTGCTTTTCTTTTAATAGCCATGTATAGCACCACATTAAAAAGAATTGGAGAAGACATTAAAGGGATAGGGGTACTGTAGCAGTACTATTCATCCTCATTGTTTGGTAAAATTCTACCAACAATAGCTATTCATTGGCACTATTCGCTGAAACTGGACAGCTAAGAGAGCAAGAGTGGATGGTTTTCTTTGAGTGGCTTATGTTTCTGATAAAAGGAGGACGAGCTGGAGTATAGAGAGAGAGGTGCTATTTCTAAAGGAAATTAACACCATCTTAGAGTTAATTTCATACATTGTATTATATCTTGGATGCCTCCTTCATGGAAGGCTTAAGTTGTCCTCCATTATGGATGGTATAGGTTGACACCTATATGAAAGGTTTTACCTCCTATATGGAAGGCAAGATTTTTCCATTTTCATGCTTCTTGTAGTTGTATCTTTATGTTTTATAATTTAATAATTTAAGTTTTATGCAATGTTTATGAAGTTTTCAATTTATTTTGGTTTTGTTTTTAATTTCATCATGAGCTAAATTTTTATTTTTCTAGAGTGATGATGTAGCTTACTAATGTCGAATTGAATTTTAACTTATTAAATCTAATTTTAATTTTTCCTTCAGGATTGAGTTTTGATTATTGTTCTTAATGCTTTCGATTGATTGGCCATCTTTTGAATGATTTCAATATGCATGTTGAGACTGGAAGGAGATGCATGTGTGTGTTGGGGATTGTACCCTAGGGGCCAATCATTATACTTTGAACATTGTTATTTAATGAATTTCTCCATATTATTGTCATATAATTCACATGCTTATTGTGATAACTTTATCCCTAGATAAATCATAAAGATTGTCCTAAATGTTCCTGGTCAATCATCTATACGGGAACAAAGATGTAATAAGACCGACAAGACTTTGATAAGATATAGAGGTATGAATCAAAGTCTTAGGCACTTGTAAGAGTACAAGGTGCTGGACCGACCTGCAATGAGAAAGCTGCATGGATTAAGTCATAAGCTTATCTCATATATAACCATGTTACTATAGCCTTTGGTCTGAGATCATCATGGATTCCTACATGAGAGTCACTAAGCTTTGACCTAGTCAAAAGTAACCTTTGACCGGGTAATAATAAAAGCTATAATCAACCTTGGTGGTTTTCATGAAAAGGAATGTGAATGGTCAAGATGGAATTTGTCCCTCACATTAGTAGAGAGATATTTTGGGCCTTTTAATGAGAGTCTGAGAAATGTATAGCCATATTATGATGGAAATGAGTTTCCAATTCTATTGTCAGACTACTCAGGAATCAGGAAAGTAATGGTCAGGAATAGGAGGATGACATTATCCATGCCTCATCATTGGCCAAAATATAGTATGACAAAAGGGACGTGACATGGTTGTATGACATGTTGTATCGTATTATCGATCCTCATATGAATTGGGTAGTCGTGATGTCTTGTTAGAAGCCTCTTGCGACTTATAGGTTAATACAGTTATTGACCTACTGCCAACTTCATATGGGCCTACAGGATCGCACATAAGAATAGCCCAACACGAGCAATAATGTCCAAATTCATTAAATCTAAAACATGTATAGATTAAATGAATGTAATCTAGAGTGGATGAATCATATATATATATGTATGTATATGTATGTGTATATATATATATGTATATATATATATATGTATGTATATGTATGTATATATGTATGTATGTGTATATGTATATGTATATGTATATATATATGTGTACATATATTATATATATATATGTATGTATGATATAAAATTCATGAAAAGAAAAATAATAATATGATACATGTAATAATATTATTATCTCGTGTTAGTTTCACATTTAATTTATTTGATAAATTAAATAACTAGCGTTGATAGAGATATCATACCTCATATTTAATTTATAAAGATAAATTAATCTATTACCTCTTTATTCATATTAAATAAATAGGTTAAATTAAATCTGTTGGACATATTTAATTAAATCAAATTTATTTAATCTAATATGAATTTCAAAATTAATTAAGATTAATTTGAAAGATCCAATATGGCCCTCATCAGTTATAAAAATGAAGGGCTAGAGAACCTTAGGGTATAAGAGAAATAGAGAGCCACAAGAAAACTGTAGAGAGGCATTGGAGGTGCTAGCACGTTACTGATGCTGGGTCCTGTTTGTGTGGATACCAGTAGAAGGAGCTAATATAAGTAGTTGGCTCCTCAAGATTGGAAAAGGCAAAATTTAGAAAGGTACGACTCTTTCTAACTCGATTTAAACGTCGTTCATAGATCCACAATTAGAATTAGAAAAATGTTTGCAATTAATTTTAAATTCTTCTAATGTACCTTCCAATACCAACAGTAGCATCAGAGCTAGGTCAATTGAGTGTTTAAATTAAGTTTATATTCTTATACATGTGATATATATAGGACATATATGTATGTTTATAAGAAACGTCCGAATATTTATCTGATTTTCATTTTCAAAGAAACCTGTATTTTTGCGATTTTCGTTTACATATATGCGATTTGGTGAAATTGATTCGATGATATGTGACATGCTTTGTTCGATTACTGATGTTGGTTTTGTGATTTTTGTTCTGGATTAGATTTGAAACTAGAATTCATGATTTTGTTTCAAAATGTTTCAAACTCTGGATTGGCTGAAAGATTTCCTGAAGCTCGCGGCAAGTTGCAAGAACAACTGGGTCCTATTCGGGTCTCTAATCGGATTTTAGGGATCTGAAAGCTTGGAGAAGAAGTCCAAGATGACATCGTTTTGTGTGTGTTGCTGAAGTGTTTAGACCACAACGTAAAACAATGCCATGGCTAACTGTTCATAGCGCGATATAACTTAATCATGACATTCGTTGTTTCTTTCATATTATATGAACTATTACTTGTTGTGGTTTATTCTTCAAAATTATTTGGGTATGGTGAACAACATAGCTTTAGTTTCACAAGGGTTGTAATATTTAAATATGGCATGTATGTCGTGCCTTCCTCTAAATAGTCTTGATGTACATTCTCTTCTCATCTCACTCCTCTCGTATGTTTAAATGAGGTTTCTCTCAATGTATTTCCTTTTCTTATTTAGAGAAGTCCTTTCATTAGCTTAGGAGGATTTTAGGTTAGGTGAGCCATGTTGTGTCATGTTTAGATTATGCTTTTGATTAGATCATTACATACACACTTTTGCATTTATATATACTTATTTGTATGAGATACAACCACGATTGCATTCATATAAACAAAACTAATTGGTTAAGCCCTTTGAATAAAATCTTAAGTCATAATGCCATCAATTAATGAATACTTGTTAAAACCTAGATCACTCATTTGAAGGAACCATTAGAGTTTATGCATTTGAGTTATCTTGGTGAGACAAGCATGAGTAATGGTGCTACTAATAAGATTCATTATTGTTTTGACTTAATTGAGATTAACAAAACCATTTTGGATCTCAAGGCATTAGATGGGATCAAACGAGCTGGATCATATGATGACCTAATCCCATACAAATCTAAGAGTTACATGTGATGTAATTGGTAGAGATTACCTACCTAAATAACTTGAATTTAAGTGTCCTGCCAAAGCGAAATTAAATTTAAGCAAAATATAGATCTTAGCCCACTAATTATTATATTGAGGGTTGTTAATTTAGTAAGAGATTACTAACTAACTTTGCATATTAAATTAAATTGTAGAATCATGTCGACTAGTAATATTGCTACACTATCATTGCGATCAGTAGTTGAGAATAACAAACTCAATGGGACAAACTTTCTTGACTGGTTCATGAACTTGAGAATTGTTCTCAAGAAGGAAAGAAATGCATATGTCCTAGATCAACCCATTCCTGAGGAGCCTGCAGTCAATGCTCCAAGAGCTCAAAAAGATGCTTACACGTAGCATAAGGATGACTCTGTAGATGTAGGTTGCTTAATGCTTGCCACTATAGTTCTAGAGCTCCAAAGAGATCTGGAACTTATGGAGGCTCATGAGATGATCGTGCATCTCAAGGAAATTTTCCAGCAATAGGAAATGCAAGAAAGGTATGAGACCATAAAGGCCTTACATTCCTGCAAGATGGCTGAAGGTGCATCAGTTAGTGCTCACGTCTTAAAGATGAAAGGCAACATTGATCACCTAGAGAGGCTTGGATTTCCTATAAGCCAGGAGTTAGCTAAATATTTGATCTTGAGCTCACTCCCTGAAAGTTATGACCAATTTGTTATGAACTACATTATGAACAACATAGAGAAATCAATTTCTGAACTGCATGAGATGCTTAAAACTACTGAGTAGAACATTATGAAAAAACCAAGTATTGTTTTGATGGTTTAGAAAGGAAAGGGTATGAAAAGGAAAGGCAAGGGTAAGGGAAAAGGTAAAGGTTCACTTGGTAATACCAAAGAGTCAAACAGGCCCAAAACCAAGCCTGCAGCTAAGAAGGCAAAGCCTCTAAAGGACAGAGTATGCTACTTCTGCAATAAACCCGGTCATTAGAAGAGGAATTGTAAACTCTACCTTGAAGATCTGAAAAAGAATAAGAAGGATAACAGGGCTATCTCTTCATGTATTTATATTATAGACACTTATTTTTCTACTTCCTATACATGGGTATTAGATACTACATGTGGTTCTCACATTTGTATAAATGTGCAGGGTCTCAAGGATAGTAGAAACCTTGAAAAAGGGTGAAGTAGACCTACGAGTTGGAAACAGAGCAAGAGTTGCTCCTTTAGCTGTAGGAACTTATGAATTAGTTCTGCCCAGTGGGCTTTTATTAGTTTTGAACAATTGCTTTTCTGTTCCTGCTTTGAGTAGTAACATTGTTTCTCTTTCTTATTTGGATAAGGAAGGTTATACTTTGATAAGTAAAATATTTGCATATTTATTTTCCCTTATATGATGATTTTGTGGACTATATTTGAGCTTAATGTAATCAATTTGGGTGTAATTAATAAATAAATAATGTTTTTCTTGTAGCTATGGACAATACTGCATTAAGAAGAATTAAAGAAGGTATTTAAGGGGAAGTACTATTCATGTGGGACTATTCAATATGCACTGTTCATGTATGGTACTGTTTGGAATCAATGTAGCGACTGTACCAGGGGGGTACTGTAGTAGACACTGTATTGTACTGTAGCGATCGGTGTGTGTAGACGTGGGGTGGTTCGAAGCGGTTCCTGTAGCAGTCGGTTCACTGTAGCAAAGTGGACGGTCGGTTTACTGTAGCAGTGCGGTTCACTGTAGAAAAATACAATAGCAGTCTGAAAATGAAGCCTATAAATAGAGCTTCTTGGCACCCTCAAATAGAGAGGAAGAAGAGGAAGGAAGAGAGAGAGATAGTTTCTATTTTAGAGAGAGAGTTGTTATTAAGAAATAATGCTTTTCTTGCAGCCATGGACAGTACCGCATTAAGAAGAATTAAAGAAGGCATTTAAGGGGAAGTACTATTCATATGTACTATTCATTGTGCACTGTTCATGTCTGGTACTGTTTGGAATCACTGTAGCACTGTAGTAGGGGTACTGTAGCGGTTCACTGTATTATACTGTAGCGTTCGGTGTGTGTGGATGTGGGGCGATTCATGTAGCAGTCGGTTCACTGTAGCAAAGTGGGTGGTCAATTAACTGTAGCAGTGTAGTTCACTGTAGCAAAATATTGTAGCAGTCTGAAAATAAAGCCTATAAGAATATTGGGGAATAAAAGCTTTAAATTTAACTCAAAGGAAGCTAGTAAAAAGAGACTTCTCCAACTCAATGAGCTTGAAGAATTTCAACAACAAGCTTATAAGAATACCAAGTTATATAAGGAGAAGACAAAAATATGGCATGACAGAAGAATTATGAGGAGAGAGTTCATATTGGTACAAAAAGTGCTGCTGTATAACTCAAGGTTAAAGCTCTTTTTGGGAAAGTTGAGATCAAGGTGGTCAGGACCTTTTACTGTGATTCAAACATGGCCATATGGAGCTATGGAGATTCAAGATGATGATCGAAAATTCAAAGTGAACGAGCAAAAGCTAAAAGAGTGTAATGAAGGTGCAATCAACACTTTGAAAACTATCATTACGTTTGAGGAACCAACAGGTAAGTCCTAAATTTAAATAAAAAATAAAAAAAATTAAAGGAATTTTTTTTTCTTTTGTCTAGCTAAAGACGTTAAAGAAGGGCAGCTAGGCAACCCAAAACTTCTTTTCCTTACTCTTTCATTTTTCTTTCTTACTCACTGAAGCACATAACACTGCATTTTTAAATTTTAATCTCATCATGGAGGAAATTCTTGTAAAGCTTAAAAAAGTTATTTTTAATTTTATTAGTTGTTTTTTTTTCATCTAAAAAAAATAGAGGTTCGAAAAAAAATTTGTATGCAAGTGTTTTTCAATGATTTTAAGAAGTATATAAGTTTGAAGTATGGATCAATTGAGTTTAGAGATTTTATAGCATGATTAAATAACTGGTTGTTGAATTTGGTGATGAATTTTGAGATTGAATGAGCTGAATTTGAAAGTCCCTAACCGTGAGCTTTTGAGCCTATATGATCAATAAGGATTATCTTTCTTGTATGTGATATTCACCTATTAAGTTGTCACTCTAGAACTTGCTTTAAATCTAGTTGAAATTACATGTCACATACACATTCAAAAATGATAAAGGCATTCATTTTGTTTAGCCAGAGCCAAATAGCCAACCTTGCAATTATACCATTGATAAGCCCCTTTGAGCCTGATTGATTATTTCTTTATTCTCAACCCATTAATATGTGTTTTAATGATATATCAAGTGCTTTTACTTAATTCAAAAGATTAACAAAACATTTAAAATTTTTATGAAATGGGCTTTTGACAAGTGTGGGGTCTATATATCATCAATTGTAAAATTGTAGAAGTTGTAAAAAAACAAAAAAAAGAAAGAAAGAAAAGAGAAAAAGAAAAAAAAGATATTTAAATTGTGGGTTGTTGTGATGAGATAGGTCTATTCATAAGATGACCCATTTTTCAATTGCTCTATTTACTTAGTAAATATAGCCCTTCATATAACTTTTTACATTCCTTTTACCTTAACCCCATTACAACCCTTAATAAGTCCTTTTGATTTGAATTATGTATGTAAATTAGGTAGTAGAGATTGAGATTTTTGGCAAGCTTATGGTAGTGCAATTTTTTCAGGTGAATTTGAGCGAAACACTTACCTTTAAACACTTGAGAGATTGAGAAGATGAGTCACAATTATGAATTTGGTTCATTTATTTTTAAATGAAAGTCACTAGTTTATACTTTTGTTGATTCAAGAATACTATGATCTCTTTATTCCTTAATTGTGTCCTTGTTTACGGCTTGACACTTCTGATTTTGTTGGAAGCACTTATTAGTTACTCTTTCTTGTCCAAGGACGTCCAAGAGCTAAGTGTGGGGGAATTTGATAAGTAAAATATTTGCATATTTATTTTCCCTTATATGATGATTTTGTGGACTATATTTGAGCTGAATGTAATCAATTTGGGTGTAATTAATAAATAAATAATGATTTTCTTGCAGCCATGGACAGTACCGCATTAAGAAGAATTAAAGAAGGCATTTAAAGGAAAGACTATTCATATTGTACTATTCACTGTGCATTGTTCATGTCTGGTACTGTTTGGAATCACTGTAGCACTGTAGCTGGGGTACTGTAGCGGTTCACTGTATTATACTATAGCAGTCGGTGTGTGTGGACGTGGGGCTGTTCGGTACGGTTCCTGTAGTAGTCGGTTCACTGTAGCAAAGTGGATAGTTGGTTCATTGTAGCAGTGTGGTTCACTGTAGCAAAATACTGTAGCAGTTCGAAAATAAAGCCTATAAATAGAGCTTCTTAGCACCTTAAAATGAAGAGGAAGATGAGGAAGGAAGAGAGAGAGAGCTTCTATTTTAGAGAGAGAGATTTGTTATTTTTAGAATTTATTTCTTGAATTTTTTTACTTCTTGCATGCCTCCTACATGGATAGTTTTACCTCCTATATGGAAGGCCTAGGTA
This sequence comes from Albizia julibrissin, assembly GCA_037074505.1. Classification (NCBI taxonomy): domain Eukaryota; kingdom Viridiplantae; phylum Streptophyta; class Magnoliopsida; order Fabales; family Fabaceae; genus Albizia; species Albizia julibrissin. The sequence continues at coordinate 33,217,901 of CM073483.1, forward strand.
GTCCTCCTTTATGAATGGTATAGGTTGCCACCTACATGGAAGGTTTTACCTCCTATATGGTAGGCTAGATTTTCCATTTTCATGCATCTTGTAGTTGTATTTTTATAATTTTTTTAATTAATTTTTATGCAATATTTATGATGTTTGTAATTTATTTTGGTTTTATTTTTAATTTTATCATGAGCTAAATTTTTCTTTTCCTATGGTGATGACGTAGCTTACTAATAACGGATTGAATCTTAACTTATTAAATCTAGTTTTAATTTTTTTCTTCATGATTGAGTTTTAATTATTGTTCTTATTGCTTTCAATTGACTGGCCACTTCTTGAATGATTTCAATATGTATGTTGAGACCGGAAGAAGATACATGTGTATGGATCCTATAATTAAAACCATAATTTGCATATGAAATAGGAATATATTCATATGGGTTGTGTAGTCTTAAATGAGTTCCATAAATCTTAATGCATGATTAATTGCTTAAATTCATATAGGAATATATTGGGTTAGCAATTAATTATAGAATTACTTGACCTTGGAAGAGGCTAGTAATTAAATTAGGGAAACTCGACTATCAATCATGTGGAATAAATTGGACTAGAATAGTGATTCAATCCGGAATTTGTTAAGTGAAATCTAATCCCTAAGGCTTTTTCTCATATTTATCTTCATATCACTTGTATTCATATTTCATCATTTTTATCTTGCAATCTCAATCACAACTAATCGACCGACTAAATAGAATTAAAATTACCAATTTTGGTACTTAGTGATCAATCCTCGTGGGAACGATACTCTACTCAATTTTATATTACTTGATTACGACAGTGTATACTTGCACTTTCTAAATACACCATCCTATACTCGTAACATACTTCCATTACTGGGAATGGTAAATGTTCTATTTATCATAATGACATTTTTTATGCTAATGGTGATTTGCATGTTGGTCATTATATTTTAAATTTAGAACATCCTAATAATGGAAATATCTATAATGTAACTACCAAAAGGATCAAGTCAAACGATTTGAATCCGACCTACCTATAGCATTGTCATCTAGGCCAAATAAATAAGAAACACATTTCTAAACTCTATCAAGATGGATTTCTTAACTCATTTGATTTTGAATCATATGATACATGTGAATTTTTCTTATTAGGAAAGATGATAAATGCACCTTTCACTGGGTATAGTGAGAGGGCCACTGATTTATTGAGCCTCAAACATATCGATATATGTGGACCACTGAATACAACTGCCAGAGGAGGTTATATGTACTTCATTACATTTATATATCTGACTTTACTAGATATGGCTATATCTATCTAATGAAACATAAATCTGAATCTTTTGAAATGTTTAAAATATTCTAAAATAAAGTACAAAACCAACTTGGTAAAACAATTAAAGCACTTCAATCTAATCGAGGTGGTGAATATTTGAGCCAAGAGTTTATTGACCATCTTAAGAGCTGTAGGATCATATCACCATCCTTTTGGGGCCATTTCTTAGAGACAGCTGCGTTCACACTAAATTGTGTTCCATTTAAGGCAGTTGAAAAAATACAATATAAGATATGGACTGGGAAGAAACCTAGTTTGTCATTTCTCAAAATTTGGGGATGTGAGATTTATGTTAAGTAACAAGCCTTTGATAAATTAGCGCATAAATCCTTAAAGTGCATTTTTGTGGGGTATCCTAAGGAAACAAAGGGATACTATGTCTACAATCCCACCGATAACAAAGTGTTTGTAATCCGAAACAGTATTTTTCTAGAAAGAGAGTTTATCTCTAAAAGAACCAGTGGGAGTAAGGTATATCTTGAAGAAGTTCGAGAGTTACAAGATAGCACAAAACCATAGATAGAAAATGAAGAAGACCCACAACAAGTTGTTGAGCCTCCTCAAGTAACACAAGGCCCACGAAGGTCTAATAGGACACGGTAATAGCCTCAAAGATATGGATTTTTATTACTAGAAGTCATGATGTGTTGCTTATTGAGCAGAATGAACCAACCACCTATCAAGAAGCCATAGTTAGACCAAACTCTGAGAAATGACTAAATGCCATGAAGTCTAAAATGCAATCCATGTATGACAATCAAGTATGGACCTTAGTCAATCCACCTGAAGGTATAAAAACCATTGGGTACAAGTGGGTTTTCAAGGAGAAAACTAACATAGATGGAAATGTAAATCTCTTCAAGGCATGGCTAGTTACAAAAGGATTTACTCAAACTCATGGTATAGACTATGATGAAACATTTTGCCCAGTTGTAATTGCCAAATCAAACAGAATCCTTCTTGCCCTTGTAGCATATTATGACTATGAAATATGACAGATAGACGTCAAAACAGCCTTCGTTAATGGAAAGCTCCTGGAGGATATGTACATGACACAACTTGCATTGGAAATTATACCTTAGGGGTCAATCATTATACTTTGAATATTGTTATTCAATGAATTTATCCAACTTGTCATCATATTATTTGCATGTTCACTATGATAAGTATATCCTTAGATAAATCTTATTGATTGTCCTAAATGTCCCTGGTCAGTGATCTATGAGGGAGCAAAGATGAAATAAGACTAGTATGACTTTGAAAATGTATAGAGATAAGAATCAAAATCCTAGGCACTTGTACGAGTACAAAGTGCTAGACCAACCTGCTATAAGAAAGTTGCATAGATAAAGTCATAAGCTTATCTCATGTATAACCACGTCACTATACCCTTGACCTGAGATCAGCATCATTCCTACATGAGAGTCGCTAAGCTTTAACCTAGTCAAAAGTCACCTTTAACCGGGTGATGATAAAAGCCACGATCGGGCTTAGTAGTTTTCATACAGAGGAATGTGAATGGTCAAGATAGAATTTGTCCCTCACATTAGTAGAGAGATATTACTAGGCCCTTCGATGAGTGAGTCTGAGAAATGTATGGTCATACTATGATGAAAAGGAGTTTATATTTCCATAGTCAGACTACTAAGGGATCAAGAAAGTAAGAGTCAGGAACAGAAGGATGACATTATTCATGCCTCATCCTTGGCCGAAATATTGTTTGACAAAAGGGACCTGATTTGGTTGTATGACAGGTTGTATCGGTTTATCTATCCTCATATGAATTGGGTAGTCATAATGTCTTGCTAGAAGCCGCTTACGACTTATAGGTTAGTATAGTCATTGGCCCACTACCAACTTCATATGGGCTTATAAGGTCATACAAAAAAATAGCCCAACACGAGCAATAATGTCCAGATTCATTAAATCTAATATATGCTTAGATTTAATGAATATAATGGTTAATCTAGGATGGATGAATTATACACACACACACACACACACATGTTGTGTGAATATTTACTTGATAAATATTTATATAGTGTGTGTGTGTGTGTGTGTTTATACACACACACACACACACACATGTTGTGTGAATATTTACTTGATAAATATTTATATATGAGTCTATATATATATATATATATCGGATTTAATTTATAAAGATAAATTAAATCTTATTCTATTAACTTTTTATTCAAATTAAATAAATAGGTTAAATTAAAACTGTTGGACAGATTTAATTAAACCATATTTACATAATTTGCTTATAAAAATAATTAAGTGTTAATTGATATGATATAGATTTCAAAATTAATTAAGATTAATTTTAAAAATCTAATATCCATCATATAATAGAAAACTCTGACTAGTTATAAAAAGTGAGAGCTAGGTTTTCACGGATGACGAAAAAATTGAGAGCTGCAACAAGAGATATCGGAGGCACTAGCACGCTGATTATGTTGGAGTCATATTTGAGAGGATACCAATAGAAGGAGATGATTTGAGTAGTTGGCTCCTTAAGATTTAAAAAACAAAAATAAAAAAGGTACATTTTTCTACTACTCGATTTAAACGCCATTGACAAATCCGCAATTGAGATTGGTAAACTTTTTCCATTTTAAATTTTAATTCTTCTAATGTGCCTACCAATCCCAACAACTTGAAGGTTTTATGCATCCAGAGCACTCTGATAAGGTATGCAAGCTTTAAAGATTCATTTATGGATTAAAGCAAGCATCTGAGAGCTGGAGTTATCGTTTTGATGAAGTAGTCAAAGAGTTTGGATTCATTCAAAACATCAATGAACCTTGTGTTTATAAGAAGGTTAATTGGAGCACAGTTGTATTTCTAGTGCTTTATGTAGATGACATCCTACTCATTGGAAATGACATTCTTGCCTTTCAGAGTGTCAAGTCTTGGTTAGAAAAGTCTTTCTCTATGAAAGACTTAGGTGAAGCCACTTACATCCTAAGGATTAGGATCTATAGAGATATATCCAAGAAGCTAATAGGCCTAAGTCAGAACACATACATAGACAATATATTACATAGGTTCAGTATGCAAGATTCAAAGAGGGGTTACATGCCCATATCTCAAGGCATCCATCTCAGCCAGGACCTATGTCCTAGTACATCTTATCAGAGAAGTTATATAAGCAAGGTTACATATGCCTCGGCCATTGGATCCATCATGTATGCTATGTTATATACTCGACTGGATGTCTCATTTTCCTTAAGTATGACCAGGAGATCTCAACAAGATCTTGGTGAGGGTCATTGGACTGTTGTCAAGAATATCCTAAAGTACTTAAAAAGGACTAAGGACTTATTCTTGGTATATGGTAGATTGGATAATGAGCTTTGTGTAACTGGTTACACAAATGTAAGTTTCCAGACTGACCAAGATGATCTTAGATCACAATCTGGATATATATTCCTTTTGAATGATGTTGCAGTAAGCTGGAAGAGCTCCAAGAAGAGTACTATAGTAGATTCTGCAACATAAGCTGAGTATATAGCAGCATCGGATACAGCTAAGGAAGCCATTTGGATCAGAAAGTTTATTAATGAACTAGGGGTAGTGCCTACCATATTAAATCCAATAGATTTGTTATGTGACAATAGTGGAGCTATTGCACATACCAAGAAACCTAGGTCACATCAAAAGACCAAGCATATACTCAAGCAATTTCATCTTATCAGAGAAATCAATGATAGATGTGATATAAAAATATACAAAGTAGTAGGAGAAGACAATGTGGCTGATCCTCTTACTAAACTGCTTACACAGGAAAAGCATGAGCATCATGTTAGGATAATGGGAAGTAGGCAAATTAATGATTGTACCTAGTACAAGTAGGAGGATGTTGGGGATTGTGCCCTAAAGGCCAATTATTATACTTTGAATATTGTTATTTAATAAATTTTTCCATATTATTGTCATATAATTTGCATGTTTATTGTGATAACTTTATCCCTGGATAAATCATAAAGATTGTCCTAAATGTCCCTGGTCAGTCATCTATACTGGAGCAAAGATGAAATAAGACCAGTAAGACTTTAATAAGGTAGAGAGATACAAATTAAAGTCTGAGGCACTTGTAAGAGCTCAAGGTGCTAGACTGACCCGTTTTGAGAAAGCTACATGGATTAAATCATAAGCTTATCTCATATATAATCACATTACTATGCCCTTTGACCTGATATCATCTTGAGTTCCTATATGAGATTCACTAAGCTTTGACCTAGTCAAAAGTCACCTTTGACCGGGTGATGATAAAGGCTACAATCGAGCTTGGTAGTTTTCATGCAGAAGAATGTGAATGGTCAAGATGGAATTTGTCCCTCATATTAGTAGAGAGATATTTCTGGGCCCCTCGATAAGTGAGTTTGATAAATGTATGACCATACTATGGTGTAAAGGAGTTTCCATTTCTATTGTTAGACTACTCATGAATTGGGAAAGTAATGGTCAAGAATAGAAAGATGACATTATCCATGCCTCATCCTTAGCCAAAATATCGTGTGACAAAAGGGGCGTGACATAGTTGTATGACAGGTTGTATCGTATTATCGATTCTCATATGAATTAGGTAGTCATAATGTCTTGCTAGATGACGCTTGCGACTTGTGGGTTAGTATAGTTATTGACCCATTTCCAACTTCATATGAGCCTACAGAATCGTACACAAGAATAGCCCAACACGAGCAATGATGTCTAGATTCATTGAATCTAAAACATGTCTAGATTAAATGAATGTAATCTAGGGTAGACGAATTATATATATATATATATATATATATATATATATATATATATATATATATATGAAATTCATGACAAGAAAAGTAATAATATTATACATATAATATTATTATTATGTTGTGTTAGTTTCATATTTAATTTATAAAGATAAATTAAATTTGTTGGCTCTTTATTCAAATTAAATAAATTGGTTAAATTAAATATGTTGAACAGATTTAATTAAATTAAATTTATTTTATCCAGTATGGATTTCAGTCATAAAAATGAAGGGCTAGAGAACCTAGGGTAGAAGAGAAATAGAGAACCGCAAGAAAACCCTAGAAAGGCATTGGAGGCGCTAACACACTACCGGTGTTGGGCCATATTCATGTGGATATTAGTAGAGGGAGCTTATATGAATTGTTAGCTCCTTTAGATCGAAAAGGGAAAAATTTTAAAAGATACGACTCTTTCTAACTCAATTTAAACACCATTAATAGATCCGTAATTGGGATTGGAAAAACTTTTGTATTTAATTTTAAATTCTTTCATCGTTCCTTCTAATCCCAATAGTGTGTATATCATATAATTAAAACCATAACCTGCATATGAGATAGGAATATATTCATATGTATTGTGTAGTCTTAATGAGTTCTATAAATCTTATTGCATGATTAATTTCTCTAATTCATGTAGGGATATATGAGATTAGCAATTAATTATAGAATTGATTGACCTTGGAAGAGGCTAGTAATTAACTAAAGGAAACTCAGCTATTAATCATGTGGAATAAATTCAACTAAAATATATAGGTGATTCAATCTGAAATTTTCTATGTGAAATCTAATACCTATGGCTTTTTCTCATAGTTGTTTTTATATTAATTGCATTCATATTTAATTATTTTATTTTGTACTCTCAATCACTAACTAATCGATTGACCTAATAGAATTAAGATTACTAATTTTGATACTTAGTGATCAATCCTCGTGGGAATGATACTCTACTCACCTCTATATTACTTATTTACGACAATGTACACTTGCACTTTTTAATAAGCCATTTGCACTAGTAACAAGTTTTTAGTGTTGTTGCCAGATATTGTTGTCATTAATACCAGTACCAAGTAATTTTAATACTAATTTGGTCTTCATATTACATTTTTTCCCTTGGTGTCTTGTGTTTCTTTTTCAGGCTTTTGCTTAGTGCATAATCAGATTAAAGGAGACTAAACTACAACCTTTTGATTAGGAGATCAAGAGAACTTGTCAAAGAAATCAAGAGTTGGGAAGCACACTAGTGCAAAAAAGACTTTTTACATGTGACGGAATGGACTTTTTACACTTGACATAAAACACGTGTAGAAACAATAGGTGTAGAAAATAGAGACTTTCTACATGTGTCGTAAACCATGTGTAGAAAGTCTCACTTTCTACACCTGATGTAAAATGTCAGGTTTAGAAAGTCTCACTTTCTACACATGACTTCTTACGTCAGGTGTAGAAAGTTTGAAAAGTGGTACTTTCTACACCTGATTTGAGGGGTCACGTGTAGAAAGTCCACACTTTCTACATGTGACCCCTCATGTCAGGTGTAGAAAGTAGTATAGTTGGACTTTCTACACCTGACTTTAGAGGTCACGTGTAGAAAGTCCCACTTTCTACACGTGACCCCTCATGTCAGGTGTAAAAAGTAGTATAGTGGGACTTTCTACACCTGACTTTAGAGGTCACGTGTAGAAAGTCTCACTTTCTACACCTGATCTATTATGTCAGGTGTAGAAACTCATTTTCAGAAAAAAAAAAGATTTTATTTTTATATAAACTCATTTACATAATAATAAATAACAAAACACCTGATAAAAAAAATAATTTGCAACAAAACTAACTTTACACAAACTTGACCTCATTTTTACAATGAAATTTGTACAATTAAAGTCAAACCCAATACCAAACAATGAAAATAAAATTTAACATGTCTAATACCAAATAGTTATTAACTTTACATATTTAACATTACACTCATAACTTTGTGATCTCTAAAAAATAAGTTGCCCAACGTGTGCGAACATCATCAATGTCCTCTTCAGAAAATGCATCTGTAATGTCAAACATCTATAGATTTTAAAATAAAAAATCACATCAATTTAATAACTACGAAATGAACTTAATAAAACAAATATAATTAAATACAATTACCTCTTCTGTAAATTATGTACTACCCAAGAGGATGATGTTTAATATGTGCCTCATCATATAATATCCACAAGCCTTATTCCCTTTATGACGACGGCACTATAGAAGAACATGCATTATATTATATTAATTATATATGTGAACACGATAACTATGTTCATAGAAGGATTGAAACTATTTACCTTTGGTTGTATCCAAATAGTCTCCCTAAGCTCATGTGTATGTTTTTTCTTAACCACTCTTTGGTTCGTTTCCATTGCCCTATAGAAAAATATATAAAAGAGGGTAGATTATCTAAAAAACTTACATATTACAAATAAAATGTCATTGTCAAAGTATACTTACGTGTCCATCATTTTCTTCAAATCCTTTCCCGGATTATAATGTAATGAATATAAAAGAACGACGACATTTTGCTTTGGACATAGAACCACTAACTGTCAATGAGTGCTGCAAAAAGAGGTATGAATTATATATATTCATAAAAACAAGGTATCAATTACAAACTTTTTCTTACTCATGAATATATGGCGCTAGGTAGCACTCTTTTCCATCTTCATAGAGCCTCTGCCGAAGGTATGACTCTCTTATAGCGAAAGTGTTCCCTTTTTTCTGGATGTGAATCGGGCAAAGGAATCCAAACTTGTCACCGTTCCCTGATAAAGTATAAAGGCGATGGAGGTACCTACAATAGTTAAAGCATGTCAGAATCAAAAGTTGATACTTAGTAATATTGTTAAAAATATACCCACATCATAAACAAGTGAACGTACGGTATGGTAATCTGATCCTTCGTTAACATCTGCACCATATCCTCCTGCTCGATATGCACAAACATGTCCCTCTTACCTATAACATCTGGATCCATCGCTAAAACTTCAGTTGAGAAGGATCTGTCAAATGCCAGCATACACAGACGTTGAAGTGGCTTCACCTTGTTTTGGGTCTGCAGTTGGGGCTGGCGTTGTGGAACCACTTCATTGGATGGGGTAATTTTCTAAATAAACAAAAATTAATAAGAAAGAGTTAGTAATAATTACAAGTTATAAATTTCTAATATGAAAAAATTGAAACATATCAAGAAGACAAATATTTTCATACTTCATGACGAACTGCTGCTGGAACAACCCGGACAAGTCTCTTTGGGCACCTAAGGAATGTTTTGAGGGCTTCACCCATAATCTTCACCTCATCATTAGGAAATGGAACAGGCGCATCTGGAATTTTTACCTCTCCAATCACCACTCTCACTTCGTCATCTTGCATTTGCTCGTGGTAGACGATTGGCCCCAAGTTTTGTATTACGCCAAGTGCCACTAAGCATCTATCAGGGTCCTCTAAATATAACTCATAAGGTTCACTATTTTTTTGGACTCCAGATTCCTCAGATTTACGCCCAAGAACACAACTCCCCTTTATGCTTTAAACTGCAGGAGAACTTGTCGCATGGATAGTTGTGTCCTGTTGTGAGCTTAGGATGCTCATCATTTTTTTCTTCAGTTGTAACATATGGGCTGCCGTTTGCTTCCTTTCATTCTCTAATATCACTTGCATCTACTTCCTTTTATTCTCTAGCATCAATTCCATCTCTTGCTTAGTGACCATTTCCGTGGAGGCATAACGTGTATGTGCTCCAAAGTAATCTCTTATGCCTACTCCTCGACAAACGCCCCTAACATGACCACCATGGTCCGGAGTCCCCGTGGCAACCGTCAAGATATCATCCCTTCCCTGTGGAATGAAAGCTCCCTGGGCATGTTCTAGTTGAAGTTGATCTTGTAATATATAAATAACAAACATAATTAATATGTTACTATACAACAAAGAAAATAATAAGGATTGATATTAAATTACTTACAATCCTTTCACCAATCATGCGTGCCTTCTCACTCGTATACTCTCCAGTCTTCCTTCAACGTGCATCCCTCCATTTTTCTTCACGAGATATTGGAGATGGTGGAGATATAATGGTAGATGGATCAGACTGAGCCTCTTCTTGTCGCCTCTTCTACTTCTCCTTCATCATTTCTTCTTCAACCTTTTCATAACCCCCACAAGACAATCTGTGGGGGCAATCATTCTTTCTACCACTCGCTATAGCTTTATCCCTTTTTATCTTTTAATAAGAAACCAACAAATCATTAATCGATAAAATTAAATGAGAATAAAGTAAGTAACTAATTAAAGTGAATAAAAACTAACCAAGGCTACTGGTGTAGTCTTTATCCTTAAAATTCTTTACATATAGCTTTGTCAAGAAATGTATATTCCTTACAAGGATTAGGAGGATTCTTACCCTCTGCTACCTCGACATGCACAAATCTTTTAGTTAGAGAGGTCTTGAAGGCTGTCCAACACTCCGTGCAATATGATAACAATTTATCCTTTAAGACTTGACTGGGAGGAACGTCGTAAGTAAGCTGTGAAGTCATTATATTAGTTAGTAACATAAATAAATGTAATAGTTATAAAAGTTCATGGGTGTATAGTATTGTACCACTATAGTGTTCCAAATATGATCCTTGATAGATTTATCCACTTCATTCCACTCATTAATCGTTATGCTAGGCTTGCTACGTGCTTGGAGGGCAACAAAGCTAATAAACTTGCTCTTGGTAGGCCTGATTGGTCTCCATTCCCCATCAAATTGAATCGGTATCTTCTGGTCATTCGTTCAACTCTTGGTAAACTCTTTTAGTATTGTGTCACGTCTACCCTTTCTTTTTCCCTGAGCAGAATGACTGCTATGTATGGCTCCCTTTTTCCAAATCAATGATTATAGAACGAAAAGCACATAATCTCACATAAAGCGTACAACCCAGCTAAAACTTGAAAATAGATTATATCAGTTTACATTATGGAGGTCACCCTTTAAGGGTCTACTTACATTAACATACACACATAAATACACATATACATAACCAAAGAAACAAACTCCAGGATCCTAATCACCGGTAGCCGCCACTTTACCTTTAGAGCTTCCTGCTTCAGCTGAAATGGTTTTTGTTATGGAAAAGAATGAGATTCGGAGAATCTTAGTAGCAACAAGCTAGCATACACATAAAATGCGAAAATAAACATGCAATGTCATGACATGTAAGATGATCGAACGTGAGTGTGTACACTAGCCCAAGGTCAAACTATATGTTTTCCCTTGGTCAACTTGGTGCCTCTGTCGGGTCCTTGACCACAACATGGCGGATTGGTATGTCTATGATACTAGCTCATGTTACAATGCATGACATCCATAATGATATCACATAATATAAGTATGAAGGAAGTTACTACCTGTTAGCTTTTCCAGTATCCTTACACGTTTTTCAAAGCTCAGGCAATTCTCAGACTTCAGACTATCCTCAAGTCCTACAATATCCAATCATCATAGATGAGTTACCACTCACTCAAACTTACGTTGATTCCATAATAGTGGTTAACTTAGCTTTACGATGACAAATTACCAAAATTCCCCTGTAGCCTCGGTCTATCTGTCCTTAGCAGAAATCATGGCACGGGCTATTTCTACACAAATTCACGTGTAGAATCAATTTTTGACCTCAGATTGGTCAAATTAAGGGCTAAATGATAAAAATGTCCTTAGTGACTAATTCCTCTACATTTTAAAGCTCATTATGTCATTTCTCTTTCTGGGGCTTTTTTTACTAAGTCGTCAACATAAACCCTACACAATTTCATTATCTAAACCCATTTAAATCTTTGGAATTGCCAAATTCCATATCCTTTATCATAATCATGATAGGGTTCAGATTTTAGATTCTAAAAAAAATTGTGTCAGTTTCTCGTTCTGATTATCTTAATCATCTTCTTTCTACTTATAGAATACTTATTAACTATTAGAATGATCATTGGTTAAGGTTTGGAGAAACTTGAATTTCAAAGTCTTTTAGTTTTCTTCATCTTCCACTCATAATAACAATCAAACCAAACCATAAATAGCTTTAATAGCATCCATATATAGAATCAAGCTTAGAGAGTTACCTTTGAGTTTCACAACTTTCTCTCTCCTCAACGTCTGACTTCTCACTCTCTCTCTCCTCTTGAAAACGCTGAGCAACCACAGATTCAGAGGTAAAGAGATGAGCAAGAGAGATTGTAGAGAGTTTAGGAAGCTTAAACCACAAGTTCCAAGATTCTTACCTTGATTCTGTACTCAAACCTAGCTTCTCGTTCTCACGTCTCACTCTCGCTCGTTCTTGTGTTCTGTTTCGTTCTGATCAACACAGGAAATGGAATGAAGAAATGGATGAATAAATGAGGAAGGGAAAAATATATATAAATATTGAGTTAAGTTAAATAATTAACTTAACATGGGTGGCACTATTCTATTGGTCCACAAACCTCATTTCCCTTCTTTGCTTCACCATTCCACGTGAGACATATGAGAATAACGGAAAATATGAATATCCAATTACCCCATTGTGTCAACTTATAACTTGTTGACAAAGTCATTGACTTTCTGACTAGTTGACATTTCTTGATACTAAATCACTAAAATAAACTTATTAGTTATAAAGTGGTCATTTCCCTCTTTTTAGATCCCGTATAATTGATATTATTGGAAGAATTAGGGAAAAATAAGCATTTCTCACTTTTGGAAAAATTACATTTTTGCACCTACAATTAATGATTTAATCCGATAAATCATTTCTTACGTCTTGTCCTTAGTTTTGGCCAATTTATAAATAACCGATACTTGAAATATCAATATAAATTCATGCACTTCACCATTTAATTCCATTAAGGGTATCAATACATAGGGAAATATTGGTGATTGAAAATTGGGGTGTTACACTATGCCCAGAATGAGTATCATCAATATTGGGGGGATCCTTCTCCATGTTCTTATTTAACAATGAAATAAGGTAAGTAAATGAAAATCCAAGATACATAATCAACGATCTTTTCTTTTCTTACTTTTAATTAAAGTCTATCAAATAGGAGTAAATATATTCTCCCATATCCCTTCATGGTGGTCAGTTCTTGTGGCATGTATGTCATCTACTTCATCTTCATTTAATTCAGGCAACCCTGACAAGAAACATGGAGTCTCAGAAACATCAGAGTTTAATTCCTTATTATCATCACTGTGAACTACGGTTTTTCCTTGGAGAACAACGGAGCGACTTTTATTTGCTGGATCGATTATATAAAACAATTGTTTTGCATGGGCTGCTAAAATAAAGGGCTCCTCACTATACTTTAATTTGTTAAGATCAACTAATGTAAATCCATACTTATCCACTTGAACACTATTATTATCAATCCACTTGCATTTGAAAACTGGAACTCTAAATTTAGTATAGTCAACCTCCCAATTCTCTTCAATAACCCCAAAATAAGGCATAGCTGCTAACTTTGGCTTTTTTTCTTTTAAACTAGAAAAATGCATAGATTCAGCCATAACCATAACTCCATTGTTTTGAACAGTACTCTTGTCATCCAGGGATTTCATATAGAAGGAATACTCATTGACATTGTATCCACTCCAACATATGACATTGAAGTTAGGACCTAGTGCCAACCATTTTATAGTTTGAGAAACACTATTATCATTGGCTACTTGTTTTTTGAACCATTGTGGGAAAGTCTTATTATGCTCAAGCAATAACCTTTGCTCAGTCATGCGACCATGTTGTGCCCTTATAATTTCTTTATGAATAGATATATAATCTTGAACTTCATCGGTGTTATTCAAAATGTATAAGTGTGCTTGTAACACTACATCATGATCCATATTAGTTTTCACTGTTACCCCATGTGTACCCTTACCTAATAATCTCTCCTCATGACAAGATTTAGGAAGCCCAATAACTTCTTCATTTGACAAGTAGTCAGAACAGAACTCAATAGCTTCTTCGGCAATATATCTTTCAACCATGGAAGCTTAAGGCCTGTATGGATTCTTCACATACCCTTTAAGGATTTTCATGTATCTCTCAATTGGGTACATCCATCGTAGATAAACAGGGTCACACAACCTGATCTCCCTCACTAAATGAACAATCAGATGTGTCATGATATCAAAAAATGAAGGAAGGAAGAGTATCTCAAGTTGGCACAAGATAATAGCAGCATCCTTTTCTAGTTCATCCAATTTATCGGGGTCAATCACTTTGTTGCATATGGCATGAAAGAAGAAGCACAGTCTAGTTATAGTGTGTCTTAAATCATCTGGCAATATGCCCCGAATAGCCACCAGAAGTTGTTGTTGCATCAAGATGTGTCAATCATGAGACTTTAAGCCCACTAATTTCAAATCTTTCATCGACACAAGCTTTTTAACATTTAAAGAATACCATTGAGGCACTTTGACACCATGTAAACAATCACAAAAGCTTCTTCTCTCAAGCTTGGACAAGGTATGAGAGGCTGGAGGTAGATAAGTCTGCTCACCTTATGGTTGTGGATGTAACTCATCTCATATTCCCATTTCAATCAAGTCTAATCTTGCATTGACACCATCCTTGGTCTTGCCCTTTATATTGAGAAGTGTCCCAATAATACTATCACACATATTTTTCTCGACATGCATAACATCAATACAATGTCTCACATCAAGACTTTGCCAATATGGAAGATCAAAAAATATAAACTTCTTTTTCCATATATTTTTATCAGCTGCACTCTTTTGCGTCTCTCCAAAGATAACATTGATGTCTTTCACTCATTCATAAACTTTCTCTCCAGTCAATGGCACTGGAGCATCTCCATACTCTTGATGGCCATAAAAAGCTTTCTTTAATCTACGAGAAGGGTGATTTTGGCTGAGAAATCTCAGGTGGCAAAGATAGAATGTCTTCTTTCCATGTTTAAGTTGATGGTGGCATGTGCCTGCTTCACAAATTGGACATGCTTTATGTCCCTTAGCACTATACCCAGATAGGTTTCCATATGCAGGGAAGTCGTTTATGGTACAGAAGATCATGGCACGCATGTTGAACACCTCTTTTCGATTCGCGTCAAACACATCCATACCTATCTCCCACAACTCTTTCAATTCTTTGATCAAAGGGGCTAGGTAAACATCAATGTCATTTCCTGGCTGCTTTGGACCTAAAATCACCATAGAAAACATAATATACTTGCGTTTCATGCACAGACGAGGAGACAAGTTGTAAATCACTAAGAGAACAAGCCATGAACTATGAGTACTGCTAAGGCTACCATAAGGATTCATGCCATCAGTAGACATCCCAAGCCTGAGGTTTCTTGGCTCCTTTCCAAACTCAAAAAACATCTCATCAATTTTGTTTCATTGAGGAGAATCGGCTAGATGGAAAAGCTTCCCATCCGATATTCTCTCATCTGCATGCATCTTAAGTTCTTTGCATCATTCACATTAGCAAATAATCGCTTGAACCTTGGTTTCACTGGAAGATACCATAACACCTTCGCAGGAAGGCGCTTAATAGTCTCATCAAAATATGTATCACAATTCCCTTTCAATTTGTTCCGTGAAGCACCACATTTTGGACACTTATGCTCCCTTTCGAACTCTTCTCTATATAATATACAATCGTTAGGACATGCATGAATCTTTTTTTACTGTAGACCCAAGGGACACAACATTTCTTTACCTCATTATTACGGTTGGGTAATTCATTACCTTCTGGAAGCATGTCTATCAACAACTCAAGCAATTCTATAAAACTCTTGTCACTCCACCCATTCCTTGCTTTCAAGTGGACCAATCTCACCAAAGCTGAAAGCAACGTGAATTTTGTACATCTCGAGTATAAAGGCTTTTCTGTATGACTAGACAAGTTATCATATGCATGTGATCGCTCAAAGGCCTCTTCGCCAATATCACAAATCATGTCCTCTAGTCGATCATCCATGTCCACATCAACTTCCATCTCTTTAGATGCATTCAGGTCTTCTACTAATTCACCATGCCATACCTATCGTGTATAACTCTTCAAGAAGCCATCACAAATCAAATGCTCTCTTATTTCTTCGACACATAGTCGCCTCAAATTTAAGCAATTTACACAAGGACAATAAAACTTCCCAGATTTATCACCACTACCATTTTTTATAGCAAATTCCAAAAAATTATTCACCCCATTATCATACTCATCACTAGTTCGCCTAGCATAGATCCAGCTATGATCCATATGTGTAAAAAAACTTCAACAGAAAATAAAATTGTTTAAAATTTTGTGTTCAAATTATAGGAGGACTATTGAAGGACATGGAATAAAGGAGGAATAAAATTGCAGATATAAGAACAAAAGGGTCTCTCTAGTTCATAGAAATAAAAGAGGAAGTAAAGCACATGCATAGTGAAACCACTTGTGTATTTGTCCAACCAGCAAGCAAGTCTAATGAAAATAATAGAAGTGAGTGGTATATAAAATAAATGAGAATATATGTTGTATTAAAATCTAAATTATTGAATTGAATGCGTAACAAAAAAAGCTTGCTTCGAAAAAGCTAAACCTAACCCACTGGTAATGAATTTCCATTTTTATCCCTACAATTTTGAACTAGAGGAGGACTAACGGCATGAGGTTCCAAGGAGATCAAACACACGGACCTCCTAATTTACAACATTCTCCCAATTACAAAATTTTAACCTGGATGAGCAGGTAATAACAGCATGAGAGATCAAACACGTGAACTCTTACTTACAAGAGAACTTAAAAGAAATGCCACCATGTTATAAGGCCATTAGCATAACATTAATAGCTCTTTCAAAACTTAAAAGACATTACAAGGCCTCCCCTGGCTTTAATAAAATCAAGCTACTTCCCAAAAATGCAAATCATTCATGAATCACCTAAAAACCAACAATAACAACAAAGAAAATAATGGTAAGATGTAAAAGCAACAAAAATCAGTTCATGAGTAAAGGGACGATCATATTCAAAATTACCTATTTTCCATTATTGAACCAAGCCGTGGCCTTCTTCTCAGGATCAGAAAAGTTTATGATTTTTTGAGTAACTCTGGAAACGTATAAATATATAATTAACTACCATATATTCTAAAATCCCAAAAATTTGCACAACCACTTGTGCACAAACATTTGCTTAGCTTCGTATATGGGAAAAGGATCACAATGAGTGTATAATATGTTCTAATATCAACAAGTATATGATGTTTCAAGATTGTGGTGCTGGCAATATAGCAATGGCATTATCTTTTACAAAAAGTAATTAAAGCAAAAATAGGGAAGCATGACTCAAGGGGTTTAGGATCTCAGTCCTAATAATTATGTTCATCTTTTATCCCCCATTCCTTCTTCCTCATATGATGCCTCCGTCTTATCAGTCCATTTCAAAAGGATTAGGTGTGTGAAAGGGAAACCACTACATACCTTAGTGAATCTGATACATATGGTTGAGGAGGAGTTGGAATCCACTCAAAGTGCCTTGATTAGCAGCGACAGAGAGAGAGTCGATAGCAGCATGGAAAGATAGACGCTTATGGCGGCATCATCCCGGCAAGCGCGAGGTAGCCAGCAGCAGTGAGGGAGAGAGGAGTCTGAACTCGAGGCAGCAACTAGGGCAGGGAGTTCAGCGTTCACGCGGCAGAGCGTGAGATTGGTATGGCGGAAAAAGCAAAATGACATGGAGGGAGGGAGAGGACCTAATGGGTTTTTTTTATAATATTCTACACCAGTTGGGCCAGAACTGGTGTAGAAACTATAACTTTCTACACCGATTGAGGCCCAACCGGTGTAGAATATATTTTCTACACCGGTTAGCCCATAACCGATGTAGAAAAAAAGACATTCTACACTGATTGATTTTCAACCGGTGTAGAAAATATATTCTACACCGTTTGGGACTAAACCGGAGTAGAAAGTTATAGTTTCTACACCGGTTCTGGCCCAGCCGGTGTAGAATATTCTTATTTAATTTTTTAAAAAAAATTTCCTCTCCTGGTGATTTGTTGTGACAATTTCTACACCGGTTAAGATCCAACCGTTGTAGAAAGTATTTTTATTAAAAAAATTTTAAATTCTTGCCCGTTCTAAATTATGTGAATATCTGAGACTTTCCACACCTATTTATATGAAATCGGTGCAGAAAGTTATATTATTTTTGTTTAAAAAATCTATATAATTTTAAAATAAATTTAATTTCATTTATTTTAATGAAAAAAAAATTTAAATTTACTTTCTACACGTGTTATCTTTTTAACACGTGTAGAAAGTTATTTTATCTTTATATATTTATGAAAATGTCACCGGTCATACTTTCTACACATTGTCGGTTTCGTCATGTGTAAAAAATAGGTGTAAATCCTATATTTTGTACTAGTGGCAGTCTACTTCAATCCTAAGAAATCTAATGGCAAATCTAGGGGAAGAAGTAACAAATATCAAAACACTTTGACTATGCAACACCAATAGTCATGGGGATAACTTCTAGAATCAGAATACCACCAGTAGTAGCAAATAACTTTAAAATCAAGCCTGCAATTATCCAAATGGTGTAAGAAAATTAGTTCGGTGGTTTACTAATAGAAGATCTTAACACACATATAGTCAACTTCCTAAAAATCTGTGACACATTCAAGCATAATGGTGTTACTGATGATTCCATTAGACTTAGAATTTTCCCTTTTTCACTCAAGGATAAGGCTAAGAGCTGGTTATACTCGATACTAGTAGGAAGCATAACTATATGGGATGTCTTGGTGCAGAATGTTTTGGCAAAATACTTTCCTTCATGAGAAACTACTAAATTGAAGAATGAAATTACCTCATTTACCCAGAATAAACTAGAAAGCCTCTATGAAGCCTGGGAAAGATACAAAGAGTTGCTAAGGAGATATCCTTATCATAGGTTACCAAATTAGTGATAACTGTAAACTTTCTATAATGGGATGATGCATACCTCTAGAACTCTGGTAGATACTGCAGCTAAAGGATCTTTAATGGGAAAAATTATAGATGATGCCTACAATCTACTTGAGGATATGGCAGCCAATGCATACCAATGGTCTTCTAAACGTAACATTTCAAAGAAAGCACTTGGAGTGCACAAGTTGGATATCCTTACAACTTTGTCTTCTCAAGTTACATCTATATCCAAGCAAGTGAACTCATTGACAAACCAACCAAATGTAATCAGCACTCCTACTGAAACCTCTGATCCGTAGAGGACCTCATATGAGCACGTAATGTTAAGAAGGATACCCATTCATGCCAGAGCAAGCTCATTATATCAGAAATCAAAGAAATGACCCATTCTCAAATACTCACAATCTAGGTTGGAGAAATCATCCAAACTTTGGTTGGAGGAATAATCAAAATGAGTTCAATCCCCAAGGGAACTACCAACAATAAGCTCTTTAACAACCAAATCTATCACAACAAAAAGTAAATATGGAAGATGCATTAGCTCAACTAAACATGAATATATCTCAATTCATAGCTAGGACTGACGCAATACTAAAAAACTAAGAAGCCTTAATAAAGAACTTGGAGATCCAAATAGGCCGAATTGCAAATATATTAAATTCCAGATAACTAGGAACTCTACCAAGTGACACCTAAAGAAACCCAAGAGAGTATGTAAAGGCCATTACACTAAGGAGTGGGAAAGATCTTGTAATTAAAATGAAGATTGATGGAGAAAAGAAAGAAAGCAAAGAAGAATAAAAGGATGAAGCATAAAAACCTAAGGAGGAGGATGTACTACCAGGAAGAATCTGCTTTCCAGATAACCCTCCTCCATATGTACCACCAGTTCTATACCCTCATAGACTTATAAAGGCAAAGTTGGACAAGCAATTTGAAAAGTTTCTAGAGGTTTTCAAAAAGTTACATATAAATATTCCTTTTACAAACGCTCTTACCCAAATGCCCGGTTATGCAAAATTCATGAAGGATCTTCTCTCAAATAAGCATAAGCTTGAGGAATTTGAGACAGTTGTACTTACTGATGAGTGCAGTGCTATTCTACAAAAGAAATTACCACCAAAGTTGAAAGATCCAGGAAGCTTTTGCATACCTTGCACCATAGGTCAATGTCACTTTGAAAGAGTACTTTGTGACCTAGGAGTAAGTCTAAATCTCATACCTCTATCTATCTATAAGAAACTTGGTCTTGGAGAGGTAAAGTTGACCATAGTTTCATTACTTCTAGCTGACCGATTAATAAAACATCTGAGGGGTATCTTAGAAGATGTTCTGGTAAAGGTGGGCAAACTTATATTTCCAGCTGATTTCATAATACTCGACATGGAAGAAGACCAAGAAATTCCTATCATTCTTGGGAGGCCATTCTTAGATACTAGGAGAAAGTTAATAGATGTGCTACAGGGAAAGTTAACCTTGCAAGTTCAAAATAATCAAGTATCTTCTAACATTTTTAAGGCTTTTATCCTTTCCATATGAATGTGACACCTGTTACAGAGTATATACATTGACTAACTGCATAAAAGACATGGTGAACGAAATCTGTATAGATCAACCATTAGCAATAGGAATGGTAGATGTATTAAAATATACTAATCCTGAAGTCTTAGAGCAGATTAGTTACCTTGGATTCCCCAATCTTAATCAAGAAACCATTTGAAGATTTGGGAGAAAGGCCAAGTAAGTAGTACCATCAATAGAGAAACCACCAGTACTAGAGTTGAAAATATTACCATCCCACTTAAAGTATGCTTATCTGGGAGGAAATTCAACATTACAAGTTATCGTCTCTACAGCTCTTACTCCCAATAAAGAAGAAAAGTTATTAAGAGTTCTAGGGAGTATAAAACAACATTTGAATTGTCAATAGCTGATATAAGAGGAATCAATCCTTCACTTTGTATTCATAAGATCCTAATGGAAGATAACTACAAGCCATCAGTCAAGCACCAGAGAAGACTCAATCTGAATATGAAGGAGGTGGTAAGAAAGGAGGTAATAAAGTCGTTGGATACTGTTATAATCTACCCAATCTCTGACAGTCAATGGGTAAGTCCAGTTCAAGTTGTGCCAAAGAAAGGTGGAATGATAGTGGTGCCTAATGAGAAAATGAATTGATTCCACAATGAACGATGACTGGCTAGAGAGTATTTATCAACTATAGAAATCTCAATAAAGCTACTAGAAAAGATCACTTCCCTCTGCCATTTATAGACCAGATGCTTAACAGACTAGCTAGGAAAGCATATTATTGCTTCTTGGACGGGTACACAAGATATAATCAAATTACAATTGTACCAGAGAATTAAGAGAAAACAACTTTTACATGTCCATTTGGTACCTTTGCCTTTAGAAAAATGCTATTTGGTTTATGTAATACACCAGTAACATTTCAAAGGAGTATGATGGTGATCTTTTCAGATATGGTGGAAAAATTCATTGAGGTGTTCATGGATGATTTCTCAATTTTTAAAGAATCATTTGATCATTGTCTTCTAAATCGGGAAAAAGTCTTGCAATGTTGTATGGAGACAAATTTGGTTCTAAGTTGGGAGAAATGTCATTTCATGGTGAAAGAAGGAATCGTGCTGGGTCACAAGGTATCTGATCGAGGCATTGAAGTGGATTGAGCCAATATTGAAACAATTGAAAAGATACCACCACCCTTCTCAATCAAGGGCATTCAGAGCTTTTTAGGACATGCGAGCTTATATAGAAGATTCATCAAGGACTTCTTAAAAATCACAAAGCCACTTTGTATGTTGTTGGAGAAAAACACTCGCTTTATGTTTAATGAGGAATGTTTATTAGCCTTCGAAACTCTAAAAAGTTCCTTGACTTCTACACCAGTTATCATAGCTCTATATTGTAATCTTCCATTCAAAACGATGTGTGATGCAAGTGATTATATAGTTAGAACTGTTTTAATCTAAAGAAGAGATAAGTTTTTCCATGCCATCTATTATGCTAGCAGGACACTCTCAGACACATAGTTGAATTATGCAACAATAGAAAAGGAGCTTTTAGCAATAGTATTTGCATTCGAAAAATTCAAAGCCTACTTGATCAGGTCAAAAGTCATTGTCTGGACTGACTACTCGGCAATCAAATACTTGATTGAGAAAAAAGATGTTAAGCCTAGATTGATCAGATGAGTGCTTCTACTACAAGAATTTGACTTAGAGATCAAAGACAAAAAAGGGACCGAAAATCTCGTTACATATCATCTTTCTCGGTTAGAGCCATCTGAACAAGCGCGAGAATCACCAATCAAGGAGAATTTCCCAGATGAGCAACTTTTTTTCATGCAATCAAAACACACCCCTTGGTATGCTGATTTTGTAAATTACTTAGCAAGCAGAGTAATTCCTTATGAACTTTCTAAAGTGAAAAAGAAGAAGTTTCTAGCTGATGTAAGGCATTACCTTTAGGAGGATCCTTTCTTATATAAACAATGCCCAGATCGAATTATCAGGCGATGTGTTCCTGAAGAAGAAATGGCTAGCGTCTTAAATTATTGTCATTCATCCCCATATGGTGGTCATTTTGGAGCAAATAGAACAACTACTAAAGTCCTTCAATCTGGGTTTTACTGGCCTACACTCTTCAAGGACACCTATATAACTGTGGCAACATGTGACAGATGTCAATGAACGGGAAATATCTCAAGAAAACATGAAGCACCTTTAACTAACATCTTAAAAGTTAACTCTTTGATGTATAGGGGATTGATTTTATAGGGCCCTTTCCATCTTCATTTAGCAATCAATTTATTTTAATGGCTATTGATTATGTCTCCAAGTGGGTTGAAGCAGTTGCTTTTCCTACAAATGATTTTCGAGTGGTTGTGAAGTTTTTGAGGAAGAATATTTTTACAAGATTTGGAGTGCCTAGAGCTATTATCAGTGATGGAGGAAGGCATTTTTACAATCAAAAACTTCAATCAGTATTAGCTAAATATGGAGTAACTCATAAGGTTACAACTCCATATCATCCACAAACTAGCGAGCAAGTGGAAATCTCAAACAGAGAACTGAAATGGATCTTAGAGAAGACGGTGAATTCCAATCAGAAGGACTGGGCAAGGAAATTAGAAGATGCACTTTGGGCTTAAAGAACTGCCTTCAAGAC
Source organism: Albizia julibrissin (assembly GCA_037074505.1). Classification (NCBI taxonomy): domain Eukaryota; kingdom Viridiplantae; phylum Streptophyta; class Magnoliopsida; order Fabales; family Fabaceae; genus Albizia; species Albizia julibrissin. Next base: position 33,241,214 of record CM073483.1, read on the forward strand.
TCCAATTGGTACATTCCCATATAAATGGGTTTATGGAAAAGCATGTCATCTTTCAGTAGAAATGGAGCACAAAGCGTATTGGGTAATAAAAGCCTTAAATTTTGACTTAAAGGTAGTAGGTAAGAAGAGACTTCTCTAACTCAATGAGCTTGAAGAATTCAGACAACAAGTTTACGAAAATGCCAAGTTATACAAAGAGAAGACGAAAATGTGGCATGACAAAAGAATCTTGAGGAGAGAGTTCACACCGGGATAAAAAGTGCTTTTATATAACTCAAGGTTAAAATTATTTTTAGGAAAGCTGAGATCAAGGTGGTCAGAACCTTTTACTGTGATTTAAGTATGGCCATATGGAGATGTGGAGATTCAAGATAGTGATAAAAAATTTAAAGTGAATAGGTAAAGGCTAAAAGAGTACAATGATGGTGCACTCAACACTTTGAAAACTATCATTATGTTTGAGGAACCAATAGGCAAGCCCTCCTTCTAGTAAAAATTAAAAAAAACATCAATTAGCTTGGTTTTTGTCTAGCTAAAGATGTTAAAGAAGGGTGGCTATTTGGGAGGCAACCCAAAACTTCTTTTCCTTACTTATTAATTTTTCTTTCCTACTTACTAAAGCACACTGCACTGTGTTGAAAATTTTAGTTTTCATCATTTTCATTTCAAGTTAACATGGAGGAATCTCATGTCAAGCTTAAAAATAGGTTCCCCACTCTTCCTAAAAATGTGCTTAAGAAGATCTATAACTGTCGACTTGAAAGAATGATGATATTCAAGCGTTTGGGCCTTCCTGAGGACGTACGCTGGATCATTAAAGCTAAGGTATGTTTAACAAGTGAGATTCATAAGTCATTTATAAAACCTATGCCAGGAATAGGAAGAAGTTCTTACTCTAAAAAGAGAAGAGCTAAAAGAATGAAGGTCTACCATAAATGTGCAAGGTGGACATGTGATCAATGTTGTAAGAGCAAAGGTATGGTTTCTATAAATTGATAAGATAAAATTCAATTCATAAAGGATGGACTGAGTAAGGAGTCATTGGATGATATTATTCAAACTCTTGAGACGCTTCCTAGTGGTGATGTTAATCGTATTCTTCTCGATTTAATGAATATATTTAACAAAGAAAAAGAGTGCTACTATCTTAGAAATCTGACATTAAAAGACCCTGTTTACCGGTTTATAAGAAAATTGGATAAATCCTTGATTCATAGAAAGCATTTAAGACATTACTGGACATAAAACCAGAGGAAGATGTGAGCCACAATCACAACTACTGTTCATAATCATGCTTTTGTCTAATATGCCTTATATTTTCAGTAACTTTTGACTTTCTTTACTTATTTTTTTTAATTTCTTCAGGCAACATGATACTAGTCATTTGTGTCAAAATATTTTTAAAATTTCTTTGGAAAATGTGTGATTTGCATGATCTTGTTGTCGTTGTTTTAGTAATATAAATATTCACTCTTCCACTTGTTAAGCATAAAATGTCTGAGAGTAAAGAAGAGAAAAATGGTATTACACTAAAATGTAGATTTAAATATATCTTCATTTTTAGTGAAACTGATTTTGGAAAGGATGAAGAATTTCTAACTGCAGTAAAAGAACTTGGAAATGCATTAGCTGCTAGAAAGATCAACTTTATATACGAGGGAGGCATCCAGGGCCTTAGGGGAAGTATGGCCATTTCTGCAACCATTAAAGGAAGCAAGGGTTTGAGTGTAAGAGTGAAGGAGTTGGATGGTTACATCTTTTCCTTATGATAAGAGTTACAGGTTTCAAGCTTACCAGAATGAATAGGACGTATGTTCTACCATGCTGAATCTTTTATCATTCTACCGTGTGGTTTGGAAATGTTGGGTAGGATTTCTAGCATTGCATATTAGGCTAAACTAAACTTTCTCAAAAAGCCATTAGAATTGTTAAATGTTAATGGTTTTTATGATGATCTGTTGTCTTTTTTTATCATACTGTGGAAACAAGATCCATACCTCAAGCGACTCGTCATTCCATAATTTATGGTCTAACTGCTGATCAGTTGCTTGATCAACTGCAAACCTATGAACCTAAACTAGATCTATTAGTCAAAAAAATAGGTGGGCAAGCTTCATATAGCAGTCAGAAGTAGAATCGAGATACCAATCTTCAATTGTAACTTTCCTTAATCTTTTGGTTTTACTCTTAGCATTTTGATTTACTTTATTGTGTATTTATGTTTTTAAATAAAAAATTTCTCTAAGCTTTATAAGATATTGAGATAATGTCCAATTTAGGTTGAGGGAGGAGTAGTAAAAAAAATATTTAGTTAGTTAGTAAAACCACTAGATGCATGAGATATAGAAAAAATGGTAGAGTAAGGAGTTATTATTAACTCTTGATATGCATTTTATTAGTTGATGTTTTTGTTTCATCTTATGTAAAAAAAATCATCATGTTTTGGTGCTTTTTAAGAAGTATATAAGTTTTAATTATGGATTAATTGAATTTAGAGATTTCATAGTATGATTAAACAACTGATGGTTGCGATTGATGATGAATTTTAAGATTGAATAAACTGAATTTGAAAGCCCCTGACCATGAGCTTTTAAGCTTATATGATCAATAATAATTATTTTTTATGTGTGATATTTGTAATATCCCGAATTTTGGGACTAGAGGCATAAGATTAAGCCTGGATTAAGTGGACTGCTAGACCCTGGTTTAGCAAATGTCCCTATGAGGCATGTTTAAATTCCCCAAAAATTCTTTTATATCCTTGGATATTAAATGAATTATATTGGTAAGTTAAAGAGCTCGGGGAATAACAAAACGAAGTGATTGGAAGTCACACATAATAGAGTAAAGTGGAACACAAAGTAATTTTGCCACCGGTGAAATTTCCTGTATGGCAGTTATGATTGTGTGACATGTTTTGATGGGTAAATGATGGTGAACAGTTATGAAACTTTCCAGAATGAAAATAGACTTATCAAGCTTCAATTTGATAGGTCATATAAGTAATTTGGAGTTGTACACAAGGAGAAATGAATTTTTGAAGTTAGCCCAGCGAAATTAATTATTTTCTGGAACAACATTCAAAGATTAGAATTCTGGGAAGAGTGAGCTTCCAATTGGCCAAAGGTTATATTTTTTCTTAAGACTAGACTCAATAAGTATCGCATAGCCTTTAGAATCACTCCAATTGGACATTTGTACAATTAGATATGAATTTTCGAAGTTAATGAAAAATCTGCAGAATTTGGTATTTTATGCGAAAATTCATTATTTGGACCAATGAGGTGCTGACACGTGGCAAGGCAAATTGACACCCCATTTAATCATTAAATCACCATCTTCCTCAGCCATTTTCCCGTGAAAAACCAGAGGAAGAAAGAGAAAGTGATCGGATGGGAAATGGAGGGTGAGGAGAGAGAAAATTATTTTCTCCGAAACATTGCCGAAACGGCATCCTCTCTCAAAGTACCCTTCAGGAAACTTTCTCTACTCATCGAGATCTTCATTCCTACGGTTTTGGATTTTCATTTGGAGATGTTTGGTGCCGTCTCCCTTGCCGGAGTATTGCCGGAATTCCGAACCGTTTGTGGAAACGAGTAGAGGTAAGCGTAAGCTTCCTTTTTAACCGATTGGTTTGTCGTTTGGATGAGTATAGAGGAAGTTGAATACTATTTATACTTATTTAAATTGGTATTTAGAATGGATAAATGATGTCTAATGGATGTATAAATAGCTAATCACTTGATTATGAGTAGTAAGGAAGTGATTAGGTAAGAGAAAACGAAGAAACAACAAACTTTTTCGGATAATCTCATTTCTGCCCTGTACTGTGACGTGGAGAAAGAGTGATAATTTGATGATTTTGATGCTTCCATTGGCTTTAGGAGGCAAAATTGTGTGGGTATGAAAGTGTTCATGAATTTTGGATACTTGTACATGAATTTAGAAGTTTTAGAAGTTAAAGGGTAAATGCTGTGTAATTCATTGTCTGGAAGCAGTGTTGTTGTCGCGTGTTTTCAATAGGCAAACTTTGTCCGAAAATTCCGAAACTTTCCAGATGAAAGGTAGACACATAGACCTTTAATTTGATATGCTATAATGGTTAATTGGACAAGTATGCTATGAGATATGAATTGTTAAAGATATGTCTTGTTTTCTGGAAAGAATCTGAAACAGTCGGTGTTTGGAAAATTTCTGGGAATGGTGTAGTGGTGGCGTCTAAAATTGAGTATTTTTATATAAAACTAAACTTAAAGGGCTTCAAATATAGCTTTGAACCATCTCAATTGGAGTTCTATAGAATTAATTATGATTTTTCAAAGTTTGGTCACAAATGCTGGTAGATTGAGTACCATGCGAATTTGAGTAAGAAATTGGCCAAATATAATTGGAATGAACTCCAAGGGTGAAAGTAAGCCTATAGAGCTAATGTGGGCCATTGGGTATTCACTTTTCATGGCTCTAATGATGTTATCACTTGCCTAGGGTCATGAAGTGATAAAGAAGGAGCAATGGTTGGCGGATCAAGGGACTAGAAGAGAAGGACATAAAGTCCACCAGGTAGTGAACTTATCTTTTCTGCATGTATGTGATATGTATGTCTTGCATTGATTATGTGGCTGCTTTGCCTATTTGTGTGGAACATGTATGATTGGTTGAAGCTCTGTTATATTTGTGCAATGGCCATATGTATGTCATAACATCGAGCATGCAGCATGTCATTATGTTGGCATGAAATAGTGTAGGCAAGCATGTCATGCATTCATATATATCTGGCATGCATAGTGGTAATGTTTGCTACTGAGATTCTCTCGAATCTCACTCCTCCCAACCAACCATTCAGACAGGTGAACATTGGAAACGTGCTGAGATCAGAAAAGACGTATGCACGAAGAGGACTGTTGTTGGTTGTTTGAAGGTCTGTAAATATTGTGTAAACCCCTGGTGGGGAAACTTTTGTATTATAATCAAGCAATATTGTATTAATATTATCAGTATATTCATGATATTCCTGTGTGCCCACTGAACTACGCATTGCTACTCTGAGTAAGATCAGTAATAAGGGATATATGAGGCGGGTCGTTACAATATTCACCTATTAAGTTGTCACTTTATAACTTACTTTAAATCTGGTTGAGACTACATTTCACATACACATTCAAAAATGATAAAGGCATTCATTTTCTTTCTTTAACTAGAGCCAAATAGTCAACCTTACAATTATATCATTAATAAGCCCCTTTGAGCCTAATTGACTGTTTCTTTGTTCTCAATCCATTAACATGTGTTTTAATGATATATCAAGTGTTTTTACCTAATTCGGAAGATTAGCATATCATTTGAAATTTTTTTAAAATGGGCTTTTGACAAGTATGGGGTGTATACACCATCAACTTTAGAGTTGCAGAGTAAGGAAAAAAAAGAAAAAGAAAGAGAAAAGAAAAGAAATTGAGTATTCAAATTAAATTGTGGGTTGTTGTGATGAAATAGATTTATTCAGAAGTTGCCCCATTTTTCAATTTCTCTATTAATTTCTTAAATGTAGCCATTCATATCATATTTTACAATTCTTTTACCTTAACCCCATTATAACACTCAATAAGTCCTTTTGATTTGAATTATGCATGTGAATTAGGTAGTGGAGATTAAGATTTTTAGCAAGCTTATAGTAATACAACTTTTTCAGTTAAATTTGAGCGAAACACTGACCCTTAAACACTTGAGAGATTGAGAGAATGAGTCACAATTACAAATTCGGTTCATTCATTTTCAAATAGAGTTACCAGTTTATATGTTTGTTGATTCATGAATGATATGATCTCTTTATTCTTCAATTGTATTCTTGCTTATAACTTGACACTTCTGATTTTGTTAGAAGCACTTATTAGTTACTCATTGTTGTCTGAGGACGTTCAAGATCTAAGTGTGGGGGAATTTGATAAGTAAAATATTTGTATATCTATTTTCCCTTATATGATGATTTTGTGGACGATACTTGAGCTTAATGTAATAAATTTGGGTATAATTGATAAATGAATAATGATTTTGAAATAAATATTTTTATTACTATTATTACTACTATAATATAATATTTCCTTGCTTTTCTTTTGATAGCCACATAAAGCACTACATTAAGAAGAATCTGAAAGACATTTAAGGGGTAAGGGTACTGTAGCAGTATTGTTCATCATCACTGTTTGGTACTGTTCTGCCGACAATCACTGTTCATTACTACTATTCATTATCACTATTCACCAAAATTGGACAGCTAAGAGAGCAAGAGTGGATGGTCTTCTTTGAGGGGCGTCCTTCTCTGATAAAAGGAGGACGAGCTGGAGCATAGAGACAGATGTGTTGTTTCTAAAGGAGATTGACACCATCTTAGAGTTAATTTCATGCATTGTATTACTTCTTACATGCCTCCTTCATGTAAGGTTTATGTAGTCCTCCTTTATGAATGGTATAGGTTGTCACCTACATGGAAAGTTTCATCTCCTATATGGAAAACTATATTTTTCTATTTTCATGCATCTTGTAGTTGTATCTTTATATTTTAGAATTTAATAATTAAGTTTTATGTAATGTTTATGAAGTTTTCAATTTATTTTAGTTTTGTTGTTAATTTCATCATGAGCTAAATTTTCATTTTCCTAGGGTGATGATGTAGCTTACTAATGACGGATTCAATCTTAACTTATTAAATCTAGTTTTAATTTTTCCTTCATGATTGAGTTTTGATTATTATTCTTAATACTTTCGATTGATTGGCCATCTTTTGAATGATTTCAATATGCACGTTGAGGCTGGAAGGAGATGCATGTATGTAGATCCTATAATTAACACCATAACCTGCATATGAAATAGGAATATATTCATATGGGTTGTGTAGTCTTAATGAGTTTTATAAATCTTAATGTATGATTAATTGCTTTAATTCATATAAGGTTATATTGGATTAGCAATTAATTATAAAATTGCTTGACCTTGGAAGAGGCTATTAATTAAATAAGGGAAACTCGGCTATCAATCATGTGGAATAAAATGGACTAAAATATATAGGTGATTCAATCCGAAATTTGCTAAGTGAAATCCGATCCCTAGGGCTTTTTCTCATAGTTGTTTTCATATTAATTGCATTCATATTTAATCATTTTTATTTTGTACTCTCAATAACCAATTAATCGATCGACTTAATAGAATTAAGATTACTAATTTTAGTACATAGTGATCAATCTTCATGGGAACGATACTCTACTCACTTCTATATTACTTGTTTGTGACATTGTATACTTGCACCTTTTAATAAACCATTTACACTCGTTACACATATTCATGAGTTGAATTGCATTTGGATCAAGGAGAAAAGTTGTGTGGAGATGAGTGACAAATAGACCATATATTCATGAGTGTGAAGAGTTTATGAAGAGGCCATGATCATTTTAATTTTCTACTTACTCCAAATGCTATTTAGTTAGTCAACATATGTAGTACATTACATATGCAATAACTATGATATGTAGTACACATGTTGATGAGCTTGATTGCATTTGCATACATAGCACAGGGGCTGAATGAGCATCAATCAGCCCATATATTTATGAGTAAGTCAAAAACTTTATTTTTATTATAATGAATTTGTATTTAATTTTTGTATTACAACTTTATCATTTTTCTTTCTAGAAAAGAGTATGAAGAGCGCCGAAAAGACATGTGATGGGCACCAAGTTAAGCAGTTTTTTGTAGCTATCACTTATATTTTTGTAGACATGTAAAGAGCACTAAATAATCTGATCTAATTTATAACTCTATGTTATTGAAAAGAAGGGATGAACAAATGTAGTTCAATGTTACAGATACAAGCTAGAAAGCCATTTCTGTAGGACTTGGAAAACGAAAAAATCCTTCCTTCCATAGGTATAAATATGCTATTTATTTTCTACTTGCTCGATATTCAATTAACATACGTGTGTGTGTGTGTGTGTGTTATATGCAAATTTTTGTCCATAGAATTTTTCGTAGTTGGGATTGTGAAACTTGTGATAATGACAATGATGTAATTTCATTGCATCATTCTCATTATAGCAAGTTTCACAATTCCAATCTTCATAAATTCCATGGACAAAAGTTTGCATATACGTATGTTAAATGAATCTTGTTTGTCATGTCTTTGTTCTTTTCAACTTTTATTTTTGTTTCGATGTCCCCTCCTTGAAAGGACTTAGATCATTATTGAGTGTTGAGTGGGAGTATGGACTGTAATTTTAACCCCAACTTATGGGTAATGTTGATGTCTGGTTCATATAGTAAGCCACCATCCTTGCAGTCAATTGTCGTAACCCTTGAATTGGGCGATAAGTATACTAACCTTAGGCAGTTTGGCTCTTTTTTGAGGTTCAGAGGAGTCAAAATGTATAAGTATGGTAACCTAGCAGTCAATTCATAAGTAGTTGCTTTCAATTATTAGGATGCTCACAAAGTCACAATATAAATCATGCATCAACAGTATGTAGATGCTAGGCCTAAAATTGCATATACTATATCCAACACTAAAAAATAATCTAACTCCTTTGGAGGTGAGGAAAATGCAAGCAAAAAAAGTAAGCTTTGAAAAAATAAATACCATAATTAAGATTCAATAATTATCTTATAATACAGGGCTTAGATTCATGGTTATCAGTTATAATTATTTGTTATGTTGATTGCATTTGTATTTTTAAGGCTGTCTGTAAAATTTATATTACATAATATAGCTTTTAGATATAATAATATCCAACATGGCTTCTGTGAAACAAAATAAAATATATTTTTTTAAAAAAATGGCCACCTTTTAGACCGGGTATGAAATTACCTAGTTTAAAGAGTTGGCATTTTTTTATTATAAATTGAAACTTTTTAACATTAGTCGTTAGTTTAAACAACCGGTCTAAAAAAGTAACTTTTAAGACCGATTGTACGTCCGATCTTAATGAAGAAAGACTTTCTAAATTAGTCGACACAATATTAGACCTAAAACATATCTAAAAAGTCAATTTCAACCGATCTTAAAACCCTTTTTTCTTGTGGTGATATCAATGAAAAAATTAGAGAGATTTCTTATTTTGTTCTTGATCCTTTACGAAGGATAACATTAGAAGAAGATTTTCATAACTTCAACATAAACCATTAATCCAACTAAATCCAAGATATCTATGATCAAAAAACCCATATGAGAATAGTTAATACATAAGAAACCACTTAAAAAAATTAATGCTACTTGACTTGCTTTTCTCCCTATGCATACCTCGAACTTTAGTTTGATGTCTTTGTGCACAAATCCATTTGAATGCAAACATTTGATCCTTGCAAGCTATAGTCAACAAAACATAATGGATAAATTTTGTATTTTTGAACTTTTCATGAAGTCCCCCGGTATGAAAATGGATGTTATATAGCTCTCTGAATTATTCCATAAAATTATTTAAGTCTTTTCATTTTCCAAAATAGGTTTTACTAAAGATGGCTTTTGAATTTCCAAAATAAATGTTTCTTTTTTCAAGATGGCTTTTGGTCTTCAAGAATAAATGTTAAATGATAATGAGTAGTAAAGCTTGTTGAAAAAACCGATGATTTAAAAAAACCAAACCTAATGCAACATAAGTAATAGAATATGTTAAAATAAATCAAACCAATAACGAAAGCCGTTAAAAAAAAACTGTCGTTACTACAAGTTTTCAAGAAATTTTCAAGAGATATAATTGATTGATGATCAATTGATGGATCCCATAATATAGCCTCTGATTAAAAACCATTGTAAATGGGAAAAAAAAAATTTAATAAATACATACATACATATCCCATAATATAGCCGCTGATTTACATACATACAAAAAATTAGTGCGAACGTTACGGACCTTTCCGTCATTTATTATAAATGCACTTTGTAATTTGTAATTGTAATAATAATTGTGTGGCAATTCCTTCGATGGTACCAGCATTTTAAATGAAAAATAAAAATATTGCTAAACCGGCTCACATTTCACTTATTAGCATTAAACCTGGACTAGTTATTGAACCGATAAGGGAACTAGGTCAAGAATCAGTAGGTCAGACAGGAGTCAAACTTAGGCTAATACAGAGCCAAACTAATGAGAAGTTGAAGATTTCAAGGTTATTAATATGAAATTTTAAGAAAAATTAAGAAAAATTTGATTTTTTTAAATAAAAAAAAAGTGAATCAGATTGATTCCTGGCCGAACTGCTTCGCCAGTTTCCAAGCTGAATTAGTCGATTCGGTCCGAGTTTAATAACATTGCCTATTAGGAGGCAAACTTTTTTTTTATTTAAAAAAAGAATTGTTAGCAAGCCCTTTCACATCTATCTAATCTAACCTATCTAATATATATCTTGAAATCTTGAAAATGCGTAATCACGGCAATGAATTGTGGATGCCGTTTGCTCTCGACCCCATGTGTTGAGTTTGGTCGTTAGAATGTAGCAGTTAAACCACCACCCCCCATGGTTGGCAAAAAAATATTGCATATGTTGTATGCAATAATTTCTTATAAAAGGTCTCATCTATTGCTTGTTTGGATATAAGATAAAGTTAGGAAGTTAATTTTAGTCCTAAATATAAAAAATATTTTTATATTTGCCAAGCTTTACTTAATTTACCTATCTTAATGCTCCCTCAATAATAATCAAGAAGGAGAGAGGAAGAGTGGAACAAAAAAGATATATAAAATATTTTAGAAAAACATGTTATATAGCTTGCAAGGATAAGATGTTTGCATTCAAATGGATATTTGCACAAAAACATCAAACTAGGTAACTTCCTAGTGGGTATAGGGATAAAAGCAAATTAAGTAGCATTAATCTTTTTTTTCATTAGTTTCTTATCTATTAACTCTTCTCCCATGTTTTTGATGATAGATATATTTGATTTACTTAGATCGATGGTCCATATAGAAGGTATGAAAATCTTTCGCTAATGTGATCTATCGTCAAGGATCAACACAAAACAAGAAATCTTTCCCAAATTTTGTTGTAACATCGACTTATTGTGCTTTTTTCTATACAAGAGGAATTTTCTTGCATACTCCATTGCAACAAAGAGACATTTGTTTAGCAACAAATAATTGTATTTTTATAGCTTCATATGTTACATTGAACCTCATCAAATTTACAATGATAGAATTGGGCCTTTTTACACCACTGATTTTTTTATCAAACCATAATATATTTATTCACTTTCCTTATATTAATTTTGAGTTATGATGACTTGTGAAATGCATGCAGGGGACCAAGATTAAGGGCTTTAATTTGTGACGCTAACATACACTAAATATTCATAACAAGTTAAAGAGATACTAATTCATTTCTGCATAATTGCTCTATATGAGAGGGAGATTGAGGAACATTAATAGATCATCATACTAATAAATTGTTTGTGTTCTTCTCAACAAGTTAACAAGATTTCCACTGTCCCTATATACTATCCAGTAATAAACCACAGCCAAAGGAATGGTCTTGGTAGAATCAACGGGGAAAGAAGACCCTGTTGAGCTTGACTCTAATCCGACATTGTGAAATGACTTGAGAGATGTAGGATAAGTGGGAGCCGAAAATGGTGAAAGTGAAATACCACTATTTTTAACGTTATTTTACTTATTCTGTAAATCAAAAGTGGGGCATCGCCCCTCCTTTTAGTCCCAAGGCTTGCTCTACAAGCCGATCTAGGAGGAAAACATTGTCAGATGAGGAGTGTGGCTGGGGCGGCACATCTGTTAAAAGATAACGCATATGTCCTAAGATGAGCTCAACAAGAATAGAAATCTCTTGTGGAACAAAAGGGTAAAAGCTCGTTTGATTATGATTTCCAATACAAATATGAACCGTGAAAGTGTGGCCCATTGATCCTTTAGTCCTTCGAAATTTGAAGTTAGAGGTGTCAGAAAAGTTACCACATGGATAACTGGCTTATGGCAGCTAAGTGTTCATTATGACATTGCTTTTTAATCATTCAATGTCGGCTCTTCCTATCATTATGAGGCAGAATTCACCAAGTGTTGGATCGTTCATCCATCAATAGGGAGCGTGAGCTGGGTTTAGACCGTCGTGAGACAGGTTATTTTTACCCTACTGATGGTAGCATCACAATAGTAATTCAACATAATACGAGAGGAACCGTTGATTCGCACAATTGGTCATCGTGCTTGGTTAAAAAGCTAGTGGCACAAAGCTACCGTTCGTTGGATTATGACTGAATGCCTCTAAGTAAGAATCCAGGCTAGAAGCAACGCATGTGCCCGCCTCCCGTTTACTGACCAGCAGTAAGGGCCTTGGCCCCCAAAGACACATGTCGTTGGCGAGACCCTTGCGGCAGATGAGTCGCAAGGGACGCCTTGAAGAAATTCACATCAAGCAGCAGGTAGAATGCTTTGCAGATGACTTAAATACGCAACTGGGTATTATAAGTGGCAGAGTAGCCTTATTGCCACGATCTACTGAGATTCAGCCCAAATCTCTCCAATTAGGTCCCTCCCCCAACTCCGCCTGAAGGTTCTAACGCAGTCCGCCCTAGGTCTAATAGAGGCAACGGGTGGGCAAGTGTTGGTAGGGTGCTAGCACGGCCTAACAAACTTAGGCAAGTATGGGCAAAGGTTGAACAAGATCCGGGAAAGGTGGTGTAAGTATGTATCATACCTTTGGATATTTTCTTTCGGAAACAACTTTGCATTCTCACATATCATATTTATCACTAGATCAACAAAGAGAATCCACATCCTTTAAGCGACTAAATCTCATTCTTGCAGATAAAGAGTAATGTCCATCTCATTTCATGTCTCCCTGTTATTATATTGTCTAGGGCGCCCAATAATAATCGCCATTGCACACATTTATGTGCATGGTGTAACATGCACACTATTGCATATGGTTAGATAATAGCTAATGTCTAATAGTCTAATAATTAATTAGTTAACCGATGAAATTGGTTTGCAATGACACTACGGTCAATGTAGTACCATCTGGAAACTGTGCGACTGACACAGTTAACAACAAAATGATGAAATGGAGCCACCGATTATAGTTTGTATCAGGTTTGCAAGGCTCAATAAAATAAAAGTAAACGAGTTAGCATTAGAAAAATTAAGAACATACACGTTACCTCTTTCGTAACATTATTTTTCATTTGACAGCATACTGTCACATTACAAATGCCCTAGAAGCAAAAAGAGTTTGTTCAATCCTAAAATTCCATAGGCTAGTATGCTACTCGACAGGTGAGCAACGTCTTTGACATCAATTGTCAACAGGTGAATTTCACATTCATTAGTTTTCATCATGTATGCTAATTTTTCTACTTTGCTGTTATAAGTAGCTTGAACGAGACCCCGGGTGCGCCTCGAAGTTTCTATCAAATAACCAATATTGTTAAACTCAACTTCAACAATGAGGACACATTGACATTTCCTACTAGGATACCCTACGGTGAATTATGCAACATTAACAAGGCAATATTTAATGGCTTTTGATGGGGAACCGGATTAATTATGTTTAAGGCACAGTTCAAAAACAAGTATTTATTTCACACCCTTTGCCTAATAACTTAGATGCAACAACTGTAAGAAAGAAGCGTTGATGACTCAGCCAAAGTATGTGTCAGTCGTTTTCATTAAACTTCATTGATTTTCATTCAATTAATTTTCTTTATTCAAATTTAGAGATTAAATTAAGTCAAACAAAATATAGATTCGATATATTGTTATAAAAAATTTCCAATTAGAACTTTCCAATTCATATTTCTTTCATTTTAAAATAGCACGCCCTAAAGGAGAGAAATTTATCATAGATTAAAGATGCATTACAAGGTATTTGATGCTACCTGCCAATATTATGTACTGTTTTTCAATCAGAATGCAATTGAACTTCTGGGTTGCACAGTAAAGCAACTGAAAAAGAAGCTAGATCAGGTGAACAAACAATTATAGCACACTTTATTGTTGAGTATGGTGAAATTAACAACACAATTATTGCTTCTCTTCTTAGGCCAGGAAGGGACACCATACTCTTTTCTGGAGAAATTAAGCAGTTGAACAGTGAAAAAGGTGATCATCAGATTTATGATCAAAGAACACAGCATACAACACCCATCAAGTAGCATGGCAATTATGCAATTCTCGGATGATTCCCAGCTTATAAACCAATTTACTTATTATATAATTCCAATTAGCAGGTGCTCATGTAACCATATTAATACACACAACTTTGGCACATTCCTTCCCCTCATCCATTGCAAGCATAACTTACTTTGTCCGCCCATTTGGCAATTTGTAGGTGCCACACAATTCTGGAATAGAGGAAGAAGGCAATTTGCCAATTTCACAACACCTAAGTTCTCACAAGCAAGTGTCTAAAAGAAAGAAGATTAAAAAGGACTCGATGATTCAGCATGAGGATGTCGGGAACGCCGAAATACGCCGTCCAACATCTTGCTTAACCAAAAGCATGAGGAATATTAAAAAGGAAAAATGAATACAGTAGTGTTGAATCAGTTTTACTTATATATGATCAATTTCGCTTAAGCAATCTGCTGAGCCAATAACTTCATGTATATTGACACAATGATAAATAAAATTCGCTTCTTATTCTCAGGCTACTCAATTAGTTTGATATTCATAAAATAAACTATATTGTATGTCTTGTTAAAAAGGACACAATACGAAAAATCCAGAAGCATTTTCGACAACATTGGTTAAGTCAAAGTTTGTTATTTAGCTCATAAAGATGCAATAGTCAATTAAAGGGGAGAAACGGGAGATTTTTAAGATTTTTAAGAAAACTCTTTTGGAGGAATGGGAATGGGAGTGGGAGTGGGAGTTATAAAGTAATGCTAATATCATGAGGGAGAATATGTCTAAAATGGTCCATAAGGTTGCTAAAGCAATCTTGGGAGAATCAAAATGTTTTAGTTGACCAGGAGACTTGGTAGTGGGATGACATTGTTCAAGAGAAAACAAAAAAGAAGAAAGATTATTTTAAAGCTATACACTTGTATAATAATGTTGAAAATTGGGAAATGTATCGTTTGGCTAAAAATGAGACTAAGAAGGCAGTGAGTGAAGCTCGCAATAATGCATATGAGAAGTTTTATGAATAGTTAGGGACAAAGGCAGTAGAGCGTAAGATTTACAAGATCGTAAAAAATAAGGAGAAAAAATCGAGAGACTTGGACCAAGTGAGATGTGTAAAGGATGAAGAAGGCAAAATTTTGATTACTAATGGGGATATTAAATATAGGTGGGAAGCCTACTTTTATAAACTATTCAATGATGGAGGGGGAGGTTTGCATTGTGACTGGGAAGATTTGACAACTCGAGAAGGTGATCTCAATTTGTCATTTTAATTACCACATGATTCGAGTTGATGAGGTTAAAGAAGTTCTTAAGAAAATACAAAATTGTAAAGTTGTCGGACCTGATAATATTTCTATTGAAGTTTGAAAATGTTTGGATAAAAATGGTGTGTTGTGGCTTACAAAATTTTCAACATTCTTAGCATTCCATCCATTTTCAGAGTTATGAACTCTAACTGTAACTCACACAATATTTATTTTTGTTACCACTAAAGGTCAATCATAACCATTGGATTTTTGCACATAGATTGAATTTTAGTTACCATCCATACATATCAATACAACAAGAATCTATTATATATGATGCCATCATTTATGACATCTCTTAACTATTTATTTCTTTTTATGAGAGTTTATATATGCTCAATCTCCACACATTATTTGCCATGTCATGTGATTAACATTTATCAATGCTACAAATTCTCAACAATTTGTGCATACATTGATTGAGTTTTAGAATCATCTCAAGCAGTATCATAACGACTATTCATATAATGGTTCTCAAAACCAATCTTCAAAAACATTTCTCAGTTATCATCACTAGTCTTTTATGATCTTTAACACCCAAAATTACATGTGATTCTCTCATGATTTCAAGAGCATATAAAATGATATATTTGACCATGCATGCCATGCATTCACGTTAAAGTTCAATAACCATGGATATTTATACCAAGATAAATATATATCCACAAATAATGAAAATTTAAAACACCTTTATCTAAACACTAGATAAATAATTAAATTTCCATATCACTAAGGTAATGCTTATTTAAAGCTATATGCAAATTTTAATAATTCACATCACAAGATTTGCTCTTCACAGCAAATAATAAAGGCTTCATTAAATAAATTTTACCCACGTCATCATATATGGCAATTTTATAATTTTTTAATATATCAATATATATATATTATAAGGTGCCCCCACAAGATACTCTATATCATATATACCCTCACACTTTCAAATATTTTAAATATATTTCACAGCTTTTCAAAAATAATTCTAATTAAATTAAAAATTTTCAGATAATATTCATAATAGTCCGCCAATGCATGAGTATATCGCATATCTCAACACGACATAAACTTTTCAGGACTAAATTATTTGAAATACCAATGTTTAAAGATAATTTCAGATCACAACAATCTCAAAATTCCCAAGTTTGTTTTTCAAACCAAACTAATACAATCTCGTAAATATGAACACTTAAAATATATAATTTTTCCATTATATTAAATATAATCTTGTAAAAATATAATCACCATAATAAGCAACAATAATTTATTTCCAGTATAAAATCTTCGGTCCCTAAAACATTTATTCAGCCATATTAATTTAAAAAAAAGGCTAAAATACACAAAAGTTCCTTGAACTTTGGGTATATTGCGAATAGCCTCCTTGATCTTTAAAAATTTAAATCTAAGACCCTGAACTTTCACATTTTTATTATCAACTCCTTCACCATTAAAGTTGCTGTTAAATTTAACAGTCTATGGCATGTCACTCATTTTATTTTGAGCAATATGCCACATCACTCTACCACATGCAATTTTAAGTACTTTACTTACTAAGATCTAAAAAAATGCTTAGGGCGATTGTGTTGTTTCTATATATTAAAATAGGTTTAACCTCCTAGGCGGCTTCCTTCAATCTGACGAGCTAGCTATCGATGATAGAGAATTTGGTGGAGACCATGCGCGTGGGTTGGAGGGATAGTGCGGCTAGCTTGGCTTGGGGCTCCATTATCGGCCACTTCCATACTGCTTCCAAGATGCTATTTTGCTTCTACATCTGCCTCTTCATGTCGTTGGTAATTCTTTATTTCTCATCCCCACGAATCATCATTTATTTATTGTTTTATTATTGGCGAAATTGTGCGATCGGAACAAATTAACATCTAAAGAGGCTAGTGATGTGACATGGTTGATTCGATACAGAAGGCTTAGGAAGTTGAAGTAGCCACGCGGGCATGCCTCGTACGCTCTTACTCAATAGGTTAAACCTATTTTAATATATATGGAAATGACACAATGGCCCTAAGCATTTTTTAGATCTTAATAAAATAAGTAAAATACTTAAAATTCTATGTGGTAGAGTGATATGATATATTGTTCAATAAAAAAAGAGTGAGATGGCATCAACCATTAAATTTAACGGCAACATTAACAGATGTGAAAGTTTAGAGTCTTAGATTTAAACTTCTAAAGATCAGAGTGGTTATACACAACACGCATAAGATTCAGGGAGGTTTTGTGTATTTTAACCTTAAAAAAATTCACAAGATTTTAAAAGAGATTATAGGAAATTAGAAATTATCAAACAAATTAATATCTCATTGATAATAAATCATTAAACGGAAATAAATTCTCCACCGATAGAAAATAAAAATTAACATAATCAAATAATATTTGATTTAAAACGGCACACCCAATGGAAGGTTATAACGGCATAATAAGTATTTAATTACTTTAAACCACGCGTACTTTATTGCGGTTTGATTATTTTTGGTCAAATATTGCGGTTTGATTAAAGCGAGAAATATGCGACGCTTCATCAGTTTTCTTGGACGATCTGCTACCTTTCTTCTTCTGCATCATCATCATCATTATCTTTCCGTAAAGACATTCTTTCTTTCGACTTCTTTTCTACCTCTTGCCCGTGCTTGCAAGGATCACAACGCCCTCAAAATCTTTAACCATAGAGATTAAAATGAGTTCGGATGAAGGGAAAATTGGGTATTTGTCCATGACGGTAATAATCATGGCCGCCTTTGTTATAGGCTTATTTTAATATGCTTTCTTCAGATATAGTATGGACCCAATTCTCACTCCCTCCATTCTCAATTATCATCGGACCAACATACCTCCTCTGAGACAGCCATATCTATTTTGCCTATCATGAAGCACCCCCACAGTGGGGGTAATATACCGAAAAACCCAAGACAGAGGCGCAGCGCTTTTCCTTTGAGTTTTCACTGCCATTTAATTGTTATCACTAACAGGAAACACGGCCAAATTTGTATGGGCGTTGACTCTACCAGGATATTGCCAAGCCTAGAAAAATTTCATTTAAACATTTAAAATCCGAAAATAAGAATGCCATAATTGGTTCCTTTAACAGTGGGAGATCTTTGATGTTGAACCTGAAACTTCCCAAGAAATATAGCATGTCTTCTTTTGCAAAAATCAAAATTCCAAACAGTTTTCCAATGAATGCACAGTACGGTTAAGGGAAACTCATTCACACATCAGTTTGGCTTCAGCATCCTGTTTACATGCCAAGAAATCCAAAAAAAACAAAAAATAGAGGCGAAACCGCAGTGCGATAACTCAACCGGTAAATTTGTTTTTTCAAGGAACTAATCAGAATGGTCCTAAAAAGGAACCACCAATACTGCACGAACATGAAGATTCCCAACAAAACCCACAAAGGCAAAACTTCTTCCTCCAGTATCATTCTCAAAAACGTTTTGTTAATATATTATATTATTCAAGTATCTACTCCATGACCAAAATTTGATCGCAAACGAATAATTCCCTAACGAGAAGAATCAAATATAAAGAAGTAGAGATTGGAATTCAAACTTATCTGATTTCTTTGTACTCAATCATATGAATAGGAGAACACCCATCACGACGAAGATTAGTAGGACATATCTCTTAAAATTGTTGGCAAAATCCGTAAAGAAACAAGAAAATATTTGATTTAAGTTGTGTCTGAGGACATTTTTCTTAAGAGACATTCTATTGCCCCCTCAGTAAATAGAAAGCGGCATCTCCCTAGAATTAAACGAAGCCTTCCTATATTGATATAGGGTGACAAAACTGGTAAAAGATAAAGTAATTTAGTAAAAAATTACTGAAACTTTTATTTTTTCTTCTTCAAATGGTGTCAAAATTGAGATATTTATAGATAATGAATCAATGACTTGAAGTGGTGCCTCTTGAAAATTATACCTATTCAATTAGAAGTCATAACCATTTAGTAAATTTATGACCATATTGATTTATGAACCAACACAAATCCCTTTATTTTATAAGAACATGACTTTTTTTAAAATGCATTTCTTCATTTAAACATATTGTAAGATATTGGAGAGACTCGTCTTTGACATACCCATATGCAAAATTTATAACAGGGAAAACTCCCAAAAATAACAAGTTTTTTATCACTTAAAGAAGTTTTCCTTCCTAATATTCCCTCTCTCTATTTTTTTTCTCCATTTTTCTTTATATCCAAATATAGAGTTAATATCTAACTATTCAATGTAAAACATATTTTAATAATAAAGTTCTTGCCGGCTGCATCGACTATCTGGAATTTGACGGAGCCTGTTCTTGAACCATTGTCCCAGCTTGTCTTAACTTTAACAAGGTAAAGGCATCGGTCCTCCTGCTTCATGCATGCATGCATGCATGCAGTCCAATTTGGATCAATACTCAGAATCAAACGTACAAATTAAAGAAGAAAAGCTTGCTATTGGTGAAACTAATTATAGATGGATGTAGCCATTGCAGCGAAGCTGATGAGTAGTGAGTAGAAAAACAAGACAAGATAATACGATAACATTGCAACCTTTTTCTAAGTTTGAGTTAAACATTGCATCACTTGATGATTTATGATACATAGTTTTCATGTAAGACTAGTTTAATGACAAAAATACCCTTTTTTCCCGATAATATACATCTTTCATTTGCATGATAATATAAAAATAAAGGGTTAAATGGCTTTAAATGTCTCGGAAGATTTTATGTGTGGGTATTTGGCACCTAAAAATTTTTTAGGGGGAAAATGTGTTTTGGAAGTTTAAAAAATAGGTCAATTTTGCATTTTCGTTAACCAACCTTAATGGTCAACGTTTGTTGACCAAATATGTAAATGTGGCATGACTATGTAGCATCTATCTCACCCATTTTTTCATCCAAGTCAGTCGTCATAATTTTTAGTAGGATTTTTTCTTTAAAAAAAACTGAAATCCTCTTATGCAATGTCTCTGATCTTTGATATAAAACTCAGTTATTTGGGGAAATTAAAAAAATTAAATTAATTAATTAATTATATATTAATTTATAAGTCAAACAAATTAATTTTGAGGAAATGATAAATATATTAAAATAATTTATTTAGCAATAGTATTTTTTTAAAAAAATTATATGTCATTGAAATGTGAAACTTCCGTAGTCTGCTACCAAAAAAATATGTCATTAAAATCTTTCTCACTGTTGAAGATTTTTAAACATCTAGGCTTTGCGGTTAGTATGTCATATATTACTTACTAATTTTGTTTAGCATTGTTTAAGTAAAAGACTTGATAAACTCTTACAATAGCACAAGCATAATAAACGGAAATGTTCGGTGAGAAGAGGAGGAGGAGATACAATGATTCACACGTCAACGAAGCCAGTGAAATACTCCACGATGGATGCTTTAGGGGGAAGGATTTATATTTATATTTATATTTATATTTATATTTTATTTTATTTTATTTTTTTAAGAATACTTCAGGAGTTTCACATTTCAATGACATACTTTTTTTTATAAGAAATACTTGTTCTAGCAGTTGATTAATTTGAGAGACTAAGAAGTTAAATAAATTATTTTAATGTATTCATATTTATTATTTTTTTAAATTAATTTGTTTGACTTATAAAATAATATATAATTAAATTATTTATTTATTTTTTCTTAATATTCCCAAATAACTAAATAGAGTCTTATATCAAGGACTTGACACATTGCATGGGAGGATCTGCAGTTTTTTTTCTTTTCAAAAATCCTACTAAAAAATATGACTACTGACACAGACAAAAAAGGGTGAGGCGGATGCCACATAAGTATGCCACCTTTATATATTTGATCAAAAAACATTGACCGTTATAGCTAGTTAACAAAGGGTTTAAATTGCCCCGTTTTTGAAACTTTAATTTCAAGGCATATTTGACAAGCCATAAAATTGTTGTTTCTGAAACCCTTTTTTTCATGTGCTTATCTCATAAATCATAAAAGTTATTTTCAAAAACTAAACTAAATATGGAATTTGTATGAACTTTCTTTTACAAAACACATAATATATATATCTTCAATATCATTAATATAAATATCATCATCAATATCAATATAAGATTGGCAAGCCAATCCAAAAACAACTTATATTTAGCTCTATACTCATATTATATTGTTCATCGGACACATTGATTAAAAGAAAAAATCTTTTTTCCTTGAGTTTCTATCAAGCTGGTTGTAATTTATTTTATGCATATGACTAACACATAGGCCCGTTTGGTTCGATCTCATTATATCCTACAATGCAATATAATACGATGCAATGGTAATGCAATATAATATTAATTACAATACTAGTATTTGGTTTGATTTTTAAGTAAAGTGCAATGAATTATTCTTTTAACCATTATTTAAAACTAATATATCACACAAAATCTATTTTACCCTTATTATAATCTTTGTAAACAAAATAGTTAAGAGCCATCGCGCTACCTTATCATAACTGTCACACTATCTCACCGAGGATTGTTAGATGGCAATGGTTGTGGTGGAGGAGGATGGTAACAGTGATATGGCAGCTACGGCGGCAAGCGGCAACGATAGCAACAATAATGGAGGAGAAAGTAGTGGCGGGGTGATGACAGGGGTGACGCCGGTAGAGGTGGAAAAAGAGGAGGAAGTGGAGTTGGCAATGGCGATAGTGAAAGAAGAGGTCATGGTGGCTGCGGTGGCAACGGCGATAGAGGAGGAGGTTTGTGATGGTGGGCGGCGGCAATGGTAGATATAGTGGTAGCAAGGTTTAGCTTAGGAGGAGGAGGTCAGGGCGGCGGCAACAATGGTGGAGGTGGTCGGAGGCGACAGTGGTGGAAGAGAAAGTAATTGTGGGAGAGGGGGGATGGAATATGTGGAGGTAGTAGTGGTAGCAATGGTGAGAGATGGCTGGGGAGGTGGGGAAGGAAGAGGAGGTAGCGTTGGCGGCGACGACAGGTGGCGGGTGGCAGTAGAGGAGGTAGTAGTAGGCGGCAGTGGGGGTTGGTAGTAGTGGAGGAGGAGATAGTGGTGGTAATGACATTAGTAGGGGAGAAAGAGGTAGTGGTGGCAGCGGGGGATGGCGAAGGAGGAGGTAGTGGTGGTGGGTGCAAGTGGAGGTGATAGCGGTGGAGGAGAAGGAGGAGGTAATGGCGGTAGCAGTTGTAACATGATGTAGTTAAGTAAAAAGATATAAGTAAAATAAAAAGAAGTGAAACTAAAGAGTAAATTGAGTTTTTTCAACTATGCAATGAGATGGTAATAAAGATTCATAAGAGAGGAGTATAAATGAGGGTTACCAATTTTTTTTGTAAACCTTATTATCATGCTAAAGAGCAACCAAATACCCTTCTCATGGTAATACAATCATGATTACCATTACAGGCATGCAATAGGGTTGAACTAAACATGCTCTATGTTTTGATTAACTTTTGAAGAATAATTTTTATGATTAACGACGTAAGTATGTGAGAGAAATTTTATCTCAACTTATAAAAAAAACTTTTAAAATCATAATTTTATAGTTTCCCAAACACTCATTAAATGCCAAGCTCATTGTGCAGACTCATATATATATATATATAATATTTCGATGTTATCTTGGATTATTCATTTTCTTTTCCCTTTCCATCTTTTCCGTCCTGAGGGCTGAGGCGCACTCCAAGCCTCTCATCTTTTACCTCACCTGAGGTCATCCCGCCATAATCTAAACCAAAATTTTAAATTCTTCATTTATTTATTTCCCCTTTTTCTTTTTCCTGTGTCACTCTCTCTCCTTCCCCAGTGCCTGACATCTCATCTCATCTGTTTATGGCATCACATCTTTCAGCTTTCCTTTATCAGTTTCTTAGGAAAATTACAGTTAGTCTCAAAGTAGAGAAAAAATAAATAAAAAATAAAAAAATCTCTTAAAATCTGAAAATAAAGAAATAGTTTCAAAACTAGTTAATAGAGTTGTCCTCATCTGCTTTTCTCTTCATTCTCTTCACGAGGAATATCGGAGAAGGTGATATCCGGTGACCACGAAAATGACAGGGAGGCACTGGCAAGTATGGTGATGACGCTGGCCAAGAAGAGATGATGATGCCCCAGTTAAAGGAGCCAGAGATTTTCGCACCGAACCTTCTTCCTTCCTTCTTCATCGCACCAAAATGGTGGAGAGATTTTTTGTAGTATTCAATTCAATTTTTTAGGTATGGGTTTAGTGTTTGCTATTCTGGAAGCTCTTTTTTGTTTCTCTTACCTATTATCTTCTCTGATTTCATTTTTCCTTTGATAGTTGGCGGTGGTTTTATTTTTTGTTCGTTGGCTCTGGATTTAAGTGAGGGTGTTCATGCGTTTTCTACGACTAGTGAGTGTGCGGTTGCGAAAAAATTCATGTATATTTTCCAATGCTTACCAAAGCATTTTTTACTGTCAAACATCTTATTGGTGATTTTTTTTCTGCATAAAATTTCATGTATCGGACGGGTTTGTAATGTATTGCATAATAGGAAGCTCTGAAACTTAACTGTGTATTTGCAGTTCAACTTTAATTGAAGATGGCATTCTGAAATTCACAGGTTCAAACCATAATAGACATAGGTTGTGGCTATGGTAGAGCTTTGGAGCACACCTCTTTAACAGTCATCTCTTGACTGTGCATTGCTGACTATGAGCCTTCAGGCAGCCGTGTTTGGTTTAGCTTTTGCTTATTTTATAAGTGCGATTCACGTAAGTTAAGACAAAACTCATCTTACATACTTATCTTGTATACCATAAAACCTACTTTGTATACCGTAAATCACGATTGAAAAGCACTTTTGAAGTATCCAATCACTATTCTAAACAAAGATATGGGATTGATAGGGACCAGAAAGGTAGCTTTCATAATCCAATCTCACGCTCAATTTTCTAGAGTCACCATGTGTGGATGGTGTCTTTCAAATGTCAATTCTTAGATTCTTTTAATGCTACTGTATTTTTTATTTCTGGGGTTTTTTTTGTATGATAAGGTAATTTTTATTCATAATATCATCTCCACTTTAAGCAAACTATGATATGTGCTTTGCTATCTTATTATCTCTATATTAAGCTATGTTTGATTTTAGTCGACCTAGGAAGGAGAAGGATTATATGTTCGGCCAAGCTCCTTAAAAGATATAAATATATAAAACTTTTAGTGCTTGTTTGGTATGGGGGAGGGGAGGGAGGAGAAATTTTATTAGTTGGTTTTAAAGAAATTGGAGAAGTGGTCTTTTAAACTTTTAATTAATTTTTCTTATTCCTTTATTTAAAGGAATGGACAGTTCTTTACTGTTGTTGCTTTTCCCCTATATTTCGTTGCAAAAAATGATTTTTTTTTTCTTTTGGAAAATGTAGAGGCAAGTATATGGAAGAAAAGGATATGGTTGAAATACAATGGTTTCTTTCTAACAGATCTCTTTGATACTGAGGTGAATTTGAATCCAAAATAAAAAGGGAGATTAGGAAAGCGCATATAAACTTTTTTTTTTTTTACCATGTTGTTGGTCATCTTTCCCCAAGTTGGACGCAACTATCTTACTTGAAAAATGAGCTATGGTATACAGTATTTAATGATGTTAAATGACTGAGGATGTGCCAGAATGCAAACATGCCAACTAAGGTCACATTTCCATCCTGCTTTAATTGTAGCACATCGGTTCTTTCAAATGTCTGTCTTGCAAGCAAGCTGTCCAATGGCTTTTTCCTTTTTGTCTGCATGCGTTGTAGCTGATAAAGAGCAATGCCTTCATGCGCAAAAAAGTTGGAAAATTAGTCTATGAATCATCTTAAAAGTGGGCATATCTTGCTAAGAAACATGTGAAGTGTGTAGACAATCTTTGCTTCCTGAAGTGCACTGAACTTTCGCAACGCAGGATATTTCTATCTGTCATAAATTCAAAGAATACTTGAGTATGCATTTCATTTTTAAGTCTTCACACTGTAAGTGTCCTTTTATCTAGCTTAGAATTTCAAAGAATACTTGAGTATGCATTTCATTTGGCTTTTGTTGTCTTTCTTTGATAGGCTTGATTGGTGGCTCCCCTCCTTTTTTAAAGCAATATGTATTGGCATTGATATAAGATCTATTTGAATGTTGCAGCAAATTTCAACTACATTGATAGATCTAAAAGGGCTGCATGTTTTGTGACTTTTGTTTGTTTGCTTACTGTAAGTGTGCTTCAAGTATTCTTTAATTGTAGAAATAAGCACCTAATGAGTAATTGGTTTTGCAGGTTTGATATTAAAAAGAGGAGATCAATGTTGACTAGGATGATCTCCATAAGACTATTTGCTTCCACATATAATAAATTCCATAAATAGGTGGTTCTAATATGCCCCTTATCCTCAAGAAAATTCATTTGTCCACGTATAGTAATGGCTCATAAAATTCATAAGCCAAACATAGAATTCCACGATTTGGGTCCCTGATTCTGGGTGCGTTTGGTATGGCTTTTGGGGGATGAATCGTGCGATTGAGGGTGCTAAACGTACTATTGCTTCCTTTTAGCTTAATAGCAGTGTTTGGATCAGCTTTTATCCAATATAACTTTTGGGTCAAAAGCAACTTAAATGAATAAGCTAATTTTTGGTGCTTTTGGTCACGATTGGTTGTTGCAGAAGTCAATTTATCATAAATTTTTACTAACCCAGATTTGCCTCTTCTCCCTCACTGTTCAAGCTTATTGAATCTGAAGAAGAATAATCAGAGTTGCAATAGTGGCTTCTCTCTCGGTTGCACTTGAAGAAGGTGCAGTCACATGAAAACAAACCCCCATCTCTAGTGTTCTTGGGCAATTCATCGATCTCACCTTCTGGAGGAGAATATCAAAAACTCTCGCTCTCTACACCCTCTTTTCCAGCTTGCGTCGCATCCTTTTCAGGTGAAGAAGACAACAAATCACAGTACCCACCTCTCTAAACTCATTTGATGAAGATGATGAATTTTTCACTCCTGCCCCATACGTGTCCTTCTCCCCATGTTGCACTTAGCTTTGCCCTGGCTCTTTCCCATATAGAGACAAGATGATGGAAAAAATAAAAGAAACTAAATTGAATGAAATTAACCCCCATTAGAAATTTCCCTAATTTTTCTGAAATCAAACCGATTTATTAGTATTTTCAAAATTTTACAATAATATATTAAATGTTTTTATTTTATAATTTTAATATTTTTCTTAAAATTATCACATTATGTGCAGATAATATACATGTATATTATTTAATAAAACTCATGTCATTTTTAGTCATTTTATATTTACAATGATTTTAACACTTATTAGGAAAATATTATTTGGTCGATACTGGCTACTCAACATCAGTTGGGTATCTTAGTCTGTACAAATGTGAACGTTACCACCTCCTATAATTTAGGAATTGAGGGGGGTTTTGGAATCATAACTAGGCCTTTAATTTTTATTATTTAAGCTTGAGGTATACAATAGAAAAGATTTTTGGAGTGTGAAAAAATAAGTTCGAAATATTACAAAGAATGCACAAGTACAGCTTCGACACGCAAGTTCGCATTGTCTATGCAACAATGGTTATACATAATTTCATTAGAAGAAATTCTCAAACTGATGTGGACTTTAGGGATGTAGAAAATGAGAATATAGTTGATGTAAATAATAGTCAAGATCAAGAGCCATCGTTGACAAATGATGTTCGGACATCTTCAACCCAAATGAATCATGTTCGTGACACCATCAAGAACCAAATTGTATGTGACATTTGATCTGATTAATTCTGTTATATTTTACTTTATCAAAAACTTTAAGTTTGTATATTTTCTAATTTATTCGCATTTTTATTGTAATTTTATTATGTATTTTACCATTGTCAAATTTTCAAAGTTAATTGTTTCACTTTTCATAATTTTTAAAAAAATTTCTCTTAAATATCACAAAAGCCACTTATGCAAAAGCCAAACCAAACACCTTTTCACTTTTACAAAAGCACTTATACAACCGTCAATCCAAACATAAATCATATTACACAATCTGACTTTTACCCAATCTTACTTTTCCATAAGTCAGATTGTAAATAAGCCACTTTTCTTATCGCTATCACAAACACACCCTCTATGTATTAAACTTCAACAACTAAGTCATCACTTCTCAAAATATTTAAAAGTTATCCAATCAAGTTTTCATTCCATGCAATGTTTAAAATTCATACATCCTTTTTTAAGCAAAAAAGATATTAGATCATGCATGTATGAATAAGTGGAAGCAAATTGAAAGGCTTTTTTGCTGGCAAATACAAGCTATAACTAATAAAGTGCATGATTTTATAAAACACATACTATATAGGGAAAATTCCATTAAAATATCAAATGAACTTTCTTAATCCCAAAAAGTCCATTATAAGTTGGAAAAGACAGATAAGGCTTTAGGGAGCAATCTAGGTTTATCAAGTTTATGTGTAAAGACGAAAAAACCCTTGACACTAAATTACTCACACATGCCCAATTGAACCCTATTCTCTTGCTCTCCATCATCCCATTCTCCATCTCCCTTCCATTACTCACATAGTCGAATATCACTATCATCTCAAGATTCTCAACTGTCAGCCCTTCTCCGATTCTCCCTTCTCCCTCTCGTTCTCGACCTCCGTAGCTAGTGTTCTAGAGTTCTCATTCTTAGCTTCTCCGATTCTCCCTTCTCCCTCTCGTTCTCGGCTTCCGTCGCCTTGCCCTCTCCTTCCGCTTCATTAGGTCGGCATCCCATATCGCCGATGCCCACTTGTCATTGGACGCTCGCGGTCCCATCTTGCATCGCCGTATTCTACTGATCAGCCCATCGTGGTGAGGTGTTCTGAATTTTTCCTAATTTTCCCTTTTTATTAATTCTATAGGATATGACTAATATTGCAATTTGATAACTTTCTCATGGGACTTAGTTGTAAGGCGAATGAGGTATAACTATTTTGTTATGTCAGTCTTTCTAATTAGACTTTAATTAGCCTGTCATTCTATCAACTATTTGCTGTTCTATATAGAGAAGGTTGTTTTGTACTTGTCAGGTTTACATAATTGACTTTGGGCTTGCAAAACATATTGAGACTCCACAACTAATCGTCATAATCCTTACTGGTATTTTCATGGTTAACTCTGTGTTTTCATTTTAATTTGTTTTTTTTTTGGTGCTGATGTTTGATTCTGAAAATTATATGTATCTCATTGTGATTTTTTTTTGCATTTGAATCCATTACATCAATCAATTTATGAAAAACTTATTAGCTCATTTCGTTGGTAATAATGTACACTTTCTTGGAGTTTATATTTAAGCAATGGATATTGTAATTGTTTTACAGGAAGCTGAAGCAATTCCAGAGGATCTTAGCCCTTCTCCTTTGCAACTTTTTGGATATGGTGTGGTAAGTGTCAAGGCCTGTAGCAAATCCTTTTAGTTTTTTTAACAGAGTTATGTGTCACTTTTGTCTATCTAAAAGTTGCATGTCACTTTGGATTTTGAGTATTTGAGGTTATTATAGTAAGTTACCTTTGTCTTGCCTATATAACAAACAGCTCAAATGAAAGTATAATTTGGTTGTTATATCTGATACTGTCATTTATTGTGATTGCTCTATCAGTTTCTGAAATTAGCTTGTGTTTCCTAAATATATAATCAATGGAATTTAAACAGATTATCAGCTACAATATGTAGTGAGATACCAAGTAGGATTCTTCAATTTTGATGTTATTGTGTTGAATGTTATGTTATTTGTTACTAGCTACTAAATACAATTACTTTTGATTCAGGCTGTTATTGCAGGGTCCTACACATTATTAGGTATGTACATTTCCTCCCTCAAGAATTCCAATTTGTTAAGAATTGAAAGCTGGTGATTTTAAGGTTTACATCTAAAATCTTCTCATTATATTCTTCTAGTCAAACCGTGATGCTTCTTATATGAAAATATTATGTCTCATCTGTAATATTGTTCGCCATCTCAAACTGAGATTAAGCTGCTTCAATTTCTCTGATATGACAAAGTATGATCTCTTTGGTCACAGAGTGGGAGAAAACATTGCAGTTAATTGGTGTTTTTCTAAATTTTTCCTCGAAAAATACCTTTACTTTAACCATCTCTCCTTTCCTATCCCTGGGATGATATAGAGTAACTTTGTGTTCAATTATCAATTGCACTTCTGACAATTGCACCTTATAGGGAGAACAAAAACTTAACAGGCACTCCGCGTTATGCAAGCTGTAATACTCATCTTGGTATTGGTAAGTGAAGTTACTCATCCTCTTCACTTCAATTAGGAAATGATGTCCAAATCTTTTGGGAATCTCTGGCTCTGTCATTGTCTCTATTGCAATTATGAATTGAAAAATTGATTGGCATTTATTAACCCAAGGTAAAATGCTCAAGACGTTCAATATCTCTTTCAAGGTTAGTTTCTACTTTACCTCATTAGAGTAGGATGGATTTTATTGCTCTTTTCACTAGAGCTGCATTATGCTGAATTTTGTAGCTGGTTAATATTGACGTGAGAGATTCTTAAGATTGTATTAATATCTTGTTTGAAATTTTGTTGGAGTGTGCTTGAACATATATATAGTAGTGTTCTTGGATGTTGGAGTGCAATTTGTACATGCTTAAGTGTGATATGAACTATAAAAAAGTACACAAGTGAAGCAAAGCAGATAATCTCACCTCCTCTAACTTCAAGATTCCTGAGTAGGAATGGTATATTTTACTCAAATGCATTCTAACCTCTTGCTATGTGAGTCTTAGAGTTAGATTTGAAATGCTGCATGAGTTCCATTAAATTGTTATGATCTCCACTCTAGTTGAATTTCTTTGTGAAATTAAGACTCTTTTAGTTATCTATTTTACATAATAATATGTATTCTCTTCTATGAGGGGTTTCTCTAACAGGGTTGTTTTCCATAATAATATGTATTTGGAATGTTAAATTTAGAATTTGGCCCCTTCAATGAAAAACCCTGATTTGTAATATATTACTTTATTTAAATTGAATTAAACTGCTACGTCGTTTTCCAGGACCAGAGTTATTGACTCTTTTCCAAAGACAAGTAAAGAGGTTGGCGGCCATAATACAGACGTGGAGTGTGAAAATTAAGAGATGGGTGTGAAGAGGAAAGCAGTACGTGTACAGAACATTGACAGGGAGGCACATGAAAGAATGGGGGATAAAGTGGATGTGAAAATTAAACACGTGAAGAAGGATTACATTCTGTTTTGCATGGAGTGTTAAAAGGGGAAGGAGTTTGTCAATTTTAATGAGAAGCTTAATAAGTCAACAAAGGCGTGGAGGAGTTTGACTGAGGAGGAGAGAAAAAAATATAATGTACGGAGATTGACATAGGTGTGGTCTTTTGTGATATAATGTTAGTTAATGACTCCTTAACAAATTGTAATGTTGACAAAATTCATAATGGGAAATTAGGAATGACAAATACTGAATGACTTACTGATGAATTGTGTGAAAGGTATGGTTATGATTAATGGACTCACGCCAATTAAGTAATGAAAATAACAGAAGTGTTAATGGGTTTGACTATATGCATAATGGGAATGACAACAAGTGCATGTCTGATTCAGTCGTGTATTGATGTTGCTCCAAAGGGGTGGCTTCTGACAAATTTAGTAATGGGAATAATAAAAGTCTTAATAGATTTGACGAGATTTATAATGGGCATAACAACAAGTGCATGTCTGATTCAGTCATATGTGAAGATATTGCCCTAAAAGGGTGACCTCTGACAAATTTAGTAATGAGAATAACAAAAGTTTTAATGGGTTTGACAAGATGCATAATGTGAATGACAATAAGTGCATATTTGATTCAGGCATGTGTGAAGATTTTTCCCTAAAGGGGTGGCCTCTAACAAATTTAGTAATGGGAATAACAAAAGTGTTAATGGTTTTGTCGAGATGTATAATGAGAATGACAACAAACACATGTCTGATTCAAGCATGTGTGAAGATGTTGTCCCAAAGGGGTGGCCTCTAACAAATTCAGTAATGAAAATAACAAAAGTTTTAATGGTTTTGACTAGGTGCATAATGAGAATAACAAGTGCATGTTTGATTTAGACATGTGTGAAGATGTTGTCCCAAAGGGGTGGCCTCTAACAAATTCAGTAATGAAAATAACAAAAGTTTTAATGGTTTTGACTAGATGCATAATGAGAATAACAAGTGCATGTTTGATTTAGACATGTGTGAAGATGGTGGCTCAAAGGAGTGGCCTCTAACAAATTCAGTAATGGAAATAATAAAAGTGTTAATGGTTTTAATGAGATGCATAATGAGAATGACAACAAGTGCATGTTTGATTCAAGCATGTATGAAGATGTTGCCCTAAAGGGGTGGCCTCTAACAAATTCAGTAATAGGAATAACAAAAATGTTAATGGTTTTGACGAAATTCATAATGGGAATCACAAGTTCAGTGATGATGTTGGCAAATAACCACAAATGTTAATGAGAACAACTATTGCGCAAATGGTCAAATGGCTTATCCACATTAGTTATTCAAACTAAACCTAATGCAAACAAGTCCTGAAGCCAAAATAAATAACATGTCTCTTTAGTTGTACAAGTACTAACAATCAGGTGTAACCATTAACAAAAGTAGGAATGATAATGACAAGTATAGTATTGGGATTTATGAAAACCAGATCCATCAAGACAGCAACTGAGGCATATATAGGCAAATAACATGTTCACATTACTCATTCTACCTACACCTATGACATACAAGTTTTGATCCCAAAAGAAGTTGTTCCTTCTTGTATACATAACTTACAATAAAGTGTAACCATTAACAAAAGTAGTAATAGTAATGACAAGTACAGTATTGGAATTTACAAAAACTAAATTGTGTATTACAGTAACTACTATATACATAGTCAAATGACAAGATAACATTACGATTTCACCTACACCTAATGTTTGCTTGTCATTCTAACCATAGAAAATATTATTTTCCTTATACAGTACTTACAAAAAGGGCATCTTATATACCATAACTCTTCTAACCAAAAATATGTGAGCTAGCGAGTGCCAATTGTCGGGAGAAGGGAGAATCGGAGAAGCCGAGAATGAGAGGATTTTGGTGTTATTTGATCTGAGAAGCTGAGAACGACGGAGAACCCAGATTTTGGACTGAGACTTGAGAATAATGAGATGAGAGTGATATCAGAGTGAGATGATTTTGGTCACAGATGGCCAGGAGGACGAGTTTCCGACCAAAAGCTCCCATTGACGATGACGAAAGTACAAGATGGGTGCCGAAGGGAGAGGATGAATTTAACAAAGAGCACAGTGCAGAGAATAAGTTTCATTTGGGCAAGAGTGTGAGAGTATTAGTGTGAATGGTGTTTTGGTCTTTACCCCTAAACTTGTTAATCCTAGATTCCCCCCAAAACCCTCATTTGTCCTTTCCAACTTATAATGGACTTTTGTGAGTTAGAGTCTTTTTGGCAGGAGGGAAATGAAGGGGAGGGAAAATTTTTATGAGTTACATTTTAAAAAATTGGAGAAATGAGGTTATAAAATTTTAATAAAGATAATATGTAAAATAAAAAAATAAGAAAAATTAACTAAAAACTTTCAACCCCACTTCTTCAATTTTTTTAAATCAAAGTCATAAAAATTTTTCATCCCTCCCCTCCCCTTTAAATCCGTCATACCAAACAACCCCTTAAAGAAATTCATTTAATATTTTAATGAAATTTTCCCTGCTATACACTCTCTTACTTTGCCAGATGAGACATGTTTTGGACGCATGGCTAGTCCTTTCTGAGGTCAAACAGATCTTCTGAATCTAGAGTGTCACGAGATTTTGACAGTTATGCAGTAAATGCTAGGAGAATCATTATTCTATGAAGTCAGAGATTTAGAGTATGATTTTTCTGCAAGGTATTATCCCTTTCCTCTAACACAGATTTTGGTATCAATTTTCTCTTCCTTTTTTTATCTTGGTATCACCTCATCATATTTTATTAATATGCATGCATTAGGAAAACAAATAGGGAAATGCTCTCCACCAATTTTGTTTTCATGGCATAGCTAATATTAGGTTCTGATGCCTTGAGGCGTCCTAGGAAATTAGATCCTACATGTCTTTGGTATGGTTCATCTCACATATTGCCAACTCATGTACTTTTTTATTATCTTTGTAACCTGGGTAAGCATTGTTAAAGAAGTTATGTTTAATTATATTCAATCCTGTGAATAGTGCTGGATGTTCAGGCCTATATATATAGCTCTATGCAAGACATTTTGTTAACTTCCTAAGTATGCAATAAATGAGCAGATAAGATCTTCAATGAGAGTAATAATTTAAAAAAAGCTTTTAATAATTTAAAAAAAATGCTTTTAAATGTACTTCCACCAATAACTAAAAGAATTTATAAGAATTTGCTTGCAACATATATATTAACTATTAAAAATTATTAATTATTATTAAATTGTAAATTAAGAAAAGGAGGTGGGTGAGAGGTGTAACAGTTGCACACTGCATTATTCCCAAGGTTGAGGAAATGAACAACCGGAGTTATTGGGTTAAAGTTAATTAATTATGTAAGATTACAAAGGTTGGGAAACGATGAATTTCATCGGTGATATTTGGACTTGATAAATATTAAAAAGGGCTTGATAAGAACCTGTGGAATAAGGTCCCAAAAAAAAAAAAAGCCTGTGGAACTGTAAATACTTCATAAACAAAGTTAAAAATTACAAAGGCTGAACTATAAATCAGGTTAAACTATAGAGACGTGTAGATTAATGTCTTCTTTATAAATCTCTTCAACTATTCCCATAAATTGCACAGATGTGTGTGTAGGGGCTTTATATTGGTGTGTTTGGGTATAGTTTTTTAGAATAGCTTCTAAAGAAAAAATGAAAAAAAATGATTTTTTTAATAGATTATGAGAAAAAAGTAATTTTAATAAAATAAGTGTATTTGGGTATTAGGTTAAGAATAACTTTTTTAGTGGTCAAATTACCAAAAAGGACATTAGCTTTTGTGATAATTACATATAAAGGATAGTATGATATTTTATGTATTATTTAAGGGTTAAGGTGTAATACCCCATTTTCACCAATACTCTTTTTGTGTATATTTGACATATTTTTAGTGGAATAAAAAGTGAAATGCGGTGCATATGAATTTATGTGGATTTATGGAAAATATTTCAATCGTCGGATACGCTTAATTTGGCCGAACAAGAACCTAAAGAGGTGATAATGCACAAATTAAGGGCCTATTATGGTAACCAAAAATTGAGGAAAACTAAGTAACATAAATGATGGCCTCATTTGAATGTCAGAATGGGGTTAAGCCAAAGAAAAGAGCGAAAAATGATTTATTTCGGTAAATCATGAAACGTAGGGGCAAAACGGTAATTTTGCCTTAAAATGAGAAATAATTATTTTTCCCTAATATTCCCAATAATTTGAGCTAAATAGGAATTA
Organism: Albizia julibrissin; assembly: GCA_037074505.1. Taxonomy (NCBI): domain Eukaryota; kingdom Viridiplantae; phylum Streptophyta; class Magnoliopsida; order Fabales; family Fabaceae; genus Albizia; species Albizia julibrissin. The sequence goes on from CM073483.1 coordinate 33,276,102, forward strand.
AAAAGAGAGAAATGACTACTTGATCATAAATAAACCAATTTTGGTGAATTATTCTCAAGAATGGTCAAATAGTCAAAAAGTCAATGACTTGGTCAACAAGTTATGAGATAGCACAATGGGATATTAGAGATCCAGATTTCCCTTGTATTCCTCCATGAGATTTTCGGCTGGAATGAGAGAGTATGAAGGCAATGGAATTAATTAAACATAATTGGCAATTTGGACCAATCAAAAAGTGCCAAGTGTCCAAGGTAATTGAATCTTTGAATTATATGATCAATTCTCATTCCATCAGCTCCATTTTCAAGCACGAACTGAAGCAGCAGGAGAGAGAGAGAGAGAGAGAGAGAGAGAGAGAGAGAGAGAGATGGACGTGGAGAACGGGAGAGAAGCTAGGGTTCTTCATCAAATCTCAAGGTAAGAGGTTGCTACCTAATCCCTCCATAGCTTCTCATCCTCACTTCTCTACCATTGAATCCATTAATATTCAGCTGAATCAAGAGTTAGAGAGAGAGAGAGAGAGCCAAGAATGAGCAGGAGAGAGAAAGTTGAAAAAATCAAGAGGTAACTTCCCAAACTTGTTTCTCTTACTTAATTGATACTAGTATAGTTGTTTTGGGCTTGATTATGATTCATTTGTCATAAGATAATTGAAGAAAACCAAAGATACCATAATATGTAAATGTCTCCAATCAAGTCCAATGAATGTCTAAGTAGTTAATATATTGGTTATAAGTAGAAACGAGGTTATTAGGCTAAAGAAAACGAGAATCTGACACAACTTTTTTAGGATCTCAAATTCCCTTCCCTATGTTGGACGTGGCAATTGAGTAGGAATTTAATAATTCTGATGCTTCCATTAGGTTTAGGAGGTGAATTTGGGTAGGGTCTATGTTGACCTCGAAGTGAGAAAAGCCTTAGAGAGTGAAATGACAAAATTACCCCTTATAAGCCTTAATTGAGGGCTGTCAAGGGCATTTTCGTCATTCGGGCTTGATTTTGACCAATCCGAGGTAAACATGGATTTTGCACACAAAATTGTGTAGAGATAGCCCAAGTCATAAATTTTGATATAGTGGAAGTGAGACCGGGTACAAAGGGTTAAGCCGGGTCTCTAAGGTTATTTTGGTAAATTGGCACTATTAGGCCAAATTTACGAATGTTATGAGTTTGGAATGATGCATGGATGAGTGATAACTCATTTGTGGTATTTGAAGATTTCAGGACTTGACAACCAGTTTGGCCTCAGTACTTACCCGAGCTTGATTAAGTGGGAAAAGTCACATAAGAGTGCAACCAGGTAGTAGCCGTCTTCATATGACATGACATGCATATGTATTGTTTGATATCGTCTCCAAAATGTCTAAAATGTTTAGATTGAGCGGAGTGATCACCTGGGGCTTATCCTTGGACGGGTTGACACTCAAGCGATAATGTTCATAATTGCACGAACGGTGCCTGAGGCCTCTCTTTGCACGGGTGCCCCTCGGGGCCGAGAACCTGTCTAACGCTAAGTCAGTTTATGAATTGTATCTACTGAGAACCTATCTAGCGCTAAGTCAGTTTATGAATTGCATCTACCGAGAACCTGTCTAGCGCTAAGTCAGTTTATGAATTGCACGAGATAAACTAATGATGTTATGATGATTTTGTTGATTGATGAAGTATGAAGCATGCTTGTGTGTGTTATCTTATATGTATGATTGTGTTACTACTAAGATTCTTGTGAATCTCACCCTTTTTCCCCAAAAAAAATCTCCAGTACAGGGAGGGAGCTCGCGGGGGCAAGGAGAAGGTAAATGATGAAGAGTTGAGGCCGAGCAGCGGAAGAACTTAATTATGGTTGTCTCGTTCATGTCGTGTATTTTAAGAATATTGTAAGTTTTAGGTTTGTATATGAAGTACAAGAGATAGATGGCATGTTTTGTGTCGTAAGGATAAGTAATCTAGTGAGTTGTGCATGCATTTGAATATATGTAAATATTCATACTGATAGAGGTATTGCTCGCAACTCTGATGTTTCATAAAAAATGAATGATAATAAATTCGGTGAGTATTAGCTAGTTGATACTCTACCGTAGTGTTAGGAAATGAGGTATCACATAAGGTGCAAATTTAACAACCAATTTTTTCCTGAGGGGTATCTGGTACAAATAAATTTTAATTAACTTAACTAATTTTTTAACATTAAATTTTTTAATAAATACAAAAAATGAAATAAATTTATCTATATGTGATATTAATTAACTTAACTAATTTATTTACTATAATCAAATTAAATAAATATATCTTATATTAATGATATGAGAGAACTTTAAAATTTTAAAATTCTAAAAGAAAAGGAACAGATGAGAGAGAGAATTTCAAAATCTACATATGAAAAAAAGAGACAGTTGAGAGAGAGAGAGTGGGTCCCACACATCTGAAAAGGAAAAAAATGTCAGATAACCTATGGGCCTACCAACATAAAGCATAAATGAGAGAGAGGGGGCATGGGGCCCACCATGTAAAGGCAAAAAAAAGTGTCTGCAAGAGAGATTTATGAGGAAACCATGGTTTTGGAGCAAAAATAGCTTATGGACTTTTTTCAAGTGTTTGACAAATTTTGCCTCAAACCATGGTTTTATTGAAAAAATGTTTTTTTTAAAGACATCCGAACACACACTAAATTAGATTCCCCCCTATTTTATTAAGTAATTTATTGATTAATTTTTTATGCTTGTTCTTTTTCCCTGGTTTGATTGATTCTTTTTTTTTTCAAAAGTTGTTTCTGGTATCTTATTGTTTTAAATTTGTCTTGGAAATGGGGCCAGAAATATAGGATTTATAGCTTACAAATATTTTGAAATTATATCCATAATGTATTGTTTAAAAGTTAATTATTTCTCCTTGTTCTTATATTATTATATGATTTATTTTAAGATTTCTATTTTTGAAATCCTTCATCTTACTATTTCACATTTAATTTGAAAATAAATTTTTTGATTTTGGATAGTTAAAAAGTATTTTAATTGTACAACAACAACAATAAAGTCTTTATCCCACTAGGTGGAGTCGACTACATAGATTGCACGACGCTATTGTGCTATATTAAAAACCATATTTTTAGATATATTATTAATCAAAATTTCCCTCTTTATGACCTCATTAAGCGTTCGCTTCGGCCTTTCTCAATCTCGATTTATAAGACTCCATACTGCTTGATCAACCTTCCTCACTGGAGCACTCAATGGCCTTTATTAAACATATCCAAACCACCTTAAACAAATTTCTACTATTTTTTCTTCTATAAAGGCTACTCCACTTATTCATATATATGTGCATTACGAATTTTGTCTTTTCTTGTATGACCACACATCCATCTCAACTACTCGTACTTTATGTTTATGTTGTCCCTTTAAAGCCCAACACTCACTACTATATAGCATTACTGGCCTTATAATAATGCGATAAAACTTCCCTTTTTCCTTATTAGGTACTTTCCAATTACAAATAACTCTAGTAGCTTTTCTCCATTTACACCATCCCACTTGAATTCTGTTATTGACATCTCTATTAATTTCACCATTTTGTTGTATAATTGATCCCAAATATTTAAATTTTGTCACTTGTGGAATAACTCCTCCCCCCACCCAAAACCAAATTTTAACTTCCACTTCACTTTGACCTTGTCTTTGATCAAAATTGCGATGTATATATTCAGTTTTGCTCTTACTAAGATGAAAGTCCTTCAGTTCCAAAGTTCGTCTCCATATCTCAAGTTTAGAATTAATTACCTCCCTGGATTTAGCCAACATAACTATATCATTTGAAAAAAAATATACATTTAAGGATCTCATTTTTTATATACTCATTTAGAACATCTACTACTAGGTTGAACAAATAAGGATTCAAAGCTAATCCTTAATGTAGGCCAATCCCTATAGGAAAATCCTTTGTAACACCTCCAGACATTTTAACATTGGTTGTAACCCTCTTATACATGTCCTGAATGGTTTTGATATATGCAACCCTCACCCACTTCTTTTCCAAGACTTTCCAAAAGTGCATCTTTTGGTACTCAATCATACATTTTTTCCAAATCAATGAAAACCATATGCAAATCTCTTTCTTTGCTCCTATACTTTTCCATTAGCCCTCTTAATAAATAAATTTCTTATGTTGTAGACCTTCCTGGCATGAATCCAAATTGGTTTTTAGTAACATTAGTCTCCAATCTCAACCTGTGTTCAATCACTTTTTCCCATAATTTCATTGTATGACTCATTGGCTTAATTCCTTTGTAGTTTTCACAGTTTTAAATATCCCCTTTATTCTTATAAATAGGGATCAAAGTAATTTATTTTCACTCATCTGGCATTTTCTTGGTTTGTAAAATCTCATTAAATAATCTCTTAACAAATATTTTTGTACGAGACAGGCACTAAATGTCAATAATATGTGCTTACTAAATATGACGATAACCACTGTAGAAATAATAATAATGTAATTGGAAATCATTTGAGATATGATATAAATAAACGCTTAAGAATTATGGTAGAGTTATCTCAATCGATTTGGTGAGGTCAATAATAGATTTATCAGATCCGTTAACAAAACTCCTTGGGAGGAAAATGATTTTTGAAATGTCAAGAGGAATGGGACTAAAGCCAACTACTAATCGACAACGATGACAATCCAACATTTGTGATTGGTGATCCCATGAAGAAGGTTCAATGGGTAAAAAAAGTCATTCGTTAGTTCTGACTAGCACAAATGTAGTATATGTTTCTTCTTGTGACATTTTGAATGTGCTAGACTTCATTATTGCAGGTTGAATAAAGCTCTTAATGATTTCATAGTTCAACGAGACAGTGTACATAGTGCATGTACACTTTCATGAAATTACCTCTGTGAATGTGGAGTTTGGCCACTCCTACGAGATCTGGGCAAAATCTCTAGAGCATTCATTATGCACCAAGCACGTGCATAGCTGACATAACGCACAAAACCGCTATTAACAGCGAAAAATGTTAGGATATAATTTGACCCTTAATGCCTCTGGTACACACCCATATTTGGTAGTTCATAGAAGCAGGCTTCACTAACATCTCTATGTACCAAGTGTTATTTTTCTAGGTTTGGTTCATAGTTCTAAGAACCACCAAATACAATGGTTATATACATGGGTGTAACTCTGCTAATGGTGTGTTTTCTTTGACACATATAGGGATTGTTATAAATATTTCATATCAGTGTGTCAAAGAAAGAGTCTCTCCAATATTATGGAATATGTTTAAATGAAGAGATGCGTTTTGAGAAATCATGTTCTTATAAAGTAAAGGGATTTGTGTTGGTTCATGAATTTAATAGTTGATTATGACTTATAATTTAAGAGGTATAGTCTTCAAGAGGCACCACTTCAATTCATTGATTCATTGCCTATAAATACCTTAATTATGACACCATTTGAAGAAGAAAAAATAGAAGCTTTAATAATTTCTTACTGAGTTACTTTATCTTTCGTTAGTTTTGTCGCCCTGTATCATTACAGGAAGGGTTCGTTTAATTTTGGGAAGATGTCGCTTCCTATTTACTGAGGGGGCTGCGAAATATTTCTTAAGGATAGTGTCCTCAGACGTAACTCGAACCAAATATTTTTTTGTTTCTTTGCAGATTTTGCCAACATTTCCTCCTAGTTTTCTTTCCCCCCCCCTAATTTTCTCTCCTTCCAAAATAGGGTAAAGTAAAGGTATATAAAAAGTGAGATATGCTCTATATCAATTGGATTACATGGAAATTACCATTATTGGCTTATGAAGGTAGGCTTCCCGATGAGCAATGTGCTACGTTTAGGGTTCCCAGCCAGCGTGAACTTATGTCTCCCATTTTGCAAATTCATCATGGTTCTTGAGTTTCATACTTAATCATAAGCAAAATCTTAATAATATGTATCTGCCTTATCTCTTCATTTCAATAATGATGCCCCTCAGAACTAGCATTGCAAAATCTATTCTATGGTACAAAGTGTCCTTTTAATTTCATTCATTTGTTTAGGTCTAGCAGAAGGGGTTGATATCCTTCACAATATAGCGAATCAATGTTTGAATTCCTGTTAAGAGAGTTGTTCATATTTAATGCTTGACAACGCATCAAACAAAATTGTTTCCAATAGGAGAATACTCGTATTTAACCCCAAAAAATTACCAAATGACTTTAAGCCAATTAAAATGTACACATATATGGGTATGTATTTATGTACCCACGCACGCACATGCATAAGCTGGCATCTCATGCTTTTAGGCTAGACTTTATATAGGTCTAACTATAGGTTTGTGCTGACCTATTTGCACTGTAGATATATTTATGATAATGCATAGCTTATTTTAACCCTTAGAAGTAAAGAGGATAGCTCTTTGTTTTAGAAGCTGAAATTGAAGTCATCAGAGATTGGCCTTGAGATGTGATGACGGCATGGACTTTTTAATTAATGTCAAGCTTTTTTCTAACTCTCTTGAGGAGATTAATCTCAATCACCCTTTGAATGAAGGATCTGAACACCCATGCATGAAAACTGACTTGTAGAAGAGTAATCATAAGCATGAAAATTTACTGCAAAAACATGACAATATAAAGCCTGACAATTAATTAAAGCAAAGCCTCATAACACGTTCATAATGAATCAGAAGTAGGAAGTTTTAGAACTCTAATTTTCAATGATTCCTTTATATGAATCGAAAATTAGAGTTCTAAATAATTGAAAATAAGCAAAACCAGAGAGATAATCATTAATCGGAGATTACGCCAGAAGTAGGATTTGAATGAAAGAAGTGTCAACACATTGCATCTAACTCAAAAGGACTTCATTTGTGACACTTACCAAGTAAACTTAACCATTAAAAATTATTTAGCTCATACACTTTGGCAGAAAGAAGGGAAAAACTCATTTAGAAAGTCTACCCGAACAGAAAAGAAAAAGTTTGAAATAGCTTAATAACCATGATAGAAAATAATTTAACTAATCATTGGAAAGTCATTCCCCCTCTTACTTAATTCAATACTCCCTCTGATCCTTAGAATAATAAATATTTACATAATTTAATTATATTAAGGAAGTTTATTCAGTTAGTTAATATGACATATATCTTCTAAAATACTATAGTCATTTAGAAAGTTTACCCGAACAGAAAAGAAAAAGTTTGAAATAGCTTAATAATCATGGTAGAAAATAATTTAACTAATCATTGGAAACTCATTCCGCCTCTTACTTAATTCAATACACCCTCCTATTCTTAGTATAAGACATATTTATATAATTTAATTAGATTGAGAAAGTTTGTTAAGTTAGTTAATATTATATAGATCTTCTAAAACACCACAGTCATCTTTCTTAATTTTCTCATTCCCTCTTTTTTTTTCATTGTTGAGGGAGCATCAATAGGGGTAAATTAGGAAAACATTGACAAATATAAAACTATGTTTTATATTTAGAATCAAGATCAACTCTCGAAATATATCTTAAACAAACAACATGAGGGAGTAAATGCATCGTGAGTATGCAGTGGCCTTGAAACGACAATATACTTCTAAAAAACAAAACCAAACAAGAACAAGGCATAAAGAGGCAAACCTCTGCCTATGCCTCATGTGTCTTCCATTCAGTACCGTCCTACATTCACATGTAAAACATTAATGGCCTGTTTGGTTTACATAATGGGAGGAAATATAATAAAATGTAATGCAATATAATGTAATGTAATATATAATAAAAATTACATGACTTTGTTTAGTTTGCCATTTAGGAAAAATGATGCAAATACATAAAATCGTTTGATTGGATTACATAAAACATGAGAATATATAAGAATAATATAGTAAGGAACAAAATTGCCCCTGTCTGCATATATATGTATAATGGATTAAAGTGTAACCTTGTCCACATATATATTAATTAATTAATTTCATTTATTAAAACTACCTATGTATATAAAATATAACAACTAGTATAATGTATACATTAGGTTCATAGTGAGTTTTTCATTTTGTGCAATGTACAAGTTGGATTCATAGTAATTTTTAAATATTTAATGGTGGAAATATTATGTAGTGTACACCTCAGGTTCATGATAATTTTTTAATATTTAATTGTGGAATATAATTTTTTAATGGGTGAGTATTTTTTAAAATTTTTATTAATTAATTTCTTAATATTTAATAGCGGTAATTTTATAATAATTAATTGAATTTATGGGTGGGCAATAACATTTTTTCACTTAATTACAAGATATAGCCCTATTCGCTTGGGTCCAGGATCCTTCTTTCCTCTCTCCAATAGATGTGAGACATAACACTCCACCCACTCCATTCAACAAACTTTCTTAATCTAATTAAATTATATAAATATGTCTTATATTAAGGATTGAAGGGAGTATTGAATTAAGTAAGAGAGGGAATGAGTTTCCAATGAGTAGTTAAATTATTTTCTACCATAGTTATTAAGCTATTTCAAACTTTTTCTTTTATGTTGGGGTATACTTTCTAAATGAGTTTTTTCCTTCTTTTGCCAGAAGTGTATGAGCTAAATAATTTTTAATGGTTAAGTTAACTTGGTAAGTGTCACAAATGAAGTCCTTTTGAGTTATATGCAATGTGTTGACACTTCTTTCATTCAAATCCTACTTCTGGTGTAATCTCTGATTAATGATTCTCTCTCTAGTTTTGCTTGTTTTCAATTATTTAGAACTCTAATTTCCATTAATATGAAGGAATCATTAAAAATTAGAGTTCTACAACTTCCTACTTATAATTAATTATGAACGTGTTATGAGGCTTTGCTTTAATTAATTGTCAAGCTTTATATTGTCATGTTTTTGCAGTAAATTTTCATGCTTATGATTACTTTTCTCCAAGTCGGTTTTCATGCATGGGTGTTCAGACCCTTCACTCAAAGGGTGATTGAGATTAATTGCCTCATCAAGAGAGTTAGAAAAAAGCTTGACATTAATTAGAAAGTCCATGTCATCATCACATCTTAAGGCTAATCCCTGATAGCTTCAATTTCAGCTTCTAAAACAAAGAGGTATCCTCTTTACTTCTAAGGGTTAAAATAAGCTAAGCATTATCATAAATATATCTACAGTGCAAATAGGTTAGGCGCAAACCTATGGCTAGACCTATACAAAGTTTAGCTTATAAGCATGAGATGCCAGCTTATACATGTGCGCGCGTTGGTACATAAATACATACGCATGTATGTGTACATTTTAATTGGCTTAAAGTTATTTAATGATTTTTTTTTGTTAAATACAGGTATTCTCCTGTTGGAAACAATTTTGTTTGATACGTTTTCAGGCATTAAAAATAAACAGCTCTCTTAACAGTGATTCAAACCTTGATTCACTATATTATGAATAGGGGTGGAAACAGGCCAGGCGGCCTGTGGCCTGGCCTGTTTCTAGCCTGGTCAGGCCTGGCCTGTCAGGCTAACAGGCCAGACTCAGGCCTATTTCAAAGCATGTTTTGTTAAAAAGGTCAGGCTCAGGCTTACTAACAGGCCTGTTAGGCCTGTCAGGCCGGCCTGAGCTTGTAAAATAATTTATAAAAAAAAATCCCACCTAAAATCACCTTCCTTACCCTAATTCCTAAATCTCATTCTCAATTCTCAAGTTACACTTGTGTTTTTTCTGTTTATTTCCACACGAATTTTTATTTAATTATTAAAGAAGAAACAAAAGGTATAAATTTTTCATTGTTAAAATAATGTTATTTCTTATATATATTACTTGTTAAATTGTGTTATGCTCTAATACTATATATTTTATTAATTTTTTCAAGGTCTTCGAAGGAGAAGAAGAAATCATATTGAAGATTTGATGTGAAAATTGATAAACTTGTATTGAAAATTATGTTGTATTTGATTTCACATTTTATGATGTATTTTGGATCATTAATTTATGTATTTGAAATATTAATTTATGTAATTAGGCTTGCTTTAGGCCTGTTTGAAATAGGCCTGTTTTTGGCCTGTTTGAAGTAAGCCTGTGGCCTGTTAGCCTTTTGATTTTTTTTTAGTTACAGGCCTCTTAACAGGCCACAGGCCAGGCTCAAGCCATGAAAAAGAAAAAAGGCTTGTTACAGGCTACAGGCCAGGCTCAGGTCATCCAGTGTCTTAACTGGCCAGGCCTGTTAAGGCACAAGCCTAGCCTGTTTCCACCCTTAATTGTGAAGGATATTAACCCCTTCTGCTAGACATAAACAAATGAATGAAATTAAAAGGACACTTTGTACCATAAAATAGATTTTGCAATGGTAGTTCTGAGGGGCATCATTATTGAAATGAAGAGATAAGGCATATATATATTATTAAGATTTCGCTTATGATTAAGTATGAAACTCAAGAACCATGATGAATTTGCAAACGGGAGACATAAGTTCACGCTGGCTGGGAACCCTAAACGTAGCCAATTGCTCACTGGGAAGCCTACCTTTGTAAGCTAGTGATAGTAATTTCCATGTAATCCAATTGATATAGAACATATCTCACTTTTTATATACCTTTACTTTACCTTATATTTGGAAGGAGAAAAAAATTAGCCGGGGGGGACTAGGAGGAAATGTTGGCAAAATCTGCAAGGAAATAAAAAAATATTTGGTTCGAGTCGCGTCCAAAGACACTATCCTTAAGAAATATTCCGTAGCTCCCTCAATAAATAGGAAACGACATCTCCCCAGAATTAAATGAACCCTTTCTGTAATGATATAGGGCAACAAAAATAGCGAAAGATAAAGTAACTCAGTAAGAAATTATTGAAACTTCTATTTTTTTCTTCTTCAAATGGTGTCACAATTGAGGTATTTACAAGTAATGAATCAATGACTTGAAGTGGTGCCTCTTGAAGACCACATCTCTTAAATTAGAAATCATAATCATCTATTAAATTCTTGAACCATGTTGATTTATGAACCAATACAAATTTCTTTACTTTATAAGAACATGCGACTTCTTAAAACTCATCTCTTCATTTAAACATATTCCATAATATTGGAGAGACTCTTTCTTTGACACACCCATATGCAATATTTATAACAATCCCCCATATGTGTTAAAGAAAACACACCATTAACAGAGTTACACCTATGGATATAATCATTGTATTTTGTGGTTTTTAGAACTATGAACCAGACCTAGACCAATAACACTTGGTACATAGAGATGTTAGTGAAGCCTGCTTCTATGAACTACCAAATCTGGGTGTGTACCAGAGGCATTAAGGGTCAAATTATATCCTAACATTTTCACTGTTAATAGCGGTTTTGCGCGTTATGTCGGCTATGCATGTGTTTGGTGCATAATGAGTGCTCTAGAGATTTTGCCAAGATCTCGTAGGAGTGGCCAAACTCCACATTCACAGAGGTCATTTCATGAAAGTGTACATGCACTATGTACACTGTCTCGTTGAACTATGAAATCATTAAGAGCTTTGCTCAACCTAGAATAATGCAGTCTAGCACATTCAAAATGTCACAGGAAGGAATGTATACTATATTTGTGATGGTTAGAACTGACAAACCACTTGTTTTTACCTATTGAACCTTCTTCATGGGATCACCAATCATAAAGGTTGGGTTGTCATCAAGGTTAATTAGTAGTTGGCTTTAGTCCCATTCCTCTTGATATTTCAAAAATCATTTTCCTCCCATGGAGTTTTGTTAACAAATTCGATAAGTCTATTATTAACCTCACCAAATCGATTGAGATAATTCTATCATAATTCTTAAGCGTTTATTTATATCATATATTAAACGAGGAATAAAAATTAGAATAAGAAAATAAATAAATGTTTAACTAAAATATTATGAGGAATATATTAAAATTTAAATTATAATAATAAATTTCTGTTAAAATAGAATATAATTATAATTAATTAATTAATTAAGAATTACTAATTGATTATATTAATGTTTTATGAATTATATAATTATTAACATAAATTTATTATTCATAAGTTATATTTAAATATTTTAGTATTATTCATTTATTTAAATTTCAATGAAATAAATCATTTAAATTTTTTTAACAAAAACTTACAAGGACCCAATTAAAAATCTAGTGAAACAAGAAGGATATAATAAAAAGAAAAATAATTACAAGGATTGGATTAAAAACAAGTGAAATTATAAAGACTTGATTAAAAAAATTTATATAGACCTAATTAAAAGTTAGTTGAAAAAGATCTAATTATCCCTTATTTGAAGGACAACTAATTTGTTTCGTCTTAGTTTCACCAGAAACGACCTACAATGGTTTGATAAAAGGGAAAAAAATAAATATAAATCTAATTAAAAAATTAGTTAAAAAGATATAATTATCCTTTATTTAAAGGACAAACGATTTGTTTTATCCAAGCAATGTTCTAAAAGCCGAACAGGACGTCAAGCCGGAAAAGTAAGCGGATCATGGTTCAACCAGTTGAAACGGTTGAACAGTTTGGTCGGATTGGTGATGTAATAATTAAATTTAAAAATTATATATATATATATATATATATATATATATATATATATATATATTAAAATTAATCTTTAGTCTAATTTCATAGGAAGTTAATAAAGTCACAAAATATTATTTAAAGAAGAACATTAAGTCAATAATCAACCTAACAAAATATACTAACAATAATGATTTTATGACTTGTCAAATATTGATGGCTCTTGATTGATCTAAGTATAAGGTTCTTGAAATGCATTTAGATCATACTACTTTGATCCTATTTATAAGTCTTTTTTGACAAAAAAATTTGGTTTTATTTATAAGTTCAGTTTTAATGTAATAAATAAGATTATGACAATTTTACCCTTATTTATTGTACAAATGAAGAAATAATTTAAAGATAGATAGAAAAAAAGAGTTAAAAAGTACCCATTCATAAATAACGTTATAGTTGTAAATTTACGCAATAATCATTGAGTTAATTATATCTCATTGATATGTGAGATTTAGTTAAAATGGAGTTATAAATAGGACTAGAGTGGTAAATGTTATCATCTTCATGAGGAAATGATCTAAAATCAAGACATTAAATTCTAATTTCAGTGCTTCCAATTTCATCCTTAACTTAAGGATGAACCTCATTGGCTTTTTCTTCAAAAACATCTTTATAAAATAGTTTGTAACAAACCAAATTATTAAAATTAGTAAAATTAGTAACATATAATATAAATAAAATAAAGTAATATGTCTAAAATTTATATGTCTTTTTTTTTTGCAGCATCAATTTTTTTAAAAAAAAATTACAGCAAAATTTTTTTTTTCTCATTTTTTATTGGACTGAACGATTTTTGAAAAACCGTTCTGGTTTCTAACTCAAATACGGTTAAACGAAGGTCCAAAATGGCTACCTCAGAAAAACGGTTTAATGTATATATCCGACCCGCCTCAGCAACCGACCGATGATTCGACCGGTCCGACTGTTCGGTCCGATCCAGTCCAGTTCTCTAAATAGTGCCGGTTCTCTAAATAGTGCATCCAAGTTCCCCGGGGAACGACCATGTGATGGAGCCGGGAACTGAAGCATCGATTGGAAAGTGATCCACCCTTCCGTTTAACTGTATCCGTCTCGATATTTCAGTTTTACAGTTCCACACCAATACAAGACGCCACAAAAACCATTGGCCTTCGTGGTCTTCGTCGTCGTCATTGATTTATATAGTCAACCAATTCTTTTACCAGAATGTTATCCATTTCTTCTGGCTTCTCTGACTCTCATCTTGCCTCTCGCCACCATTCTTCTATCTTAAAAAATGGAGCTCGTCCCATACCCGGACCCCAAATCCGAGACTCTGGCCTGGCATGATATGTTCCGGTCTGCTTCTATCAGAGAACCGTTGTCTACTCCACCATCCGATTCGCGGCCGAATGCCGCCGAGCCGGAAAAGAAATCTGTCCTCTCCGGTGATCCCCAGGTACGCCTCGCTCTTTACATAGCTATGGCTCATGCTGGAATCGTCCTAGCCATTTTTGCAGTTTACGCTGCGTACAAGCTCTTAGAAGGATATGTCAAACCCCTTCAGTGGGCTGTGCTTTGTTCCGTACCTCTTAGGAGTATCCAGCGAACCCTTGTTTCGTTCTGGTCGGAGCCCCTGAAATTAGGCCTTAGTGAGACGTTTGTAGCGATTCCTGTGACCATATTTAGAGTTTTAGTTGGCACGCTTGTTGAAATTCGTGAAGCTTCTTTGCGAGTTCTTCTCAGAAAATTAGAAGAATCTGAGAACCCGAGGAGGAACCGTAGTGGATTTTCTAATTTACTTCGTTTGGTAGTGTCCCTTGGCGTATTCGTTGTTGCATATGAATGGCTTGGTGGTTTTGCTTCTCTTTGTCTTCTTGGATTAGGCTTCTTGTTTAGCTCTAAAAATGTAGAATCAATTTTGTCAACTTCATCGTGCTTTAGGAGCATTGGCATGTGGCATACTTCCTTTTTCACTCGAAGAATACTAAAAAGATTGAAAACCATTGTAGCAATTGGGTTGATTGTCGGTATGATAACTGGGTTTTTTGTTGGGGTGATATTCTTCTCGTACAAGATTGGGCTCGAAGGAAAAGATGCAGTGATTTCGCTGAAACTGCATGTGGAAGAGAGCAATTTTACTGAGAGAATTGGGGTCAAGAAGTGGATGGAAGACAATGATGTTCCTGAATTGGTAGATAGGTATAGTACTAAGCTTTTTGAGACAGTTTCTGATCAGATAGATGTACTGGCAATGCAATACAATATGACTGAACTTGTGACTGGTATTAAGTATTTTGCTATAAGCAATTCAGCTAACTCTTCAATAACTTCAACAGCCCCAGAGACACCCTCAACATACACAGACAAGTTTCTGAGTTTGAGGACTAGGGTTAAAAATCGAGAATGGAGCATGATTTATGCAGAGCTGGAAGCCCTTTTGAGAGAACTCATAATCACAAGGGAGGACTTAGTTGAGAAGGCAAAAGGATTTGCTGTGAAGGGAATGGATGTATCTCAACGTGTGCTTGCTTGTGGTAAAACTGCTCTTAGAAGTGGTGCAAAATTCATGTTCTCCATCATCAATTCCTTTATTTCTGGAGCTGCAGAGGTTTTAAATTTTTTGTCTCAGTTAATGGTATTCTTCTGGGTTTTGTACTATCTCATAACATCAGAATCAGGTGGGGTGACAGAACAAATTATGCACTTGGTTCCTATTTCAAGCTCAGCTAGGGTCAGATGTGTTGAAGTTCTGGATAAGGCCATTTCAGGAGTCCTTTTAGGTACTGCTGAGATTGCATTTTTTCAAGGATGTCTCACTTGGCTTTTATTTAGGCTATATGAAATTCATTTCTTGTACACGTCAACTATTCTTGCCTTCCTATGTCCTTTGCTGCCGATATTCCCATCTTGGCTTGCAACAATTCCAGCAGCTATGCAACTGTTGCTGGAAGGAAGATACATAGAGGCCCTTATTTTGTCTGCTGTTCACCTGTTCCTCATGGATTATGGTGCATCTGAGATATTAGAAGATATACCAGGGCATAGTTCATATCTGACTGGGCTTAGCATCATTGGAGGAATGACTCTGTTTCCATCTGCTCTGGAGGTTAGATTTCCCTTTTTATTTAGTTTTGAAAGATGACTAACATCTCAATTTGGTTCTTCAGAATGTAAACCTTTCAATTTAGTCGTGCAATAATTTTTCCCCAATCATTTTTGCCACTCCATCTGTTAGTCTCGGCAAATAACTTTCTAATATAGTATTCCAGAGGGAGAAATGATGGGAAAAGGTTACTGAGCAAATAAATCGAAAGGGCTTAAAAAAAAAGATGCCTGAATTGGCTTGATCAGAAAAGGAACTTTTCTATGTTGTGATCTACTTTGGCTAGCGATTTGGCAAGACCTGTAGGATCAATTAACTCAAGTAATTTTCTTCCCCATAAACTAGGACAAGGCCCAAAGAATTTCTCAAGTACCTTGTATGATAAACACCTTATAATTGAATTTCCAGTTTCACAGAATATAAAGCATAATGGCAAAGTGGCTATGCTTTTGTTTGATTTCATAGTCATAATGTTTGGTTGACCTCCCAGTGAACTTTTATAGTTGCTTTAATGTCTGGTGGCATTGTTGGATTGACTGGACGAGTCTGTTTTTCTTCAGGGGGCAATTATGGGGCCATTAATAACTACAGTTATGATTGTTCTGAAGGATTTGTATGCTGAATTTGTTTTGGAATAACCAAAAGACAATGGTAAGCAGCACACATGCTAAGCTCCTACCTGTGTCCTTGAAAGGAGAAATTTTTGCAGACTTCCGTTACGACTATGATTGGCACAAAGAACGGGCAGCATCGAGGTGAGCCTGCCAATGAATTTCACTTCTTAAAACATTCATTTGAGATTTTATCGTCTCTGGCACTTATCTAAGGTGTGAGGAGTGTCCTTCCATCACAACACTTCTGCAACTCCATTGTTCTTTGCAACTCTCTAGCTGGAGTTTGTCTCTAGGTTGGTGATTTGTTCACAATTGATTTTTTTTTTTTCAATATTTATCACTAATCTGAACTAATGGACCTTTTGTACATCACACAAAATTGAAGAATAAGTCGCTTTGTTCATAACTTGTGAACAATACAGCTTGCTGTAATGTTGTATTTTATATTGCTATATTATTGTTAAATGGGCCTTCTATCCTGTTTCTTCAGTTTAGGGTTCATCACTTGTACATTTATTCCTATATTCATATACGTAAGAAATTTTCTTTTTCATTGTGCAAAAGGTAGAAAATAAAATGTCTTACAAGCTTGAAGGATTTCCTCCCAGCCAGGGTATACCCACAAATTTACTTCCATTGCAAAGACTTCTGCTTCTTACTCTGCTTTATTTATGTATTTTTACGGCTCCTGTTTTATTTATCAATTCCAGCATTAAAGCAAGGAAGATTAGGTGGCTACATGCCTTATTCCTTCAAAACGGTTGAGGATATTTAGCAACGGATTATTATATTTAGAATTATGTTAATGTAGTAATAACATGAGCAACTAGGCATGTGCATTTGTCAAGGGCTTCTAAAGCATGAGGAAATGGGTCTTGTGACGGACCAATTCAACGCAAGTGATGGGATTTCTGGAAGAGATTTGAGAGTCCGTTAGTTCATCTCTCTCTACACCCAGGTGCAAAACACCGGATCGGACCGGCCGGTCGGACTAAAAAACCAGTGAATCGGTCGGTGGTCCGGTCCGGTTGGGGTGTTGAACCGGTGAACCGGTCCGAACCAGTCAAAACCAGTCGAAACTGGTGGAAACCGGTGGTCGAACCGGGCCCCCCCTTTTTTTAAATATATTTTTTTTATTCCTCTAACTATTATCTCGCGCTATTTTTGAGGGAAAAATGAAAGGTTGAAGACCAAGATGAAGAGAAAAGTGAGTAAAGAAATACCAAATCTAAAAAAAAGATTTTTTAGGATATAATAATTAATTAATTATAGGAAATGAGATATCATTACATAAGTATAGGCATCATAACTAATACTAATAAATTTTAAGCATTTTTTTTCTAAAGATCTTCATTTTTATCTATAGAAGTTTAATATATATATATATATATATATATATATATATTGTCAGTAATAAATTGTAATATTTTAATATGACCGGTTCAACCACCGGTCCGACCCTGGTTGAAACCATTAACCTTTGAATCTGTGCCATGACCGGTTCATTGATCGGTCCGGTTTTTTTGTTACTTGCTCTACACACACACTACATTTGATATTTAATATAAGAGTTAGTTGGGGGTTAAATCTAGTCCTAAATATAGGGCCTCAATCATTTGGTCTCCCACATTTATAATTTTCACTCCTAAAGTATTCCTATTAGTTACATAAATAAAGGGATATCTATTTAAGGGTAGTTATGCTGAGATACGATATTTTTATAAAAATTAATTTATATTACAAATAATTAAAATGGAGTTAATATTATTAACAAAATTTGAACTTGATCCATTTGCTCATAGGTTTCCCATATTGTGCCTACTAACATCCTAGTGACTTTAGCTTGGTTCTATATCATTTGTAACATCCATGCACCTCGCTTTCAACATTATTCGCTTTGGGGCTCCTTCGACTTCCACAGTTTTAAAATGCATCAAGAGAGAGAGAGGTTTTCAGACCTTTATAAGACGTCATTTGTTCCCCTCTTAAACTGATGAAGGACTTCACAATTCAAAAATGTAACATCTCATCCAAAACCATATAAATTTAACGTTCAATTTGTTAAACATCACTTGTGGATTTAGGGGCTCTATATTGATTAAAAAAAATTAAATAAAACTTAATGTCAAACTCCTTAACATTGCGATATTTGCAAATTGATAAGCGAAAAGTTCTGTAAGGCATACAGAAATAACAGAAACATACTGATATTAAGTACAAGTTTATATTACAGGAGAATCCCTGCAGGGTTTGACAAATATACACAGATGTATAGAGCATTCAAAAATAGCCAAATTACATACTAAAATAACTATAACAACAAGAGAGAGCTCCATGACCCTAATTACTGGAAGCCACCGTCTTGCTCTTCAAGCCACTCGCTTCATTTGTACAATTTTGTTTTGAAAAAGAATGAGATTCGAGGGAATCTCAGTAGCAACATACTTACAAATATATAGAATACGAAAATAGATATGTAATGTCATGTCATGTAAGATAATCAAACTATATGTGTACACGTGCCCTAGGCCAAACTATGTGTTTACACCTTGGTTTACTCGGCGCCCCGGTTGGATCCCTGACCACAACATGGCAAATTGGTGTGTCTAAGACACTAGCTCATGTTACAGTGAATGACATATACAAACATAACAGGAATCATGAAATATATGTAAGAAGAAGTTACTACTTGAATCTTTTTCAAAATTCCGTGTGTGTTCTATAATTGGATTTTAGCTCAGGCTAGGTCAAATTCCTATAAAAATTAAAGTTACAAGTAACTAGTTATTACTTGTAGTATTATTGCTTTGAAATTGAATGCTGCTAGTTATTTAATGCAGTTACAACAATTTCTGCATAATACAATTTTGTATAGTGCAGTTTCACTGTTTTCCAAAAACTGACAGATTTTTTAGTCAAATTTATAAATTTATAATTAATTCTACAAAAATCCAATTTGACTGATTCCAAAGCCAAAATGAATCTCTTTCAATGTTCATTTGAGTAAAAATAATTAGGCTTGATCACTACGGACATATCATTTCCAGTAATTCGCCCAACTTCACTATTCCAGATTACTTTCCAGAAAACAGGGCACAACTTCAAAAATCCATATCTTTCAATGTACTTGTCCAAAAATTAAAAACCACCTATCAAATTAAAGCTCTATGTCTCTACTTTAATTTTGGAAAGTTTTAGAATTTTGGACAACTTTAATTTTGGAAATTATTAGAATTTTGGACAAGGTTTGACCCATGAAACACCATACATATTATCAATGTCACACAGGGGCAGATCAAACAACATGTATATACACACTTCATAAATTTTCAAATTGGCATACAAATATTCAAAAATCATGAACACTTGTATACCTACAAAATTTTGCCTTCTAAAGCCAATAGATCATCAAAATTATCAAATTCTCACTCCTTCATCACGTCATGAACAGGACAGAAAGTTAGGGCTTTTAGGAGGATTATGTTATTTTCTCTTGCCTAATCACTTCCTTTATACTTATAATCACATGATTAGCTACTTAAACACTAAATAAACATGTTTAAGGAAAATTTTGGTAGCATTTCCCTTAGGTTTAGCTTCAACCCATAATTTGAAAATAAGAGAAAACATGATAATATCCACCAACAACCACACCAACAACATCCAACAAGGCAAGAATTGCAAGTTTTGGTGATTACCTCTTGATTCTTTCTCTTTCTCTCTCATAGATGAAAATTGATTCTCTCTCTAAATTCTTGATTTGTCTTGAAAACCATGGATTTAATGGAGTAGAAGTGCTTAGGAGATGTTATAGAGTGATTAGGAGACAAAAATCATAAGGTTTTGCTAGTTCTTACATTGGATTGGTGAAACCCTAGCTCTCTTGTGCTTGAATGTTCTTCCTTTGTTCTCAAGCTCTCCCTCTCTCTTTGTTTCGTTTTTTTACCGAAAATGAAGATGGAAAGAGGAGGGATGATGATTTAATGGAACATCAAAATTTTCTTTACATGTGCTCAATTACTATTGGTCCAAAAATTGTGTTTTTGTCTAATATTACAAATAATTTCCTGTTCCCTTTTTATTTCCCTTGGTCAGCCGAATTTAATGAGAGATGAGAGAGTATATATTGCTTCATTGAATATACCATAATGTCATCTCACAAGTTATTGACCAAAGTCTTGAGCTTTTTTACCTTTGGACTTTTTGATCTATTTCTTTCTTGCTTTAATATGAACTAACCATGTAATTATATATATTCCCTTTGCTTATCTCTTTTTGACTGTGCATATAAGAAGAAAAAGGTATAGACATTGGTTCCTTGCATTGCCATTACTTGCTTCTTCCAAGTTTATCAAAATTGGTCATACCTCTATTGACTTTTGCAACTAGATTTTTTCTTTGTTAATAATACTCTAAAATAGGCTTATTAATTACCAAGTGGCCATTTTCCTCTTTTTAATTCCCATTGGCCAAAATTATTGGGAATATTAGGGAAAAATAATTGTTTGTTGTTTTATGGAAAAATTACCGTTTTGCCCTTACATTTTATGAAAATTTATGTCATACTTTGTTCCCCTTGTTTTGGCCAATTTTTGACATGTATATTAAGCCATTAATCGTGTCATTTTATGTTCCAATTTTGATTACAATAGTAGGCCTTTATGTAGACATTAATTCTTTCTTTATATCCTTACTTGGTTGAGTTGTGTGTAACCGGTGATTATAATATTTCTGTAAAGTTATATACACCACAATTCACCATTTTATTCTATTAAATGTATCGAGAGAGTAGTAAATGCTGATGGGGAGAAAATGGGTTGTCTTCATGAATCGGTCTACTATCACCTATATTGCATCATGATTTCGGACCTTTGGTACTCCTGTCATGAAATCCATAATGACGCTCTCCTATTTCTACTCAGGAATTGTTGGGTTTTGCAGTAGCCTTGAAGGTCGTTAATGCTCAACTTTGACTTTCTGACAGGTAAGGCAATAAGCAACAAACTTTATTACGTCTCGTTTCATGCCTAGCCACCAATATGTGGACTAGCCCACATGGTGACAAGTCATGCTCCTTAGTCTCCCTTTGTAATTAGGTTTTTGCTAGACTAATCACGTCTATCTTGTTTCTATTTCTGCTCTCAGATCGTTCTCTGCTTGACTGACATTGTTGTTTTTATCATGATCTTGTTTGATAAGTTAAGATCTCAGAAGTTCTCGATTAGCTTCTGCTCGTGAATTATGAGGGTTGCCACTTGTACTGTTTTATGGCTAAATGCGTCTACCACCATATTGGCTTTGCCCGAGTGATACTTGATCTCCAAATTATAGTCTTTGAGCAACTCCATCCACCTGCATTGCCGCATGTTGAGCTCTTTTGATCATATAGATATTTCAAACTGTTGTAGTCATAGTATAGTTCTACGGTAACCCCATAGGGATAGTGTCTCCAGATTTTGAGTGTGAATACAATCGCTGCCAACTTAAGATCGTGTGTGGGATATCGTTTTTTATAAGGCTTCAGCTGTCGTAATGCGTATGTCACTATATGGCCTTGCTACATTAGGACACATCTCAATCCATGCTCATTGGCATCTGTGTAAACCACGAATGTTGATTGCGGATCTGGGATTGTCAAGATTGGTGTTGTCATTAGCTTTTATTTTAGTTTGGTAAAGCTCCTCTCACAATTGTTGTCTCACATAAAATGCTTAGTTTTTCATGTTATATTAGTCAATGGTAAAATTATTTTGGAGAAGTTTTATATGAATCGTCTATAATAGCCTATGAGACCTATAAAAATGAGTATCTCAAATATTGTTTCTGGCATCTTCTAGTTCATTACTGCTTCCACCTTATTTGGATCTACCAAGATCCTTTGTTGTGAGACTATATGACCTAGAAATGTAACTTCCGAAAGTCAAAACTCACTTGCTTAGCTTGGCATGGAGTTGCTTATCACCTAATGTATTCATCACCATTCAATATAGCACAGACTGCTTGTTAGGTCTTACTGCCCAAAAACACTACCCCATTCAACCATGCACCTCGAGTCTTATTACCTCTGTTCTCTGTTTGACATATCTTTGAGTACTTAATAATCTGCTGACCTGAGGATATACTAGTCTAACAAGTCTTATGATCTCAAGATGTATAGACCTCTAGTGATTATAGGCCTTATCACCTTATCAAGACGTTGTCCGATGCATTTTGCCTTACGGCTTAGGTCATTCCATTCACACAACGCTGAATATTTTAGTATCGTTGTCCAGTACAACCATGCACATTGGGACTTACTGCCAATCTGTCTGACTGGAAAGGGTTCTGTTTGAAACCATGTCTATATGCTCGGGGTTCAAGGTCAAAGGTTTATTTGAATGCTATTACCTGTACGGTGTGAATGGTTCAGGATCAAGGCAATAATTTTGTTTCGGACCAAAATGATTGCTTTATCCCTACTTGTCACATTGTGGTATCTTTACTTGTCACATAAATGTTCCAGAGTAGGTATCAACCTGTCCGTACTTGTTTAATGTTTGCAAATCAAAATTAATTGTTGCTAGCTCTACATTCATGAGTAGGGGTAGTTGATTTGGTAAGGCTATATCTGTGCAGAGGTATTCGCCACTATTGTGCCCTACTGCACTAAAGCTCATCCCAATCTCTGTTTACATGCACCACCACCAACCATGTAGATTGTTTGACTTCTAACTACATAGGTGGTGTCACTATAGGGCATACAGGTCGTGTCGCTGCAAACCACATAGGTTCACATGGGTAATATCACTATACATCACGCATGATGTAATATTGCTAGCCACATTGCCTCAAGTGCATATTTTACGTACCGCCTCTCAACCATAGGGCTACTTGTGCTTTTGACCAGTACAACCAGAATTCTCATCTGGCCATGTTAGAGGTGCATCCTGATCATGGGGTTGATTAACATGCTCTAATAGGGCTGCCTCAATACTACACACCACACAGGTGCCTCATTGTGCCCATACAGGTCATACTGCACATCACATATGTTGTGTCACTGTTGACCTCATAGGTTATATCATACTTAACCACGTAAGTTATACTGTGATATATGATGATCAACGCTAGTACGACTGACAACCTCTCCTGTTGTCCTCAAAAGTTATATGTCGATTGGTGACCCCACTCTACTATTTTGTTTGCTCATATGGCTCCTGCTACACCTGTGATACCTCATTCTTTTTAACTACGATATAGTACAAATGAGTAGTGAAATCATTAGCGAGACCAGGATTTGAACCTGGAACACCTAACTTTCAAAAATACTTATAAATTCCCCTGCCTCAACTCGGGATTTGAACCTAGAGTTGAGAGGGTGATAAAATTTTCTATAATCATTTTCATAAAACTACACTAACTCGTTAAGACTCACCGGTTTTCCCTTTTATTATTATTCATCAGAGTTTGCGACCGAACCTTTACTGACTTTATATAATCCATCCCACGTACACATTTCATTAGCGATAGGAAGTAAAACTACTAACTTCTATCATTCATTTGTTAGGTCATCTTTACATCATATACACCATATACATCATTTACTACATATACAATCCAAAATATGTATAGACTAGACAACCAAAATACTATAGTCTTCAGCACCTTAACTTCTAGTCATCGCCGCTTACCTTTTCCTTGCCCCTCGAGCTTCCTCCCTGTACTGAAGGTGGTTTTTGGAGAAAAAAAGGTGAGATTTAGAGGAATCTCAGTAGTAACACAAGTCATACATACAAGATAACATACAAGGCATGTTTTACACGCATTCATTAACGAAATCATCATAACATCATTCAATGCATTTAATGCAATTCATAAACCATGCTAGCGCTAGACAAGTTTTTAGCCCCAAGGGGTACCCACGTAAAGATAGGCCCCAGGTGATCACTCTGCATAATCTAAACATGTTAGACATTTTGTGATGATATCAAACAACACATATGCATACTATGTCATATGAAGACGGTTACTACCTGGTTGCTCTTTTATGCAACTTTCCCCACTTGATCAAACTCGGCAAGTACTACGTCCCAATCGGTTGTCAAGTCTTGAAATCTCCAAATATATCATAAATGAGTTATTACTCATCCGCGTATCATTCCAAACTCATAACATTAGTATATTTAGCTTAAATGTGCTAAATTACTAAAATACTCTTAGAGATCCGGCTTAACCCTTCGTACTCGGTCTCACTCCACTTCACCTAAATTTATGACTTGGGCTATCCCTACACATTTTTCGCATGTAGAATCCATTTTTAACCTTGGATTGGTCAAAATCAAGGTCGAATGACGAAAATACCCTTGACAATCCTTATTTAGAGCTTTTAAAGGGCAACTTTGTCATTTTACTTTCCGTGGCTTTTCTCACTTTGTGGTCAACATAGACCCTACACAACTTTACCTCCTAAACCCAATGGAAGCATATGAATTATCAAATTCCTACTCAATTGCCACGTCCAACACAGGGCAGTCCAATAGGATTCCCAGAAAAGTTGTGTCGGGTTCTCGTTTTCTTTAGTCTAATCACTTCCTTTCTACTTATAATCAATATATTAGCTATTTAGACATTCATTGGACTTGATTTGGAGACACTTACATATTAAGGTCTCTTGAGTTTTCTTGAATTATCTTATTCCAAATGAATCATAATCAATCCCAAAACAACTCTACTAACACCAATCAAGCAAGAGGAACAAGTTTGGGAAGTTATCTCTTGATTTCTTCAACTTTCTCTCTCCTGCTCGTTCTTGACTCTCTCTCTCTCTCTCTAACTCTTGATTCAGCTAAATATCAATGGATTCAAGAGTAGGGAAGTAAGAAGAAGAGGTTATGGAGGGATTAGGAACCTTAAATCACAAGGTACAAGCCTCTTACCTTAATTCTTGATGATCCCTAGCTTCTCCTTCTCTCTTTCGTTCTTCACGTTCTCAGCTCTCACTCTTACTCTTTCTGATCAGTTTCGTGCGAGAATGAGGAGCTGATAGAGTGAAGATTAATTATATATTAGATCTAATCAAAGAAGTATATAGGTGGCAAGTTCCCATTGGTCCAAAAATGGCATTTTCTCTAATTAATTCTCTTTTCTACTTTCCTTCATGGTTCAGCCGAGAATATGCATGAGAAATAGAGGGAATTATTTTGGTCTCCAACTATCTCATTGCCACCTTGTAACTTATAGACCAAGTCATTGATGTTTTTACTATTTGACCATTCTTAATAATAATTCACCAAAATTGGTTTATTTATGATCAAGTAGTCATTTTACTCTTTTTAATTCCTATTTAACTCAAATTAGTGGGAATATTGGGGAAAAATAATTATTTCCCTCTTTATGGAAAAATTACCGTTTTGCCCTATATTTCATGATTTACCAAAATAAATCATTTTTCACTCTTTTCTTCGGCGTAACCCCATTTTGACATTTAGATGAGGCCATGATTCATATCATTTAATTTCTCACATTTCCGATTACAATAATAGGCCCTTAATTGTGCATTAATCGCCTCTTTCTGTCCTTGTTCGGCCAAATTATGTGTAACCAGCGATTAGAATATTTTCCATAAATTCATACACATCACATTTCACCCTTTCATTTAACTAAATATCACAAATTCACATATAAAAGTATTGGTGAAAAGTGGGGTATTACATCGCCACTCTAATATTTCATTATCTCGTATGAGGTCTAATGGTGTTAAGATGATTTAATAGGAATTCCATAAGAATCTCCTATGATATTTGAGTGAACCTAGAAACTGGGTACCTTGGTAACAATTCCTCGCCTCTTTTGGCTCAATTATGTTCCTAGGGGTCTCTGGTTACCCCGGCCGTCAGGCTGGTATGGCTTCTTATTGTTGTGATACCTTATTTCTAAACACTACGGTAGAGTACTCAATTGCCAATACTCACCGAATATAATTATCAGAGTGCGAGCAATAGCTCTGTTGGTACAAATATTTACATACATGTACAATTCATTAGACATAAAATCTCCTATACATCATCTGCTCTCTTTCTCATATACAACCCAAAATCTCATAAAATTTTCAAATACATCTAGAGACTAGACAACCTAGACTAAGCTCATCCACTGCACGACCTCAACTCATCATCCTTTACCTTTTCCTTGCCCCGTGAGCTTCCTCCCTGTACTAGAGATTTGTTTTGGGAAAAGAATGAGATTCATGGGAATCTCAGTAGTAACACATACAACATATAAGATAACACATATATAGCATGCTCATCATACAATCATCAATGAAATCATCATAACATCATTTAGTGCCATTTTCATGCAATTCACAAACCATGCTAGCGCTAGACAAGGACTTGACCCTGAGGGGTACCCGTGCAAAGATAGGACCTGGGCACCGCTCGTGCAATATGAATATTATTGCCTGAGTATCAATCCGCGTAAAGATAGGCCCTGGGTGATTACTCCGCATAATCTAAACATGTTAGACGTTTGATGATAACACATCACACATATGCATGCTATATTATATGAAGACGATTACTACCTGGTTGCTACTCTATACAACTTTTTCCTTGATTCAAGCTCGGGCAATCCTGAGGCTAAACCGGTTGTCAAGTCTTGAAATCGTCAAATACCACTAAAGGGGTTATTACTCATTTATACATTCTTCCAAACTCATTACATTTGCAAATTTAGCCTATTGGTTCCAAATTACCCCTTAGGTCCTTATTATCAGTATTTTCTCAAAATCAGGATTTAGGCCATCCCTACACATTTTCGTGTATAGAATTCATTTCCGACCTCGAATTGGCCAAAATCAACCTCAAATGACGAAAATACCCTTGACAAACCTCAAATAAGGCTTAGAAAGGGCAATTTTGTCATTTCGCTCTATGGCCCTTTTCTCACTTCAAGGTCAACATAGACCCTACAAAATTCGGCCTCCTGAATCCAATGGAAGCATTGAATTGGTCAAATTCCCATTCATTTATCACGTCCAACACAGGGAAGGAAAAATAAAGTCCCAGAAAAGTTGTGTCGGATTCTCATTTTCTTTGGCCTAATCACTTCCTTTCTACTTATAACCAATATATTAACTAGTTAGACATTCATTGGACTTAATTTGGAGACACTTACATATTAAGGTCTTTTTGGCTTTCTTGAATTATCTTGTACCAAATAAACCATAATCAAGCCCAAAACAACTCTACTAACCTTAATCAAGCAAGAGGAATAAGTTTAGGAAGTTACCTCTTGATTTCTTGGACTTTCTCTCTCTAGGTTGATTTCTCTCTCTCCTTCCCACGTTTGATTCAGCTGCACATCATGAGATTGAATGGTAGGGAAGATGAAGAGAAGAGACCATAGAGGAATTAGGAACCTTAGATCATAAGGTACAAGTCTCATACCTCAAGATTGGATGATCCCTAGCTCTCCGTCGTTCTTCCTGTTCAATTTCATTCTCAAGCTCTCTCTCACTCTTTCTGGATCAATTCGGTCAAGAATGAGAGCTTATGGAATGAGGATTAATAATATAATGCAATAGTTAATATCTTATGCCAAGTGTCATCCCATAATTGGTCCAGAAATGAAATTATTCGCAATTAATTCCATTTCCCTTCATACTCCCTCATTTTTGCCGAAATCATGCAGGGAAATATAGGAAAATCTGAATCTCCTTTTATCTCATTATGCTAACATGTAACTTGTTGACCAAGTCATTGACTTTTTGACTATTTGACCATTTTTGACAATAATTCACCAAAATTGGTTTATTAATGATCAAGTAGTCATTTTTCTCTTTTTAATTCCCATTTAGCTCAAATCATTGGGAATTTGAGGAAAATAATTATTTTTCACTTTTTGGCAAAATTACCGTTTTGCCCCTGCATTTAATGATTTACCGAAATAAATCATTTTCCGCCCATTTCTTCGGCTAGACCCCATTTTAACACTTAAATGAGGCCATTAACCATATCATTAAATTTTGTAAATTTTGGTTACCATATTGGGCCTTTATCGGTCTCTTATATCCTTATTCGGCTAATTTACGCGTAACCAGTGATTGGAATATTTCCCATAAATTCATCCATATCATTTTTCACCATTTTATTCCACTAAATATACATCAAATATACACATTAATGTATTGGTGAAAAATGGTGTATTACATTTGCTGCCACTAGAAGAACCACCCTGATATTTGTGCTTCTGCGAAGAGTTTCCACCACCGAATGTGTTCTTATTACTGGGATTCTTTGATTATATAGATTCAATAGATTGTTCTTTGTGATCTGAAGTTGTTCAACCGGCTTGTTAAACTCTTTGAAATGTGTGGAGATCAGCTTCTCCTTTGCACCTTACTGTATCATCAGAAATTCAGTTTCTTTGGTCAATCTCACTGATAAGGAAGAAATACTTCCTACTTTATTAGGATATGTTGGATCCTATTTTGTGAGTTAACATGTCTCGGCACTAGTCATAGGTATTTCTCGTTCTTTTCTCTGTTCCTTGAGTGGATCAGAATGTCAATGCCGAGTCCATCAAACCTAGTTTAAACATCGTCAATAATTTTGTGCTTTGGAAAAGCTCTACTTAGTAAGGCAAGAAACAATAGCCTGCTGTCAGCTGAGGATCAAACTTTCCTCGTGAAACAAGGGTGTCGACCTCTCTCAACAACAACCCCCTGTTGGCTGAATTATATTGCTCACGGTTGTAAACTAACTCCCACGAGAGAAAATTCTAAGTAGAGGATCATGTTTATGTGCCTCATACTATATGTGTTCACTTTTGATCCACCAGGTTATTGCACATTTCTTTATTTGCATTTCATTCCTACTGTACCCCTCGCAGCTCATTCGTCAACTCTAGAATAATTTGTTGTACTATCATCATGCCCAAAACCTCCACCTCTTGGTCTACCTCTTATTCTTTCTATCTTTAGGTTTCATTATATTAACATGAGGAAGAGGAAAATTGCATATAGCCATAAGGTCATTTTTTTCATTTCACAAAATTCTAGTACATAAGTAGTTCAAATTATAAACTATTGTATAAAATGTTATACATCCTATTTAACATGTATGGGTAACTTCCCAAAGGGTCGGCCATCCTAAGATTTTCTTGGGCCGATCACGCTTAACTTTACTAAGGTTGTGCAAAAATGTGGATACTGGCTATATATGCTTCTGTCCATCTATTCCCTACGACTACCCTTGCCTCAAAAGTCATGTCGGCCACCTCCGGTCACCCAAAATATACTTCCTGGGCCCTACGTCACTCCAGGTACATATGCCTCTGCACGTAATCTATCATATGCTTCATGAACTTTGCGAAGTGATCGTTCGGCCCTTGCTCAACAATGTCATTGTTCTTTCGATTCCAGAAAATCATGATCGGAAATAAATCCATGATATATGCATAACAATAACATAGAATTTGAATAGTTTGATAAATAAATTTTTCTCAAAAGTTGGAGGTATTTCGGTACTTTCATATCCATTTTAAATGTTCGGGGGTACTTTTGTACCTTTAAAAAATGTATGATATTTGACGTGTTTTAGATAAAAGTTTATGAGTATTTTTGCATATTTATCATTTTTGAATCGGCATTTTGGACTCCACTACAAAAATTAACGGACTCTAGCCCATTTTAATGGATATGTCATTTTTGCTATGATTTTGAATGATTGTGAATACTTTTGCACTTAAGAAAAGTTTATGATGTTGGATGCACTTTTGGTATAAGTTAACAAGTATTTTTGCACCTGAACTCATAAATTTAAAAGTGAATGGGAATTGAGTTGAGTTGTGAATGACAAGTTCACTTGTTTGAGTGGCAGTGTCACCTATCACGTTTAGGTGAGGTTCCGGACTCAAATTTGATATTGACATGCTTGTGTAGGGGCATGTTCGAATGGGATAAAATTAAAAGAAATGGAGTTGAGTTCGAGTGAGTAGAGATTTGAAAATGAAATGTTTGAAGAATGAATGAGCATGCAGTGGATGGAGTAGCATGGAACACAGCCAATGTGCAATTCTAAGGTTGCTATCTTCGGTTTGGGGGCCGTCGGTCCCGCTGTTAGTTCTCTCTCACTAGTACAAATTAACCTTTTTAGACCGCATCATTTAGACCGGTTATTGCGGATAAGGTCTAAAAAAAATGACCGGTGGCAGTTTCGTAATTATAAAGAATTTTTTAGACCGGTTCTTAAAATAACCGGTCTAAAAGATATTATTTAGACCGGTTATAACTAATAACCGGTCTTAAAAGTAAAAAATATGTAATTTTTTTTAATTCCGCATCTTTTAGACCGGTTGTCACTAATAACCGGTCTAAAAGATAAAAATTTTTAGACCGGTTGTTATTAACAACGGTCTAAAAGATGCGGAATTAAAAAAATTAAATTTTTTTTACTTTTAAGACCGGTTATTAGTTATAACCGGTCTAAAAGATAAAACTTTTTAAACCGGTTGTTAATAATAACCGGTCTAAAAGACGCGGAATTAAAAAAATTAAATAGTTTTTATTTTTAAGACCGGTTATTAGTTATAACCGGTCTAAAAGGTGAACTTTTTAAGACCGGTTTTGTTAAATAACCGGTCTTAAAAGTCCGCCATAATATTTAAAATCCTTTCTCGCGGCTTTAGCTGGCGCCTAATTTCAAATTTGAAATCTGATATTTATCAAGCTTTTTGTAAACCCCCCCTATGTCGCGGCAACTCCTCCTTCCCACATCGCTCCTCCATCCTTAACCATCTCCGCCGTCAAACGCAGAGGTACGATGGAATCCATTACCGTAAGGCTCAACTTTTCTTCCCTCCAATTGGTTTAAGGTAAGTGTTTTACTTAATTAGTTTTATACATACTTCATATTAGCTACCGTCATATACTTTAGATCGATTTCTATTACAAAATTTTATACTCATATTTGCTGCAGGCTTACGATTGCGACATTTGAGAGAGTTTACAAATTGGATTCTTCATTAGTAGGGGCCAAGGTTAGTATTTGCTTCTGTCATTTTCCGTGTTTCTAAATATTTATTCTCCGAAAAAATTTCTTAAATACAAAGTTATCTTCCAACTTATGATCTAATTACTTTCTTTTCTAACTCATTTTCTGATATTATTTCATATTATTGAGCCATTCGCAACTCATTATGTATTTGCTTTGGGTGTTGCAGGATTCCTAAGATATGTTCATTGGGTTCTTCATGTATGACTTCACCAGGATATATTCGTGACAAGTAATTATAAGTATGGCCTTAAAAACATGCTTTCAGAATATGTACAAATTAAGTATAATAACGTAATTAATGGATTAAAAAATTTAAAAAAGACACTTTTTAGACCGGTTATTTAAATAACCGGTCTTAAAAATACTTTTAAGACCGGTTATTTAAATAACCGGTCTTAAAAGTCACATTTTTTAGACCGGTTCTCCAAATAACCGGTCTTAAAAGTACTTTTAAGACCGGTTATTTAAATAACCGGTCTAAAAACTCATATTTTTTAGACCGGTTGTTGGAACAACCGGTCTAAAAAGTGTTTTTTAGACCGGTTATCATATTTTTAAGACCGGCTGTATCAAGACCTCATCAAAAACCGGTCTAAAAAATCATTTTTACCCGGTCTAAAAAATCATTTTTCTACCCGTGTCTCCCCCTCATCATCAACGGTTATGTTGTATAAAATTGACTTCTGATTTATTATAGTTTATAATTTATAAATAAAATAAATATAAATCTCAATAAATGTAAATATATAGTGAGTAGTAATATATATTGTGATTGAAATTGACGAGGCAGGTGGCAGAAGGGCCGAGAGCAAGAGGGGCATCCAAAATAGTCGGCATTGACATCAACCCCGAAACATTCATCAAAGGTCACATTTATGAAATCCTCATTCTGGTCTCCTTTAATATATATAAATATATCTATTTCTTACTATTCCCTGCTACTTTTAATTAGTAACTTTTTTTCTGATTAAGTAAAATAAACTGACAGTTAAGATTAATTAAAAATAATAAATGTATAAGAACTGTCATGTTTCTTTCAAATATGTCCCCTATTTAAAAATTGCATAGAAGATGGAAAAATTATAAAATATAAGAGAGAATATATAATAAATAATTAAATGAAAGAGAATTAGTGGTGAATGGGAATAATTAATATTAAGATATATATTTAATATGGGTAAAAAAGAAAAAAAACAGTTTAAATTTTGAGACACAAGAAAAAAGTTGTTTATATTAAGGATAAGCTCAAAGAGAGAGAAAATTACTAATAAAAAATATCATAGGAGTATTATTTAACCATGTATTTATTAATGAATATGATAACTAATAAATACATTTTGAATGTCGTGGGAAGCCCGGGAGATGGGAGTCACAGATTTCATAAATCCAAACGATGAAGACAAACCTCTCTACGAGGTTCGTCTTCTCTCTCCAACATATGATTACCATCCTGCAAAACACACACACATGAATATTATTTTAACTAAGACTTGTTACTTCAAAAAAAAAATAAAAAACAAAACAAAACAATCATTACTAACCATTTTTCCTTGATAAATAATGGCAGATAATAAAATAAGAGAAATGACTGGAGGAGGAGGAGACTTTAGCTTTGAATGTGTAGGAAACTCTGGTGTCCTCTGAAATGTCTTCTTGTCTATTCACGAGGTAATTCATTTCCTTTTTGAAAAATCACTGAAGTCCCAAAGGAGATGCAATCACCAAAAAGTTCCATAACAAGTGAACAGTATATGTAATGTTAAATTCCAGCATAGGAAATGAAAATAATGTTGATAACTTGTTATTGGTATTTTTTAGTTATTGCATTCCTTTTTTTAAGACCTCATACATAGAAGTTTCCCTTTTCTTTTTTAAAAAAATGCCTTCTATGTTGATTTTCATATGTACAGGTAGGGAACTAGAATTTAAGAAAGTGGAGTGAGATTATTTGACAAATAATGCTATATAATGGTGAACCTGGGATGGGGATTGACGGTAATATTGGGAATTCATACAACACCACAAATGCCTCCAATTCATCCAATGGAGCTGTTTAATGGTCGCAGAGTTGTCGCTTCTGTCTTTGGAGGATTCAAAGACAGATCCCACCTCCCTCTTTTTGCCAAACAATGCCTGCAAGGAGTAAGATTCATCATCCAAACACATCCCACTCTTTTCTCTCTTTAATTTCTTTCATTAAATCACTATTGTTTCAATATCATCATTAAACTATATATGGAAGAAATCTATTCATATAAAAGTTACTCCTTGTAGGTTTTAATATAACATTCAGTTGACTTTTTCTATTCAGGAGGATAAAAAATCATATCATATGTTATCTATTATCATTTGATTATATATCAGTTTATAAGTTAAACAAATTAGTTTGGAGAAAGAAAAAACTTTAATGTAACTTAATTAGCTTCTTTAATCTCTTCAAAAAAAAGTTAACTAGCTCTTATATTTAGGACCAGAGGTAGTATATATGATCGCATAGTTCGCACTCACATAACTCTCACTTTAAGGTGGTTAAATTTTTTTAATTCTACTTCTTCAATTTTTTTTTAAAATTCAACTCATACAAATTTTCCCTTCCTTCTCTTCAAATCCTTCATACCAAACAAACCCTAAGGGCTCTCCTTCCTAATATGCTAATCTTTTATAATTGGGCTCTCTCCTTAGACTTGTGGTCGTTACATTATATTGGTGTTTTTGTTTAGAGTCAGCCAATTGAAAAGGACTACCTGCGGGATTTTGACTGGAGGGGTTGACCAACATAAAGGGTTTACAAGTTTTAGGGTTTGTTTGGTATGAAGGGGGGGAGAGGGAAAGTGAGAGAAGGGAAAACATTTTTGCATTAGATTAAAGATTATAAGAGAAATTACAAGTTTCGAATTAATTTTTCTTACTCTATTATCTTACGCATTCTTTTTATTACAATTTTGTAATCCCGCTTCTCTAATTTAATTTATTTTAAATTCAACTCATAAAAAATTTCCATCTGCTCCTTTTTAAATCCCTCATACCAAACAGACTATGAGGAGTTTTTTGTCCAAATAGGCTAGTCTTGTGAGATTGAGCTCTCCCTTTGGGTTTGTGGTTGTTACATTTGCGAAGAGTTTTGATTTAAGGGGATGAACAATAGAAGGCTTAGCAAAGTACCGAGTGAAGTATTGTAGTATAAAGTCGCCAAAGACGTTGGCTCTTATCGAGGAGGTAATGTCATGAGTCTCACATTAGGAAATCTCACAAGTGAAATGTGATTTATAAGTTGAGGGATTCTGCATCCTAATAGGCCAATTTATTGGAATTGCTCCTCCATTTGGGTTTGTAATCATCACACTAAGCTAGTCTATAATTAATTAATACGTATTATATTTTTATAATCACATTATATGAGTTGGGCAAAAGACAGTTAATAATTAACATGCATCCGAGGCCCCCAAAAAAAAATTAATGTGTTATGTTTGCAACATATAATATCAACTTTTTGGGATCATCATGCAACTTAGTGAGAGTGCTTCATTTCTTTTTAGATTAAAGTAATGTAATTTATCTTCAAAGTTTTCACTTAAGAATAATATTGTCCGAAACCTTTCCTAGGTTCAAACTTTCCCTAAAAGTATTAAAATGAAGCAAGCTTCCCTTGCAGTTAAAAATACTAACGTTCACCATCAAATTTTTTATGATCAATGTTAGTACTCCCTCCGGTTCTATTTATAAACAACTTTCTCTCTCAGGGCTGATCCTTTTTATAAGCAACTTTCACTTTGTGTCTGAAAATATAAACTCATTTTTCCTATTTTACCCTTATTAAATACATATTATTTATAATTAATTATCACACACATCAAGAGTTATATTCAAGAGAGAGAGAACTCACTAGGTGAATAAATTCAATAAAGTATTGGGAAACGTATTTTATTATCTCTTATATTTTTTATACATTCTCTCTCTATTTTATAAATAGGGGCATATATGAAAACAACATGGCATTTTTGACACACTTATTACTTTTAACTACTAGTTCGTTTTTGCGCAACTAAGGAGAAAGTTGCTTATAAATAGAATCGGATAGAGTATTTTAATGAGGTATGACAACATTATTAAGTTTTGAAACTTTTGGGATGAAATTGAACATAAAAATTTTCGAGGACAATATTGTTCCTAAGAAAAAACTTTATGGCAAATTTTTACCTTATTTTTCTTTATTTATTTTTTCCTTTGATCTTAGCTCAGAGACAATTTTTATGCTCTTATCTTTGCTTTCTCGATCTTTCACCTGGCATAGTTAGAACCATATCCATGGCAAGATTTTAGAGAAAATCTTACTAGCAAAACCACCATTCTTTTGTCTCCATGTTTATTACATGAGTGAATCGAATGTTTGTGTGTTTTTATACTTGTGTGGATTGAAATATGCATCAAGAGATCAGTTGGTGTATCTTATACTAGTGGACGATGCTGCAAGAGCAATAACTTCAAAGGAAAAGATGTATTAAGATAATATGAATTCTATTGTAGAGATCAGTTGTGACACCCTCATTTTAAACACCTCACCTGCTCTTAGTTCTACATATCAGAGTAAGCAAGCGATCATTTTAATAAACTAAAAGCCGTTCTCTTTATTTACACTAGAGCGATTCTCTACTTTAGAATTATCATACATTCATATACATACACCTAGTATATAATTATACATATACACCACCTTTACATCAATACGGAAGATAGCGCATTGCACTTTCATTTTCACTTCAACTTCATATCTCCTCACGCATCTTCACCTGTCTAAAATGGTTGGTTGGGAGGAGTGAAATTTAAGAGAATCTCAGTAGCGGACAATACCATTATGCATGTAGATATATATGAATGCATGACATGCTTGCCTACACTATTTCATGCCAACATAATGACATGTTGCGTGCTCGATGTTATGACATACATATGACAATTGCACAAATATAACAGAGCTTCAACTAATCATACATGTTCCACACAAACAGGCATAGCAGTGACATATTCAATGCAATACATACATATCATACACATGCAGGAAAGGTAAGTTCACTACCTATCGGACTTCACGTCCTTCCTCTATCCTTCATTCTTGCTCCGGTTCCGGCACGTCCATTCATCGAGTTCTAGAATTCTCAAACATAGCATACATAAGTCTCTACTCATCCTTATAACATTCTAGACTCGTATTAGTTGATAACTTAGCCAAATTATACTAAATTATCAAAATGCCCCCGGAAGCCCGGCCCAACTGTACTTTTACAGAAATTATAACATGGGTCAATTTTACACAATTTTTCATGTAGAATCCATTTATGACTTCATATCAGTCAAATTCAAGCCCGAATGATAGAAACACCCTTGACAACCCTTATTTAGAGCTAAAAGGGGTAATTCGGTCATTTCACACCCCATGCCTTTTCTCACTTCTTCATCAACATGAACGCTACACAATTTGCCCTTCTGAACTCAATGAAATTATCCAATCGATGAAATTCCAACTCATGGCTCACAACCCACGCATGACAACCAATATAGAGTTCTCAGAAGAGTTGTGTCAGTTCGTCCCTTTCTTTGACTTAATACCCTCATTTCTACTTCTTATTACATGATTAACCGTTTAGACATCCATCAGACATCGTTTTGGCCCCCAAAATACAAATTGAAAGAGAGATGAACAGTGCCCAACTCTCATAATACTCATCCAAATGACAAACTGAAATGGTCAAAAGGAAGCTTATGCTTACCTCTGCACGCTTCTGAATTTGGTTCGGGATTCCGACGACACTCCGGCCGGTGAGATGGCACCAACCACCTCCAAAAGAGAAACCAAAATCATAGAAATGAAGCTCGGGATGAGTAAAAGAATGTTTGTAGTGGATACTTTAAGAGAAAACGTCATTTCGATAGAGTTTCGGCGTTCTCAAACTTTCTCTCTCTTCTTTTTCTCTTATGCGTTCTCATTCTCGTCCGTTCTCTATCTCTTTCTCGCATTTTCTGATTCTTTTCCCTTCTCTTCTTTTTTAATCGACACGGGAAAGAGAATAATAATTGATAATGAAGGGTGATGATTAATTAAAATCATTTAGGTGGCCTTTTCTCAATTAGTTCACATATCTCATTACTTGTACAACAAGTTTCATTCCTCTTTTCTTTCATCATTCCACTAATATTAATGAGTAATAAGAGAGTATAATTCACTCTCAAACTATCCCATAATATTCCCTTTAATATCCAAGGGTATAAAGGAATTTTGGGAAATTATACCATTCCTCACTAGGACACTTGCTAAACCAGGGTCTAGCAGTCCATTTAATTCAGGCTTAATCCCAAACCTCTTGTTCCAAAATTCAGGGTAGTACATCAGTGATTCTTGATATATTTTTTTCTTGCAATTTTCCTCAGTGATTTTTTGAAACTCTTTATCTCACTTGCTGCAATTAGGCGTTGAACAATGTCGTATATGGTAAGCATGATGCTGCACAGAGAAACAATAGAGAAATTAGAAGATAAAGCACAAACATAATTCAAGTTAAAATTAACTCTTTTTTAAACAAGAGGAGTATGCGCTAATAGCCTAAGATTACAAGTGGGATCAAAGCCGCGACCTCCCACTTATAGAAGATTTTCATGTTACTAAGTTAAAAGGCCATTTGCAACTCTATATATAGAATATGTATGCTTAGCGCAATACTAAAGGGAATGAGTTTTCCTTATCAATCCTCATACCAAAGGTCTAGTCTCAGACAATATTTGATCCATTGGCAGGAAGAACTAACGTGTTTAGAGAAAGAAAGCAAATAAAGTTATCACTAAGAAGGTTATAAAGATCGAAACCATTAGAACCCAAAGGAAAAAAAGATATATTTTGTAAACAGAGAATGAACTTATTGAAATATGTAGTTATTTAAGTATTGGTTTGAGGTAATGAGAAGGATGCAATAAAAATCAATTTAATAGATCATTATATTTATTGCCATAGACAACATAATAGAAGATGAGAGGAACCTGCTGGTTGGTAGGTTTTTCAAGGCATTGGGCACAAAACTCTTGAACAACCTTATAACTCCATCTTATTCAATAACATCTGCAATGATTGAGTTCTTGATTTGCTAATATATAGCACAAAACTTAGGCATTAAACTTCAAACACTCCCATATTGAAGGCAATCAATATATCTTGAAGCATACAATAGAATTTGATATTATAATATTATGATTATATTATTTGAATATTTTGAATGTTAGTTGGAGATACGATTGTTGTGATACTCTCCATTAGGGAACTCATGATTCTAGCATGTATATATATGCCTTTAATCGATCAATGAATGGTATGCAATTCATTCTCATTTTAATATTTTACATGGTATCAGAGCATAGTCTCCTGATATCCAAACTGTGTCGGACGAGATGATAAAAAGCACATGCACATCTTATAACATCGACTCTTCTCAATAGAATAGAGATAAGAAAGATGTCAAGTGAAAATCGTTAAAGTGCAATCATTGTGGGAAGTTTGGACATACCAAAAATTGATGTTATGAGATCATAGTTTTTCAACAAGACTTCAAGAAGGGAGGACGTGATAAAAGATAATAGAGGCAAGGTTTGAGAGCGAAACAGGTGAGCTCCAATGAAAACCCCATGCCTAGTCTCACGCCTAAACAGTCTGATCATCTGGCTTATTATCTCAACAAGGAAGACAATCTTTTAAATCATAGAAGAGACAACGCACTCATTGTAAATATGGAAAGTAAATTTATTCCTAATAAGCCCTGGATAATGAATATAGGAGCAATGGTACATATAACATTTGATGATAGCCTCTTGCAGAATGTGACTCTATCAAGGCATCAACTTCCAATTAAAATGCTAAATAGGCAAACGTATCGGTTAAAATTATAGGAGATGTTCACTTGTCAAATAGGAATATACTTCTAAATGTTCTTCATATACCAAAATTTAAGCACAATTTGATTTCTGTTAGCAAGCTAACCAAAGATTATTTGTGCTCGGTAACATTTGTTAGAGATATGTGCGTGATACAAAACTTTCATTCAAGGAACATGACTGAAGTAGGCAAAATACGTGATGGACTCTATCTACTGGAAACCAAACAAGATCTTTCATGTGCTGCAAAGTTAGACAGCAAAAATTTGGCACCAGATATTTGGGCACCCCTCTGAGGAAAATTTTAAAAGCATTAATGATGTGTGCTCTTGTCGTTAAAGCAATCAATTAAAATAGGAACAACTAATAATGCAATATAGTGGTAACCTAGGTCATTCTCCCAAGGAGCAATATGTGAGTTTTTCTATAGGATTGAATTTAGGTGATAATGGACATAAACTAAAATGCAAGACTCTACTACCTAATTACTAAATGCAAATGACTCTAAAACCTACATGAGAATGAAACTAACCTAAATGAATGCAAATGCAATTTTTGGAGGGTTTTTGTAAAAGAGAGAATTAAAATCCTAAGGATAAGAAACAAACTAATATCTAAAAAAATCAAATAGGAAAATATAACAAAGATTTTCTTCAAATACGGTGGAGGAGACAACTTAGGATTCATATGGAGTTAACTTTCTTAGCCTAAATTAATTAATTAGACTAAAGGGAGATTGATAAAAGAGAGGAATTAATAAATTTAATCACCTAATTGAAACATGGGAAACCCTCAAGTTCAATAACACCTAATCCACTAGAAAAATCATCATAATGGAAAAAGCGCTAGTTAATTAAATCCATTAAAACCAGTCAAAATAGTTTAAGATGGTTGGGAATTATATTCACAATTTCCTAATTAAACAATTCGACAATTAACCAACCTAATTAAACAATCAAGAGGTTAAACCTAAATTGACAATGAAATTAATAATGAGAACTCAATTAATAATCTAATTGACAACTGAGGAGTTTGCAAACAAAAATTCCAATAGTCCTTTAAGTACAAATCAAATCTAAATTATCAATTTAATCCAAATTAAATAATAAGTCTACAATCTAAAACTATATTGTTCTCAATAAAAAAACTCAAAATCATCTAAAACTAAATAATCTTAAGTCTTGAAACAAATTAATAAAAAGAAAGACACTCCCTTGTAGTCTTCAAGTGTAAACTCCTAGGCTTTAGCTTCCTCCATACTCATCCTAAGTTATCTCCCAAAAGAGCTCACGTTGCCATGAGAATTCTTCCTCCTCCTCCTCCAAACTTCAAGCAACACGTCACAGTCATTGATCTACGTGATTAAGAGATAGCGTGAAGAATAATTGGTGATGGATAAAGGCACTTGGTGAATTGGAGGATGGGGGACAAACAGTACATGTGTGAAAGGGAAGGATTATGTGTATGTTAGTGAATTGAGGAGGAGTGGAGACTCTCTTTTCCTTCATCCGTAAAATGCCTTTTAATAGTGGAGACAATTAGGTTAATTAATGGGAGGAAGGGAGAGTCTTGGGTCCAATCTTGGTCCCCTTAAAATTTAAGTAGCCCAATAAAATCCAACCATTAGATTATCTTTTAGCTTCTAAGAAAGTTTTGCACCATAGGATCTTCCAATCTATGTTTTGTTGCCCTGTAATAATTAAATAAAATCGTGATTTATCATATATTTGGAAATATTTTTCAATCACAAGATAACAATCATAATATTAACAATTTAAGCTAAATAATCTCATAATTTATTCAGATTTATATTATTTCCTAAGATTGGCTAATAATCCAAAAATTATCTAATAAATTCAAATTAGCCTAAAATAGTCCCCAAAATAAATGAATAAGGTGGGATAAAATATATAAAATTTGGAATTTATCAATTAACTTGTCTTGCAATTATTTTAAATAAGTTCATTGTGATTCTTGCATAAAAGCTAAATAGACTAGACTTATTTTTCCAATTAGTTCGATAAAAACTTCTTCATCTTTTGAACTAATACATTGTGACATATGTGATAGTTTTCATATAGCCTCTTTGAGTGGTGCACACCATTTTTTAACCATTGTGTATTATCATAGTTCGGGGAATATGGGTCTATCTGATAAAACACAAATCAGATGTAGTAAAGTATTTGATCGATTTTTTAAACATGGTGGAAATACATTTCCATAAGCAAGGCCAACAGATTAAAACAAATAATGGCCTTGAATTCAAATATGATTGCATGATGCAATATTATTTTGATATGTTACAGAATAGTTGACCCTACATGCCATAACAAAATGGGGTCGTGGAGTGGAAACATAGACACATACTTGAAGTTGTTCAGGGCATCATGTTTTCAAGCGAGCTTACTGATTAAGTTTTGGGGTGAATGCATAATTATATAAGTGCATCTAACCAATTGACTACCATCTTGCACTCTAGGACACAAGACACTATGTGAAATATTACTCGACAAACAACCTGAGTATCATCACTTGAAGGTCTTTGGGTATCTGGTCTATGCTCAAAACAAAAATAGGAAAGATAAATTTGATGAGAGAGGTCGGCCTTGAGTTTTCTTTGGATATCCCATTAGTCAAAAAGGATATTATATATATGACATTTATGATGAATGGATGCATGTTACATGCGATGTTTTGTTTCTTAAGGATCACTTTCCATATGCGACACAAGAGCACTACAATGAATCATTACTAAGTAAACCTCATCATTGCCCAGTCATTGATGATGATAAAGTTATTTGGTTAGGTCGTACTGAGAACGACTCCAATAATATTCCCTTAACTCAGGGGGAGTCTAATTAGCGCATGATAATGAGACTAGCCAAGAAGAAACACAAGTGCATATTGCAGAGGATCCACAATGGTCTTAATGAAGTACGCGAGAGAGGCATTTACCCTGGCACTTGGATATTTATGAAGTCAATTTATCACAATCATTAGTCCATACGAATCCACCTCCTCTATCAAGTAACTCAATCAGGTATCCTTTATCACACTATGATTCAAATAAAAGATTTTATGCCTCACATAAAGCTTATCTTTTGGCTATTGAGTCATATGATGAGCCCAAGACCTTTCAACAGGCATGTAAACACACTCATTGGTGTGAGGCTATGTAAAAGGAAATGTAGGAACTTGAATCTAATAGAACTTGGACACTTGAACATCTTCAACCGGGGAAACAACTCATTGAATATAAATAGGTTTGCAAAAACAAATTCAAACCAACTGGAGAGTTGCATTCTAGTAAAGACGATTAGTAGCACGAGGTTTTACTCAAGGAGAAGGTATAGATTTTCATGAAACTTTTGCCCCAGTTGCAAAACTTGTTATTGTTCGAACTTTAGTGGTTATGGCAGTCAAACAACGACTTACAATTCATCAATTAGATGTCAATGATGTATTCCTCTTATCTATGGTGATCTTCATGAGAAGGTTTACATAAAAATACTGGCTTTGCTCAAAAAGGAGAGACACGGGCTTACAGATTAAGGAAGTTGCTATATGGGCTTCGTTAAGTCTCATGAAATTGGAATAAAATGTTTGTTGGCTCGTTGACAAGTTTGAGTTTCAAGCAATCCCAAGTAGATTACTCTTTATTTACTTATCAGCATGGTGACATATATACTATCGCATTAATTTACATTGATAATATCATTCTTGCCAGCACCAGCAATGACCACATAAGCCATATAAAGCAGTTTCTTCAAGACTAATTAACCATCAACGATCTTGGACCCCTTAAAGTATTTTTTTAGGCATTGAAGTGGCTCAATTCTCCGAGGGTATGGTACTTAACCAATGAAAATACGCCTTGGATATCTTAAAGGAAACAGGAATGATGGCTTGTAGGCCCAGCATGTTTCCCATATAGCAGAATAGTTAGTAATTAACATGCGCCTTAGGTGGAAAAAAATTAACATGTACAAGATATGAGTTGGGGAAAAGACAAGAAATAATTAATATGTGTTCTAAGAGGAAAAAAATTAACGTGTCATGTGTGCAACATATAATATTGACTCGTTGGGATCATTATGCAATTAAGTGAGAGTGCATCATTCCTTTTTAGATTAAAGTGTAAGTTTACCTTTAAAGTTTACATTTAAGAGCAATGTTGTCCGAAACTTTTTCTTAGTTAAGTTGCTCCATAAGTTTTAAAATGAAGTAATGCTGCCCTTTATAGTTAAAAATACTAATGATCAACATCACTTTTTTATTATCAATGTTAGTATTTTAATGATGTGAGACAACATTATTAAATTTCAAAACCTCTAGGACGACATTAAACACACAAAAAACTTTCTGGCACAACATTGATCTTAAGAAAAAAATTTGAGGCAAATTTTCACCTTAAATCTTTATTTATTTATTCCTTTGATCTTAACTTGGAGCCAATTTTTATGCTGTTATTTTTGCTTGTTCTTTCACTTGACATGGTTAGAACTAGATCCACGACGAGATATTAGAGAAAATCTCATCAGCAAAACCCCCATTCTTTTGCGTCCATGTTTATTACTCGAGCAAATTGAATGCTTGTGTGTGTTTAATACTTGAATGAATTGAACTATACATTAAGAAATAAGTGGGTGGGCCTTGTACTAGCTAGTGGGAGGATGTTGCAAGAGTAATAACTTCAGAGGAAAAAATTGGTTAAGATAATATGAATTCTATTATTAAGGTCATTGTGTTTTGGTATTTATTTATTTCTTGCAAGTTTCCTCAGTGATTGTTCGGAACTCTTTCTCACTTGTTGCAATCAGGCGTTGAACAATGTCCTATGTGGTAATCTTGATGATGCACAGAGAAACAATGCAAAAATCAGACTATAAAACACAATCATAATTCGGGTTAAAATATACATGACCGTAATTAACTATGTACACCATATATGCTTTGTGCAATACTAAAGGAAATGATTTTGCTCTAGAAATCTTGATACCATTAAAATCTAGCAGGAAGAAATAACATGTTTAAAGGGGGAAAATAAGGCAAATAAAGTTACAACAAACCAAGGATTGAAACCATTAAAATCGAGAGGGGGAAAAAAGATATATTCTGCAAACAAAGAATGAACTTATTGAAATATATAGTTATTCAAGTATTGGTTTAGGGCAATGAGAAGGAAGCTATAAAAATCAAGTTATCACTACAAAAAAATAGCATTTTAGAGACGAAA
Organism: Albizia julibrissin; assembly: GCA_037074505.1. NCBI lineage: Eukaryota > Viridiplantae > Streptophyta > Magnoliopsida > Fabales > Fabaceae > Albizia > Albizia julibrissin. Next base: position 33,320,486 of record CM073483.1, read on the forward strand.
ATTAGCGATGGAAAATTTTCTATTGCAAATCCATTAGTAATCCGTCACTAATTCTGTCGCAAATATTAGCGATGGATTACTGATGGAAATTAGCGACTGAAAAAATCTGTCGCTAATTTCCGTCCTTGAATAAATTTAGAGACGGATTAGTGATGGACAAAGTTCTATCACAAATTAGAGACGGAAATTAGCGACGGAATAATTCCGTCGCTAAATAATTTTAGTGACGAATTAGTGAAGGACATCATTCCGTCATAAATTAGCGACGGAATTAAAGACGAATTAGTGGTGGAATAATTCCGTCGCTAAATAATTTTAGTGACGGATCAATGAAGGACAACATTCTATCACAAATTAGTGACGAAATTAGAGACGGATTAGTAACGGAAATTATTCCATCACAAATTATTTTTGTTACAAAATTCTGTCACTAATTCTGTCTCTAATCTATCGCTAATTTACGTCACTAATTCCATCTCTAATCCGTCGCTAACCCGTCACTAATTTTGGTCACTAAATTCTGTCACTAATTACATCGCTAATTTCCTTCACTAACTATTTATGTCACTAGTTCATCACTAAATTTGTCGCTAAATTAAAGTTTACAAATTTTGATCATTTAGAATAAATGATCAAATAATTATTTGAATATATTTTTAGTAAAAAAATTGATATTTCCCCAAGTAGGTGACTTCATCATTATCATCTCATAATTAAAACTTATTGAGATGGGGAACAAATTCTTAAGAAACACATTCATGTTTTATAAAATGGATTTTCCTTGTGACTTTGTATTAAGTAAACAAATATGAAAATGATATATAAGCTACTCTCATTTATAAATTAACATAATAAATGAAGAAAATAATTTATTTAGGTTCATCTCACAATGGGTACCATATAATTTAAGTTGCTGCTGTTGCTATAATTGTTTGGTCTTTTATCATAGGAACAAGTTTTATTTTATCTTAATAATTTATCAATTCTTTTATTTCTAACTTGATATTGGACATTTAATTATGATTACCATATAATTTAAGTTGCTAGTTCCGTCTATTGTCTGTCGATAAATCTTTCCGTCTATATTCCATTATTAATTCCATCACTAATTTGAAAACTTTAAATTTTCATCATTTAAAGAATAAATGATAATATAATTATTTAAAACTTGTTGAGACATCATGGAGATGATTTTTTAGGAAATGCATTCGTATATTATTAAAATGGAGTCATCATGTGACTTCATATTAGCTAAACAAACAATGAAATAATATATGAACTACTTTGTTTTAAAAATTAACATAATAAATGAAGAAAGAATAATTGAATAATGAACAATATGTTGATGGAATAAGATATGATAGAAACCATAAATCGACAGATGGATATAAAGGCATGTATCCAAATGAATTGATCGTTAAATTGTTAAAACTTGTTTATCATTAGTTTCTTCATAGAGTGGTAATTAATAGGCCAAAGAAAATAGTAAAGTCAGTAACTAATGAATCCTAAAAAGAAAAATCTTCATATATATATATATATATATATGGTCTCCACCTGGACCTGATTAAAAAAATGGGATCACTATATGTGTGTGTGTGTTTTTTTTTCTTTTAATATAACCATTTGTTGCTTTGAAAATACAACTAGATAGTAGTAGTGGGGCTAATTCCTTGAACTTTATTAGACTACTAATCAATTTATTCATATACTCTTTACTAGTGTTGCCAATATGATTTCTTTATATAGTTATGAAATCCATTCATTAGTCACCGAATATAACCATTCATTGAGCTGAAAATACAACTATATAGTAATAGTTTTGGAAGTTATATATAGTTATGAAATCCATAAATAAAAATTAAACAAAAAGACAAACAAAGAACACTAATATATTAAAGTTAAAATTCAAAACAACTCATGATACAATTTAAAAAGTATAAATATCACAATTTGTTTCTTGAATGTGCAATTAAATACTCATTTGATTTATAGTATAAGTTTAATCTTGCAATTATATCGAAAAAAAGTTCAATCTTGCAATTTGGCCTAGCTATTTTAAAATATAAGTCTAGTCTAACATTTAGAAAATATAATTTTTTTTCTTATGCTGTTCTTTCTGTACAATTAATAACTTTATAAATAATTATTTTGTTATCATTAATGTAATAATATTAAGTTTTGAAATTAGTTCAATGTTAAATACTCATTTGATTTATTAATTGAGACTAATAAATATGATTAGAGTAGTAGTCAATGAGCCAAAGAAAATAATAAAATTAGTTATTAATGAATTTTGCTTTTGTACTTTTAGCATCTCACCCTTAATTATACCATGTAATGAGAAAGCAACCCGATAATTATAAAGTATACGTGTCACACTTGCTAGCTAAAGGAACCTCTAAGCGGAGAAGTCATTTCAACTTAGAAAGATTGTTATTTCATTCTCTTCAGGTATATATGCATCATATAACCTTCAAGTATTTCATTTTGTGTTTTTTTAAGTATATCAAGATTGCTGAATAGCTAAATCAAAGGTGGAGCCCATATGTGCAATTTTTGTATGAATTTAGTTTCCCACATCATGTGTGGTCTAATCAGTTAAAATACAATAACTTAACTAATATTAATTCTAATTGTATTTTTCTTAAAAATTCAAAGCATTAAATTAAGATTTCACAAAAGACAAGAAAAAATAAATATTGTGAAATTATTTAATTTTATTAATATACCAGCTAATATTTAGAAGGTGACAAATTAGCTCATGAATAGTTGTATTTTAATTGTTTAGACTACAAATAACGTGGCAAACCAAGTTGATACAAGAATTTCTAGTGTGTGAAAAATAAGAGAAATACTTATATATCTTAGGAGTACCACCTCATTTGTACTCTGACTAATTAAAATATAACAAATTATCTTATTTTAATCATACATGACTGATGAATCATCTAGAATTCAAATTTTTTTATTTTAAAAAATATAAACTTCATAATTTAGAAAGATAAAAAACTCAATTCCCTCATTTGAGTTGTTATTTTTCAAAATCATAAAATTTAAATTTCTCCAAATGACTCATCAATCATATAAAATAAAATAAGATGAGTTGTTGTATTTTAATTAGACAAAATAGAATTTAAAAATTCACTGTTGCTCTCAATATGTAATGAAATGTACAAGTTAAAAATTCATCATAATTAGTCATGCCACAAAAACATTTGTATATTCCCTCCATTTACAAAAACTAAAACATATTTCCCCTTCAAAAATTTTGTGGATCCCTCCATTCAAGGGCTCTTTTTAGCTTTACACACGTATCCTCTCACTTGAACCTCTCCCTCCACACACCACACTTTTCTTTTGTTATGCGGCTCCCCAACAAACCCCAATCTTCACCTTCTTCAACCTTCAAATCTCAACTTCTCCATGGAAACGACAAGATTTAGCTTTTCCGACCCAAGCTGCCTCAGCATTTCCTTCCAAAACCCCAAGCTCCACCTTCTTTGAGTTCGATCTGCTACTCCCAAAAAGCCAAGCTTCACTATCTTCGACTTCTGTCCGGTTCTCTTAGTTCATTTGGTTTAAATTAGATTGTGTACTTGTTTGTGTCCTTTTGTTGGATATCCATGCTTTCTTATCTTTTCTGTAATTTGAGTCATGATACTAATTATCCTTTTTATTAGCGGATTTTGATTTGACAGGGCAGGTGGTGTGGCCTGGAACCATTCTGCTGAATGAGTATCTTTCGAAAGATAGTGAGATCCTTTAGGGCTGCACTGTCATTAAATTAGGTTCTGGTGTTGGCATGTATTTTCACTTAAAGATAAAATATTTCCTGTGGTAGAAAGATGAAAACTGTTTCATGGAGAATATGAAAGTTGTGATTATTTGCTATGGCATTCTAACTCAAAACTACACAAGTGATTATGCACACAGTAGTTAGATGTCAGAAATTTTTCTGTAAGTGTGGAGGCTTTTAATGGAGAATCATCTTGTGCAATGCATATGAAAGTTGTGATTATTCATTATGGCATTCTCTTTTTTTATATTTTTTTTAAGTTGCTTTGCTTCTTCAATTTCTTTTACTTAGAAATTGTGTCTTCTTATTTTATGTTATTTTTCCTTGGCGGTTGATACTTCATTATTACTGGTATAAGAAAATAGGTGATTGGATGTACTAAATTTTACATTTAATTGTATATAATTGCAGGATTAGTTGCTGAGCAATTAGAATGGGGGAACTCCGATCACATCAATGGAATTTTACAAAATCATCCAGGAGGATTTGACTTCATTCTTCGTGCTGACATATATATCCATAGTGCATATTATATTACTTTCCTTAGAAAGACATAAATGCAAGAATAAGTTTTTTTTCAGCTTGGGGTAGAAATATAGAATAGAAGTTGATTAAAACAATCATGTATATAATATGCTCAAGTCAATGATTCATTTTTCCATACAGTTGCTATTTAAAGATCACATAATTTATTGTTTTGTTTTCCCCTCATGAGATATAAGTATTAAATTATGCTATTATCTCTCTAAATCAGGCCTTCCATTAGGCTATTCTCTTCTAGTTAGGGATTAGGAATTAGATCAATGGGTGTTCAGCAAGAAAAAGTTGACTATTGAGACTTGAATGAACACTGTTTTTTATTGACATTGCCATTGGTTTCAAGATATTTTACAGTGTTGTAACTCACCAGAAATATCAGCTTCAAAACATTCGAGTTTAGTGTTTTAGAAATGAAATATGGGACCCCCTTTATGTTCCCCATCAGTCCCATAATTATTGTGAAAACCTTTAGTGAGATATTGCTTTTTCTTATTCAAACTTTCATAAACATGGTCAAAGATTTTGGTTTTCTCCTTAACATGTTAGATCTTTGCTGAAATGAACTATGTAAATTGATTGATGTTAGGAAAGGAACATAACTAAATCTATTCAGATTCTAAGCTATAATATCCCCCTTTCACTGAAGAAAAAATTATTTGAGAAACCTTGACATTGCATAAGGTTTCAGCAGTCAAGCATTCCTCTTTTTGATTCCGTAAAGATGCTGCTACTAGTAAAAGGGGACAGAAAACGCAATTTCATACTAGTATATGTATCACGAGCAAAGACGCAAGTAACCTAAACCTAGCTTGTTAATCTTGGCATCTCTGTTTAATGGTTTTATTTCAAAAAGGTGTCTCTCTGTTGCTCATCTGTGTTCACAGCATCATGCTTTTATCATGTATTTTCATATTTGCTATTTTTCATCTATTAAGTTCAAGGCTTACCATTTTAGATTAGTTATCCTCTCATGACATTAAAATTTGCAAAATATCTATATTTAGTACATATACCTTGTTACTTTAAGGACCTTCCCACGATGAAATACGTTGCTGATATTGGCCCAGTTTGTTAGACAAGAGTGCAGTGAAATTTTTAGGTTATCATATCTTCTTATATTAACAGGTGTAGGGGCATTGAATTGATGAAAAAACTTATATTCAGGAATTTTTTTTATGAGTTAAAATTTAATTCACCAACGAAGTTCAAAATAGGAAAAACCCTGCACAAATTTAATTGAAAGAGAGGAAACCACTTGAGCAACAAAATGAACTCATCTTAACTAGGTTGGAAGTATTTAAGCAAAAACTCCCTGGGGCTGTCAACAACTCAAATCCTGAAGCTCATGATCCTTATGATAGCACACCATAAGATATGGTGGTTATTAGGTTGTTTGACCATGTTAAATATTTGTGTGGTTTGTTTGACACATTATATACATTTTCGCTTGAATACTTTTGTTACTTTGTTGTTGTTAACTTACTATCATTTTATAATTTGGTTTGAATTTTTTTTATTTGTAATCCATTTAATTCAACTTTCATTTTTTTAACCATTATTTAAGTTGACTTAGAGTTAAATTCAAAATAACAAGAAAATTTTAATTGGAAAGAAAATATTAAACAACATTAGAGACGGATTTGTGATGAAAATTCCATCACAACAAGATTTGCCACTTTTAATTCTTTTATCATTATTAGGATTGACTTAATTGCAAAAAAAAAAAACGACAGAAACAGGCATCAGCGATAGAAATTCAAAATAATATAAAATATCAAATAAAAAAAATAGTGACGGAATTTCTGTCACTAATTTGTGATGGAAATTTCATTGCTAATCAGCCACGAAAATTTTGTCTTTAATCCATCGCTCATTAGAGACGGAATCAGTGACGGAATTTCCGTTGCTAATCAGCTATGGAAATTCAGTCACTGATTCCGTCTCTAATTAGCGACGGAATTTCCATCACTAATTTCGTCGCTAGTTAGTGAATGATTTTTTTTCTGTCGCTAAATGAATTAGTAACGCTCTTTTTATTGACGGATGATTTTCCGTCGCTATTCTGTCGCTAATCTTTTAGTGACATAATTTGTGACGGAATTTCCGTCGTTAATATTGATTTTTTTTTTGTAGTGTTAATAAGATCATAATCTTTATTGCTATTAGACACTATAATAGAAGATGAGAGGAACTTGCTGGTTGGTAGGATTTTGAAGGCATTGGCCACAAAACCCCTAAACAACACTATAACTCCATCCTGTTCGATAATACTTGCAATGATCAACGAGTTCTTAAATTGCTAATACACTACTAGAGAAAAAAGGCTTTCTGGACCGGTCAAAAATGGTTATTTAGATGGGGCTTAGGTCTATTCTTAAATTGAGTGGTTTTAAAAGTTTGAAAATTTTAATATCAGATAATGACAACCAATCTAAAAAATAAAATTAAAGATTAAAAAATTCAGAAAAATCCAGATTTCAAAATTTCCGTGAAAAAACAATTTTGATATCTTAATTTTTCTGGTTTTTAAATTTTATTTTTTAGAACAGCTTATTCTTCTAAGATTTTGAGATATTGATTTTAAGATTTGGATAAGAGATCATGAAATCACAAAAAAGAAGTTACGAATTTATGAGATCTCATAATAAAATATATATCTCAATAAGATAAATTTGAAAAAAAATTAAGAAAAAACATATCTAATAAAATCACAACAAAACATCCAACAATAAGAATAGTAGATGAGTGGAAAATATTAGATCAAACGATACATTTAAATTTGCTAGATATAAATAAAAATAATATATTTGATAAAATTAAAACAAAGAGAAAAAATAATTTGGCATTATCTTGGAAAAAACCTAGCAACGGTGCAAACAAGTGTAGATCTGGGTGATGACTCGATGAGAGCTTGAGATTGCGTGATCTGAATATGAAGAGCATAATTTGAACTCAACAAGCACGGATTTGGAAATGACAAGCATAGATTTAGAAGCCAACAAGCATGAAGAAGCTACGGTGCATGAAGAAAAGAGGCATGAAATTTGGTTTCAAAGGGGTAGCCTAGTAAAATCTATATAATTGTTTTAAGAGTTTATATAATTTTATAGACCGGATTTAACAAAATCTGGTATAAAGACTTGTAAATATTTTATTAATAAAATGTTTTTGATATATTTTTAGACCAGTTGTACAAATATCAAGTTTAAAAAGTATATTTTAAATTGATTATATGCAGAATATGTCTAAAAAGCCTATAAAAAATATTTTTATAAAAAATATTTTAATACCTTTTAGACCACTTGTAAAAGTAAGCAATTTTAAAAGTATATTTTAAACTTCTTGTATGGGAACGGTCTAAATTTTACATATGTTTACAAAAATGATATCGCTCATAGTTTTTAAATCATCTTTACCTATAAGAGGTTTAGATGCGGATAAATGCCTTTTTTTTTTTTCTATCAGTGATAGCACAAACTACTTGGGCATTAAACTTCAAAGACTCCCATCTTTTTCAAATAAATTAAAACGACTCCACTTTCAAGAGGTAAACTACTACTGATTAAGCCTGAATTCCCATTATATTTTGGTTGATATTAAATTTCCTTGTAAAGAGTTCCTCATATAACGCAAGTGGTCAGTTTCATGCTTCAAAGTTCAAATATAAAATTCCTTGTCAGCAGTTCGTATATAATCTGTACAAGCATTGCAATATGAAATAGAACCTTTAGTTGTTTCAACTTTCAACATGCAGTAGTTCCACTGATGAGAGAATCAAATCTAAATCTAAATTAGTTGGTACCACTGAATACTAGATATTTTATTCATCAACATTGCATATCTTTCTCCTAAAATACCTCTTGGTGCTCCTATATATATTGATCAAATTCTGGCATTCAAATAAGTATTCATCTAAAATTGATTATTGGAAAATCCTATAAATGTCCGATTAAGGAAATATTAAAGGGAAATTACAATAAGATCTCAAACAAATGAAAATATAAAGAAATGGTCCTAAGGGGTTGTTAATAACAACATGAGGATCGTCATTAACAACCTTTTGAGACCATTTTTTCATATTTTTATTTACTTGGGACTTATTGTAATTTTCCCAATATTTTAAATACCAGGAACAAATAAAGTGACTTGACTAGTGCAGCTACAAATGCAAACAACAATGGGCAAAACGCTAAACACTAGCACACAAGCAAGACCTAGTAATTAGTATATTGAACTTTTTAACCTTTAATAGAAGTATTAAATAACTTGATCGTAGGAATTGAGTCAATAACCAGGCAACATCAAAGCCGTCTATCCTAAAAGTTTCCAAATATATTGGAGAAATCTGGAAAATGACTGTAGTCTACAGGTATGAGTTGTTTGGTTTCTTTGAGAATCCTACTCCTGATGTCTGGAACCAAATAGCACAAGAATTTAAAGATGAAAAAAACTTCAAACCAATGGTCCCCGACCACCACTTTCAATGCGTCCATACCATTAGCTACTATTAAATAAATATAAACAAACCATTTAAATTTGATGCACATATAAAAGTAGGAAACGATGCAATCATTAAATACCTCAACGAAACCAATTGCCCTCTTAGCACTTTCTTGCCCTACTCGTACTCTATGACTCTGCAAATATATATTGTAGCATTAAAATAGTCAGCAAACTCTACACACAACAATAAAGCAAAAACTTTCTCATCAGCAAGGATCGTATCTCTTAGCTAAATGATCAGGACACAAGTATTAAAATACTATAAGAAAAAGGAAAGGAAAAAAGAAATTGAAAAAACTACAACAATATGGCAAGCATGTCGATCCAAACAAATTACAGAGAGAAGTAAATCATTCATATTGAAAAAAGATATCAGACATATCTGCAATTTCATTTGTTTTACCATGAAAACAAAATGTAGCGAATTTAAGCTATTGCAGTTCTAAAAAATAATGAAGTATAACAAATACAGTTGAGAAATTAACAGAGTAAGTCTGATACATTTTACCTGCATAAGGATCTTGATACGATCAAGAGAAGTGACAGTCTTGGCAACAGCGCCGGCAATGGCTCCGGCAAAGAACAAGGAAACATCTTTGGTCACAAATGCAACAACAGCCGGTGGATGGTTCAGGAGCAAAGCCAGCGTCAACATCAATTGTTTATTAACACTACTACAGAACCTAGATTTTACGTCCCTAAAAGACGTCTCTTTTAAAAAAAGGAAAGTAAAAGATAAAGACGTCTCTTTTAAAAAAAGGAAAGTAAAAGATAAAGACGGTGGCATTTTTATAATTGTGAGTAAGAATTGAGTAACTTTAGACGTCCCTTTTTAAAAAGGGATGCCTAAAGTCTAAAACAAATTAAAAAAAATTAATTTTTTTATTTCAAGTGTTCATTTTTTAAAAAAGAGACGCCTAAAATCTAAAAAAAATTATTTTTTTACTTTAGGCGTCCCTTTTTTTAAAAATGGACGCCTAAATTTTTTAAAAAAATTTAAAAAATTAATTTTTTAGACTTTAGAGTGTCTAACTTTAGACACTTTAGACGTCCTTTTTTTAAAAAGGGACTCCTAAAGTAAAAAAATTAATTTTTTTTTTACTTTAGAGGTCCATTTTTGAAAAAGGGACGTTTAAAGTCAATTTTTTTACTTTAGACGTCCCAAATTCAAAAAGGGACGTCTAAAGGTAACGTAAATCAGTCAAACTGATACTGACATCACTCTTTTTAAGATTATGTCTACCCCGCAAGCTAGCTTACTCGATTCAAATTTCAAAACTCTCATTTTCTCTCGAAGTTGAATCTTCCACCACTCTCTTGAAGCTCATTTTCCACCATAACTCTCTCTCTCACTCCCTTTCATTATCGTTGTTCTTTTTTTGAAAGTCGTCCTCCTCTCTCCCCACCACCATCATCTACCTCTCTTCCTCTCCATTGTCGAAGCTCGTCGCCATTGTTCTTCCTTGATCTTTGATGTCGTTGGTTCCTCCCCCCTCCCTCTCTTACCGTAGCCAAAAGGTATGGATAATTACTTTTTTTATAGGCTAAGTTCTGAACTAGGATTATTGTATATGTATTTTGTTGTGTGTTACGAGTGTAGGATGGTGTATTTAGAAGTGCAAGTGTATACTGTCGTAATCAAGTAATATAGAAGTGAGTAGAGTATCGTTCCCACGAGGATTGATCACTAAATACCAAAATTGGTAATTTTAATTCTATTTAGTCGGTTGATTAGTTGTGATTGAGATTGGAAGATAGAAATGATGAAATATGAATACAAGTGATATAAAGACAAATATGAGTAAAAGCCCTAGGGATTAGATTTCACTTAATAAATTCCGGATTGAATCACTTATCTATTCTAGTCCAATTTATTTCACATGATTGATAGTCGAGTTTCCCTATTTTAATTACTAGCCTCTTCCAAGGTCAAGTAATTCTATAATTAATTGCTAACCCAATATATTCCAATATGAATTTAAGCAATCAATCATGCATTAAGATTTATGGAACTCAATTAAGACTACATAACCCATATGAATATATTCATATTTCATATACAAATTATGGTTTTAATTATAGGATCCACACACATGTATCTCCTTCCGGTCTCAACATGCATATTAAAATCATCCAAAAGGTGGCCAATCAATTGTAAGCATTAAGAGCAATAATTAAAACTCAATCATGAAGGAAAAATTAAAACTAGATTTAATAAGTTAAGATTCAATCCGTCATTAGTAAGCTACGTCATCACCTTAGGAAAAGGAAAATTTAGCTCATGATAAAATTAAAAACAAAACCAAAATATATTCCAAACATCATAAATATTGCATAAAAATTAATTACAAAAACATAAAAATACTACTACAAGATGCATGAAAATGGAAAATCTAGCCTACCATATAGGAGGTAAAACCATCCATGTAGGTGGCAACCTATACCATCCATAAAGGAGGACTACCTAGGCCTTCCATATAGGAGGTAAAACCATCCATGTAGGAGGCATGCAAGAAGTAAAAAAATGCAAGAAATAAATTCTAAAAATAACAACTCTCTCTCTAAAATAGAAACTCTCTCTCTCTTCCTTCCTCTTCATTTTAGGGTGCCAAGAAACTCTATTTATAGGCTTCATTTTCGGACTGCTACAGTGATTTTGCTACAGTGAACCGCACTGCTACAGTGAACCGACCACCCACTTGCTACAGTGCACCGACTGCTACAGGAACCGCACTGCTACAGTGAACCGACCACACCGTCCACTATAGTGAAAACTGCTACAGTGAACAGTACCCGCATGAACAGTGCACAGTGAATAGTACCGCATGAATAGTACTTTCCCTTAAATGCCTTCTTTAATTCTTTTTAATCCGGTACTATCCATGGCTGCAAGAAAATCATTATTGATTTATTAATTACACCCAAATTAATTACATTCAGCTCAAATATAGTCCACAAAATCATCATATAAGGGAAAATGAATATGCAAATATTTTACTTATCATTGTGTTAAGATTTAAATTTATCTTCATTGTAAATTCATTTTGATTTATCATTCTTCACCAATATTAATCTATAAGGACATTTTGGTTTATGAAAAACTGTTTGATCTTGTTTCTGTACGTTATAATTGTTAGGCAGTGAAAAATATAAGCGAATTTTTTTTAAAAAAAAAACTTTAGACGTCCCTTTTTTAAAGGACGCCGTATCCTGAATTTTTTACGTCCCTGGTATAGGCGTCCCTCTATTTTTAGATGTTAAAAGTGTTTTCTGTAATAGTGTAACTTTCCACTCTGCCATCGAAACACAGGCATATTTGCAATGATCGCCACGAGAACCACCCCCACTGCCATAATCGTCGGTGGTGAGACTGAGGGTGGTCTTCTTGTACAATGGATCCTGGTAGTCGATGTCAAAAACATTGTTCACATAGTTTGTGAGAATGGAATGTTTCACGTTGTAAAACAGAATCTTTCCTCTCTCATGGTTTGTGGGTCAAAAGAAGCACAAAGGAGATTAGAGAGGAAGGTTGATGAAACGATTGATTAAAATTAAGGGCAAGAAAGGATCGAATGAAATTAAGTGCCATAAATGTTATAAGTCTCACATCTAAAAATCTCACAGGTGAAGTATGGTATATAAGTTTAAAGGATCCTCCAGCCTAATAGTTTAGTCTATTGGGATTGAGGTCTTCTTTTGGGATTGTAATTATTATATTGGATATTTTATTAAGATACCCATGTCCACATAATGGGCTACCTATGGAATGCCGTGGATTTATAAGCTTGTTAAGAGCCCAATATTTAAAGAATGGGTTACCCATGGAAGGTTTTGACAGGGGAGGTGACGTTAAGTGCCATGGATTCATAAGTTCAAGACCAATATGGGTTTACAAGTTTCTATGGGTTGTTTTGACCAGAGAGATTGACTAATATAAGGGGTTTATAAGTTTTAGGGCTTGTTTGGTATGAGGGGAAGAGAGGAGTGAGATTACTCCTCTGTTTTACATAAATTACATGAACCTACCCTTTATTTTGAAAACGTATACAAACCTCCCTTAAAATTAAAATATATCTTACTCAAACCTTTCTTGTATATTTGTAATTCTTTTTTTCGTCTATCAAACTATTAGTTGATTGTTAAGTTTGACTTTTAAACTTTCAATTTGATAAAATACCTCTCCTTAACAAAATAATTATATTTTTTATTAAAAAAATTGTATTTAATACAACAACAAAAAATTTCTGATAACTATATTTTTAAACTTTTCAATAAGTCATAAAAATTATTAAATTTTAATAATTATAAAATTTTGTATCTTAATTTTAATTTCCATCATATTTATTGAAACTTATTTATTTATGTTTTTTTAAATACTTAAGAAATATGTCATACACATATTTTATTTATTATATTATATAAATGATATCAGTTTGAGATAAATTTGAGAAGCTATATAAACTATATATATTTATAATTTAAATTTTTAAATTTGCTACAAACATTTATAAATATATTTAGCCAATATTAGTTATGTAATATGATAAAGGGTAGATTAGTAAATAAATTATATTTTAATATAAATTCTAATTAAAAATAGCATATTTTTAGAATATTCTTGACGGAGTTAATGGTTTGGATTTAAGTGCATGTTTTTAAAAGAGGGGAGGTGTGATTAAGGAAAAACATAAGAGAGGCTAGAATATTTTACTCTAAAAATCCCCCCTAAAAAAATCCCTTATACCAAACAGACCTTAAGGGATTCTCCCTCCTAATAGGTTAGTTTTTTGGGATTAAGCTCTCCATTTGCGCTTGTATGTGGTCATTATATTGGTGCTTTTGTTGAGAGCCACACAACTAGAAAGAGCTACCTGTGGAAGGTTTTTGACTGGAGGGGTTGGCCAATAAAAGGTTGAATGAAACACCGAGTGAGTGCCATAGTGTGGAGTCACCGAAGATGTCAACTCTTAAAGGGGTGGCAATATCATGAGTCTTACATTGGGAAATCTCAAGGGACTCCCCCTCCCAATAGGATAGTCTATTATAATTCGAACCTTCCTATATGCTTGTAATAATCACACTGAGCTAGTACGCAATTAATTATTATGTATTATATTTTTCTAATTATTGGATGAGTTGGGGAAAAGACAGTTAATAATTAACATGCATCCTAGGCCGAAAAAAAACTTGTGTCATGCATGCAACATATAATATTGATTCTTTGTGATCGTCATGCAACTCAGTGAGAGTGATTCATTATTATTATTATTATTGGATTAAAGTTTAAGTTTATCTTCAATGTTTTCACTTAATTGTCCAAAACGTTTTTTGGGTTCAAACTTGTCCCAAAAGTATTAATTTGATTATAATGGAAGGGGATTATGATGACATTCTAATTTAATTAGAATTATTATTGATGAGATATGGATATACTTTCATATATAATTGTGATATTTACAAGTGTGAGGTTGCCTAACATATGGGGTACTGTAATAATTTTAAAGTTGTTTGAGATATGATAAAGTGCTTAAGAATTATTGAGTTATTTCAATCGATTTTGTGTGAGGTTAAAAAGTTGACCTGCGAATTCGTTAATAAAACCCTGGGACGAATTAGGCGGCTATGTAACCGCTCATTTAACTATATTTAGGCGCATTAACTGACGAGTTAATTGTCATTAAAAAGGTTTAAGTGTGCCCATTGTTGTGATGACCCACGGCCTATAAAAGGGCATGAGACCGAAGTTTTGAGTATCTGGCTCTTAGCTTTCAAGCAACTATTATTTCCTCCTTTTATGTTGTACCTTGCTGAGTTCTATTATTTTCCATAATTCTGCTCACCCTATCTTTGTAGGAAGGATTCATTTAATCTTGGGGAGTGTCACTTCTTATCTATCGGTAGTTGCAGAATAGTTCTTAAGGAAAGTGTCTTCAGGCACGACTCGAATCAACTCTCTTATTTGCAGGTAATGCCGTTGACAAGATATGCATGTTACTACAGAGGACTTGGAACATCTACTGCATTGTATGATAATCTAGGAGTTGCCACCAACATATTTACGAATAAAAAAATCGATTTGAAGTCACTGAAATCACCATTGACATTATTAAGCTTACAAATATGAGAATGAAAGTGCTGAAATAAATAAATGGAGGTTGAAGAAGAAGCTTCATTATCATCATCAATTGAAGCGTGTTCTCTAGTTTGACACTTTTTCATGGCTCTTTAATGGCCTGGCTATACGGTTTCAGTATCGCACGTCTCTCTGAGTAGCGGTGGCGGTAGCAGAGTGGGGAAGCCTGCAGATACATTAGCAATAGTGACAAGCAGGGTTCTTCAAAGGCATCCTCTGCTTTGGTTCCAAATCCAGGCTCATGTCTTAAACCACAAAGTTAGATCACATACCCACTCCACTCTCAATGCAACACAGATAGCTGAAATCACCGTTGATATCATCACCATATTTGAGAATAGGAGGAGGATGAGGCAATGGAGATTGAAGAAGTAGCTTAGTTTCCGCCGTCATTAGAGGTTGAAGAAGATCGATGGAATGAATGACAGTACAGAGAGAAGGAGAGGGAGAGCGAGATTTGGAAATGAGAGAAATAGAAGCAGAGGGGTTTGTAGGTGAAGGACATTTTTGTCATTTTTATTTAATTTCAAAAAGGACAATTCAGATTCTCACACCCCTCTAGTATTATTAGGGGTGAGAAACAAGTGGGCGAGGTTGACCTGTGGCCCAACCCATGGCCCGCCCATTTATGTTAAACAAGTATGGGTCACCCCGTACCCATGACTCAACCCATTAAACTCGTATAAAAATGGGTACAGGTTAAATGGGTATGGGGTGACCCGTTTAATTCTGGACTTTACCAAAAAAAACCCCCACAGACCTGTTTGAATCTGAACATAAAAAAAACAAGCACGCATAGCCTGTGATGAAGGTCCATTTACTTCCTTCTGAAAGCTGAAATGATCCAAAGCATAAAAACATAAAAAGCTATTATCCATGATAAGTAAAAGCCTAAAAACATAAGCTATCATCCATGATCATCATTCATCAGTAAAGTTTAAACTTTAAAGCATCCAAATCCAAAAGCTTTGAGTTCAAACCTCAAGCATAAAAAATTCACAATTCACAAGTCTAGGAAAAAACAAAAAAATACTAATAAATGAAGTTCAAATTTGAATGACTTCAATGATAAAAAAATTCATCATCTATTATCTTTAACTGCAAATGTTCACTAATCAGCTTCATCTTCTGTTGCTGCATCTTCCTCTACAAAATGAACGAAGATAAATCATATTAATTAATATGTATTAACTATTAAGAAAATGAAATGAAAAATTAAAAGTTGAAAATAGAAAATGAAAATTAAGATACCTATAACAATAGTTGTAGTCTCATCAAAATTATCAACATCAAAGTCATTCAAGTTGGGTGGTTTCATTGATAGCCAATTTTGTGCACATATAAGTGCCTCAGACATCTTTGAGGATAAAGAGCTCCTGAAAGCATCTAAAACTCAACACCCAGTACTAAAAGATGCTTCTGAAGATGCTGTAGAGACTGGTACAGCTAACAAATCACGTGCTATCAAGCTTAACACTTTATACTTACAAGCATTCCCTTTCCACCATGCTAAGAGGTCAAATTTTGCATTACGATATCCAACCAATTCAACTCGAAGGTATTCATCCACTTCAGAAATTTTCTTTACATTACTCTGTGCATCTGCTTAGGCTAAAAACTTTTGGTATGTGGCATCAGCAGATGACAAGGCGACTTCAATTTCTAACTCTAGACATAGCACATTATTCACACTATCACTATTATCCCCTTGATCCATTGTTGGTTGGGAAGAAGAAGTTTCACCAAGATTAATACTAGCTGAATAGTGATCAATATAAACGATACAATACACCCATAGTCTTCCTCAACATAGCTTCACACTTTGTTAGTTCATGAAAAAGGTCAGCAAAATCAACTTTAACATATGTCAATTTATATCTGGAGTCTAGTATCAAGGTTACAACAAATAAAGGATTCATTTTCTTAGCTGCTCCCCAGTATTTGTTGAACTTGAATAGAATTCTTCTTGACATGTCGTTCAAGAGAGAGTAGGAGCTACTTGTACTTGATTCAAGGCTTGTCTGAATTGCAACTATGTGCTGAAAACAAGTGTTACTAGTAACATAGTTTGATCTAGAAAACTTCAATGTCATGTTGTAGAACAACTTTAAGAAGCCAAGAAACTCCTTCGCAGTGCTCCAATCATATGAACTAGGAGGTAAAACTGTAGGTTCTGTAATCCTTCTTATAGTTGTATCATCGGATACATCATCAATACCTTCCAGAACATCAATCAAGGTATAAGTATCTGAACTATAATCTAGTTTAACTTTCTTCTTGAAGTATTATTTGTATTCTTCATCCTCCTCTTCCATCCGAGTGAAGACTTTGACGAACTTAATAGCGCTCTCAAGCATAAGGTATGTTGAATTCCACCTAATGACATCATGGAAATGAAAAAAAATTAAACATAAGCACATAATCATATCAAAGCTCATTCAAACAAATTATGAAGAAATTACATCGTGGGACAATCCAAGGTAAGAAGACTTTTAGATTCTACTCGCTCTCTTTTAGCCAGCACTATGAACTTACGCTTCCTTGATGGAGAAGATTTAACAAACTTTACTGCATATCAGATGAGCTCAATGGACTTGTTCATTTCTTTGAGACCTTTAGAGACAACCAAATTTAAAATGTGAGCAGCATACCGCATTTGCAAAAACTCTATCACATACCAAACCATCTCAGCTCTTGAAATGCTTTTTTAGGATTGCAATTGCAGCATCATCGGCAAAAGCATTATCAACTGTGATCGTAAACACTTTGTCAATGCTCCACTGAAATAAACAATCCTCAATTTGTTTGGCAATTGAATCCCCTCTATGATCTTTAATCTTACAGAAATTCAGAATGCGTTTTTGCAACGTCTAATCCTCATCAATCCAATGTGTAGTCAAACACATGTAGTAGTTATTTTGTATGGATGTCCAACAATCAGTGGTGAAGGACACATGGACTTTAGAACTCTTGAAATATTTTCTCAATATATCTGCTTGTTCTTTATATATGTTGTAGCAATCTCTAGCTGCTATCCATCTTAATGGCAATTTAAATTTGGGTTGAAACTCTTGCAAAAGTTTTGTCAGACCCTCCTTCTCCACAGCTCGAAAAGGTACCTTATCTTTTATAATATACTTAGCAACAGTCTTTCTGCTTGCTCTTGACTGAACAAGTGATGAGTCAATGCTTGATTTTCCTGAGCCACAAACAAACTTTGACCCTTGCTTGCTTTGTTAGGATTGTTTGGACACTTGTCCAAATGTCTCTATAATTATTTAATGCCATCATTTGAGGGATGACTTGCATAAGTTGTTCCACAATAGTTGCACTTTGCCCTATGTTTTCCTTTATTTTATACTAGTGGTATCCTTGTACAATGTACAATGGTTCCATATTTTAGAGGAGTCCTTCATTTTTTTCCTAGGTTGTGATTCAGCATCTTGTCCTTCATGATTTATCTCTTTCTCAACATGAGCTGCAGTATGTTGTGTCGTTGTCACTCCAGTTTCATTACCAGTTTCCCATGCAACCTGTGCTATGTTACTTTTGACCAAGTAGCATAAGCATTCACAGATTCACATATTTAACACACTGAACAAAGCATTCACAGATCCACAAATTTACATAAGTATTCACATATTTAACAATAATAGTGATGGATCAAAAGAAAATATAAAAGTAAATGGCAAGATCCATTAAAAAAAAGTAAATTACAAGACCAAAGTAAATCCCAAGGTCAAACAAAATGCGTTCCCAAACCAAGAAACAAAGTTTTCATCGACAATAATAAACAATAACTAAGTTAAAGATCAAATGTACAAGTTAAATAACCAAATAATATGCAAGACACTGATAAACAAATAACCATTAGAAGTTTATACCTTACTAAACAAATTAGGCCTAGTATGCACTGATAAGCAAGCATCAACAAGCTACATTGTATACCAGAAAAACAAAGCAAAAAAAGCCACATGGCCAAAGACAATTAATAGGTTTAAAAACATACTAGTGCATTGCATTTTAGGACAATAAATAGAGAAATTCTCACAACCAAAGACATTAACAATCATTACACCATCAAAACCTGTAACACAAAATGAGGTCCAAAATACACATAGAAAC
The DNA here is from genome assembly GCA_037074505.1 of Albizia julibrissin. Taxonomy (NCBI): domain Eukaryota; kingdom Viridiplantae; phylum Streptophyta; class Magnoliopsida; order Fabales; family Fabaceae; genus Albizia; species Albizia julibrissin. Next base: position 33,339,586 of record CM073483.1, read on the forward strand.
AAACACCCAGAAACCCCAAAAGCAAAAACAAAATCACCAAGAATGTGAGTCCAATCCCTTGAAAAAGACAAAAAATTTTGAACTCTAGGATGCTAGATTTTGAGTAAAAAGAGTATTGGCAGCTATTAACTAATAGTGATGAAATTGATCAGAAAAACCCTACAGATTTTGGGTAGAAACCCTTACAGATTTTAGCCTTGGTAACTGGGAAGGAGAGTTGAGGTAGGGGACAAACACGTGAGTTCTCCATCTACGATTTTCCGATAGGAAATAGGGAGGAGAGCGACGGTTCACGGCAAAGTTTTGCAATCACAGGCACGTGTCGATTCGCGAGATCGATAGGACACCACCGACTCTGTTGCCTGCCGTTGATAGCAATCGAGAGGGAGCAAGGGAGTAGGGAGAGCCGGAGGGACTGGGTTTTTTCATGTGGGAGCTTTCAAGTCATGGCGCTCAGGGGATCGTCAGGGGACTGGTGAGAGGTCGAATGGGGAGTCTGGGAGTAGAGTCTGGAAGAAACGAGAACTTTAGATTGAAATGAAATGAATAATGAGTTAATGGCATTTTTCTCTGTGTGTGTGTGTAGGGGTAATGGGTGGGTTCGGGTAACCCAATGGTGAACCCTTACCCCACCCCGTTTATCTTAAACGGGTACAGGTAACACGTTTCCCGTTACGGGTGAAATACGAGCGGAATTAAACGGGACAAATTTTCACAAGTTGCGGGCGGCCAAGCGAGTTACAAGCGTTTTGCTCACCCCTACTATAAGGTCCCAAGGACTATAAAAAATTAGAAAAAAGTCTCAAACCAAATCCTCTTATAAAAAAAGTCCCTATGGACTACATTGTGATTAATTCAGAATGTGAAATTATTTTATTGCCCCCATTGAATAAAAAAGGAAAGGAACATCATATGCCTTTTTTGACAAGTGCTTATACCTATTTTGACAACTGGATGATCTATTTTGACAAGTTCGTTTTCCTTTTTGTAGAAGTTTCAAAACTTAGTGTCCCTACTTTGACAAGTGCATATGCCTTTTTTGACAAGTGTTCCTATTTTGACAATTACAGGAGCTATTTTGATAAGTTCATTTTCCTCTTTGGACAAGTTTTGAAATTTCAAAACTAAATGCGCCAATTTTGGCAAGTGCATATGCCTCTTTTGATAAGTGCGTATGCCTATTTTGACAACTACATGAGCTATTTTGACAAGTTCATTTTCCTCCGTGGTAAAAACAAGATGCATAAAAGAAAGCACAACCATTAAGAGTTTCAAAGAATCATATCATCTATAATTGGAAAAGAAAGTAATTAAATTTGTTTAAAATTCAAAATTACCCTTGAAATTTCAAAACTTCTCAAACGAGGAATATGAACTTATCAAAATAGCTCATTTAATTGTCAAAATAGGTATAAACTCTTGTAAAAAAGGCATATGATGTTCCTTTCATTTTTTATTCAATAGGGACAACAAAGTAATTTCATATTTCGAATTAATCACAATGAAGTATTTAGAAACTTTTTTGATAGGGGAATTTGATTTGGCACTTTTTTGTAATCTCTTATGATCTTTGGTACCTTACAATGATTTCTCTTAAAATTAGCTGAGTCAACATCCATGTTAGCGCCTTTAATCAAATTAACCGTCAACTATATATTTTAGATAAAAGCTCATGACTACATTGTACCTAGGGGTGTTCTCGGGACGGGGTGGGATCGGAAAATGTCATTCCCGATCCTGGTCCAGAGAAGGGTTCGGGAATGATTTTCATTCCCGATCCCGATCCCGAAAATTTCTCGACCCTCAGGACGGGAGATTCCTGATCCCAATTTTTTTTAAAAAAATTTCTATATTAAGTTTTTTGTTGTGTTTTCTTTAGCCTAGAATAAATATATAATTTGTCTAATATCATATTATACTAGATTAGTCCAATACAAATATATAATTGGTTCAATATATGCTTAAAATTATCGATTCAACTATAAAAAGCATAAAGACAAGAATAAAAAATTAGAATTATTTAATAAATAATAAATTAAATTAAATAAATAAACTAAAAAAATAGATATTACCTTGAGGTTGTTAGAGATTTTCACATTATCTTTACATTTAATCTTGCTTTTTAAAATATTTTTTAAAAAAATGTATATATTTTCAGGATCGGGAAAAAGTCGGGATCGGGAAGTCCCATTTCCAACCCGACCCCGATCCCAAAATTTTTTTACCGATCCTAATTCAGGATCTGGACGGAAAGACAGGGACAAAAAAATATTGTATACCCCTAATTGTACCCTTGCCCTTTTATCTTTTAAACAAAAAAAACATATTAACCGGCTCCCAGTAGTTTAACCTTGTTATTCCCAAGAAAAAGGCACTTCTCCGCTGTTGATTCTGCGGCACTTCGCTCCGTTTTCCAGTGTCCCCCTCACCGTCTCTTTCACCCCTGGTCTCTGTCCTCATTACCTCTTTGTCGCGTCTTCTCTCTGTACTCACTCCCCAGTCCCTCCAACCCCAATCTTCACTGTTCCTCGCGTCGTAGCGTGCTCATCGTCTTCTCCTCGTAGCGTGCTCATCGTCTTCGCCACCGACCGGTTCCACATCAATGCGAGGTAAAATATCTGTAGCTCGTCTTCCTGGATTATGATTGTATAAACATTCATCCAAGTTAGTGAATTACAAAGTCACTATTTGGTGTAACTGAAGAAAGTCATCATTTGGTGAGTGCCCTTGGAATTGATTCGTTTTTGGGAAGAAAACAATATACTAGGAAGAGAAGGGTAATTACCGGGTGAGCTTTGCGCAGGTTAGGGTTGTTTGAGTGTTCTTGTGCTTGGGCCCTCGTGTCTCATTGCTGTCTTTCAAGCTGCATTATCTCTTTTGAAGTGAGCCCATGTTTTTTCTTTTGACATGATTGTTCATGTTACTTTTATGTCAGTGACATGATTGTTAATATTGCTTTAGTCCAGCCGCAAATTTATGGATTAAACTAAGCATTAATTTCTTATGATTGGCCAAAAATTTCTTATGATTGGAAATACAAAGGGCTCCTCTGTTCGTTTAAGCTAAGCATGAAGTTCTAGATATTCTAATGACTTTCCAGCTGCAACGGAAAAGGCCCCCCCCCCAAAAAAAAAGAAGGAATAACTGAACCTAAATAATTTGATTAAACCGGTTCGGCTATTTCTTTTTGTTCAGTTTTGGTTTGGTGCTAAAAATATGCATGATCGTTTTTCCGTTATTACCGAAATCCAAACTGAAAACTGAATGATCACCATAATTCCAATAACCATTGTTTTAGTGTAATTTATTGTGGAAATGGTAATTGTCTTGGTCTGAGCCTTTATTTATTAGGAATCTAGATTCTAAAATGACATAAGGTATTATTTACCTGGGGTTTATTTATTATATAAGTGATCAAAGATATTTGTAATTTTGCACTTCCACTCAGCATTTGAAACTCTTCCATATTTTCATGATCAAAGATTATCCATAAATATGTATTGGATGAAAGTAGACATGTTTTCTGTAGCCCACAAGTTTTAACTACTTGACATCTCATTAAAAATCAACTGCTGGTGAACAGCTAAGTTTCTCTGTTGTGCAATTTTCTGCCCATTGATTTATATCCCATATGGATCTTATGTTTTAGGCATTCTATGATAATACTTTTCATTTGTCTTAAGATTTTACAGAATTTGTTGTAGTTTGTGTTTTGTATTGTTTAAAGAATCAGCTAAAATGATACTTCCAGTAAATCTAGTCCGAAAAGTTATTCTACTAGATTTTTATCACTGGATGTCTGTATAATCAAACATGTTTTACATTAGGTTCCAAACAATGCTGCTAATAATTTATGAATCTAAAGTTTCTATTGACTGAAACAAAAAGCTAGCATCTAAGATTTTGAGGCTAAATCTGAAGAAAGGGTTATTGGTGGTAGTGACTACAACAACAACGACAACAAAGCCTTTATCCCATTAGGTGGGGTCGGTTACATGGATCGCACAACGGAATTGTGCTCTGTCAAAAACTATAGATTTCGATATATTATTAATTAAAATGTCCCTCTCTTTGACCTCATTAACTCTAAATTAACGCAATTGCGGATGATATAGTTTTGTTGGCTGAATCCAGGGAAGAAATTAACTCTAAACTTGAGATATGGAGACGGACTTTGGAATTGAGGGGCTTTCATCTTAATAGGAGCAAAACTGAATATATGCATCGCAATTTTGATAAGAAACAAGGTCGAAGGAAAGTGGAAGTTAAATTGGGGGGGCAAGTCATCCCATAAGTGACAAAATTTAGATATTTGGGATCAATTATACAACAAGATGGTGAAATTGATGGAGATGTCAATCACAGAATTCAAGCTGGATGGTATAAATGGAGAAAAGCTAATGGAGTTATTTGTGATAATAAAATACCTAATAAAGTAAAAGGAAAGTTCTATTGCACTGCTATAAGACTAACAATGCTATATGGTAGTGAATGTTGGGCTTTTAATTAATAATATATCGAAATCTATGGTTTTTGATATAACACAATAGCGTCGTGCGATCCATGTAGCCGACCCTACCTAGTGGGATAAAGGCTTTGTTGTTGTTGTTGTTGTATTTGATTGGTTGGACTTCATGTGATGTGACACTCTTGGAGTATACAAGAATTTCTCCTTGCTTGCCTTTTGAAAGGTCAGCAGTCTCCCTTATATTTGGCTCCACAGACAGAATTCATACTTTTTGTTGGAGTTTTCTTGAATACAAGTTGTTTTATTTTTACAATCAATTTTCAAGTAAATGTATGGTGGTCTATAAAGAAAGCACATGCTGATAAAAGAATTACGTGTGAGACATTATATGAAGAAAACATATATAAAAATATTGAGTTACATTTTGTGATTTTAGATTTCTAATGCAGACAATGTGTTCAAAGTTTTGGGAACTAGGAAAATTTAGAAGAATCTAGCAATTTGACTGATTCTGTTACATCAAGTTCTTTTAGATTTGCAGTGCCCACAATTTAACAGTGGAATCAATTCCACTGTGGTGGAACCCCTGCAGTCACTGACCGTGGAGGAGATGCATCTCCAAATGTTATGGTAAATGTGCATTGCCTTTTTATAGGAAAATAATTATAAAAAGTTCCCTTTCTTAATTGTAATTGAGGACAAATATTCATTGAATCCCTTGCTTATTATAGTTTGACATCATGAATTTTAGTTGGGTTTTTATCAATGTTATTAGACCCGGACCGGACCGGCCGGTCCAGACCGGGAACCGGCAAACCGGTCCAGTCCGGGTCAATTTTTTTTATTTAAAAAAAAATTAATTTTTTTTTTCCTTTAGAATTTCATACTAATAAGCCTAAAATTTTTAATTTCTCACCGGTTTGGCCCTGGTTTAGCTCTGGTTTGACTCCAGTCTGACTCATTGACCCTTGACCTAGTACCCCGACCGGTTCAGTGACGGTCCGGGTTTGATAACCTTGGTTTTTATAAGTAATTTTAAGTAATTGGTTTTATGGCTAAAAAAAAAAAAAAAAAAAAAAGTGGCACTTGCCTCACAATTCTATGGTTGGCTGCAGGTGACTGGTTCAGGTTCATTATGTCAGAGAAACTATTGAGCGAAACTTTAATGGATTTAAGATTGTTGAATATTACAATTCATACCATGATTTCAGTTGGAATCCTTATCCAAAAGCAGCAATTAAATAAAAAACTAAAGATAGGGAAAGCTCATGTACAGTAAGAGCACTAGGTGCTTCATGCCACCAAGAATATAACAACTAGGAAGTTGTCAAAAGTTCAGAACTGTTATTTTAGTGATAGATTTGCAATGTAGCTATCTGCCCTGTATGTCACTAATACTAACTTCGTTGTTGGAAAATAATCTTTCATTTTCGGCTGAGTTCAATTGATTCAATATACTCTGCCATTGGATGAATGCAGGATGCCTCGGAGGAGGAAGATTGACAATCTCACTGTTAAGCATAGCAACTACAGTGCTCATACTTGGCCTCTCAATCGCCAGGTCTTGTACACATAGAAGTCCTATGTGTATGCACCTCAATATATCCTTCTCCAGGTTTTGATCTGATATTATAGAATCTATTAGCTGTACAATGTTTTCTTCATTCCATAATTTCCATGCCTAAAGCACATAACAAAAGAAGCACATATAATTATTAGCTTTGGAATCATGAGGAGCTGAGACTCAAATCAACAATTAAGAATAGAACTCTCTAAGTAAGTATTTAGGAAGTTAATAAATAGTAGAGACTTACAAATCCTAAAAGGCTAAGAGAGTGCACTTTACTATTATAAAAGCTTGAGTTTCTTCTTCCACTTATGATCTCTAATAGTAAAACTCCAAAGCTAAACACATCTGATTTCTCTGAAAATAATCCTTCCATTGCATATTCTGGAGACATATAACCACTGTGTTGAGTAAGACAATCAATTGTTAGAATGTTCACTACTCAGTATGGTACTATAATATAAGATAGGGAAGGAAAACTTACTAGGTTCCAACAATTCTTCTTGTATTAGCATGATCTTCACTTCCTTTGAAAATTCTCGCCATACCAAAATCTGATATTTTTGGAATCAGGTTCTCATCTAGCAAGATATTACTTGCCTTTAGGTCTCTATGTATAATTTTTAGTCTAGAATCACTATGAAGATAAAGTACTCCTTCAGCTACTCCTTTGATTATGATAAAGCGCTTTCCCCAATCCAAAAGTTTGCGCATTGGTGGATCTACAATAGTTGAGGGGAGGATCATGTAAGTTTTGTCTATGCCATAAAGAAAACTCTAATATCTGTAAGAAACTCCTACAAACAAATGCTTTTGTTCCTTAATTATATATATTGCTAGAAAGTGCTAGTGCTTAAGGTATCAGAGAAACCAACCAAAAATAAATGCATCCAAACTTTTATTTGGCATGTATTCATAGATCAGCATCTTTTCTTCTCCTTCAATACAACAACCGAGAAGTCTTGCAAGATTACGGTGTTGAAGCTTTGAAATAACAATCACTTCATTCATAAATTCCTCCACTCCTTGTCCGGATGCTCTAGAAAGTCTCTTAACTGCTATTTCTTGGCCGTCATGCAATTTCCCCTTGACAAAAATTGTGAGACATTATAGTTACAGGCTAATTATTTGAAATTGATTATGATTTAATGAATGATTGACTGTACCTTATACACTAGGCCAAAACCGCCTTGCCCAAGTTTATTGGACAAGTGAAAATTGTTTGTAGCAATGGCAACCTTTTCATAGTCATATGCTAATAGCTCTTGGAATCTAACTTCTGACAGTTGTCCCAGAATCTTGTCACCTGTTTTTTCTACACACAAAACACCTGTGCTTAATTACGTGAATTATTTGCCCTTCCTTTTTCTTATTGATGGAAAATAATGAAATGAATTTTGCTGGAGTGAAAGACATGGAATTATGGTGTATTTCCTCCGTTCCTATTTACAAGTCCTCATAGGAAAAAACATACAAACCAATGAAGAACCAAAATCTAAGTATTATGAAAGAATTACTTTTTTTCTTTTCATTTATGCCCTTCATTTAGTGCTACACTATTTTATATTCCTGTTACGTTCTAGCAGGTGTATCATGGAAAACAATTACTTACACCTTGAAATTTGGATCAGAACTTATATGTAGGGACAAAATGGAAATTCAAATCAAGACTTATAAATCGTTACCCATGAGGTATGAAATATGAGAGACATGAATTACCTACTTGGTACTCATTGGGACATTGCCTCTGAAAACATCTTGTTGTAGGAGTTAATTAGGATTTAAATTGTTTATGCTTATACTTTATAAAACTCAAAACTATGGCTCCATTGGAAATCACTGAGATGAAGTACAATGTCAAAGTACCTGAGTATGTAGCTTTCCTTTTCAATAAAAAATATGCGCAGGTGGCAATAGCAAAGGTTCCTATTAGTGCAATGATGATTGCGATGACTATGATGACTCTCTTCTTATTTTTGTTTACATCACTCTCATTTCCTACATTCAAGGAAAAACCCAAAGTTCAATCCAGAAAAATAAAAATGTTACGTTAAATGGCTCAATAGTAAATATTTATAAGCAGAAAATTTATAGAAATACCGAGTTCAGTATAAGCTAAACGAATATGTAGGTTATTTCCTCCATTTGAGTATTGTTGTATATCTGTAAGGTTTCCTCTCCAAGAAATACAGCCAATCTCAGTATCATAAGAATATGCAACGCAAGAGCAATTCTCCAAGCACTGGCTTTTGCAAGCATCTTCTGAAGCAGATGACCATTCTCCAAGATCTGGTAGTTTAATGTTTTGTAGATGGAAAAAGCCATCTTTCTTCCCATGTACGGTTCCATTTTTTGCTATCTCACATTGTAGGGCTGTTCTGATGACACAGCCACCATCCCAAATTTGCCTATTCCAATCCTCTCTACTGCTTGGTTCAAATCCTCTCAGACAATTGCATATTGGTGAGCTCTCTGAATTGCAGCTTCCAAATGGCCCGCATATACCATAAATATCACAGTCTGATTGTTGAGTAAGATCGGCTTCTTGCCATATCTTCTTTGTATCATCCCATTGTTTATATAACGACTTCCCGTTTGAATTCAGGACACTGAATCCTTTGAAGTCAGACCCTTTTGGTACGTTAAAAATATAATAAACTGTCCCATCCATCTCAGACACTATATTGGCACCATTATTATAATCGGAACCCATCAGAGGCATCCCTGTGAAGATTCTACCATTCCATGGACCACTGCGCCAGCAAGGTCGAGTTCCATTCCAAATAAACAATTCGGGAAGATCTAGTCGTTCAAGACTCATGTAGAAATTCCCAAGTGATGGATCTAATGGACTTCTCCATGATATATGTTTCACTCTCTTACCTGTTATTTTGTTGCTACTAATTTTCATGTTTGGTAGGTATGTATCTGAAGGATGGTCGAAACTTTGCCATATGATGGTTCCTCCATTATTATCAAGCAGGACAAGGTTTCCAGAATCTAAAAGACGGCAAGTAGTATTTGATGCAATATCTGATACATTTGAAGACCAAATGATTTACTTTTGTCCATTTTGTACAACAAGATTGCCATCCTCAGATATAGCAACAACGCTTGCAGAGTCCTTCAATGGTTGATTTCTGTTAGCCACCCATACAATAGCCGATTCAGACATGTACCAAATTCCCACATACCGATTTGTAGAATTTTTAGGACTGAAGAACCCTAGTGTGAACAAACTGCGATTGGAGCCAAGAGTTTCAGGGTCCTTTATGAACTGAGATGATGTAATGGTGTCTGTGGCACTTCCAAAATTGAAAGAGAGACATAATATGATCACCACATAGAACAATCTTGTATGATTAGAGAAGAATCCCATTGTAGAGATGTGTACTCGCTGTCAGAATGCTGTTGCTGCGAATGTATTCCTAAATCTTTTTTCCTCAAAGAATTTTCGGATCCCGCTCTCATCCTTTTCTTTTCTTTTTCCGTTATTTTTTTTATTTAGATCGTTGGATTAAAATGCCAACGGTTCAGATTTTTTTTTAATTATAAAAATATTATTATTATATCAACGGTTCAGATTTAATATAGTATAAAAATATAATAATAATAATATTATTATTATTATTATTATTAGGGTTAAGGTGCAAACATAGCAATGAACTATTTTTCAAAATGCATCCAACATAACTATTTTAGGGTGTAAAAATAAACATTATGAGTTTTTAGGGTGTAAAGTAATCATTATGAATTTTTTTTTAGTCAAAATAGCAATTTTTCAAAATAGATAACGAAATTGTTATTTTTGTTCTAAAAAAATTCATAATGTCTATTTTTGTACCTTAAAAAATTTATAATGTCTATTTTTACACCTTAAAATAGTTAGTTATATTGGGTGCATTGTAGAAAATAGTTCTTTACTAAATCTAGACCTTATTCTTTATTATTATAATAAAAAAAATCTAAACCGTGGAGATTTTAACCCAATAATTTAAATTAAAAAAAGATAGAAAAAAAGGGAAAGGAAAAAGATGGAAGCTGGATGCTCAGAATTTTCTATGGCGCACCACCTTCAAGTCTTGTTCCCATCCCTCGGCTATTTCTTCTTTATACGTCGTTATTGTTTCTTTAATGACTCATTAATGATATCTGACTTTTCCTTCTCCCAAAATTGTACGAACAGAGAAGCATTCCATTGTAGAGATGTGTCTTGTTATCATTGCTGGGTTTAGAAGTCATTGCCGTCCGTGAAGGACTCATTTTCTTGAATTACCTAATCCCCTTTTGTAAGATTTTTTTTTTTTATATTTGTCTATCTAATAAATATATTTTTATCTATTTTACTATCAATTTTATGCAATACGTGAATTAAAGTGTCGACTTATTCTTTTTAGAAAAAATTGTTTAAAAATATCTTGGAAGTAAATTAATTATTAAATAGTACCACACGTGTAAATAAGTATTCGTCATGGGCAATAGAACTTCCTTTATATGTAACTATTTTATGTGTGTGCAAAAAAATTCTATAAGAAAGTGTAAATATCTTTCATTCATGTACAACTATCATCCGTTGTGTGCAATATATCATCTATAATGTGCAATGCTAGCATTCAACAATTAATTTATCACCAAGGTAATTTTAAGCAATTTTCCTTTCTTTTTATTCTCTTGTATCATATTTTTTTGTATATTATCTTTTATCATTTTTTTTCATTTTTAGTCTCGTACACATTCATGTATAAGCTCATTGTTTTTAAGAAAAAATATATTTTTTATATATTTTTTATTTTTAACTAATTTTAACTCTTTTTTAACATAATAATTTGGTTAAAGGACCTTTTATACGGGGAGGAGCGGATGAGGATAAAATGTATATTTATTGATAAATTTCATAAAAATTTGTTTTATTGCATATATTCTCCTTATTCGTAGTTTTCAGTACTTTCTGAATTTATGTAGGTTTCTTAAATTTAATAAAAATGAAAATATTCTTTTATTAATAATTTAAATTCAACCAATGTTTTCCTATATTTTTTTATTTGTCAAATGATGAATTAAGAGCTATTTATTTATAGTTATGTAATCAAGTTAATACTCTCTCCATTTCTAAATATAAGATCTAGTTAATCTTTTTTGGAGAGGTTAAGAAAGTTAAATATATTACTTAATCATAGCATATGTTGTGTATCGTTATATTATATATCGATTTATAAATTAAACTAATTAGTTTATAAAGAAAAAAGATAGATATAAAGTGTTTGTTTGGAATAACGATTGGAATTTTCAAAAACAGCCTTTTAATCATGATTTACCATATACAAAATAAATATGGGAGATGATTTTTATCTCTATTTACATGAATAAACATTTTTAAAAGACTCAAAAGACATCCCAAACATGTTAAAATACTTTATTTAACTTATTTAATTTCTCACAAAAAATTAAATGGATCTTATATCTAACACTAGTAAAACGGTAGGCAATTGTGGCTCTCATGTTTTTTTCGCAAAAAAATATCAATGAACCAATAAATGCAAAGCAAATGGCATCATGTACACAACCAATAAAGTCAAGCCGGTAATAAATAATCAATATCTCCATCCAAAACTTCCTCAAATGGGAAGGAACAAATTTGGTGCCTTTTTCTATAGATTGAATTTTTGCCCCCACACTACGGGTGGAAACAAGTTAGGTAGCCTATCAGAGGTTTGCGGTTTAGCCTGTTTCAGACCTGATCAGGCTAAAAGGTCAGGCTCAAGCCTGTTTCGAAGCCCGTTTTCTTAAAAAATATTAGGCTCAGGCTTACTGACAGGCCTATTAGGCCGGCCTGAGCCTGTAATGTGTGTGTGTGTGTGTGTGTGTGTGTGTATTCTCACATACTTCACATCCTAACTCTAAATCCCATAATTCCTATTACCAAATCTCATCTCAAGTGGATTATTAATTTATGTATTTGGATCATTAATTTATGTAATTGGGGCTGTTTTCGGCCTCTTTGAAGCAGGCATGTTGTGAAGCTTGTGGCCTGTTAGCCTGTTTAAATTTTTTTTTAATTACAGACCTCCTTAACAAGCCACAGGCCAGGCCAGGCTTGTATACAGGCTAGAATCAGGCTAAAAAAAGGCTTGTTACAGGCCACAGGTCAGGCTCATGCCATCTAGTACCTTAACAGGTCAGGCCTATTAAGGCACAAGCCTGGCCTGTTTCCACCCCTACCCCACACTACTAGGAAAAAAAAAGCATTCTTCTACATCTCTGTAGGTGGAGACAGTTTAAAAAATACGAGCGATAATATTTTTATAAATATTGATATAATTTAATACCAAACGCACTTTTAAGCAGTCTAAATAATATTTTCTAAATAAGTTGTAATGTAATACGATGTCAATAAGTATTAAATATTAAGAAAATTTAAAAATTTAAATTCTTTTTACACCTAACGCTTCTACATCTGGAGTAAATATCCTTTTAGATACAATTGTTTCTTTATAACCGGTTTTAAATATTTCAGACTCTTCAACTTCTAAAATAAACTTCCTAACTATGTGTCTCTTCGAAATCTAATGCCACTTCAATAAATGTAATTTTCATCCATCTTATCTATTTAAGCTTCTCATCACTTTTGTTTCTTTAGATTCAGCTCGTATTCATCTCGTCTCTAGAATATCAATATGGTATATAGGAGGGCTTATTTTATTCATCATCCTTTTCCTCCTTCTCCTCTACAGTCGACTCCACTACCTCCTCCACCACCGTTAGCCAAGAAGCTTTTTCAGCAACTCCATGTGAGGGAGGTTCATATAGACAGATGCCTCGAAAGACTCATCGTGTTGGTCCACACTGTCAATAGCAAGCTAAACCTTGTACTCGATGCCAATGACGTCATGAACAATCTTTCGGATGATCCCACCTATTCCTCTTCCCCTTCTTCCTCTACCTCCGGCATCAGGAGGAAGATTGAATGTTTTTTTTATTATGTAAAATGTTGCTTTAATTTATGTACTGATGCTGCCTAATTAATGAAAAAAATATTTTTATTTCTAATTTTCATCTTGTTCAATTTTGATCTTGATCTTGACCACGTCTCTTGTATTTATATACTTTTTCAGTAAATTATAATATCTGGGGTATTGTTTATGTTAAATATACGATTTAATTATATTCAGATAAGTCATAGTTCCACAAGGTATAAATATATTAATCTAAAACGTCGTTTAACTCACCAGTGTGAAGAGTTTATGAAGATTCCAGTACTATTTCATTTACTGTTTTAAGTTGAGTGTGTTTTTTGGTAATTACCATTTATGTTTTAACTGCAACTACAACTGCAAGCTCCAGAAAGCTGGGTATAAAATCAACCTTTGATTGATTATCCGTGTTGGTGGAGGATCCAGGCTGCTCTCTAGTCCTCCTATCGAAGAATCAGAGGTTGGAGTGGAGTTTTGTTTTGTTTTGTTTTGAGTTAGGGCATTTTGGTATTTTTAGAGTAAGAGTGTGGGCCCACCCCAAAAACTAATGACGTTAGGTTGGATTTAATGGTCATAGTTACTTTTGCCCTAATTTTTTTAAAGTTCATAATTACTTTTACCCCTCAAAAAAAATATTTGGTGTTAACTGCATTTTGGAGAAAATCTGGTGTTCTTTCACCTTAGCCCTTTTTATTTTAAACTCTCCCTATTGATTGTATACATTGAGGAAGTTTTCTGTTGAGGATTACCATCCAATGCAAATTATAAAAAAGTGTACTTTAAATAAACCAACACATTTTTCTATAAATAACTTAACCATTTTGTCTTAATTTTCTGAAATTAATTATCTAGCCCCTATGTTTGGAAGAAGAGGAATTTCTGTTTTCATTAAGTGAAATAAAGAAATCAATAATATGAGAAATTTTGAGAGGACTTTTTTCCCCCCCTTAATCACTATGCATACATATTCTCTTATTATAGGGAATCCTATTTGAGGTAATGTTAAGTACTAAATTTAGACACCTCTTCTAACCAAGATTCAAATCTTAATTCGTCATGTTATAAAAAACTAACGAAGATTCAAATCTTAATTCGTCATGTTATAAAAAACTAGTTTTTTTTTACTAGACTTAATTTATATTGGTTCTATTGTTAATTTTGAGAGGACTTATGAACAATGAAACAACGGTGGCGGGTGATTTATCTCAATAAAAATATAAAGTGCAGGCCGGCTAATTTATCGCTGAACTGAAGCCCAATAAGAAATAAGGGTTCTAGCCCAAATATTTGTAGCAACAATGATCCAGCCCTACGATAAACGCTCAGGTTTTCTAATTAATTGTAGTTTTTCACATCTGTTTAAATAAGATTAATTAGCATATACTTTTATTCTTTATCTATAATTTTTGCAAGCCATTTTGTTAGCTTGGTTTATTATATTGAGCATTAGGCTCCGTATGTTTCAAGTGATAATATTTTTAATCCATTCAAAAGTAAATTGTTCGTTTCTATTCTAGAAAAGTGTTGGACTTTGTATTAAAAAACAAAGAAAAGTGTTGGAGTAATTAATTTAATTTTATGAATCAGTAATTTATCAAAATTCAAATTATTTTAAATATTTAATATGAAAAATATCCGTTCCAAATAGAGTGTCCATTGTAATGGATATGTGTTCATTCTAAATTTTGTTAGATATTTACCCCCTTTTTTCACTAAAAGTTGAATGAATTCAATTGTATACCATCAGAATTTGATATCAATGAAAAAAAGTACAATATCAAGTATTTTTGATTTCATGGAATTTTTTAATTTAAATCTATTTCTTAAAAATTAAAATGTTAACTGTATAATTAAAATTTTTTGTTCTTTGGCAAAAAAATCAGTACTTTGACAAATGTAAGAACGAAAAAGGCTCATTTAGTATCACCAATGGAAATTAAAGACTATATTTTTTTCTTACATTAAATCAAAATTTTTGCATATTATACCAAAGTAATAATTGTTATTTGTTTTTATTCTAGAACATACAAAAGACATCTCATACAATTATTCTAAACATGATCAACAAGATCTGATTCTTTTACTTGTCGGATGCTTTTCAATCAAAATTAATCTTCTTTCTTTTTCTTCTATACTAAATAATTAATAAAATAGATAGAGTAAAAATGTAAGCATCAATTGTTTCAATCACATACATATGTGAGAGTGAAAGACAAAAACGTTGCATGGCATATTCCACCGCCCAAGTAGAGTCAAATTAGAGTCAAAGACGCTAATTAAAGCTTAAGCCACCTTTTCTTTAATTTATTTTGTGTTCATATTTTATTGGGAAATATCTATTCAACCAAACATCATTCTCAAACATATGATGGAGTCTTAAGTCATTCAAGTAATATATTTTTCAATTATTTGTTTTAATACATAAAATGATTCTTAGCCTGGCATGATAATGATTATCCAATAAGCAATATAATTTCGCAAAGGATTTAATAAAATGACTAGTGGGATAAGCCTCCTGAAAGGCTGATATTGGCCCTCCCCTGCATGATGCCAACATCCTTAATTTTTGGTAGAACTTGATGAAAACAGCCCAAAGAAGCTATGTTTTGAATGATGGATTGGTTCATGCACATAGCAATTGAACTTTTGAACACCCTATTATAACAATAGTAAAAGATTTTTATAATTATGTTTGTTAGATTTTTAACTTCCTTATATATCAAATCATGGAGAAAATTGTCTTTAAGATATTTTAAAATATCATGATAGGAGGATTTTGTAACATATCCTTTAACCGAATCACTCGCTCTGGTTATTGAAATCCTCCAATTACAATTTAATTGAAAAAATACTTTAAACAAAACAGGCTTAATGTCAAATCCCTCTATTAGTAAACCACACTACAAAAGAAAATGTTTATTACCCACAGAATTACGGACAGAATTTCAATTTACCATTCGATGGAAACCATTCCGTCACTACATTTTACACAAATTGGTTCCAACTGAATTTTCCGTCGGTAATCATTATTAATTTATTTTTTTTAACCATTTAAGTTTTTTTGAATTTACAGTAATTATTTACATAATGTTCTATATTTTTATTTTTATTATTTATTTATTATATTATATTATATTATATAAATTATTATAATATAATAATAAAAAATTACAAATGTCATTGTCTGATTACCGATGGAATTGTTCTGTTGATAAATTTACTGACTGGAATTTCCGTGGTTAATTTTGTGTTTTTTATAGTTCCATATGGGATCTTCATATATAATATGTGTGTATCTCTCATTGAAAACTAGCTAAAGCCATACACGTAAACAATGTTAACTTGGAAACTAATAATTGCTTTCCATAATATGAGAAATTTTGAGAGGGTTTCTAAGTGAAGAACCAACGTAGTGGATGAAATAACTGTCCAATTGAACTTGATTGGAATGAGCCACCATATTACAGCCACCATACAGTTTATCCTGATTTAATTACCACGTCCGATATTGTCTTGGGATGAAGGCTCAAAAAGTTAATTGACATAAAATACCAAACTACAATCTCGCAAGTGTACAAGTTGTATCAAATAATATAGAGTAAGTATAATATTGTTCTCTCAAAAAAGATAAATTTATATTTTCGTTTAAGTTGAGTAAATCAAAATATGCAAGATCAAAGTGCAATTCATAATAAACCAAAATAATATTAAATCTAATGAATTAACAACCTTAGTGGTCCAAACTATCTAGAGTGACTAATCCATTCTTTAATTCTTAAAGCATGCAGTTACCCAATTAACAGTACTCAAATAGATATAAGTGTTATTTGATTCACTTACACTCCTCCTTCAAGTTAAAAATAACTTGTCTAACATAGCAACCCAGGAGACAATAATAAATGAATTTCATCTTAATAATATTGTATGGGACCAATAGGTATATTTCTAACCTAATGGCAAAATAGAAAAAATTCTTTGGTTAATGTGAATTTTGTTTACACACCCATAAAGAGCTTTTTATGTGGTGGGTTAATGAGATAAAAGTGAGGGGAATAATTTTCAGATTGACTGGTTGGTCTAAAGAGGGAGAGCGAGAGAGAAGCAGAGTTAGTGTGGAAAGCCTAAGGAAAAATTAGAACTTTATTCCCTTTTTGTCTGCTATATTGATTTCATACAAAACCCATAGACAATTTTTAGTCTCCTGCTAGTTAATTTATATAAATTTTGATTTAATTAGAGTAAACAGACATTGAGTATTTTTTAACTTGGGAGTAATATAATTGCTCTATTTTTAATTTATAAAGACAAAATTATACCACTAAATATTTTAGGATGTATTTAGTTCGAGGAATTAGAAGGGGAAGACCTCCCCTTGTTGATAGAGCCAAGAATGACTTATTAAGCTTTGTTTGTATGAGTGGGACAGCATTGAGCACCTCATTGATGCAAGAGAGCTTCTGTATTCTGTATTCTGATGTGACAGTATTCTCCAAATTGGTAGGGCTACATATGAGAGATGTGAGTGTGAAAGAATTATGTCAAGGTTTGATGCTTTTAGGCTTTCTCAAGCAGCTACAAGTTTTAGGAGTATGAAGTTGCAAAAAATATTACTTGATGGCTCCCTCAAACTGCGTTATCTCAAGGTCTTGAAACTGGAGTATTGTCCATTGTTCTTGTTGGTGGTAGTTCCTTGATTGTCACACAACTTAGTGGATCCTCTAACTCCTTCTAGTGCTATGCAGATCCTATTAGAGGTAGTGCCTACAAATGATAGAGTTGATTTGAGTTAAATCCGATGACACTGTCCTTAAGAGCTATTTCACAACTACTAACAAATAAGAAGTAGCACTCCCTAGGATTAAATGAATCCTTCATGCAAAGACAGAGTGAGTAGAACTACAGAAGATAATAGAACTTCGGTCTCATACTCTAGGATTAAGAGAAGTTTCTCGAAAGCTCAAGGATGGGTTGATCAAACCTCTAGTCTCATGCCTTTTTATAGGCTGTAGGTCATAAGAGAACATTGGGAAGAGAACATTGGGTAGTTATACACAATTAAACATTGGTTGCAAAAACATTAAAACATTGGTAACAAAATCATTAACCTACTTAATGAATATTTATAGGGAGGCCATTAGGTTTTTAAACACATTAATAGGTGTTTATGATCCATTAAGGTAGCAATAAATCATACAAATTCATCTTGTATTTTTGTAGAAATATTTCCGGTAAAATTGCCCAATACTGCATTTAACTCGCAAAAGGGAGGGGGAAATTGCCGGACTTCAACTACATTTCCGATAGCTTTTTGTCATGAGAGAAAGACTATATTCCTCCTCTTGGTCCATTTATTAGCCAAATATCACTTGTTATTACTTGGACCCCACAATCTCAAACAATATGGGACTTGTTCTTTGTGACATACCTACTCATTATTTCCAACAATTCCCCTGCATGTGTTAAAACGAACATCTTAATTGAGTTACACACATGAGTATAACTATTATATCTGGTGGTCTTCTGGACTATGAACTATACCTAGACCGATAATGCTTAGTACACAAAAATGAAGCATGCTTCTATGAACCAATAAATCTTGGGTGTGCACTAGAGGTATTAAGAGTCATATTATACCCCCACATTTTCTCTATTAATGTGCTTGGTGCATAATGAGTGCTCTAGAGATTTCACCATGATCTCATAGGAGTGACCCCACTTCACATTCATAGAGGTAATTTCATGAAATGTGCCTGTAATGAGCACATCATCTTGTAGGATTATAAAATCATTAAAAGCTTTTGCTCAGCCTCACTAAAAATACTTTCTAGCACTTTCTTGTACCATAGGAAAGGACTAGCAATTTATTTAGCGCTAGCAGAACTAACGAACGACTTGTTTTTACCCATATGAACATTCTTCATGGGATCATCAATCACAAAGGTTGGATTGACCATCACTATTAATTTCGTATTGACTTCAATCCCAATCCCCTTGGCTATTTAAATTCTTCCTATGTTTTTATTAAATGATAAGTCAACTTTTTGACCTTACACAAAATTGATTGAGATAACTCCATAATTTTTAAGCTCTTTATTATATCTCAAAAAAGTTCAATTGCATCATTGTGTATCTACAATGGATGTTTCCATTTGGCAATCTCAAATCATCGACACTATATGTCGGTGTTTACACCAAAAACATTTGCTAAGAAATTTTCAACAACTTAGCCTTCAATTGCAACTATCTTTAAAGTAATATAAACTTTGGCTAACACAATATTTTAATTTTGGCTACTAGTGAATTTTCTTAGATAAAATTGAAATTTAGTTAACGTCTGTATATCTCATACAACGGGAATCCACCATACATGATATCGACATTTATGATACCTCTCAAATATTTTATTTCCCTCATATGGCTACATATTTATATATGCTCTATCTCCATATAGCATAAGGTATGTCACAGGAATTAATGTCTTTTAATGCAACAATTTCTCAACAATCTCTGCAAACCGAAATTGAGCTATGAAGTTACTTTAAAAACTGTGAGCATCATAAGGAATATTTATAATGGTTCTCAAAAACCAAACTTCAGAAACATTTCTCAATATTATATATAATCACTATTCCCTTATAATTTGAAAACTCAAAATTACCTTTACTTCACTCATGCTTTCATAAATTTAGAAGCAACAAAACTCTATAATATGTCACACAAAATTTTCATAATTCATAAAATTTGCTCTCGTTAGTAAATAACAATGCCTTCACATAATTATTTTAAATTATAACTTGGCTTTATCAAATAAGGCTAGAAATAATTTGTAACTTTAAAATTTATAAGGTATCCCCACATATTAAGTACCCTCAGACTTTCAAATATTTCAATATATATGAAAATATTTCCAGATTTGCCAATAAAATTTCTAATTAAATTAGAATCTCACACATTGCCTCCTCTTTGTCGTAATATTTTGTAAACATATCAATTAGAAATTCTCATGATAATATATAACTCATCAAGTAAAGTAGATACCTATTATTATAGTTGGCAAAACACACTTTTTTTTTACTACCCTCATTTGAACATCTTTAAATGTCATTTACATGCTTCAATAATAATTCTGACTCTTTTGGAACTATATACTAGTGTAACATCCCTTAAATTTGAAAAAGGGATAAATTTCTCAAAAATAAATTTAAATATTGATAAAATCAATTTTGAAAATTTAAGGGCCTATTTTTTAAAAAATTTGAGGAAAAATAGTTAGAGGTCATAATTTGGCTCAAACATTTCAGAAAAATTATTTGAAGGCTCTATGAAGCTAATTAAGGAAGAAAATACTTAATATTGATTAGGAATTAATTTATAAAATTATAAAATGAGCCAATACCAATTTAGATATTAAGGAAAAATTGGTAGCTTTATTAATCGAACTTGAAAATCAGAAATTGGTTAACGATAAGTCAAATTATGGAGTCTAAAGAATTTAAAAAATCTTAAATTAGACAAAGAGAAAACATTAGCGTCTAGTGTGTGTGATTAATAAGACACACACACACACACTCATACATACATATATGTATATAGATGTGTATATATACACAAACATATATGTATATATATACATATATACACATATGTGTATAGACACACACACACACATATATACACATGTATGTGTGAGTGTGTTCGTTCTAATAAACACACACTTACACATTCATTCGGATATAGCCACATGGACCCGACCCAGATGCCTCAACCAACACCCATTTAGTAAACAAAACACTTCATTCCCTCACTCTCAATTACCACTTTCGGTCAAAACAGAGTGAGAGAGAGCAAGAGTGATCTATGTCACCGGAGAAGGAGGAAGACTGTTGAAAAACCCACATGCAACTACAGAAACCTATATAGGTGGGTCTCCTTCTCCTTTAGCTTGCTTTTTCCATTGGATACGTAGGAAGCTATCACCTGTAAATGTAAAATCTAGTGTTGCATGTTGTTTTTAAGCAATGTTTTAGGGTTTTTTTTAGTTCTGTTTTTAATCATCAATTATAGAGCAATCTATATGAGTTCAAAGAGTCAAATTCCTGAAGATTTAGAGTAAAAAACTAGGATTTCATGTTGGTTTTTTCATCTCTATCATGTCATCGGAAAAAATAAAGTTTCTAATGGAACATTTCAGAGGCTCAAATAGAGTCCATATGAGGAATTTCTTTGGTTTTCTTTTAAGATTTTGAAATTTTAAGATTTTTAGTAGATGTTAAAATCAAGAAGAGTCCAAATCGGGTAGAGAAAAGTAGAGTTTTGGAGAGTTTAAGGCAAATTGTCAAAACTGACATTTTTAGGAGTCAGTTGGCTTTATGCTTTATTTTGGTTAGTCAAAACTTTTCCAATGTTTATGAAATTTTACAGGGAACTAATACACATCCAAAGCTTTAAAATACATTTTAGAATGAATCAATTGGATATCTAGAGGAGAAGTTATGATTTTTAAAATTTTAGTTAGGAAACAGGGAACAATTTGGGAATTCAGATTCTAGCAGTGGGAAAATGGACGAATTTCATAAGGGTAATCTGGTAAATTAGCTATGTAATTATTTTTCCCTTAAAATAGGTAGAGATTTCCATTGAATATTATAACTTAGGAATTAGATGTACAAATCATAAGTTATGAATTTTTAAAATTTAGGTATAAAATCTGGAAATTCTAGGTTCTTAATAAGACAGTTAGATTGGTCATGGGTTTTAGGAACTTAGGACCCCAAATTGATATTGGGTAGTGTTGTTTCTATACAAGGGAATTCAAGAGCTTCATATAGAAGCTTGAACCATCTCATTTGGAATTTTATAGCCTAAGATATGAATTTTCAAATTTACTTAATAACTGAGGCAAAATTGGGATTAATTCTGGAAATTCCATATATAAGGGAGATGTAATTTGAAGATTAGGGACATACTTTAATCGTAAGCACAAAAGAGTAATTATGATAACCAACCAATTCAAAATAAAGGACGAGAATTATGAGTGGGTTAAGAATAACATAATCTTTATTATGTTGATAAATTGAAATAAGTAGTGACCCATCTCTATATGAATTTCAAATTATAGGATTTGATATTTTCCCGAGCTTGAAGGGAAAGCTAAATGGTAAAGGTAAATTACCGGAAAGGTCAACAGGTAGTAACAATTTCTCTCATATTATATATTGTTTTGCATGTATGTGTTTACTATTGATTATATTCATTTTATAAATATATTGAATGATACTGAACTGTTAGTCCCGAGGCCGTAAGTCTCAATGTGCATTGTTGCATGGGGTGTAACCTTGGGTTGTAAGACCTGATATGCTTTCTGTAATCACCTTCCTTATGAGCATAAATCTATTCTATGCTCCGATACCAAAAAATGTGACACCCTCATTTTCATCACCTTACCGGCTCTTAGTTCCATTAAATCAGAATAATTTAAAAGCCGTTCTCTTTATTTACACTAGAGCAATTCTCTTATTACATTAGAGCGGTTCTCTGCTGATCCATTCATATATTCATAAATACATGGAATACAAATAGTAGTGCCCCGCACTACGGTCTTTTCTTCACTTCACGTCTCCATATCTCCTTCACGCATACTTCCATGCATCCTTCAACCTGTCTAAAATGGTTGTTTGGGAGGAGTAAGATTCGAGAGAATCTCAGTAGTGAACAGTACCACTATGCATGGTAAATACATATGAATGCATGACATGCTTGCCTACCAAATCTAATGCCAACATAATGATATGCTTTATGCTCAATGTTATGACATATCAATGGCCATTGCATGAAAAATAACAGAGCTTCAACCAATCAAATATGCTCCACAAAAACAGGCAAAGCAGTCACATAATCAATGCAAGACATACATATCATACACATGCAGGAAATGTAAGTTCACTACCTGTTAGACTTCACGTCCGTCCTCAAAGCATCGTTCTTGCTCCAGTTCTGGCACGTCCACTCATCGAGTCCTATAATTCACAAACATAGCACACATGAGTCACTACTCATCCATATAACATTCTAGACTCATTTTCATTGGTTACTTAGCCCAATTATACTAAATTACCAAAATGCTCCTGGAAGCCCGACCCAACTGTACTTTTACAGAAATTACAACATGAGCCAATCCTACACAATTTTATGTGTAGAATCCATTTATGACTTCATATCAGTCAAATTCAGGCCTGAATGATGAAAATACCCTTTAACAGCCCCTATTTAGAGCTATAAGGGTAATTTGGTCATTTCACACCCCAGGCCTTTTCTCACTTCGTCATCAACGTGAACTCTACACAATTCGATCTTTTGAACTCAATGGAATCATCCAATTGATGAAATTCCAACTCTTTGCTCATGCCACACCTCAGGAAGCTAATATAGAGTTCTCAGAAGAGTTGTGTTGGTTCCTCCCTTTCTTAGGCTTAATACCTTCCTTTCTACTTCTAATTACATGATTAGCCGTTTAGATATCCATTGGACATCATTTTGGCCCCCAAAACACTGATAGAATGAGAGATGAACAGTACCCTACTCTCAAAATACTCATCCAAACGACAAACCGAAATGGTAGAAAGGAAGCTTACGCTTACCTCTACGCCTTTCTGAATTTGGTTCGGAATTCCGGCGACACTCCGGCCTGCGAGACGGTACCAACCATCTCCAAACGAGAATCCAAAACCATAGAATCGAAGCTCGGGATGAGTAGAATAATGTTTGTAATGGGTACTTAGAGAGAAAATGCCATTTCGGTCGAGTTCCGACGAATTATCACTTTCTCTCTCTCCTCTGCGTTCTTGTTCTTTCTCCGTTCTCTTTCTCTTTCTCGTTATGATCTGTTTCTCTTTCTCTTTTCTGTTTTAATTGCATGAGAAAGAGTGAGAATTGATGATGAATGGTGATGATTAATTAAAATCATCCAGGTGACCTATACTCAATTAGTCTACCTATCTCATTTCTTGCACAACAAGTTTCCTTTCTCTTTTCCTTCATCATTCCACTAATATTAATGAGAATTAAGAGAGTATAATTCACTCTCAAATTATCCCATTATACCACCTCAAGTGGTCAACCAAAGCCTTAAGCTTCTCCGCTTATTGACTTTACTTGATAATAATTTACCCGCTTAGGCTTACTAATCATCAAGTAGTCATTTTCCTCCTTTTAATTCCCATTCAACTCAAATCATTGGGAATATCAGGGAAATCCATCATTTCTCATCTTTTGGAAAAATTATCATTTTACTCTTACTTTTTATTTCTTTTAATATCCAAAGATATTAAGGAATTTTGGGATAAATATCATGTCCCGCTAGGACATTTGCTAAACCGGGGTCTAGCAGCCCACTTAATCTAGGCTAAACCTCAAGCCTTTAATCCAAAATTCGGGGTATTACACTTTCAGAGTAAGGCCGTTAGACTCGATGTGCATTATTGCATAGGGTGTATCCCTGGCTATAAGATCTACTATGTAATTTGTATTGTGATGGACTGTATGTCCCGAGGCTGTAAGTCTCAAAGTACCTAGGGTATGGGGTGTATCCCTGAACTATAAGACCTATTATACCAGTTGTATTGTAATAAACTATGTGTACTTTGATTGATGTTGTGCTATATTTTGATTAATATTGCCAAATACTTAATCATATGATGTTTTGTTTAACATGCTTTGGAAACTTACATATGTTATGATTAACTGTTGTTATTATTGAGATTCTCGTGAAATCACCTTTTCCCTGAAATGACCTACAGAGAAAGCAAGCAGCTCACGGGGCAAGCAGGTAGTGATTTCGGAGAAATAAGAAGGTAGAGAAGAAGAAATAATTTATATTGGTCATATGTACTCTAATTTTGATTAGATTTAAGTATTTTTTGTAAGCTCGTGTGGCTACATGGTTTTTATGTGTGTGTACACACACACACAGTGACGATAGTACTTATAGTTGTGGCAGTAGTGGTAGTATAGTATACGTAGCACGGGGTAACCTTAGTAGACTGTATATACATAACGAATTGGTAATTTCATCAAGTATGATAACTAAAATAGGATTGGACAATTGTATGTTAAGGGCCCATAGTTTAACCATCAATATTCTAGGATAAGAGTAAAGAAAGACTTTGATAATAATAAATGAAGCTAAGGATTGATGAGTCATAATGAAGTTTGAAGAACTACTATATAACAATTTTTGAAAGTCTTAACATTTTTAAAACGCACATTCAACTATAGGTTCAAACCTTGTATCTAGGTTGGATTTTCAATTACTTTCAAAGGTATTTTCGTCCTAAGATTGAAACTTGGTTTAGTGGTTCAAATTCATTATGCATAAAACTCATCTAATAACTACGAAATTAGGGTGTCACAACTTGTATTGTGAAAATTAATTTAGAATATGAAAACACAATTTAGATAACACATTATGAGTGTGTTTGGATTTAACTTTTGAAAATAGTTTTTGGAGAAAAAAATGAAAAAAGTGATTTTTTTAATAGATTCTAAGAAGAATAAAAGTGATTTTGATAAAATGAGAGTGTTTGGGTATTGGGTTGAGAATCACTTTTTTAATGGTCAAATTACCAAAAAAGACATTAGCTTTTATGATAATTACATATAAAGGATGAGATTTTATTTTAAATATTTTAAATATTAAATTTCATAATAAATACCAAAAATTACATAAATTTGTCTACAAAATTAAAATTATAACATTAGACAATTATATAACATCATAAAAAATAGTTCAAACATATATGCATTAATAAATTATATAGACTAAAACATTTATATATAGTAATTATCCAAAATAATACAATATTTTAGATTGAAATAAGTACTCTCTCCGGTTTTAAATATAAGATAGATTAAATTTTTTTAGAAAGATTAAGGAAGCTGAATAAGTTACTTAATCATATCATATTATATTGTGTATCCTTAAATTACATATTAGTTTATTAGTCAAACTAATTAGTTTGGAGAAAAAATTAAAATATAAATACTCTAAAATAATTTAATTAGTTTCTTTAATCTCTTGAAAAAAGTTAACTTTATCTTATATTTAAGACCAGAGAAAATAATAAATTTTGACATAGTTGTTTATCTAATAGGAACAGTGATTCTGAAAAAAAAACCACATAATACCCAAATAGCAACATAACATTCAACTATTGTTTATATTCTATAATAATTTATGTGAAAATGAAATAAAATAAAAAAAGTTTATATATATATATATATATTCTTAACTTAATATACAGTGGATAACATTTTAAAACAAAATAAGTTTATTGGGCATGAAAGAGAGGACGGAAGGAACAAGAAAGAGAAGAAAGGAAAGAGATAAAAAGATGAGAGAGAAAAATTGGTGGGACCCATATATAAAAAGTGAGAAATATTAGTTTTTTTCAAAACTATGGTTTTGACCAAAAAAGCACTTTTTAGCCTTTTTGCTAGTGTTTGATAAATTTTTGTTAAAACCATAGTTTGGATTGAGAATCATTTTTTTTATTTGCCAAACACACACTATATCAAGGTATTAAATCAATGAAATATCACAAAAGACATTGACCAAACAATGGTTTCATTTTTTTAGTGAAACCAATAGAAAATATTTTATTGCAATAACCGAAAAACCTTTTATTATCTATCAAATTCTAATTAGAATTTCTCAAAGCCTTCCTCTGGGAAAAAAAAAAGTTTAAGTTCTAAAGCTGACAAGTGTCATGTTGAACATTTATGCGTATTTGAAGATTTATGAGCTCAGCTAAAAACCCATAAAATCACAAAGGCAACACACTTAAATATGAATTAAGAGGAGATAATTTTGATGAAATCATCACAGGAGGTAATAGGAAAAACCAATGGAATATATTCTTTAATTAAAATAATAAAACCTCCATTGAATATATTCAAAATAAAAAAACTCAATAATGAACCAAGTCTTAATTTTGAATGTCCAATAAGTTGTACTTTTAGACAATTAATATTTAAATGTCTTTGAACATGATTAATACTCGTCAACTTACAGGCCTGATAGCAAATTTCAGTTTCTTTGATAGAAAAACTGATTTATCGACGCGGGTGCATGTTAATTTTGAAAAACCCATAAAACGCCATTGGCTAAAAAACACACCATATTAAAATGATCCTGAAGGAAGAACATGTAGATGTGTCGATTGGACCAAGCCGCATTCCAAATGAAATGATCTAGGGGTTCGTGCTAATAGTAGCTCTTCATTTGAATTGTTTCAGTTTAAAACCTTTACTCTTATGTGCATCTCCGCACCTTTGGGTTTTCCTGCATATTCTTAACACGCAAACACTAGACCATAGTTTAAAAATCTAGATGCCTTGCTAAATTCTCCAAGTAAATAGCCAATGTGACGAAAAATTAGACAATAAACTCATCTCATTTTCTTTGTGATCAACCAAACAAATTGCAAAAGACCACATCATCATGCTCAGAAAATTAGCAGGTAATAGCTCTTAAGATTGTTGGCGGTAGTTCCTTAATTGTTACACAATTTAGTGGATTCTCCAACTCCTTCTAGTGCTATGCAAATCCACTAAAAAAAACTATCATTTTGTAGTGGTTAAAATGGTGTATTTGTAACAGTTTTACCAGCTACAAACGACTGTAGTAGCGGCTGCAAAAACTGCTACAAAACATACTATAGCGAAGGATTTTGTAATGGTTTTTCAAAACCGCTACTAATGTAACAAAACCGCTACTACATTGGTAGTGGTTTCATCTCATCACTACAAGATGCTTACGTAGATAACACATTATCTGAGAAGGTTGTAGCAGTTTTAAAACGCTACAAATGTTGGCGCAAAATTTTGCTTGTCGAGAAATGAAAATTAAAAATTTGGCACTAACATTGTAGCAGTTTTAAAACCGCTACTAAATACATGCAAGAATTCTTAAAAATTGGTGCCAAATATTTGTAGCATTATGAAATCGCTACTAATATTGAATGAAATTTTAAAAGTGGAGCAAAAAATTTAATATGATTTTACATTTAAATTTGTAGCAGTTTAAAAATCATCACAAAATATTGCGAAAAGGAAAAAAAAGACTGTAGTTTGAGTCCATTGTTACATTATTATGTTGAATGTTTTATTATTTAAGTAAGAATTTAAATGATAGTAGTTAATATTTGAGAAGAATGATTAAATTAAGTTAGATAAGTATAAAAATTATGTAGTTTTAATATTGAGAATATGTAGGTAATAAGTACTTATTATGTTGTCCACTAGATGTTATTTGATTATAGAAGGAATGTTGAAAATGTTGAGGAAAAGTCCTTAAATTTCTAGAGAAGAAGAAAAAATAATTAGTATAAGTATTATAAGAAGGAAAAAAAATGTTGAAGTCATGCAAAGATTTAAAAAAACGTTTTATCATATTTGATCAGCTTGCTCAGCTCTTAAAAAAACCTTCACAAATGAGAGAAAAAACGAGAGACGAGGGGTGGGAAGAAATGGAGTAGGGTTTGAAATGAGGTGTGGTGGGATATTTATAGGGATCTGCATAATGCTTGTAGAGGTTAAAGTGACTATTTTTGTAGCAGTTTTGTTTTATTTTGTAGCGGTTTTAAAACTTACAAAAATTGGTTTGCATTTTTTAATATATATATATATATATATATATATATATATATATATATATATATATAAATTGAGGTTTGCAAGAACAAAAATATAATTTGTTTAATCATTCTTCGTCGCTATCCCTACAAAAAAAAATATGTGGAGAAAATGTTAGTGGTATTATTTTGTACAAAGATTAAATTTAAATGAAGTGACAATAAAGTGTAACTTATAAAAATGCACCAAATTATAGGCAAATTGTCATCACCTTCAAGGAAGAAGTTTTCAAAATAGGTAGGCTAGAATGACTTACTCTCGTAGGCAATGTTATCACATCACCCATGTCGTAAAGGTCTTGAGGCTTTAAATGAACTACCATATTCCAATCCTTGTGCTTCTCGCCCTCGATATAATAAACCTAAGAATATATGACACATCATCTTCAGATTGACTTATGTGAATTGGTTGGAAGAAATTTACTGATGTGATGCCTGAGTTATAAGTGCTGAGTCCTTAGGAAGTTTTCGTATTTTCCTATAAACACTTGAACAGCGTCACAGTGAAATGACCTTGGTAATTTAGTTCAACGACATCAAAAAGCTTTCCATAATAAGGGACGCCTCTGAACTGCATTTTGCTGTCACTGCTACTCACATAACTCCTTGTCCTAAAGGTGCTATAAATACCTGAGTTTTGAGTTAGCAATCATTGATATCATGAAAACCATACAAAACTTGAAACCATTGACATTATATGATGTGAACCTTTTTACATGGTCAAGAGGGCCAATTGCAAGAGATATGAAATCTGGTGAGTATGTGTTATGGTCATTTAGTATTCTGCAAACAAACCAACTTGGGAATTCTCTGTGGACCTTTTTGTCAATTTCATAGGATGTTTGTATGCAAATCCTGCGTTGACACTTCACATGAATTATGAATTCGCTACAATTAAATGAGGAGGTGATCTTGAAATGTACGTAAAAAATGTAAGGAAATATATAGAATAACATATGAGTGTACAATTCTTACTGAAAGAAGGTTTCAAATTGAGTGCCACTTCTCAGTTGTTGTTAGTTTAAAGTTCTTACTTCCTCTAACTGGTTTACTAACACAAGGGATTAACAACTCTATTGATGATAGCTCAAGTTTAGGACAATCGTCTACGCAATGTGGTTGGTTGACAGACATATCAATGTCATCAAAGTACCTTGAACATAAATATAGGATCTCATCCCCTATATAACCTTCAGCTATAGAGCTTCTGGCCACGCCTTATTCCTTACCTAGTATTTCAATTTCCCAAAAAACCTATAAAGTAAAGAAGGAAAAATGTTAATAAATGCTAAATGTACGGCTACCAAATTTAGAAATTAATGTTGATGCACATATGTAAAATGAGTACCTCTCAACAGTGAAAAAAGATAGAGGAAAGATCATCTACAAATGACAAAACATAAGAATGATTTTGTGTTGTAGCTAATCGAGCTCCTCAATGATTAAAACCTTGGAACACAACTTCTGAAAGAAATAACACAGCTCCACCAAAATAATAGACACATCAAGAGGTAGGGTATTTTTTACAGCTAGCGGAAGTAACTGTTGCATGAGAACATGTGAGTCATGACTCTTCAGCCTAGCAAACTTTCAAGCCTGCATGTCAATACATTGTGAAATGTTGCTTGAATACGCATCAGAAAATTTTATTTTTTTCAATGTCGCAAGGAAGATTTTGTTTGGTTTTATGAGGGTGAATTTTTCAAGTTGAAATTTGTTATGCTCATGCGGCCATGTGTCTTCATGAACTCCCATGGCCCATAAATCTTTCCTTGCTTGAAGATGATCCTTTGACATGCAGGGTTCGTTAAGCAGCGTGTATAGCACATTGCCGCATACATTTTTTTTTCAATGTGCATGACATCAAGACTGTGTCGAAGAAAATTATATTTCCATAAGAAAATGCTTATCTTCTACCATTGTTGTGGCCCAGAAGTAGAAGTCCAACTAGTCTTTCACCTGGCTTTTACTACATTGTCCTTTTTTCAAAACTTGAATTCAACATCCTAAAGCTACTATAAGATATTTGTACTGGATAAAGGTTGAGGAGGTTCTCTTTTTTCCAGTTTTCCATTGAAATGATTCTATTGCAATCTAAACTTGTGCTTACTATCAAGAAACCTCCGATGACCCATAAAGCACCACTTTTGGCTGTGACGTAGGCACACTGAGTCAGAGTCAAAATTGCAAGCTGGACACACGTCCCAATATGCACATTCCACCTGAATAAATTTCCAAACTGAGGAAAGTCACTTATCATCCACATCAAGGTTGTACGCAACAATATCTTCTTATACACGTCAAATGTCTCGATGCTGACATCCCATAAGTCAAGCAATTTTGCAATAAGCGGTTAGAGATACATATCAATGTCAATACCAGGTGCCTTTTTGACTGAAATAATCATAGAAAAAATGAATGAGTTTTGTTTCATACACATCTAGAGGGCAAGTTGTAGGGAAGTAAGACTATCGACCAAATACTATAACTCGTGCTAAGATTCCTAAATGGATGAAAATCGTTAGTCGCCAAAGTAAGGCAAACATTTTTAGGGTCGGCTATAAAAGCTAGAAAGTCTGAGTCGAACGCTTTCTAAGCTTTTGCATCCTGTGGATGTCTTAATTTACCATCTTCATTCTTGTCAACTTTATGCCACCTTATATTCTCAGTCATTTTAAATGATATAAACAATCTTTTTAATTAAGACTTCAAAGGAAAGTACCTAAGAATTTTTATAGGTTTCTTTTTATGATTTTCCCCCTTCTGAATTGTCTTGTACCTCGATGTGTGATATCGCTTACAAGTCTCCTTGCTAGTATCATCTCCGTAATATAGAATACAATAATTGGGGCATGCATCAATTTTTTAGTAGTTCAATCTTAATCTATTAATATTCTTCTTGGCCTCGTAGAACGTTATAGAAATCTTCGCGTCGGGGAACACATCTTACAAGAATTCCAGCAACATCGACATTCCCTTATTAGTGATTCCACACAAGCACTTGATATGATACAATTTCATCAAGAAAGATAATTTTGAGTATTTTTGACAACTTTAATAAAAAGGATGATCTGCTTCATCTATTAGGTTGAAAAAATCCCAAGCTACTTCATTCCTCAAGAACATAGAGTCTGAACCCTACACTTCTTTGTTGAAGTTTTCGTCTTGAAAAACAAGCGCATCATGAACAACATCATTAACATGATTATCTTGATCTACTTGAAATCCTACTTGTGAACTTTGAGGAGGTACATCATCATATATCATACAAGACTTCTCACTATGAATCCCCCAAAACGTATAGTCTTTCGAAAAAAGCTTCACAAGCAAATGTTCCTTAATAACTTCTTGTGTATGCCACTTCTTAAATTTGCATCTATGACACGGACACATGATCTAACCATTAAAGCTGGCATAAGAATATGTGAAATCCAAGAAATTGTTTAATTCGTACAAATATACTAGAGAATTGTGTGGCAACTTGATCCATGACTTATCCATAGCTAGTGAAAAAAAAGCTAGCAAAGTTGAATGAAAAAGGAATTTTAAGTTTTTTGAAAGACGTATGCCTAGAGGCTTAAATCCAAATTCTCCAACGTTCAACAATGTGTAGCGATTTTAAAACCACTACTATAACTGCTACTAATTGCAACCTTTGTAGTAGTTTGACGGCCAAAACCGATACAACCTTTCATGATCGTTGGCTAGATGTGACATGTTCACATTTCAAAATGACACTTTCTAGTGGTTACAGGGAAAAAACTGCTACCAATTTCATGATCGTTAGTGGGATATGAAATATTCAAATTTCAAAATGACACACTTAATAGTGGTTAAGGGCAGAAACTACTACAAAATTTCATGACCATTGGCGGAATTTGACATATTCAAATTTCTAAATGACATACTTTGTAGCAATTAAGGGGCAGAAACCACTATAATATTTCATGACCATTGGCAGGGTTTGACATATTCAAATTTCAAAATGACACACTTTGTAGTGGTTAAGGTTCAGAAACCGCTACAACATTATTATTTATTATTTCAAAAATAATTAAAAGTTTGTAGCAGTTTTGTAACTGCTAGAAATATAAACTTCTTTTTTTTTAAAAAAAATACTTTACAATTTGTAGTGGTTTGTAGGTAAAAACCGCTACAAACTTTAGTTATTATTAATTTTTTTTGGATGAGTTGTAATGGGAACAAGAAATTACATAAATGAAAATACAAATATCCAAATTTTGTTTCCAACTATTCCATATCAAAATAGAACTGTCCTAAACCATAAATGAATCTAAGATATAACTAACTATCTAGAGGTTAATCATCAGGTCCTCTCTCAAGGAAGACAAGATCACGGGCTGACCAGAGTTAACAACATCATTATCATTGACAGAAGGAGGCGGCTGGACAATGAACTTAGGGATTGGCAGGACCTATGGGTACTCTTTGTCAGGAAACAATCGACTCCACAACCTAGACAACATGGAGTTTATGAAATCCCACCACTGGGTTTGCTAAGTCTAGAAGAAGTTAGCATGTACTTGAAGCTACATGACAACCTCCTCACAAATGTTTTGAACATTCTCAAAGGCGCCACTCCTGCCCTAGACCATATACTCTTTGGTGCCTAACCCCATACCCCTACAACATTCTAGGTCCTCAACTGGGTGCAAACCAGCTTTCAATGGCATAGTGGGATCCACAGACCCCTGTGACTCCTGGGTTTGGGTCTCTCGGAACTCAGCTTTTGCGACTGCTAGATCCACTCTTGTCATTTTATGAAACAATAAATTATTATTATAAACAATAAATTAGTATTATAAACAATAAAATAATAAATTATTATTATAAAATAATAAATTATCATACAATGGCCTCATCTGCCTGCTAATAGGTCCAGTCATGTCCCAGTGTCTATGAGTGACAGTGAATAACCCCCCATAGTCCGTCCGGCGATTCTCATGTTGAGCCTTTATTTCCTAAAAGAATGAAAACAATAAATTATAATTATAAACAATAAAAAAATAAATTTATAAAAAATAAACAATAAAAAATAGTATAAAGCTAAAATTAATTAAGATTGTAACAAATTACCAGTTTGCTGTAAGTAACAACAAATGTCTTCGATCCTATAGTATAATGGATCATCTGCTACCGTCAGCTTCTAGTGTTTCTTTGAGAGAGAGCCTGTATAAACAACAAAACATTAAAATTATTATAATTATTAAAAATAATAATTATTAAAAAATTATTAAAAATAATAATTATTAAAAAATTTACCTATCCCTCTAAGCTCCTCCTGTACAGGACAAAACTTGCCACCCTTATTCATACTGTGGAAGAGACGATTCCTCCTGTTCTTCCAGCCATACCTATCTTGATCTTTGTGTACCTCTTCCTGTTGTCGTGGACGGAAAACCTATCCTGTAACACAATTGAATAAATAATAATTAAATACAGTTAGTTAATTACAAATGATATATAATTATAATTATTTACAATTATAATATAATTAAATACAATTAATTACCTTCATAGCCTCGTCCCACACTATATTCTTCAACGTTTGGGGAACACTCTTCCACATCTTGAAGTGGATGGGAACTGTATCCAATTCGTGCCTAGATCATTAAGATAGCAGTTGAATATGTTACCACCATTCTCAACCGGCTGGTCCGTGGCCTCATTCCACAAAACTACCATACGTAGTCCCCAATCCATGCTATTGAGACTAGCTACGTCCAGCCTCTTGGTGGATATGTTCCCTTGCTCATCTTCAAAATTTGCCACATATGTTAATTAAATTTAAATCCACATTTCAACCTATGGAATTTAAATATTAAATTTATTAAAACAATAATTAAATTTACCTTGAACTGGCACCTTAAACCTCGTCGACTGTGTAGACGACCATTGTGGGTTATTTTGGTTCCTGGCCTTATCCTCATTAAGAAATAGCTCCATGTCACTGAGAATGAGAATGTTGAAGTAAAACTCCTCATTCTTGTCATAATCGCTTAGACCAATGTCAGCACCTCTAGCTGAACAGGCAGCTCTGGTGGGGTTACCTCTTATGCGGTCATCTATTGTGGCTGCTATAGCAGGGTCGTCTCTTACGATGGCACATGGACATGTCTACCTCCACGCTGCCCTCTACTGGCCTTACCACTACTACTCCCTCGCAGAATATGTATTGGGGGAAGCTTAGCCTCCTTCTCCTTCCCTTTATCTCTCTCGAAAGTCAAAATAACAACAATTATTATTAAATGATTAAAAATAATTATCAATATTTATAACAAAATTAGAATAATAAGGGTAAAAGCGAAATAAAGGAGTTAACTTTACTAACCTCAAGTGCCTAACTTTATAAATGCTTGAGTAGAACCTCATATTTGAAGCAAAACCTTTCAGAGGGTGCGTGAGAAACAATTTGGCAAAAGTGGTAAAATGGGGAATGACGGCACTTTTATAGCATTGAAATTTGTAAGGGTTTTAAGAAAAACTACTACCTAAACTGCTACAAACCACAAAACCCTACCTCATGTGATGTGAAATTTATAAAACCTCTACAAATGTGTGAACCCTTTGCATTTTGTAGCGGTTATACATAGAAACCGCTAAAAATATGAAGGGAAAGTTTGTAGCAGTTCTATAAAAAAGCTACAAAGGTGTAGATGCTCTGTATTTTCTAGTGGTTAGTCATCAAAACTGCTATAAATATGTGGTCCTTTGTGTTCTGTAGTGGTTCTTGTCATATAAACTGCTACAAAGAAATCGACACAACTGTCGCGCCAGCTTTACGCCTTGGTGCCACATTTGTGGTAATTCAAATCAAGGAACTGCTTCAAATGAATTGCTAAAAATTTGGCACCAGCTTTGCACCACATTTTATGGCGATTTCGGTTGTGTAAACCTCTACAAATGTCATTTGTTAACCAGCGCGCCATTGGCGTGAGTCATATTGTTACAAATATTTAGTAGTTTGTAACAAATCCTGAATTGATAGTTTTTTTGTAGTGATCCTATTAGCGGCAACGCCTGCAAATGACAAAGTTGATTCGAGTCATGCCCGAGGACATTGTCCTTAAGAGCTATTATGTAACTATTGGTAGATAGGAAGTGACATGCCCCAAGATTAAATGAACCCTTCCTATAAAGACAGGATAAGCAGAACTACGAAAGATAATAGAACTCAACAAGGTAAAACACAAGAGGAGGAAAGAGGAGTTGCTTAAAAGCTCAAGGACGGGTTGCTCAGACCTTCGGTCTCATACCCTTTTATAAGCTACAGGTCACAAGAGAACATTGGGCACTTAAACACAATTAAACTTCAGTTACAAAAACATTAAAATGTTGGTTACAAAATCATTAACCTGCTTAATGAATATCTATAGGGAGGTTACTAGTCATTAGGTCGTTAAACACATTAATAGGTGTTTATGATCCATTGAGGTAGTAATAAATCATACAAATTAATCTTGTATTTTTGTAGAAATATTTTCTATAAAAAGTGCCTAGTACGGTATTTAACTTACATATAAGGGAGGGGGAAATCGCCGAATTTCAACTACATTTCCTATGGCTTTTTGTCGTGCGAGTAAGCCTATATTCCTCCTCTTAGTCCATTTACTAGGCCACGATTACTTGCTATTCTTGGACCTCACAATCCCAAACAATGTGGGACTTATTTCTTGTGATATACCCACTCATTATTTTCAACAATTCCAACCATCCATTTTCTAACCTTTTGTTGCTGTAAGTCTAGCGCAATTGGAAGAACTAGTTATTGAATAGGTGATAGATACACCTAAAAAAATATTTTAGGGTATTGGACGCACCATAAAATATTTTAAGACAGTAGATGCATCCTTAACCCTTTTTTGAAAGAAACATTCTGATTGTACATGTAAATCATTGAAAATTATTGCTAACATTAGATACAAATCATCCATCAAACACAATGATTTTTTTTTTAATGAAAACATAGTAGTCCAAAAACTCTACTTTACTCGTTATAAAAAAAAGAAAAACTCTACTTTACTTGACGTAGGCAAATGATGGTCTGTGCCATATGCATCAGTATTAAATCTTTTTTGAGTCATCGCAGAATCAAAATACAAAATAGCAAACAAGATAAAGAAACACTTAAATGCCAAAGGTTCCATCTTGAGCACTTCTCCGGTCTCCACCATCTTGGCTATCAACTTGTAATCTACCAAGAGACCTAACATCTGAGAATCAATAACTTCAAACTCACTTTGTGCCATCTCCAACTTTCTTCACGCCATTGCAAGCCGCTCTTTGGCTTCTGCTCTTTCCTTCCTCATTTGCCCCAAAGCACTTTCATGTGCCTCAAGCTCTGCCTCCATCACCAACATTTTCTCTCTTGTTGCCAAGACATCAACCATGTTCATGTCAAAAACTTTGGCCCGAAGAGACTCAACCCAATCTTTGTCAAATCCAAAATAGTTTGCTGCACCTAAGTTTTCCTCTAGGTTTGATTTGTCTGCCTCTGTCATCGTATAAGGGTTTTTGGTGCTTAGCATAATTAAAATATCAATTAGGACTCTGTAGGCGAAAGCTATTATCGGGCGGTGATGATGTGATAGCCTTAGTTTGGGATATAGCTCAAGGGTTTTCACTAGCAAAGCTCTTTCATCATCTTTCAACTCTACAAGTTCCAAAATTTCACCAATCTCAAATATAGAAGAAGATGAGGGGCTGGCACTATCAATTTGTGATTCTGATGACAAAGATGATAGAGTTAACAGATGAGAAGAGGAAATGGGATAAGGGGCGAAAAAAAGAGAAGAAAAGAAATTATCATAAAAATATAGACACTTACGACGGAGTGAAGAAATAACATCATTATAAATGTTCACTCTTTTAGGCTTGACTGCCATAGGTCTATCTTCAATACTTGCACCTCTTGTTTCTTTAATAGTCTACATGGAAGAAAATGAAAAATTAATTGTATTGTTTTGTTGGGTCCTATATTTTAAGATATAATGTTATTTACAGCTATCTTAAATATCAATAGGCAAACAAGTGATCCTTTGAATTCCATCTCAAATGGAGTTGACATTGGTGGCATCTCAGTAGCAGTAACTTCTTCATCATTCTTTGACACTTGCTTAGTGCTCTAAGAAACAGAAACATATGAATATTAATAAATATAAGCTTGTTTGTGAGTAATGGTTTGCCCATTTCTAATGTAATGATGAATTAAACCAGCATAATGAACATACTTGTGCAAAGTCTTCAGACAACTTAAGAAATGGTTCTGTAGATTGCTTTGTCACATCTGAACTAGGTGATTGAGTTTCTCTCACTGCTTCCTCCGGTGCATAATTCTCTTGGAGATTTTGTTTTATTGTTTCTTCGATTCTTCGAACAATCTGAAAACAAAATTGAAACAAGTTGTATTTTGGCATGGCGCTTGTGTGCATAAAAGTACCCTTACTAATTTCATGAGGAATTCAAAAGAATTTTAAATTTATTTCCTATTTATTTATCCATGAGTCCTAGTACTTGCTGTTTGTCTGTGATTATGTTTGGTTTCATTAATAACCAATCAGAAATTCCGATCATGAATATCTGCAAGAGTGAGTCTTTATTACCTTGTCTTTTCCTATATATCATCATTGTATTATGGAAAACTTACTCCTAGATCCTAGGTACGAAATTTGAATACAAATAGGTTCTCCTTATTTCATTCGATACTAACAGGTCCCAATAATTTAATATTTATAAGTTGAGTTGCATCTTTTACAAGTCAAATTTACTGAAACAAATACCAATATGAGTATTCAAGTTGCAATATTGTTAAAGTCATTACTAAGTGCAAACTTATTTGAGAGTAATGAACATACCTCTGCAAAGTCTTTTTCGGACAACTTAAGAAATGGTTCCATGGATTGCTTCGTCAAATCAGAACTATTAGCTGATTGAATTATTCTCGTACTTTCCTCTAGTGAATAATTCTCTTAAAGACCTTGTTTCATTGTCTCTTTGTTTTTTTTGACCAATCTGAAAAAGGGTATTGAAATAGGTCATGTATAATTTGGCATGTTATGCATGTTCATGGAAGTACCCTTAATTTGAGCAAATGTTAGACAACAAAAGAAAAATATACACTAATTTCATGAGGAACTCAAAAGAATTCTAAATTTCCTTTCTATTTATCCATGACGAGTCCTAGTGCTTGTTGTTTTTCTATGTGGTTTGGTTCGATTTCATTAATAAATAATCAGAAATTCCAAACATGAATATTTTCAGGAGTTAGTCTTTACCCTTACAGTCATTTTCCTATCTATCATCAATATATATTGAGGAAAATTGAGTATTGGTCCCAGGTAAGAAATTTAAATACAAATAGGTTCCCAGTACTTCATTTAATACTAATATGTCCCAAGAAATTAATATTTATAAGTAAACTTTTAATATTTATAAATCAAGTTGCATTTCCAGGTCAGATTTACAAATTAATGCTTACAAGTTAAACTTTCATACAAATCAAACTTGTAAATATTTAATGATATGAACCTGTTAGTATTAAATGAAATTCAGGTACTATTTGTTTTTAAATTTCTTACCTAGGACCTACGAGTAATTCCCCCATATATTATAATGATCATTACATGGTTTCCCGAAAAAAGATCATCACATCAAAGCTTATTTCATTTGAGGAATAGATAAAAGGGCCTAGGGATGCCTTTTTTTTTTTTTTTTTGAATTTGCTAGGGTTGTAGTGATTGATAATTACAGCCACTCTATGCACTGGCTTTCTTTTTTCTTGTTAATTGATAACTCTAAAGCATGAAGTATTTCAACAACTTCCTGATTCTGTGTTCTATGAAACACTGAAAGATAAAAGCTGTTTAATAAAAAAAATTTCATTAATTCATTTTATTTTATCTCTTTATTCACTAATTAATTCTTTCACTAGCCATTAAGATATCTAAGTTCAGAAAAGGTAGTTTGATGCACAATAAATGATATCATCCGTCATTATTGACTTGAAAGGATGTTGTGATTTCATTGGTTGGTACATATATATAATACAATGTCATACCATGAGATAACGAACAATTTAATTTTAGAATAAACAAATTATTCTTCTTTATTAATATGTTTGTA
Organism: Albizia julibrissin; assembly: GCA_037074505.1. NCBI lineage: Eukaryota > Viridiplantae > Streptophyta > Magnoliopsida > Fabales > Fabaceae > Albizia > Albizia julibrissin. Next base: position 33,379,423 of record CM073483.1, read on the forward strand.
AGTTGAATTAGATAATAATTTTGCCACTAATCGGTTATCTTCAACCGTTTCATTGGTGTCTCTTTATTTAACAAGTAGCACAACAAATGTAAGCACGGCAATATTGGCGACTGTTTTTGTATCATTCATTCCTCATATTATTTAATAAGAGAAAATCATAACCTTGTAAATAATTCAATTACTAGGTGATGGATATACCTCTTCCATATCCAATGGTACAGTAGATTGCTTCCTTGACTCAGAATCAGCTGATTGAACATTCTTTGATGTATCATGCTCTTGCAAGCCTTGTTCCATTGTTTCTTCCACACTAGCAAGCTAAAAAACACACAAAATTTGCTTTTCATTGATTTTGTATTTCCAAATATACTTCTACAACACCAACTACATCAAGGTTTTGTAGGTACCTATATTTTTCCTCAATTTTTAATTTGACAGCTATATGTTTTTTTTTCTTTTTATCAAATCCTTTAATTTTGTTCTCGTAGTATCATTTTCTCTGCGTAACTTTGCTTTGTTAGCTCCTTTAGTCCCTTACATGGCTAACAATAATAACAAAGTAGTTAAAGGATTTAATAGTGAGATAAATTTAAAAAGTGAAGGTACTTAAAAGTTAAGAGAGTATAGGTACTTATAAAATGATTTCACACAACATAATGAACAACTGTGCATCCATTTTAGGGAAAATTACACTTGGATCCCAAATAAAACAAATTATTACTGTAAGGTCCATCAAAATATCCAAATTACTATCAAGTCCCAAGGGACTTGAGGGTAAAAAATACCAATTGTTAAAAAGAAATCATTGTGCTTGCCCTTATTTAATTGTTGTTACCTATTCCTTGATCACTTGTAAATTCATGCTCCCCTCACTTGTTAATTCATACTCTTACACTTGTCAACCAAAACAAAATTATGTGGTAGTCATAATTCAAAATATGATATAAACCTATCATATAATTTTGTTTTGATTTATATACTCTAAGGGCACAAATTCAAATCAAGAGAAGGTAATTAAAAATTATACTATATTTTAATTGGCTGATAATTGATGGAGCATGAACTAAAAAGTGAGGGAGTAGGCAATGACAACTGAATGAGAGCAAGAACAATAATGTCTTTTTATAATTGGAATTTCTCACCTTAGGTCCCTTGGGACTTAATAGTGATTTGGAGATTTCAAGGGAACTTACAGTAAAAATTTGTCTTACTTGGGACCCAAGTGCAATTTCCCTTTATTTTATGTACTAATACACACTATTTTCAATGGGGATGTTATGTTTCCTGTGTTATAATAATCCATTCAAAATATCATGATCAATACACACGAAAATATTTAGGAGAATTTGATGGAATTTTGATCACCTTTGCATTTAATGAAGCAGCAGCAGCTGATGCCTCCATTCCCACAACATTATTCTTCACTGTTTCCTTGCTCTAATAATACCAAAAGATAAAAATTGTTTAATAAAGCAACTATGTCAATTCCCTTTTCTAGCAACATATCAATATATGGATTTAAAAGGGTACTTTGAGACAAGATAACTGTGTGCTGTGGGGAAAAAAAATAAAAAATAAAAGATGCCCGATAGTCACTTTATCCATGTTTACTCGGCTCCTAAATTAAAGTATCTTTGTTTAGATTCTGTCACTCTATTTTTTGGTAGGGATTCCCTTGTTTTTATCATAGATCACCAATAATAGACTTACCAGAGCAAATTCATTTCCTAGAGAATTATCCAATGGCACTTCAGATTGCTTCTTTGTTATTATGGCGTCCTTGCTGTTAAGCCTTGTTCATCTGTCTCTTTCATACTAGAAACCTGAAAAACATGAAGAAAGTTGTTCTTTCTCTGATTTTTCACTTCCAATTACAATTTTTAAAACATTATACATATAAATAATGAGAAATTTTACATTTATTTAATGACTAATTTTTTAATTCAAATTTTTCTTTTCCAAGTGTGAGCACAGTTATACAGGGTTTAAATATACATCCATAAAAGAGTCGGCCGGTTTTCTTTGTCCTTATAGGTTGGTCATATTCAACTCCATTTAAAAGGTCATTAAATAATGCACATACTCAATGGGGTGGCATATATAGAAAGTTTGGAGAAGCCATTTTGGTCACCTTAGGTGAAGTTATTAACTCCAAAGCAGGGACTACTACTTTGCCAACTTCCTTCTCTGTTTCTTTGTCTCTTTCAATACTTACAAACAAACTCTGCAAAGATTTCTCTGCTTCTTTGTCTTCAATACTTTCAACAACACTACAAAAATACCAAACAAATATAACTGTTAGATCATATATTTATTCTCAAATCCTTCAATAGTTGTTATTTCTGGCGGGTTGTAATTGTTTCATTTGCGGACTCTTTCTTGGTACATGCTCACGCCGTTTCATATCATTTCCACTATCCTGATGTTGGAGCTGCACGGTTGGATTGTGTGTTCATTCTCCAACTCCTATTTGAAACATTGAATAATGAGCACAACAGCATTAATATTTGACCATTTCGGATGCAACCTGTTATTCTTCTGAAAATAATCAAGTAATCCCCAACTTAAGAGTAGAGAAGGTGATTTTACCACTGATGATATCAGTGGGATGGGAGCTTCTTCATCCCCACTTATCCCCATTGCCAGCTTCGAACTCTAGCCAACACGACAAGAAATAAATTAGATGTAAAGAAGCATTTGAAAATATTAAATAAAGTATAGTAAAAGGAATTAAAAAAAATTATTATTTGATTTATGAAAAATGGAGCTCAAATAACTTATTTCAACATATATGCAAGTAAAAAGAAGTAACGAGGTTATGTTGTTGCAATGATCAGTCTAAAATACCTCTGTGAAGTTTGGCAAAGTAGAAGTTAAGAGGTTATGCTCTTTATTAGTTTTGCCATCGTCCTTCTTGCCTTCATCTTTTGTCTTCTCCGGCTCTTTCGCTGCCTTCTCTGGCTCTTCCGCTGGCCCCACCGACACTGTCTTTGTGTGCCAAACTTCCCTTAGTTTGCTCACCACGTTTACTGGATCTATGTCCCCAATCAGTGTCAGTTTCTTCTTCTTCTTCATGTCCACGGAAATAGACTCAACGCCTGCATGCTTTCACATTAGTTCTAGCTCTATGTAACTTATATTTAGTATGGTGGAGGCCCCTCTTCTTTGGGTAAAATTGCTTGTTAACTAAGAAAAACCAAACAACTATGTCCCAATAGGTTCTAATCAAACCAATAAAACCGTGGTTGCTGACTTGCAGGAATACCTTGAATGCCATAAACCATTTTCATGGCTCTGTTCTTTGCTCTGTCATCATGCAAATCCAACTTCAGCACCACTTTCTGCAAATATCATTGGAATTTAAATCATAAACAGGAAAGGACTCAATAAAATTGCTTTGTGCCTATCTTTCCACATCTTCTTCAGTTTCAACCCACTGAGCTAATTGTATATATAACAATTTCAGCCTACCTAATGGTACATTATATTCATGTTCATGCCTTGCATAAGTAATTGCATGAAGCATTTTAAGTACATCTTCCTTGTTGTTCGCAGAAGTCATATCCCTTCCTTTACTCAACTTTATAAACTGTGCACTAAAATTTTCTTTGACATGCCTGTAACAAAATGTGTGTCTCTGAGATCCAAATATACCACAATTAGCACTTATGATGGCAAGATTCGTATTTGACACTATGATAGTCTCCCTTGTGTCAATGATATCCTTCAAATTCTTAAGAAACCAACTACAATCATCATTTGTTTCCCTACTAACTATGGCATATGCCAAGGGAAACAATTGATCATAAGCATCACACGTATTAGCTGAAAGCAATGTTCCCTTGTAAGGACCACTGAGGTGACATCCATTTATATAAAGTATTCCTTGATACCCTTGTAAGAAGCCTTTGATCAAGCATCCATAAGCAATGAATACCCCCTCAAATGTCACTCTCAGAGAATTCACACCAAGCTACCGTGTCTAGATCGGTCTCTACTAACTTATCACATATCCAAGGAATAGTCATATATGAGTGTTCAACGCGACCATATATTTCCATCAATGCTCTTTCTTTTCCCTTGTATGCTTGACTATAATTTAGATGCACCCCATAATCTCTATACATGTCTCTCATAATCTCATTTGCATTCTTATCTATGTTACACCTCAAACTGTTTACGATTATTGATGATGTTAATTTGGATCTTTTCATGTGAGGTACAAATAGATTATCTTGTGCATCATGTATGTAGTTACCTTTGAATGTTCTTATAGTGAGGAATTCAATGTCTTGCCGTTCTCCCATTGAGTACGCTCCCAAGTACCATGGACAAGCATCAACCATGCATTTGATAATGATCTTTTGCTGATTCTTTTTAACATATTTGTATACAAACTTGTGCGTAATGCTATACTTGTATAATATTGATGGAGGCCATCCGCATTGGCAAAAACTTGTCCCTCCCCAATTATCACATCCTTCCACTTTATGGAGTTCATTTCAAGTCTTCATGTCGACATCATTTGGACAGCGTATGGCAATGAAGGTGAATCTTCAATACACTTAGTACCTAATCCTCCATCCTAACCTTATGAACAGTTATCAAACCTAGACCAAATTGCGTAGTATAATATGTTAGTAATGACAAGTTATTACCACCTCGTTCATTGGTTAATTTCCATAACAAAATAAAACTTACACATATTGATCATCCCTTGGATTATCCCTTATTGCCATTATATTATCATCTTCAGTTTGTCCTTCATCTACATAGACATGCCTACTTTCTCGACTAAAATTAATTAAATGTTCAATTGCTTCATTATCTAGTATGTCCACAAATGTTGTTCTATCAAACGTCAATGTGAACTTTATAACAAGTCCGCTACTCTCTTTTCCCAAAATAGAGGATATTATTGTTTTAAACTCTTTACAACTTGTTCCTTCCTTAATGGTTCTTAATCTGGCCCTTCCCCCAACATATGTTATATCACCATCTCCACTAACTACAAACCTGAAGGAAACATAATAGATTCTTGCCACATGTGCTAGCCATCACAACTGTCTACCTGCACAATACAGTTGTCATTAACAAGTTTACCACCTACATTAACAACTATCGTTACACCTATTAACAACACCTTCTGACTTCGTATATCAGGACTTCCAGCCACACAACTTTCACACCATGTTCATTACCTCTCACTTTTAATGAGTAAAAACAACTCAAAATACCAAAAAACATAGCAAACTTTTCAAACCATTACCAAACATCATTACACCACAATTAAAACATTTAAATATTACCTATAGTTGTCATTAACAAGTTTATCACGCACATTGATAACTATCGCTGCACCTGTTAACAACATTTTTTTTCCTTCGCACACCAGGTTATATAACCACAAACCTTTCACTATCATCTTCATTCCTTAGCCATTCTTTTGAAAAAACACACCATAATAAACCCAAAAAAAAGCATACTCAGTAAAAATAGAGCATACTAAATCATTCTCAAACACATTGAAACCATACCCAAAGCATATCTATTGCATTTACCTAGGTCCACCTTTATAGTTTGCAAGTATAATAAAGGACAATACCCACAAAAGATTACAACTTTTTCCCTTTTTTAGACCAAAACGAAGATAAAACATTTAAGTATTATCTATAGTTATCATTAACAAGTTCAACACACACATTGACAACTATAGCTGCACCTATTAACAACACCTTTTTTCCTTCGCACATCAAGTTATATAACCACAAACCTTTCACCCTCATCTTCATTCCTTAGCCCTTCTTTTACAGAAACACACCCACAATAAACGTAAAAACAAAGCATACTCACAGCAAAATAGAGCATACTAAACCATGCCCAAACACATTGAAACCACATCTAAAGCATATCCATTGTATTTACCTAGGTTTGCCTTCATAGTTTACAAGCATAATAGAGGAAAATACCCATAAAAGATGATAGTTTTTTCCCTTTTTTCAACCAAGATGAAGATGAATCAACAAAACCTCAAAATCTGTTTACCTACTCAACAGAAACATGAATCAAACATAATAATGAAGATAAGAGAGGTGTTTGCATCAATTCTATACCTTACTCTTCAACTTTGGCTAATGATCACACCGTCATTGATTTTTTTTGCACTAATACCCGATGTGTTCCCTTCTGACTTTGCCAGATTTTTCCCTTCCTTCTCTCTATTTATTTGACAAGGTATTTTAGAATTTTATCAATTGTAATTTATTACAAATTAGTCCCATTGGACTTCAGTGTAATTTTGCCATTTTCTGGGAACAATTCTTCATATTTTTCCTTTCCTGGGACTTGATTATAATTTTCCTAAAAAAACTTTTAGGACAACATTATTCCTCCCCAATACTTCAGGAGTAGATGTACATCTTAAATTTTTTTCCTCTTGCGCATAAACAAGTATAGTAAATACTAGTAAGAAAATATAAAGTGTGAGTTGTACCATCTATCTATATATAAAGTGTGAGGCAGAAGCTTTTTGGCCTAGCAAAAGAAGAAACTTGAACCTAGAGGGAATCTGTAGGTTGTTTTTGTTTTTTGTTTTTGGAAAATGCTAACTAGAGCCCCTTGAAATAGCGCAATGCAAAATAAGCTCCATTAAAATCACATAATTCCATTATAGTGCCAAAGAGTCTTTGTTGATAAGTTACCATAATGTCATTTACATGAATGACAAGTATAGAACACCAAGTGGACAATTTATCGATTTGTGTGTCAACCTCACGCACAGGCTATGCTAATATTTTCTATATCATTCCAATTTTATTGGATGTGCCCCAAAAGACATTGAGTAATTACATTGATCATAATTAATGACAACTTTACCATCACCTATAACAACTTTGTTTATATTCAATAATAAGCACATGTTCCAAACTTATTTTGAGAAGTTTGTCTCGTAAATGCAAAATCAATTATTTGAAGTGCTTTCAAACTCACGTCTTATCCTTTTTATTTTCTCACCTTGTTGTTGGTTGACAATATTCAAGGACTCTAAAACCTGTCTCAAACATGTTTTAGGCTTTCTTTCCAAACTACTAAAGTATAGCAAGTGAACATAAACTCCACCATACTTCTTTTCCCTTGCCTATAAGTATACGAAGGACTTTGGGTGTACCTAAAATCTAACTAACAGATTAAAGTACACATGCAAGATCGGATCACCAATGTGGACTCTGATCACATTATATGGAAAATTCAACATCAGAAGAGAAGAAGAGTGAAGCACCGAGTTTAAAGAATAAACTCAATAAAGTAGTTTTCTTGAGAGAAGGTAAAGTCTATTATTCATCACACAACCAATTCTCTCATACTTATATCTCATATATCATGTATAGGAAGTTACATAATCATATGAGAGAAAAATCTTCTTGTAATTTTATTTTTTTTTCTAAACACAGGTATCTTCCTATTGGAAGTAATCATATTTAAGGCATTGTTGAGCACTAAATGTGGGTACTTCTCCTAGCAGGGATTCAAACTTTAGTTTGTCATGTTGTTAGAGACTAGTCCATTTCACTAGACCAGTCCTTATTGGTAAACCCATATATTTTATGTTTACATAACATCTCCACTTGAATTGGAGTTGGACCTTAATCCACCATGACATGGATGTACTATCTGTATTCAAAATGTATATATACCCATCCACTTAACAAAATCACGTGGTAAGAAAAATTGACAAAAATGAGGGCATTATGGTCAACAGACTACATTTCAAGGAAAATGTTCAATTTCCATTGGGAGTGGTGGTAGGCTGAATTCCACCTTGTCAATGTAAGTTACTGACTTCCCAATAAAACGAGTTCAACTGTTAAAGCACATCAAATTAGTAAAAAGCTAATTTATATTTTCATATCCATTTCCCAACTTGAAACACAATATACCAAACGAGACTTTAATTTTTGGGAGAATTTCAGTTAACCTTTAAGAATGTGACTTAATTTTAATCAACCTTAAGAGATTCTGAAACTTCACTATATCCCTTTGGGTCAAAATAAAATTAAGTTTTGTGAGTGAAAAAATAATGATGCCTTACTTTATTTGTCAAGTGAATTATCTTGTTTGTCTTGTAAATACCCATATTTGTCTTGTGAATAGCCAAAATATTCTTACTTCCCTATATTCTTTTGAATCCCTTTATTTGTCTTATAAATGTCTTTATTTTTCATATAAATGGTCAAAATGTTTTTAATTCCCTAAGTTATTTCAAATACTTTTATTTCTCTTGTAAATGATCTTATTTATCTTGTAAATGCTCTTATTTATCTTGTAAATATCCTTTATGTATCTTGTAAATGCTTTTCTAAAAAAAAAAGAAGGGTATCATTGTCTTTTAACCTACAAAACTTAATTTCATTTTGACTCAATAGGGTGCAGTGAAATTTCAGAATCTTTTAAAGATTGACTGAAATTAAGCTACATCCTTAAGGACTAAATGAAATTTTCCCTTAATTTTTAGGAGGGAAATTTGGTGTCATCCAACGGCCCAAATTACTGAAAAATAAAGGCTAAGAATCATTCCCTCCTGCTGCTCTCCATCCATGAACCCCATTTGCATTCAATATTCATTATTCAACAACTAAAGCCTCTTGTATCTGCAACGTTGTTGTGATATCGCATGCACAGGTAAAACTATAAAATATGAGACATAATGTATAATAAATGATTAAATGAAAAAGAATTAGTGGTGAGTAGAAGATAATTAATATAAAGATATGTATTTAATAGGGGTAAAAAAGGAAAAAGCAGTTCAAATTTTAAGACACAAAAAGAAAGTTGCTTATAAAAAGGATCAATCCCAACAAAGAGAAAGTTACTTATAAAAAGGATCGGAGTGAGTAATAAAGATTGAATATGTATAACTGAAATAAATTTAAATGTGACTAAACGTTTTATTTTCTCTTATCTCTATATATTATGTGAGTGAGTGCATATTAATTTATTGACCCATATCATTTGCATTTAACACATTCAATTGGAGGGAGGGACCTCATTTAATTATATCCAGAATATAGTTTAACTTTCTAAATTCTAACTTCATATTAGGACCCATAATTAGTTTTAAAAAATAACAGCTAATTAAGCCCAACCTCTCAATCAATCGTTGGGAGAAAGGGGGAAAAACCACTTGAATTTTGAAATTCTAAACCAATGATTTCTTAAAAAATTGAGTTATCAATTGTTATACTCTTTTTATCAATCCCATTACTTTTATAGACAATAAAACCAATTTGGGATTTTGAAATTTAAATGATATATTTTTATCTTATTTTCAAAATCATTTATCGGTTAGTTAGCAGCTGGAGTATCATTCTTTTATAACGAAAGAGAAGCACATCTAGAATTAGGAAAAAGTTTCGCTCTAGGACTTATTGTCTAGTGTTTGGCGGACGATGTTTGGCGTCTAGCATTGCGGTGTCTGGTGTTGTAATATCCCGAATTTTGGGACAAGAGGCTTGAGATTAAGCCTGGATTAAGAGGACTGCTAGACCCCAGTCTAGCAATTTCCCTAGTGAGGCATGATATTATTTCCTAAAATTTCGTTATATCCTTGGATATTAAAAAGGAATATTATGGTGAGCTAAAGAGCTTGGAGAAATAATGAAAAGGGGCAATAAATGATTTATTGCGATAAATCATAAAAGGTGAGGGCAAAATGGTAATTTTTCCATAAGATGAGAAATAATGGGTTTTCCCTAATATTCCCAATAATTTGAGTGGAATGGGAATTAAAAAAGGGAAAAATGACTACTTGGTAATTAATGAGCCTATGCTAGTGAATTATTATCAAGGAAAGTCAAAGAGCCAGAAGCATAAGGCTTTGGTCAACCACTTGTAAGATGATATAATGGAATAGTTGGAGAGTAATATTTCTTTCTTTTGATCTCATTATTTCTAGTGGATGAAGAAGCATGAAAAGAGATGGATTATCATACAAGAAAACTAAAGAAGTGAACTAATGGAGTATGGTTACTTGGTTAAATAAATTAACCATTATCTTCATCCATTCCTTTCTCATTCTTATTTAAATCAGAACATAAGGAAAGGAAAGAGAAATCAGAAAGAACGAGAAGAGAGAAAGAGAACGAGAATGAACGGAGAGAACGGAGGAGAGAGAGAAAACTTGGAATCGCCGAAACTCTATCGAAATGACGTCTTCTCTCAAAGTTCCCTGTACAAACATTCTTCTACTCATCCTGAGCTTCATTTCTATGGTTTTAGATTCTTGTTTAAAGGTGGTTGATGCCGTCTCGCCGGCCGAAGTGCTGCCAAAATTCCAAACCAAATTCAAAAACGTGTAGAGGTAAGCGTAAGCTTCCTTCTTAACTTATTGATTTGTCATTTGGTTGAGTAGTATAGGAGTTGGGTACTGTTCATCTCTCATTCAAATGGTGTTTTAACGGCCTAAACGATGTCCAATAGATGTCTAAATGGCTAATCATGTAATTAGAAGTAGAAATGAGGGTATTAAGCCAAAGAAAGGAAGAAACCGACACAACTCTTTTGAGAACTCTAAATGGGCTACCTTGTATGTGTGGTATGAGAAAAGAGTTGGAATTATATTGGTTGGATGATTCTATTGAGTTCAGAAGGGTAAATTGTGTGGGGTTCATGTTGATGATGAAGTGAGAAAAGGCTTAGAGGGTGAAATGACCAAATTACCCTTATAACTGTAAGTAAGGGCTATCAAGGGGTATTTCTGTCATTTGGGCCTAAATTTGACTAATCCGAGGTTATAAATGGATTATACACACAGAATTGTGTAGGATTGGCCAAGGTCATAATTTCTGAGAAAGTACAGTTGGGCCAGGCTTCAAGGGGAATTTTGGTAATTTAGCATAATTGGGCTAAGTTATCCATTATAATGAGTCTAGAATAATACATGGATGAGTAGTGACTCATTTATTGTATATTTGGAATTCAGGACTCGACGGATGGTGCCTGAACCGGAGCAAGGACGATGGTTTGAGGACGGACGTGGAGTCCGAGAGATAGTGAACTTACCTTACCTGCATGTATATGATATGTATGTTTTACATTGAGTGTGTGACTGCTTTGCCTATTTGTGTTGAACATGCTTGATTGATTGAAACTCTGTTATATTTGTGTAATGGCCATATGTATGTCATAACATTGAGCATGCAACATATCATTATGTTGGCATAAGATTTGGTAGGCAAGCATGTCATGCATTCATATATATCTTTCATGTATAGTGGTATTGTTTACTATTGAGATTCTCTCGAATCTCACTCTTCCTAACCAACCATTTAGATAGGTGAAGGATGCATGATGATATGCACGGAAGAGATATGGAGGTGAAGTGAAAAGCGTAGTACAAGGCACTACTATTTGTATTTAATGTAAATGTTGAATAGTTATGTGTATTTATACATTAATGTGTATAAATGCATGTATGAATATTGAATAAGTAGAGAATCGCTCTAGTTTAAGTATAGAATGGCATTTAGTTTGATTTAAAGTAAAACGCTTGCATACTCTGATTTAATGAAACTAAGAGCCAATGAGTTGAGGTGAGGTAGTAAATCTTGTGGAAAAGTGCTTAAAGTGTTCTACCTTTTGAAAATCCTTTCAGTTCTAGGTTAAAATCCTAAGTTGAGAGCGAGAATTTATGAACGTTAGTGAACGTTAGGTAGTTGGGGTTAAATCCTGGTTCTATAATTGATTTTGCTACTCATTTATACTCATTATGGAGTATCCGAAATAAGGTGTCACAGGTGTCGTCTCTCTCGCTCAGGAAACTCGTTCCGCTCTAGGACTTACTATCTAGCGTTTGGAGGGCGGCATTCGGCACTCAACGTTTAGCGTTGTCTGTCTGTCTCAGGACTTAATGTGAAAATCCTTCATACTTCTGCAATTTAGAGTATTGTACGCCCTGGATCTGTTCATTCTCTATCTCGTTGATCTATGCATGAAAGCTCTTCGTGTTTGTTTAGCTTAAAATCTCGATCTCGTCTTCGATATGCTACTGTGCTATTATCTACTCAGCTTTGCTCGGCTGATCTATTGTTTGGTGGTCATTTTTTTCCTAATCTAATTCTTCAGTGTTCATATTCCTCATCTAATCTTCTCTATTCGACAGATCTGGATTATGGTTGCCATTTTTACCTGATAATGGAGTTTGAGGGAATGGGAGGGCGGAGCTCAAAGGAAGAGGAAGATTTGAGGGCTAGGACAAGGAAGAACGAAGGGTAGGGGATGACGAGGGGATGAATGAAGTGAATGATCTAGGTGGCGATCAGGATTTTGGTACCTATCAGGAAAAGTTAATGAACCTAGAGAACTTATGTAAACAAGCAACCACTCAAGGATCAAACACTTGGAAAGCATATATCGACAATCTGGATGGTTTCTTCTCTAAGTCTGATGAGGAAGACAGACCCTCTGCTGTAGTATATGATGAGGTCATCGTATGAACCTATGTCCATCAATAAAGTGACTAGGGAGGAATATAAAGCATGATATGCCCCATGGAGGAAGTCGATAATAATTAAATTATTGGGGCTGAATCTATCAATTTATAAACTCCGTTTAAGGTTAGAGAAAATTTGGAACACGAACTCGTCGTTTAAGTTATTGGATTTAGAGAATGGCTACTTTATTGCCTCATTTGATACACAGGATGATTTGGAATGTGCTATTGGAGGGGTCTTGGATGGTGGTAGACCACTATGTATTGGTACAATGGTGGCATCTAAATTTCAATCTTTGGATGGCGGATTCCCAACATAAGACTGTGGCATGGGTTCAGATATAATCAGTTCCAGTAGAGTTTTATAACTATGAGTCCCTGTGGAGGATGGGGGCTATGATTGGTCGTACGCTCAAAGTAGATTTGGCAACCTCAATAGGATCCTGTGGTCGTTTTGCTTGAGTTTGTGTCGAGTTGGATTTAAAAATTTAGCTCCTACCTACCATTGATCTGTTTGGAAAGACCCTTTGTATGCAATATGAAGGTTTGCACCTCATTTTCTTTCACTTTATAGAGATTGTTGTCCTCGGCTTGAATAGGAGGGTGAAGTAAACGAGTCATCGACTAATCTAGAAGAGAAGGAACCCTCAGGTTCGAAGTCGAATGGAAATCCTTCTATGACAAACAGGACACACCCGAATATGGAAACTCATAAGAGAATGAGAGAGGTTAGAACAAAGGTGAGTAAGTGCATTCCATTAATGATGGTATCTCAGTTGCTGGTGACACTGTATAGACCGCAGATGCTAGTGAAGTAGCAGTTATGGAAGCACGAATATTTCCTCAAGAATAAAGGAATGAGATCGCAATATGTAGTAGGTTTAGAGAAGCTTAAATTAAGAAACTATCTAAATAGGGAAGGGCATGTATCATGTGATTTTAATAAGGAAGATATGGAGGAAAAATCTTATAGCAATACAGGGAATAATTTTGAGACCAAAATATCTAGAGAAAAGGAGAATAGTACACCAGCACGCACTGAGAGGACCTAGGAGGGTAGGAAGGTGAAGTCAACGCATGAGGGGAGTATCCTATTCGAAAGAGAGAGAGAACGGGAGCATGGTGGCTACCCATTTGGGAAGGATGTAGGAAATAACTTACAGTGGGTCTGTGTTTCATGTAAGAAGCGTAATATGCGCTCGTCTAAATCCCTGTAGAAGGAAAATAGAGGCCAAGTCCTAATCTCTAAGTGGCCTATCAAACAATTAAGTTTAGTCCAAGTCCGTAATCCTCTTAACTGTATAAACCTATTTACTATATTGAACCAAGACCTAAGAGCTATAGATGAAGATATGGGACGTCCATTGTCACGTTCGCATAGTGAAGAGGCTTATTTGTAGTAGTCTGTGGATGCCATCCTTATTAATAAGGACAGGAATACTTCTAGTGATGCCCTTTTGAAATCCTATGATGATTGTCATATACTTACTGATGGCTCTCTGGGCTCTACAGCCCTCTTAAATGATCAAAGTATCCAATGATTTGTTTCTTCTAGAATACAAGAGGCATAGGCTATAAAGCTTTCACACAAGTGGTGCAGGAGCTAGCTAAATGTCATAATGTGGATATTTTAGCTGTATTCAAAACTTGGGTTCATGGTTTAAGGGCGAAGAAGATTACCGAGTCATTGGACTTCAATAACTATCAAGTTGTAGACACTAGAGGTTTTAGTGGTAGTCTGTGGGTACTATGAAAGGATAAGGCAGTGAATTTAGAGGTGTTAGAGACTCGTGACCAGTTCATTTATCTTCATTTTACTCATAACTCTTGCTACTGTTACATCTCAGTGATTTATGCTAGTTCGAATCTGTCACTAAGAAGGTATTTATGGGCTGATTTGAAGCATGTAAGTGGTACTATAGATGGTGTTTGGTGTATCAGAGGGGATTTTAACAATACTCTGTTTATTCATGATCAAAGATCCACTATACGGGAGAATATTCATGTAGATAGGGATTTAAGTAAATGGGTGGAAGAGGTGGAGGTGTTGAATCTGAAGCGGGGTATAGGTGGCGACAATTGTCGCCGCAAAAACATGAATCAGTGGCGACATTTTTGTGGCCACAGAAACTCTTATCAGTGGCGATAATTTTGTCACCACAGAAACATGTATCAGCGGTGACATTTGTGTTGCCACATAAACTCTTATTAGCGGCGACATTTTTGTCGCCACAGAAACTCTTATCAGTGGCGATAATTTTGTCGCCATAAAAACATGTATCAGTGGCGACATTTTCTGTTGCCACAGAAACTCTTATCATCGGCGATATTTTTGTCGCCACAGAAATTCTTATCAGTAGCGATACTTTGTCGCCATAGAAACATGTATCAGCGGCGGCATTTTCTGTTGCCACAGAAACATGTATTAGTGGCGACAAATGTAAATTGCTGAAATTAAAACATGTACTCTATTGGTAAAGATCAAAAGTAATTTTAAACTAGCAATGATATTAACATAATTCTTCAAAACTAACATCTGATTCTCAAAATGCTTCAAAATTAAGATCAAGTATTTAAATTTCTTGTACAAAGTCTAAGGATTGCCTATTAGAAACATTAAACATGTAAACTATAGAGAAGGACCAGCTTGTGGGCCAACAAGACTAAGAGTAGATGAAGTAGGAGCTGCTAATTGCCCCTGTTGCATCAAGATAGCTAGTTGAGCATGTATTCTTTGCTCCATTTGTTCCATCTTGTGCTGAAATTGTGCACGCTATTCTTCTATCTTTTCACGCTCCGCTTCTATCTTTACACGTTCTTCTGTAAGATTTGCTTCCATCTTTGCACACTCCTCCTAAAATTTTTTTATCAAACTCCTCATGCAATTGGGTACGCACATTCTCCATAGCTGAATTATCATTGGATTGAAAGTGACCTCTCTTTCTCAAAGGCTTTGCTCCATACCCTTTTCCTCTTACATACCCTGATCTCTCACTAAGAACAACTGTCAATATTTTATCAGAGGTCATTCGAGCATCACTCTCTACCTCTTCTTGTTGTTGTTGGAGAAGTTCTTGCAAGTCAGTCTACAATTAAAGCATGAAAAAAATGAGATAAAAAATTCTTGAACTTAGTGTAGCATATAAAAATACAACACATACGTGAATTTGCTCAGATTACGGATCTGCCCACACTAACTGTCCATCTGCTGTCTTCCTAGTATGTGTGATCTGCCAAAACTGGTCAGGGGGTGCAGATTATCCAGTACTGGGGTCCCTCTATAAAGCATAATATACAAAGACGAAAGATGGTACAATTTAAAATAAAAAAGGATTGAAAACATAAACTAAAGCAAAGAGATATTAAACTTACTGTAGTGAAGTTAATCTCCTCAAATGATCGAGGACCACAAGTATGCTTTGTTACTTGTTTTTCTCGGTTTTTCTTGTTCCTTTTACTTTTTGTTCTACAAAAAAAATAGTAATAAGGAATTAGTGACTAAAATAAATATATGATCCATTTAAAAGGACAAAAAGGTACCTTAAAACCTTCAGTCTGAAAGTATGTTAGTAACAACTCCCAATCTTCAGAACTAAGATTTGGAGGAGGATTAGCCAACCTATCCTCATCAGAAGCATATTTGTTATAGTGTTTGTGCAAGTTGGTCTTCCAATTTCTAAAGGCATTTTCAAGTTCATTGTTATAGTTTTTTTGAACTTCTCTTCATTGATTGCATTAGAAGGTTCAAATTTATCCTAAAATGCATATAAACATAAATATGTTATGAAAACATAAATAAACAAAGATATATATAAATATTTAGGAAGAGTATACCTTTACTTTCAAAATCATCTCATCTCTATATTGTTCATAAATATTCTTCCATTCAGCACCATAACGGAAAGAGATTGTGGTCCTAATAACATAACCACAATAATTAACAAGGTTTCTCGCTTCTGTACCTATTGCTCGTATTAGAGAGTCTGAAAGTTTCACTGGTATCTTTGCTCCAAATGTGGTCCTCAAGTCCACTTTAAAGTATTTGTACACTCCTCGACCTTTTTTGAGAGTATGAGAGGAGCCTATAATTCATTTGAAAAAATGAAAACAATTAAAAGTTACATGTGATGTGGAGTAGTTATTTGTATTATATAAAATTGAAGCAAATTTACCTGCACTACTAGCTTGAGTAGGGGGAGAGTTGGCAGGCATTTCCTCGAGTTGTAATTGTAGTGATCGAGGTAAAATTACAGGTCTTGATTGATATGTAGAGGAAGTACCTCCACTGCTTGTGCCACCATGTAGTCTAGAGGAATGATTTTTTCCACCTTAACCTCTCTTTAATTCTGACATAACCTGCAAAAATGTATAAAATTTGATTAAATTCTTTGCAAGCAAAAAAATTCTGAAAGCAAATTTGAATGATAAAGGACATATAATTTATAAATACTCAATATAAAAATTAGTAAAAGTTACCATAAAGAAACAATAATTTCATTCAATTGATTCTTCTGAGGTACTATCACATATATCAGTATCTTCTGATTCACTCTCTTTTACTTCATTTTATGTGTCACTTTCTACTTCGGTATCACTATCATAGTCATCAAGCACATCCTCTTCATTACTGTCTTCATGTACCAATGAATGAGTTTGTGATAGTTCTCCTCCTTGTACAAAGGTATGGTGTTGTACATCTTCTCCATACAAGTTAATGATAATATCATATTCTACACGAGTTGGATTGTCAATATTTAAGTCAACCACCAATTGTTGATAAGCCTCTTCATCAACCATAATAGCATTTGCCTCACTAACATCATTATCTTTGTCAATAGGCATATTAAACAAGTCACGTGGATTCGTTTTGACAACAAGCAGCCAACCAGGGTGAAGAAGATCATCCACATAAAAAATTTGCTCTGTTGAGATGCTAGAATGAATGGTTCATTAGTTTGTATTTTAAAGAAACCAATCGGTACACAAAAAAAAAGATATAAAAAGAGGAGGGAAGTACCTCTTTAGTGGGGGTGTATGTATATAGGGGAGGATGAAACACAATTAAGGGGAAAAAGAGAGAGAGAGAGACAGTGCCAACTTCATCACCTGAATCATAAGTTTTAGGACTGCCTTAGGCTAAAAGGTACTAGAGTAGTAACTTAAGGCAGAGTAAAGCATACTATTAATCATAATTAATAATCAGTAATAAACTCATGCAATCTCATATGCTTATATAAATAATAAAATCTGCTCTCTCCGGTAGTGCTGGCTCATGATAGATATAACACTGTTTGCACCCGACTGATAATCAACATAATTTCTCAACCTGCTTCAATTTTGAACTAAGATTGCGTTGAAAGAGGGCCCTTTTCCCCATACCCAGATAGCCACTCGCATACTTTCATTTTTCCTAATGCTAAATTTCCCATCTGGTGAATAGGAATCTGCCCTTATATGCTTCTTTTAAGTTTTAACTGTTAACCCTCTCCAAAAGGGTAAAAAAAGGTCCATAATCTAAAATTACCTTTTTCTTTTTTGCATCTTTCTTTAGAAGGAATCACGTCACGGGTTTATGGTCCAGAATTAAAAAGCGATGTGCAAAATCAATCCATAGTAAGGAGAAAGAAGAAGAGAGACCAAGAAAAGTATGTTACAACTCTTTTACATGCTACTAATACAGAATTTTCGTGAAGGACAACCAAGATAAGATCACGATTGGGAAAAGATATTATCATAAAGCATCTTAGAGTATAAGTGAGAGACTTGAATTGACCCTAAACTAATGTGTCGTGACATTTAATAACACCTTAAATAGAGATTAGATGACTTCTAAGTTCAAACAAGGTTAATGGCATACAAACACACAGCTATTACCCTTTGTTTCTTTGTGCTTGTTTTTTACTACCAAACTCTGGCCCATCACCTTTTTACGTTTGCACATATTTTCAATTAAACAAGATTTAAATATAGCAAATGAAAGCAAGAACCATATAAAGCCAGCGAATCCTTAATGCAACATAAACAAATAACCAAGTTTTCTCATGTAGCTAGGGGTTCGACACTATAAGTAGACCTCATTATCGTAAACACTGATTGAGAGAAACAAAGTTAAAGCACTATATAACTGGAGGATTTTTATTCAAAAGGCAAGCCATTCACTTTATAATTTTCAAACTAACGACTAAAATAAACTACAGGAACAAAACTACAGATAATATCCGAAATGCTGTATATTTTAGACCTGAATGAATTATTACCTGAATGGAGGAGCAGACAGTGGCGACGTTGCTAGAGGAGAAGAGGAGCGAAGGAGAGAATCATAGTGTAATAGGGCTTTAGAGATATCCTGATGATTGTTCAAATTCACTTCGTTGTGGTAGAGAACAGAGAAAAGGCGCTGAATGAAAAAAACCCGACGAGCTGAAACTAAAATTTGGGGATTTAGGTTTCAGGATTTAAACAATTAAATATTATATAAGTTATATTATTTTCACTAGGAGTATCAATAACTAATTGGCTCAGTTGGCAAGAGTGCCGTGTTGAAATTAGCCAGTGTGTGCGGGTTCGAATCCTTGCAATATGTTGTTATATTTTTTTAAACAATTAGCATCACTTGAAAAAAAAACCACTCAAGTTCCATTACGCAGAATCGAACCTTAATCTTCTATTTGATTTGAGTAACTAAAGGATATATAACAACTCGGCTGACAAATTTTATTGATCAACTTTTACAACAAAGAATCAAAATATAAAAATAACGTAAATCTTAATTAATTATAAAATATATAAATAAAATTAATTTAATTATTTCTTGGTTAATATCACTTTTGGACCTTGAAGTGTCACCCAATTTTAGTTTTAATCCCTCAAGTTTTAAACTGGTAGTTAATATTAAGATTTTAATTAATATTACATATGAAACAAGAATTTAGTATATCTTCAAAAATGAAATATTAGGTTTCAAAACAAGCTTTCTTCAACTTATAAATATTAGGGTCTTTAAATTAAATAAGGAATATTAGTTTGGAATAGTAACCAATATGATATAGAACATACTTGCTTCAACTTATTAAAAATCAGGTTTTAAAATAAAATATGAAATATGAATTTTGAATAACAACTACTTTAAAAAAATGTTTTCAATATTGTTACCCATGATATTTCAAAGCGCAATTTACAGATAATGGCATTGGAGAAAGCCACTTCCTAAATAGTAGATGTAATTCAATGTTTTAAAACTAAACAATGGGTCCACCTCATATAGCTTTATTATAAAGTTTTACTGCATTATGGTTTTTATATTATATATGAAATATGATTTTGGACTAATATAAATTTTTATAGAATATTTAGGAATATATTATAACATCCAAAATGAAATCCAATTTATTCACCAAATCCATTTAAAAAGCCTCTAATGGACATTACCTTTCACATTTTATCTATTAGGAGAATAACATTTTGGACAAGGATTACAGTTATGGATTGGGCATAAAAGAATGACCCGTGATGCGACTAAAATTAATCAAACACTGTAAGTGTACAGGTTATGAAAATAGTAAGAAACAAATTAAGATTATCCCATAAAGACTCAAGTTATATAAAAAAAACTAAAATTTTAGAAAATTTTAAATAAGACTTTACTTTCAGTGGCAACATATTTTGTCGCTGCTGAAAGTATTATAATCAGCGGCAACATTATGAAGTCACTGCTGAAAATTCCACCTTCAGCGGCGACTTCATGATGTCGCCACTGATTATAACACTTTCAGCGGCAACAAACTATGTCGCCACTTAAGGTCATAATTTTCAGCGTAATTATCGCCGCTGAAAGTTGGACTTTCACCGGCCACCCTATATGTCGCCACCAAATGTCGCCGCTAAAACTCTATTTTATTGTAGTGGCAGTGAGAGCAGGATTGATAAAGTAATGGGAAATGATCTCTTCTAGCCCGTTTGGTTCGATTACATGAGAAAGGATTACTTGTAATCCTGATGTAATAGCGTGATTATAGTGTTTGGTTAGGCTTATATAATGTAAAAAGGATTACATTTTGTAATCCTGTTTACATCATTTGATGTAATCAGGATTACACTATTAGGACTGATGAATGAGAATGCAAACATCTTGTAATCTAGTGAAAATGTCACTATTGCCATTATAATTTTTTAAATTGACCAAAGTGTCCACCCATAAATATGGTTAAATATCAAATAATTTTAATTATCACCATTAAATATTAAAAAAATAATTAATAATATAGAAATTTAAGAAATATTCCCTTATTCAAAAATTCTAAAAAAATTATATTTCACCATTAAAAAAATTAAAATATCTCATTAAATAATTTTCCCATCATTAAATATAAAAAAATTAACATAAATCCAACCTATACACTGCATAATATTTCTACCATTAAATATTAAAAAAATTCTTATGAACATAGTGTGTATACTGCAAGAAATGAAAAAAGTTATCATGAACCCAACGTGTACATTATTATATGTGTAAAAATGAGTAATTTTGTCCCTTATAATATTATTCTCATATATTTTCATGTTCGATGTAATCCAACCAAATGTTTTTATGCATATGCATCATCTTTCCTTAATGAAGAACTAAACAAATTATGTAATCATCATCACATTACATTCCATTACATTGCATTACATTCCATTACATTACTTCTAATTTCGTAAACCAAATGTGCACTTTATGTCTAGCTACCTGGATACGGAACTTATTGATCTCCCGTTTTACAAGTCGAATCATCGGCCAATTCTTTTAAGAATGGAAGTAGTAGTGCTGAGTCAAGTGATCCAGAATCGGCCATTTAGATTTATTGCTTCTTGGATTCTCCATGAGGATTTTGAGAATTTTATGAAGGCTACTTGGGTTAAAGATTGCAGCTAGTCTGTGAATGTGGAATGGTTTATTGGGGCAATTCAGAAATGGAAGGTAGAAGTATTTGGCCATCTTGGGAGGCAAAAAAAGACACTTATTTAATCACCTAGATGGTCTTGCACAAATATCGGGGGCTTGTCAAAACTGGCTTGAGAAGGAAATCACTCCAATAGAAGCTATGGGTAGAATTGGAAGAAATGTTACTTCAAGAGGATCTTTATGCGCTCAGAAAGCCAAGTGTGAGTGGTCATTAATGGGGGATAGAAATACGAAGTACTTCCATTCTATGGTGAATGGGAGAAGGAAGATGAAGAAAATTGAAGCAATTAGGGATGAGAACAGAAACTGGATTTATGAGATTGAGGATATTAAATATCTTGCTATACAATATTTTCAATTCCTGTTTGTGGAGGAAGGAATTTCTGATAGTTTGGAGGATTGCTAATTGTCCTATCCTGCGATTCAAGGTGGGTATATTGATTTGCTAGGGAGACCCTTGGGAGTAGAGGAGGTAAAGCATGCAGTTTCCTCTATGGGGGCGTTGAAATCTCCAGGCCTGGATTGTTTGAATGCTATGTTTTTTCAAAGCCAGTGGCCACTAGTTAGTACCTTAGTGGTGGATCTATTACAGCAGATTTTGTGAATCAAGAGCATATCAGGGAGGTGAATGAGATGTTGATTGTCCTCATTCCAAAACATGATGGCCCTGAGACCTTGAAGGATTTTTAACCAATTAGCCTATGCAATGTTATTTATAAAATTCTAACCAAAATTCTGTCGTTCAGAATTAAAAGTTTTCTTCCTGACATTATAGCTCTTAATCAGTGTAGCTTCATTCCAGGGAGAGTAAGCTCTGATAGTATTATTATAGCTTAAGAGATTATTCATACTATGAAGAGTATGAAAAAGGGAAAAAGGGCTTTATAGCTCTTAAGGTTGATTTGGAAAAGGCATATAACCAGCTGCGTTAGGATTTTATGGTCTCTTGTCTGCAGGAATGGGAATTCCCACCCCACATCATCGATCTTATCAGAGCATGCATTTCTTCTCCCAAAATGCAAATCCTATGGGAAGGTAGCAAGACATCGGAATTCTTCTCATATAAGGGAATTAGACAAGTTGATCCTCTCTCACCCTATTTATTTGTTATTTGTATTGAGAAGCTTACTCATTTGATTCAGGAGGAGGTCAATAATGGAAGTTGGAGACCAATCAGGCTTAATAAGAATGGGCCACCGCTATCTTATTTTTTCTTCGGATAACCTCATCCTTCTTTCTAAAGCATCATTGGACCAAGTGGAGGTAATAAACCAATGCCTTGCTAAGTTTTGTAACGCTTTGGGATAGAAGGTGAGTTAACCTAAAACGCACACTTTTTTCTTGAATAACGTCAACCATAATCGTTCTAGGCAATTAAGTGAATTGCTGGGGTTTACTACTACCACAGATCTTGGTAAGTATTTGGGAGTCCCTCTTTATCATTAATGAATTAACAAATCTACCTATTAGTATGTGGTGGATAAGGTGAACCTCCATCTGAGTAACTGGAAATCAGACCATATCTCTTTTACTGGGAGGAAAACTTTGGTGTCTTCTGTGGTAGCTATTATACCTACTTACCTAATGCAAACTACTCTTTTACCGAACACCACTTATGAGAAAGTAGAGAAGAGGGCCCGTCGATTCCTATGGAGGTCTACAAATGAACAGCAGAAGGTGTATTTGGTGCCGTAGGGAGAAGTCTGCAAGGAAAAGAAGAGAGGTGGGTTGGGTCTTTGACATATAAGTGCCCAGAACCAAGAACTTATCTTGAAAGCTACGTGGGGACTGGTGAAAAGAAAGGATGACCTGTAGGCTCAGGTTGTTCGGAGTAAATAAAAGTATGGCTCAAACATTATCCCAGTGATTGAAAAGTCCCAGCCAAGGTCGAGTTTATGGAACGACATTAAAAGGAATTGGAAAATTCTTGAGAAATGTCAATGTGTCAGTACAAGAGAAGGCATAGATATGGTTAGGTGGAAGCTTGAATCAAATGGTTTGTATTCCATTAAATCTTCTGACGGTCTTCTTTATCATGATGATACCCCTGCTACCCCAATTTGGCACAAGGTTTAGAAACTCCGAACCCCACAAAGATGCAAGACTTGTCTGTAGATGGTCTTATATAACTGGCTCCTCACAAATGTGTTGAAAGTATACCACAGTATGGGGATTGATACTAGTTGCTCGAGTTGTAGGGGTCTGTATAAGGATATACTCCATATCCTGTGAGACTATCTGATGGTAAAGGAGTTTTGGAGTTTAAAAATTCATGCAAGACATAGAGAGATGTTCTTCAGCCAAAGCTTATGGGACTGGTGTAAAATGAATCTGTTCAAAGATGTGGGGGAGTTTGAAGATAGAGCTTGGCCAAATTTTTTCATAGTAGCTTATTGGTTGTTTTGGAAAAGCTGAAATGAAAGTGTTTTTGAGAGCATAGAACCTCAAAATCAGTCTCTATGCATCGAGTTTGTGCTATCTTAAGGACTCGTCAATAGAAAATTGAGTCTTTCAATTGTTTGACCTCTAGAAATAAGCATGCTCCACCTAGTAGTCCTCAGCTGCTATCACCGCCAAGCTGGTACAACCTTTTTATTGATGGAGCATTTAACAAAGTAAACCGAGCAACAAGATGTGGAGGTATGTTATATAATGAAAAAGTTAACTTCTGGGAAACTTTCATTATAAGGCTTACAGAAGGGGATGCTCTTATCACGAAGTTGTGGGCTTGTCTAATAGGATTAAAGAGAGCTTGGGACCTTGAGGCTCGTAATCTGCTCCTATTGAGTGACTGCCTGGAAACATGTATGTGAATCAAGGATGGATGTAGTGAGGAGCACCGATATCGCTCTGAGGATTTAGAGATTTGAAACATGCTAACCCATACTTGGCAAGTAGAGGTGATACATATTCTACGTGACCTCAATTTGGAGGAAGATCACTTAGCAAAGAAGGCCCTTAACGGGTCGCCAGGCTTTTATTCGATCACTTCTCAGGCTGATGTTGGGTTGTTTGCTGAGGCAGTAACTTAATACCAGCTTCTTAGATAATTTTTCATTTTTTTCTTTTAGTTTTTGGCATTATCTTTCATATGTATCAAAAAAAATAGGAGCATATCTTCCTCATGTCATGCTACTATTTGATGTTGTGAATTACTCCTTTTACCGTATATGTCACAAGTCATATACAGATTCTTAATGCTTCCATGCAGCTTTATGTTGGGTTTTAATTAAATAATGAATTTCTCAAGAAGCAGTTCATTCAATTAAATGGCTCTAATTCTTATGGCAAAACATTCTTTTAATTTGTTGTTAACTTCTTTGTTCGATGTCAATATTCTTTCCTTTTTCTTTTTTTTATAAAAGACAATTTATTTGGGAAAAAGGGCTGAAAAAAGAACTTTGAATTTACAAAATTTCAAATCAGGTATTTCCCAAAAAATGAGCTGTGAATTCTTTATCAAGTTTTGTCATTCCCTTATCAACTCTTGATAATAAATCTGATTTAAGATTTTGCAATTTCAAAATTCTCTTTCTATCCTTTTCCTATTCATTTAATTAGACAATACAAATAAAACCCCCAACTATTTTGGATCATGACCAAATTAGAGGTTTAGAGTCTAAAAGCATAAACACATTATAACAAACTAACAGAAATACTGTGTATCCCACCAAATCAATAGCTCAAAAGCTTTCAACGTTGTGGCTCACTGATGTGAGCTGATAATCCATGGTGGCGTTCTCCTATATTTCTTTGTTTTATCAATATCGCCAAGTATTATCTACTCCTGCTCTGTAGGACTTTGAATACTAAATAGTGTCTGGTTTGATAAAATTATAGCTAGTTCAAGAAGGGACTCATGTTTTGGAAATTCTTTGTGTTTTATCAGTTCTTCTAAAGCAAACAGAGTCAATATTGTTGGAATATCTAGCTCTTCTAAAGCAAGCATTGTCAATATTGTTGGAATATCAAAACATACACTCTTGTATCTTTGTTCCCTTTATATATGTGTTTGTGTACTATGACACTATCTGTAACACCCCAATTTTCAATCACCAATATTCCTCCTATGTAATTAATACTCTAATAGAATAAAATGGTGAATGATGGTGTACATGAATTTTCCACAATATTTCAATCGTCAGTTACATAAAGGAGCAATTAATGTTCACGAAAAGGCCTACTATTGTAACCAAAATTGGAATATGAAATGATATGACTAATAGCTTAATATACAAGTCAAAAATTGGACAAACCAAAGGAAATGAGCAAGAAATGATTTATTAAAATAAATCATAAAATGTAGGGGGAAAATGGTAATTTTGCCACAAAGGGGGAAATGAATTTTTTTTCCTAATCTTTCTAATAATTTCAATTATATGAGCACTAAAAAGAGGGAAATGGAAACTTGATAATTAATAAGCCTATTTTGGTGAATTATTATCAAGAAAGGTCAAATAGTCAAAAGTCAAAGGATAAAAGTCAACAACTTGCAAGATGGCAATGAGATAGTTGAGATCAATATATATTTCCCTCAATTCTCATGCTCTACATGGAATGAAGAAGCAAGGAAGGGAAGTGAAATAATAAACATGAAATGAGATTTGTTGACCAATGGAATAGTGCCACATGTATTAAGACAAATTAACTAAACCTATATTATCATTCCCTTCATTTATCCATTTCTTCATTCCATTCCCGTGCAAAACAGAACCAGCACGAACGAGAGAGAGAGAGCTGAGGCGGTGGAGAAAGAAGAAGCTAGGTTTCACACAAACTCAAGGTAAGGAAGTCATGATCTTGTGAGTCTTGCTTCCTAATCCTTCCATGATCCCTCTTGCTCATCTCTTCTTCCTTGAATCTATGGCTTTCAAGAGCTTCCAAAAGGAGGGAGGGAGAGAAGTCGGACGTTGAGGAGAGAGAAAGTTGAGAAATCCAAAGGTAAACCTCCAAACTTGATTCTTATGCTTTGGTTGATGCTATTGATGTGATTCTTGGATTGGTTTGGTTGTTCTTGTGAATGAAAGGTAAAGAAACCTAAAGGACCTTATTGTCTAAGTTTCTCCAAACCTTATCCAATGCATGTCTAAATAGCTAATAGTTTGATTATAAGTAGAAAGGAGGTGATTAAGTAAGACAAAATGAGAAACCGACACAACTTTTTTGAGAACCTAAAATCTAAGCCCTGTGTTGAACGTGGTAAAGGAGATGGAATTTGATAATTCTAATGATTCCATTAGGTTTAGATGATAAAATTTTGTAGGGTATATGTTGATGACTAAGTGAGAAAAGCCCCATAATGAGAAATGACTAAACTATCCTTTAAAACTTAAAAGAAAGGCTACTAAGGGCACTTTCATCATTTGGCCCTGAATTTGACCAATTTGAGGTCAAAAATGGATTCTACATGCGAAATTTTGTAGGAATAGCCCAAGTCATAATTTCTAGTGAGGTTTAGGTAGACCGGGGTCTACAGAGGCATTTCGGTAATTTTACAATGTACAACTAAGTTAACCACTAACAGGAGATTGAAGTAGGGTGTGAATAAGTGATAACTCATCTATGATGTATTGGAAATTGTAGGACTTGGAGACGGTCCGAAGTCTAAGACTTGCCTGAGCTCCAAAACACGAGAAAATGACTCTAAAGGAAAGCAATCAGGTAGTAACATCCTTCTTACATATACTATGTGATGCTCATTATGAATGTCATACATTGTAATATGAGCTAGTGTCTTAGAGACACCTATTTTCCATGTTGTGGTCAGGGACCCAACATGGGCACTAAGTCGACCAAGGGGCAAACATATAGTTTGACCTTGGGCAAGTGTACACACATACGTTCGATCATCTTACATGTCATGACATTGCATATCTATTTTTGCATCTTATTTGTATGTAACCATGTTGCTACTGAGATTCTCTCTAATCTCATTCTTTTCTAAACAAAAACTATTTCAGCTGAAGCAGGCAACTCAAAAGGTAAAGTGTCGGCTACCGGTGATTAGGGTCCCGGAGCTTTACTTGCGACTATAGTCGTTTAGAATGTACTTAAGAATTTTGAGTTGTTTTCTTTGTACATGTGTATATATGTGTTTATCAAACCCTTTAGGGAATCCTCTGGTAATATTAACTAATACCATGTATTAATATGTTTCCACTGTGTTATACGCTTTAGGAGTCTTTATATGCTTTCCGCCTGCGATTATGGAAGTGGTAAGTGGGGTCTTACACTATCCTTTTATTGAAGGGAAAATTCCATTAAAATACCTCTAAAATTTGTAAAACCTTGAAAGATGATCTCAATTTGCATAATCCCATAATGGTACATATATATTAAATTGGAATTTTGAAATTTTGTCAAAAGACCTCAGTGTCTTGATTGTTTGATCTCCTCCATCACCTTCCCTCTTTCTTGTCCTGAAACACTTTCTTGGTTCCCCTTGTCATTGTGTGATAGCCATAACACCCTCTCATACTCACATATGGCCATGAATCTCCTTCCTCACTTCTCTCCCACCATCGTGTGTGAAGAATCCCTCATTTCAGAATCCCGTAGAAGTTGTTTTAATTGGTATATTTGAGAGTTGAAAGATAGTTTTATTAATTAGTGTGAACTGGCGTACCTGTAACTTTGATTTTTTTTGTTTGCGTTTTAAGCTTGGCTATCGAGAAAATTTTTAAATATTGCTTCCAAATGAAGAACCACTTCATAGGATGAAGTTCTATGTTTAAACAATAATCTAGATAGAGCTAGAGACCAATATAGAACAGTGAGGAGAGGGAGGGAGGGAGGGAGAAGATGATGTAGAAAAGGGTGAGACATGAAACAAAATAAATGAGGGCATACCAGTAAATTAACAACATTTTGAAATTCCAAATTGATATATTTGAGCTGATTTGGAATTTCTTTGTCTAGAGAAATTGATGTAGGTTTAATTTTGTGAACGTTAAAGGTATTTTATTGTCTTTTTTTCTTTTATTAAAATAGAAAAAAGGAAAAAAAATACCACTTGAATTTTAAAATCCCAAATTTGTTTTATTGACTATAAGAGTAATGAGATTGACAAAAAGAGTATAGTAATTAATAACTCAGTTTTTTGGGAAATCATTGATATATGATTTTAAAGTCAAGCGGTATTTTTTTATATTTTTCATTAAAATATCAGGTTGTATTTTATCAAAAAGCCTTTAGCGAACTCTACTATTTATTTTATTGTTTTAAAACTATTTTCTACCTCCAAGAAAACAAAGCAAGTGGCAAAAATACAAAGAGCATACAAGACATAAGTTGGTGGTAGTAATATTGAAGTTGCAAGTACTTATACTTTTTTTGTTTGCAAGTGCAAGTACTTTGGTTAGTCGGTGTTTGGATTTACTTTTGAGAATAATTATGTGAGAGGATTTTGTCTCGATTTATGAAAAAAGGCTTCTGAAACCGCGGTTTGGGTGTTTTCTTTTGAGAATAGCTTTTATGACGTTGATAGTATGTATGACAACAGGCACTTAAATAAAAGCAGTAGGGGACTAGGGGGCTTTTTAAATTACAGCTTAATATTTGTAAGTAGGCCAAAGTAGGATTTCAACACACCCATATTATCATTTAATAGCATTCAAAACCTTAGTTTTATTTATGCCATTATCCTAATATTATTTTTTAATTACACCAAATATCATAATGTTATTTATTGTAACAACCCATTTTTTGTCACCAATATTTCTTGTATGTAATTAATACATTTAATGGAATAAAATTGTGAATTGTGATGCACATAAAATGGTAAACACTCCAATTGGTGGTTACATACGACTTGGATAAGCTAGGACACAAAGGAGCAACTATTGTCCACGTAAAGGCTTAAAATTGTAACATAAATTGGAGCATAAAAGGACACAAATATTGGCCTAATATAAGTGTCAAAATTTGGCCAAAAACAAGGAAGAAGAGCAAGCCATTATTTATTTCAATAAATCAAAAAAAGATAGTGACAAAATGGTAATTTGCCAACAAAGCAAGAAACAATTTATTTTTCCCTCTCCTCATGATATTTTCAACCAAATAGGCTAAAGAAGAGGGGAAAATGAACATTTGATGATAAATAAATCCATTGGAGTATTTGTGGCCAAGTGAAAATAAGTGGAAAAGTCAAAAAGCAAATATGACACAACTAATTAAATAGAAGATGAGATTATAGGAAAATGCAAGAAGCATTTATTTATTCTCTTTTTCTCATTATTTTCAGCCAAAAGGGGAATAAAAAGGAAAAATAAATTTGCTTGGACCATATTAAAAGAAGAATAATTAACCATGGCCAAGTAAAATTTGCATGTGGTAAAAAAATTGCCATAAAATAATATTATTTCAAGAAAGCAAGATGAGATATTTTGATAAAACCATAATCCCTTCTCTTCCTTCTTCATTTTCAGTCAAGTTGAAGAAAATATAGAAAGAGAGAAGAGTTTGAAGAGCTTGAGAACAAGAGAAGGAGCTAGGGTTTCAAGAAGCTAGAATCTAAGGTAAGAAGCTTAAAATCAAGTGTTCTTTCCTTCCAACTTCAATAATACCTCTTCTAACCTCTTCTTCTTCTTGAAAATCATGGTTAGCAAGCAAAATCAAGAGAGAAGAGAGAGAGAGGGCAAAGATTCCTAGAGAGAGAAAGATAGAAAGAGAGAAAATCAAGAGGCAATCTCCAAAACTTTGATCCTCTTACTTTATATGTTGTTGTTATGGCGGTGGTTATTGATTTTGTCTTCGATATGTTAATTTTGTAAAATTTAGGAGATGAAACCCTAAGATTAAATGCTGCCAAAATTTCCATAAATCATGTTTATTAAGTGTTTAAGTGGTTAATCTTGTTATTATAAGTGAAAAAGAAGTGATTAACCAAGAGAAATCAAGAAAACCCAACTTCTTTTATAGGGTTCTAATTTTCGGCCAAGTACAGAACCATAGGAAGGATTTGGAATTTTGCAAATTTGATAATTCCATTGGATTTATAAGGGAAAATTGTGTAGGAATACATGTTTCATGATTTTTGGATGTTGGTATGCAAATTTGGAAATTATTGAAGTTAAGGGGAAATTATGTTTGATTTGTCTCATTGGAGGCAGTGTTGTTGTGAAATGAATTTAATTGGTCAAACCTAGTCTAAATATTATGAAACTTTGAAGGATTAAATTAGAAATATAGAGCTTTAATTTGATAGATATATCATAATTTTTGGACTAATACATTAAGAGATATAGATTTTCAAAATTGTGCCCTATTTTTAGAATGCAATCTGGAACAGGGGAAGTTTGACAAATATTTGGGACCAATATAAGGACCCTAGTCAGAATTAGGTATTTTTCTATGTAAATAAACTTAAATATTTGTACATAGGATTTCGAACCAATCAATTTGGAATTTCCTAGAATTAATTATGATTTTTCAAAGTTGATTGAAAATATGCCAGTTTTTTGGAAAACAGTGAAACTGCACTGTATAGAATTGTACTATGCAGAAAATGCTGGAACTACATTAGATAACCAACAAACAATGATTAAAGGCAGTAATAGTATAAGCAATAACCAGTTACTTATAACTTTAATTTTATAGGAATTTGCAATAGCCCGAGCCAGAGTAAACATTTTGGACAAACAGTAGGATTGAAAAAGGACTCATGTAGTAACTTTTTCTTTCATACACTATATGATTATTGTATGCTTTATGTATGCCATCTTCTATGATATGAGCATGGTGTCTGAGATACACATATTAGCTTAGGTGTGGTATGGGACCCAGCGGAGGCGCAAAGTTAAGCCAAGGTTGCAAACCTTTGTTTGGCCTTGGACAATGTGCACACAATATTCTATCATATTATATAACATGGTGCATTGCATATTTATTTTCACATTTTATATGTCTGAAATGCATGTTGCTATTGAGATTCGTTCGAATCTCACCCTTTTTCAACACTAAAAAACATTACAACTGAGGCTGGTGGCTCGAAGGGCAAGGCAGTAGTTACCAATGAATAGACCCCCGGTGCAGTCTGAAGCTGCCACTGGTTATCTATTGCTATATTTTTTTTCTTTTGAACACTTATACATTTGTATATATTTTTCAAACCCTACGGAGAATTCCTGTATTGTAAACAAGTACCAAATATCAGTATATTTCCGCTATTTTTCTATGTCTATGGAACTATGTGCATATTACTTTGTGAATATCGAAATGTTAAGGGGTTTGAAACTTTTGGTAAGAAGCTTAAAATCAAGTGTTCTTGCCTTCCAACTTCAAGAATACCTCTTCTAACATCTTTTTCTTCTTGAAAATTATGGTTAGCAAGCAAAATCAAGATAGAAGAGAGAGAGGGCAGAGACACCTAGAGAGAAAAAGAGAGAAAATCAAGAGGTAATCTCCAAAACTTTGATCCCCTTGCTTTATATGTTTTTGTTGTGGTGGTAGTTGTTGATTTTGGCTTGGATATGTTGATTTTGTAAAATTTGGGAGATGAAACCCTAAGATGAAATGCTGCCAAAAGTTCGATGAATCATGTTTATTAAGTGTTTAAGTAGTTAATCTTATGATTATAAGTGAAAAGGAAGTGGTTAATCAAGAGAAATCAAGAAAACCAAACTTCTCTTGTAGGGTTCTAATTTTCGGCCAAGTGTAGAACCATAGGAAGGATTTGAAATTTTAAAGTTTTGATGACTCCACTAGATTTATAAGGGAAAATTATGTAGGAATACATATGTTCATAATTTTTGGATGTTGATATGCAAATTTGGAAGTTATTGAAGTTAAGGGGAAATGTTGTTTGATTTGTCTCACTAAAGGCAGTGTTGTTTTGAAATGAATTTAGTTTGTTAAACCTAGTCCAAATGTTATGAAATTTTTCATGATTAAATTATACATCTAGAGCTTTAATTTCATAGGTAGATAATAATTTTTGGACTAATACATTAAGAGATATGGATTTTCAAATTTGTGCCCTGTTTCTCTAATGCAATCTGGAATATGAGAAGTTTAGAAACTTTATGGGAAAATTTTTTTGACTCTAGTTAGACTTAGGTATTTTTATATGAAAATAAACTTAAATATCTATACATAGGATTTGGAATCAGTCAATTTAGAATTTTCTAGAATTAATTATGAATTTTCAAATTTGACTGAAAATCTGCCAGTTTTCTTAAAAACAATGAAACTACACTGTGCAGAATTGTACTGTGCAAAAAATGTTGTAACTGCATTAGATAACCAAAAAATAGTGATTAAAATAGTAATAGTATAATTAATTACCAGTTACTTGTAACTCTAATTTTATAGGAATTTGCAATAGCCCGAGCCGGAGTAAACGTTTTGGATAAACAGTAGGACTGAAAAATGATTCAAGTAGTAACTCTTTCTTTCATATATATATGATTATTGTATGTTTTGTGTATGCCATCTTCTGTGACATGAGCATGGTGTTTGGGACACGCATATTAGCTTAGTTGTGGTCTAGGACCCAACATAGGTGCAGAATTAAGCTAAGGTTGTAAACCTTCGTTTGGCCTTGAACAATGTGCACACAGCATTCTATCATCTTATATAACATGGTGCATTGCATATTTATTTTCACATTTTATATGTTTGAAATGCATGTTACTACTGAGACTCGCTTGAATCTCATCCCTTTTCAACATTGAAAAACATTACAACTAAGGCTAGCGGCTTAAAAAGCAAGGCAGCGGTTACTAGTGAATAGAGTCCTAGAGTAGTTTGAAGCTGCCACTGGTTATCTATTGTTGCATGTTGTTTCTTTTAAATACTTGTACATTTGTATATATTTTTCAAACCCTACGGGGAATTCTTGTATTGTAAATAAGTACTTAATATCAGTATGTTTCCGCTATTTCTGTATGCATATGGAATTCTGCGCTTATTACTCTGCGAATATCAAAATGTTAAGGGGTTTGACATTTATGGCTTATAAATAAAATTGTAGTATTAAAAGCACTAGAAAAATAACATTAGGGGTGTATTGAATACACCATATAATGGTTGATGTAATTGGAAAAAAAATCAAGATACTCAATGTTACCTTACCCTTTTAAGGATTATTATTTTTTAATTGATTAAAATTGGAAGCAATATATGTTAGAAATATTGCATAATACAACAACAAATCTTATCCTCTTAAGTGTGTTTAGCATTATATATATATATTAAAAGCATTATTATACTTGATCAATGATTAAATCTTTATTGTTAACAAAGATGTCACTCCATGTGGAATATCTTCATCACACATTTTTCCTTGATTTTACTTTTCCTATTTTTATATGACTTAAAAATATTTTTATACATGTTCAAACCAATAGTACAAGGCACAAAACTTAATTTCTTTTTAATAATAAAAAAATTGATATTTTGTTATGTGTTTTTACGACTTTCCATATGATTTCTTTCCCCACGCATCCTCTCATTGATATGCTCATATTAACATTAAGGGACTAAAATACACATTCTAAGTTGAAGAGATTAAATTGAAAATTATCTAAATTTAAAGGGTTAAAAACTTGTACTGTAATCTAATACTTCCTTCGGTCTTTAATATAAGACATATTTGGGGAATTGATTTTTATTCTAAATACCAGACATACTTGTCATATTTATTAATCTTTTCATAATTTATACTTATTAATACTCTATCAACAATAGTGAAGAGGAGAGGGAATTATGGAAGATGACTAGGTGTTTTAGAAAATATATAACATACTAATTAACTTAACAAAATTTCTTAATCTAATCAAATTAAAAAAAATAGGGAGAATTCCAAAAAATTACCATTTAAACTTCAAAATCTCAAATAGGTGATTTAACAATAAAATGATTTGTTAATTGCATTACCATTCTTGTTAATCCCATTACCGAATTTGTTAACGGGATTTTGAAATTTAAATGGTATTTTTTTGGCATTCTCCCAAAAAAATATGTATTATATATAGGATCTATTGAATGGACAATATTAAATCTTAGCTTGGAGGTAGAGGTAGGAGGAGGAGAGGTAGAGATAAAGGAAAGAGTATGGAAGCCAAGTATGTACTTTCATTGATGGGCTTTACAGCTTGTACTGCTCAGTCAGTGAATAACAAAATTTTGGCACCGCGTGTCATGTATTTTTTATTTTTAAAAAGGGTTAGGGGGAAAAAATATCTGAGTTTTTATTAAAAGTGCGTCTAATACCAAATGTTTTTCGTAAGTGTAAAAATATTCATGAATACTAAAAAATTGGAAAAAAATGCCAGAATTGTTAAATATAACATAAAACTGTTACATAAATGTATGTAGATTAACCCTTTTAAAAATGGAAAACAAAATGTATTTAATAGATTGTATTTTTGGGAAAGTAACTAACCAAAACCAATCATTCAACTCATCTGATTAAACTTGCACATTTTAACCAACCTAACTCATCATAGAATTGTTAGTACACACGTTTTAAGTGTTGGAATAATCTAACAATAAGCATCCCAAATATATTGTATAAATTTCATAAAAGAGAGCAGCAGCGGAAGACTTGATGAAATACCTCCAGCCATAGTGATTCTGCATGTAGTATCTCAACACTTGAAAAATTGTAGAGAACAAAAAATAGTTAGAATTAGAATAGAATAGAATAGGTTAGGGCTTCTTCTAATAGGAAGATGAAGTACAATGATTGTCTGTAAATAGCCATCACCCGTCAGGGAACCCCTAAGGAGCAAGTAAGTGGGTTTTTCACGTTCAACGTACTGTTATAATACCCAGCCTAGGCTATTTATAGCCTCCCATCAAGGCTTGTAACATCTTTACTGGTGAGGCACGTGACTTTAAACCAAATCTCTATCCAAATTACTTTGTGGGACATAATCAGGAGATATTTTATCTAAAATATATTAAACTGATAATATTTAAAACAATTAGATAATATCTAGAATGTTTAACTTGATCATAATAATAAACTAGAATATCCTTCATATAATCAATCATTAAATATATCTAGATACAACTTTGAATAAACAGAAGGATATAATATTACCATTTTAATAAAATATATATCATTCTCTCACTTGGCCCGAAACCAGATATCACATGGTGAGTACAGTTCATTTAAGCAATACTATAGGAATCATGATAGTAAGTCCTCTTCGATCGAATATTACATTCCATGCATCACAAATAGTACTCTTACTTAATGGGTCAAAACTTAATGAATAAACCCATAATGTTTATTCAGTTCCAACTTAAAATGTTTGCTAAAATCTCATAATTTAGGTACTAATAATTGAGACAACAAACTACAACTTAAATTTCATCACTTAAATAATGTCTCATCTAAATAACTGAATGTGATCTTTCCCAGATGATCCATTTGACCCTTTGATTTCTCTAAAAGCATGCTCTTCATTAAAGGATATATGCTTTATGTGTTTATAACCCATTAGCTCTATGGTAATACAACACTCTTAATTGGTTTGAATTTAATAATTCTAAGACCCTCTGATGAAATTCCTTAATTGGAAATCTTGTAACTTACCTCTAAGAATGACTAGATCAAGGAATCCATGATGGAATTAAGCAATCAGTGACTGGTTAGCAATGTTATACCTCTCCATGATGTAACTTGTTTAGCAAGTGTAAAGATATCATAATGTTAACTCTTTTATAGTTAACGCATCTTTAAAAACTAAACAAGCTAATCATCCTACTATATATAAAGCATGAAATTTAATGTACATTTGATTATGTACCACATGACTTATAGCTTTTCAGTTATTATTCAAGCAAGAATATGCTTGACAATCCTCCTAAAATTACTTTGTAATGGCATTTCCGATTTGTGCCCATAGTTAAGCAAGCCTATACCTTGCATATTGAATTAGAATGAATAAGATGATATCAGATATATGTGGACAATCTAGTCATATTCTCATAATAGATGTTACTCACAACAACTACCATTATCCATAAAGTTTGAATACTTGTGATCGTAGGTTACTCATGATATTCTCAAATATTTTAAGAATAACCTCTTTACGCATTACAAATTAATATCACACCTAACACGGTCATATTATAACTTTGAACCATGGTAACTTAGTCATTTATAACACTTTAAGTGAAAATGCATAAGCTATAAATGAATCATCATTTTATACATATAGATGACTCAACTTCTACTAATACAATGATATAATAAAACTAATGATGTTTTCAACATGACCCTGTATGTAATCACATCATGATACCTTAATTCTCACTATTGTGAGACTTGCTCATGACAAAATGAACTCTTAATTTTGTTGACTAAATTCTCTATATTATTTATGTGACAATCTCTACTAATTCACACATGTATCTCTCCTTATATCCAAAATGGAAAGATACAAGTGAAATCCTAACTCAAGATAGACATTTAACTACCATGAAGATATGGAACAAATTATACATGAATATAGGAGAAAATACCTCACTAAATCAATTCCTTCTTCATAGAGAAGTTATAGCAAACAACGTTATTTGTATTACTTAATGTTGCTTACTAGCAACTTTACAAATAAACTTATGTTGTTACTTACTTTACGTTTATCATGAAATATGCCTTCATTTGGAATTTATGATTACTCACAATATTTATATTCTAGTCAGATTTCCTGAAGTACATCACATAGTAACCATGAATTGCCAAATCTTAATCACCATTGGTCTCAACTGAAATTTTAAGCCCAACAAGGTGAGTGCTATGTAAAATCAATGTTATACTATTAGAGGTGGGAATCCTCCATATGTGATTACCCTCAATGAGTTTGATCACTCTCACTAGTTTTGTTATTCCTAAATAATCTGGCATTTCAAAATACTACACAAAGCTGTAAAATAAAATGGACAACTCAAATTCCTAAGACATCTCTGTATTTTCACCAAAATATGCAGTCCCAGGATATTTTCCTTCCACATTCTTCCTTTTATAAAACAATTCTATGCAAGAGTATATTTTAAATTGAGCTTCCAACCTTTAAGATTTCAAAAGGATTTAAACAAAAATTTTCTTGGAATCTCATAAAAAAAAATATATAATTGTCTTTAGTATGTATTTAAGAGGAAAACCGTATCATCTATTATGTTTCTTCTTGCAATAATTGCACCTGTATTAGGTGAGTCCAAGTATGAAAAAACTTTACATATAGACTAAGTTCTAGTCCACTAATGATATACTTATCATATCACTCATCTCTTCCAACTAATTTCACTATATTAATTCATTTATCAGATTAACCACAAATATTGCTTTATATAATTCAAACGTGTCAATTGACACTACTCAATTATAAATAAAATAGAATTTAGGTATTGTTAAAGGTCAACTATAAGGAGAAATGAATTATTTCACTAATTAGAATATAATTTGTAACACCCCAAATTTTAAGACAAGGAAACTAAAAATAAGCCTAATTTAAGAGAACTACTAGGCCCTGGTTTGGCCAGTGTCACAAATAGGCGCGAGTAAATTTCCATTATTTCTTGATACCTTGGGGGTATTAAAGAACGCAAGGAATGACAAAATGAAGCAATTGGGACAAATACACGACACAATTATGTTATAAAGCAAGGTAGTATTCCTACCAGCGAATATCTATGTGGTGGTCGCGATAGTGTGATGATTTTCCAATGGGAAAATAACCTAAGGGAAAAATAGTATTTTTCATAAAGCAAAGAATCATTATTTTTCCCAATGATTATAGTTATATGGGAACTAAAAAGGAGAAAATGATTATTAAGTGAACTAATACCCAAGAAAAGACAAAGAGCCATGAAGCAAGAGGCTACGAGTAACCACATGTAAGGTGGTACAATGGGTATAATGGGATAGTTTGAGAATAATAATTCTCTCTATATGTCTCACTAATTTATTGGATAAAGAAGCATGACAAAGGAAATGAATTATCATACAAGAAAGCCAAAGAAGTGGGCTAATAAGTATGACCACATAAGAGTCACTATTAATGACTCATTAATATACACTTCATCCTTTCTCATTTATTCCTGCGTTCGTATGAATTAGATAAGAACGAGAAAATGCAGAACAGAATGTGAAACAAAGAAAGAAAATGAGACAGAACAAGAACGGAGGAGAGAGAAATCTTTAAATCGTCGAACTCTATCAAAACGGCGTCTTCTCTCCAAGTACCCTTTACGAACATTCTTCTACTCATCACAAGCTATAATTCTATGATTTCAATTTCTTGATTAGAGGTTATTGATGCCATCTCACCGGTCGGAGTGTCGCCGGAATTTCGAACCAAATTCATAAACGAGTTAAGGTAAGCGTATGCTTCCTTCTGACCATTTTGGTTTGTTGATTGGATGAGTACGGTAGAAGTCGGGTATTATTCACTCCTTATTAAACTAATGATTTAAAGGTATAAATGATATATAATACTTGCCTAACTAGTTAAACTTGTAATTAGAAGTAAAAAGGATATGTTTAAGCAAGAGAAAACGAGAAACCGACATAACTCTTCTGGGAACTCAATAATTGCTGCTAGTTGTGTGGCACGAAGATGGAGTTGGAATTTTATTAATTGGATAATTCCATTGATTTCATAAGAGCTAAATGAGTAAGTTTCATGTTGACATCGAAGTGAGAAAAGGCCTGGTGTGTGAAATGACTAAATTGCCCTTAAAGTACTAATTAATGGCTCCCAATGGGTATTTTCATCATTTAGGGCCTGAATTTGAGTAAACTAAAGTCACCAATATATTCTACATGTGAAATTATATAGGATCACCTTAAGTCAATATTTTGGGTAAAGTGCAAGTAATTGGGTACAAATGAGCATAAGCTAAGTTTTAGGGGTATTTTGGTAATTCTACAACCATGAGCCATGATAACCAACACTATGAGTCTAGAATGAGTTACGAGCAATCAATAACTCATTTATCCTAAATGTGTATTTTAGGATATACCAACAGACGAGCCGAATCGGAGCTGGACCAAGGACGAGCAAGGAAAGGTCATTAGTCCAGGTAATACATCATTTATACTTATACTATGTGATACTAAATCATGAATGTCATACATTGTAACATGAGCTAGTATCCTAGATACACCATTCCGCCATGTTGTGGCCATGGACCCAACAGTGGCACCAAGTCGACTAAGGTGCAGACGTAAGTTTGGCCTTGGGCTAGTGTACACACGAAAAGTCGATCATCTTACATGCCATGACATTACATATCTATTTTCGCATTCTATTTCTATGTAAGCATGTTACTACTGAGATTCCCCTGAATCTCACCCTTTCCATAAAAATGTAAGTTTCCAGCAGTAGGCAGCGGCTAGAAGAACAAAAAGGGTGATTTCTGTCAACTGAGATGGCAGACTAGTAAGAGAAGAAACGTTAGTTATCTGAAGACTCCGTAACGTATTTTAAGGTTTGTAACTATTTTGTATACCCCTATGAGACGGTTGCATATATATATATATATATATATATATATATATATATATATATATATAATCAAGAATTATTGTGTCATTATATTAGTATATTAGCGCTGCGAATATTTTAATGGGTCATTGTATTCCGAGCAATTGCGACTCTGAGTGATATGCTTAATGGAACGAGGGTCGCCACATGTTTTGGTATCAAAGCATAAGATAGATTTATGCTCATAAGGACGGACGTCACATAACTTATGGCAAGTGTATATCCATTATTGTCCCCAATCAAGTCTTTTAACTATAAGCATATTATTCTCTATATGCTTATTATTTTATGGCTTTGAAGCTGGTGGCTTTATAGCCCTAATTTATAATCTCATTCTTTTCTAAGTATGAGCAAAACTTATATACACATGTATTTAATGAATACCTAAGATTCATGCATATACTCATGAAAAAGAGTAATGACTCATGAGATAATAAACTAAGGATCTCTTCTACCAAATTAATAGAGGCATCTTACCCTATTATAGAGAAACACTTTATAGTCAATAAAATAATGTAACAACAATTATGAGAATTTCTAAATTCATTCTTTAGCCTATAAACAACCCTTGACTTTGTTTTATACTTATGTACTGGTGATGAGTAGCTCTTAATTGAGATTAATTTAATAAGACAATTACATCTTATAATGTTATCTCACCTCTCATGCTAGTATCTTTGAATACTAGAACTTTTCCTGATGTCAAGTGTTACGAGTGTAGGATGGTGTATTTAGAAGTGCAAGTGTACACTGTCGTAATCAAGTAATATAGAAGTGAGTAGAGTATCGTTCCCACGAGGATTGATCACTAAGTACCAAATTTGGTAATTTTAATTCTATTTAGTCGGTTGATTAGTTGTGATTGAGATTGCAAGATAGACATAATGAAATATGAATACAAGTGATATAAAGACAACTATGAGAAAAAGCCCTAGGGATTAGATTTCACTTAATAAATTCCGGATTGAATCACTTATCTATTCTAGTCCAATTTATTCCATATGATTGATAGTCGAGTTTCCCTATTTTAATTACTAGCCTTTTCCAAGGTCAAGTAATTCTATAATTAATTGTTAACCCAATATATTCCTATATGAATTTAAGCAATCAATCATGCATTAAGATTTATGGAACTCAATTAAGACTACACAACCCATATGAATATATTCATATTTCATATGCAAATTATGGTTTTAATTATAGGATCCACACACATGTATCTCCTTCCGGTCTCAACATGCATATTAAAATCATCCAAAAGGTGGCCAATCAATTGTAAGCATTAAGAGCAATAATTAAAACTCAATCATGAAGGAAAAATTAAAACTAGATTTAATAAGTTAAGATTCAATCCGTCATTAGTAAGCTACGTCATCACTCTAGGAAAAGGAAAATTTAGCTCATGATAAAATTAAAAACAAAACCAAAATATATTACAAACATCATAAATATTGCATAAAAATTAATTACAAAAACATAAAAATACAACTACAAGATAAATGAAAATGGAAAATCTAGCCTACCATATAGGAGGTAAAACCATCCATGTAGGTGGCAACCTATACCATCCATAAAGGAGGACTACCTAGGCCTTCCATATAGGAGGTAAAATCATCCATGTAGGAGGTATGCAAGAAGTAAAAAAAATGCAAGAAATAAATTCTAAAAATAACAACTCTCTCTCTCAAATAAAAATTCTCTCTCTCTCTTCCTTCCTCCTCATTTTAGGGTGCCAAGAAGCTATATTTATAGGCTTCATTTTCAGACTGCTACAGTATTTTTTCTACAGTGATTTTGCTACAGTGAACCGCACTGCTACAGTCAACCGACCACCCACTTACTACAGGAACCGCACTGAACCGCCCCACTTCCACACACACTGACCGCTACAGTACAACGCAATGGTCCGCTACAATGAAACGCAATAGTCCGCTACAGTATCCCTGCTACAGTGCACAGTGAACAGTACCGCATGAACAGTGCATAGTGAATAGTACCTCATAAATAGTAACTTCCCCTTAAATGCCTTCTTTAATTCTTCTTAATCTAGTACTGTCCATGACTGCAAGAAAATCATTATTTATTTATTAATTACACCCAAATTGATTATATTCAGCTCAAATATAGTCCACAAAATCATCATATAAGGGAAAATGAATATGTAAATATTTTACTTATCATCAAGTTTGATGAAGAAGTTACATTTTATCTCCTTCTAGGCTTAACAATTATCTCTAACAAATTCTATCAAACTAAGCAATTTCAAAAATCATGCTATAAGATCAAAGT
This sequence comes from Albizia julibrissin, assembly GCA_037074505.1. Lineage (NCBI taxonomy): Eukaryota > Viridiplantae > Streptophyta > Magnoliopsida > Fabales > Fabaceae > Albizia > Albizia julibrissin. Next base: position 33,421,643 of record CM073483.1, read on the forward strand.
AAAACATAATCATGCTTACAAAACAACTATAAGAGGTAAAGAAAAAACCATCACAAATAAGTGTATGTTTGCTAATATAAATCATACAATTATAAATTTGTATCACTAAGGTCTACCTGTGGGCAAAGACATTAGCATAACATGAATTTATCTCGGATTGATGAATCTAGAATGCAATTATATTTTCTAATACATGTGGGCTACTCAGAAAATATAATGCCATTCTATTCCACCCTAATTAAATATCCAATTATAATTATCTACCTGTGAGTAAAGATTAATTATAACCATATATTTAATTACAATTGATATTCAATAATGCAATATGTTATTAAAAATTTGTACTCAATAAGATTGAGGATGTTATGGCTACTCCTCAGGAAACAAAGCATGCTAGTCACAAATATCATGTGTATTTAAAATATAAATATACACCAATAACCTAATGAGAATTTAAGCACTTAGTCAATGTATCACTAAATCACTAAATCCTCTTCCATTTAGTCTTGACAAAAATATTGTTCACAAGCTAAAACTTCCATGTCGGGCTTCGTGCCAGCCATTTCTTTTCAAATATGATATATGGCTTTGTGCCCTATTTGCCTTTAATGGAATAATCTTTTAACGCCATTTTTTCATTTAAATTCCCTTAAATTCTCCATTTCAAAAAAGCTTTACCATTTGTCTACTCTCCAACACAATTTTCTCTTTTTAGTTTTCTGAGACACACACGTCTAAAATTTCAAAACTTCATCTTCTTCCTCCACATCTCCTTTCTTTTCCCTTCCCTAAAGAACTTTCCTCCTTCATATGGCTTATGCCCCACCTCCATTCAAAACCCCAAAGTTTTCTTCCCAACCATCAATATATTCATCTCTTAGATGTCTTCCTTCCTTGCATCACTCAAGAACTCATACCCCATTCTCTCAGCTATCTGTCGCAATCGGTGAAGTGTTGAAATCCTCTTCCTTCAGGGAGGACTCATCTTCCTCAAGATGCTAAAAAGGTTTGTACTCTTACTCCATTCTTCCCTTCATATTTGTTATCTACCTTTCTTCCTTTATCGTATGTTTCTTTTTCTTCGTTATGGTCTTTTAAAGATAATATTCCAGCAATTTCCTTTTTTATGCCCTAGATCCATGGCTTCGTGGTACAAGCTCTAAGCTAATGTGATTCCCTTTTGTCATTCATTCCATTTGGTTGCTGGGAAAGCTTCGTCAGGCCTGTATTCAGCATATTTGTAGTGATAATTCACTCTTTCATTGTAAATTTGCAAATACGTAATTAAGAGGATTTGCAAATCTGACACTATTTTTATTAGTCAAACACAATTACGTGATTCGTGCACGAAACACTTTCAGATAACTCTCATTACTTATAATAATTACCCACCACCAAATTAAGTTTACCTTATAATAATAAAATCTCATAAAAAATTCCAAAATTCCATAGATAACTCTCATTAATAATTAGTAAATTATCAACTTAAGAAGACATTATATTTTTTTATAAGAAAACAATGATGATGAATTTCTATATAATATTAATACTAATATATTATTGGTTTAGTTTGGAAATTAAAGGCTTTTTCTTGAGAGTAAGGCCATCTTAAATTAGCATTGATAAATCCATAATTTTGAAACCATAACGTTCAACCAATTTGCACATGCTTTGCTTTTTGGGAAATAAAGGTATATTTTTTATAATCTTGTGATTGCTCTTTGAAATTTGAATTTTGAATAAAAATACTACAACATATTGATTTGAATTGTAGTTCATTTTCGAAAGTTGGAGATGAAGGACCAAAAAGTAAAGATGCACAAGGACTAAGACGGAAAATAAAATTCATCATGTGGCTATATGGGAATTTCACAAGAAATAAGCGTATTTTTTTGTAATATTAGCGTCTTCTTTCAGTGAAGAACATATCAGCGTAAATTACCGAACAGTACCCTAAATTTCTAAATTACCAGTTTGGTCCAAAAATCCAAAAATCACCGTCTTTCACATCTGGAACTGATTTTTCTAGCCTCTTATGCAGATTCTAGGGAACCTGAACTGAATATAATATTAGAAGAAAATGAAATTTAAATGGAACATAATGTTAACTATAATAATGACAACTAATATTTTCTCTCTTTTTTTCAATTTTCATTATTTATTTTTTCTTTTACTTATCTCTTAATTTAAAGTAAAATATTTAGAATTAAGTCCCCAAGATATCTTATAAAATCTCAAGAGAATCATCTTAAATTAGCATTGATAAATCCACAATTATTCAAAATATATCCCAAATATATTAAAATTGGGGAGTCATCATATATATTTTTATCATTGACTCACTAAGTCAATTAATTACATTTTGTTTATTCCTTAGAATTTCTAAATTCTTTAGTCATGACAATATGGAGCATATGATTAATTTTCACAATAAAAAGGACATTGGATTCTCCATGACCTTCTAATTCAAGCATGAATAACCATTGCATGAAGTCTTTCCATCCCTAAAATATTGCACGAATAGTCCTCATCCTTAAACAATGGATTCTCTATGACATTCTAATTCAAGGACAAATATATTTTTGGCTCACATGACATTCTATGTCAAAAATTCAAAAAGGTCGATTTCACAGTTCACAGAGGATGCTACGATTATTTCAAAAAGTTTTAATTTTTCCCCAATTTATGGGATTATGACACAATTTGTCCGTGTAAAAGTCATGATTTATCAGGATAATATAATAGTTTAGCTATTGTTTTGTTTGAAACCGAATTAACCCATACTCTTGACTCGAACCCATGCGTGAGATTATCAGATAAATCATCATTCTAGAGATTTAACATCACATTCCATCTTTTCTGGGTCATAGTGCTTCGTCATGATGAAGGCATGGATGGTCCTAAAGCCATAAAACATGGCATTTACACTCCCACACGTCATGATGTAAGTTTTCATGATTTAAAATTGGTAGAGAGAGATGGACGTTGCAGACAATAAAGGAGGCAACCAAAAAATTCTTTTCCTTACTCATTAATCTTTCTTTCATACTCACTAAACCACACTGCACTGCATTAACCATTCTACTTTTCATCATTTCCATGGAGGAATTTCTTGCACAGCTTAAAAACAGGTTCCCAACTCTTTTTAAAGATGTGCTCAATAAGATCTATGGTTATCAACTTGAAAGAATGAAGACATTTAAACATTTAAGCCTTCCTGAGGATGTACATTGGATTATTGAAGCTAAGGTACATCTAGCGGGTGAGATTAATGAGTCATTTATTAAACCTATGCTAGGAATAGGAAGAAGTTCTTACTCCAAAAAGAGAAGAGCTCAAAGGATGAAGGTCTTCCATAAATGTGCAAGGTGGAAATGTGATAAGAACTATCAGAGTAAAGGTATAGTTTCTATCAATTAAGAAGATAAAATTCAATTCATAAAGGATGGACTGAGTAAGGAGTCACTGGATGATATTATGCAAACTCCTGAGACGCATCCTAGTGGTGATGTTCATGGTATTCTTCTTGATTTAATGAACATATTCAATAAAGAAAAAGAGCGATGTTGTCTTGGGAATCAAACATTAGAAGACCCTATTTTCCAGTTTATAAGAAAAGTGTATCAGAAGCAAATCTGAGATTCATAAAAGCAGAATCTAGATGACACTCTTTAAAAACAGAATTCAGATAGCACTCCCCCATTGTAAAAAGAAAAAAAGTCTATTTTTTCCATTAGATAGTTAGTTAGTATAACCATTAGATGCATGGGGTGTGTAAAGATGGTAGAGTAAAGAGTTATTCTTAACTCTTGAGACACATTTTATTAGTTGTATGTTTTTGTTTCATCTTATTATTTTTTACTAACTTTAACTTATTTCTTAAACTGTGTAATTCGATTATTAAGCTCTTATAAATAATACAATTCGCTTTTAAGGCAGGTGCTTTTTTTAAATTTTCTTATGAATCCACTTGGTAAAAAAGAGCCATCGGTGCTTTATTAAATTATACTTGCATATAGTGGAGTGTGAACAAATAGATCAATAGTATCATATGTAATTATTACAAATGTAAAGAAATTAAATATGAAAAGATTCTCTGGTGCTAAGCTGTAAAGCTAGGAAATATGGAAAAGCTAATTAGTCCTCATCAAAAAGTCAAAAATGTCGATTTCATAGCTCAGTGGATGATACGATTATTTCAAAAAGTTTTAATTTTTCCCCAATTCATGGGATTATGACACAATTAGTACGTCTAAAAAGTCATGATTTATTAGGATAATATATCATAATTTGTACGTATAACAGAGGAACATGTACCCCATAATCACAACTACTATATATAATCATACTTTTGCCTAATCTGTCTTATCTTTTCAGTAATTTTTGACTTTCTTTACCCATTTTGTTTAATTTCTTCACACAACATTATTCCAGTCATTTGTGTCGACAACTTTTTTTCAAACTTGTTTGAAAAATGTATGATTGGCATGATCTTCAAGTCACTATTTTAGTGATTTAAATATGCACTCTTCCACTTATAACCATAAAATGTCTGAGAGAAAATAAGAGAGAGAGGGTATCACTCTAAAATGTAGATTTAAATTTATCTGCATTTTTTGTGAAATTGATTTGGAAAAGGATGAAGCATTTGTACCTGCAGCAACAGAACTTAGAAATGCATTAGCTGCTAGAAATATCAACTTTAATTTATATACGGGGGAGGTATGCATGGCCTAAAGGGTAGTGTGGCTATTTCTACAACCATTAAATGTAGCATGGGTTTAAGTATAAGGGTAAAGGAGTTGGAAGATCACATCTTTTCCTTAGGACAAGAGTTACAAGTTTCAAGCTTGCCTGAACGAATTGAACGTATATTCTACAATGCTGAAGCTTTTATTACTCTACCTGATGGTTTCGAAACGTTGAATAGGATTTCTAGCGTTGTATATTGGGCTAAACTAAACTTTCACAAAAAGCCATTAGGATTGTTAAATGTTAATGGTTTTTATGATGATCTTTTGTCTTTTTTTGATCATGCTATGGAAACAGGATTCATACCCCAAGCGACTCGTCATTCCATAATTTCTGTGCCAACTGCTGATCAATTGTAAACCTATGAACCTAAATTGTATCTATTAGTCAAGCAAATAGGTGGGCAATCTTCAGATAACTTTCAGAAGCAGAATCCAGATACCACTCTTTGGTTGTAAAAAAAAAAGAAGAAGCCTACTTTCTCCATTTGATACCATTAGGTACATAGGGTGTGAAAAGATGGCAGAGGAAAGAGTTATTCTTAACTCTTGAGACGCATCTTATTATTTGTATGTTTTTTTTCATCTTAACTTCTAAAATCTAAATGAGCATTATCGGTACTTTTTTTTAATTCTTGGCATTTTTTTATCTACTTTTCTTTATGTAAGTTTGCCAAACCCAATTGTTTTGCTTGGGAAATTTATCACTAAAACTTTAAAATCCTAAATTGGTTTTATTGACTACAAAAATAATAGGATTGACAGTGTTAGGAAAAATCCGACAAAATTTTTTTCCATAAAAACTATGTTGCTCCATCATGTAGACACGCTCTTATTCCCACGCTGTCTTTTTGAAGTATTTATTTTTACTCTTCTGGACAAATAATCTGTAGCTTCACTCTCTCATATGTACTCACCGAAAGGAAAACTGGTTTAGACAAATTTGAAACAATTATTGTTATACCACTCATTTCTCTCCCCTCTTAATTTCTTTTTTCAACCTTTTGTGGAAACAAACAAAAGATTATTTGTACTCTATAGTAAATGGAAAAGAAGATGCAAATGGATCCCTCTAATATTATTATACGCATTACTCTCTCCGTCCTTGAAATTTAACAAGCATCATTGATAGAAAAATTGGTTAAAATTAACTACATAATCAACATTTAAAAAATGTTCTTCCTTTTAGGAAAAAGATAAAAAAGTTCACTTCAATTTCAAAATCTCAAATTGGTTTTATTAAATATAAAAATAATAGGATTGACAATGCTGGGAAAAATCCATGAAAATTTTTAAAAACTACTCTGTTGCTCCATCATGTAGACAAGCTCTAATTCCTATGTTGTCTTTTTTAAGTCATTAGTTTTACTCTTCAGGGTAAATAATTTGTTGCTTCACTCTCTCACATGCACTCACCGAAGGAAAGGTGGTTTGGATACATTTGAAACAATCATTATTATACCATTCATTTCTCTCTCCTCTCAATTTCTTTTTTCAACCTTTTGTGCAAAATAACAAAAGGTTGTATGTTCTTAGTAGCAAATGGAAAATAAAATGAAATCGATCCCTCTAATATTATTATACTCATTACTCTCTCTTTCCTAGATAATAAACATTTAAATAATTTTATTTTTTTATGAAAAAAGCTAATGAAAAACAAAACAGTTTCTTCAATCTCTATTTAAACATTCTACATCGTCCCTCACATACCCACACCATCCTTCATAACATATCTATCCCAACCTTATTGCCTTCCCTCTCATACTCACTTTCTTCGAATCCACCATGTCTAGCCCTACATTTCTCTCAGATATTCATGATGGATCTGACCTTTAGACCATTGTAGTTAGAGTTTTACGCAAGTGGAATGTCTATCAGAAAATTACTCCACCCGAACTTTGTTGTGTTTCTCTGTTGTTGGTTGATGCTTAGGCATTACTATTTTATTTTAGGTCTCATTTTACATATTCAATACTATGTTCAATAGTTCTCTCATCCTTGATTCATTTTCACACAGGGGATGAAGATTCAGGCCAGTGTGCTCATCAAGTCTATGCATAATAGATTTTTCCAGTCCATTAAAGAAGGGAATATTTATGAATTCAAAAATTTCGTTGTCTCATCAAACAATTTTAAATACAAGCCAACAACTCATCCATATAAGCTCACTTTCACAACTCATACATCTATAATGGAAAAACATGTTATCCTGCCACTCTTCTCTTATTCATTCATATCTGTAGCTGAAATTTTGAGTCTTCCAGATGACAATGATATTACTCATCTATTTGGTATTCAATTTCCTAACATTTTTTTCAATATCAGCACATATTTACTTTTACTTCAATTAGCTTAATCTGACTGTTATAAGTTTGGGTTTACTCAAATATACCATTGCTCTCTGCTAGGTTGTATTTGCTATTTTGCATATGTATTTAAGCAATAAAAGTTATAGAGACGTATGTATGCAGATGTCCTTGCATTTGTTAAGTGTATTGGTTCTCTTGAAGAGCAACAAAAGGATAATAAGACAAAAAACTGGCTCAGGATTATATTGTCCGATGTTGAGTAATGCACATATACCCTTATAGTCTCATATTTGTTTCATTTTTAATTAGTGTTCCACTCTCTGTGATTACACATGTTACTTTTCAGGGAAAACGAGATAGAGTGTGATTTGTTTGACAATTGTGCTTCAAATGCTTATATGGCTTAGCTGGAAAACAATGACACTCCAGTTGTAGTCCTCTTGATAGTAATGATCTTTGTCCTTCATTATCCTTGGATTTTGTTATACTTTACCTCTGTTTACTTATAACAAATGACACTTTCATCTGTATTTTCTTATCATTTAATATTCTTCTCATGTTGCTGCAGAGGATCGTCAACTATCCAGCTCTTTTACTATCACAAGGGTTTATTTCAACCCTGCAATGAAAGAGATCAAGGACTTAATTCAAAGGTTTGATAACCATACAAAAAAATAAAGTCATCACTTTATAAACAACATTCATTGTGATATTTTATTCCCATGTTTTAGTGCCAAAGATCGAAGCTCATCTTTACTAATTGCACCAACTCAGTTAATGCCTACACAAATAAGCCACATTTCTAGAAACGGCTCTCTTCACACCCAAAACAAGCTTGACATGGAAAATATTGGAGACCAACCATCTGTGAATAACATATATAGCCTTACTAAGTAATTTAATGTTCATTGCTTATAAGTGATTTCCCATCTCAGGGAACTACTTTTGTCCTGAATTGTGAGATTGTCAAATTTGAATCAAAATATAAGTGGAGCTACGATAGGTGCACCAAGTATTCTATAAAAGCAAAACATAAGGATGAGAATAATCCCAATAGTCTATTATTTTGTCCTACCTGTAAATCCCCCACTAATTCATCAGATCGTCAATCCTTTGAGCCTAAGTATATTTCCAAACTTCACTATTTCATTACAATCATCATAGTGTTATATATTACAATTCCTTATATTCTAACGTTATTGGTATCTATATTTATATAGGATAAAGCTACACTATATTATCAAAGATGAAAATGGTTCTACTTCTGCCATATTTTGGTACAAGCTTGCATTACAATTAATGGATAAAATGGCCTCACAGCTAAAACTGACTCTTCCTAAGGCATATTGTCTTAATAACTTCTCTATTATATCTTGTTAATTAATGGTTAGTTCTATAATTTATAAAATTGCTTATACATGCAGGACATGCAGGACAAGCGTAAGGATGTCTTGCCAAAATTTCTAGACAATTCGGTTGGGAAGAAGTTGTTGCTTAAGCTCATACTCAATGATTATAATAAAAAATTTCCAGGATCAAACATTTATGCACCTAAATTTACTATATGCAAGGACTTAAACAGTCAGTTTGATGTTGTCTCTGCTGAGGTTAGGCTCAATTTCCATTTGTCCATTATGGCAATTATTAGTAACCAATAATTATGTCACTTATTTTAGTACTCTGATAACTTCACTTTACAGGAGGTTGGGTTAACTATGCTTGAACCAGATTAGGTTATTTCTGTAATCTTTGAAAATTTCACTACTTATTACATGCTACTTTTATATTCTAAATTGTTCAATTTCACTAAATAGGACAATGGGTTTGCATCTCAAGCATGTAAAGAGGCCAATGATGTTGTTAATGAATTGGTTATACCAGCTTCTAATTGTGTTGCTCAAGATCCTATAGATATGGACGATGATACTCTGTCTAACATAACTGAGCATGTCACGCAACCAGCTACAAAAGTCTAGAGAAGGAGCTACACGAAGAGGGGTGGAACCAGAGAGGATTCTGCAAGCCATGCCCAACTATTGGCCAACCCAAGTTAGGATGGAAGACTTACTAAGATTATAAAGCATGAGAAGTAGTACTACTGTATTGTGCTCCTTATGTTCCAACTATTCTGTCAATGTTGAAATATTTCCCTTCAGCCTATACTTTTTGTGCCTTTATGTCAACTCCGGTATATGTGCAAATTAGGAATAGGTTTAAAGCAAGTAGTCTATTTCTGGATTTTTGCTGCCAGTTATTACGTTTATTTTAGGCTACATTATGTTTGAACAACTACTATATCTCCACGAGTACAACCACTTATTTTAGCGTCACTTCATGTAGCTCCTTCATAAATTGCAATTTTGCTTCTTAAATAACAGTTGTCTAACTAATTTAATTCATGCATCCTACTATACATATCATTAGCAAGGAAGAAGTCCTAAGAGGGAATATTACAGAATGTAATATTATGAACAAAGTAAGCCACAAATAATACCATTGGATTATTGTCTTTAGTAATTACACGTAATCATAATTGTATGACATAGGTATAAATATGAAATTCTTTGTTCCCAATCAATATATCAACATTAGCATTAGAAGATATGCTTAAAAAAATAGATACAGTTGTGCTAATTTACATAGTAAACTCGTATGTGAAAAATTTCATGAAAAAGGCATATGCAAAAAATTCCAAATACATTATTTCATTGGATAATATTATGATGGTTATTGTCCACTATATGTAAAACAACTTCTTTAGCATATCTTCCATGAAAATGTGATTTGCTTATTTGTGCTTTAACCAATGCATCAACATCTATCACATTAGTGCCCTATAATATTTTTTAATACACATACACATGTTAAGAGTAATGGTTTTACTAGGCGTGCCTACAAGTTTCATTGTCAAGGTAAGTTTATTTATGCACCTTCAAGAAAGCCTTTATTTTATACATGGTAGTCTTGGGGTGACTATTTAGTTTCATATCTCTCCAATCAACAGAATTTTCTCCTGCATTTTTTGTTTCATAGCCATGCTTTTCCTTATTGTCTGACATTGTATATGTACAATTGGCCTGAATTGTAAGGGATACTTTCAACAGGACACACTCTCATACCCATGTTGCCTTCATGGATACAGACAAATGATTATAGCTCGCTGCCTATATGTTTTCCTTTGCCAAGACTGCATTTCTTTATATGGGCAAACACAATCGAGTTCATATAGATAAAGGTTTCAGCAAGGATGTTGCTTTCAATCATATTACATTGAATTTGCTCTACTAACTGATATTATTGTTTCATTCATTTCATCTCTCTCTCTTTCTTCATAACAGGTAAAAATACAACTTCATGCAATGGTTACAAGGGCAACCTTATGAACAGAATAAATGAGACTTCTAATGTCATTCCACCCCTCTCCTGTATTGGAGGAAGAAGTTTTGGGTCTTAAGAAAACACATCATCATCGTTTGATGCTATGTTCACCCAGCCATCATTAGTACAGACCAAGCTTTCTGAAGCTGAAAGGAATGGCCGACAAAGAGCAATAAGAGCTTCTTCTTTGAAGGATATAAGCAATATTAAGTCAAACTTAGCTACAAGTTTTAAAGGTATGTTTACTTTACCCATTTAACATATATGAACTAATGAGGATAAACTTAGCTACATTATGACACATAAATATCTTCTCATACTTAATTGAATAACATGTATCCTTTCCATTTTAGATGCTGCTAATAATGACCATTCCAAGCATGTCTAGAAACGAAAGTCTGCAAGATGTAGAGGGATTAAACATAATAAAGATGCTACTTTTAATATCCCAAATTTTGGGATAAAAAGCTTGAGATTAAGCTTGAATCAAGTGGACTGCTAAGCCCCGGTTTAGCAAATGTCCCTATGAGGCATGTTTAAATTCCCTAAATTCCTTTATATCCTTGGATATTAAAAAGGAATTACATTGGTGAGCTAAAGAGCTCGGGGAATAACAAAACGAAGTGATTGGAAGTCACACATAACATAGTGAAGTGGAATACAAAGTATTGTTGCTATCGGTGAAATTCCTGATGTGGCAGTTGTGCTTGTGTGGACGATTTCATGGGGCAAATGATGTCCACAAATTATGAAAATTTCCATAATTAAATAATACTTATCAAGCTTTAATTTGATAGGTCATATGAGCCATTTGGAGTTTAACACAAAGAGAAATGAATTTCTCAAGTTACCCAGCGAAATTAACTATTTTCTGAGGCAACATCCAAAGATTGAAATTCTAGAAAGATTGAGATTCCAATTGGCCAAATTTTATATTTTTATTTAAAACTAGACTCAATAAGGGTCGCATAGCCTTTAGAATCACTCCAATTGGATATCTACAAAATTAGATATGAATTTTCAAAGTTTAATAAAAATTCTGCCAGATTATCTATTTTGTGCGAAAATTTAACATTTGGGCCAATGAGAAGTTGACACTTGGCAAATGATTGGTTAATTTCATTTAACCATTCATCATCTTCTTCAGCCATTCATTTTGTACGTAGAAATAGACCAGAAAGAGAGAGAAAAGAGAGCACATGAAAATGGAGGAAGCAGAGAGAGAAAATTCCAAGCGCCGAAACACTACCGTAACGACGTCCTCTCTCAAAGTGCCCTTCAGGAAACTTCTTCTACTCATCGTGTGCTTCATTTATATGGTTTTATATTTTTGTTTGGAGGTGTTTGGTGCCATCTCCCTTGTTGAAGTATTGCCGGAATTCCAAACCGTTTGCGGAAACGGGTGGAGGTAAGCGTAAGCTTCCTTTTTAACCGATTGGTTTATCATTTAGATGAGTGTAGAGGAAGTTGGGTACTATTCATGGATAGTTTTAAAGGATGTTTTCAATGGCTAAAAGATGTCTAATGGATGTCTAAATAGCTAATTATTTGATTAGAAGTAGAAAATAAGTGATTAAGCCAAAGAAAACAAGAAAACAACATAGTTTTTCTGAAAACCCTAAATTGAGGTTCTGTGTGTGACGTGATGATACACTTAGAATTTGATGATTTTGATGCTTCTATTGGCTTTAGGAGGCAAAATTTTTTAGGTATGCAAGTGTTCATGAATTTTGGATGCTTGTATATGAATTGGGAATTTTTGGAAATTGATGAATAAATGTTGTGTAATTCGTTTTCTGGAGGCAGTGTCATTGTGATATGGTTTTGAGTAGTGTAATTTTATGAAATTACCATGAAAAATTACATTATGAAATTAGAGACATAGACCTTTAATTTAATATGTCATAATGGTTAATTGGACAAGTATGCTAAGAGTTGTGATTTTCCAAAGTTTAAGCATGAAAAACTGGAAGTTTCTGGAGCATGGTCCAATGACATGCAATACTGTATTTATTTTAGTGTTTCTAGCTTATGAACATATTTTTCCCTACAATTATACTTAAATATGGTTAAATATATCTTTGAACCACTCAATTTAGATTTTTTTACATTTAGTTATGATTTTTACAAGTTCGGCCAAGAATCAGGAAGTTCGAATTCTAAAACAGCGGGGTTCTTGGCCGCGGCCAAAATGTTTCTAACCTGTTTTTGGCTGCGGTCAACCACTTTTGGCCACGGCCAACACTGCTAAATTCCAGCATTTCATGTTTTTGAAGGAAATTGACTTATGTAGCCCTTCCTAGTCTCTTAGGCCTTAATATACACTCTCAATGACCCACAATCATGATTCTAATGATGTGATTGGGTATCTAGGATTATGGAGAAGTCAAGAAAGAAGAGGCATGGAATAGTTTTTATAGAGGAAGAGGCATGGATGAATTTTTAAGAAGCTCCAAAGGTGGGAGGAAGAGGAAACCAAGGAAGGACTATGGTCCTACAGGTAGTGAACTTACCTTACCTGCATGCAGTTGATATGTATGTCTTGCATTGATTATGTGACTGCTTTGCCTATTTATGTGGAACATGTATGATTGGTTGAAGCTCTGTTATATTTGTACAATGGCCATATGTATGTCATAACATTGAGCACGCAGCATGTCATTATGTTGGCATGAAATAATGTAGGCAAGCATGTCATGCATTCATATATATCTGGCATGCATAGTGGTAATGTTTGCTACTGAGATTCTCTCGAATCTCACTCCTCACAACCAACCATTTAGACAGGTGAAGAATGCATGGAAATATGCAAGGAGGAGATATGAAGATGAGTGAAGATCGAAGCGCGAGGTGCGAGGCGCTATCTTCTGTATTGGTGTAAAGGTTGTAGTAGTTTTGTGATTATACATTTTATGTATATGTGTATGTATGAATGAAGTTTAGTAGAGAATAGCTCTTAGTTTATTTAAAGTAAAAAGCTCGCATACTCTGATTGTAATGAAACTAAGAGACGGTGATGTATTAGTGACGTAGTGAATATTGTGGAAATGTGTTTAAAGTATTCTACCATTCGGAAAACCCTCTCAGCCTTAGGTTCAAATCTTGAGTTGAGAGTGGGGATTTATGAATGTTTTGTAATGTTGGGCAGTCTGGAGTTAAATCATGATTCCACAATCATTTCACTAGTCATTTAGAGAAGGGTGTCACACTACTACTAAGGTTAGCAATAAAATATTTGAGACTACAAAGTAAAGTGAAAGTTCTATTACACAACATGTATTGTGTGCCTCCACTGCCATTGGTATGCATGCTCTTAGGTTCCACATACTTTCATTTGCTTTATCATTTGAATGAAATGTTGTTCAATGATAAGTTGGACTTAATTAGCATTGTTTAATTTGGCATGTTGCTATCAATATAGGCTGGTCTATCTTGATCATTAAATATTAGCACTGTCTATTAGGCATATAAAACTTTTTCACTGTAACATAATGACAATAGCAACTGGTAATATATTATATAGATGTGTTTTTTTATTTTTCCACATTATACCCTTACTAGCTTCACCTAAGTCCCTATTCCCTTATTAGCATACACTTTTTTCCCACCAAATATGGTTATTTGAAACTGCATTAAATGCTCTTCCAATGAAGCTATTTAACAAGAAGCACATTACAAGAACACAAAGATCAATGTTGAGGAGGAACAATGGCATTATAGTGAAGTAGATAACAACAATTATGACTCCAGTAAAGGTTATTATCATTTCTTCATACGTTTTCCATGAACAATATATTTTGTAATTAAATGATATGATGTACGCGAAATTCATTGCTCAATGAATTTAAGTAATCCTTTATGTTGTCTTACCAAATGATATTGAAGACCAAGCAATAGGGGATGAACAGCCAAAGAATGGCTCACTAAAAGAAAATGGATCTGAAGAAATTTCATATCAAGGTTTATATTTCTTACTTGCATTATCAATATGATAATGCAATATTTTTAACTTACATCACTCGGACATTATTTAGTTGATGTTCATGAAGACTAACAAAAATATATGGACAGATGAAGGTGACCCAATCTATATATACAAATTTTGCCATGCAAAACTATGGTTTAATGAAAGAGTCAAGAAGGATAGGAAGCAAACAAATGTAGATACATTTTCACTATGTTGCTTGAAAGGCAAGGTTGTTCTTCCTCTGCTAACAATGCCTCCACCCTTATTTAAAATCTATTTTTCTACAAGAAATCTGCATTTTCTCGCAATTTCCATGCAAACATTAGACAGTACAATAACATGTTCTCATTCACATCAATAGGAGGCAAAATTGATCATTCAATGAACGATGGTAATGGACCGTACACATTTGTATTATCAGGGATTAATTACCACACTATTGGCTCTTTATTACCAACTAAAGGTGCTAGACCTATATTCTCTCAACTCTATATTCATAACACTAAGAATGAAGTTTACAACAGAATTGCAGCAATGAGGTATTCAACTATATAATTATCAAACAATATTATGCACTTATTAATCAATATCTTTGAATTCGGGTGAAAGTTATTGTTTCTTGCATACAACAAGCATGAAAAGGAGGATTCAATTGACCCACTTATTGTGGATCAAATAAAGAACCAATTAGATGAGATAAATCCATTTGTCCAGTAATTTCATTTAGCCTCAAACATCCTATCCAGTTCATCTCAAACTACATTTAAGATGTGTTTGATTGGTAGTAGACAACATGATGGGCAAACTTATAATTTACCAACTGCATCAGAAGTTGCAACATTAATTGTCGGTGACATAGATATGGATTTTGGTGTTAGATTTATCATTTTGGAAACACATACAAGAAAACTTGAAAGAATCAATGAATTACATGCTTCTTATCAACCTCTTCAATATCCGTTACTATTCCCATTCGATGAAGATGGTTATAAGGATGACATTCAGCATAGAGAGGAGATATTGATCATAACAAACACACATAAAAGGGTTAGTATTCGTGAGTTCCTTAGTTATAAATTAATGATAAGGGAAAATGAGATCTCTTTACTACAACATGCTTTGAGGTTGCTCCAACAGTTTATTAATGATGGGTACTGTTACGAGTGTAGGATGGTGTATTTAGAAGTGCAAGTGTACACTGTCGTAATCAAGTAATATAGAAGTAAGTAGAGTATCGTTCCCACGAGGATTGATCACTAAGTACCAAAATTGGTAATTTTAATTCTATTTAGTCGGTTGATTAGTTGTGATTGAGATTGCAAGATAGAAATGGTGAAAGATGAATACAAGTGATATAAAGACAAATATGAGAAAAAGCCCTAGGGATTAGATTTCACTTAATAAATTCTGGATTGAATCACTTATCTACTCTAGTCCTATTTATTCCACATGATTGATAGTCGAGTTTCCCTATTTTAATTACTAGCCTCTTCCAAGGTCAAGTAATTCTATAATTAATTGCTAACCCAATATATTCCTATATGAATTTAAGCAATCAATCATGCATTAAGATTTATGGAACTCAATTAAGACTACACAACCCATATGAATATATTCCTATTTCATATGCAAATTATGGTTTTAATTATAGGATCCACACACATGTATCTCCTTCCGGTCTTAACATGCATATTAAAATCATCCAAAAGGTGGCCAATCAATTGTAAGCATTAAGAGCAATAATTAAAACTCAATCATGAAGGAAAAATTAAAACTAGATTTAATAAGTTAAGACTCAATCCGTCATTAGTAAGCTACGTCATCACCCTAGGAAAAGGAAAATTTAACTCATGATAAAATTAAAAACAAAACCAAAATATATTACAAACATCATAAATATTGCATAAAAATTAATTACAAAAACATAAAAATACAACTACAAGATGCATGAAAATGGAAAATCTAGCCTACCATATAGGAGGTAAAACCATCCATGTAGGTGACAACATATACCATCCATAAAGGAGGACTACCTAGGCCTTCCATATAGGAGGTAAAACCATCAATGTAGGAGGCATGCAAGAAGTAAAAAAATGCAAGAAATAAATTCTAAAAATAACAACTCTCTCTAAAATAGAAACTCTCTCTCTCTCTTCCTTCCTCCTCTTCCTCTCCATTTTAGGGTGCCAAGAAGCTCTATTTATAGGCTTCATTTTCGGACTGCTACAGTGATTTTGCTACAGTGAACCGCACTGCTACAGTGACCGACCACACCGTCTACTACAGTGAAACTGCTACAGTGCACAATGAACAATACCCACATGAACAGTGCACAGTGAACAGTGCATAATGAATAGTAACTTTCCCTTAAATGCCTTCTTTAATTCTTTTTAATCCGGTACTATCCATGGCTGCAAGAAAATCATTATTTATTTATTAATTACACCCAAATTAATTACATTCAGCTCAAATATAGTCCACAAAATCATCATATAAGGGAAAATGAATATGCAAATATTTTACTTATCAAATTCCCCCACACTTAGCTCTTGGACGTCCTCAGACAAGAAAGAGTAACTAATAAGTGCTTCCAACAAAATCAGAAGTGTCAAGTCATAAACAAGGACACAATTAAAGAATAAAGAGATCATAGTATTCTTGAATCAACAAAAGTATAAACTGGAAACTTCATTTGAAAATAAATGAACCGAATTCATAATTGTGGCTCATTCTCTCAATCTCTCAAGTGTTTTAGGGTAAGTGTTTCGCTCAAATTCATCTGAAAAAATCGCACTACCATAAGCTTGCCAAAAATCTCAATCTCCACTACCTAATTCACATGCATAATTCAAATCAAAAGGACTTATTAAAGGTTGTAATGGGGTTAAAGTAAAAGGAATGTAAAAAGTGATATAGAGGGCTATATTTACTAAGTAAATAGAGCAATTGAAAAATGGGTCATCTTATGAATAAACCTGGCCTATCTCATCCCAACAACCCATAATTTACAATTTTTTTTTCTTTTTCTTTTTCTTTTTTTTTCTTTTTTTTTCTTCTTCTTCTTCTTCTTTTTTTTACAACTTCTGCACTTTTGTGGTTGATGATATATAGACCCCCACACTTGTCAAAAGCCCATTTCACAGAAATTTCAAATGCTTTGTTAATCTTTCGAATTAAGTAAAAACACTTGATAAATCATTGAAACACATATTAATGGGTTGAGAATAAAGAAATAATCAATTAGGCTCAAAGGGGCTTATCAATGGTATAATTGCAAGGTTGGCTATTTGGCTCTGGCTAAACAAAATGAATGCCTTTATCATTTTTGAATGTGCATGTGACATGTAATTTCAACTAGATTTAAAGCAAGTTCTAGAGTGACAACTTAATAGGTGAATATCACACACAAGAAAGATAATCACTATTGATCATATAGGCTCAAAAGCTCACGGTTAGGGACTTTCAAATTCAGCTCATTCAATCTCAAAATTCATCATCAAATTCAACTATCAATTATTCAATCATGCTATAAAATCTCTAAACTCAATTGATCCATGCTTCAAACTTATATACTTCTTAAAATCATTGAAAAACACTCAATTTTTTTTATTTTTTTTTATTTTAGATGAAACAGAAAAAAAGAAAAAAAAATTACAACTAATAAGATGCGTCTCAAGAGTTAAGAATAACTCTTTACTCTGCCATGTTTTCACACCCCATGCATCTAATGGTTTTACTACTAACTATCTAATGTAGAAATCATGCAACTTTTTTTTTAATCCTCCCCCAACCTAAATCAGACATTGTCCTCAATGTCTTCTAAAGATTAAAGAAGATTTTTTTTTTTGAAAACATAAACAAACAATAAAGTAAACCAAAATGCTAAGAGTAAAACCATTAAGATTAAGGAAAGTTTACAACCGGAGAGTGGTATCTGGATTCTGCTTCTGACTGCTATCTGAAGATTGCCCACCTTTTTCTTTTACTAATAGATCTGGTTGAGGTTCATAAGTTTGCAGTTTATCTAGTAGTTGATCAGCAGTTGGTGCAGAAATGATGGAATGACGAGTCGCTTGGGGTATGAATCCTGTTTCCACAGCATGATCAAGAAAAGACAACAGGTTATCGTAAAAACCATTAACATTTAACAATCCTAATGGTTTTTTATGAAAGTCCAGTTTAGCCCAATATGCAATGCTAGAGATCCCATCCAACGTTTCAAAACCACCGGGTAGAGCGATAAAAGCATCAGCACGGTAAAACATACATCTCATTCGTTCAGGCAGACTTGAAACCCCTAACTCTTGCCCTAAGGAGAAGAAGTGATTTTCTAACTCCTTCACCCTTACGTTCAAACCTTTACTACCATTCATGGTTGCAGCAATAGCCACACTTCCCCTCAGGCCTTAAATACCTCCCCCATAGACAAAATTGATCTTTCTTGCAGCTAATGCATGTCCCAGTTCGTTAGCTGCAGGGATAAACTCTCTATCCTTTCCCAAGTCAGTTTCACCAAAAATGCATATAGATTTAAAATTGCATTTTAGAGTGATACCACTCCTCTCTTTTTCTCTCTCAGACATTTTGTGTTTTTTTTACAAATGGAAGATTACATATTTATATTACAAAAACAGCGACAACAAAATCATGCAAATCACACATTTTTCAAAAAAAATTTGAAAAAAAAACTCTGACACGAATGACCAGTGGACCACTGTGCGAAGAAATTAAGTAAAGTGAGTAAAGAAAGTCAAAAGTTACTGAAAAAGATAAGACAGATTGACAAAAGTAAGATTATGTACAGTAGTTGTGATTGTGGCTCACATCTTCCTCTAGTTTTACGTCCAGTAACGGCTTAAACGCTTTCTATGAATCGAGGATTTACTTCACATCCAGTTTTCTTATAAACTGGCAAACATGGTCTTTTAACGTCAGATTCCCAAGACGATAGCGCTCTTTTTCTTTGTTGAATATGTCTAATAAATCAAGAAGTACACGATGAACATCACCACTAGGATACGTCTCAAGAGTCTGAATGATATCATCCAATGACTCCTTACTCAGTCCATCCTTTATAAATTGAATTTTATCTTCTCGATTTATAGAAATCATACCTTTGCTCCTACAGCGCTGATCACAGTTCCACCTTGCACATTTAGGACAAACCTTCATTCTGTTAGCTCTTCTCTTTTTGGAGTAAGAGCTTCTTCCCATACCTAGCATAGGTTTAATAAATGAATCATGAATCTCACCTATTAAACGTACCTTAGCTTCAATGATCCAACGAACATCCTCAGGAAGGCCCAAACGCTTGAATGTCTTCATTCTTTCAAGTCGACAGCTATAGATCTTCCTAAGCACATCTTTGGGAAGAGTAGGGAACTTGTTCTTAAGTTTTACAATAATTTCCTCCATGATGAGACTAAAATTTAAAAATGCAGTTTTGTGTGCTTCAGTAAGTAAGAAAGAAAAATGAAAGATTAAGGAAAAGAAGTTTTGGGTTGCCTCCTAAATAGCCGCCCTTCTTTAACGTCTTTAGCTAGACAAAGACCAAACCAATAAAAAAATTTATTTTTTATTATTTTTTATTTTTTAAAAAAAAATTAGGACTTACCTGTTGTTTCCTCTAAAGTGATGACAGTTTTCAAAGTGTTGAGTGCACCGTCATTATATTCTTTCAGCCTTTGCTCATTTACTTTGAATTTTCGATCACCATCTTGAATCTCCACTGCTCCATATGGCCATGTTTGAACCACAGTAAAAGGTCATGACCACCTTGATCTCAACTTTCCGGGAAAGAGCTTTAGCCTTGAGTTATACAACAGCACTTTTTGTCCCAGTGTGAACTCTCTCCTCATAATTCTTCTGTCATGCCACATTTTTGTCTTCTCCTTATATAACTTTGCATTCTTATGAGCTTGTTGTCTGGATTTTTCAAGCTCATTGAGTTGGAGAAGTCTCTTCTTACCAGCTGCCTTTAAGTCAGAATTGAAAGCTTTTATTCTCCAATATTCTTTGTACACTTTAGGATTAGTTGATTTTGAAACATCTACTATTCCTATTGCGACTGGTTGATTCATGCAGCTTTTGTTCACCACGTCTTTTGTGCAGCTGGTCAATGTATCTACTCTGTAACAGGTGTCACCTTCATTTAGACATGACCAAGCCTTAAAAATGTTAAAATATACTTGGTCATCTTGAGCTCGTAAAGTCAACTTTCCCTGTTGCACATCTATTAAAGTTCTCCCAGTTGCTAGGAATGGCCTCCCAAGAATGATAGGAATTTCTTGGTCTTCTTCCATGTCGAGTATGATGAAATTAGCTGGAAATATGAGTTTGTCCACCTTCACCAGAACATCTTCTAAGACACCCCTTAGATGTTTAATTGATCGATCAGCAAGAAGTAGTGAAACTGTGGTAGGCTTCACCTCTCCAAGACCAAGTTTTCTGTAGACAGATAAGGGCATGAGATTTACACTTGCTCCCAGGTCACAAAGTGCTCTTTCAAAGTTACATTGACCTATGGTGCAAGGTATGCAAAAGCTTCCTGAATCTTTCAGCTTTGGTGGTAGTTTCTTTTGCAGAATGGCAATGCACTCCTCAGTAAGTGCAACTGTCTCAAATTCCTCCAGCTTATGCTTATTTGAGAGAATGTCCTTCATGAATTTTGCATAACTGGGCATTTGGGTAAGAGCTTCTGTAAAAGGGATGTTGATATGTAACTTTTTGAAAACCTCCAGAAACTTTTTAAACTGCTTGTCTAGCTTTACCTTCACAAGTCTCTGAGGGTATGGAACTGGTGGTACATATGGAGGAGGGTTATCTGGAAAGCTGATTCTTCCATGAACTACATCATCTTCTTGAGGTTTCTATGCTTCCTCCTTCTTTTCTTGTTCACTTTCTTTCTTTTCTCCGTCATTCTTATGTAGAATTACAGGATCTTTCAATTCTTTCCCACTCCTTAATGCAATAGCCTTCACATGCTCTCTTGGGTTTTTTTCAGTGTCACTTGGAAGAGTACCTGGTTGTCTGGAATTCAGCATATTTGCAATTTGGCCCATTTGGATCTCCAAGTTCTTTATTGAGGCTTCCTGGCTTTTAAGTGTTGCATCAGTCCTAGCCATAAATTGAGATGTATTCATGGTTAGAAGAGCCAATGCATCTTCCACATTCACTTTTTGTTGTGGTGGATTTGGTGGTTGAAGAGCTTGTTGCTGGTAGTTCCCTTGCGGTTTGAACACATTTTGATTATTCCTCCAGCTAAAGTTTGGATGATTCCGCCAACCTGGATTATAAGTGTTTGAGAATGGGTCATTTCTTTGATTTTCGATATAATGAGCTTGCTCCGACTGAGAAGGTATGGATGACTGTCCATCTTGACTTTGTGTACTCATATGAGGTCCTTCATATCAGTCACAGGTTTCATGAGGAGTACTGATTGCATTTGCTTGACTAGTCAATGAGTTCACTTGCTTGGATATAGATGCAACTTGAGAAGATAAAGTTGTAAGGATATCCAACTCATGCACTCCAAGTACCTTCTTTGAATTATGACGTTCAGAAGGCCATTGATATGCATTTGCTGCCATCTCCTCAAGTAAATTGTAGGCATCATCTAGATTTTTCCCCATTAAAGATCCTCCAGCTGCAGCATCTACAAGAATTCTGGTGGTATGCGTCATCCCATTGTAGAATGTTTGCAGTGTCCACCAATCTGGTAACCCATGATGAGGACATCTCCTTAGCAACTCCTTGTATCTTTCCCAGGCTTCATAAAGGCTTTCTAGTTCATGCTGGGAAAATGAGGTAATTTCATTCCTCAATTTTGCAGTTTTTCCTGATGGAAAGTATTTCGCCAAAAATTTCTGTGCCAAGGCATCCCATGTAGTTATGCTTCCCACTGATAGAGAATGTAACCAGCTCTTAGCCTTATCCCTGAGTCAGAAAGGGAAAAGTTTAAGTCTAATGGCATCATCAGTAACACCATTATACTTGAATGTGTCGCATATTTCTAGGAAGCTGGCTATATGTGTGTTGGGATCTTCTGTTGATAAACCACCAAACTGATTGGCTTGCACCATCTGGATAATTGCAGGCTTGATTTCAAAATTGTTGGCTACTACTGGTGGTTTTCTGATTCCAGAAGTTGTCTCCATGACTGTTGGTGTTGCATAATCACGAAGTGTTTTGGTATCTGCTGCTTCTCCTTCCAGATTTGCCATTGAATTGATTGAAGTAGACTGCTTTCGAACTCTCCGATTTCTTCGACAAGTTCCCTCGATCTCAGAATCACAAGGTTGTAATTCAGTCTTCTTCGATCTGGTCATATAATAAGCAAAAACCTGAAAAAGAAACAAAAGACAAAAACAAAATGTAATATGAAGACCAAATTAGTATTAAAATTACTTGGTATTGATATTAATGACAATCCCCGGCAATGGCGCCAAAAACTTGTTACGTGTGTAGGATGGTGTATTTAGAAGTGCAAGTGTACACTGTCGTAATCAAGTAATATAGAAGTGAGTAGAGTATCGTTCCCACGAGGATTGATCACTAAGTACCAAAATTGGTAATTTTAATTCTATTTAGTCGGTTAATTAGTTGTGATTGAGATTGCAAGATAGAAATGGTGAAATATGAATACAAGTGATATAAAGACAAATATGAGAAAAAGCCCTAGGGATTAGATTTCACTTAATAAATTCCGGATTGAATCACTTATCTACTCTAGTCCTATTTATTCCACATGATTGATAGTCGAGTTTCCCTATTTTAATTACTAGCCTCTTCCAAGGTCAAGTAATTCTATAATTAATTGCTAACCCAATATATTCCTATATGAATTTAAGCAATCAATCATGCATTAAGATTTATGGAACTCAATTAAGACTACACAACCCATATGAATATATTCCTATTTCATATGCAAATTATGGTTTTAATTATAGGATCCATACACATGTATCTCCTTCCGGTCTCAACATGCATATTAAAATCATCCAAAAGGTGGCCAATCAATTGTAAGCATTAAGAGCAATAATTAAAACTCAATCATGAAGGAAAAATTAAAACTAGATTTAATAAGTTAAGACTCAATCCGTCATTAGTAAGCTACGTCATCACCCTATGAAAAGGAAAATTTAGCTCATGATAAAATTAAAAACAAAACCAAAATATATTACAAACATCATAAATATTGCATAAAAATTAATTACAAAAACATAAAAATACAACTACAAGATGAATGAAAATGGAAAATCTAGCCTACCATATAGGAGGTAAAACCATCAATGTAGGTGGCAACCTATACCATCCATAAAGGAGGACTACCTAGGCCTTCCATATAGGAGGTAAAACCATCAATGTAGGAGGCATGCAAGAAGTAAAAAAATGCAAGAAATAAATTCTAAAAATAACAACTCTCTCTAAAATAGAAACTCTCTCTCTCTCTTCCTTCCTCCTCTTCCTCTCCATTTTAGGGTGCCAAGAAGCTCTATTTATAGGCTTCATTTTCGGACTGCTACAGTGATTTTGCTACAGTGAACTGTACTGCTACAGTGACCGACCACACCGTCCGCTGCAGTGAAACTGCTACAGTGAACAATACCCCACATGAACAGTAACTTTCCCTTAAATGCCTTCTTTAATTTTTTTTAATCCGGTACTATCCATGGCTGCAAGAAAATCATTATTTATTTATTAATTACACCCAAATTAATTACATTCAGCTCAAATATAGTCCACAAAATCATCATATAAGGGAAAATGAATATGCAAATATTTTACTTATCAGGTACACTATGATTGAGTTGCAAAGATTATTGTGGATTTGAACTTACCAGAAGGAGCTAAGAGCCGATTTATACCAAGGATTGTCAAATTCGTTAATAAGTGGAGAGACATATGCTTCTTCCATAGCGAAACGAATTATACTCCCAGCATCATTCACTGGAGGAGAAAGATATATGATAAGAAATTACCAAGATGTAATGGCAACATGTAGAACTATTGGCTACTCTGATCTATTCATTACTTTCACTTGCAATCCATCCTGGCCTGAAATTACTAGATATTATGAGTAACTTAATCTACATCTTTCAGATTGCCCACATCAACTATCTAGGATTTTTCAAATGAAGTTGGCCTCATTGATGAAGACATTGAAAAATAAAAAGATATTTGGCAAAATACATGCAGGTATAGTGTTTATTGATATCTACAATCATGGCTTTTGTTTACAAATGTTTGACATACAAAATATTGATGATTTACACTAAAAATTACATTGTCCTTTATATTGCATAGAAATCTACACTATTAAGTTTTAAAAAAGAGGTTTTCCTGATGCACATATGTAAAGACTCGCCTCATATATCCCTTATTACTGACCTTACTCAGAGTAGCAATGCGTAGTTCAGTGGGCACACAGGAATATCATGAATATACTGATAATATTAATACAATATTACTTGATTATAATACAAAATTTTCCCCACCAGGGGTTTACACAATATTTACAGACCTTAATAACTAAAAGGTCTTCAAACAACCAGCAACATTCATCTTCGTGCATACCTCTTTTCTGATCTCAGCACGTTTCCAATGCTCACTTGTCTGAATGGTTGGTTGGGAGGAGTGAGATTCGAGATAATCTCAGTAGCAAACATTACCACTATGCATGCCAGATATATATTAATGCATGACATGCTTGCCTACACTATTTCATGCCAACATAATGACATGCTGCATGCTCGATGTTATGACATACATATGGCCATTGCACAAATATAACAGAGCTTCAACCAATCATACATGTTCCACAAAAATAGGCAAAGTAGTCACATAATCAATGCAAGACATAAATATCACATACATGCAGAAAAGGTAAGTTCACTACCTCTCGGACTTTATATCCTTCTCTTTTTGTCCCTTGATCCGCCAACCATTGCTCCTTCTTTATCACTTCATGGCCCTAGGCAAGTGATAACATTATTAGAGCCATGAAAAGTGAATACCCAATAGCCCACATTAGCCCTATAGGCTTACTTTCACCCTTGGTGTTCATTCCAATTATATTTGGCCAATTTCTTTCTTAAATTCGCATGGTACTCAATCTACCAGCATTTTTGACCAAACTTTGAAAAATCATAATTAATTCTATAGAACTCCAATTGAGGTGGTTCAAAACTTTATTTGAAGCCCTTTAACTTTAGTTTTATATAAAAATACTTGATTTTAAATGCCACTACTACACCATTCCCAGAATATTTTCCAAACATCAACTGTTTCAGATTCTTTCTAGAAAACAGGGCATATCTTTAACAATTCATATCTCATAGCATACTTGTCCAATTAACCATTATGACCTATAAAATTAAATTTCTATGTCTCTAATTTTAGACTGAAAAGTTTCATGGTCATTGGATAATAATTGATTACTCAAAAACACGTCACTATAACACTGCCTCCAGAAAACGGAATACACAGCATTTACCCTTTAACTTCTAAAACTTCTAAATTCATGTACAAGTATCCAAAATTCATGAACACTTGTATACCCATACAATTTTGCCTCCTAAATATAATGGAAGCATCAAAATCATCAAATTCTTACTCCTTCTTCACGTCAAAACAGGGCAGAAAATCATATTCTTAGGTGCAATATGTTGTTTCTTCGTTTTCTCTTACCTAATCACTTCCTTACTACTCCTAATCAAGTGATTAGCTATTTATACATCCATTGGACATCGTTTAGCCATTCAAAACACTAATTTAAATCAGCATGAACAATATCCAACTTCCTCTATACTCATCCAAACGACAAACCAATCGGTTAAAAAGGAAGCTTACGCTTACCTCTACTCGTTTCCACAAACAGTTCGGAATTCTGGCAATACTCCGGCAAGGGAGACGGCACCAAACACCTCCAAATGAAAATCTGAAACCGTAGGAATGAAGATCTCGATGAGTAGAAGAAGTTTCCTGAAGGGTACTTTGAGAGAGAATACCGTTTCGGCAGTGTTTCGGAGGAAAGAATTTCCTCTCTCCTCTCCCTTCCATTTTCGTTCAGTTTTCTTTCTCTCTCTTCTGGTCTGATTCATGGTGAAATTTAAGGAAGAAGATAAGGAATTATTCATTAAATGGGTGGTCAAATTCGTTTTCCACGTGTCACCCTCTGATTCGCCCAAGAATTGAATTTTGGCATATAATACCAAATTCTGCATATTTTTTATTAACTTTGAAAATTCATATCTAATTGTACAAATGTCTAATTGGAGTGATTCCAAAGGATATGCAACCCTTATTGAGTCTAGTTTTAATAAAAAATATAAAATTTGGCCAATTGGAAGCTCACTCTTCCCAGAATTTTAATCTTTGAATGCTGTCCCAGAAACTAATTAATTTTGCTGGGCTAACTTCAAAAATTCATCTCTCTTTGTATACAACTCCAAATGACTTATATGACCTATCAAATTGAAGCTTGATAAGTCTACTTTCATTATGAAAATTTTCATAACCTTTTACCATCATTTACCCATCAAAAAGGTCACACAATCACCACTGCCATACCGAGAATTTCACCGGTAGCAAAATTACTTTGTGTTCCACTTTATTAAATTATGTGTGACTTCCAATCACTTCGTTTTGTTATTCCCCGAGCTCTTTAGCTCACCAATATAATTATTTTTAATATCTAATGATATAAAGGAATTTTGAGGAATTTAAACATACCTCATAGAGACATTTGCTAAACCAGGGTCTAGCAGTCCACGTAATCCAAGCTTAATCTTATGCCTCTAGTCCCAAAATTCGGGATATTACAACATATCTTCCTATTTCTAGAAGGAAAAGACAAGCCATATAATCCAGAATCAATTGACAATATGATTTCAGCAAAAATTTTGAATGAGGATTCTTCGCCACAGTTGCATGAGTTAGTAAAGAAATTCATGATCTATGGACCTTGTGGATTAACCAAGCCCAATGCTCCATGCCTGAAAGATAAGAAATGCAGCAAGTATTTTCCAAAGAGATTTAATGAACATACTGCAATAAATAAAGATAGTTTCCTAACATATTGACGAAGGGATGATGGACGAATAATTCAATTAAAAGGGGTTCCTTTAGACAACCAGTATGTTGTTCCCAATAATCCAATTTTGTTACAAATGTTTCATGCATACATAAATGTTAAAAAGTGTAATCACTCAACTGCTATTAAATACTTATTCAAGTATATCAACAACGGGAATGATAAAGTTGTGGTGGGATTGTTAGATAACAGTAATGAAGGCACTGGTAGAAAAGTCATAGACGAGATACAACAATATTATAATTGCCGTTATGTTTCTACATGCAAAGCATCATGGCGAATTTTTGGATTTTCTATCCACTATAGATACCCTTCTGTGGAGAGACTAAGTTTTCACCTCTCGAATCAGCAATTTGTTATTTATGCAAGTACTGAGGATGTTTCTGAGTTGATGGATAAGCCATGAGTTTGTGAATCACAATTTCTATCATGGATGAAAATTAATATAGATGACACTTTTTCTCAAACATTGACTTACTCAGAATTCCCCAATCATTATGTATATCAAAGGGATAAGCAGTAATGGAAGAGAAGGGAAAGAGGATTCTCTGTGGGTAGAATGGCTCGTCTCACTATCAGGTGGCGAACTCTATTATCTTCATATTCTTTTAACATAAGTTCACAGGCCATCATCTTTTGATCAGGTTAAAACGGTTGATGAAATTATATATAAAACCTTCAAGGAGACCTGCTTTGCATGTGGTTTATTAGATGACGATAGAGAATATGTTTCAGCAATTAAAGAAGCATCTTTTTAGGAATCTGGGTATTCTCTACTGAAGCTATTTGTCACAATGTTTTTGTGTGGTTCCTTGCAACGTCATGATTATGTCTAGACAGAAACATCTAAATTGCTTTCAGAAGATATGCTCTACATTTCTCAAACAAACTCGGGTCATTTTATATGAACATACATATTATTTTGTAATTCCTTTTACATCCTTTACACAAGGTATTATGATAAATTTTTCTTATAGCTGCCATCAAAAAAAATTTGCAGGTATCTACATACTAACGAGTGAAAAGGAACAGGCTGCGCTTAAAGAAATTAATACCATCCTTCGTCAAAATGGTAAGAGTTTGCATGACTTTACCACACTTCCAATTCTAAAAGAAATACCACCTATTCATATTAGCAACCATTTTATTCTACAAGAGTTGAGGTATGACAAAGAGACTTTGATATCACAATCTGAGTCATTGCTGAGGTCACTAAATTCAAAGCATAGGGATGTGTATGACAAAGTAATGGCATCATTGCAATTACTTCATGGAGGTTTCTTCTTTGTTTATGGGTATGGAGGCACCAGTAAAACCTTCTTGTGGAATGCATTGGCATCAAGTCCCCATTCAAAGGGGGATATTGTATTAAATTTTGCATCAAGTGGAATAGCAGCGACACTACTACCATCAGGAAGAACATCACATTCAAGGTTTTCAATACCGATTCAAATTACAGAGTTCTCAATTCGTTCAATTTGGAAAAACTCAGCACTAGAAAACCTAATTAAGAGCACAAAGTTAATTATCTAGGATGAGGCCCCTATAGTTCAACGTTACTATGTAGAAGCCTTTAACAGAACTCTTAAAAATATAATGCATTCTAACTTGCCATTTGGGAGTAAATGCATTATTATGGGTGGTGATTTTAGGCAAATACTTCCCGTGATTCCCAAAGGTACAAGGGTAGATATAGTTAATGCATGTATAGTTCTTCTCACTTATGGCAACATTGCACAATTTTCAAGTTGACAAAAAACATGTGTCTTAATCAAACAAATGACCCCAATGTGAATCGAAAAATTGAATAGTTCTCAAAATGGTTACTAGATGTTGGTAATGGCAATTTGGGCGATTCAATTAATGGTGTTGCAGATGTAGAAATACCAAATGAAGTTTTGATTGGAAATTGCGAAGATCCGATACATGCAATCATACAAACAACATATGAAGACCTACTTGACAATCTAACATCAAATGAGTACTTCAATGACAGAACGATCCTAGCCCCAACAATTGAAATGGTTGCAAAGATTAATGATCATATGTGTTCCATGCTACTAGGAGAGCAGTTTGAGTTCTTAAGTTGTGACTCAATATGTAAGTCAACCGAAGATTTTGACACTTTTGACAATCTATACACAACTAAATTTCTGAACACAATAACTTCTTCTAGTTTACCCCCTTATAAGCTTATCTTGAAAGTTAGAGCACCTATCATGTTATTAAGAAACATTGATCAAGCGTATGGATTATCCAATGGAACCCGCCTTCACATAACTATGGTGGGAAGAAGGTTATTGAGGCAATCATATTGAATGATTTCAAGCCAAATGACAAGGTCTTGATACATAGAATGGACATGAATCTTTCTAAATCTAGATGGCCATTTCGCATGCAGTGAAAGTAATTCCCAATTACACTTTCATTTGCTATGACAATCAACAAAAGTCAAGGACAATCTTTACGTCATGTTGGATTGTATCTGTCAACACCAGTTTTCACACACGGCCAACTATATGTTTCCCTCTCTAGAGTGAGAGGCATGGATGGACTTAAGATTATGGTGGGAACAGATAAATCTAGGTCAAATAGAATGACAAAGAATGTTGTGTACAAGGAAGTGTTTAGAAATATAGACGTGTAATAATACTTCTGTTAGATATATGTGCTTTGACTTTCAAAGTCATTTTTGATGAAGGAAGGAATTATGAGACTAATGGATTGTTTTAGTTTACAGTATCTAGTGGTGACCAAGTGCATGCAACGTAGTGATGATGAAATGCAAATGTATGTGTATATGCGAATCATTTTGTTGTATAGGTGTATAAGATTCAGGAAGAAAAAATGTTATTTAGCAAAGTTTGAGAGTAATAATGTGCAGAAAGCATGAACAGTTCGTGCAACGCACGGGATGCACATGCTTATTTAATCAATAAGAGTAACTAAACAACTAAAATTCTCTCAATTTGATTAAATTAATTAATCACTTATTTTAGTTGATGTTTTAAAATTCATAAGAAATTATTTGCACATACAACATTAAGAATGTTGTGGCTATTCCCCAAGATGCATGCTAATCGCAAAAATATAAACTATGTTCACTTAAATTCCAAATATGCACAAATCTTCAATGAGAATTTAATTGACTAATTTAGTTAACAAAATATGACCAAATAATCGTCACAGATAAATTCTCTTACTATTTTATGTATTGAAAAATTGTTCAAAATTAATTTCAACGTATTTTAACTTGAATATAGTGTTGCGAAATTCAAAAGGTTAATTATCCATATATTTAGACAATTAAATTACATCAAAAAATGATTTTTGCAATTTTCCAAAATGTGAAATAGCCAAATGATTTTCCTCAATTTGAAAAATTAAATTTTCATATAATATAACATGATGCTTGTGATACCTTATTTTCCAACACTACGGTAGAGTACTAATTAGCTAATACTCACCGACTATAAACATCAGAGTGCGGAAAATGCTGGAAATTCCATACAATGCCTCTGCTGGATATACATATTCACATATGAACACATTCATGCACAATTCATATTACAATACATATATTCATTCTTCGCTTTATTTCATATACAAACTACTACATTACAATATTCTCAAAATACATAATGGAAACTTAACAACCTAAACTAAGCTCTCCCACCGCTCGGCCTCATCTCATCGTCATTTACCTTCTCTTTGCCCCGCGAGCTTCCTCCCTGTACTGGAGATTTGTTTTGGGAAAAGAATGATATTCACAGAAATCTCAGTAGTAACGTCATTAAACATATAAGATAACACACACAAGCATGCTTCACTCATATAAAATCATGAACAAAATCATCAAACATTATTCAGTGCGGACATGCAATTCATAAACTGATTTCGCGCTAGACGGGTTCTCAACCCCGAAGGGTGCCTGTACACAACGTATACAATACAACCTCATGACCGACATCGCGCTTGATAGGTTCTCTTGTCCCCGAGGGGTACCCGTGCAAAGATAGGCCCCGGGTCCCGCTTGTACAATTATGAACATTTCGCGTGAGTGTCAACCTGATCTGCGATAGGCCCCGGGTGATCACTCCGCTCAATCTAAACATGTTAGACATTTTGATGATGATAACAAACAATACATATGCATGTCATGTTATATGAAGACAGTTACTACCTGGTTACTTCTCTACGCAACTTTCCCGTTTGGTACAAGCTCGAGCAACTACTGAGGCTAACCCAGTTGTCAAGTCCTGAAATCGCCAAACATTACAAATGAGTTATTACTCATCCGTATACCTTTCCAAACTCATTTCATTGGTAAATTTAGCCTATTGATGCCAAATTACCAAAATACCCCTTAGGTCCTCATTATCAGTATTTTCTCCAAAAACATGATTTAGGTCATTCCTACACATTTTCACGTGTAGAATTCATTTTCGACCTCGAATTGGCCAAAATCAAGCCCAAATGACGAAAATACCCTTAACAACCCTCAAATAAGGCTTAGAAAGGGCAATTTTGTCATTTCGCTCTCTGGGCCTTTTCTCACTTCGGGGTCAACATAGACCCTACACAATTCGGCCTCCTGAATCCAATGGAAGCATTGAATTGGTCAAATTCCCATTCATTCATCACGTCCAACACAGGGAAGGGAAAATAAATTCCCAGAAAAGTTGATTCGGAATCCTGTTTTCTTTGGCCTAATAACCTCCTTTCTACTTATAACCAATATATTAACTAGTTAGACATTCATTGGACTTGATTTGGAGACATTTACATATTAAGGTCTCTTTGGCTTTCTTGAATTATCTTGTACTAAATGAACCATAATCAAGCTCAAAATAACTCTACTAACCTTAATCAAGCAAGAGGAACAAGTTTAGGAAGTTACCTCTTGATTTTCTTCACTTTCTCTCTCCTGGACGTTTTCTCTCTCTCCTCTACCTGCGTCTGATTCAGCTGAACAACATGGAGGTTAATGGCAAGGAGATGTTGAGAAGGGACTTTAGAGGAGATATGGAGCTTAAATCACAAGGTATGAGCTCTTACCTTGATCTTATGTCAATCCCTAGCTCTTCCTCCGTTCTTCCGACAAGTTCTCGTTCTCAAGCTCTCTCTCACTCTTTTGGATCAGTTCTGATCGAGAATGATCAGCTGGAGAATAAGGAAGGATTAATATAATCAAAGGTTTTAATTGATTTGGACATGTGGCACAAAATGATTGGTCCAAATGTCAATTATTCCAAATTAATTCTATTTCCCTTCCTTTCACTCAACTCAGCCAAAATCATGCAGGGAAATATGGGAAAAGATGAATCTCCATTTATCTCATTGTGCCAAGACGTAACTTGTTGACCAAGTCATTGACTTTTTTACTATTTGACCATTTTTCACAATAATTCACCAAAATTGATCCATTAATGATCAATTAGTCATTTTACTCTTTTTAATTCCCATTTAGCTCAAATCATTGGAAATTTGAGGAAAAATAATTATTTTTCACTTTTCGGAAAAATTACCGTTTTGCCCCTGCATTTAATGATTTACCGAAATAAATCATTTTCTGCTCATTTCTTCGGCTAAACCACATTTTGACACTTAAATGAGGGCATTACCCATGTTATTAAATTTTGGGAATTTTGGTTACCATATTAGGCCTTTACTGGTCTCTTATATCTTTATTCGGCCAATTTACGAGTAACCGGTGATTGGAATATTTCCCATAAATTCACATAAATTCATTGACATCATTTTTTACCATTTTATTTCATTAAATATACATCAAATATACACATAAATGTATTAGTGAAAAATGGGGTATTACAATGCTAAATAGATAAATTAAAACTTCAAATACAATTTGTTTAGCCCACATTAATTTCTAGAATATAAACAAAGTGGCTTAAAAACCGCAAACCCAAAACTGAGGTCAAAAACAATTTTATAGAAATTAAAACCAATAAATTAATGGCTCAACATATGATTTTGATAATAAGCCAAAATTGTCCAAACTTCAGTAGCTTTGAATAAATCCCAACAATAGTTTTCAAAAACAATAAAACAAATATTTAGGCACAAAAAAAATAATAAGGCCAATGAATTTCAGAATTATTGGAAAATAATTAAAATGAAAATATGAGGCCCAAGCAAAATGACCCAGAGAATAAAGATATTTCAAAATTTTAGAAATAAATTAAAAAAATTGTGCACAAGCCCCAAATTCAATAAACTAACTCTAGCAATTACTCAAAAATCTAATAGGTTTCCAAAAAGGCCCAGATGCATTACTCATTTAGAAGTAAGAAAATAAAAATTTTCGTAAGCCCACAAAAAATGGCACAACTTAAAGTCTAGGAACAAAATAAATGGGTAAACCACGGCCTAAGAAATAAGGTAAAAAAACCGTCATTGTACAAAAATTCCTTAAAAAAATTATATGCACACAGGCTCAGTTGGATCAGTAAACAAAAAAATAAATAAGGCAACCGAAAACTCAATTTGTTCCTTCGATCTAGATGCTTTTAAAGCAAAGAAAAAAAAATTCAGAAGTCCAAAACGAAGGTTATACACCTGGCCCAGAATAAAAAAATTGCAAACAATATACACAAGCCCAAAAAGCGCATTCGGCCCAATACGCAAAGCCCGGTCTACTGTGAATTTAGTGAAACGATGCGTTTCATCTCAACACCTGAAACGACGCCATTTAGTTCACGCATGGGAAGACTCTCCAGACAAATCGAAAATGGTGACTTTTTGAATCAGTCAAAACACTCCATTTCGGTCTTCTTCCTCACCAAAGCGGAGCCCCAAGACCCAACCCGCAGTTCCGCACAACCAGAAACAGAACCTAATGGAGCCATCGGTCCTAAAAGCATAAGTGACATTTTGTAGTGATTTTGGCCAGAAAGCCGGTGACTTCAACGGCACTTTTCATAATTTATCAATGATCAAGCCATAAAGTAAGATGAAGTTGTTTATGTGAAACTGAAAACACTGGGATTGTTTTATAGTGAGTTGATTGGCATTTTTAATGGCAATGTTAATAGAGAAATAAGACAAAACACTCAAGGGCATAATTTTACCAAAACATGCACAAGATCAAATTTTTCAGTTTGAAGTCCAAAAGGCAAAACAAAATTTATAAGACCAATTTCATAAGGAAAAAAAATGATTAAGGCAGAGATAAACTGGGAAAATTTTTGTTTTGAATCCCAAAAGAAAGATGATGACAGGTCCCCTTATGGTAAGATAACCGATTTTGACAACAGCCATATGCCAGAAAACACAACAGATCATGACGCAAATTATCAAAAGATGAAAATTGAGCTAAAATCGAATATTGATTTCAAGTAAAACTAAATAGCCAATTCAGGACCTTCAAATTAGGATGAAGTTGGTGACATATTTCATTAGAGAATACATTATTCTCCTTTATATCCACTTACCCGAAAGCACATAGTATGTTCGTATTTTTAGATCGAAACAAGGTAGATCAATAGTAATGTAATTCATATGATCAGAATTAAACTTGCAACAAATTTAAATTGATCCCATGTTATCATATTATTTTTCAAAGCAGAAAATAAAATAACATGCATAAAATACTAGGCAGAAAGGAATCGAAAAAATTTGCTCTGATACCACATGTTAGAATAATCTAACAATAAGCATCCCAAATATATTGTATAAATTTTATAAAAGAGAGCGGTAACAGAAGATTTGATGAAATACCTCCAGCCATAGTGATTCTGCATATAGTATCTCAACACCTAAAAATTGTAGAGAACAAAAAAGAGTTAGAATTAGAATAGAATAGAATAGGTTATGGCTTTTTCTAACAGGAAAATGAGGTACAGTGATGATCTGTAAATAGCCATTACCCATCAAGGAACCCCTAAGGAGCAAGTAAGTGGGTTTTCCATGTTCAACGTATTGTTATAATACTCAACCTAGGTTATTTATAGCCTCCCATCAAGGCTTGTAACAGCTTTACTGGTAAGGCACGTGACTTTAAACCAAATCTCTTTCTAAATTACTTTGTAAGACATAATCGAAAGATATATTATCCAAAATATATTAAACTGATAATATTTAAAAAAATTAGAAAATATCTAGAATATTTAACTTAATCATAATAATAAACTAGAATATCATTTATATAATCAATCAATAAATATATCTAGATACAATTTTAAATAAACAGAAGGATATAATATTATCATTTTAATAAAATATCTAACATCAACTACCCCTCATGCGTCCCGGTGATAACACGACCTTCTCGTCACACTTAACATACAATAACTTTTATTTTTGGGAAAATTTTAGAAAAATACACTGGAATATAGAAAAGGACAAATTAGAACTTCGAATATAATTTACAAAATTTCATGTCAGTATGCTGTCAATACAATTGAAGAATCTAGGATTATGAAATATTGGTAAAAAGACACCCCTGCCCTTGAGCCCTTCATCTTTTTCTCTCTTTCTCTCAACTTGGAATAACAACACACATCACTTTATTAACAAGGGAAAATTGCTAAAAAAAATACATTTGGAGCAAATTTATTGCTAAATGCTACCATGGAAGATCTGTTGCACTTAATGGAAGATATTTTGCACACAACGGAGATGTTTGCATGTTCATAGGGAAGATTGTTGAACACACAGAAGATTGTTTGTACACGACGAAAGATTGTTTGCATGCGTGGTAGCATTTGACAATTAATTTGCCCCAAAGGTATTTTTTGGCAATTTTTCCTATTAACAACACCATATTTTACATTAACAACTCCACTTTCTTTTTTCACAACTTCATATCTCAAAAACCAACTCATGCCCAGGGATAAGTTTGAAATTTATAAGTTTCAAGGGCCAATAACAACATTTGTCTCTATATTAATAACACTATAATTTACATTAATAACTTCACTTTCTTCTTTCATAACTTTGTATCTCAAAAACCAACACATGCCAGTGATAAGTTTGAAATTAACAAGTTTCAAGGGCCAATAACAATACCTATCTCTATATTAACAACAACATATTTTACATTAACAACTTTACTTTCTTGTTTCAGACCTTCGTATCTCAAAAACCAACACATGCAAGGGATAAGTTTGAAATTAACAAGTTTCAGGGCCAATAAAAACACATGTATCTATATTAACAACACCATATTTTATATTAACAACTGCACTTTCTTGTTTCATAACTTCATATCTCAATTTCAAACTTATCCCTGGGAATGTGTTCATTTTTTAGATACGAAGTTGTGAAAGAAGAAAGTAGAGTTATCAATGTAAAATATGATATTGTTAATAAAGAGACGGGTGTTATTATTCCGAGCTGAGAGAGAGGAAAAAGAAGATGAAGGGCTCAAGGGTAGGAACATCTTTTCACCGAGATTTCATAATCCTAGATTCCTCAACTATACTAACACCATACTGACATGAGATTTTGTAAATTCAAAGCTCTGATTTATCCCTTTCTATATTATAGCATATTTTTCTGAAATTTTCCCTGGTTAAATTCCACCTCAATATCTTATCTCTTCCCTCACAAGTAATAATAAAATCTTTTATATACATTTAACTTAAATATATAAATCCGGACCCACAAAGGTAGCTCCCATCAGTCCATCACCATCTTACAGTTGTCGTCACTCTATATATATATTTATTTATGTTGGGAAATGGGCTTGATCCACCCTTGGTGGATTAGGCCTAAACCCCCAAACCCATTAGCCTTGGGGCTAAAATAAAATACCCAATTTCATGGGGCATCTATTTATAATATTCTGGGAAATTATTGGTAATATTATCCATATATTTGAAATAATTGGTGGGAACATTTTTTCCTGAAGGATTTGGTGGGAACAATTAATTAATGCGTGGCTTTGTGTTTTATGTGGGATGCTCTCCATAACAACATATACGCTTGCAGAAAAATTCTTCTCAGAATATTGTTTTATCTCTACTTCTTCTGTGCATTTGTTGTATGTTATAGCCAGACTCCGCCGTGATCTATTTCATGTATGTGGGTATCTCGTGAGTACAAAACTACACTCCAGGTACGCTCGAAGTTCTACATTGGTACTATCAAGAAGGGCAAGAAATCTCAGAAGAGAGGTAAGAATGATGGCTCTAAGTTCAAAAAGGAAAAAAAGGCAATTCAAGAAGAAAGTTGACTTGAATAAGGTCAAAAGTGTTACGCCTGCCTGAAAATGGGTCACTTCGCACGGGACTATTCTTAGCAAAATGATCGTGAAAAGGTACTAGTGAATTATGTGAATTTACACATTTCTTTTGTTTTAAGTACTGCTTTTCTAATAGAACCTTTTTGTTCTTCTTGGATTTTGGATTCAGGATCAATAGACCATGTAACAAGGGATTGGGGATCTTTCGTGGAATATCGTCAGTTGTCACATCTAAGCAAATGGCTTTACGTGGGAACCAATGCAAGGATCAAAGTCAAAGGAATTGGCACCTGCAAGTTAGCTTTGCTGGTGGAAAGACTTTGATCCTACATGATGTTCTTCATACACCTGACATCCGACAAAATTTAGTTTCAGTACTTTGTCTTTTAGATTATGGGTTTAATATAAACTTTCATAGTAAGGTTGTAGACATTTTTAGCAACAAGACCTTTTATGGTTTAGCTTTCCTTTTAGAAAGTTCTTTGTTATGGATATTGTTGGTGATTTTTATGTGTATGACTATTTTGTTACTTCCTCCAATATAACTGTTGACATAAATATCTGGCATGCTATACTATGACACATTAATCAAAATAGAATGATTAAACTAGGTAGAGAGGGCTTGCTGGGTGAAATTTCAAATATGGAAATGTCCTTATGTGAGAACTATCTAGCTGGTAAGGCAACTAAAAAACAGTTTGGTAAGGGAACTAGAGATAAGATTCTATTGCAATTAATCCATTCTAATATATACGGGCCAATGAGTGTGAGGGCGAGACACATAGCTTGGTATTTCATTACCTTTATTGATGACTATTCACGATATGGTCACGTCTATTTGATCTCACACAAGTCTGAAGCTCTTGAATGCTTTAGACAATACATGAATGAAGTAGAGAATCAAACAGACTGTAATATTAAAGCATTGTGTACTGATCGAGGTCGTGAATGCTTATCTAATCATTTTAAGGAGCTCTGTAAAGAAAAAGGGATAATTAGGCAACTAACCATCCTCGATACTCCACAACAAAATGAAGTTGCAGAAAGAAGAAATATAACTCTTCTAGACATGGTTAGGTCAATGATGGCTCAAGCAAATATGCAAATTTCATATTAGGGTGATGCTTTATTGACGGCTGCCTTCATTCTTAACCGTATACCCTCAAAATCAGTCATTTCTACACCCTATGAATTATGGACAAAACACAAGCCGGATTTAAGCATTTTTAGACCCTGGGGGTCAGTTGCATATATCCATAATGATTCCCATAGGTATGGACAATTGGGTCCTAGAGGAAAGAAGTGTATCCTTATAAGATACTCTGAACAATCAAAAGAATATATTTTCATAGGTAAAAACAAAGATGGAACCGTGACTGAAATTGAATTAAGAGATATTGTATTTCTAGAAAATGAATTTCCTAGTAGGGGAGATATTGACCGTACAGTATCTCTTTATGAAACATAAGAACAAGGTAGTACTGAACAAAAAAATGACCCTCAATCGTCTTAATACATTGACTTGAGTGGGAGCTCATAAAGGTCTTTACAAAGGCCTAGACAAGAGAAGCGAAAAAGACAAGGGACTCCCATAAGAAGGAGTGATAGGGTAAATGTACCTAGGAGACGCTTCTCAATAGAAGGAGAGGCACTTATTGTTACTCCAGATAGAGATGCTGAGTCACGTTCTGTACAAGAAGCCTTATCAAGTCCTGCTAAGGATGAATGGAAGAAGACAATGGAAGAAGAAATTAATTTAATGAAAAAGAATCAAGTTTAGAAATTAGTTGATCTACTAAAAAGGCGTAAAGCCATTGGGAACAAATGGGTTTTAAAAATAAAAAGAAAAGTTGATGGATCAATTGACAAATATAAGGCTCGATTAGTTGCAAAGGGATACACACAACAAGAAGGTATAGATTATGAGGATACATTTTCACATGTTGTACGTTTCAACTCTATAAGACTTATTTTGGCAATAGTAAATAGTTTAGATTTGGAACTACATCAAATGGATGTAAAAACTGCATTTCTAAATGGTGATCTAGATGAATAAATCTATATGGAACAACTATTAGGTTTCATTAAGGGAGGAATGGAGAGAAAAGTTTGTAAGCTCAAGAGGTCCATTTATGGACTGAAACAATCATCCAGATAGTGGTATTTGAGGTTTCACAGAGCGATAACCTCTTATGATTTTCAAATGATTGAAGAGGGCCAATGTGTTTACATTAAGAGTTGTGAGGGTAATTTTGTGATATTATCCTTATATGTAGATGACATCTATTGGTTGGAAATAGTCTAAATTTAGTTTTATCTATTAAAGAATGGTTATCATCGAATTTTGAGATGAAAGACATGGGTGAATCAAAGTATATACTTGGAGTTAAGATCCAAAAAGATCTCTCTAGAAGAATCATTTCTCTTTCACAAGAGAATTACATCAAGAAAATTTTTGAACGATTCAATATGAAAGACTGCAATCCCTTAGATACTCTAGTGGCTTCTGGAATAGCCTTGAGTCTTGATGTGTCCCAAAACTGAGTCAGCAAAGAAAAAATGGAAAGAGTTCCCTATGCTAGTGCTGTTGGAAGTTTAATGTACGCAATGATGTGTACAGGGCTAGATATTTGTTACACAGTTGGACTTGTTAGCAGATTCCAGTTAAATCTCGGTAAGCAACATTGGAAAGCAGTAAAGAGGATTTTGAGATACTTGAAGGGCACATAAGATTATGCACTATGCTATCAAAGAAGCGATCTACACTTGGTTGGATACTCCGACGCTGATTTGGGTGGAGATGAAGTTGAGCGAGGATCGACTTCAGGATATACTTTCTTGCTGAACAATGGCGCCATATGTTAGAGCAGCAAGAAGCATACGTGCATTGCCCTACATCCTATGGAAGCTGAATTCGTGGTATGCACCTCAGCAGTGCAAGAGGCTATATAGCTCAAAAGATTTATTGAACATCTTGGATTTGGAAATGAAAGCACCAATCCGGTGTTAGTATATTGTGACAATACTGTAGCCATAGCCTATATAAAAGATCCCAAATATCATAGCAAGACCAAACACATAGATATAAAGTACAATTTTGTGAGAGATTATATAACACAGAAAGTTGTTACTGTACAACATATTTTGACCAAGAGTATGGTCACAGATGTTACGTGTGTAGGATGGTGTATTTAGAAGTGCAAGTGTACACTGTCGTAATCAAGTAATATAGAAGTGAGTAGAGTATCGTTCCCACGAGGATTGATCACTAAGTACCAAAATTGGTAATTTTAATTCTATTTAGTCGGTTGATTAGTTGTGATTGAGATTGCAAGATAGAAATGATGAAATATGAATACAAGTGATATAAAGACAAATATGAGAAAAAGCCCTAGGGATTAGATTTCACTTAATAAATTCCGGATTGAATCACTTATCTACTCTAGTCCTATTTATTCCACATGATTGATAGTCGAGTTTCCCTATTTTAATTACTAGCCTTTTCCAAGGTCAAGTAATTCTATAATTAATTGCTAACACAATATATTCCTATATGAATTTAAGCAATCAATCATGCATTAAGATTTATGGAACTCAATTAAGACTACACAACCCATATGAATATATTCCTATTTCATATGCAAAGTATGGTTTTAATTATAGGATCCATACATATGTATCTCCTTCCAGTCTCAACATGCATATTAAAATCATCCAAAAGGTGGCAATCAATTGTAAGCATTAAGAGTAATAATTAAAACTCAATCATGAAGGAAAAATTAAAAATAGATTTAATAAGTTAAGATTCAATCCGTCATTAGTAAGCTACGTCATCACCCTAGGAAAAGGAAAATTTAGCTCATGATAAAATTAAAAACAAAACCAAAATATATTACAAACATCATAAATATTGCATAAAAATTAATTATAAAAACATAAAAATATAACTACAAGATGCATGAAAATGGAAAATCTAGCCTACCATATAGGAGGTAAAACCATCCATGTAGGTGGCAACTTATACCATCCATAAAGGAGGACTACCTAAGCCTTCCATATAGGAGGTAAAACCATCCATGTAGGAGACATGCAAGAAGTAAAAAAATGCAAGAAATAAATTCTAAAAATAACAACTCTCTCTCTCTAAAATAGAAACTCTCTCTCTCTCCTCCTTCCTCCTCATTTTAGGGTGCCAAGAAGCTCTATTTATGCGCTTCATTTTCGGACTGCTAAATTATTTTTCTACAGTGATTTTGCTATAGTGAACCGTACTGCTACAGTGAACCGACCACCCACTTGCTACAGTGAACCAACTGCTACAGGAACCGCACTGAACCGCCCCACTTCCACACACACTGACCGCTACAGTACAACGCAATGGTCTGCTACAGTATCCCTGCTACAGTGAACAGTACGCATGAACAGTGCACAATGAATAGTACCACATGAATAGTACTTCCCCTTAAATGCCTTCTTTAATTCTTCTTAATCCGGTATTGTTCATGGCTGCAAGAAAATCATTATTTATTTATTAATTACACCCAAATTGATTATATTCAGCTCAAATATAGTCCACAAAATCATCATATAAGGGAAAATGAATATGCAAATATTTTACTTATCAACATACCCCCTAGCCAAACCAATAGCCAAGGAAATATATGACAAACATGTAAAGGCTATTGGGATGCACAAAATGTAAGATTACATAAACTTTGTAATATATTTATGATTAATGACAACATTTCTTCATAAATTTATGTGTCTATATGAAAGGTATACAATGTCTAGTATGTTATACAGACAAGTGAGGTTGGCTCTCTCACACAAACAATTTATTTAACTTTTAGATGGAACTTTTAACTAGTTATCGAGACATTGTTGTTTCTACTCTCATTAATGCTATGTTTTCTTCTTCTTCACGGTTTGAAGAAGAGAGAAGCCTATAGTCTCGAAACTCAATGACGCCAGCATGTCTCCTTTGCTTCTTGGCTTGGCCACTTTAATGGTGGCCATCCTGATTTACAGGCTTTTCAAGCTTGTCACTTTGATGAACCAACAACACCATGCTTTGTGATACTGCACATACCGCCATCAATCCTAATCCCAATGACCACTCCATCCATATTCTTAATTTCATTCCCTCTCTCTTATTTGGGCTGGTTGATGTGCTTTGTTGGTGTCCCGATGACGTTTTGATATCTTATAGGTAAAAAGAGGAATTTTAATTTTTTTAAGATTTTTTAAAGAATTAAAATTCCAACTCAAAAAGAAACTACACGCTTTTAAATTCTTAAATCTTTGAGAAATCATAAAAAAATTAAAAATAGTTCCATTTTTTTACTCATAAGATATTAAAATGTTATTCATTTAATGTAGAATCTAATGATCCAAAGAATCATGAAAAATATATTTGAGAAGACCTCCAAAATAAAATGACAACAGGGAAAGCATATCACCCACCACCCCTGCCCTTTTATTTATTCAGTCACTCACAATATTTAAACCTGGCCTTCATTATATTTTCCTCTAAACATATCAAATGCACACCCACTTCTTATTATATCCCATGGACGCAAACGGTACGGAAGAGACGAGTTCATGATTTGCATAGGCAATCACTACTTCACCAAAATGGATAAAGCTTAAAAA
This sequence comes from Albizia julibrissin, assembly GCA_037074505.1. Lineage (NCBI taxonomy): Eukaryota > Viridiplantae > Streptophyta > Magnoliopsida > Fabales > Fabaceae > Albizia > Albizia julibrissin. Next base: position 33,465,000 of record CM073483.1, read on the forward strand.
TGGACGCCCTTTAATTACTTGACTCACTTTTCATCATGTGTTTATTTAAACCCATGAAATTGGATAAAGCTTAAAAAAGGGAATCGCCTTATCAAGTGAGGGCCCTTGTTCACTTTTCTGTCTTTTCTTTTTACTCTCTCTCTCTCTCTGTGATGTCGACTTTCATCCCCAGAATTGCTATCCATATTCAACGCTTTCTCTAAATATAGACAGCGCTCTGCTTTTTATTTTTTCCAGAAAGATTAATATGGATAGCATTTTCGAATCACAAAAAAATAGGAAAAAAGTCTTAAGTTGATTCAATTGATTTTCTTTTATTGGTCATAATTAATATCCTATTTGCAAAACATGACAAAGTGCTATGAGATAATCCTCAGCGTAAAACCTGCAATATTGATTATGTGTTCTTGCATTCAAGTATTTAAAAAGTTAGGCATCTTATGAATCCTTTAAGTCCTAAATATAATATCTAGTTAGGTTTTTTGGAGATGTTAAGAAAACTAATTAATTATTTTAAAATATTTATATTTATTATTTTTTCTTCAAACTATTTTGCCTAATTTATAGACTGATATATAATTTAAGGATAAATATTATAATAATTTTTTTTCAAATATGAGCAACTAAATCTTCATTCATTTTTATTTTTCAATCACTTTCTATTATACTCCATATGTACAATTTTGTACTATTTTTTTCCTCACATAAATATTTTTTAAAATGCTAAAACTTGATATTTTATTATGTGTTTTAAGGTATTAAAAATCGGACCGTCAATGAACCGGCTAAGGTAGTAGTTTAAAGGTTAGTGGGTTAATTCGGGATCAGACCACTGATAATTAAAATATATATTTAAAATAAAATGTACAAAAGTACCTACTAACAACACATATATAGTATATGTTAATTAATATATTTATATATAATCAATATAAAAAGGATTAAACCAATTTAAAAATTTGAATATTATAAAAAAGACATGAGAAAAGGCATATTTTTATATATTATCAATTTTTTTTTTCATTTCCTTTTTTATTTTACTTCTTTTTTTTTCCTCTAATTTATTCTTTTTCTTAGTAAACATATGTCTTTTTCTTAATAATTAGGTCAACCAGGCCGGTTCGAGTTTTATTATTATAGTTTTTTTACATGACTTCCCTCCCACACTTAAGAGTTAAAATATATTGTTGTTGTTGTTATTATTATAAAATTGAATGATAAACAATAAAATTAATAAATTTAAGGTATTGAAATTTGATCAAACAATCAAAGATTATAATGAAAAATGTTTTATAAAATAAATTTATTCTACCTTTTTACTAAAAGTTAAATTGTTTGGCTCAAATTTTTATAGTTTAAATCTATTTATTACTCACTATTGCAAGTACAATTACACACACACTCATCTGATCTTGTAAGTTTATATCAAATTTCAGTTTAATCTCCAAATTTTTCAGCATATACGTTTGAATTATTATTTAAATATGATGAGTCAAAATTTCTCGTTACACAAGACTACCAGTATTAGTGTTAGGTGTCTAAAAATACATATTATAAACGATTAAATTAAAATGTAATATGAACTTAAAAGGACCAATATATGTATATGCGTGTCTATATATATATATATATCTTAGTGGGGCCTAGGTAGGGTAGGGAGAGGGGAAGATGATACTCTCATAATCATTTTTCTCCTTTTCTTCTCAAAATCCCTCACTATAAAAAAAATGCTATTACTCACAGAACTGTTTCTGTCGGTAATTTTTGACAGATTACTGACCGATTTTCCATCAAAAAAATTGGTGATAGATTTTCAACTAAAAAATTTTGTCCGTAAATTCCATTAGAAAATTCCATCTGAAAATAAATTTTCCGACGGAATTACTGATGGAAAAATATTCCATCTGTAATTACTGAAGGATTAAAGACAGAAAAAATTCTGTCGATAAGTAGTGACGGATTACCTATGGAATTTTTTCTGTCGATAATTACCAATGGGTTTCCCATAGAATTCGTGGGTAATTTTAGCAAGAAATTACTGATGAAATTCCGTGGGTAATCTGTCGCTAAAATTAATAATTTTTTATTATATTTTAATATTTTATATAAAATAATACAAATAAAAATAATCTATAAAAAATAAAAATATTTAAATATCATAAAATTAATATTTAATATAATATATTAAATATATAAAAATATTATTAATAAAATTTATAAATGAAATAAGAATTTAAAAAATTTTAAACTTTATATTATAAAAACAAAATATATAATTATATATAAACTCCTTATAGAGATTTAGGGGAGTAGTTTTATCAGATTCTAAATGAGTACGGTCTAGAATGAGATTATGAGATGTATGTTATTATAATTTTCATATAAGGAATATATATCATGATAAGCCTCCAGTAGGAAACGAAGGAAGACTGTGCTGTTATGATCTGAAGGAAGAAGGTTGGGGATCCTTATGCTGATACCCTGTAATATATTCTATGCATGAAAGAGGGCATAGATCATTCCATAACCCGGATCATATTCGGTCAACCCCATGATTTGTTCCTTATATCCTGATTATGGTTTCCTGCATCTCATCTGTCCGATTTTTGTATAATCAGTTAGGACAAAGATCATTAAGTTTTAATCCAAGAAGATTAAATTATGAACAGGGTATTCAGATAAATATTTACAGACTTTCTCTTATTAGATTATATTTTTTCATTTCTTCTATATGCATTATAAATTCAGTTCTATCATTTTCTGTCCATGGATATGGTTTACAATTTATTTCCTTACTATAATCTTTTAGTTCTATTTTTGCTAATGGTTTAGATTTTTCCCAATGTATTAAAGGATTTTCACTATAATTTTCTTCTAATCTTTTTTCTATAGTTTTATTTTTATCTTCTTCTACTTCTCTTATTGTTAAAGTAGCTAACATGTGTTTTATATGAACTGGTTTATTATTTGGTAAGAATTGTACTTCATTTTCATTATTTTTTAGTTGAAATTTTTCATCTTTTCTACTATAAGGTTCCATTATTCTTATTCCTCATGCTTCATGCTTACACGGTGTTGTTAATATAAATGCTTTTTCAATCATATGTATAGGAAAATATTGTTCTATAAAGTCTAATCCCAGTATTATATCACACGATGGCTCATTAAACTGATTTAATATTTTTAATTTTAATTCATAACTTCCTATTTGAATATTAACATTTAAAGCTTCATATTCCATTAAATGTATTTCTTTTCCTGCACTTTCCATTCTTAAATGTCTTTTCTTTTTCTTCCACATTACATGTGGTAAAACATTATATTTAGCTACACTTAGATTTGCTCCTGTATTTATTAAAGCATGATATTTTCTTGATCTATATTTTTCATAATTAAATTTTGTAAGAATATAATAAAGCTTAGTCATTATCCACGACTTAATATATTTAGTTTATTCTTCAAGTATTTTATGAAATCATTTCTTCCTCTTATTCTTAAATATGCTTGATATCTTGTTCTGAATCCATTAAATGTTTTTTGTCTTTTTTCATTTTCTAATATTTGTTTTATTATTCTTCTATCAGTATCATTTCCATTTTTACATTTTTTGATTATTTTTCTTATCAATGGTTTATTATTATTATGTATTATTATTACTTCTCCTCTAAAATTTCTGTATAAATCTACCATATTAACCTCTTGATAATACTTCCAATATTTTTCTGAATTTCTTAGCATAATATTTTCTTTCTACATGTGCTTCTACTGTATTTTGATATTCTTCTAACCATAGTAAAAAATCTTGTTCATATAATTCTCTTAGTCTTCTTTTTTTCTTCTTTATTTTGTTTTTCAAATTTATGTTTTAGAAATCTCATAAAATTTACATCTGTATGATTTATTTTTATTATTGTTTCATCTATTTCTGTATAATCTGGTACTCCTAAATACCATTCTTCTCTTGGTTTCCATTGATTATTCTGATTCTGATTTTCTTGTTCATTTTGATTATTCATTTAAAACTTTAGGAATTATTATTGTTACATTTTTTATGTTAATAATTATTCTTTTTTCTTGAATTCTATAATTATTTAATTTTTCTAAAAAATCCATTCCTAATATTAATCCAAAATTCTTTATTTCTTTATCTATTTTTATTGAAAATTCCATTATATCTCTTTGGTTAAATCTTATTACTATGTCTGTTTTTCCTTCTTCATTTAATATTACATTTTCATCTAAATGTTTTATATCTATATTACTTTCTTTTACTTCTTCTAATATTAAGGCTTTTATATTCATCCATACTGTATTTTTCTTTATTTCTATTCTTATTATATTTTGTGTTTTTACTGTACTTCCTGATGGTTTTATTTCTTCCAATTTTGTTACTAGAGGTATTTCTAGTAATCTATTACTTCCTGACCTTATTAATCTGTTTTCTCGTATTTGATCATTATAACTTAATCTTGGTTCATAATTTAATCTTCTTGGATTAAAACTTAATGATCTTTGTCCTAACTGATTATTAGTCTACTCAGAAACTTCTAATTGGGTCTTCTACCCAAATTCATGAAATTGGGTCATCTACCCAAAGCCCAGGAAAAAACTCTTTAGCCCAAATAATAAAAGATCAGCAAGCCCAGAAACAGAAAGAAGTCCAACAACAAGAAAAAAGCCCAATACCAAGCTCAAAATATAAGACCATTTTACTAAACAAAAGTGTAATAAACTATACAGCCTCTACCTCTAAACAGCCCAATAATTCAGAAGTCTTTGACCTTACCCAGAAATACCAATTTTATAAAACCATTGTAAAAAGACTGAATACCTTAACCTTAACCCACAAAACTATCAGATATGTATCTCATTACGCCATTAATAAAGCCATTATTTACCCAGGAACACCACTAGAGATTGTAAGAACCTTATACAGCTATGGATTAATCCAAACCATATATCCTTCCCAAGATATGAAAGAAATCCAATTATTCACACCAAGATTCAAAGAAGCCGTAAAAAAATACTTTAAGATAGTCCTGCAACATAAAGTCTTTATAAGGTGTTATTTCACAGTTGCGGAAATTACACCAGACCAATTTTATCATCCCATTAATTTAATTAGACTTGGAACCACCAAAAAACTAATAGAATTTGATCCAGAAATTAAAGAGGATATGGATGATGATGAAGAATTTCAATTCAGAATTTCTAATATCCGAGCCCAAGATCATCATATAATCTTCCAGGAAATGAATCGAATTGCAACCAATATTGGAGAAATTCCTTGGGTTTATCATACGAGTGATCTTACTTGTATTTATTCCCTTGGAAAAACCACTAATGGAACTCATGCAAAATTTCATAAGTGGTATGAATTAATCAAGAAAAATGAAATGGAACATGAAGAAGAAACTGCTGAGAAAGTCTGTAAATATTTATCTGAATACCCTGTTCATAATTGTGTATATTGTAAAGAAGAAGAAAGAAGAGAAAAAGAAGGAGAAATTCCAATTAATAAAGATATTTTGTAATGACAGACAGAAATGACTGAAAGCCTCAGAAGAATCCAAAAGAAGATTAATAAGATTCGAAGAAATCTCAAGAAAATCAAAAAAGAAGGAGACAGAATAAAAGAAAAGGTGATGAAGATTAGAAAAAGAATTGAAGAATTGAAAGAAAAAGAATTGTCGGCAGAAGAAGACAAAGAAGGAAAAGAAGCACTCAGAAAGGTGATGAAGAAAAAAGAGCACTAGAAGAAGAAGACAAGAAGAAAAAGAAAAGGAATCCGTAAAGAAGAAGGCAGCATGTGAAGAGTAATCAAGTCATGAGTTATGAGTAACCCGAGTTTGTAATAAAGTAACTAGAGTCTGTAATAAAGTAACTAGAGTTTGTAAACTAGGGTTGTAAAGTAAACCAGAGTTTGTAAACTATAGTTTAAGTTCGAGTCTATATAAAGCAATGTAAGCCTCTGAGTAAGGTATCCAGTTTCTAATTCAGCTTGTAAGTTCTGAAGTTCAATAAAAATTTCAGTTCTCATATCTCTTGAGTTCTCTACCCTTCTCTCATACAACCTCCATTACATCAACAATTTACGTGGAAAGAAGATTATATTTTGTTTAATAGTCAACTAAGGTATGGAGTTCTAAACTCCTTATAGGGATTTAGGGGAGTAGTTTTATCAGATTCTAAATGAGTATGGTCTAGAATGGGATTATGAGATGCATGTTATTATAATTTTCATATAAGGAATATATATCATGATACGCCTCCAGTAGGAAACGAAGGAAGGCTGTGCTGTTATGATCTGAAGGAAGAAGGTTGGGGATCCTTGTGCTGATACCCTGTAATATATTCTATGCATGAAAGAGGGCATAGATCCTTCCATAACCCGGATCATATTCGGTCAACCCCATGATTTGTTCCTTATATCCTGATTATGTTTTCCTGTATGCAATGGACATCCATATAATTAATATTCATAACACTCCTTCTTGGATGTCCATTATGAATATGTCTCATTAAAAACTTTAACTAGGAAAAACCCAGTGGGATAAAAACCTAGCCAAAGAAAAGAGTACATCATTAATTGATACACTGTCTAGTGGTGACTCATTAAAAACCTTTCTAAGAAAATCCAGTAGGATAAAACCTAGATAAGGGAAAAAGAGTACAGTGTGTATCGACTCCCCCTCTTGACAACATCAATTGATATCTCTAAGTCTTTGAAGGTCAATGTCATAGATAAGCTTTTTAAAGATTGTATCAGGAAGTGACTTGGTGAATAAATCTACTAGATTTTCACTTGAACATATTTACTGGATATTTATTTCACTATCCTTTTGAAGGTTACGAGTGAAGAAGAATTTTGGTGAAATATGCTTCGTCCTATCTCCCTTGATATAGCCTTCCTTAAGTTGGGTAATACATGTAGTATTATTCTCATATAGAACTGTTGGTACCATTTTGCCTAAATATAAATGACAAGTTGTGTCGTATATGATGTATTACTGACCTCAACCATACACATTCTTCAACTTGATTCATGTATTGCTAGAATTTCTACATAATTAGATAATGTGGCTGATATAGTCTGTTTCATATATCTCCATGAAATAGTTATACCTTCACATGAAAATAGATAGCCTATTTGTTATTTACCATCATGTGGATCAAATAAAAATCCAACATCTGCATAACCTACCAATTCATGCTTATCGCATTTGAGTAGTGTAACCTCATGTCTATAGTGCCTCTGAGGTAACGAAGAATGTGTTTTACTCCATTTCAATGTCTTTGTGTTGGTGAAGAACTATATCTTGATAATAAATTAACAACAAAGGATATATCAGGACGTGTTTGATTAGCAAGATACATTAGTTCTCCAATAGCACTAAGGTATTGTCAGGACCGTCACATATGAGCATAAAATCTATCTTGTGCTTTGATACCAAAATATATCACGACCCTTAATACCAAAAATGTAGCGCACTTGTCCCCTTATGGGATAGTGTTCAGAGTAGCATAATGCGGAAGAATTGTAGGGACTCTCATCCCATCAATTATATTACTCAGAGTCGCGATTACACAGCATAGGGCACATAGCAATAGAATAACTATACTGATGCTATTACAACAACAATAATGATAATAATGCTTGATAATGCTACATAGTTTTCATAATAGGGATTTTAAATAGCTATAACCTTCCAAATCATTGCACAGCCTTCGGATAACCAACGTTCTCTTCTTGTACTAGTCTGCAACCTCCAGTTGACGGAATCGTCCTCCTCGCTGATCGAGCCATCGACAACTGCTGGAAACTTACATTTTGTATGGAAAGGGTGAGATTCGGGAGAATCTCAATAGTAACATGCTTACATACAAATAGGATGTGAAATAGATATGCAATATCATGTCATGTAAGATGATCGAATGTTCGTGTGTACACTTGCCCAAGGTGAAACTATACGTATGCACCTTGGTCGACTTAGTGCCCCTATTGGGTCCCTGACCGCAACATGGTAAATGGTTGTTTAGAACATTAGTTCATGCTACAATGGATGACATTCATAATAGTTATCACATAGTATATGTAAGAAGGAAGTTACTACCTGGAATATGACATTTCCTTGCTCATCCTTGGTCTACCTACGATTTCGGATCCTCTATTGATATATCCTAAAATTACACATTTAGGATAAATGAGTTATTGATTGCTCGTAACTCATTCTAGACTCATTGTGTTAGTTATCTCTACTCATAGTTGTATAATTACCAAAATACCCCTAAGACTTGGCTTATGCCCATTTGTACCCAAAATATTGACTTAAGGTGATCCTACACAATTTCACGTGTAGAATCCATTGGTGACTTCAGTTTACTCAAATTCAGGCCCTAAATTATGAAAATACCCCTTGATAGCCATTAATTAGCGCTTGAAGGGCAATTTGGTCATTTCACACACTAGGCATTTTCTCACTTCGACATCAACATGAAACTTACTCATTTTACCCTTCTGAACTCAATGGAATCATCCAATTGATAAAATTCCAATTCCTTCATCATGCCACACAATTAGTAGCTATTATGAGTTTTCGGAAGAGTTGTGATGGTTTCTCGTTCTGTCTTGCCTAATCATCTCCTTTTTACTTATAATCACATGATTAACGAGTTAGGCAAGCATTAGATATCGTTTGAACCGTTAAAAAAACATAATTGAATGAGAGGTGAATAGTACCCAACTTCTCCTATATTCATCTAATCAACAAACTGAAATGGTAAAAAGGAAGCATACACTTACCTTAACTCATTTATGAATTCGGTTCGGAATTCCGGCGACACTCCGACCAGCGAGATGGCACCAACGGCCTCCAATCAAGAATCTGAAACCATAGAATTGTAGCTTGTAATGAGTAGAAGAATGTTAGAGAAGGGTACTTGGAGAGAAGACGCCGTTTAGTTTGAGATTCGACGCTCTGAACATTTCTCTCTCCTCTCTCTCTCCTCCGCTCTCATTTCTCCGTTCTCGTTCTCTGTTTTCTCTCGTTCTAATCCGATTTTCCGAATGAATTGGATTAAATGGATGAAGAATAATATTGATGAGTCATTAAAAGTGACTCTTATGTCGTCAAACTTATTAGTCCACTTCTTTCGCTTTCTTGCGTGATAATTCATTTCCTTTGTCTTACTTCTTCATCCATTAAAATAGTGAGACTCATAGAGAGAATTATTATTCTCAAACTACCTCATTGTACCACCTTCATGTGGTTAATGTAGCATTTTGCTTCATGGCTCTTTGTCTTTTCTTGGGTATTAATTTACTTAGTATTTGTTTCCCTCCTTTTTAGTTCCCATCTCATTACAATCATTGGAAAAAAAATACCTATTTCTTGCTTTATTGGCAAAATTACCATTTTTTCCTTGCGTTATTGGTGAGAATTGATCGTGCCTATTTAGGTCACTGGCTAAACCAGGTCCTAGAAGTTCTCTTAAATTAGGCTTATTCTCAGTTTCCTTGTCTTACAATTTGGGGTGTTACAGGTATAGTATTTTTGGACCAATTAGTTCTTCATCACCTTCTTCCCTAATTACTCAAGGTCGGAACAGATTTTTATCCACTTCCAAAAACCTTACAATTATTGGGGTATATAATAGATGAGATTTATCCATATAAAATCACTTTAGGACCTTCCTTGTATAAGTTTCTTAATATAGAAATATCCCATTTTCTAGGTACTCGATTTGTAATCTAAGACATAATTTTGTTCTTCCCAAGTCCTTCATTTTGAATTCTTTTCTCAAATAAGTAATTGTCTTTTGAAGCTCTTCAAGAGTTCCAATGATGTTGATATCATCAACATAAACAACAATTATAGTAAATTCACTTTTAAATATTTTCATAAAGATGCATGAGCATATCAGATCATTTTTGTATCCTTATCTCAACAGATATTCATGAAAATGATTATACCACATGCGCCCTGATTGCTTCAAGCCATACAGGAATTTATTTAATTTAATTGAGTATTGTTCTTGAGAACTTGAATTAGATGCTTCATCACCTTAAGTCCTTCAGGGATTTTCATATAAATATCATTGTCAAGTGAGTTATATAAATAGGCAATCACAATATCTATTATATGCAAATCAAGCCCTTCATTTATTGCTAGGCTAATTAAATAACGAAAAGTAGTCGCATCCACTACTGGTAAATATGTTTCTTCAAAATCAATGTCAGGTCTTTGTGTAAAGCCTTGGGCTACAAGACGTACCTTATATCTTGTTATTTCGCCCTTTTCATTTCTCTTTCGTGCAAATACCCATTTGCATCCAACTGGTTTTACATCTTCAGGTGTATGGCCTACAAGTCTAAATACTTTTTCGTTTTTCCAATGATTTTAATTCTACATTAATGACATCTTTCCATTAGGGCCAATCTTTTCTTTGTTGGCACTCGCTAATGGATTTTGGCTCATGATCCTCATTATCATTCATTACATCATATGCTATATGATAAGCAAAGATGTCATCAATGTTGACTTCATTTCGATCCCATCAAATTCCATTCATAACATAATTTATTGAGATCTCATTATTTCACATATGTTTGGTACCTGGGTCTCTTCTGGGACTACAACTATTTCTACTAGAGATAATAGCTCTTCAAGAGATGGCTCTTTTGGAGCTATTAACTTTTCTTGATTATCCTCGACTTTACCATCTATATCCTTTACTCCTTTTCTTTTTCGAGGATTTTTATCCTTGGAACCTATGGGTCTACCATGCTTCAGGCGTGCTTTAAATTCATTCATAGTAGGTTGTCCTTCAGGGACATCAATTTTAATAGGAGCATTAACATATGGGACATGTGACTTTGTTACTCTCTTTGGGTCAGTAAATGCTTTTGGCATTTGATTAGCTAAATTCTGTAAATGAATTATCTTTTGAACTTCTAGTTCACACTGTTTTGTACGATGATCAAAATGAGTCAATGATAATTCATTCCAGCTAATTTCTTTACCCAGCTGCTTGTTTTCTCCCCCCTAATGTTGGGAAAAGTGATTCATTAAAATGACAATCAACAAATCGTGCCGTGAATAAATCTCCAGTAGATGATTCTAAATATTTTATGATTGAAGGAGATTTGCACCCAGTATATATTCACATCCTTCTTTGAAGACCCATTTTGGTGCGTTGCGGTGGTGCTACTGGCACATATACAGTACACCCAAAAGTCCTTGTATGGGAAATATTAAGTTCCTGACCAAAAACCATTTATAAGGGGGAAAACTTTAGGTAACTTGTTAGCCTAATGCGGATTAACATTGCTGCATGCAAAATGGCATGACCCTAACCAGAAATTTGGAGATTAGACCTTGCAATCAGTTGCAATCTTTTAACCAATGATTCTGCAAGTCCATTTTGCGTATGAACATAAGCTACAAGATGTTCAACATCAATTCCAAGGGACATACAATATTCATTAAAAGCTTGTGAAGTAAATTCACCAACATTATCAAGACGTATTTTCTTGATAGAATAATTAGGGTAATGCCTTCTCAATCTAATCAATTGAGCAAGTAATTTCTCAAACGCCAGGTTGCAAGAAGATAATAAGCACACATGTGACCATTTAGTTGATGCATCAATTAAAACCATATAGTACCTAAATGATCCACATGGTGGATGTATTGCCTCACAAATATCTCCATGTATCCGTTCTAGAAATGTGAGAGACTCACTTTCTACTTTTCTAGGTAAGGGGCGAATAATTAATTTTCCCTTTTAACATGTAGTACATGAGAAATCATGGGATTGTGTTATTTATTTACACTTCAGGGTATGTCCATATGAATTCTCAATTATTTGTCATATCATAATTGAACTGGGATGGCCTAATTGGTCATGCCAAACATTAAATTCATTAGTAAACTTCTGATTTTCATTGATAAACTGCTGGTTTGCATTAGAAAACTTCTGGTTTGCATTGGTGAACTTCTGGTTCTCAATAACATGTGTTTCAATTGTGTTTAAAAATGTATAATACAAATCAGAAGAAAAAAGCAAGAAAACTTTCTAATATGCATTTTCTACCAGAACTATATTTGTGATAACAAGATATTCCTTATTATTTTTAGTTGTTGTTTCTATATGGTATCCATTTTTGTGAATATCTTTAAAAGTCAACAAGTTTCTTTTAAATATTGTATAATAAAATACATTATCAATACATAAATTTGTTCCTTTATGTAATAAAATATTAGCTCTTTCGAAGCTTTCAATCAAATTTATACTACCACATATAGTCGGAATGTTGGCTTTTTTTATTACCAAGGAAGAAAAATATTTATTATTTCTGAATATGGTGTTGGTTGTTGCGCTATCAATGAGACATAAATCTTCAGGATTGATGCCAATAAAATTCATTCTTCATTAAAAGAGACATAAAAACATAATTAAGAGAAATATATTTAATAGGAGCAACTTTAAACACACTAAAATATAGCAGTTTAAATAGACAAAGATAAATTATGATAAGAAATTAGCAACATGAAAATAGGTAATATTCATGTCTCCATGCTTAGAATTTTCAGCCTTATTAACATGATTTACTCCAACCTTTGATCCTTTACTATAATTTTTAATTGATTTTTGGTAAAGTTCAACCAGGTGTCTTAGCTTACGACATGTACGAGACCAACGACCCTTACCACCATAACAATAACATGGATTTTCAGCATGTTTATTATGCCCACTAGTTTTCCTCTTATGGTTCTTATCAATCTTTCCCTACTTCTAGTAGGCATTTTGTTACGAGTGTAGGATGGTGTATTTAGAAGTGCAAGTGTACACTGTCGTAAACAAGTAATATAGAGGTGAGTAGAGTATCGTTCCCACGAGGATTGATCACTAAGTACCAAAATTGATAATTTTAATATTATTTAGCCGATAGATTAGTTGGTGGTTGAGATTGCAAGATAAAAATGATTAAATGAAAATGCAATTGTTATAAAGACAAATATAATAAAAATGCCATAGGGATTAGATTTCACTTAGCAAACTCCGGATTGAATCACTTATCTATTCTAGTCTAATTTATTACACATGATTGATAGTCGAGTTTCCCTATTTTAATTACTAGCCTCTTCCAAGGTCAATTAATTCTATAATTAATTGCTAACCCAATATATTCCTATATGAATTTAAGCAATCAATCATGCATTAAGATTTATGGAACTCAATTAAGACTACACAACCCATATGAATATATTCCTATTTCATATGAAAATTATGGTTTTAATTATATGATCAACACACATGTATCTCCTTCCGGTCTCAACATGCATATTGAGATCATCCAAAAGGGGGCCAATCAATTGAAAGTATTAAGAACAATAATTAAAACTCAATCATGAAGGAAAAATTAAAACTAGATTTAATAAGTTAAGATTCAATCCGTCATTAGTAAGCTACGTCATCACCCTAGGAAAATGAAAATTTAGCTCATGATGAAATTAAAAATAAAACCAAAATAAATTGAAAAATTCAGAAATATTGCAGAAAACATGATTATTAAATTATAAAATATAAAGATACAACTACAAGATGCATGAAAATAGAAAAATCTAGCCTTCCATATAGGAGGTAAAACCTTCCATGTAGGAGGCAACCTATACCATCCATAAAGGAGGACTACCTAAACTTTCCATGTAGGAGGTATACAAGAACAATAAAAATGTATGAAATTAAACTCTAAGATGGTGTCCTTCCTTGTGCCTTCAACTCTTCTATTTATAGATGAATTGGGTGTAAGAATTTCCACATGTTAGGCAAGAATCTTGACTCTAAGCCACCAATATTGACTTTGTGACCACCTTGTTCATTGATTGTAGCTAATGTTTGGCAATTAAAACGTTGGAATCTCACTTTATTGTCTTCATGAAAGTTGTAGATCTGGATCTTAGCTTAAAAACTCATGTGAGAGCTCCTCATTTAAACATTTGTGGCTCCAGTTATGGTCAAATTAGTGGATAAAAGTCAGACCTGGACAGAATCACGTACTCAACTTCTAAGCAAAATTCGGAGCTCTTAATGACAGAACTGGGTTTTTACCTTAACATAAAAGTTGTAGAAAATTTTCTCCGCTTTCTATCCATATAAAGAACGTCCCAATTCAACATATAGAGCTCCAGATATTTCCTAAAAACTGAAACAAGGTCAAAATTTAGTATTTTCCAATAAATTCTATTTTATGTCAAATCATTATGGATGAAGCTTAATATGGATGAAGTCTATGGGCTGACCCTCCAACTGGCAGCCCAACTGATTGTGCACCCTAGGCCCAGACTTTCACCACAAGCCTACTAAGTAATAATCAACATCCCAACCTGTCACTTTTTACTAATTGGCAGCAGCCTCTCATGTTTCGAGGATTCCAACAGAGGGAAGAGCATCACCTACTTTAGTGGATTGTGGATACACCTTTCCTGGTATATTTGTACTAAGTATTAGAACGATTATGTTGATCAAATTTACTTTGGTTGGTTATGAATAAGAGAACATGAGACATCCGACGAGAACGTAACAATCTACATGTAATTTTCACAATAAAATTGTACGTTGGTTGCTGGTATATTCAGGTTGATTCTCATTTCTTTTTTCTTTTGTTATTTATTACTCGTATTTTCTTGGGTGAATTATTCACTCATTTTTTTAGAGTACAATTCCTTCATTGTCATCGTCATCATAAAATGATACGGACAAGTAAATTTGGAATTTTCTGTAAACCAATTTGGGATTTTAGTGGATGAGAAGTGTTTTTTTAAACAAGGGATTGGAAGATTTACTGAGTGTATAGTGAATATGTACTATTTTACCATTTCATTCTCTCCTCTCTCTTTACCATTATTAATGGTATGAGAGCCAATTATCAGACACCGAAATATATATGTGAGGATTAATGATAGTAAAAGGCAAAACGATAGGTTAGGGAATTATGTTAATATCTTTATAAATATGGGAATTAGCTTGGTATATCAATTTTACAGCTTATTATCCCTAATACGTTGCATATTCCTTCACCTAAGTAGGGTCAAATAAGGTCAAAGAATAGCTTCTAGGGAAAAAGTGAAAAAAAATGATTTTTTTTAATAGATTATGAGAATAATAGATTATGGGTAAAAAAATGATTTTGATAAGATAGGTGTTTGGATATTGGGTTGGAAATCACTTTTTTAGTGGTCAAATTACCAAAAAAGGACATTAGCTTTTATGATAATTACACATAGAGTATAAAATTATATTTTATTAATAATAAGAGAAGAAAACTCCTAACAGCGTTAGATCAAATTTAATAATTCTATTAAATTTGCATCATTTTAAATTATTCATTATTATTTTTGTCCCTTCTAAAACTTATTTGTACCAGACGCCCCTAAGAAAAAACTTACTTTTTAAATTTACACCTTGACCTAATATTTAAAATTAAATTTCTTAATAAATACAAAAAAAAATTTATATGTGATATTAATTAATTTAACTAATATTTTTAATATAGTCAAAAATAAAAATTTTTAATTACATTTCTAAAATTTTTAATTAAATTTATAATTTTTTTAAATATTTATCATTATTTTTTTAATTAAATTTCTAAATTTTTTTAATTAAATTAATAGGAATTTAAAAAAAAAAAAGATAGAAGAGAGAGAGGGAAGTGGGCCCCACAAGCATGAAAAACAAGCAAATAAGTGCTTCTCCGAAGACCATGGCTTTTGGGACAAAACCATGGCTTTTGGGACAAAACCATAGCTTTTGGGACAAAACGATGGTTTTCAAAAAAATTAATGTGTTTAGATGTTTTTTTGTCAAAACTATAATCTTGTCCCACATCCAAACACACTCTAAGCCACCTTTTTAAATTAATTTTGTACTCATATATTCTTGTTAAATGTCTATTTAAGCAAACATAATTCCGTAACAGAGTTTGGAATCTTAGGCATTCAAGTAACTTGTATATACTTTTAAATTATATGTATTTTAATACATAAACTGACTTCTAACCTAGCATAATACTCCTCCAATCCTTAATATAAGACATACTTAAGAGTTTATTTTAGTCCTAAATATAAGATATAATTTTCATACTTGACAATTTTTTTTAATTTATTCATATAGATTCTTCAACAAAAATAATCAATGACGAGAGAAAATGATGGAATTAAGGAAGATGACTAGGGTGTTTTAGAGAAAATATATATTATATTAACTAACTTAACTAATTTCCTTAATCTAATCAAATTAGGTAAATATATCTTATAGTAAAGAATATATGAGGAAGTATTATCCACTAAACAATGATAACACTACCATAAAAAGTAAAAGCTGTGGCGCTTATAATAATAATATTAGTGGGATTTCACAAGCGCCACATATTGGAACGCCACTAAAACAAACTGTAGCGCTCCATCACAAACGTCACAGTAGCTAATATTTTTTTTAATTAAAATAACCAAGGGTGGCGCTTATTAAAGAAAGCGCCATAGCTTGTATAGATCTTTCTGTGGCGCTTTCTTAAATAAGCGTCACTATTGATCTGTATTTTTAATATAAATTTTTTTCATTGAAAAATATTTTTAAACAAAATTAAAAAAGGGCATAGAGTGGCGTTTTCTCAAGGAAGCGCCACCTTAGGCCCTTTTTAAAAAAATTTAAAAAAAATAATTTTTTTTAAAACCATTAAAAAATGGCCTAGGGTGGCGCTTTCTCAAGGAAGCGCCACCTTTGACCATTTTTTTAAAAAAAATTTAATTTTTTTTTAAAAAATATTTTTAAAAAAATTAAAAAGGGTCTAAGGTGGTGCTTCCTTGAAAAAGCGCCACCCTAGGCCCTTTTTTAAAAAATAATTTTTTTTCGTATTTTTTTAGAAACCTATAATTATAATTAATAATACACTTTAAACATATTTTTATATCTCTACAATAAAATGAAGAGAAACAAATCAAAATCAAATAACTCCAAAATGATATAAATTAACAAATAAATAATTAACAAAATCACTACTAAGTAAAATACAATTGTTAAGAATAAATAATTATATTATTTATGCAACTCATCAATATAATGTTAACAATTGTTGCAACAATAAAAAATTATAACTACTACATATCTTCACATATAACCTATATATAATAACATTTAATTTTATCACATTTATTTTTCGGCATACAAAAATGAGAATAATTTTTTCAGATTTCATAATAAATGAAATATAAAAGATATTGAGCAAATTAAACTATTAACTACTAATAAAATTATATTTGTAAGCTCAAAAATTAAAAAAAAAACTTACAGTATAGAGGAAGCTTGAACAGAGTGAGTGGAAATCTCAAACACAACACCTGAAAAAAAATTAATAAAGGAAAAAGAGAAAGACAAAGTTGCATATATATTTAAATTTTAAAAAAAGTGGCTAACAAGACAATATGATATACGTAACTTCAAAATATAAAAAAAAAGAAAAAAATGAGTGGATACAACTTACAAGATGAAATGAAACTATAAGGAAGATGAAATGAGACGAGGGAGAAGGAGTAGGGTCAGTTTGGTGCAAGAAATTGAAATGAGCAAGGAGTGTGGCAAAAACAAAAAGAGGAGGAAGAAAAAATGTGAGAAGTGATGGAACAAAAAAAATGAGAAGATAAGTGTAAATCGAACTTTTGAACGGAAAGAGGAAATGTAAGAACTAAAAGGATAAGGGTGAAGACACGCGTTGGATGAAGATTGGAGACTAAGAGGATAAAAGTGATGGAATCAGATTACGGGAGAGAGAAGGGTTTGAATTAATTTTTTTTTAAAAAATAATACTTTGTGTGGCGCTTGCTAGACTAAGTGTCACACAAAGTAAGTAGCAGCTGTGACACTTCCTTAAACAAGCGCCACAGTTGTTGCTTTAATTTTTATTTTTTAAAAAAAGACACTTTAGGTGACGCTTTTTGAAGGAAGCGCCACCTAAAGTCCTTAGCAAGCTGTGACGCTTTCTCAAAAAAGCGCCACTTAAAGTCTTTTTTTAAAAAAAAATTTGGAAGAAGCTGTGACATTTCTTTAAAGAAGCGCCACAAAAGGTGCGTCACTAATATCTATTTTTGTAGTAGTGTAAAAGACTTTTGTAATTGGTTCATGCATAGCAATTGAACCTTTAAACACCTATTAACAATAGTAAAAGATTTTTATAATTATGGTTGTTATATATTTTTTTAATATTTCATTATAGATCAACTCATGCCAGAAAAAGTATATTTAAGATGAATTATATCTTTAACATATTATGGCAGGAGGTATATATTTTCATATATCGTTTAACATATCGGTCGCTCTGGCCTCTATGGGTATTGAAATCAAGCAATTATAATTTAATTGGAAAAAATGCTTTAAACACACACATACACACATTTAACGTGACATATATAAATCTAGTGGTAACCCATATGTAACCATCATATATATGTCTTTGGAAGCTAGAGCATACACGTAAACAATGTTAACCAGGGAACTAATACTCCCTCTTGTTAGTTTCATAAGAAGTTTTCTAGAAAAAACAAAAGTTAATCCTTTTTAATAATATATTTTGATAATATATACTCATATTTAACAAGGGTAGTATGAGAGTAAATTAATATGCTGTAAGAATTTAATGTGATTAATAAGGATGATATTAGAAATCACTTGAACTTTATAATAGATTTAATATTCTTAACTTTTTTTATTAGTAATGTGAATTAATTGGAAACATCTTACAATTTGAACCGAAGGGAGTACTTGCTTTCCATTTTAGTGAAATAAAGATATAATATATAATATGAGAAATTCTGAAAGGATTTCTAAGTGAATAACGAACGTGGTGTAAGAAATTTGGAACGAGTCACCATATTACTGCCACCATACCTTTTATCCTAATTTAATTACCACATCCGATATTGTTTTGGTATAATCGCTGAGAACCTTAGGACCGGTTTAATTCTGTATTTAAAAACTATTTTTTACTTAAAAAAATTGTTTGAAAAACTGTTTTCAAAAAGTTGTTTTAAAAAAATAAAAAGTTATTTTTAAAAACTAAAAAACAAAAACAGTTTTTAGTTATTTTTTTATTTTTTATTTCTTATTTTTTGAGGTCGTCTCCATCCGCTATCGACATTATACTACCAGTATCAATCACTACACGCCACCTTTGACAACGGCCACTGCAACATCACTTAAAAATAGATTTTTTTTAAGACATCAAAACATATATATATTTTTTTAAAACTTATTTTTAAAAACTATTTTATAAAACTATTTTAGAAAAAACAGAAAATAGAATCAAATAGACCCTCAATGGGTGCAAAATATCAACCCATAATTGGGCATGAGTACATGCTATATCAAACAATAAAGAGTGAATAAAACTACAAAAGCTTGACATAGTTGATAGATGGTTAAGTCCTTTAAACATGATATCTTAGATTTGAATTAAGCCGTGTGCATGAAAATATTTCAATTTATTTATCTCACTAAAACATTTAGGCTTAATTCATAGCAAAACAACCACCCAAATAAAATAATATGAAGGGCTCTCTACCCACAGCACAAGACCCAGTTACAGCTAAATATTCAAAATATGCAAAATATAGTAAAATGCCCTAAAGTCTAGCAATGTGCATCAATTAAAACATGTAAAGCAAATGGAGGCTATACAAAGAATAAATGAAGACTCAAGCCTCGAACAACTTTCCCTTGACACTAAATCATTTCCTTAAATATAATAATAAATCAAAGGGTGAGTCACATGAACACAATAACCACTAATCCAATTTAATAAGTATACAGGGAATAATTACAAGGTAGTTAAGCAGGAAAAATATACATTTATATAATATAAAGTATAAATAGTTTTCCAAAAAAAAAAATATTAGTTCAAGAAATAATTCAACATGCATTGAATTTCCTCAACCATCATAACCTCCTTGTAACTGCTCATAGAATCCATGGCCTACATTACAAATTAAATAGGATTTGTCTTTATGACAAGACTGCATTAAGCTCTCTAATAATAATGTGTAGCCCTGTCAAAAGCTACAGAACTTATATCGGACCATGTGTTCCCTCTCCTTCGAATATGGTGTCACATTCCTTGAGCTGACCCTTAACCCGGCCAAAGGAATTCACTAGTATAAAATATAGATTTTACACCAATTTTTTACACTTGACAAACACATGACACGTGTAGAAAGTGTGGCCGGTGACATTTTCATAAATATATGAAGATGAAGGAACTTTCTACACGTGTTGAAAAGACAACACATGTAGAAAGTAAATTTAAAATTTTTTTCTTTAATAAATAAGCATTTTTTAGATTTATTTTTGGAAGCAAGCATAATTAATGCTTTTAATTTTATTTTAATTTTTTTAAAAATTAAATAATTACTTTCTACACAGGTTGGTCTCCCAACCTGTGTAGAAAGTATTTTGAATTTTTATAAATATTTTTTTAAAAAAAAATTTATTACTTTTTATACGAGTTGGGATTCCAACCGATGTAGAAATTCATTCAAAAAATAATAATAAAAAACTTTCTACACCGATTAGGATCCAACCGGTGTAAAAAATGGTTAAAAAAAATAAAAAAAATTCTCCAGTTCCTTCACCCCTGCTATACTTGATTATGATTTACCTTCCTCTCTCTCCCCTCTATCGCCGCGTCTCCTGTCTCCATTTTCTATTGTTTGTCTGCTATAGCATCTTCTCCTTATGGCTGGGTTCTGGTCTATTTCTAGTATTTCTTTTCTCTTCAACCGATTATCTTTGTGGCAATAGTCTCTTTTCCCTTTTCTCTCTGGCTGTGTCTTCGGGTGCGTCGTTCTTTGGATGATTTATCATCTCTTCTCCTTTGTATCTTTGGCGGTCTCTACTGTCTTGCATCCTGGATCTGTTCGATATGCTACTTTTCTTTGCTCGGCCGATCTGTTCTCTGGTGGTCGCTTTTTTTCCTGGTAAGATCTAACCTTCATTTAACCCTTGATTGGTATCCATAAGTTTTGGGTATTTAACTTTCCTGCTGTGACTTGTACTGGTTTGTTAGTTTGCTGTGATTGTGAGTAATATGAGCATTTATTTTAGAGCAATCTAACTATTTACGCGTAATGTATTTGTTTTAGAGTAATCTGTGAGTTACTGGTTTGCTGTCAATTTAAGTTGTGCTCTGAAAATGAATTGACCTAGGTAAACGTTAGAACATTAGGTCTCACAAAACCTAGAATTTAGAATTTTATTTGTAGATTATACTGCGGAAGACATAGCAGACTGACTAGGTGGGAAATTGTCATAAACTATTACGTGCTTTAACTACAAAAGGTTAGCAAAAGGTTGGCGTGTTCAACATTCCTTATGTGATGATTGTTATTCTTGATTTTTTGTTTACATTCTCTTTAATCTATTGGCTCTATCCTTGGTGTTTAATCCATTAATTGATTTTATATTCTATAGTCACTAAAATGTTAATGGATGAAGTTTTGACATTGTGTATTTTACTTGTTCATTTTGGCAATATTCGGAGTTGTATGATCTAAAGAAGCAATCTATGTTATAATCTTATTATGCATGTATCAATTCAACATGCTGCTCAATATAAACCACTTCAATACCCTAGCTTCCTAGCTTAACTGTTGATATCTTAAAACATTATTTGTGCTTAATGTTTTTTTCCTTTCATTTTAACTCAGTTTTAGCTGAAAAGTGATGCGTCAATAGAATCTCTTGATCCTTGCCATCCTGTTCCTTTTCAAAATTCATGTTCCCTCCTTTTAAGGTTTTGGTCTACTTGGGTTGATGACATGGTTTAGAATCATTTTTGAAATTGTGCATATTGGTTCGTGTCCTATACTGTTGTGCAGGGTGACAATGCGCCATGCTATGCCTTATCTAGTTACAGATTTTTTTTGGCCAGATTTAGTTATGCATCTTGTCGTGTTATCATTTTATGATTTGTGGCTTTTTTGATTAATTTACCTTATTGGCTTAATCCTTGAATTTTTCAGCATGTAATTTAGCACTTTTGCATTAGTACTTTAAAGTAATGCGTAGATGTCCTAAAATTCATGTCTATTCCATTTATTCCATGTACAGGACTGGACTAAAAATGGTAATAACTCCTCACAGAATGACCAAATGTGGCTTGACAATTTTGAGAGATGCTGATAGGCGTAGAAAGGTGTGGCATGTTGGTTATTTTCATTTAATTTATTTTATTCTTTGGAGTTCATTGATAAAGTGCTCGGCCCATCTGCAATGTAATTATGGGGTATTTTGTTGTACTTACTTCATGGGAATAAGAATATTTATCATGTGCTTTGTATGAATTGCATTTATATTAGAAGCTTACTGAGCCTTTGGAATCATTTACTCTGAAGTCTGAACCCTCAACTATCTAGTCAATATGTTTTCCCCTTTTGTGTTGATATCAGAAATATCGATTTTAGGTTGCAGGATGATGTTATTTCTCTGTAATATGTAATATTATGTATATATGTGATCATGAAAGATTTTAGGTTACCTAATTTTGTACGTACGAGATGGATTATTTTGAATGCTTTCACCTGTTTTTTTAGTCAAAATTTATAAATATGAAGCAGCAACAAAGCTAACATCAAAATTTAAAATTATGCATGAAAAATTTCAGACATCTTTTGGTGATTTCTCTTGCTACTTTCACTGCATGGCGGGTGAAAAATTGTTTGACGCACATATATTCCTATAGTTTGTAGCATAATAAAAAACGATTATTTTTTTTTCAAGAAATGAGTTTCTATACTTGACGAACAAGGAAAGATGTAGAAAGTCCACTTTCAAGATGTGTTGTGAGACGACAGGTGTAGAAAGTCTACTTTCTACACCTGATGTCTCACAATAAGCTTAGAAAGTGAGACTTTCTACACGTGTTGTGAGACATCAGATGTAGAAAGTCCACTTTCAACACGTGATGTCTCACAACACATGTAGGAAGTCCGGACTTTCTACACCTGTTGTAGTCAAGTGTAAAAAGTCCTTTCCGTCACATGTAAAAAGTATTTCCTACACTGGGTGATACCAAGGGCCTTGAAAATGTTAAAGCCAACTGCTATGCACATAGTGACAATTATACCATATGGTATAAAAGAATCAAATCTTCCACAATCACATCTCACCATAATCCCGGACACTTTAATACATAATTCAACATCTCAATATCACAAACTTCAACATCAATAATTTATTCTCATATATTCAACATTCAGGGATATGCATAATCAACATTAGAATTACTAGATAAACAATTTGTAACTCTCGTCCCTATACCTCTTTTGCTATATACTACGGAAGTATTACCAGCCATTTTTCTTTCAATTCGTGGGGTCTTTATTCATTTGTTAAAGACTTTTTTACCAGAATATTTTATTATGGGGTTACAATTCAATTCTTCACTCTAATCATTACTATCAGAGTATTTCTTTTCTTATTAATCATTATGCTTACGTAATTAATGGGCTCGTATAGAGTGATTACCCATTTCTAATTCAAGTACTGTGCTTAAGAAATTTGATTCATCTATCATACAGTGATATACACTTAATCACTCAAATGTCAATTTCATAACGGTACAGCACATAAATAATTCTTTTCTTCTTCATTGCAACTTCTTATCCTGGCACATACACAACGTCCTGTACTCCTCTTCTGTGCTTAGTTGCCTATATGGTTAGTTGTGGGAAAGTGAGATTCAGGGAATTCAGTAACAAACAATACCACTATGCATGCAAGATATATATTTAATGCATGATATGATTGCCTTACATAAACTCATGCCAATATAATGACATATCTGCTTACTCAATGTTACAACATACTTATAACTATAACATAAATATAGCAGAGCTTCAATCAATCATATATGCTCAACACAATTAGGCAAAGTAGTCATATAAATCAATGCACAAACATACATATCAAATATATGTAGGTTAGGTAAGTTCACTATCTTTGATCTTTGTGTCCTCCCCTTGTACATTTTCTTCCAACCATTGAAGTTGTTTGAAGAATCTTCCATTCTTCTTCTTTGTCATCTCATGGCTTTAGATATATAACCATATGATTAGAGCTATAACAATTAAGTGTCTAATGTGGCTACATTAGCCTTTAGGACATATATCTTATTTTTGGCCCTATACTTATCTCAAATTACTTTAAATACCACAAATTTATGGGTCTACCTAATCTGCCAGATTTTTCACCCAGATTTAAAAAATCATAATTATATCTCTAGGACTCCAAATAAGGTGGTTTAAAGTCCTAGGTGACCCTCATTAAGTAAATGTTAAGGAAAAAAATATTTTCCACTGCCAAATATATGCACACTATTCCAGAACTATCAATCAATCCTCACTGGTTCAAAAAATGTTCCAGATTCAATACATAAAAAATTTATATCTCTTAATATACTGACCCAAATAGCACATATTAATTATCAAAATAAATCTTAACATATCTACTTTTATTCGAAAAAGTTTCATAGAAATGGATAAGATTTGATTATCAAAAACTCGTCACAATCTGACTATCTCCAGAAAATAGAAATCTGGCAACACTACTACTTTAACTTCAATCTTTGGGTTTTCAATCTAACCCTTCTAAAATCATGTTCACAACCTATTCTCATACAATTTTGAGTGTATAATCCATTTCTAACATCAAAAATACCAAAATCATATTCTTTCTCTAATTTCTGATTCTAGCCGAAAATCAGGGGTTCATTAAAACTCAACAAAATCTCAAAATACTCGGCTCAAATTAAAGCTTATATGTACCTCTACTCGATTCCATAATAGGTTCTTAATTCCGGAAAAAATCCAACCAACTAGATGGCACCAAACACCCCTGATCAAGAATTTGAAACCATCAAAATGTTGCACTCGTTGAGAGGAATAACATTCATGAAGGCTCTCCTAGCCGAAAAAGGTGTTACAGGGTCGGAATCGACTCGGGAACTTTGAAACTTTACTATTTACTCTCCTTCTCTCTTCTTTCTTTTTTCTTGTGATTTTTATCTTCTTTTATCTTCTTTTTGGCCCTTGGCCAAAATAATAAAGGAGAATGGAGGGTGAGGATTTAATCTTACCACTACTACAAAAAATACTTTTAACGTCCATTTTTTAGCCCTTTTGACATATAAAAATAGGGGGACACCTATGCCAAGGACGTAAAAAATTCCGGATACGACATCCATTAAAAAAAGGATGTCTAAAGTTTTTTTTAAAAACAAAACTTTAGACGTCCCTTTTTTAAAAAGGGACTTCTAAATTTTTTTTTAAAAAAATTTGCTTATATTTTTCACTGCCTAACTATTAGAACCTACAGAAACAAGATCAAACATTTCTTCATAAACCAAAATGTCCTTACAGATTAATATTGGTGAAGGATGATAAATCAAAATGAATCTACAATGAAGATAAATCTAAATTTTAACACAACAAAATACATATACAATAACCCCAGTTCAAAATTTAGCCTATAAAAAGAAAAAGTAATTATCCATACCTTTTGGCCACGGTAGGAGGAACCAACGGCATCAAAGATCGAGGAAGGACAATGGCGATGAGCTTCAACAGTAGAGAGGAAGACGGTAGAGGATGATGGTGGAGAGAGAGGAGGACAACCTTAAAAAAGAGCAACGATAATGAGAGGGAGAGAGAGAGAGAGAGTTATGGTGGATAATGAGAGCTTCAAGAGAGTGGTGGAAGAAGCAGCTTCAAGAGAAAATGAGAGTTTTAAAATTTAAATCAAGGAAGCTAGCTTGCGGGGGTAGACATAACCTTTAAAAGAGTGATGTCAGTATCAATTTGACTGATTTACGTTACCTTTAGACGTCTCTTTTTGAATTTGGGACGTCTAAAGTAAAAAAAAAATGACTTTGAAAAAGGGACGTCTAAAGTCTAAAGTCTAACTTTAGACGTCCTTTTTTTCTAAAAGGGACATCTAAAGTTTAAAAAAAAAATTTTTTCTTATCCTAAAGTTTTAAAAAAAATTAAAAGAAAATTAATTTTTTTTAATTTATACTTCCCTTTTTAGGGAAGTAAAAAAAATTTATTTTATTTTATTTTTAAACTTTAGACATCCCTTTTTTAAAAAGGTATGTCTAAAGTTGACTTTAGGCGTCCTTTTTTAAAAAATGGACGTATAAAGTTACTCAATTCTCACCCAGAATTACAAAAATGACACCGTCTTTAGTTTTTACTTCCTTTTTTAAAAAGGGTCTATTTTTTAATAAATGACGTCTTTTAAGGACGTAAAATCTACATTCTGTAGTAGTGTACTCTTGATTGCTTCTTAAAGTGACATGTGACAAAGTGATTAAGCCATAAGATAACATGTGTCAACTTTGCATCATCTTTTCTCTTTCCTCTCTCCTCTTATGCGCCTTTTTATGTGTCAGGGGAGGGAAAGGCCTGGCAATTTCCCTTGACTTGCAGGTTCAGTGTTTGGGAAGTCAAGTTCACAATTGAGCCAGGGACCGGTAGATTCCCCGAACTATTGTGCTAGGTGGTGTCCTTAAAGAGAGCCAACACAAAAGTCAAAAAATGATTGTAATAATGAGGGACACGTGTCATCTTCTCATTTGTCAAACACAAAAGTTAAATATTGCATTCTCATGATAAAAGGACATGTGTCATCTTATTTGTCCAACACAAAAGTTGTTTCATCAATCAGCATTACTTACTTTATTAAAACTACTTTAATAAAGTTAGTTTAATAAAGCTATTTTATCAGTGTTTATTTGAGTTTTTATTCGGGATTACGCCATGTATACCTAGGCCTGCAAAATGGTGACAGGTTAGAGTGTGTGTATGGGTCCCATATGGTGCCACACATGCCTCCCTTAAGCCTTCAAAATGGCACCAAGTGTACTCTAGTACACATATACCAATGTACTCTATCTGATATGTTTTACATATCGAGCCTTGATACAATTCGGAGAGTAACTCTCTACTCACAGGGCCGATTCATACAATCTCTTGGAGTTATTCTATTTCTCATCATTCTTAGTATTCTTTCCAAACTGGGCTTAGTCGTCTGCCTGATTTAGGCTTTTCTTTAAATTACTAGGCCCAAAATTCAGGATATTGCACAATTTAAGCCCACTTAATTAAAAAATTTATTCACAAACATACATTTCATATATATACATTTTATATATGTAAAATAATATAATATATACTTATATCCTTTAAAAATATTAGTATATACTTAAAATCACCTCAACAAGCATACAAAGTAAATTAGATAAAATATAGTAGTTACATTTTAAATGATGTTTTAGTAACTTTGCTAAGATCTAGTAGTCACTACATTTTAAAATGTTAGCTGTACTTTGATCTTTAAAAATACTTTTGAATTTTAAAATCTTTTTAATTAAATTTTTAGATATCATTTTTCTGATTAAAAAAAGCTGGCATGTAGTGTAACATTTTTCCCCAGAAATCAAACATATATTTATAAGGTAACAAAAATCTACAAGAACATATAGGTTATATGATATATATCTTCAATGAAAATGCCAGGAAGCTTCTCACTAAATTACGTCTACTCTTGTACAAAAATATCTGGATCTAAATCCAATCTCTGAAACTCTGTGGCAAAAATATTAATTGAAATTCATTTTGCAAGAGCTTTCTGTGAGCTTAAAGGAGAGCATTATCCTTTTTTTCCCACGGAAAAGAGAGCATCATATTTGAGATAGTCCTTGTTTGGATCAACTTATTCAAAATGATTTTGTTTGATGTGAGTTAAACATATGAGAAGAGTTTTGTCTTATAAAATACAAAATATCTATTTCTTTTTAAGTTAAGCCAAATACCCCGCTCCCCCTAATTGATTTTGCCTGGAAAATAGTTATTCAATACAAATATAGTAACTTTTCATTTTAAGACAGCTTAATGTACTAACTATATTAATCAGTGAAATTTGGATAATAGATCTCATTACATGTATGTAACACACTCAACCTATCATCATAGTTTTCCAATTAGTGTAATAATACTTTTGATTCCTGTGCTTTCATTGCTAAACATTGGGAAAGACTCTGACTACAATCTCATAAATATATATTCACTACAAAGGAACATCAAACTCCCAACGAAATTATTGACAAAATTACTTATAGATTAGTGATGGAGGAAACGGAATTACCAACGGATTACCAATGGAATCCATTCCTTTGCTAAAAATATGTGGCAACCTCACGTGTATTCTTGATGCCTTTGCTAGTTGAACTATTTTGACCTTTTGATATTTATTCATGTAATTATATAACACACACACATTATTTTTAATATATTTTTAAATATTTTTTATTTTTTATTTCATTTAAATATATATTTAATATTATATTCTAATATTTAGATTTATATTTTTTACTTCTTAATTATATATTATTTTATTTTTATATTATATAAATTATTAAAATATAATAATAAAAATTATAAATTTTACTAACAGAATTTCTTTCAGAATTCCGTTAGGAATTAATGATCCCATCGATAATTGGATGTATTTTTGTAGTGATTGTTCACTGTTAATAGCTTAACTACAAATGTACA
Organism: Albizia julibrissin; assembly: GCA_037074505.1. Classification (NCBI taxonomy): domain Eukaryota; kingdom Viridiplantae; phylum Streptophyta; class Magnoliopsida; order Fabales; family Fabaceae; genus Albizia; species Albizia julibrissin. Next base: position 33,493,661 of record CM073483.1, read on the forward strand.
AGTCGTAAGCATTGTTGTCAAACTCACGAGTTAACTTTCTGAGTTTACCATTTTTATGTTTTTACCTTACAAAATCGAATCGAGTCACTCTTAAACTCGTGATAATGATAAACTCGATCAAACTTGTAAGTTCATACATCGAGTTTACTGTTTTTACATTTCTAGCTTACATAAATGTGTTAATTTGCTCTTAAACTCATATACTAACTTTTTCAATTTGATTATGGTCAGTGGCTTTATATATAAATTTTATAAAAAATTCTTTGTTGAGTATGATGACTTATGAATAAAGATGGATTTAATTTCTATTATTTGGATTTAAAATATATTCGAATATAATTTTTTCATTTTTATATTTTAATGATTTAATTATCCACTCACTACAAGAAAATCGAGTTTTAGTGGCGACATTTGGCGGCGACCTATAGTGTTGCCGCTGAAAATTCTGACTTTCAACGGCGACAAATTTTGTCGCCGCTAAAAGTATTATAATCAGCGGTGACTTCATGAAGTCGCCGCTGAAGGTGGTATTTTCAGCCGCGACTTGTTAATGTCGCCGCTGATTATAACACTTTCAGCGGCGACAAAATATGTCGCCACCGAAAATATGTTTCAATGGCGACTTCTATGTCGCCGCTGAAAGTCTTATTTAAAATTTTCTAAAATATTAGTTTTTTATAATTTGAGTCTTTATAGAACAATCTTAATTTGTTTCTTACTATTTCATAACATGTACACTTACAGTGTTTAATTAATTTGTTTTATGACCGGTCATTCTTTTATGCCCAATCCAAAACTGTAATCCTTGTCCAAAATGTTATTCTCCTAATAGATAAAATGTGAAAGGTAATGTTCATTAGAGGCTTTTTAAATGAATTTAGTGAATAAATTGGATTTCATTTTGAATGTTATAATATATTCCTAAATATTCTATAAAAATTTATATTAGTCCAAAATCATATTTCGCATATAATATAAAAACCATAATGCAGTAAAACTGTATGATAAAGCTATATGAGGTGGATCCATTGTTCATTTTTAAAACATTGAATTACATCTGCTGTTTAGGCAGTGACTTTCTCTAATGACATTATCTGTAAATTGCGCTTTGAAATATCATGGGTAACAATATTGAAAACATTTTTTTAAAGCAGTTGTTATTCAAAATTCATATTTCATATTTTAAAACCCGATTTTTAATAAGTTGATTGTGGTATGTTCTATATCATATTGGTTATTATTCCAAACTTATATTCCACATTTAATTTAAAGACCCTAATATTTATAAGTTGAAGAAAGCTTGTTTTGAAACCTAATATTTAATTTTTGAAGATATACTAAATTCTTGTTCCATATGTAATATTAATTAAAATCTTAACATTAACTACCAGTTTCAAATTTGAGGGATTAAAACTAAAATTGTGTGACACGTCAAGGTCCAAAAGTGATATTAACTAAGAAATAATTAGATTAAATTTACTTATATATTTTATAATTAATTCATTTACGTTATTTATATATTTTAATCTTTTGTTGTGATAGTTGAACAATAAAATTTGCGAGGCGAGCTGGTATACCCTTTCGTTACTAAAATCAATTCAAAGATCTGGGTTCGATTCTGCGTAATGGAACTTGAATGGTTTTTTTTCTAAGTGATGCTAATTGTTTAAAAAAAATGTCATAGCATGTTGCAGGATTCGAACCCACGCACGCTTGCTGACTTCAACTTGGCGCTCTTGCCAATTAAGCCAATTGGTTATTGATACTCTTGATGGAAATTATTTTACCTATATAATTTGTAATTGTTTAAATCCTGAAACCTAAATCCCCAAATTTTAGTTTCAGCGTGTCACGATTTTCATTTCCCTGTTCTTTACAGCGACGGCTTCGAAGTAAGGCGAAGTGAATCTGAACAATCATCACCGTTGTCTGCTCCTTCATTCTCTCCTTCGCTACTCTTCTCCTCCAGCAACGTCGTTGTTGTCTGCTTCTCCATTCAGGTAATGATCTATTCAGGTCTAAAACATACAGCATTTTGGATGTTATTTGTAGTTCTATTCCTGTAGTTCATTCTGGTTGTTAGTTCTAAATTAGAAAGTGAATGGCTTGCCTTTTGAATAAAAATCCTGTAATTATATAGTGCTTTAACTTTGTTTCTTTCAATTAGTGTTTATGACATTGACGTCTGGTTATTCATTTCTGTTGCATTGAGGATTCGCTGGCTTTATATGGTTCTGGCTTTATATGATTCGTTTCTGTTGCTTCCTATTGGATTTCCACTTTCACCACTTGATACTCTTAGTTTGAAAAAGTTGAGTGTGTTTCCCATTGGCTTGACTCTTTTTTCCTCTCGTGGAAGAATCGTCACTTCCACTGAGGAGCTATTTGGTTTAGAGAAAAGTAAATTGTGAAAACAAAAATGAAAGAAAAAGAAACAAATGTGGAAAGAAAGACATAAATAGTTTAACAAGTGATTAAACGTACGTTTGGGTAGATATTTAAAAGAAAAATGATAAGATACAAATGAAAGCAACGTCAATAAACATGCTTTGAATCTATATTGGATGCTTGCAGATATATACTGGTGTAGGAGAAGTGAAGTGAACATGAGAGAATTTTCTGAAATGACTTGTATTGAGTTTTTTCTTCTTCTACTTCTTTTTTTTGAGAATATTCATGGATGGTTCAGGTCTTTCTCTCCTTTCTTCTTCTCTTTTTTACAGGCGTAAAGTAAAGGCAAGTTTTTACTGATTTCGTATTCTTGCAGCCTCTACGTATCACTTATTATTGCCATATGTAGTTTTTATTGAAATAGGAATGGATAAAAGTTGGTTAGATATTAAAGACAAAGGCAACCTAGCATACATTAGAGGAGTAGACAATTTTCTACAATGGGCATTTACTCAACATGATGTGACAAACAAAATACGTTGTCCTTGTAAGAAATGTAGGAATATTTCATTCAAGGTGAAAACAGATGTTAGGGCATACTTATTGATTAAGGGTTTTTGGGATAGTTACAAGGTGTGAGACTTGCATGGAGAAAATATTAGATTTCAAAGTGGCTGTGAGACTTCAAGAAGAGTGATAGAAAATGATACTTATGAGGATGAGAATATTGTAAGGATGGTATGCGATGCATATGGAGTTCCTTGTATGGATGATATGAACATTAGATTAAATGAGAGTGAGGAGCCTAATTCCCATGCAAAAAGGTTCTTTGACTTGTTAAAATATGCAGAGAAAGAACTTTATCCAGGTTGCAACAAGATATCAAAATTGTCTTTTATTGTAAAGTTGCTTCAATTGAAATGCCTTAACCATTGGACTAATAAATCCATGGATATACTATTGGAGCTATTGAAATTTGTTCTCCCAGATGGAGCATTAGTCCTCGATCATTTGAGGAGATTAGCTTCACTACAGTAAGTTTAATCTCTCTTTACTTTAGTTTATGTTTTCAATCCTTTTTTATTTTAAATTGCACCATCTATCTTTTTCTGAGAGTATAATGCAATTTATTACTTTTTGGTGATGACCCTTTTTACTTGTTTCACAATATTTACTGTAATAGCACTGGATGCCTAGCCCATAAGTGATAATCTCAGTTTCAATTAATCAATCCTAAGTAATAGCACTCAGATAACTACCAACATGGAAGGTGCATGCTCACCAAATAAACTAGGGATATTTTTGTGCGCAATAAGAAAATTTAATTAACTTTGCTACAGTAAGTTTAATCTCTCTTTACTTTAGTTTATGTTTTCAATCCTTTTTTATTTTAAATTGCACCATTTATCGTCTTTGTATATTATGCTTTATAGAGGGACCCCACTACTGGACAACCTGTACCCCCTGACCAGTTTTGGCAAATCACACATACTAGGAAGACATCAGATGGACAGTTAGTGTGGGTAGATCCGCAATCTGAGCAAATTCACGTATGCGTTGTGTTTTTATATGCTACACTAAGTTCACAAATTTTTTATCTCATTTGTTTTATGCTTTAATTGTAGACTGACTTGCATGAACTTTTCCAACAACAACAAGAAGAGGTAGAGAGTGATGCTAGAATGACCTCTGATGAAATATTGACAGTTGTTCTTGGTGAGAGATCAGGGTATGTAAGAGGAAAAGGGTATGGAGTAGAGCCTTTGAGGAAGAGAGGTCACTTTCAATCCAATGATAATTCAACTGTGGAGAATGTGCGTACCCAATTGCATGAGGAGTTTGATAAAAAAATTCAAGAGGAGCGTGCAAAGATGGAAGCAAATCTTACAGAACAACGTGCCAAGATAGAAGCAGAGCGTGCAAAGATAGAAGAAGAGCGCGCACAATTTCAGCACAGGATGGAACAAATGGAGCAAAGAATACATGCTCAACTAGCTATCTTGATGCAACAGGGGCAAGTAGCAGCTCCTACTTTATCTACTCCTAGTCTTGCTGGTTTACAAGCTGGTCCTTCTCTATAGTTCATGTGTTTAATGTTTTTAATAGGAAATCCTTAGACTTTGTACAAGAAATTTAAATACTCAATCTTAATTTTGAAGCATTTTGACAGTCAGATGTTAGTTTTGAAGAATTGTGTTAAAATCATTGCTAGTTTAAAATTACTTTTGATCTTTATCAATAGTAGTATAGAGGTTTTAATTTCAGCAATTTATATTAAAAATTGAAAAAATTACAACTTTCAGCGGTGACATTTGTCGCCGCTAATACTTGTTTTTGCGGCAACACAAAGAGTTTCCGCTGATAAGGGTTTCTGTGGCAATAAATTATTGCTACTGATAAGAGTTTCTGTGGCAACAAAATGTTGCCGCTGATAAGGGTTTCTGTGGTGACAAATTGTCGCCGCTGATAAGTGTTTATGTGGCGACAAAATTGTCGCCGCTGATTCATGTTTCTACGGCAACTAGACCGTCACCGTTGATTCATGTTTCTGCAGCGGCAAATGTCGCCACCTATACCCCACTTTCAGCAGCGACCTACTTTTTTGTGCCTTCTCATATACTTTTAGCGGCGACATTTTTGTCTGTTTTTAGTTGCGACGTAGAAATGTCGCTACCAAAAGTATCAGCGACAGTCGCTTTGGCGGCGACTTCTATACTTTCAGCGGTGACTTTTGTTGCCGCTAAAAGGTCATTTTTTTGGGTACTATTAATACATATTTATTGATAAAAGCAACTCTTATAGGTTTACGATTCGAATCTATGATATGATTTTACGTTAGTGTCACAAGTTTTCTTACACTCATGAGTTTGACAACTTTGGTTGCAAGTAGTATAAAAAGTATCGTCCCACGAGAACTAAGGCAAAAACAAGCTAGTTATGGCAATCGTATTCTTAATTAGGTTGAGCTGGTTCAATTCTGTTTAGTTTCAAGAGTTCAAAGGAAATAACGCAAAATAAAGTGAACTTAACTTTACGAATATTAATGATATAGGATTATCTATTCTCTTTTTATTTCATGAACCTAATTAATTAACCATCAATTAGCGATCAATGAAGAAGTGTTTTTGTCTAATATTTGAAACTAATCGATTATGCTCTCTCATCTATTTTCAAATAACTCATCCAATCTCTTGCAATAAGATAGTGAAAATAGTCTTTAAGAACCAATCTTACAATAACAATACTAGGGTAATAGCTAGATCTCTTTTCTATTAACAAACCATCTATCCGATACCTGAACTTCAAGTCTAATATGATTTTATCTAAGTTCTTAAACAAAATAATCTTTCTCAAGTATTATCTCATTCAACAAAACAATTAAGTGTTGATCAAGCACTTGGGAGCACTAAGCATAAGATAAATTCAACATATAAAAATTTATTAGATGCTAAAAGAGAGTAAATTCAAGGTTCAATCCTTATTATAATAAGTTCAAGAAAATCCTAGGACCAGAGGTCTAGCTAATCATAATTAGAAAAGAATAAGAAACACGTAGAGTCTTCATATTTATAGCAAAAAATAGGAGAAGAATAGGCAAAAATCAGAAAACCAATGAAAGATGGCTTGAATCTCTACAATCCTTCAATCTCAAGCTCTTAGATCTTCAAAATCCCAAACCCTAGAAACTCATTCCTCCCTAAGATGTTTCCTAGCCACTCTCCCTATTTCTAGGTCAAAGACGGTGAAAAAGAATAAAGAAAATTAGGTTTCCTAGGTTATTTATTAGCAAAAATCAAAACTATGCGTTTTTTGCCTGACAGGGTGCCATTGCATAACAGCTCTATGGCACTCCTGCTATTGTACAATAGCACCTAAAGTGTTGTATTTTGTCTTTAAACCAAGTACTGTGGCACTTCTGCTAAGGTGCCCTAGCATCCGTAAGTCTTTTAAACTTGACATCCATATTCATTAGTTCATTCCTTCCTTGCTTAGAATATCCATGCTTACCTACCAAAATAAACAATTCTGAGTGGAAAAATTGCTTGCTTCAATTTCTAATAATTTTGCATCACGTTGAAATATATTAGTCTACCCTTGGTGGATTAGGACCTAAGCTTGATTCAAGAAGGGTCATCATTGAGAGACATGAGTTCATAAAGGGAAATATCCCTTTATGGTTTAATTGTTATGCCTATTCTCATGTAACCGTATGCTTAAGAGTTACATCTTTTCCTATGTGATTATACGTACACTATATATTAGACGTGAGATTAAGGGAGTAGATGATATGAACAACATATAGAATATTGATCTTCTCCCTCTAAAAGATTCTCTTATAAGAATGTTCCTTTTCTTTTCCTCTCTTTGGTGTATTTGTTGTGTGATGTGATCGAGGTTTGCATCGGTACTTTAGTTAATCGAATTCCAAGTACGCACAAAATTGTTACACATCAATTTTTTAATAATATTAACATTAAACTCGTTTGATGCCTTGGTCAATAAACTAATGTAAATACTTCAAATTTTGCATTGATGACTCCCTAAATATACTTAAAACATATGTTAAATCTATTAAAATTGGGGAGTCATCATATATGTGTGTATCCATGCTAGAATGGAAAGCTTTGTGGCTAGTGTTGTAGCAAATGTTTCCCAGAGATTGATGAATGAAGCAACAAGAGAAGTTGGTACTTTCTGTTGTTTCAAAACTTATGCCACAAAGTTCTAGGATGCAAAGAGACAATTAATTGCACAACGAATAGAGTTGCAAAAGGATATTGAAAATGCACGAGAAAACAATGAGACTCGAGTTAAAGATGGGTTGTACTAGAGTGGCACATCCTCCACGAAAAAGTCTAGGCATAAAATATTACACTTCATCAACTTTTATTCATTTTAATAGTAGGAAGTCAAAATTCAACCAACTTGTAGAGGCGTTAGAGATTCAATGTTACAACACTTGTTGTGCAAAGGGATTCACACCATGAGCAACTAAGGGCTTGTTTGATTCTATTTTTTGCTTTTTGTTCTCACAAATAGTTTTATAAAACAGTTTTTAGAAACAAGTTTTAAAAATAAAAAAAACGAAAAAAATCTGTTTGGATAGATTGTTTAGAAAAATCTGTTTTTGAAATGACATGGCGGTGAAGCAATGTTTTAAAAGCCGAACTGGACGTCGAGCCGGAAAGGCTAGGGGGTCATGGTTCAACCTGTTGGAACGGTTGAACCGTTCGGTCGGACCGGTGACATAATAATATTATATTTATATATAATTATATAAATATAAAAAATAAATATGAAATTTTAACATCACCTGAAAATAAACACACACAAAAGCTAATATGTATCATCTTTCTCAAATCACAAATTGCATTACATTCAAATCATTAGAAAAAAAAGTAAAAAGTAAAAAGTAAAAAGTAAAAATTAGCTAGTCCACAAATGGCTATTCATCTGACAAAGCTTGTGCAGCCCAAATGACTTCTCATATAAGGATCTAATTCATAGCCAGTAGGTGTAGCGTATGAGAGAATGGGAAAAATCAAGAAGCCAAAACCCTTTTAATTTTTTTTAAAAAAACATGAAATGCCAGCTTACATTGTGAAAATCAAAAATCTTTTTTCTTCTCAAAATGTTTTCTCTCACTTCTTTACTTCCCCAAAGGTTTTGGACTCAGAACCTCTAAGCCATTTCAGATAAAGGCCAGACGGTGACCATCGATAAAGGCATAAACGGACCATGAAAGAAGGCATGAAGCCTATATTTTTTTCCATTGCTTTGATGTATGATATTTATCATTCTTTGTATTAATAAACTCTATTTGTAGTTAAATATTATGTTTGGTTTGATTTTCTCTTCTTCCCTCCTCTACTTCTCCTTCCTCTCAAGTTTTTTTTAGCTTCATTTTGGCTGTTGTCCACCCGTCCGGTTTTAAGTTAGTCGATTCGGCTTCCGGCTTTTTTCCAGTTTCTGGCTTAAATCCCGACTCAGGATGGTTGAATCCGGCCTGACCACTAAAGCGGGTTAATGTTGAAAGACGGCCTGCCCTCTTCTCCGGTCAATAGTTGGACCGGTCCGGTCCGGATCTTAAAACACTACAATGAAGTAGTTGGTGGTGACGTGGCAGTGGTTGCCATTGGTAGTGTACTGTCAATAGTGGATAAGTGACAGCTTCAAAAAATAAAAAAATAGAAAAACAAAAACAAGAAAACAACTAAAAACTGTTTTTGTATTTTAGTTTTTAAAAACAACTTCTTGTTTTTTGTTTTTAAAAACAATTTTTGAAAACAATTTAACAAACATGTTTTATTATTTTTAAAAAACAGAAAAACAGTTTTTTTTTAAAAAATCAAACAGCCCCTAAATCTTTCATACTCATAAGAAGAGGAAAGGCTAGGGCTTGAGTTTCAATTCCGAGCCATAATTGAGGGAATTTCTTTTTTCTAATATTTTAAATTCAACTTCTTTTAAAGTTTTGAATTTAGATTTAAGATTCAAACTTTATGTCATACAACTCAAGTTGAGAATAACATTAGTTTTATTGAAATATTTCTAGAAAAAGTATTGAATATTGGACAAACAAAAGATTTATGCTAACACAAAATTTCCATGGTAAGCTTCTTAGTTTAAGTCATATTTATGAAGAAAAAGGGAAGGTAGTTGGAAAGTAGTTCACCTTCAAAGTTACCTAATGTAGGTCGTGCCTCCTGAAGGCAAGTCTATTCTCTTTGCTTATAGAGTTTGTTTGGGACCTCGGTTTTCTTAGTATTTCATTTATTAAAAAAAAAAAGGTTATTATAAAAACTATAGGTTTATTATGACCTTTCCAAATGGATTTCATTGAATGACAGATTTAATGACACTAACTCTTATGACTGCATTAAGACGTATAACAGATCACCAATGAACAAACCAAGGACTAATTACTAAACAAAATTTGGGTACGCTGCTAAAGCAAAAAGTGAAATCAAAATTTAGAATTAAATAATTACTCCTACGATCCTTAATATAAAATATATTTATCTAATTTAATTATATTAAAAGAGTTAGTTAAGTTAGTTAATATGATATATACTTGTTCCGGTCTTTTTTATAAGCAACTTTTATCCTTATTGTACAAAACGAATTGACAGTTATGAGTAGTTTTTTTTTTACCTGGGACAGTTAAAAGTAGTTAAAAACAATAAATGTATAAAAAAATGTCATGTTTCTTCCAAATATGCTCATATTTATGAAAAGAGCATATGAGATAGAATGAGTAACAAATATGAGAGAGTATGAGTATAAAATTGAGAGAGAATGTGTAATAAATGAGTAAATGAAAGAGAATTAATGGTGAGTGGGGGATAATTAATTATATAAATATTTGTATTTAATAGGGGTAGAAAAATAAAAAGTAGTTTAAATTTTGAGACATAAGGAAAAAGTTGCTTATAAAAAAGACCAGAGAAATATTTTCTAAAACATCTTAGTCATCTTCTTTAATTTTCTCATTCTCTTTTTTTTAATTATTTTTTAAAAAATATTAATAAAAATAAATTAAAAAAAGATTAATATTTACCTTTTCTTCATATTCATAATGTTGTAGAACTTTAAAGTATATTGAGAAATGCAAAACAAAAGGGTTAAAGGTGTGGTAAAAAGCCAGCAACGTCTTCCTAACCTTAACAGACCCACATATTATGCCACGTAATCATCACCCTTGGAAAAAATCTCTCCCCTCATCAGTCCATGCATTGTGCCACATCATCATCACCCTTGGGGGGAAAACTCTCACCGTTCATTTCAACGGTTCACGGATGATCAATCAAGCAAATTAAACTCAAAACCAGATCAAAGATTAACCAATAATCTTAAAGGGAAAAGAAAATACGGAAACAAACCTCTTCCTCTTCATCATTCCCCGTAATCTCCTATCTTCTTCACCACTGGAACTTCCATTACTGATTTCTTTACTTCAATGCTCTCTGTCTCACCACATGGGCCTTACTAGTCACCATGATTAATCAGCACTCAATGACACCTAAAAAACCCACAAGGAGGAAACCTTAACGCTGAAAAAGCACCAAAATAATGAAGCATCAAAACCATCAAATTATAAATTTTATTTTTCAATTTATAAATCTCTCAAATCATCCCAAACGAATTGAAGAACAGAGGAAGGGGATAAAACATTATCACCGAAGAGGAAAAATGAAGGTGGAAATAGATAAATGGAAGGAAAAATGAAAATGCAAGATGAGGTGAGAAAGCTCCTGATTCTTACACTATCGATAAACCCGCGACTGCAAGTTTTAGGTGATTTGTGTCCAAACACAATTAAATTCCAAGTGCCACGTGTGCACAAAGCAAGCCATCTAAATGATTCATTTATATATTGACCATATCGAACAAATAAAAATAGAGGTGTGCACCTCGCAACTTGAGCAACATTGAATTATCAATTGGTGTAGCCATAGAATAGGGTTGTGCTTGATTTCTTCTTCGGCCATGCAATTATTTTTAAATTTTTTTTAATTGTTAGTTTGAGCTGAAACAAAAAAGTTAGGTGGATGACATATGAGCATGTCATCTCAACAAAACCTTGATTGTTTGGGTTTATTAGGGTTAGATCGTCATTACTATGCTTTTAACATTTCCAAGCAATATTGCTCCAAAACATAATTCTGGTTACCCGATGCTCCTTTGAGGAAAATTTTAAGACAAAAATTTCCTTTAATCCAGAGTTCTCAGACCCGGACTGGACCGGTCAGTCTAAACTGGAAACCATTTCACCTGTCCGGTTCGGGTCAACTTTTTTAATTTTTTTTTAAAATCGATTTTTTTAATTTTTCTTTAGAATTTTATATTAATAAGCCTAAAATCTTCAATTTCTTACCAGTTTAGCCTCGAGTCAGCTCTGGTTTGAGTCTGGTCTGACCCACTGACCTTTGACCTAGTATCTCAACCGGTTCAATGACCAGTCCAGGTTTAATTACCTTACTTTAACCTTAAAAACAACTATTAAAGCTCCTCACAAAACCAATATAGCATTTGATGATGACGATGTGCCCTGTAACATTGAAGACTAGTTACTTATTTTGATGTTGAAACTGTTAGTTCTCAAATATGTTATGATAATAACAAATCTTGATAAACAATGGGTACTTTATGATTCAAGCCAGTTTAAGTAAGTTTCTGGGTGTTTAAAGTGTGTTTGATATAAATAAAATGATTTTGAAAGAAACTTGAATCAGAAGATACTCATCTTTCAGTGATCTCAGATGATCACTCGAGTGATAGGTAATTCACTTGAGTAATGATCTTTCAACTTTTAGTGGTTTTGCAAGTCACTCGTTTAAAATTAGAAAGTGATTCCCACTACAAAAAAACAGGCAATTTCTGACGGATTTTTCAACGGAATTTGAGGAGGAATGGAAGGCATTTGTGATAGAATTCCGTTGCAAACCATTTTGTAACGGAATTCCGTTGCAAACCATTTTGTAACGGAATTTCTGACGAAAAAAATTCTGTAAGTAATAGTACCGTCGCAAATTACTTTGCGACGGACTTTCAGGAAGATTTTTTCTTGCAATTTGAGACTGAATTTTTTACGAATCGTGTCCGTGGCAATTTTGTGACGAAACTTTCCGTGGCAACTTGCGAGAGAATTTGCCACAGAAATTCCGTGGAAAATTGAGATAGAAATTTTCATGGCAAATTTTCCTAGAGCTCCACGGCATTTTCCAATGGAAACCTCGGGCCAGTAGTCACCACGTGTACCCACCGGTGGCCACCGCCACCTCGCCTCCGGCCGCTGTATGTTCTGGTCAACCGCTGCGTGTCCCGGTCAACTACCATATGTCACCCTCCATCGTGTGCCATGTGTTGTCCTCCGTTGCTGGCCACGTGTCCATAGCACAAATTGGTTGCATTTTGTAACCAAGTTGGGATTCAAAGCCATGACTTCTCACATGCGTGCCAGTGACTTTGCTAGTTGAGCTATAAAGAACCTGTATGGTTTAAATGCAAAATCACACACACACACACACACACATATATATATATTATTAAACATTACAATTTAGTTTCCTTTTTTTTTTTTACGTAAATATTATATCTAAATTTTTATTATTAATATCTTTTTTAATCATTTTATTATATATTTTATTTTTATTGTATTTATAAAATTTTTATTTTTATTTGTATATAATTTATTATATATATATATATATATATATATATATATATATATATATTTCAATTTCAATAATAAATAGGAATTAATAATATTTTTTATTTATATTATAATTTAATACTTTTTTTGCCCAAAATTATATTATAATTTAATAATAATAATTTAAAATTTAAATTATAATATAATTAATATATAATAATTATATCAATAATTTATTAAATAAATCCGAATAAAAAATTTAAAAATATTAATAATACATATTTCCAATAGAATTTGCCACGTATCAATTTTGTCAAATTTTCCAACAGAATTTCCGTTGATAATTCCTTAAAAAATGTTACGTTAGGATTTGCGATGTAATTTCCGATAAAAATTTCTCACAGAAAAATTCCATCGGAATTTTTATTTGCGACAGAATTTCCAACGGACGTTTAAACTTTATGACATAATTTTTGACAATCTTTTGACAACTTTTGAGTAGACAAATTTTTGAGACGCTTTAATAGTTTATTAAATCTCTAATTTAATAAATCTCTAATTGAGTCATTAACTTAATTTAGGATTTCAAAATATAGGTATAATAATTTTAATGCCCTCTCTTCTCTCTTTGTTAAAGAGTTTTCCCTTACTTATGTTTCCCAATATATGTATAACTGTATATATCAAAATTAATTTTAATACAACAAAATATGATTCATCTATAGTTTACATATATTAATTATCATCATCAGTACAAAGATGTATAATATTTTGAACAAATAGATCATTTTATTAACAAGAACAATTTTTTTAGATAACTTATAATATATGCCACTATAAAAGGATATATTTTAGTAAATAAATCATAATAAAAAATTTAAAAAATTAATTAATACCCATTTCCAATGGAATTTGCCACGAATCAATTTTGTTAAATTTTCTGACCGAATTTCTGTCAGTAATTCTGTCAAAAATGTTACGTTAGGATTTGCAACGGAATTTTTGATAAAAATTGCCCACAGAAAAAGCCCGTCGGAAATTCCTTCAGAATTGTTATTTGTGACAGAATTTCCGATAGACTTTTTTCGTGGGAAATTTCCGTTGGAAAATTTATGATGGAATTTCTGACGGTCTTTGGACGACTTTTGAGATGGAATTTTTTTCTGTCTCAAATTCCGTTGGAAATGGAAGGTTTTTTTTTTGTAATGTCCTCTTCACTTGCACAATTTCAGCAAGTCACTCGTAAGGTCTTTTGAGTTGGGAAGAGAGATCACTTGAGTGGATAAGTGACCACTCGAGTGACAGTGATCACCTGCAGATTTTCAAAGGTCACTCGCTGATTTTCAAAAGTTATATAAAAGATCACTCGAGTGACAAGTGTCCACTCGAATGGAAAGACATCACTTGCAGGTTTTAGAAAGTCGCTTGTGGGATCTCTGAAGGTTATGAAGAGGAGCCACTCGAGTGAAGTATGTCACTTGTAGACATTCCTCAAGTCACTCGCAGCAGATGAGCAAGTTATATCAGGATTTTACTCAAGTGATAAGCATCTACTCGAGTGACAAAGGTGCACTTTCCACCTGTATGCAAGTGACTCACAATAACTCAGTAAGTTAAAGGTAAATACCACTTGTAATATCCCAAATTTTGGGACAAGAGGCCTGAGATTAAGTCAGGATTAAGTGGACTACTAAACCCCAGTTTAGCAAATGTCCCTGTGAGGCACGATTAAATTCCCTAAAAAAATTTTATACCCTTGGGGGTATTAAAGAGTATTGGGAATGACAAAATAATGCAGTTAGAAGTCACACATAACATAGTAAAGTGAAACACAAAGTAGTGTTGCTACCAGTGAAATTTTTGATGTGGTAGTCGTGTTTGTGTGGCATATCTCAAAGGGGAAATAATGTCCAAAAATTTTAAAACTTTTCAGAATGAAAGTAGATTTATCAAGCTTCAATTTTATAGGTCATATAAGTTATTTGGAGTTGTACACAAGGAATTATGTATTTTTGAATTTAGCCTAGCGAAATTGACTATTTTATGTGGCAACGTCTAAAAACAATAATTATGGGAAGAGTGACCTTCTAATTAGCCAAATTTTATATTTTTTTCTTAGAACTAGACTTAATAAGGGTTACATAGCCTTTGGAACAATCCCAATTGGATATTTTTATAATTATATATGAATTTTCAAAAGTTGATGAAAATTCCGTCAGTTTTTAGGCAAGGTGTGAAATTAACAAAACAATGGCAAAACTGTATGGGCAAAATAGTCACTTGGCTAAAATAAATCCACAGCCTATATTCTTTCCTTTTTCTATTGTTTGGGACATCTAAAAAGGCAAGAGGCAAGAGAAAGTGTGTATTGGGTATTAAATATGACATATGGAGACAATTTGACCAAGTTTGGAAAAGATGATGACTTGATCAACAATTGCAACTAAACAGTGAAAATTCAAGAAACAAAATTTGGTCTCATTTTCCTTAAGTATTTCCGTCAAGTGAGGAAGGGAAGAGAGAAATATTGTGTGGCCTATATTAGTACATGAAAAGCAAGGGAAAATAGAATGTTTGGACCAATGAGATGGGAGCATGTGTAAAGCAAATTGGATTAATGCATTAAGTCTTATTTTCTTCATCTTCCTTCATTCATTTTCAGTAAAACCATCTTCCAAAGAGGAAAAGAGAGAGCTGAACGTGAAGAGTAAGAGCACACACAAAGAGTTAGGGTTCTTCCAAAATTCAAGACAGAATCTCAAGAGGAGAGAGAGAGGAGGCTGACATTTTTAGAGTAAGAATCAACAAGAATAAAAGGTATTGAGTATAGGTGAAAAATACATGGAGAAATGCGAAGCAGAATTACAAAGAAGGTGGATTAATGATCGTAGTGCGAGGCACTATTTTTTATATTTGATGTAATTCACTTGATAGCGGTATGTGACTATAAATTTCATGTATATAAACGAACGAATAAATGTAGTATGAGCAGAGAATAGTTAAGAGTCGATGACGCATTTGTGACATAGCGAAACTTGTGGAATTAATTTGAAAAATTTTCTACCCTTTGAAAATCCCTCTCGACCTTAGGTTCAAATCCTGAGTTGAGAGTGAAAATTTGTGAAAGATTTTGAAACTTGGGTAGTCTGGGTTCAAATCCTTGTTCCACAATGGATTTCACTAATCTTTTGTACTCATATGAGGCTATTGAAAATAATGTATTACACTACTCAAGTGAATAGATGCCATTGGAGTGATATCTTGTAACTCATAATACTCAGAAGTCACCTTCTGATAAGATCAAGAGTGCATCTTATTTTTCACTCAAGTGATACATATTCACCCAAGTGACAATCATCCACTCAAGTGATCCTACTTCTACTCAAGTGCAAATTCATTATTTTCTTTAAATCAATGACCCCATTTCTATGAAACTCTAAGATTAAGTTTATTAATCATTAGTTATCACTTATTTATTATTTTAATATTTCTAATCATATATGTGTATTAGTTTCAGAAGCTTAAACCATAAAACATATTCAAAATGCCCTGAAAGCATGGTGGTTGTTAGAAACTTTAAATGCTCAACCATAAAACACAGAAGAACATCAGGAGGATTACGTCTGAGAATTTATTATAGTAGAGACAAAAGCAACTTAACGCCGAAATCCTTTAACGGCTCCAAAGCCAATCTAACGGATAGTTCGAATGCTCACAACGGTCATTGATGAAGCTCACCTATAAATATTCAAGAATTTAATACAGAAGGAACTAACGAAGTCAACGATCATTGATACTTCATTTATTGCTTAGTTCTCTGTAAAAAAAATTCTCTGATTTTTTTTAAGTCTTTCAGTGATCATTTATCTACTCTGTGAGAAAGTCTTTATCTGATATATCTTTCAAACTCTGTAAAATCTCAAGGTAGTGGGACCTTGAATGTGGTGGTTGAATTACAACGTGTAAGGGAGAGTGAGTCCTAGATAGGATCATTCATTTCTTGATACGTTGCACTGAGGTACCAAGAACCCGTAGAATCTTGAAAGGATAGTGAGAACTCAGAGACGCTCTGAGAACTGGACGTAGGTCATTGAGTTAAGACTAAAATAATATACATTATTGTGTATTTTATGATGATATCCCTCTTACTTTCATGTTCTATAATCTGTCTGGTTAATTTAAATTTATATATATATAATCCAATTCACCCCCTCTTGGGTGAAAGTTGGCACTAACAGAAACAATACAAAATATGATATATCTAATGTTTTTCTCTAAAGTAATAAAGCCATGCCCAAGTTTAAAGGGATCTTACTTCAAAGTATGATATGGTGGCAACTCCAATAGCTGACAATAAAGCACTAACGAACTCAATGGCAACAATGGTCACTTCTCGACCAAAAAAGTTTTTGTTTTTTGTTTTTTTAAAAGATAGGTAAGAAAAGGTTTCATTGGTTATTGATACTTGTGTGAGCCCTCTTTAATATAGTATTATGCTAATTATATAGTTTCTGCCTTTCTCTTTATAAATGTGTGTGTGTTGAATGATGAAGTTTAAGGAATTGATTAAAATTGAGCGAGAAATGAAACAATCATGATACCAAACTTATGTTGGCTTTGATAACAAACCTTTTGATGGAAGTGTGATTAAAACCCTTACTTACTCTAATACAAAACTTTAGGAATAAAGCACTAACCATTGTACAAGTCTCTTATGACTTTGTGGTTTGATAGGTCGAAACCAATCCACACCCCTCTTAGACTTAGGCTGTATCATTCCCTCCCTCTTCAAGGAATTTTCCCTTAAACCTTTTGATAGAAGTAGGATTCAAACATGTTTGGCTCTAATATAAACCTTAGTAACGAAGTGACAACAATTGAGTAAAAAGCTTAAGTTAGTAGTAGAGGCATATCTCAATTTCTTCTAACCTAGATCAGACACAGGTCCTCTAGTCTCTTGTGACTTTGTGGTTCACCAGGCCAAACTTGATCCACCCCCATCCTGATCATGAGATGTATTATCCCCTCAAACCTTTTGACAAAGTGGGAGTTAAACTCGTGTTAGCTTTGATACTAAAAACCTGAGTTGGCGCTGATACTAAACTTTAAAAATAAATAGCTCATGCCAAATCATACTCACATTGCCTCTCAGACTTGGATGTATCATATCTAGCCTTCCAAAATAAGTGGAATTCAAATATGTGTTGGTTGTGATACTGACCCTTAGGAATATAGCACTAGTCATTATCTTGAAAGCTCAAACTAATAGCATCGTTATACCTAATTTGTTTTAGTCTAGATTAGACATGGGTCTACTTATTTATTATCTCTATAAATGAAGGATTGGAAGATGCACTAATGTCTAGTGAACATATAACTTTGTTTCATTCTATCTTCTATTTTTAACTCTATCTATGGTATCAGAGCTTTGTATCAAACACCAATATATGAGGATGATAAATAGTGAAGGGAAAAGAGTAGCTTAGGGAATTAGTTTATTATCTCTATAAATAAGGGATTATAACATGTACTAATGTCTAATGACCTATGTTTCATTCTCTCTTCTATCTTTAATTCTATCTATAGTATTAGAAGCCAATAAGTGAGGATGAAAAATAATGAGAGGAAAAGAGTAGCTTAGAGAATTATCTTATCATCTCTATAAATAAGGGGTTGGTAGATGTATTAGTGTTTTGTGATTATGTACCTTTGTTTCATTCTCTCATCTATCTTTAACACTATATATGGTATTAGTTAGTGCCTCGAGAGGGAAAAGAAAATGAATAATCCAAGATAATGTTTTGTAATTATGTCCCTTTGTTTTATTCTCTCCTCTATCTTTAACACTATATATGGTATCATTTAGTGCCTCGAGTGGGAATAGAAAATGAATAATCCAAGATAACATTGATATATATATATATCAATGTTATGTGTGTGTGTGTGTGTGTGTATACGTGTGTGCATATATATATATATATATATATATATATATATATATATATATATATATATATATATATATATATATATATATATGCACCTGGCATTTAGTGGGGTGTTTGGGAAACCACAAAACTGTGGTTTTAGAAGTTTTTTTTGTAAATCAAGATAAAACTTCTCTTACATACTTACCTTATCAATCATAAAAACTAATCCAAATATAGTGTTAGTCATATACATAAAATAAATTGCAACTGGCTTGACAGAAACCCGAGGAAAAATATTTTTTTTAATGAATGTGGCTAGAGTGTCATTATTGTTTCATTCTCTCCTCTATCTTTAACACTATATATGGCATCAGTTAGTGCCTCGAGTGGGAATAGAAAATGAATAATCCAAGATAACATTGATATATATATATATATATATATATATGTATGTATGTATATGTATGTATGTATGTATATGTATATGTATATATGTATGTATGTATATATATGTATATACCATTCTTTGTGAAGAATCATAATGCATTGTCAAATAATTTTTTTTTTAGAATCTTGCCTTCTTATATTTGACATTTTTAATAATCTCGTCTTCTTATATATAATTGTTATCATTTTTAGCTGTTAAGTATTCTTAAAGAATACATAACGATTCTTTCAGTACTAGAAGAAATGACTTTTAAACCAATTGAGATTGGTGTTTTAGACGGGGTTTAAGGCCAATCTTGTATCAACCAGTTTAAAAAGTCTTGTGCTATCAAGACTAGTCGAACAACCTGTCTTAAAATTGATATTTAGACCGGGTTATAGTCTGATCTAGAAAGTTGCATGTTTAAGACCTATTGTTGGTTTATGAGGTCTACAAATGGTCGACTTTTAAGACCGGCAGGGTGACAAATCCGGTTTATGTAATTATACATTTTTTAACCTTCCTTTATTGTAACTAGTCTAAATAAGTTTGTTTTAAATCTGTTATTACCATTGCAGTCACACACACACACACACATATATGTACATATATGTATGTATGAGTTATTAAAAGAAACACCAAGTATACCAAAACAACATTCAAATGCTAGAATACATAATCACTGACTGAATGCAATTACCTTTTCAATCAGTGGGTTTGATAGAAGCTAAGAAAGGTAGCGTAGGGAAGTTTTGGGCATGTTTGTAAACATTAGTTTTGGCAACATTATTGTGAACATTTTTATATGGTGCTAATTGTTTGGGGAAGTTTGTAGCTGGTAATGGTTTGAATTAGGTTTTGATACCCCCTGAACTTTATAGTACATCTTTCTAGAGTATCAAGTATATTAACACTATATATGGTATCAGTTAGTGCCTCGAGTGGGAATAGAAAATGAATAATCCAAGATAATAATGATATATATATATATATATATATATATATATATATGTGTGTGTGTGTGTGTGTGTGTGTGTGTGTTTGTATCTATGTATATATATGTGTATATATATATATATGCCCGGCACTTAGTGGGGTGTTTGGAAAACCACAAAACTGTGGTTTTAGAAGTTTTTTTTAAGTCAAGATAAAACTTCTCTCACATACTTACCTTATCAATCGTAAAAACTATTTCCCAAAAACTAATCAAAATATAGTGTTAGTCATATACATAAAATAAATTACAAATGGCTTGACAGAAACCCGAGGAAAAATATTTTTTTAATGAATGTGGCTAGAGTGTCATTATTGTTTCATTTATGGGCTAGATTTTCATCAAACTAAATCTTGAAACAATCATTATTGAAATGCACACACATATAGAGACATAAAGAAAAAGGTACAGGTATAATACTATATTAACTAAAAGGGCATAACGCACACAATAATCAATAACCAACAAAAACTTTACTTAAGGAAGAGCGATTAATGTTGGCAGTGATTCAATTAGAATAATTAATTAACTTGTCTTCAAAATTATTAACACCCATCACCATCATCAAATGGTATATTATTCTTACTTCCTCAGGTGCAGTTGGTCCAAGTTATTATATTCATAAAATGTGGTTAAAAAATCATTTTAAAATAAATAAATAGGATTTGCAATTAGGAGTCAAGTCATACCCATGTTAAGCTTGCTAAAGAAGCATCTATTACTTGTTTCCCTTTAGCTTCTCCCGTACGAGTTTGGATGTCTAAGTGTGGCATAGCTTGACCAGTATTGGAATGTGTAGACTCTATTTCTTAAGACCCCTCCCCCTCCAGCTCTTCTAGTTTCTCCAATATGGCATAATCAACTACTTCAAGATCAAAGCCAAATTGTTTCACAGATTGAATATCATTCCAATTGTAAAACCTTACAAGATTAGGCAGGTTTTTAAGTTTTATTTGTGATATTTTTGGAGCTACTTCTAGCAACCCCCCGTCTCATGTACTAACATCATCTTGTTGTAATCCAAATACTTCCTTCATGTTGGGCACTACTATTTCCAAACTCTCCAGTTTTTGAAACGTGGTGAATGTTGAGATGGAGAAAGGGCCTCTCAAGGCATCAAAATCAGAGATGCAAACCTTTTACGACATTGGGAGGCATACTTCATCCATACCATCAGCGTCTTCTTCTATGATGTAATTTAAGTACCTGCATTGTTTTACTTTTAAATCAGATAGCTGTTATAGGCATTTCATTGTTGATCTACCAAAGTTGGTCCAAAGCTTATCACACTGGCCGATTACCAGAACTTCTAGGTGGCATAAGTTCAGAATACTCTGGGGGTCTTTGTATATGTGCCTCATGTTAGGCAAACCTTCGAGCTCCAAGATTTCTAATTTTAATGCCATTTCCACTTTACTTTTAATTCTCTCAACATTAAAAGCCTCTTCCACTTCAAAATGCCTTATTCTAATACTGGTCAAGTTTTGCATACCTTAAGAAGCTCTATCAAGTCGTACCAAAGACAATACAAAGTATTATTCTGCTCAATTATATAGGTTTATGATACTATCAGGCCTTGGTATCAGACACCTATATAATTTCTTAAATGATCATCCTAGGAGAGTGAAGAAGAAATTTTAGAAACACTTGCAAAACTCTTAGCCATATGATAATAAGAAATGGGATATAGTTTCTTTTAATCCCAATTTAAGTTAAGATAAACTTGAAAGTAAGGCCAAACACATCTTGCTATTGTACTATCTGTTTCCTGAAAACTATGAAATTCCTATGAAACGTTTAAGCAAAGTTGGCATAAGATTGAAGCTTTTTGGTGAAGCAAAGAACTATTCTGTATGTAGATTAAAAAAATTGATTTTAGTAAAAACTGACCTTATAAAGTCTTTTTTGTTGTTGGAGACTAAGGAAATGTATGTAAAGATATATGATTTATTTTGTAAAGTAGTTCTATCCTTAGAAGACAAAAATGTGCAAGTGATTATGAACTCAAGTGGTTAATTGAAATCAAACTTGAAATTTTTATGCTGGAATAACAATGGCTTTCCCAATCAATTTTTTAGAAAGATATAGTATATCTCACTCTTTCATTGTAGGTGCTTTTTCATCAAAACCAATCACAACTCTGATCTTGATTGGTTGGAGATTAGGTTACATATTTCTTTTAAAAAACTCAACAATTTTGTTACTCTATCAATGATATCAGAGCAAGGTATCAGACTCTAATGTGTGTGGAATAAAGTTAATATGGGCAAAAGGGTAGTTCATGGAATTATCTCATTATTTTTTTAAATATGAGATTGGAAGATGAAGTGCCTAGTAAGTATATAATATTTTATCATTTCATTCTTTTTCCCTCTTTACCTTTATCAATGGTATCAAACACCGATATGTAATGGTAAAGAATGGTAAAGGGCAAAACGACTGTTTAGGGAATTCACTTAGTATCTTTATAAAAAAAGATTTTGCAGATGTATTAAGTATCTAGTGAAAATGTGTCTTTACGTGTATATAGACACATACACCCCCTATTTTATATTATTGTTTTCTCTTCCTTCTTTACCTCTAATGTATGATATCGTAGTAAGGCATCAGACACCAATTTATTGGGATAAAGGATAGTAATGGTGAAAAAAGTAGTTTAGGTAATTAGCTTAATATCTATATAAATAGGGGATTGGAAGATGTACTAGTGTCAAGTTAAGATATACCTCTGTTTCATTCTATCTTTTATCTTTAACTCTATCTATGGTATCAGAGCTTGGTATTGTGCACCGATATTTGGGGATGACAAGTAGTAAGGGAAAAATAATAGTTTAGGGAATTAGCTTATTATCTCTATAAACAAGGGATTAAAATATTTACTACCATCTAGTAAACATATACCTCTGTTTAATTCTCTCTTCTATATTTAACTCTATCTATAGTATCAGAGCTTGGTATCAGACACTAATAAGTTGGATGACAGATAGTGAAGGGAAAAGAGTTGCTTAGGGAATTAGCTTATTTTCTCTATAAATAGGGGATTCGAAGATGTACTAGTGTCAAGTGAACATATACATTTCTTTCATCTTTAACTATATCTATATATAGTATCAAAACTTAGTATCAAACACTAATATATAGGGATGATAGATAGTGATAGGAAAAGAGTAGCTTAGATAATTAGCTTATTTTCTCTATAAATAAGGGATTGGAAGATGTATTAGTGTCCATATAATATATACCTATTTTACTGTTTCATTCTTTTTTCTATCTTCCTCTATCTATGGCATCAAATTTCATATCAATCTTATATCTTGTTATCTATTTTTTCTACTTGCACGATTTTTGTTGGTAAGTCTTGTAGGACAAAATAAAGAAGAGAGAATAGACTAGCATACTGAGGCAAATCCACGTTCGAATCAGGGTCAAACCTTCAATGCTTCACTACTTGAACATAATAATGCACATGTAGTTATTAGACTACTGGAGCCTAATTAAGATTGGCAAACAGATCACTAGAACAAGAAAAGATAGTAGGAGAGAAGAGAGATAGCCAGATAACTCAATGGCAGGGATCAATTATAACTGAAGGAGGAACCTCCTATTTATAGTGGTTTAAGGTTACCTCTAATTAGGAAGTAATGTGCACTCCTTCTTGCCTTCCAAGTTAGTAATCAGGAGAATTAATTAATTTCCTAAATTATAATGACTTGTTTCTCAATTGGCAATTTCATAATTAATACTAACGTATTTCTAAATTCATAACTAATGCAGATTTGTTTCTTATTTGATTAGACTACTTGTATCCTAATCAAAGAGTTCAGCCTATCAAGGGAAAACTTAGACCCAAAGTCCAACATCTCCCACTCGCACTTGATGGGCTTCCCATCATGCATCTGTTACTCTTTCCTGTTTCATACTTGGCATCTGACATGACCTCATGGGCAAAACATCTTTAAAATTTGGTACTTGTGAAACTAGAAATTCCTTATATCATATCATCATCCAAGGACATCCTTTATAAATCTATAAGCTATCGATTTGTTGCCTCAAATGCCCTAGATTCTCCCATACACATTTCTCATAGCACATATAATCCCTCTCAAGTTAATATGTTGATTAACTCAAATTACCTTTCATGCACATAGTATCCGTACTTATAAGTTACACATAAAAAAAATAAGGGGTCGACCACAAATACTAGCATATCTCATATATCTAGGAGTAAATCTTCCTTTTTAACTAAACATCAATCCATCTTGACTTGGTTACTTTCCTAGTTTTCACTCGTATGACCGAATCATGTATGATCATAGATCATCAGCTAAAGTAGCTATCATAAAACCAAGCTTTCGTAATGCCGCCAAGTCTTTAAGGCATCATGGAAGGATTTTTCCTTCTGGGACTCACACGATAGTGAACTAGGGATCTTTCACCCACATCCCATGTTGCAGTCTTAACTCTCAAGCATATATAGTATGAATTGCATGCTATGGTTAACAGTTTGTGGTGTACGTCGATTTCTTTATCTTTCACTGTACAAACGTCAGTTTCAAAATGTACTCAACATTTGAACTAGAATTTTCTTTTTCACAATATCTCTTTTGTAATCTTATTTGTTAACAAAAAAGAGTTTTTTGCCTGGCTATAGGTCTGTATTCATGTTTAGATCTATTTTTATGTGTGTGTATATGCATATGGATCTCATCTCAGTTTAATTGAGGTGATTCAAACGCAAAAATTCTTTTTAACTATCTTATGGTGATCATTTGCTTATCTTACCCTCCCATGCCCCCTGCAAAACATGGGGAAGACGGTTGTGTGTATGAGCGAACTAACCTTTTCTAACCTATATGACATACAAAATAGTATACCTTACATGTATTTACTCATAACATACATATTATTTATTTTATCTTCATATAAAATAATTTCAAGACCTTCTATTTTTTTGTGCCCCAAGATCTTCACTAACTCAATGAATATCAAGTTACGAGCTTAGTAAGGGGATCTACCAACATTTCGTAAGCAGAAGGACATTAAACTTTTTCCTTCTGTCTTTGAAAGGAATATGTCTCTCACATATATGCAACATATGGATGTTTTTCCTTGCTGTGATACTTAAGATCTACATCATAAGATGTTGTCTTTTGGATCCTTCTATCCATCATTCATTCCCAGTTACTCATGAAATTCTCTAGCTATATGGCTCCTTAAATGATGGCAAATATGTGTTCTGATTCCATGGATAACGTAAATTCATTATCTATTTCTTTACTCTATTATAATTTTCCTATGTTTTATATTAGAGTATCCTTTCAAAGGTAAGTTGTTGCCTTGACAACTAAATCAATGGTTATTCTTGTAATCTTTTTCATAGCTAGACTAAAAATAGCTTCCAAGTCTAACCAAAAAAATATAGTCTTATATATACTAATGTGTACATTCATGTTACCAATCATATTCTTACTATGGGACTATCTACTTTTTCTGAGTTAAATTCCCCGTAGGACATGGAACCTCTTTAGTTTTGTGCCCTTGAATTTAAGGGTGTCCATGGGTTTACAGTTTAGCATACTTAGATACCTAAGGATAACACTTGTACTTGTCTTAGGATGGCAAAGACCGTACATTCCTTATGCAATATTCATTTATCTTATCATTCAATATATGTTCTGGTTAACCCATGATCTTTCAACTCAGAATTTAAGGATAACTCTGATCCTTTGTTCCTTTAACTCCCTTGACACTTATTTCATCTAAACATATGTCATTTGACAAAAGGATAACTTCACAAAGAATCATCCTAAGACCGTTCGGTACTTATGCAGTGTTCTTTGATTATCTCAAAGTTGGTGAGGCTTTCACCTTGTGAAACCTCATGTACTACTATCTGGATGATTCTTTCTACGAAGCCCTCAAGCTATTTCATGTAGAGTTCATTATCTAATCTCTAAATTTTCAAAATGGAAAGCATTCTTCATATCATCTTGATGTAATTTCAAGACTAAACTTATTGTCAAAGCCAAAATTGGTTGTTGAGAGTTAAAATGAACAACGGGAATTCTTCCCATTGTAGTACCCTTTAGCCACTAAATGTTTTAGGTTTTATATGTCCCTTATAGATTTGAGAACCTATTTGTTCTCAATCGCCTTTTGGCTAGGTGACAAATCGCCCAAAATATTTACTTGACTAATTTCAAATAGAATCCACATCCTCTTGCATGACACTGTGTAATTCTTCTTAGCAAGTCCTTCTAGTATCTTTCGAATACTTATAGGTAGTCATCATCGCCTTCTAAATGATGATGAAAGCATTCAATCTATTAGGGAATCTATCCCCTTATGGTCATTTGCTAAATGACATTTTTACTCTGAGGTGGATTTCATAGGATTTTCTTTCCTATGTATAGGTGAGGTATTCATCTTGTAACTTACCTCTTACCTCTTTCGTTGTGAAAATGGTCTCAACCCTCCCACTCAGATCAGTGAACTTAGAAATAATTGGTTATTCCTTGTCACTATTAACCTCTTAAAGAGATTTTTGTATGAGCAATGCTCATTTCCTGTTAGGAAATTTGTATTCTATGAACATTGCATTCCTTGGTTTTCTCAGTCATTGAACCATTATCATTTTCACTTATGAAGACGTATCATTTCAAATTCTCAGGTCATTTCATGAAGACGTACCTCTGTGCCTTGGCCCCGGTCTTCCATACTCATAGGAAGAATTATGGATATTAAGTTGCTGACCCTTATAGTCTTAACGTATTTAAGCCTGGCTTGAGGTCTATCCAAAACTCACAAGGCTTAGTTGTGATTGATTTGGAAGGCATTTAGTTAAGTGTAAAGACAATAGATGTGAGTTTACATGCCAATATATAGCTGATATTTTCACTTGTGCTCTTGTTTACTCAACCATCTGCAAGAGAGGTCTATCTCTCAATTTTAACAAATCTATTATGTTGAAAGGTTCTAGGTATTGATAGTTTCCAAACAATCCCTTTCTTGTACACATAGCATCTTGAACTACTGAAACAAGTATTCTTAACCCTTATTAGTTTAAAAGGTCATATCCTTTTAACATAACTGTATTTCAAGTAAACGTCCATGACATTAATGAAACACTAAGCTCTGTGTACTGCCCTTACTGTATTAGTTCACTGACGTCATAGTTTGCTAATTGCAAAGAATGTGTTCTTAAAATGTTTTCTTCTCTTTCTTTCCAGTTAGACTAAGTTGTTAGCTACTCACAAGGATATTTATACTTCAGCACACATTACTTAACAAATTCTCTTTTGCTAGTTTGATCATTCCTTTTGATCAATGTGTGCATGTGGAAAGAAATGAAATTGTTATCCGCAAAAAGAAACATCAAATCCAACAAAGGATTTGAGAGTTATAATCCATCGATTTTTAACTAAAGAGATAACAAAGATGTGATTTTTTCATTAGCATATTGCATGGAGTGAATCAAGTTGGTTTATCTATGCAAAGTTAACAAACAAGTTCCAATCCTTTAATTATTTCTCTTTCTTGCTTTGCACCTAATATAAAGCCATATGCTTCTATGAAATATCTACTACTGATGTTAATTGTTTCTTCTACAACCCATAAAAGATTATCATTATAACCTTTTATCTTTATAGAAAGCATTCTTGACCTCCTCTAGATCAAGTTTACCTCATAAGTTTCTTGCCTTAAGGCTCAAAAGATAAATCCTCCTACTCTTTAGCTAAGTTCATTTGACTGATGGATATCAGATTCCTTAGTCTTTCATGCTCAAGTTTAATGTGGTGAACCACATTGTCAAATGTCACAATGTTCATATCATAGGTAGTATTCACTTTCGTATACTCCCACTCACTGGAAGAAGAAGCTTACTCCTACTCACTAGGAGACGTCTTTTCATAACATACACTTGTTGTTTGTTAGAAAGAACTTGGCTTGTTTGTATCAACTTCTTAATTTGATATTTGCCTCAAGTGTTGTCTAAATGACACGTTAGGACTTAATATGCCATGTTAAAACTTAACATATCTTTAACTCTATGGAAGAAGATTGTCAATTTCATCACCTTCCAATGCTATTCACATTGTCTGGATAATTTTATATTACTTATATTCATAAATATGAGCAATCTTGTTCTTTCTATGCTTGATAATATAAGCTTTATATTTCCTTCAGGGTGCTTCAGCCTCTAGATGCTGAAGAATAGTTGGTATGATGTCATTGACATCTCATTCTTTCTGAATTTAAGAGATTTAAGAGTTTCTAACACTATTGATATCCATATTGAGCTTGTCTTTAGTCAAAAAGATTTAGTCATAATTTGGTCGCTTAGACGATTAGGGTATACAAATCATATATGTTTGTTCAAATAAGACATAGGATAATTAGATAATAAGTTCACTAGTTTCATATTCAGGAGACAAATATGTTAACTCTCATCCCACTCATACCAGTTAGCTCATCACCCTTTTAATCATGGCCTTTATTGAACACATTCCCTTTTAGATTTTTGGATATGTTCCAGGAACTCCCACTCAATCAAAGCAATTAGTATAATAAGAAAGTAACATAATAACAACATGAATATTCATGGAAAAAAGAGAATATGCTCAATTCAATTCTAAAATTCAAAGAATATAGCCATAAATTCAATGAAGAAAGAACATTCAAGATACATAAAAAATTTACCTCATATTGATGTCTCATAACTATGTTCTCCCTCTCATAGGCCCTTTTGACTATATGAACTCATGTAGCACCTTACTGCATGTCAATCTCCTTTTAGCCATGTTTACATCTACTTTCTTAGATGTATTTGCAGCATACCTCCCACTTAATGAGATTATTCCTATATCTCTATATATCTTGTCCTTTTTCACAAAATTTGTGATAAAGGGTTGACTTAGAAGTCATTACTTCAATCTTGATTCAATGTGGTTAGAAGCATGAGAAGACATATTATTATTTAATAATTTCAATTTGCTGTAAGTTTTAGGTTTTATCTTTAAGAATTTGAGTTAAGATTGGATAGAGTCTTATATTCAAAACTCATTTGAATAATTTATTACTTTAAAGAATCTTTCAACATTAACCTTATGTTACAGCTAAAATACTCTTAACAAGTAAACAAACTAATCCTAAAAAAACAATGTAATCAATATAGACTTAATTTCAACATTTGTGGGAACCTCTAAGTATACATAAACATATTTTTTACTCAAATTAGATCCAAACATGCTTCAAATAAATACAAATTATATATCAAATTGAAGATCTCAAATTTAGGGATTTTTAGAAACAAATCGTGTCTCAATCGGAAGTCCTACATACCCACACGCGCCCTTAGAAGATGTTTGGATCAAAAAACCCTAAAAAATTAGAAAATTCCAATAAAGAGTACTCTCAGTAGCGCTGGCAACATACGCCAATCTACAAAACTCTACGCGTCGTCCTCTTTCCGACGGTGCCTGCCATATGGCAAACAGTGACCCTTGTAGGCCCTATGCGCCAATTGTCACTTTCTAGATTTTTTTAAAATAGGTCAACCATTGACCATGACCCGATGACGTGGTGATGATGTGAGGAAAAGAGGAAGAATGAAGTTGATACTTGATTCATATGAAGAACTCTTAAACTTAAGAACCCAACATCATGTGTGCATATTAAGCTCAAATTCAATAGCAAATATGGGAAGAAAAATCCAAATAGATGCATACAAAACATATATATGCTTGAATGTACATGCATATATGGTTATTCATAAGAATATATAACACATGGTGCATGGATGGAAGAGAACGTGCATGGTATATGGAAGAAAGATCATACATTTATCATGTATATACACATAAAAGAATGCACAAGAGCATACAGACACAACCAAAAAAAAATCAACAACAAATATTCATATGCGAATATAATCATATATTCATATATGAAAACATGCTTAACACACAACAAAATATATATATATATATATATATATATATATATATATATATATATATATATATATAAACATCATATTTCGTCCGGGCCCAACTCCAAAATAATATAAAAAATGAAAAGAAAATTACTCCTTAATCCTAACACATCTAAATTAATAAGCAAATGACATTGATGGTGATTGGATTATAATTAATAGTGATTGTCTTGAAATTGGAGTTTTGTTGGAAATGCAAACAAATTTTAAAATAATTCATCTTATTGATGTTATTTGATATTCGGATTAGAAAATTTAGTGTAAAGTAATTATAGAGGAAAAAGAATAGAAATTTAAAAAATATAAAAAATATCTCTCATTCCTGTTGGTAGGTTTAAATAAAGAAATTTCTTGTAAGGAAAATATTAAAAAATAAATAAATAAATAAATAAAAAATTAAAAAATATCTCTCATTTATGTTGATAGGTTTAAATTAGAAAATTATTTGTGGAAAAATAATAAAAAAATTGAAATTGAAAATTGAAAAAAAAATATCTCATTGATAGTGATTAGGTCAAACTAGAAAGTTTTATTAATAGGAAATAAAAGAAATCTCCCATTGATGGTGATTGGGTTAAGTTAGGTAGTTTTATTAACATAAAATACAAAAAAAATCAAAAAATGAAAATTCAAAAAAGAAGAAGCATTTATGAAGAAAACCCTACCTTAATACTATAAATAGGGGAGTAAGGGTTGAAGCAAAACACAGAAAAAAAAAAGGGAGAGCAAAGACAAAAAGAAAATAAAGAGGGCAAACACAACAAAAAAAGAAGAAGAGAGAGAACAAAGACAACAAGAAAAGAGGAGAGTGAAATAGATTAATTCATTTTCTTATTGTTTTTCATTTTTATTCTCTCTTTTATTTTCTTTTTCTTATCTCTTTTTAAAAAAAAAAAAACCAAGGAAAGCCTATACTCTTGTGATGATTATCACATATGCAAATTTAAGCATCAATGACTAGAGGGTGAATCCAATATGATTTGGATCATTTTATCTTGTTTTTCTTTTTCCTTTATTTTTCTCCTTATATCTTTCCTCTCTATTCTATTTTCTTTTTCCTTATTTTTTCTATTTAATCTTTTGTCTCACGTGATTGTACAACTCATCCCTCTTTCTTTTTATTTCTTTCATTCCACAACCCCAACAATATTTATGTTGCTCTCTTCTTATTGATATTGTGAGGATATATCTGATGATATTCGTGTGTTACTTGGGCCAGAATAAGGTACGTATTCTTCATTCACTATTTGGGTGTGTACTACCTATGTTATTCTCTCCCTCTAACCTAAGTTTTCTTTATAAAAAGGAAAAAAAGAAAAATGATTGTGACCTATTTTCATAAATGAAAATAATAAAGAAGAAAGTTTCTTTCTTATCAAAATAAATGAAATTGATTTTAAAGGGATTTCTACCGTGTGAGGTTTTTAGAGCCTCCTCAGATAAAAATCGATTATTCTTCTGTGTGAAATTATGAGAATTTCCTTAGAAAGTTTAGTCCAAGAGCCTTCCAATAATCTTTCTTTTATTCAATAAATAATAGAAGAGTTATTTTCATCAAATAAAAAATACCAAACAATAAAAAATCATTTTCTCAAATAAATTAAAGGAACATTTTCCTTAAAAAAACATAAACAAAGTGACATGCATTTCTACCCCGAACTACGTGGGATGTGATCCCTTTAAACGGTACGTAGGCCCTAAGCTCTTTTTCTAGGTTAAGTCTAACTTTGTAAATAAATAAATGTTTTTATTAATTTCTTATTTTTTGTAAATAGTTTCTTAATTTCTTTTCTTCTTTAGGCAATTATAATAAAATCAAAGGCCATATTCATTTTTTAAATAATTGACTTAGGGTAACCATTCTTATGAATGGGCGCTATGGGTTGCCTAACACCTTCCCCTAGCACAATCAACTCCCGAACCCTATCTGGTTTTCTTTTTTTCAAAAAAGGTTTCCAAAATTTCCCTTTTTTCAAAATTTTGGTGGCAGCTCCATATTTTCAAAATTTCAGGCGCTACAATTTAGCAACTCCACTGGGGATGGTTTAAGAGTCATGCCCATTTAAGTTAAGTGTTTTAAAATAATATGGCCTTAATTTTATTTTAATTACCCTTTTTTCCTTTTTTTTATTTTTTTTTCATTTATTAAACTGTTTATTCATTTATTTTTCTTCATTATTTGTTCTCTATTTATCTCGTAATCTACTTAGCAAATGAGGGTTAGGTAGAACCTAGGCCCACAGGTTGGTATACTCTCCATACATACTGAACACATACACTATTCTCCTCACACACATTTTGGGCCCTATACCCGGGGCTGTTAGTTCCTTAGGTGAGTGGAAGTTTCTAGCGGTCTCCCTGTGGGGTTTTCAGAACCCCCTAAGATTACTGTGAAGACTTCATCCTAACTGTTACTCATTTGGTAAGGTTGATCCCTGTACGGTTTTTAGAACCCTCTGAAGGTCAATTTCATCAGATGGGGTCTTCATCTTTACGATGGGGGTAGTTAAGAGACCTTTATCTTTGAGAATTAGAACCACCTTGAAATTATGGCACGTACTAGTAAAAATTATTGACCTACCCAATTAGTACTTGCCTTTCTTAGGGTGAATGTCCCCAATCTAGGGTCATTTCTAAAATAGGACACTGGAGGGAATTTATTTATTGTTGACAATATTATTTGTCATCCATGCATAATCAAAAATTGTCGTTTCACTTGAGTATGTATCTAGTATCATTCCACATATAGATACATCACAAGGATGGTGTATGCATTAGATAGCCAACCTTAGTCTAAGGGTCTGTGACCCTAAAAGACCATGAGCTCATCACATCCACCATGTTAGAAAATACCTCAATAAGAGAGAACCCTTTTAGGGTTCACATGGCATTATTACATCATGCATATGTAATTACATCATGCATAGGTAATTACCTTCATTTGATATGGGCCTTGGACATAATCATCATTTTTAAAAACCTTAGCCATGTGATGGCTTGGGCTGTTGTAGGATAATGGGCACTTTATCCTCCTTATGAGGTAATGGATCTCTTGAGGAGGTGGAATTCTTTTTCTCAATTTCCATCACCCATATCAAAACTTGAAGTACATGTCATCACTCTTTTATGTCTCATAAGGCATCGTTGCATCATTCATTGGTATTTAGCTTTATTTGATATGGGCCTTGGACATAATAAACATCATTGAATAGAAAGGCAAAAAGAGAGAAAAATGAGCATGCAAATAAAAATAAAAAAGTAAAAAAAAATGAAGTCATATCTTTAGTTAATAATGCTTGCATAGAATATCTTTCATTAAAAATGACTTCATTTACCATTGTCAATGTCATCCGTCCTTCACATAAATAGTTGTTCTTTATTCCTAATGTAAGGCTAAGACTCTTGTCTCTCTTTTCACTTTATGAGAGTATTATTCTAGATTGGGGTAAACTGTCAAAGGTCTAAAAATTTGTTTTGCAGAAGTTGCTTGTATAAAGGTAATATCATGCTCTGGAGAAGTTTAGTTTTGAAAATGACTTGACCTTATCTTGATGAGGCTAGTTTTAAACGGTAAATTGTTTAACTTGGATGCAATGTGATGATGATTACACAAGCCATGTGAGGATTTGAGCCTATTGATATGATTTCATTTTCATGTGTGTACCACTTATCCTTTACCCAATCTAAAACTTGGAACATAT
This sequence comes from Albizia julibrissin, assembly GCA_037074505.1. NCBI lineage: Eukaryota > Viridiplantae > Streptophyta > Magnoliopsida > Fabales > Fabaceae > Albizia > Albizia julibrissin. The sequence continues at coordinate 33,527,254 of CM073483.1, forward strand.
CTTGTTTGAGGTCAGATTTGATGTTCATTTGCTTTGATATAGAGAGGACCAAGGCATTCATTTTTCATCCTTAATAAAAACAAAGCCAAATAGCCATCCTTACATGATAGCCATTTGAGCCTGTATGATATTCCTTTCCTATCCCTTAGTATGTAGAAATCACAAATATGTTCCTTACCTCTTATTCAAGTTCCCTTTTACTTTCTAAAAGGACTCACTCTTCCTAATTAAAGGAGCATGTGTACAC